>CM056717.1:4077500-6577500 GCA_029849275.1 Papilio elwesi
CATTCAGCAAATGGATATCGCTTTAATATATAATATGTGTGGACTGGCAGCGTTTTTTGCACGCCTGCACTTGTCGATTGTCAACGGGCGCGGACGGCCCGCGGGCAATCGTTTTGCCGTAAAAACCTTCGCCAGATTAAACCATCTGAGTTCGGCGACACAGTGTTAATTGCTTCGGCCAATTATTACGCGGCAGCGCTAGTTTGCCGTTTTCCAGATTTTTTTTAACACCGCAGTAAAATCCTTCCAATGTTTGCCCACGACGGATCCATCTGAGCCGTTATTAAAACGGAATTGTGGATGCGCCTCTGTGAGCCCCCGAAATATTGGATTCGACGCCGCTATTGGATACACGGACCGGGACCCTAGCTTCTTTGATATCTGTTTTTGGGCACTTGCTACGGTAAACGGTATGCAGTGTGTGCTTTTAGTTCTAAAAATGGAACTGCGCTCATCGCTTCGTTCGTGTCATTTGTATATTTGTTTGCGAGGGTTAGATCAATTAATTAATTAATTGATATATTTTTGATTATAACGTAAATAAAATTTCTTGAGACTTCATGGTTTCGCAGTTAAAATACCGAGGCGAAGGCTGGTGATCCGACTTCAGTTCCCAACCTAAACGAAATGTTGTCGGAAAATTGTGGCGAATGGACCCCGGCAATTTCTGCAAAGAAAATATAAATGGAATCATTGTTTCGAGCCTCTGTACTGTTAGTTGATAAAGCTTCTCAAACATTTCCCAAACGTACAGCTTTTCACAACACTTTTATAATTAGCAACTTCATTGGAACCAACAGCGGCCATGGAACTCTGATTGCCCGTTTACCATAACACTTAATCGAGCGCACGATCCTAGCTAACAAATCTATAAATGGAAATACATTTGCATTATTAGAAAATTATTCAGCTTTCACTATAATCGTGGTAAAGTTAATAATTTTAGTTGTGTTAATTCATCACAATAATCAATTACATTGCGTATTATTTAGACCAACTTGAAAGATAAGGCGGCCGCAGATATCTTAATATTTAAACAAATATATTTTGATATGCAACCATAGTAATTAGATGAAATTATGACAATAGGTCCAAAAATGGAGTTACGAATAAAGTCCACTGTCAATGTAACGAGATCACAAGAGCCAGCGACGATCTGAACTTCAAGTATGAATCACGGTAGTTTTGAGAAATATCAGGTAGCGAAGGTCTATAAAATTGCACCTTAATAACGACTTCATTATTTTGAAGAGCAAACGTCTTTGTGTCATTATGAAGCCCGATGTCTGCGGACTGTCATCATTTGTATTCAAATTTCGAGCGGGGACACACCAGACTCAATCAGTGACGTTCATATTCGGCCTTCACTGTTGGTTTTGCATTACAATTTTGCTATTCAAAACTAACATTGAACAAAAAATTTATCCCACTCAGTCTGAAGAAAGACCTCCGACAGAGACCTGTCGGAACCAATACGAGAACGCCAAAATTAAGTAAAGCCGTTTTATGACAGTTAGAGAGTGACTCACTATTATTTATTTATCTATCAGCTTTGTGATATCACATAGGTGATCAAAAAATAAACAAACATGTCGCGTTTTCTTTTGCTTAAAAAAAATCAAAATTGCAAAAGCATCAAGATCATCCGACCTTCAAGATCATTGAAGAAAATGACCCACATATACTTTAATTGAATGTGAAGACAATTTAAAAAAAAGGTGATAAGTTTTAATACGAAATGCGAAGAAAGTGTTTCCCCAATCTATTATAATAGTTTTGTTGTGACATGTCGTTGTCATAATACAGTGCGGTAACATCGTACTGACACGTTTAATGTCTTGCTAACACTACTGTAATTACCAGTACAAGCAATATGTCTTTTCATTATACGTCTTTCGTTTCTTTATTGCGAGTATACTTTGAATTTATTACTTATGTAACTATGCACTTATTTCTTACTTATTTTACTTAAAGTACCCTTCTTTACAATAGTATATAGGCGCTGGATTTGACGTGATTTCTTTTTTTTATTTGAATAATAAAATTTTATGGAAAACAAGGCCTTGACCTCTTTAAATATATGACATAATATATACATAGAATAAATATAATTCCTTCGACATAATTTGCCGATAATTTAAATGTAGGTATAAAATAAAATAAAATCCTATTTTTATTTATCAAGTTGTTACAATAGGTTTGAGTTTGAAATACATACGTACCAAATTTGTTAACTAATTCCAATAGCAATCTTGTACAATTTTCTACTAGTTTCTCATCGGATCCTAAGGATACCAGTTAGTTAACTGTTATATAACTTCATAACCAAGTATAACTTCATATACGAATATAATGCTTATATTTTTTAAAATTGATAAACACAACGATTCTAATGTTCGATTTATATCTTAAATGAAGTTGCGAATACAATAACAAACAGTCGGTTGTTCTGAATGAAGCTATCTCGTGAAAAAAAGCAACGAAAAACAAATAACGGAGAAGCAAAAATGCGAATTGCATTAAAATGAAAAGTCACCAAAGTCACAAGTTAATACGCCACGTACATAATAAACAGCTTGCTGGAACAAACCTTAACAAACCGATCTTTTCGCTTGGTTCAACCGAAAATACAGTGAACAATATTTTGATTATATTTAGCTTAGCACGGCGATTGTCCATATGAAACCGTCCAAATTAACCAATAATAGCGTGGTTTGAAGATGAAAATAAATTGTGTAGCCGCGTGAAACAATTAGGGGTGTGAGCGCGCTATTCACTGCCAACGAAATCGGACATTTTAAATTCACGTAGTTGATGTATGGTTTAATTGTTTTGGCAATTAACGGGCCGTTATGCTGGGGGACGACGAGGTGGGGAGGGGAGGACCATGAAGCGATCTATTTAATTCGCTGTTGATCGGTTTGTTTTGTGCTTTACTCTGACAAGATTTTCCGCTACCGAATATCTAGACGTTCTCATTGCATTTTATGCGAAAATTCCATTCTATTTTACGTATCAGCTTACTTGCTTATTGAATAGCATTGTCTATATATTCCTAAACATCGGTGTACATTTTAACACTCACTACGAGTTAACGTAAGAAAAACTTAATGCATTTTTGTTAAATTTTTAAATAATTAAATTTGAATTAAATTAAACCCTTATTTTTCGTTTGACACATTCCTTACTCTTTTCTTCCATCTACAATTTTTTTCTTCTACATCTACATTTACACTTCGTGGATCACATTGAACAATAAAAAAACTTATATTTACGCGAATAATACACATTGAAATTAAAATAATTTTATCAAGTCTATTAAATGTTTGTGTAAATTTGAAATTTTCGTTTTTCATAAACCTGATTACAAATGTGTAGATTTAAGATAACGTAGGCTGTCTTGAAAAACAATACGTTTTAGAATAGTGAAAATACGACCTGCGAATGTAAAAAATATGAAGTGAAAACTGGAAACCTAAGGTTTCGGCCACGGATATATATATATATATATATATATATATATATATATATATATATATATATATATATATATATATTAAAATGGGAAGTAACCTAAGAATAGATATGTAAAGTGATAGAATGCTTACGCAATGCTATCGTACTTCGCAACATAACAACTTATATCCATTGTCGTGTCCTATATTCATGTGTATTTGGAAATGCATGAATAACACATGAAATATTAATGCGGCTTCGCTATCTTTTGTTCGCTATAAAGGGGGGTCGACGACCCGTTCTACCGATATTAATAAAAGAATAAGAAGATAAGGAGCTGAAAGAGAAACGCTAATTTATGTCACTTGGGAATAAAGCGCAAAGGTAGTTGCGCGATTCGTCACGCAGCGCCGGAAGGAAGCTATATAAATATTTAATTTCTTATACGTTTAATGAAACTTACTAAACTATGTGAAATATATGAGCATCTATATACATACATCTAACCCTATTGTATGTATTGTGTTGTATATTTCATTCATAAAAATATAACTATTTTGTACTTTATTCGTATTCGACAATATCACAATTCCAAAATACCGTGAATCATAGTCGCGCCCATCCTATTGTGTCCAAACGTATTCGCTGAAACTATAGTATTGCAAAAAACTAATATCTGTGAAAGAGACACGGAACAAAGGCTCCTACGATACGCATGTTTAATCACGTTATACTTTTGAACCCATTCATGTGATATTTCATGTATGGGGAAAACGGCGTCGGTCCCACGGGCACGGCAGGCAGACTGTGCCTTGCTCTCTGGTACACACCCTCTTTTAGTTAGAATAATTCGCCCATAGTTATTAATCACATTTGTTACTATTCACCGATGCTGTATTACAAGGGACAAATTCATACATTGTTGTCTGACGACAAAACAATAGCAACAACGATATTCATTACTCTCGCTGGCAATCAGTTAAGTTCAACTAGAAGAATTTCTTCAAGTGTTGATGTTGTCTAAAGACGGTTATCAATAATTTAGCATTAGCCTAATCACTCTTGTCTTGCAGGTATTATATGCGATTATTGGACGGGAATAGTACGTACGAAACCAAATCGGAGCATACTGACAGGACGTATTGTCGAGGCAAGTGTACGTCGCACAAGCAAATGGCAGTGTTTGTAGGAGAAATTCTCAATGAAAGTATATCGATGTCGTATCAACCCGGGGACATGTTAAAAAAAGTGATATTAGATTTAACATTAGTGTTTGCGTAATAGAGACAGCCTCTATCTTACTTTCCGGGTTAGAAACGCGAGTATATTTTTTGTCAATTTCATTTCTAATAAAAAATATAAATTGTCAAAAAAATACCTCAGCTGAATAAAATTTACGTCCAAACAATAGGTAAATTGCATGTTCGTTTGAGATCAAAGCATCGTGTGCAAACGCTACAAGGATATTTTAGTTTGCAGAATGGATATTGGTTTTAAAACGTCGAACAAGGAAAAAATATAGGAACGTGGAAATGTAGTGAACGAAATAAAGGTTTTGTCGCTCAAAGAAAAAAATACCCATCGGCAATTGCAATTTGGTCCTGTGCATATTAAGAGATTTCCGAGAAATCAATATTTTTTTTAGCTAAGCAAGTGCAATTTTGTTTGATATTTTTTCTTAAGTAATGAATGTATTTATGTAAATTATTTATTATCTGTAATATTTATATAACCAAGCTTAATATACTAAATACTAAATAAATAAAAACGTAAACAATTTGACATAGATGTTAACAGTTGTAAGTCATTCTATTATAATTTCATGACTTACATTTTTCATTCTAATACACGCTTTTTTTTAAATACGCGAGATTCCACACACAAACACACTGGTGTTGAACGTTGGAACAGCGCTCTCCAACATACCCACAACAAAGTACGTTGCGCCCTTACCTGTTCAATTGTACAGCACTAAAGGAAACTGCGTCCATGTACGATCGGAGAAAAAATATTTAATGGAATTTTATAAGGTGAACTGCATACGTGCTCCCATACATATTAAGGTATTATCATTATAAAATACACTTATATCAATATTTTCCTTGAACTTGTCTAAAATAACATGTTTTTGCTATCGCACCTGCCACATTAACTGAATTAAAAATAGCAGTTTGCATTTAATTGTATCGCGTGGTACCGACGTCCGTCCGTCAAAGAAATGCGCAACAATAATTTGTTTCTTTGCTTAAGTCATAACTCTGTTTCTTTTAATTTATTCTTTGCATCGTAAACTTTATAAATTGTCAGCGTTGTTTTCTACATTTGAATGTTTTATGTGTCCCGTTGACCGTATTTGGAATGAAATAATATGCATTACCAATTAAATATATGTAATTAAAGACGTCGTTTTTAATATTAATTATTTATGTTGCTTACAATTCGATATATACTCATAAACCTCGTTACCTTACCGCCATGTTTGGTACGTTGACATAAGCGGACATAAGTTAATCATTTTAATTTTAATTCGCATAAATCATTATTGTTAATGGTGTTTCATTCTCGTCATACCGTCAGTATGTTATATCTTTTTTTAGTAATCTTTTTAATTAATTACTTTACGCGGTTAGTACATGTAAAGATATGGATCTTGATATTAAACCAGACACAATTACAAGCCGTTCCTAATCACTATGTCTTGTTTTAATCAACACTAGTATTAAATATCTTCATGAATTACCTTTAGGTTGTTTAAACTTTAATGTTAGTGTGAATACTATCTGAACCGGCAAGTTTCGTTCCACCTTAGAATTTATCTCTGTTGTTTAACTTATTAGCTATAATAATTGCTAGATGGGTTGCACTCGGTCGATTCGATTCATTGAAAAATCTGGAGATATACGACACATTTTGTTGTCCTGTGTAATGTAATAATAATACTATTCTCTTTTGTAGTTTCTGTCATGTCATCAGAGATAACTTCGCTTAAAATTTTTATTATATTACTTTGCTATTTATGAATTATTACACACTCACACACACACACACACACACACACATATATATATATATATATACATATATATATATGTGTGTGTGTGTGTGTGTGTGTGTGTATTAGAAATATCAAAAAACGAATTGGAAAACATTCTAATTCAATTGTTCTTAATTTGAAAGCTTTGGAAAATACTTATTCTTTACAACTCCATTAAAAAAATAGGTTCAACTTAGCTTAGAGTTGGTTTACGACAGCAGTCTAATAGCGAGATCGAACCCATGATCTTTTGTTTCGGAAGCCGTCCCCTGAACCGTTTGGTTATTGGTAATAGTTCCAGCAAGAACAAATTGATTCATGATCAGTGGAATTGTTTATTCAGTCACACCAAAAACGGTGAGCGATGGAGATGTATTAAGAATAACTCACGGCAACAATGCCCCTTTGGTTATTCATTTATTGGATTACGTTATAATGTGTGTTAAAAATGACTAGGAGAACTTATATCGATGACGAACCGAGAGAGGTGGGTCAGGATAGCGCCGAATGGAAATCGATGATTCCTGCCTACGAATATTTTTGTATCGTATACGTTTTATTCAAGTCGCCACTGCGTGTGCAGACCTACCTTAGCTATTAATTCGCCAACATATTTCGGACGAACACTGAATGAAGGAATCATAGATTACGTAGACACAGCGTAAAGTACTAAAGTTTATGTACTGACGAGTATATGTGCGCAAATGTAGGGATCTAGAAGAAGCGACAGGATGCCTGGATCGCGACAAATGTAAATCCGTACTCTGCCTACCCCTCTGGGTTACGGGTGTATTTTATTGTATCCTGCAATGCTATAACTTATAGCAGCATAAGCTTTATCGCCCATATATAAATTTAAAAAAAATTATACACGAGCTATCAGTGTAATGGATGTTACAACTTGTAACAAATCTGAAATTTACTTAAGGTAAAGAGAATGCGTTGAAGAAATTGTAATGCATCTATCTAATATTGACCATTATCGTGTCTCAATTAAAAACTAAAATAGTTTATTTTTATTTTCAGGTAAGTTACACAGATCAGTCCGTGTCATTACAGACTCAGAGTGCGGATGATGAACCGAAGCCGTCGATGAGCAATCGCCAAGAATACGTACGTATATAAAAATATTTCTAAAGAGCAATTAACAAGTGACATATATAATTTTACTTTTGATAAAAAATGCTCATAAATTTCCTCAAATATTTAACTTTAGTGATTAAGATGTCGAATTATGGTCTTTTTAAAGTCTAGTAAGCTTTATTACATTCCCTTGGTAGTAGCGTGACGCGCATACTATGTGAGATGCATTCCGAATGTGCCGGTCTCCCTCGTGTCCCGCCCCCAATTAGTACGCCACCTGTGAAGACCCGTGCTCCGTGTCCGTCCAAGCCGGACAGATAAAAACGCACTCCTTTTTACTGAAACGATCGATCCCGGACATAAAAGGAACAATTCAAAGTGCATCGCCTTTTTTCGAAATTGGGGTGGATGGAGGCTGTAGGCCCTCTCCCGTACTCCCCCTGACCCGAGTAGTGCTTGACGCATTTGAAAGTGCTTTTCGGATAGCCGGGTGATAACATAGGTCGCGAATTACCACTGAAGTACGTAGTCCAGATGTATCTTAATCTCTTTCTAAATTATGGTCTTATAGTCTGAAAGTAACATTATTATAATATAATGCTATAAAATTTAATACTCGTATAGTAAAGCATTTTTATAAAAATAAAGTAAAGTTAAATGTAAAACATAAATATTTTTTTCATTTTTTAATTGTTGTACGTATTATAAATCATCGTAATGAACATAGATACGAACAGTCTTACTCTTTAATCGCTCGCCGGCACCGACACAAGTTCCACCTACCTAAGAAAAACATCGCATTAACTTTAATAAAATAATATATTAACATACAGAAACAAAATGTGAATGTATCATTAATTCTTATCGTTGGTAATTATCGCGAAAAAATTGTTCAAACTACTGTCGAGGCTCGTTTAATTGTTGTACTTGTGAAAGAAACATGCTTAATTGTGTTTTCGGTTCGGGCACGGCTCCCTTCTACACGGTGTCTTGTAACTTAGCCGTGGTAATTGACGGAACAGCGAGTTTGGGTCGGCAGATTTTTTTCCGAATTGTGTTCATTTCATTGATAACCTTTGCTAAGCTCGAGTTACGTAATTCATTTGACATTTTTCATAGTGCCGACGGAACTGGAATCGGATTAATTAAAATATTAAATAAATGTTTAATTTTCTTGATTAAACATTAAAATAAAGTCTAAAAGCTGTCTTAAAATTAGTTAGTACACAATTAATTTCATTAAGTAATTGTATTGTTCCTAACATGTAAATGTTAATAATAAAAAAAAATATTACCAATAGCAATCAAATTCAAATTTGAATACAGTAAAAATAAATGAAAAGAAGTTGGTCGAAACTGTTTCAAATTCAGATAAGCATGTTGCTGACGCGAACCTAAAAGATATATACCAAATATTGTCTAACACAGCCAAAGAAGTTTACACTTCAGTATTCGTTCAAAATATGAACAAAAGTGAACTTACTGTAATATGAATTGAACTTCAATAGAAAAATAACTTTCTCGAGCCGTTGCTTCATGGTTTCAATTGAAATTGCACACGGTTATAGGTGAAAAGACATTGTGATAAAGGCGAGATTAGATTGCACCTTTTATACAAATTACATTAAACTTGGCAAGCTATCGCACTTTAATATGGGTGTGAAAATCGCGTTACGCCTTTGGAACGGTACTCGGAGCCAGTTTTTGTTCTATCGCTTGCTCTGTTACTCCCACCTGCGAGAAATGGGACGGCGCTAATTGAAACATCAGTCAAGCGGTACTGCGATATATTTATAATGTCGTTCATAGTTTCAATATGTCGTCTCAAAAATGTTATAACGATTTTATAGCTAAAAAATATATTTCCTTAAAATCATTATTCGCTAACGACCCATCTGTCTTGCAATAGTGCATTGAATAGATTGAAGGCACTCCCTCATTTCAAAGCAATAACTATTATTGCTAGGTTGTTAGGTCAGGATGGTGTGTGGTTATTATTCTATGTGAGTCATTTTAACGCCATTATCCAGTCGTATATAATGTTAAGCAGTCGGAGTACGTAATTTTTTAAACAAATATGTCCTTTTTTTGGGCAGTGTTCCTAGTACAAGCGAATGTCGGCTTTTCGATAAAATAACATTTTTAATCCGGAAGTAATGAAGAATTTCCTTTTTGAATTGAATCCCAACTTAAAAGAAAATATAAAACTTTAGAATGCCAAATTCAGATTATTTTATGTAGTATCATATATATATATATATTAGAAACAAAAAATGGTAAAGTCAAATTCGGTTTCAAACCAAGACTTTTCTCGACATCAGACTTTGAGCCATTAATAAATTTAAAACTTCAAAACCCATTTTTTCCCACAACAATTTTAAGCTCTCACGGTTTTTAACCCTACAGGTAGTATGCAGAGAAAGTATTACATTTCCTGTTCATCGAGATTATTAGGTTCAAAATATAACAGGGGATTGGCCCAATGCATTACAATGAACACCAACCAGACACAAACACAATCATAAGTAGTTTTTAATAACATCACCATTTTTTAACCTCGAAATTTAACCCAGGTTTGCGTCATTACTCGTAAATACTGTATAATAAATAAATAAAACAATATTTGTCCAGTCGAGTTTATAAGAAATAAATTCCTTCCCCTCCTTGCGATTGGTATTTGCGGATAGCCTTTTCAGCGCAAGCTACTCGATCCGGATATTTCATCTTTCGGTCGATTGCGCACTATTAACACACGATTCTTTTACAATAAATATACGATATGCTTGCAGATAATAAAATTAACGAAATACAAGAGTTCTGAGAATTATTAGAAAATCATTTGATATGGATATCCCAAATTATGAGATATTTCCCAAATGAAATTACTATCGCTAGAATATGGCGTACAATTGGCGGCAATAGGAAAATTTGCTGCTAATTAACAATCCAATCAAAACATCACACATGAACCGTTCGGTTAAGTTCGAAATAAGTGGGAATGATTGAATGCTTTGTATCGGGTCGGACATCCGTTACAAAGCTTTGGCCGTGTAATGAGCAACCGCGAGCCTGAATGCACGTCATTGTATTGATTTCGACGAGTCGCTTCGCAAAATTAATTTTAGAACAAATAAGCTAAGGGAAGCTCTCAAATCGAAGTTTTTAAAATTCATTTTCAAGCTTTTCAGCATTATAAGCTCAGATCTATAGAAATATAATAAATCTGTAAAGTTTGTTTTTATGTAGGCATTGCTCTAAGGAACAAACAATAGGATTTGAATGATTATTTCTGCATTTGACAGCCCTTTCATTATAAAAGGTCAATGAAATAAATTTCTGAAGTGTATTCGTATGGCGTAAGAGGGCGCTTTAATTAATTATAAATTGTTTTTTTTATGGGCTTGTTATACACCTACAAAGCTGTAACGGTCTGTGTGTGTCTCTATCGGAAATTAGAGACTTTAATAGTGCAAGTTTTATTTGATAGACATTTATTTTCCTACGGACAATTATATGTTCCCGTATTTCGACATGTATATGGTGAATCATTCATTACATATTAATAGTCATTATATATTAATACACCGTGAAAAATATGATAACAAAATTATTGTATGTTCTGAAGTACTCTAATTCTTTGGACATACCTATTTAAACTGGTTTTGTCTTAATTTAAAGGCCAGCAGAAGAACCCATGTGGCACAAGTGTATAATAATAAGACTTTATATTTAATATACTGGGAACACAAATAATTATTTATAATTATAAATTAATATTGGTATGGCATTATCTATCTTATATTTTTTAATTAGTACAGTTATATGTTGGCCATCACTAATAAAAAAATACCACTATTTTTAAGGAATTTAATCGTGTTTGTTCATTTTACGATGTTCCCTACTTACAGTGCTCACGGTCAAGGGGAAACTGAGGTGTCAGATGTCGCAATGTCACGTGTGTAAGGCTTTCTCGTCAAAATCCTCCAAAAATATGTCAGCATCAATGGGAGATATCGGTGAGCCCATCACCACACCATCTACTTGCTTGTAGAATTCTTCGTTTCACGATAGATACCCAGGTGTCAGTCAATGTTGTTCTCCGTTAGCTTCCTAGATATAAATGAGATGCATCTTTTAACAGTTAGGCATGTGAATAACGGCTGGACATTTAAACTAACTATAGTTTAATTGTCAGTAAGATGTAGGAGCAAAGGAGCAGGGGTGGCCAAGCGGTTTATTAGTTTTATTCCAAATTATAGTATTCGCGTGAATAAAAAAAATATTAGGTGAAATACAGTTCTTAACTGTTGTAAAACGTTTAGTAAATAATAGCGGTAATAATCAGCCAAAATACATTATTTGCTGGTTGCAATTTCTTCATGACCTCATCAATCGGTTTTCCGCAAACTTGACTAGATCGTGTGTCTTCCGTGTCTTGAGGAGGTTAAGAGGCAGGTGCACGATTAATAATAATAATACATAACTAAATAATAATTATAAATATTTAATGGTAAACGTTAATAAACTTTGGTTGTTTCAATAAGCAAATTGTCGCACGGCGTCCACGAACGCGGGGCGGATGTCCCCCATTCCGATCACTTGCGCCTTCCTAAATTAACTACTTCCTAATTTTAATACAAGTCATCCTTATGACTTAGACTTAATTTCCATTTGTTGTTTTATTACTCGAAAATGGTAATTGGGATAGTAAGACGAGTTGATAATAAGACGACACTCTTTTGGATTTCTTATATTTACGTGATTACTGCACTATTAAATGGAGATTAAACTAATTTTAAAGTTTTCATCGCATTTATTTAACGGCACAGTTCGCCAGCAATTTCAACGTCAGACACCTCAAGTACTTGAAACGTCAGTAACAAAAACAGTAAATAAAGGCGATAAATCCGTAAAATTATTTTTATTTAGGTGGAGGGACTTGTTAAAAATAAAGTAAAATATATTTTTCAATAAAGATATTAAATAAATGTATAAAATAAATAATACGTTATAAACTTCTCCTTAATAATTTTCTAATTTAATTTTAACAATAAAAAATGTCGTCCTCCTGTAATGATTACATAGCAATAAAATGAATAAAAAACTGGACAAGTACTTTGATTTTTTTAGGACTTAATGCCAGTAACAAAGCAAGTCGGCCTTGTTGTAATAATGTTTAATTAGTGTTAATTATACTTATAATTATTTTACAATAAAATATCTATACTTGCGCATTAACATTCCGACATGCACCTTAAAACCATTATATTTGTAATTATTTTCCCTATCGTCTGAAGCTTGATATTAAATCACTTTGTGTGATATTAAGAATCAATCATCTTGCCGACGCTCCCGAATACTATGATCTCGTTATATCGGTCAATGCTCCACAAACGCGGCCTTGAACTGCGAACTATTCCGAGCGGAAGCGATTTGTAAACCGCTATCGCATCTGCCTCAGCTGCACGTCTCAAGGTGAACGGCCGGAGTTTCACCCCCGCCCGGCCACGTGACCTCAGCTCTTGAGCTAGGTCAGGGTCGCCCGCGACAAACGGCCCGCCTTACGGTGACCCCCCGCCACGGCTTGCGCCCGCTAAGCAGCGGATCACGTCTCGACGGACGGCGCTCTCCTTCCCGCACCACTTCGCCCGATTTTTCCGTTCGAATAGTTCCTGGTGTGTCCGCGCGGGTTGTCTCCTGACCTCTTGCGCCAGGTCAAGAATGTGTGAATTTCATAGGAACGTATTTGAAAAAATATGTAAAAATAAGATTCGTATTTCTGAGACAATTGTCTTCTATCAAAATGTCTTTAACTTTACCCGACTAGCTCGATACGTTTATTGCATTTATTCTCACTAGTAAAATTTTAAAACAATGCGTATAACTTTTCTCTTACCTGGATGGTACATTTTAAAATTGAATTAATGTGTGATCGTCTGATATAATCTGATCTGATAACCTAGTAAGGTTGTTTACATTTTCAATTCATTTTCTGTTATTTATAAGATATATAGGACGTTATACGTCAACAACTCTTTAGATGGCAATCTTTTAGCGGTTAACCTATTTTCGCAATGTCTCATTTGTGTGTAGTCGTCCGGAAAACGATGAACTAACAAATTACTATATCATTCATCGAGGGTAGAACCGGTGCCATTCAATTTCAATTATCCACATACAAATTACCGAGAATAAGCAAGTGTAGTGTGGGAAAATAATACGTTCCTTGTCATTAAAGAAAAAAGCCTTTGTGCGTTTTCTTTAATCGTATTCTATTTGTCTATAGTACGGTAAAATGAAAGGGTCCATTTTGCAATATTGTGTTTTGCAGTGATTTCAGTTGGTTTCAGGCGCAGTGCCGCAATAAGCCGGTTTACGCGTATTTCGAGCCCAATAACAGATATTCCTTTATTCAATTATCCAGCTTCTGCGTGCCGTGGCCCGGCTGTGATATTTAAGCTTCGACTCGTACATATTTTGTGATTACACGCGCGGCGTGTTATTGGCGTGACGTAACGGGTTTTGGATTATCTGCACTTGATTCGTTAACACGTGGAGGTGCCGCACTAATGTATAATTAGTAATTTCAGGACCACATATCTCGCATTTACCTAATACTAAGTAATGATTGCGCTCATCTTAGTTGGTTTGTGATTTAGTAAGCCCGACGAAAATCTGTATTAATTTCTATTCTTACACGGCTAATTTCTCCATACAAACTCATATATACTTTATACCTTTAGGAGATTAATTTAAAAATAATTCTTCAGTATTGCCTCCGTAATAACAGACATGTCAGGTCTCTAGGCATGACCTTACAAAGGAGAGATAAT
Source organism: Papilio elwesi (assembly GCA_029849275.1). Lineage (NCBI taxonomy): Eukaryota > Metazoa > Arthropoda > Insecta > Lepidoptera > Papilionidae > Papilio > Papilio elwesi. Next base: position 4,091,907 of record CM056717.1, read on the forward strand.
TTTCCATCCGTGTTTTTTTGATAAAGATAAATTAGTTTCAGTTATTCTTATAACATCGCCTTTATAAAAAGTAAACTCATTAAAAAAGTCGGTCCAGTTTTTCTGATATTAGCCAGAACAAACATATTTTTTATAATTGCGAACCCTATACATGTCATATCCATTGTAGATAAAAATATTATATCAATAGACGCTTCAATTTTTTATCTATACAGATTGAATAGAAAAATAGAATGATAGAAAAATGCCCTTAAATACTCATTCTTTATTGTTATTTATTTAAAGTTAAAAATGGAACTGGCCACTACAAATTCAAAAATATGGAATCGTAGTAAAATAATAACTTTAACACCGCAAACAAAAAGTATATTTCAGTATTAGAAAATTATTTATTTATATGTATAATTATAGTAATACGGCTATTACGGCTTGTGCTTACTCTCCATAACTTAGATTGTACATTTATCATCTAAAACTGTATAAATTAAGGAATAAAATAAAAATGTTGTAACGAGTACTTGTCCACCGATATAAGTTCACCTGGGACTTCCTCTGACAACACTTACACACACTTCTGTAACATAAAGTCTTTAGATATTTAAGATTTTTTATGAAAATGTGGTAATTACAATATTGTTACGTTTTATTTGTTTAATGGACGTGAAAACCCACTGTTCTATTTCAGTTTTGCATACATTTACAGAAATATTATTTTTACTCACAGGAACTTCATTAAGACATTTTTAATCAGCATAGTATTATAGTTTGTCTGTCTGCACTGATCTACTTTGCGTACATGTGCTTTGTAGTGAGTGAGTGGCATTTGTTTGAATCCTTTCTAAATACGTCGTCTTTTTATAAAAACTTAGCGTTTGTAGATTTCTAAAGTTAATTTTGTTCATTTCATAGTTTTAAAAAAAACTCGAAATATAATAATTTCTTAAAAGTAATAATGTACACTGAATTGGATATAAATTTGAATTATTCAATAGACGACATCGCTAAAAAGAAGCTAATTTTCATAGAAATGGCGGCCCGTATCACATGCACGATTTATACAACATTATGATTTTATTATTAATTTAAGTATCGCGTACGGCGCCGTGGAGTGTGCTGTAGCAATTTCATTATTATTTCAATCAACTGAATGTAAATTTATTCAACAATCTCACGAGGTAATTGCGCTAGCGGCGTCTCGTTCGCTCCCCGCGTTGATCTCGCTCGTGCACCGGGAGGTGTGGGCTATGCCGCCATACCCCACATTCTTATGCGTTCAATCAAACGCAGGCTGCACTATGGCTCTGCCTATACCTCTAGGCGAAAGGCATTGTTTGTTCCTTTTGTTCTATTATAAAAATTAGACGTCGTCTACCGGCTACATGTATGCTGGAGCTGGGAAAATCTACACTTTTTCCACGTCGCAGTCCCACGGGTAGCTAGGGCGTCCTCTACATGGGAACTGTGAAATGTAAAGACTTTTTTGCAATACAATAATTTACAATGTAACTGCATTGAGAAACATACTAACTGATGTGATATGATATTCAAATAGTCTCAATTGTCTCGTGTAAGATGTTTAGTTTAACTGAGAAAAACGTCTCACTTTTTGATTTTTATTTAGGGATTTCATAATTTACCTTTTGTAAGGAGTTAAATGTTCGACTCATAAAAATATCCGATGCACATTATAAAGCGGTAAATATTACAAATATAAAACAACATAATTCCGCGAAAAAAACTTGCGGAAACTCAAACAATGTACGTTTTATTTCTTTGTTATATCGAGGCACTGTTGTAGACGCAATGATAATTATTTTCCGCATTATTATAATACGGATTAGGAAATCTATATGTACTAATGTGCGCAATATACAATACGATACAATATGATACAATACAATGTAATTGATACAATTTAAATATACAAAACTTTTACGTCTTTTGAATGAATGTGTAATGTGATATGAAATTGTATTTTTAAATCACTATACTTATATATTAAAATTTAAGTCTCGTAGTGACATAGATTTACAATACATTAAATTGTGATCAAAGCTTTTTTTCTAGCTCATTGATTACTTCTAGTTATGTCAGTAAGAGTCCAAAGCCGTGTTGTATTCAGGTTAGTTACATAGTATTTGTATGCAATCAACCGTTAAGAGTTCACCGCATCTCAGAGTTCAAACAATTTATCGAGTTGTAGAAATCTTTAACTGATCAAACAAATACAGATCGTCTCAGGTTTTAATATACTTAGCTGCATTCAAGGTAGATTTAACTTCGAAGCAATGGTTTTTGTTCACTTAAAATAAACTAAAATATATGCGATTTTTAGAGTTCCGTACCACGGTTCATGAGAGGGACGGACAGACCGACAAACAGACAGCGGAGTCTTAGTAATAGGGTCCCGCTCTATTTGAAATTTTTAATGATGTATTTCTATTGCAGCTATAACAACAGGTACTAAAAACACAATAAAATAAATATTTAAGGCGGATCTCATACAACAAACGTCATTTTTATGGATAATGCTACGAAACCCTTCGTGCGCTACTCCAACTTACACTTGGCCGTTTTTTTATTTAAGATGACATTTTATTTTCAAATTTTAAGCTTTATTCACTATGTAAAGACCCGAAAATGCAAATGTCGTACATAATACTGTAGTTTTTTTATATTTCTCCAATCTCCAATTTAATTAGTGTTGATAGTTTATGTGGGCTATGAAAAAAGATCCGTTAGCGACTATATCTATTCATTTATCGAAACAATGAATATTTCATTAGTTCTACTACAAGCGTTAGCGTAAAATTACTTCCAACAAATAATGTTACGGTTCGCTGCCTACGACATTCACACATCATTTGCCGCAGTAGCAGCTTGCCAAGTTGCTAACCGGACATCTCGTGTCACGTGACACAAAAGTACGTAAAGGACAATTCCCTTGCATGGCCATTACGTCAATAAATAATTCGATCGCATCCAACATCAAGAAGATCAAACTTGATTATTGTAGTAGGTAGTGTAATGGATACGCTTCTAAGGGTGTTACATTAACCGATGCCGCCGATCACCGACGGTCGATCAAGTCGTCTGGTAACACCTTAACAATAATTATCCAACAGCCTTCATTAAGTCATGCATGATGTTTTTCTTAACGGAATCTGAAATAATAAAATAATCAGTTCTCGTAACTTAACTGTAACATGATGTTACTGTAGTTATGATTTTTAAAGATCGTAATCTAATAAAGATTTCAAATATTTAACCTACATTTACATATTAAGAATTTATTTTGTGATATTCTAATACAACAAATAAAGTTAACTAATGCCTATATTATAACTTGATAATGATGAAAAGATCCAAAAAAAATCGGTCTTAGTTTTCCCGAAATAAATAATATAAACTATAAAAGCAAAGAAATGAAAGGATGGATGAAGAAGGAATGGAACGTCCTAGGACAACTTATATCGGTCAGATTAGTGGTCTATTAAAAACGGGCGATATAAGTAGCGCCTACAACCGACGAGCATGTATGCGTAGATGTATCAATGTAGAAGAAGCGACAGAGGTGTGCCAGGATCGCGCCAAATGGAAATTAAAAAAAAACATTACCTATAACTTGATTTATTGCAAAAACTGTTAATTATTTTCTCGTATCTTTCTGCCTCGTGCAACCGCCTTGTGATATGATTTGTCACCGGCGGTATTTTCAAACCAATATGACGAAACTTGATGAAGCGTGTTTGAGCGTACTCCTTTCACAAAGGCCAGCAGCTCATCTGTAGTTCCTATGGTCTTGTGGTTCACGGGTGTCAGTGATAATTTAACTATAGGAGACCCATTGCTCCTTACAAGCGTTACTTTTTTTAGTTACCGTTTCGTCATACCTTATGCTTACATAAAATGTTTATATCGATTAATACACTTAAAAATATAAATGATTACGTTTTACGTTTTGACATTGCTATATACTTTGTAGATTATATTATCATAGCACACACACAACACTGGTAAGCCACTACAAAAAGTGCATAGTTTTACAGCTCCAAGCGTAGCAAAGTGGTCCGCGCCGAGTCTGTGTTTTGCGAATAAAAGCTGTATGTGTGATAATAATACGGATGTTAATCGCACATTTGACGTACAATCGTTTATCTCCGACCGTTATATTCGTTGAATATTCTACATTAATTCGCTAGCGTCAAGATGTAGCATCAAAATTAACTGGTAACAAGTTTTAACGGTCAGTATTTAACTTTTATTAGAGCAGCTTATGAACAATTTTATACAATACTCTGTTATTGTGCTGAATAGATGATTTTTATTAAACAGTTTGTACTCAATTTGTACTGAATATTTTTCAAATGTGCGATGTTCCGTAAGTATTTTAGGGCGGAGATTATTTATTGTACCTTAGTGAAACGTACATATGACATCTGGCCGTCCCAACTCACAAATGATGATGATATATGTAACGTGAAAAGAAATTAAGCTAGAAATTACAAAATCATTGTTGTTGATTACTTGTTCCAACACAATAAACGGAGGAACAATAAAATGAATTAAGACTGGCAGTGTGGTAGAACGAAGATGGGGGAATAAAATTATGTAATTCCCGCAGTCTCCAGAATGGAACCCGTAAAACACCGAGAAGTTAGCGACTATTTTAATACAAGTATTGTTAGAGCACAGTTTGGTTCTGTTGACAAGCGATACACAGCGACTAAATGCGAGGTGTTAGTTAGTTCGCCGCCCCCTCCCGTTTTCCCCAAAGCGTCAGAAGATTCGATTCGAGGGTTATTTGCACAAGGCAGGCTACGAGTATGCCAACTGTCACTGTTTATTTAACAGGTGCGCTGACGATTTTCAAATACAATAAACTGAATGTATTGGCGGTTCGGAAATTTAAATTGAATGTTTGTTTTAAATTATTTGAACAACTACTTTGATACGTTGCGCATTATTTCACAATGGTTAGTTTAACTTAAAAAAAATCCCGAATGCCGTACAAAACAAAACAACAAACGCTCGTACTGTGAGAACCAAAAGATAAAGTAAAAATGGTGGAGCGTGAAAGAATTGTATAAGAATAAAGGCACAGGTATAAAATCAAAATAAAATGAAAACAATAGTAGTGGCGCAAACATTGCACGGGTGACTCCGTCACGCGGAGCTTCAATCATGTCGAATGCCGAACGGGGCGAATAACTCTTCAAGCGTAGGTAGGTAGCTCACTCCAGCACTGTACAACGTTCAACATACTTTTTTTGTCAATCAGATCATGCTCGGTGCTACACTAAATTGCTTTAAGTATTTAATATCGCAAAGAGTTTCATTGTACGGCTTTGTTTCAGTTTGGTGTATTGTAACTTCAGTTTAATGTCCTAGCTTATGCATAACCATGCCCCTGCATGGTAAGAAGTTTAAGAGTTCCCGCTACTTACGCAGTATTGCCGCTACAACACACGTATACAATTTCCACTAGAAAACAAAGAAATTAAGAAATACAGATTTCATTAAGTTACTACAAGATAAGTTACAAACTTATAAATGGCAAATAATACATTATATATTCTTTCTCCCAAGACTCGGGTTTCACTTATAATGGGGACGTGTTGCTAGTGAATGATAGTAGATATTCTTAAATGTAACGCCTATATTAATTTATAGTTTTCGATGTACGCTTCGCAGGTCTTTAGATGCATGAGCATTTCTCTAAATTATTTATAATTAAGCCACATAAGTGGGCCTTCCCATTGTGGCATTTACAGTTACTTTGTAATTATACAGACAGGATTTTCCAGGCCATTCAACTTTAAACTTAATCACTCCTAGACAGTGACGAATATAACATAGAAGAGTAACATGAAACAATGTTATCTTCCATAAATACCTCACGACGTTTGTTTTCTTTAATCAGCTAGTTTGTTCTCTATTACCAAATCGAAGTAATGATAGGCTATATAAATGCATACGTAAAAAATAATAAATTTTATTGTTAGTATTTACATAATTGATTAAAGATTTGTGAGACAAAACCAACATACTAGGCTTAGGTTTAAAATAGACCATACTCTCAAGTGCGACTAGGTTTACAAAACCTTAAGCACAAGCTGAGCAAGCGAAGGAAACTTGTGGTAGCGGCTGGCATGTGCTATATACCCTTTGGGCTAACCGATATCCCGTAATTTAAAAAAAAGACGATGTTCCCGTACGCTTCCCTTGAAAGAAAACTTATAATTGAAGTGGAAAAATAGGAATTGATGTTTTGAAAATTTCACATCCGCTCGAAAGTTCTACGTCCACAACCATCAGCTGTCATGAAATAACTAAAATCGCGCGCGGTACAGTTTATAATCTCCGCTCGACATGGTACCCTTTTCTTTTCATTATTTTTGAGTTTTAAGAACGCTTACATGTTTTTTATTTGCGTTAACTGGTCCTAGATATCAGCTTACATATGTACACCTAAATAAATACCATTATATATAATAAAAACATGTTTGAATATTCATTGCTGTAAAAAGCAAGAGATTTCCCTAAAGGAAATTGACTACGTAACGAAAACCTAACCCGTAACCGAATTATAGCGCTCACATAAAGGTCTGCGTAGGCAGACCACCCACACGATGAACCTATGATCTGGTCAAAGTTGCGGGAGGTCACTGGATGAGGGCGGCATCCGACCGATCTTTGTGGCGATCAATGGGGGAGGCCTACGTCCAACAGTGGACGAATATCGTCTGAAACGACGACGATAGATATGTATTTTAAGCGGAATTTAAAATTAACTTATGGATAAATACTGGTCTATATTTCAGAATACATTACGTGTCATTTCACGATTAACGATAAAAAATAGATTCATACTCAATACCATTTAATGATTTACCTAATATAATATTATAATACATATCTATTATCTTTGTGGCAAGGATTCATTATTGAATATTCTTATAACAAAATTCTTCTAGCTTTATTCCTGGCAATTAAATTTCCCAGTGTTCTCGGCAAAAACACAACGAACGGTTTAAAAATAAAAGGAGCGTTTAATTTGCTTAAGGCCTGTTGTTCTGCTTATTCGAACCCGTAATGAATTCCTGCAAAACACCTTGTGTGTTATACTTATTTGGTATTTAGCAATATGCATACTGTACACGTATGCCTTATTTTGTACCTCGACTAAGCTAATTGTTTTTTTATTCATAAATTATGCAAACGAGCAACAGGTTCGACTTATTTTAATGCATAAACTGTAACATACAATATCTAGTTGTACTCTATAGTTATTTTTATAGAGCCTTGCACGCATTTATATAGAAAAACTAAGTTGCATCACATGCAATTACATAACGCAAACAATTCTTGTATATTTCTGCTATTTCGGAAACGACTACAACAAACTGAAAGACATTTTGTATTAAAATGTGGGCTTTATTTTTTATTTAATCTCATCAGTAAAAACGCGGAATTCCACAACATAATTGTATCCCTGTGGCATGTTATGATAATAATAATAACAATATAATAATATATTAACTAAATAAAATAATTACTTGAATATTAAAAATCTACTGGAAAAAAACACTAGAGCACCAACCCATCATTATGAAACTTTGCTCAAACATTGGATCCAGGATACAGAAAATGACATGGGGTATATTATAAAGTTAAAGTTTTGGTTATAATGGCATATGGATAGTAAGTTAGTATTAGGGGGCTATTTTCCGCAAACCACGGCTAGCGCGTATTTTGCGTGGACTTATGGATAAAAATAATAACTAAAGGTTTGTTGCGTTCGACAAGATATGTCAAATTATCAATGATTACTTCAGTTTACAATTTGCTGACAGTTCACAATATGCCCAGTCCGATCATATAATGACGAATTTCCCAATCGGTCGGTGACATGTGCGTACTTAATCTACAAGATTTTAAAGTTACTAAAGAAGCACAGGCCGTAACTAACAGCTCGGTTTTTCTCTTCTGGGTTCTTCTGTAATAATTAGTGAGAAAATCTAATAATTTATGATAAAATAAAATTATAATCAGATATTTTTATAACAGTTTTTTGCTTGAAATGTAAAAAATTACGTTTGAAACAGAAATGATGATGATGGTAAAAAGTTTTATTATGTATGTTTTGCTACGTGCTACAAGCAGCTATAAGCAGAGCGATAGGAAATATTTTTAAAGATAAATGATCAAAAGAATTGTCAGAATATAATGCTCGGTTCGGCTGTCAGACATCGAGGCGATCGAAATTGGAACAAAGCGAGGTCGCTTCTATATTTTCCGATCGGCCCAATTTATTAAATTCTCCAGCAATGTTTGATGTGGTTCGATGACGACAAAAAAAACACGAAGTCCAATCTCATGCGCGGAAAATTAAACGGTCACAAAGGCGAATACGAACTCGCCCGCTGCGTCGTGAGGGTTTGCGTCGCGAGGGGCCGGCGACGACTTGCAGTTCTGCTCCTTTTCTATCTGTCTAAAAATATTGCAATTGAATGCATTTTGGTATGGAATATTGAAACCTCAGACTGGGCGAGGGTTTCTCATCCGTTCACGCATGGGGCGAGGGTGGCTACGTGCGGGGGTAGGCAGTTGCCTCCTCTACCACCCCGGCACCCCTGTGCGCCCGCTTTCTAAACCTCCTCGCAAATAGTATACACGTTTGCTTGGCAACATTTCATGCTTAGTGTATACAAATAATGTACGGCGTGGGTACGAACTGCGCAAAGGGAATGCTAATGCGGCAACGCAGGCCTAAAGTTAAATCGCAGGTCACAGGGCGGCGGCGACGACCTGCCCACGTGTCAACCTTCGCTTACGTGAATGCTACTCTACACCGCTCCTTTGCTATCTATCGGTCTGAACTCCGTTGGCATTTCACACTCTTTTATTATTATAAACTAAAATTTTATTTGATCACATTAGTACCACTTAATATTATTTTAATTAGTTATCGAATCAGTATTCAAAGTAATTGTGAATGTTAGAAAAAATTAAGAATGGAATATAATAAACCATCCCTGTCCTGGTTGAGCATTACGTATGCAAATCCTGTGTGGTGTAAAAGCTTCATGTAGCACACAAAAGGCACACTGGAGACTGCATGCAAACGAGCGACTAGCTGCCGAAAATTTAGCTCAACACGTGTGATAACGTGCAGCCATTACCGTGGCCGCGGCGGCGGCGACAAGCGGCCTCGCACGACGCCCCCGGGCCCCTTCCCGCGCATCGCACACACTCCGCCTGATTCGCAATGCGAAACGCACCAGCCGCACACCTATCTAATATCTCCCGATGTATTTTGAATAATTGCCGGCCGGCGGCGGCCGATTGCGATTTCACAAAGCCCGACGGCGGCCGGTGTGTCGGAAAATGTCTTGCTAGGGGATTTAGCCCATCACAAGGCCGGCGCTTTGTGGTAAAAGTGGCACGCCGGTAAGAGTCCTCCCGTTTGCTTAGGTGCGGCGAGTCGCAGCGCTACCTCCCGGCTGCCACCTGCATTCTCTGCTTTGTATCGGTCACATGTGATTCTGCAACTGAAGTGTGATTAAGATAGCCCGAAAGCCTAACATTCCCTAGATTTTCCATCCGTCGTGAAACCGAAATTATATTTGTAAGGTTATCGTAAAAAACAGAATAAAATAAAGATTTAACTCCGATACAACAGACATGATTTTTTGACGTTTCTATAGATAACGCCATCCGTTTCGGAATTTATAGGGGACATATATACACACATCGCCATTATATAGTATGTACATATACACCTGTAAAAAACAAAAAAAAAGTGTCCCACAATGCATTCTTCCGAACAAAAAATTTGGCTATGTGCTGATCCAGACTATAATCTATGTATATCTGTACCAAATTTCATCCAGATCCGTTCAGCCATTTTTGCGGGAAAGAGTAACAAACATCCATACATACAAACTTTAGCATTTATAATATTGGTATAGATGGTACGGATACCTTCGTGCGAGAGTCCGACTCGCACTTGGCCGGTTTTTAAATTAGTCCCTTCGCTGAGCATTATTAATGTTAATATTCTATCAATTATTTTTCGAAACCTTATTACATTCGTTCGTTGATTGTCAACAATGTTAAAATACTTTAGCATTAAAAACACACTCCAATATACTGAACAAAAACAACTCCGACCGGAACAATTATCGTGCTGTTCAGAAATAAAAATGAATTAATTTTTAATGTGTCAGCGAATACAATTGGATTCCTGTGTTTTTTATACCGCCCCCGCCCCGATTCATTAAGGCGTTACCTATTGTCAGCACAGGTGAAGCAATTAACACACGATTATAGAAATACAATAAAGCACTGAAATAAAATATTGTAGGGACGATCGCTTAGCGGAATTGCTACTTACTACAAGAATAAACCTCTGTGACACCGACGTAAATAATGACGGCATTTCTTTGATATTTGCTACGCAATTTAAGCTATTTCAACTACAAATATTCTATCTCGTTCAAAATAAATTTATTCTATTGTTTTGTATGGTTGTAATCTCTAATTCTAACAGGTATATCATTAGCTAATTACGTTCGCAATGTGATCGGAACAATACAATAATTTTGCTCGTGATTAGGTTATTGCAAGGTTTTAAAGTAATAATTTAATATATTTTAGAACTGTAAAGCAGTAAAATACTCTCGTATCGCAATTATAGCTTATTGAGAAATAAAACAATATATTTTATTCCACCCTTAGAAATTCGTGACGTATTACTACCCCGCAAATTGCTAATGCGCCTGGTCGCCATTTTAGTAACATAATTCCGTGACATTGAACACTTAGTACCGTAAGCAACACTATCCTGTTTGCCGCTTCCATAATTATGAATAAATTTAATTCAATATTAGAATTAGATTGTTAGTCAAGTCAAGTCACGAGGATGTAAATTTCCACGGCCCCAGCCAATGATAATGATTACAAAAAGTAGCAGATATGCTATTAGCGATCGAAAAGTGAAGACTCGAAAGCGTCCCAATTGGTACGTTTTTTCTTTAACCTGCGTCCATGACGTGTTTACATTTACGCTAAGTGACAAACACGAGCTGTGCTCTTTTTTCTTATTATTTAAATTGCGCTTTCTACACGACTTGACATTTTTTTTATAGCAAACTAGTGACCCGCCCTTGGCGGCTTGGCCCGGGTCGGGTCACCACTAATTATGTTGACCTGATCGCTACCAAGGTCTATAGGGAACACATACTTCGCATTTTATGTACAACTTTTGTTCATAAAAATATATATGTATCCTATGCTACTTCTAATACATCCAAGAATATGTGTACAAAGTTTCATGATGATCGGTTGAGTAGTTTTCGCGTGAAAGCGTAACAAACAAACTTACATTCACATTTATAATATTAGTAGGGATAGGGGGCAAACGAGCAGCGGGTCGCCTAATACAAGTGATCTTTGCCCATTAATATCACATGATATGACTGAAGTCCTTTTGACCGGCGATTTTTTATGAGTATTGACATATCTATAGTATAAAATATGATTAGCCCAAGAGCACCAACTTGCGGGATCAGTATTTTAATCTTCGTCGGTTTTTATAAATATATTAATAATAAAAAGTTAATGGCTTAAATATTTCTTGCACCATCTAGTGGCGTGATATCTTCGCATATTCACCCCTGTTGCTTAAATTAAACATACATCGCACGACACAGTGACCTAGAGTTGGTAGTGGGGGCGGAAATCGAACGCACTCTGTACACCGAAACCAGAATTGCGATCACAACATTAGACTATTTATTGAATCGGCGATGTCGAATTTTTCTCATTTTATATTATAACAAATTTTTATTTTATATTAAAACATAAGATAATCAAAATAGTTTCTCCGGTATATTAATAAAACAAAGTCAGATATAAGCATTGTTATCTGATAGATGCACAATAAACCGGTCAATTTAGTAAAGTCAAGTAGTAAGTAGTACACATTAGAAAATTATTATTTTTTACGTTTCAATACAAAAGATTTAATTAATTTATTTAACACAGATAGGATTATATTTTCTAAATAAAATTTGATATAACATAACTGATATTTTGTTAGCCTAACAACTAACCTGATGTATCATTGTCGTCAGGAAGTCACGTGCAAACTTGACTGTGCTCTTTAGAAGAATCTTTATGGGCTATTAATTAAAATAATCCGATAGTTAAATGTACAATCTTATACTCGGTAATAGTAAAAAAATAACCTGCCAATTTTTCAGTATTGTTTACCATTACACTAATATTGCGTGATACCTGCACTGATGGTGAGTGATTCCTGATAACAAGATTTCCCCTGAAAGGAATACCTGACATCAGCCGGTTGTTCTGAGCTGTTTATTAATGTATCGTCTGCGGGAACAGAGCGCGAGCCCGACGGGCACATAACAAGTCGCCGTGCCACGCTGATTCTAATTACCACAGAATAATATCAACGATAGCAATCGATCTAACGGCGCTTGCCCCCCTGTCCCCCTACACTAGCACCCCTCACTCTGCGCTCTACGCCTACGAGAGGTGTGCGCCACACAAGTTCGTGAAGTCAAATTTGGTAATTCGTTAGTGCAGAATCGGTCCCATGTATTTCGTTGTACGATGGCAACCTATCGATTATCTTCATTAGTGACTATAAATATTTAATTTTAATATTTATACCTCCAGCTAATTACATATTTGCATGCATATCTTTGTGTAAATAGATGACATGAATAATATGATTAGGCATTATATGAACGTTTAAATTTCCGTAAATTGCCATAAAGATCGTTCGTGCCTTGCCGGAGGTCATCCTGTACGTAGTTGTACATTTTAAAAGCTTTTGAATCATCTCCTTACTTTTATGTGCTAATTGTATTTTTATTGAGGGATTATTTTGATGATAAGCGATTGCCAATCCGATGTGAAACGTGAAAGTTTACTTCTGAGTTTCGCTTCGTGTATAAAGTTAGGTTCAATCCCTTCTGTTCACTCTAGAGGAGTGAATCAATTCTTCTGATTACTGCGGATGTTAGTTGTCGCTTAATAGCATAATATGAATGACTTGATCATAGTAGGATTTCCATATCATATAAACTATTCTTAGCTTAGCTAACTACCGCTTAGTTAACTAGGCATAGCTTTTTACTGGAAGTGTGTCAGTTTCTACATTGAAATCTGACTTCATTAAATTTAGTAAATGGTTGGAAGTGCAAGTTTCCAATGAGAAGTATGCTAGTTGTAACTCTGGTTGACCGAAATAATCAGACAGATAATAAAATTGTATTATTATCAATGATATTATAATATTAAAATAATTATTTATGCCATTAGAGGTTGGAAAACGAAGACTCGACACCGTACTAATTGGAACGAAGAAAACGTTCTTTACCTTACGTCTGTACGCTTTGGTGACAAGCATAAGCTGTCTCTTTCTTTCTTGATACTTTAATTACGCTATCCTTTTTAAACACTTGACGTAAATATTGCTATCACTGTCTTTGTAACACTTTAGGCCGGTGATTTTGTATGAGTTTATCTATATTATAAAAAAAAAATCCCGTTCATCGTTCCTATATGCTTGAGCCTCAACCATTCCTTTATGTACATGTATGTAATGTATGTATGTATGTAACATGTACTTACAACTTACTTATTGTGCAAATAAAAACAGCCTTTTGTTCGTTGCAGTCTTACAGTTAGACCGATTGTTTTGTTCTAAAATGAGAATGGGGCAAGTTGACCGTGTGATTCTGTTCTCTATACTACTTAGAAAGTCTTATGATATTGTTTGGAATAATTATATCTGTCAACTGACTTAAATTCCTAGCATTTCTCCAAGTACTCGTACCCAGGATCCGGTTAAACAATCTGTTCTTACTGCCTGCGGGTTAAACGTCATCTGCAATCTCTAAACTAAGTCCAATTACCCTTAAGGAGTTTTAAGCAAGTCGAAATCGATTAATCCTTACTCTTGGAAGTGTTGAATTTAACTGAAGTGTAATTTACCAAGAATCCGAAACGGGTCTCCTGCTTTTGATACGCTTTCGATATCTGAATAGATTAGAGTTTAGTATACAATTAAATTTTTTTAAATTCAAATCCTATTTATTATTATTAGAACTAATACTTGCATTATTTTTTCATATTATATTCAGTTATGATGTACCTTATAAAAACACAAGATGCTTTCCGCTTAACAAGCATTCGTTTCTTATCTCCCTCGTTGGTTTTTTTAAACCTAATTTCGCGTGTAATAACTTGGAATAAATATTAAAAAGTTATTATTGATTGTCATGTGTAGAGATGTAACAAAATGTCACAAAGATTATTACAGAACAACCCTTCCCATCGTCATGTACAAATTGCACTGGCATAATACTTCGATCCGACAACAAATCCTCTAAGGCTTGGCCGTATACCGATCAGAGCACTTTGATCTATTTTGACGTTTAACGTTTGGGCTAATACTACAGAATACTCTCGTGTCGAATTAAGGACTATTGGAATTATTTTGCGAGCGATAGACTACGAAGAAATCATTCGCCAAACTGCCCTGATGAATGCATTTGGATTTCAACTAGAGCTCTTAAGTTAGAAATCTTAATATGAGTCTAGTTTGTTTTTAGATTTATTATCCACTCTACCAGACGGCCCAAGAGACCCAATAAACATACCAATCATAATTTATATATATTTATATATATATATATATATAAAATATTAAAATTAACGGCGGCGAAAGGCTGCAGCGGTCCTAGCAGGCGCTCCGCATCGCACCGTACGTGCATGGAACATTCCCTCCCAGCGGCCCATTTGACTTTGCAAGAAGCGAAAACAATAAGAAAAGGCGAAAGTGCCTGCTCGCATTCCCCTTTTCCAAGTGACTTCACACATGGGCTTTGTTCGAACTAATACACGATAGCAACAAAGCCGGCAAAGAAGTGTTCTCTTATTCGGGTCGGTGACATAAAGTTCATTAAAGGCGAACTGAGCGTGTTGGAGTGGCCGCCGGCGCTGGGGGCCGTCGATCGCCGCCCCTCTGTCCCCGGGCCCTCTGCCCCTCGACCCTCACCCCCCCTCCCCCTCCCGCAACACCCGACGCCCGCCTAATATTTTCTATATGAATATTAACGTCAGTGACGGCGGTTTCCGTCGCGCTGCAAACAGCGGACTATGGCATCGTTATTGTTAGCACTAGTTGTCTTCACTCACTCCCTCCGATAACATTCATCTTCTACGAATTAAATGAATCTTTAACGAATATTTTTTGAGGAAATATTCGTGTCTTTTTTTGGGTTATTCTGCTCCTAATACTCAATTCGCTTAGTAGTTAAGCAACTCGAGAAAACAGTCCGATTATTCAAAAGGGTTCGGCGATGAAAAATATGTTGATAAATAAGGTAGCCAAACGCTATTCATATAAGCGAAAATTAATGCGTATGAAAGATTCATATGCAGAGATGCATAGGAGATGCCAGTTATTTTATAAGAAGAAATATTTTAAGACAGATAATAAATAATCTCTTAAAACACTGCTAAATGAATCATTCAGAGTCTACATTTGCTTTCCGAGTTTTAACCTAAATAAGTTATTTCAATAGACAATTTCATTAGGTGACTGTCGACTAGCATTAAACGAAATTAACTGAACGTGAAACGTGAATGAACATTCAATAATTTGCATCGCGATATTTAATTGTAAATAAATAAATTCAATTTACATTATTTACAAGGATTCCATTTAATTACATTTCA
Organism: Papilio elwesi; assembly: GCA_029849275.1. Taxonomy (NCBI): domain Eukaryota; kingdom Metazoa; phylum Arthropoda; class Insecta; order Lepidoptera; family Papilionidae; genus Papilio; species Papilio elwesi. The sequence goes on from CM056717.1 coordinate 4,107,687, forward strand.
CCGTATTTAATGTAGCAATATCTGTATAACAGTAACACGTGCGAAATGTAACATTTAAAATAAATACTCACATTTCTCTGTCTCTCTTGGACTCCTTATATCTACTTCTACTTCCTACACTATATATAGCTTTTCTTTATATATCCATTCCTATTGCATTGAAATCACAATTTTATGTCCTGCTACGTGCAATTACTTGATAATTAACATTAAGAATAATTTTAACTTTTTTACATAAGTACATTTTAGGGCACACTACGTTTGAACTGGTAAAGCGAGGGTCTGCAACTGGTGGACCGCGGTCCATGTCCGGAACGAGGAAGGGGGAAACTCGTATCCAAATATTGTCAAATTTTCTGGACCTCAATAAAAATAATTCAACATTATCCAGCTCTTAGTTAAAACTAATTGCCGATCCCTGCTGCAAAGCACAATGGTAAGGTTTGCTTAGGCGATCGCAAACCCCCACCCTTACCTCTTAGCACAGAACGACAAGACATAGTTGATCTTCCAGGGAGCGCGCTGCCGCTGCCGCCGCCGCGACGTAATTCCTCGCTAATGGACGGTTTTCCGCACTTAAGGTTTTACACTCGCGTAACTGTCATGGTCTTAAGTGCTTTATTCTCTCGCAATATTACCTGCTAAGCTTATGCTTTATGGTAGCTATTGAACTATATGTGTTACGGTAACACAAAGGGGAAGTGATCAAAACATTTGTAGCTTCTACTGAAGCTAGAACTCGTTCGAAAGTAGTGTTTACATCACGAAGGTATAATTTTTGAAAAGTAAACATTGCAAATTAAATCGTGTAAAATAAATAAATATGCGTTCATGCCCGTAACCCAGAGGGGTAGGCAGAGATCATGGATTTACATTTGGCGCGATCCTGACACTCATCTCTCGCTTCTTTTTATGGGTGCTCCTTATATCATGTTAAGAAAATCTCTTAGTATTATATCATTTGGTATAACAGAACTTTAAGGCAATATTGCAACAAATATACACGCATAGTCATCTGATAAACAAAAACTTATCAAAACCGCCAAACAGTGCACTTTGTAATTGGAACAATATCTTTTTTTTTCTAAATTTTTGCAATAGTATTGGCCAACTAGATAAAAAACATTGTCAATTTTAGCAAGATCTAAGATAGAAAGAAGACGTCTTGTTCATAATGACGTATTCTACACTTCGTGTCGTTCGGTGACGTGGAAAATTCTTACAGAGCTGAACAACGATGCATCCATAAAACATAGTATAGGATGCTTCAATTTATTCATTAATTTATTTTCCGTAGTAAGAGAAACAAAATTCACATGGAAAGTGTCGATCGTTAGTTCGCTTGCAGGAGATTTAAATTAGAAATCCCTAGCTCGGAAGGAATCCGATAAATGGAAAGGCATATTTGTAATTAAATATTAACATGTCCAATAGAACACATTTTTTTAATCATTTTTTATTTAAAGTGTGTACTTAGAGCACACGATCTGGACTTTTGTCTAATTGAAATGATACAAAATATGCGACAGCATGATATACCACCAACGTAGCACCGCGCCTACGCTTGCTACCAAACTCACGTAGCGCCACAAAGTTTTACACTTTGATAGTAGTTCAAAAGGGCTATCTACTTTACAAACTTATGCGTTAACTTAACTTTGTTCCGGCTTAAGATTAATTTATGCAATGTTACCTTCTTAGTTGTATTAATTTTGTATTAATTGCTGGATTGGGGGTTACAACCGGACCGGTTCCCTTCGTTGAAGCAACATCTTTCATATTGTACATTCGAATGTATATTTAGCAAACTTTGTAGTTTTATCATTTCATAAGAGATAACGCGTAGGGAAATTTGATGATAAAACAAATTTTCTTGATATTTCCTTTTGTAAGTTGGTATTTTTTTTGTTATCCTGTTGTTCGGGGTGGAAGAATACAATCAAAGATCAAAAAATCTGTGCAGCCGTTCTGGAGTTATATATACTGATAACTGACATGATTTTGTTTTGTATATAAGTAACGTCCACGTTACCTATGTATATACAAAATATGTATATATGGTAAGCTGGTGCTCCAGCACGAGCTTACGATACTAGTTTTGATATAATGTACAATAAATAATTGGAAGCCTTTGTATTATTAATTATTATTGCTAAGATTATCTAGTCAATACTATGATAAGAAAAGCAACAGTGTAAATGTGTTATCGGCGCAGCTTAGAAGTTTTGCGTTCTAGAATCGAGCCATAACTTTCAATGTAGTACCAACACGGAACTCTGGCGTCTGAGCCCAACGTTCAGTGGTGAACAAGGCCGACATTTGAACAACAAATCAGAGTCGCGAGTCGGCGCAATCGATCCGGCAAGCAATTTAAATCCACTTAAAGACAACCGCAAACTGTTAATCGAAAACTTGGCGATGGAGCGGACCTATCCCAGCAGGAACATCTAATTGCCTGTATTAAAATAACTGACGTATGTCAAACATATCCAGCGCTGGCGTTGGTGCCTGGCACGGACCTTCACATGTTAATAATCATTATGATAGTATCAAGTATGCGATACCCGGCGTACTATTTCGTAGCAGGGCTGCCACTCCACAAACGGGCCGCTAATAAACTCCCCGTCACTATTACTCCATTACCTTCACACACTCATACCTACTTCAAATCCTCGAAATTACGTTAACGTTTTAACTTAAGTTGGCAAATAAACTAACAGTCCTGACAAGAATTTTATAGTATCGATGGAAGAGACAATTTAATTAAAGCAATATTCAAATTTTAAATTAGCCAGAGACCCAATGACCTCTTACCTTTTCCATCCTTTCTTCGTAAGAATAGGAACGGAAGGGTAAAAGGATTGAAGGGGGTGGGGATGAATAGGAAAATCTAATATCATTTTTCCCGTCATCCCTTCTACTATCTATTTATGGTAGGCATCGAATCTGCGACTCATTGGTTTGTGATGCCTGCGGGTAGCGGTCACTTGACAGGTTGCTTGCTCGTTCGCCACTTTCTCTTATAAAAAAAATTCAATTCCTGAAGAGAGACGAGCGAAGTTTCATTACTATTTTAGAAAAAGATACACGTATATAATCCATATTATAATTGCTAACACACAACCCAAGATTCGTAATGAATTCCAATAAAATTCTGTATCTTCCTATAACTTTATCGAGGGCTAGAAGTGACAGCCCTTGTTAGTCCATTGCGCCCTCCGCGGCCGGGACTCGGCTACGAAGCTCGTGTTCCCAGGTCCCTGGCTGTTTTCCGCCCGATAAATACACTTTAGCAGTGCAACGAACCCGAAGTATTAATATCTATTCATTTGCAACAGTGGCAAACAAACGCGCTTCAGAGGTGTCGGCGGATGGCGTACATTTAAATGAACGAGCTGCTTCTTACAATGATATCCTATATAAATTGCATTATTATTGTTTAGTTTAAACTACGCTATATTTGTCTCTTTTCTCGTGTAGAGATATGTGACTGTTTTTAATCTTATTTGCGTTGATAATGTTGTCAACAGTATATTATGGTCTGTAAGTATGACAAATTGAGCTTGGCTCGGAATGACAGGACACGTATATAATGTATAAAGGGAACGGCGTGCGTGCAGCCGATACAAATATTATGTATATAACTATAAAGCGATACACATATTTGTATACACAAATGCATGGTATTTTAATTTACAAATTTTTCATATAAATATGTAACTCTCAAGTTTTTACGTCGTAGTAGGTACAAACGCGGTGACCCCATTATTTTTTGATGGGAAATATCTATTCTTATTTCTTAATAATCAGTTAAAGTATTTAGATAGAAGTAAGCAGTTGCTAACGTAAGTGCAATATAAAACAAATTATGGTGTCTGTAAATAATACAAAATTTAATGGTTAGTAATTTCGACTTGAATAAATAATCACTGGAATGGACGTGACGTCTAAAATAAAATCAAGACTACGTAATATATACACTATAATTATGTAACATCGCATCGGTTACGATTCTAATATATTCATAAGACTTTACTAGCGCAAAATATCGCTCTATATTATAGCAACTGCATAATTTAAATTGACGTGTTTAAGCAGGCGTAAGCTAACGCTATTTAATATGTATAAGGGACGTCGCACACAAAATTCGATTTTATTTCTCACTGGAAATAACAATATAATAATAAACCATTTAATCCGTTCAACATACGACACTACAGACATAAGGACAAACAGGTTAAAGAAAAAAACTATAGATACCTAATTACTATGTGTTGCAATGCTGAACGAATCAGGTCCTTGCTCAGCTATGTGCTGGCTACCCGCAGGAATAACCAACGCTGGTGTTATGCAAAAACCCTTGGGTCGCCCGTGCGCGAGCTTCAGCAGTAGAAAATCAGATAATTCTTAAGAAAACAATTAAGGGACAGAAAGAAGTTTTACGATACTATAAATCATCAGACAAAATGCTGAAGTACCTGTTTTATTTACTGAAAGTACAGCTGCCGGTAATTTTACAAGAATATCCAACGATATCAATATCATTGCAGGAATTCGTAGTTCGCAGAGTTTCAAACAATTCCATAGCCCATACTTACACCTGCGTATGAAGTTGGTCGAATGGCGATGTAATGGAAACAACGGTAAAATATTTCCAGTATAATTCCTCAGCTAACCTTCCCCCCCTGCCCTCGCCCCCCGACTTCGCCAGCGACACAACACAGTAGGCAATTCGTTTCGCGTTTCTAATTTCAAAAGCCGTCACAACTTTGCATACGCGCGAAAAAGTGCAGCCTGCGTTCAGAATTGTTCACGTAGGAGTTTGAAACATTGTTTAGATGTTTTAATCGTTATGTCCGAAAAACGTTCTGGACTTGTTGCCATTGTTATGAGAAAGTTTACAAGCGCTTCCATTCCGCTACAAAATGAATTCATGTTAGTATGAAGTGTGGGTATATTGTAAAGCGCATACTGTAATGGGTGGATTAAATGTTACCAACACCGTAGATATTCAAAATAAGGTCTTTGAACTAGATTCCCACATATTTAAATAAATCGAAGCTCCTCCATTAAACGATATAAAGATATGTATGTAGGTATTATTCGACGCAATCTTTACTTCACATAGGGTACTAATTAGGTAATAGATCCACTTGATTAAAAAACGATAATACACTATATACTTTCATACCCTGCCCTTCTTACACTAACCCTTCCATGTTAAAAATATATCGTTTCATTATCAACGTCGGATCACTTTAATAATCCGATTTCCACGTCCCCATCGTCATTTCCACTCAGTTATATTGTACATACATTGATCAGTTTCATTACTTAAAGGCTTATTAAGATAAATTATTACCCGAATTATTTGTACGTATTTGGTATTCGTTCGTTATATAATTGATACGTTCCGAATTTTGGTCAGCTTACTAATTCAAGTGCACAGACAAGTGGTGGTCATAACAACCCGCATCAGAGAAAACTATGGCGCACAGCAGTAATTTAAAACATTTTAATTGAATTATCCTGATGTTTTATATTGCATACTATCAGTTAAACGACGTTATAACCGTGCTTACAAGTAAGTTTATTATTTTATGAGAATTGTGATTTATTAAAAAAGTAAAACAACTAATCAACCCGATATGTTATTACATATAGTATTTAGTTAGTATTACTAGTTTAGTATAGCCCTCAGGTATTCGAATAGTATCTATAGATTGAGTTTAGAGATAACCTTTGTTTACTTTAATTTAAAAACTACATTCTTACATAATTAAAGAATAGGTAGTTAATTAGGTAAAATTTGTTACAATGCACACACCCGAATTTGTTTCTATCATTTTCTACATAAAATATTAAGTATGTGAAATGATGAGTCGATCCTACCGGCGGCGTGTCGACACCTTTTAAAATGGCGTCAAATCGCGTAATTTCCGCACCGTTTCGATACCTATCTCTCGATTATTTCCCGGCCGTTTCTCCGGCGCCGCACCGACTACGAACAAATCGCGTTTTGTTAATCAGTGTGTCGTTTTTATTCTACACGCTCTCCCGCCAATTCCACTCACTGTTTTTACGTATTTCTAATTTACTTGCAATATAGTCATTTACTAAAAAGGTGCTAACAGTGAGAGACATCTCTCGTATTTAAATTTTCTCAAAAAATGGAAAGCAAATTACAAACACAAATTATTCATATATGTTTTAAACAAAGCGATTCGAGTCGGCGCTCACTGTACCTATGCCATAGAATTTGAACTAGTTGCCAGCGTCAAAATTATCAGTCATCATTAACATGTAACGCATTAATTTCCATACCGTCGAAATTATTATTGTAAAGTTGTATATCAAGCGGGTTTGAAGCTCTGCTAATTGGAAATCCGATGAAACTGTAGAAGCCTTTCACATAATCAGTGGGCATTTTGGAATACCCTGTTGCAACATGAAACATTCTAGTAACATCAAAAACTATTGTGCGCCTTAACATAATGAATACCTAACATAATGATTCCAGACAATACCTGTCAATACTAATTAGTTTAGACTGCAATGCATATTGTGTAACCTCCTATTGTAACATTTCGGTTCCATTATAGTTCTTAATACCCATTTGTTAACCGACTTCAAAGAAAGGGTCTCATATTTACTTGTATTTTTTTTGCATGTATTTCTTAATTTATAAAGCTTAACTCCCATAATAAATTTTTACATAAATATATTGAATATTTTCACCATCCATTGGGTGGCCGAGGTAGTAAAATTGACCGTTTTAAAAGTCGAACGGCATGACGCTCTTTTTTGATGTGGCGCCCAATAAACTAACGGCGCATGTACTCGCTAAGAAATTTCACCGTGTCTGCGGCAGATAGGACAAATTCATTAATGTTGCCGGATCTAGCCATGAAAACTTATCGTGTCTGCGGCAGACAAGACGAGTAGGAACGTGTAAACGACAATTTATTTTAGGTTAGGTTAAAAATGTTATCATGTTAAAGCGCATGAAGAAAAGAATAGAAGCATGAACAATAGAATACAGGATATATAAAAGAAAGATGAAATATTTAGACCACATAGTAACACAAAATACAAACTGCTGCAGTTTACGGTACGGTGAAAGATTCAAGAGAAGTGTGGGCCGAAGAAGAATCCTGAAGAAATCCTGGCTAAATAATCTACGCCAGTGGTTTGGAAAGAGCACCCGTTCATTATTCAGAGCTGCGGTATCAAGAGTAAAGACTTTCCAAAGAAGATGAAACCTTGAGAATAATTCATACTTAATAATAAATTATACTTTATTTTAATTGTGATGTACGTATGTATACTGTAAAAGGATGTCGTGTATTATATTTGGTCATATTTTTTAATGTAATTTCAGCGATGAATCAAATCGTCATAATATAATGAAACGGGACGTGTGACTAGAATAACAATGGCCGCAGCACTCAATCGCCGGAATTCCGCTATGAATACTGTGCGCCTCAATAATTTCAAAGCCTAACGCTTAGGAATTTACACGTGAAATATTAAAAGGAAAAAATTCGGACCTCCCACCCTGACCCCGCCACCCTGTGCACCCTCCTATCATGCAGCCTCTACTTTTTCATCTGTTTGCCGTTGAGGCAGGATATTAATGAATTTCCTCGGACCAGCGACCCGTGATTAGGTCACTAATGACATTAGCTTGCTCCTACAGTACGGGGGACGCTATTGTTTACCGACACACGAGCGGTGATAGTCTACCATGTAGTCGTTATCGACTGCCGCGGAGTGACTACGGTTATACCAAAGTGATGTACTACTTAATGAGAAAACACTTTTTCGTGATTTAGTAAGAAATAGGTTAGGCAACAACGACTTATTCTCCTGTCACGTGAATCGATAAGTATTGTTGAAAAATGTTTTATAATGTTAATATTTGACAACCCTATTAGGATTCGGTCTTCCAATTTTATGAAATGTGGAAACATTGACACCGTCGTAACTTTTATAAATTGTTTTTAGCAACAAAATCTCAATTAGTTTTTATGAAACTTGATGCGCTTTGGAATAAATGAGACTTCATATATTTTACTCAATATAATTATTTAATTCAATACTCCCTACACCCGTATAACATTCTAAAAAGCTTATTACAATAAATAAATAATAATCAATAAATTGAAACAAACGTACGTAATGAGGGGAATTTTTTAATAAAATTGCTGCAATGGCGGGACAGTTTCGTATTTCGCGTCACGCCTTGTACTTTTATGAATTCCATACACCTCGCGAAAACTGACCAATTAACCCGTGTAAAAAGTCAAAATTGGCTCCCAAGTGGTACATAGAATTATGTTCGTAAAGGTAGCAAAAATACGTAGGAATTTCGCTTGCAATAAATTAACGTACAGGGTACAACTTGGGCGGCGGTGGGTACGTTGCATTTCGTGGTGCGGTGGGTACGTGGATTTTTACGGCCCTCCCATGAAGGAGGTAAGCGGAGCGTTGAGATTATAAATCAACCTCATATTATGATTTGGCAAGCCTCGTTACTGTAACAATACCCCGTATTTGCATTTTAAAATATCTTAGGGACTTTATTTATTATTTGACGTACAATATGTTTTGGCCAATAGGCTGCGTTTGAGCTGGGGTCTGGTTTCTTTCAGTATTTTTGAATTTAAGAACAACGATTAACGAATTTATGTTACGAACTGTATGTTTTGCGAACGAACGAAATACGTAAAAGCGATGATTTAATATACAACATATACGATATCATATACATATGTTCCCCATCAACAGTAGCAACATCCCATCTTACACCGTGTTATTAAGCAAATCGGGGTAAACGAAAATTAGCGATAACTTCCTCCTCGATACCTTTTAGTGTTCATATGGCGTAGTTTTGTATACGTTTTTTGATGTAATTGGGTGTATTTTTTTACGATACATAATAAATACATCAATCAATTTCATAATCAAACTATATTCATTAATCGAACGAGAAGGAACACAGGATATTTGTTTTGATTTATGTGTTTTGGCGGATGGGGTTTGCACGCCTGTTTCAATCAAACCCTACAAACAACGTCCAGTTATAAGCCGAGCTTAACTTTTCTGCGTCTACCATTACTTTTATTGTTCGTATTCCTACGAACGCTACAATTCCATAAGCTTTACATACAGGTATGGATTTAGGATTGTGCTTTACTAGTAAACAATCAAGTCTAATGGAGAAATGCTAGTTTTAGTTGGATCATGTCAATTCAAACAAACATCTTCATCACATTGAAGTAGAAATTAGTGTAATATGTACATATATTGATTTACTTTAAGAATTAAAAACGTAATAATATTAAAGTATAAAGTACCTACGTATGTATAACTTGAGGATTGAAGTCCGGGCGACGTAAGAACCGAATTATAATATAGACGGCAAATCTAAAGCGTTTCTATATTTGTCTTTGTATTACATCGACGACACGCGACCTCCGTCTTAAATATAAATAACGGCCAACGGGACATGTGTGCGTGCCCGTGATTTGTATATTTACAATACACGAATCACACTTACAAACGAACCGAAACAATACGTACAAGTTAGGTTAGTCGCATACGGAGAGATATGTGATATAGTGCATTGATTTACTAAATTAAAACTACTGGAAACTAATTCGCGCCAAATATGACCTATGGTTGATAGAAATAATGTGAGTATTTGGCCAGTAAGAATCTAGCCTAGTTATCTCTTAACTCCATTACATTTGAGAGCGGTATAGTTTGGTAAATTCAACGAAGAAAACCGTGTCATTACAATTTCTGTTTTGATTTACACAGAGAGCGTTATCGATGACCGCCTACATACAGATGTATGAATATCAAAAAGCTAGCGTCGTAATATCGTAATATTCATTCATGATCACGATATTAATAATGCAGCGTTGGTTAGTTTACAATATAGTTGGGAATATGGTTGTTTGTAAATAAATTTGTATGTTGTATGGGTAACAATTTATTTTATTTACAAGACAGTAACGAACTAGTTAAAGAATATCAGAATTTATATAATTTAGTAGTTGATTTACACAATATTGAAGAATATAATTTCACGATATATTATATATAAAAAAGTAAACTGTTATACCCGTCACTTTGGTAAATCCATTAAGTGCTTATTGCTTATTTTCGTCTTGATTAATAATTAAGGAACATTGTGTCCCTAAAAATAGCGCGTCACTTTTCTGTGCCAAATATTTTTTATATTGTTGCGATATTAATTTTACCTTCTGATTTGTACATTTTCTTCGTATTTGCATATAACACTTATTCCAAATTATTATCTTTAATGCGAATATTGAAATAATGGAAGTTATTCTTAGGCTGTGAGCATGTGAAGTTAAGCAGTGGTGACATTTTGAATTAGAACTATCGATAAAGATAATTTAGTGAATCAGTAATATATAGATACACAATAACATTGAATATCGTGATTAAAATATATTACTAATTCATTGTCACTGAATAAAACAACTGTTTTCAATGTTCGATTTCGATGATAAATATTTAACATAGTAATGTTTATATGGATAATTCGTCTTGCTTGTCGGAGACCGAATGCATTTGAAATGTTAAGCTGCATAGATTGCCGTCACGGTCACAATTGCATTAATTGTGCCTCTTTTATAAGTTAAATTTGGTATAATAAAACTGAATAACATCTACATATATCCATTTATCGTTATAAATCCCCCATTGGCTGTTTTCACAATATTCAGTTTAAGTGCTGGTCCAAAACTACAGTCAAAAGCAATGAATTTGTATTCGTCGATGCCTACATGACTATATCGGCGCGATAACTGTCGCGCAGCACCGCTGTGTGCGGCGCCCTTATACATTAAATGCATGAAATATGCCCTGATTTGAAACAATGGGAAAATATACATATAATAACATCAATGAATAACAATGGCGTATAAATTATCATTTAAACTGTTGTATACTTTATAAAATATTGTAGCCCTTGTGTTTTGTATACGCGTACGCAGCCGTATGATTTGTTTGAATGAATTTTGTACGCGCCGTTTCTGAGTATGACCGAACGATATACAGCATCGCCGTAACATTAGATGTTATCTAATCACTTATATAAAATTATATTCGCCTTGTAATTGTCCTTTGAACTGTTCTCTATTATCAAAGAATATACATCAGTAGTTTTGCTAAAAGCTTATGTTATCATGTTATATTAAATATACGTAAAATCTAAATTAGTAACCCAGACATGAACTCGCGTCATATTTTTACTCCGGGAACTGAAATACAGGTACACAGAGGTAAATTAATTAAAATTATTCAGTCAAAATATGCAAATTACAAGTAAAATATTAAGAATTAAAAAGGGCTTATACAATAATTTTGTACATCAAAAATATTTATTGAAGAAGTGTTTAAATTATTCTATTGAATTATGGTACAATTATCTTTACAAACATAATTTATTGACAAATCAAAAATCAGATTGGTGCGGGTGACATTTCGATATGAAATGCAGTTTGAATTTGAGTTTTTAATAATATTTATAGTTATTTACGATGCTTTAAAGGCGTATTTATAAGGACCGTAGGATTTGTTTATTATTAATTTCACGTTATTTTTCTGTTTTTGTGTAAAATCGTATAGCGCCAACATAAACACCAACATTTTAACAACTTTTAACTTAGAGGTGTGTCAGAATCGTGCCAAATGGAAATCCATAGCCTCTGCCTTCCTTCTATGTTTCGGGCGTGAGCGTATATTTATTTTATTTATTTGAACTATATCATAGTCAACGACTTATAAATATATACAATGTATCGACGTCTCAAAAAAGCGACAATCTATTGTTGACAGCCCTGGCGAGCTGAGCGACACGACTACCGTTTTGGTTCGTGAAACTCCCGCGCACGACCTCCGTGTAGATGATTTTTTCGTGATCGACCCGCTCATTGTTCGGTAGCATTTATTGGATTGAAATTGTTTACAAGGGCCACCGTGGCACGGCGCCCTGCAATGCCCGATGTACGTTCAGTCGACAAGGCATACGTGCTCGCACGTTGCTCCCCGTTTGGAGGCCCGTCTTAGCCTTCTCGGACCAACGGAAACGACAGTGTACGAAGTATTTTATGGTTATGTAATACAGAGTTAACATTGACTAAGTTCTTTGTTTTAGTAAAACATATCTATAGCCTAATGCTAGGACATACACTGCGAAATATAAGGCCATGAAGGTAATTATTACCTAGCACTACTCTACCACTTTTAACAGTGGTAGAGTCCGCATCAACTACGTCTGTAGCACGAATGGGCCGGATCGACCGGTGAACCACGACCTCACAGAAAACAGGCGTGAAGTAGAAGTACTCTGTGTTTCGTCTGACGAGTGACGTGCTGGAGTCTAATTTCAGTCCTCTTCCCCTTCCCACCCTTTCTTCATAAGATTAGGCTGGGAACGGGAAAAGGATTGGGCAGGAAAGGGGTTAACGGGGAAAAGGAAATATCCTTTTTCCTGCCTATGTCCTCCTCTGTCCAATAAAGGTAGGCAACGCATCTGCAACACATTTGCTTGTTGAGGATGTCTCACTCATCCATCAGGTGGTCCGCTTGCTCGTTTGCCACTTTATTCCATAAAAAAACTAGCAAAAATTTAATCAAAGTTGAAATGTTTAAAAGAATGTAAATCATGTTTATATTCACAATTTGCTAATTTTAAAAACAATCATAATAGTTTTATGCTATCTAAAGTTTAAAGTTATTAAGACGCATAAAAACATAAATATGCTAATTTAAAAACTCTATTTTCAGTCAAACCCAAAATTAACATAAAATTGTAAAGTATTTTAGAATGTGTCCCTTTCGGTCAATACACACTCGGTGAAAGTTTTTTTTGTTCACATACAGTACGTACAGTTATTATTTCATAGAATGCAAATGCCGGCAATAGTAACGACTTGTTAAGAATTCGAAATTTCTGGAGCATGTCGCACGCGTCGCTGTTTGTTTCGTCCGCGGGGAATCCGCTTGGTACACTGAAAGCCATACAGTAATACCGATTTGTGTTAACAAAGGAAAAAAAATATGTAAAAGTGAACAATGCCGAGTCGGTAGCACGTGTGACAAGAAATTAACTTCCGCAGTTTTGCCAACATATTCCAAAATAAACGTTAAAAAATATCATGTATTTCTCCCTCTCATTTAAGGTCTCATTTAAATTTGATATCGATCCAATTTCATCCTAAGGGGCTTAAATATGAACCTTTGAAGTTTTGAATCGAAGACATATGTTTCCTATTATTGTTAAAAAATTAAGCTATTATTTATTTTCCTATCCCTCAGGAACAGTTCTATTCGGGATAAATGATAGGCCTGAAATGTGTATGTAAAATTTCATGACGATAGGTTAAGACGTTAAAGAGTCAGATTAGAAAACAAAAAAAAACATTTGCATTTATAATATTGCTAGGATCCAAGTTTATTATAACTATAACGTACACACATTAAACCAGAACGTGATTTCTATTACGATAGACCTAGAAGTAACCTAGAAGAATCCGGACCAGATGCACCAGCGATAGTAGATAGAACTTCGAGTCAATAACTTCCTTAATGACCACCGTCGATCACACCGGTGACAGCTTTCAACTTGAACATTCACTAGCTGCAGAAGTTTTCCATTTTTATACCACCCAATGTTGAAGGTATATAAATAACGAAGTGTTACTTACTTCAGATTCGCCACATCAATTTTATCATTATTTAACATATTATAGCAACGATTGCATGAATGTTATCCAACTTAAACGTCTAGATGAAGACTTTAGGAACCAAGATACATTGCTGTAGCAGTCGTCTACCACTTTAACTTACTTTATCAATCGAATCTACGTCACTTTTCTAATATTACTCAGTTAAATTTCGATAATACTATCATTCAATAAATTTTATATTAAAGGAACTAAATTATTTTTACTCGGTTAAATGTAGTGTTCAAATAAAGCTCGCCTGTCCCCTCTATTAAATATTCAATAACTACGTTATATGCATTACTCATGCGCTTGGGTCGAAGTGTACAAGTTTTATTGGTACCGTTACAGTTTTACAAGGCTTTTATCGTACGTACTTGTGCGGGCGGTTGTACGTGCCGTCCTCGTCCATTGCTTAATGCATTTATGCAGACAGCTCACCAACCTTTTAGTTAGACTGACGTTTTTATACCTTTTTTTACCACTTCGTCTAACATTTTTAGGTATTATGATTTGATTATCGAACGAGACGATAGAAAGGGGAGTAATAAAACGTCCCCCTCGCCCGGTCCCGATTTTTGCAAAATCACGTTTCGTAAAAGCAACCGTGTCGATTTGGTTTATTTTGATTCCACGGTTGATGTTTTAATGCAGTTTCTCATATACGAAACCCTTTGGCGAAGGGATAACGAAAAAATTCTGTTACTCTTCCTTCAAAAACGTTATATTACAAAATAGAAAGATTCTGGACAGATACCAGTGTCCATATCGAGCTTCGTACAATACTAGGATAACCTACTTTAAAATGATGTCTTTAGAATATAGAAGGATAATAAGAGATTCAGTATTCTTACACAAAATTATACACATGTCTCATTGATTCTGCCACAATTCTTTCCCTGATAAATGTAGTGGTACCAAAATTTAGACGTCGGCGTTATCAAACCTTCTCTATTCCTAGATGTAGGACTAATGTTGGGAATAAATAGATGCATGGAAACATTCCACAATATCGACGGTACTAATATACACATTTTCCACCTTAACACAAATCAGTTCAAGCGAAAGTTATCAGATTTTTACGAAAATTGCTATTATTATTATTATTTGTGTTCTTTATAATAATAGTGTTTTTTCTGTTACTAGTTTAGAATTATTGCTTTAGTCGTAATATTAATGTAATTTTGTTTAAACAAAAAATTTTTTTGAAAATTAGCAACACAAATGATGTATACATCTTTAAGAGTATAACACATAGGAGACAGTCAACTTGTTAATTATGTGTCTGTGAATGTGATAGTGATAATACTGTCTAAAATAAAAATCAAAAATAGCGAAACCACAAAAATATATAAAGCGGTGGATTGTTTAAAAAATGCCAAACGTAAAAAAAACATAAAAATGTGCCCAAACGCAATGTGCGTTCTGTTGTTTTTATGTTTGTTTGTTTATAAAGTAAAGTCATTCCATATTCCTTTGACTGTTAACATAAAATCGTGTGTCTGCTCAGTTTTCCTAGAATTGTAATTTGCGGAAACTACTAACACTCCGTAATGTCTTCCATTATTTACTAGGTAATAGAGATAGAAAACAAAAAAGTCATTTTGTTAAGCGATAACTTAAAAATTACATTGCTTTCTTTGTTGTGGTCACGTCACATTATAATAAAATCTAAATCAAATTGGCATTAAAATATTGTGAGAATAAGATTACAAATAGTAAGTTACTAACACGCTTTAGGTACCAAGTTACGTGTAGAGGTAAAAAGAATACAGTACCGTATCATTTGAGCATTAATCCCTAATTTACATGTCCTGTCACTGGTCAATCGACTGTTTATAGTCATATAATTCGTAATACAAAAACAATAATTATTCGTAGAAAGCAAGAGTAGAGTTGAGGAAGGTTTTCCCGAACAATAAGAGGGCGGAGAACTCAACACGGTTGAATTTTGATTGGCGGACAGGTACGCCTCCGATATTACGAACAAACTATTTCGAGTTTAATGATTTCCGATATTTACTAAATTCAGATAGTGGACTAGTAAAATACACACATATATGTAAAGAGATCGGTAAAATAACAATTAAGCACTCAAATTAAACTCGTATTTTTATGAATAATTATATCACCTAATAATAAAACCTTATGAGGAAATAATTAAGTATTTTGAGGAACCTAACATAAGTGACAATAGGTCATTCAGTCAGGACCTAGCTGAGGTAAGCTTGAGGAATTATGGGAAACAATTTTGTATCTTAATTAAACTTGATCGTTGATTAGTACCAAAACTAGTTATTGCATTAACATATTGTCCTGTTTTGTAATAATTTAACGAGTGCTAAAATAATAAATAGGTGAAGACAACTTCGCAAAGCTTGTACTTACATTACATTTTTTTAACCAATCAAACTAAGGCTCAGCTTCTGCTGGGAGCCGGTTTGCGATAATGGTACCCTCAATTTTATTTTACCCAGTTCATACTCTAAACCAATAAGGAACTTTTGAGTAGACGCATGCGTTTATAATTACATAAAGACCGAGCAAATACACTTTTGTCATTAAACTGTACATCGCTTCCGTTTATTGTATAATGGCAATTTTATCACGTTACGTGGTCACTAGTCGCATCGGTTAACGTCGCTTTGAAATTTTAATGGAAGCCAAATGAGGAAGCCTTGACAGGTTAATAAGGATGTGTCGTTTTCCCGACGCTAATAGCAGCTCGCCACAGCGAAATAAAAGGCCAGGTAACATTTTGAACGTGCATCACCAAACAGACTATAATCGACTTACCAATTTCCTTTGTCCACTCATGCTCACGTAAATTTGTTCAAGCTCGGAAAATAATACATAGGCTTTATATGTTTCTTATGATAGATTCTTGATTGATAGATAATGCAACATTTATAAGGAATATTGTGGTTTATAGAGGGTTTATAGGGGGTTTTGAGGAATGTCAGCGGAGATATCGTTTTTATTAGAAATTTTTCCTTCTCTCTTCAGATATATCGTATTAAGAATTCTAATTCAATATCAATTTTGTTATATCGATATGTTATTCAAAGCAAAATATATTTTGTTACCAATTCGAGTGCTTTGTTTGGCTAATCCTCGAATAATCATCTACAAACAAGTGAATTACAAAGGGGATGAAGTGACGGCCGGTGCGAGCTCAAGCGACACACAGACTTTGTGTGTAGCTTTTGATGTTCCATCTCGGGCTCTACTTTCTATGGACACAATAGACGAGTGTACTGATGCTCCGGACCAAGCCGACTGTGAAATTGCCCTGAACACAACTGAATTGAATTTTTTTTTAATCTGTATGTCGCACACCCGTAAAGTTCCTGTGTTGATTATGAAACTTTACACAAGCGGAGCAATGTAACAACAGTACTTGATACATAACTGAGCTGGCTTGGCTGGCGGAGTACCACGGCTCATTGACATTCTGTTGCATTTTCGATAGCATTAGTAGATAATGTGACTTGAGTTTCTTACATTTAAACATCTAAAGACTGTTAAGCGATGATCATTGTTATTTACAAGTTATTATTTTTAATATACTGTAGTAGCACTTATATCGATCAACTTATCGACATACTAAGAAGGGCGATACAAAGAGTACACGTAACCGACAAGCATGTATGCGTAGATTTATGGATGAACGCTATTTATTATCTATCCCGAAAAAATGTACGGTGGTTGTAGGATTTTTTGTTTATTCCAGGTGTACACCAAGATAGTTAGTCCGAGATGTTAGAATTTTTTCAACCAGAATTCAAATCTCAGAGATTATTTATTATGTCTATATATATATGATAAAGAGGAAAGATTTGATTGTTTGTTTGTTTCCATTGAATAGGGTCCGAAACTACTGAACCGACTTGAAAAATTCTTTCACTTTTGGGAAGTACAACACACTACCCCCGGGTGAAATAAGCTATATTATATTTTCATAAAACAAGAGATCCTTACTTAAACTCTAATAACTGACCCAATGTGTAAAAGAATACCAAAAATATTCTTTCTTTACTTTTAAATTTTATCACTATGTGTAATTTCGTCCAATTTAAAAGATATGATAGCATGTTTTTCTTTTATTTTTTAGTACTATAAAATGTATGTATGGGTTTTATGTATGTAGTAATGTAAGTATACACGTATGTATAGTCCTTTTCATGAAAGAAGTCCCCCAGGCGCAGCGCTGTACTCGCGACATATAAATATATAATATTTACCTATATTTAGTACATTTCTGTTATGTAAAAAGTATATTTTTATTTACTTATATAAGCGGTGCTCTACCTACTTACATGAAATGAGATGAGATGAGAAAATAGGGTAAAGAAAAGCATTACAATTTTAGTTACAAAAATCACCGCGGGACTTCTTTCATGAAAAGATATTTAAGTCGCTGGCCCGGCGGCCATTTGTCAAATGCTAGATGCTAAAAGGCAGGTAAGGCAGACCGACTAATCGGAAAGTTTTGCTTTAAAATACCTACAAGGTAAGTATTGTGTGTTTTCCGTTCAAATGTTCATTTTCACAAACTACCTAGTGATATACTAAAATTTTGTGAGATGGCGCTCTCTCATTATTCGAATACTAAATTATCTTACCGAGACTACTACTACTTAATACATGAATATCAATTTATTTGCTACATTTAATTACAAAATTCATAGAAATTAAACCTTCAAAATTTCAAAGTAAAGTTTGCAGAGTTTCAAATTGTTCGGTGTTAAGTGCTTGGAAACGAATTCTATTTCGTAGGCATACAGACTAGTTTCATGCTGACATTGTTACTGAAGGCACTAAATTTTAAGATGAGATGATGATGATATGAGAAATCTATATACCTAAGAAAGAAACTCACTACTGGGCCTAGAGACTTAAAATTTTATGCAGGGAAAAAGACTTAAAAAATATTATATAATTCGTTCAGGAAGCTCAATAATAGGGAGTGGAAGTTTGTATGGAGGAATATTCCGTGAGAAGCCGGGGCATGTCGCTATTACACTTTATTTATGGGTGCAATATTGTACAAAATTATTATAAATTGTAATCAATAAATTAGTTTTAAATTTTACAGTGGTAGAACCCGCCAACAACATCTGTTGCACGAATGGGCCGGCTCAACCGGTGACACGACCTCACAGAAAACAGTCGTGAAGTGGAAGTACTCTGCGTTTCGTCCCATGAGTGAGGTGCCGGAAGCCTAATATCAGTCCTCTTCCCCTACCCACTCTGTCCTCCTAAGGATAGGATGGGAACGGGAAGAGAGAGGATTGGAAAGGGAGGGGGTTAACGGGAAAAAGCAAATATCCTTTTTCCTGTCTGTGCCCTCCTCTGTCTTCTGCACCACATTTGCTTGTTGCGGATGTCTATGGGTAGCGCTCATTTAGCATCAGGTGATCCGTTTGCTCATTTGCCACCTACTTCAATAAAAAGGAAAAAAAGACTTTAATAGTCGCTGCAACAGACTGAGTTTGGTTTCGGAACGCAAGTTTGCGCGGCTGAGGGCGAGTGCGAGTGCGAACGTTCAACAAATGCTTATAAATCGTCGCAATAATGTGTTGCTAGGGAGAATATTGCTCGGCCATCCGATACCCGACACACGCAACACAATTGCTAATATCCAGAACGAAGAGTTTGAATTACCCCGTGAGGTTCACTTTATTTGCTCCGTGTACGTTTCCTTCGGTTTCATTCCGAATGAAATTAGTTTGATCGTTAAATCTTACAAAGGAATCGATGTACGTTGCTTTTATTAATGCATCCGTTGTGTAAGTCTTGATATTTTTAATGTAATCAAATAAAGATTAATTGCGATGCGGCTACCTGAACAAACGTATTTGCGAACTGTTCTCTTGTTTATCTAGAAAAGAATAGCTGTGTTAATAAACACGAGCAGCGATCTGTTTGAGGTTAAAATAATGAAGTCCGTCTCAGAGTGGATAAAGAACGAATGTAACCATGCCAAAGTATTTTCTAGGATACTACTCGCTACTAAAACAAATTTTCTTCGGATGCTATGTATCAATTTTTTTTTTCAAAAAAATAACATTTCTTCAAAACATAATATTAATAGTATTTAAGGGTGTCTTTTACATGTATTATTTTTTGTTATTTATTTATTTACCTTTTTTTATGATTTCAACACTAATTGGAATATTAAACGTAAGTAATAATATACCTAAATTTTTACACTCTCACGCTAGCACAACCCAAATTAACATCGTAAAATTTTTCACATATATTTTCAGGGGTTACAGCAAACGACATAGGGTAACTATGATCCCAAAACGCGAGAGAAGTCCTGTTTAAAAGCTGGTTTAATAATATGAGTTTATATTTGAACTTCTTTAACCAACATACTAGCATCGCATAAATACAAATGTATTTTTCTTCTATATAAACAAGAAGAGTAATTAGTTACTCAATTTTGAATAAATCGTATTTCTCGCTTTAAATCGGCGTGGTTATCCCTGTGGACGGCGCCCAGTGATGTGCCAGTTGTTCCCGCATTTGTTGCGCCGCCACGCAGTTATATGTTAAACAAAATGTATTATTAGCGAACATTAAAGTACCGAGGCGCCGGGCAGCGTCTGCCGACGGCGCATCGCGGCGACCGGCGCGCCTCTACTAGTGATGCCCCTAGCTCTAACCTATTTTGTCTTCTAGTGAAATCTTCGTAATGATATCGTACACGTTAAATCACCATATTACTTCTACATACACATTAATACAACATTACACACAAAATACAAATATTTTGTTATACGTTTCAGAGATCTAAGGGAATTATCATTATCATCTAGGTAAACATTCATTTATTAAAATAAAATATTAATGAAATACGGAACGTACTGAGCTTTGTCCTATCCTAGAGTATATAGTAAGCCATTTATGTATGTACTAGAAATTGCCCAGTTCTCGAAACTCGACCATAGTTACCTTTAGTTTCAACATCTTCTTTCAAGCTCTCTTTCTTTCTCGAGGAAAAAATCTAAATCTAAATCTCTATGTGTCCGTTTTGTTCGTAGAGTATACTTGTCCATGTATAGTATACTTATAATATCTAAACCGAAATAAAAAGTTGAATTTAGTATTGTAACATTAAAGAAGAACGTAGTCTTGAATAAGAATTCGCTGTTGAAGTCAAGCGGCCAGTGTTCCTTCTACAATTTCTTACTGCATTCATTCTAAGAACGTTTTATAACAATAATTAAAACAAAGTGAACAGAAAGTACCGACTAAATGACTATATAAATTTTAAAAGCAAAATAACCTTGTAATGAAAAAATGTTTGGCAAGTTTGTTTCAATGTGACCGGTTAAATAATATTATTGTTAATAAATCTTATATACATCAAGATATATTTTTATATACATGTACGTAGTCTCGGTTGCGTCCCATCACTAGTATCATCGCCGACGCTTCATTATGCATAACACTCGTTTGTGATATTTGGTTATAACAATTTATCTTCCATAATAAACAACCATTATTATCGGAGAAAACTATTAGCGCAGACACACGCAGCCTCTTTGCTTCCAATGTTTTATGTTTCATTTATAAACATCATATAAGTGAGCTGTAAAGTTAAGCGTTTCCTTAACTTTCGGACCTGTTACAATAGTTAATTCATCATTTTACATTATAATGACAGATTAAACTCTTGTAGTATTAAAATATTTATAGTTTTATCAGACGTGCAAGCATGTATGCACTAATATACCAAGGAAGTTGCCGTTACTTTTTTAATATTAGTTTGTTGAAGTATTACTGCAATTACACTGCTATAAATCTGTTTGATTCCTAGCCGGCACAAAATTACTTTGAAGTTTTTTAAAAATCTATTTTTTTTTGGAACTGGTTGGAATAAGTTTTTTTTTATTTTCATTAATTTTATTATAAAGAAAAACATACAACGGTAATTATAAAAACAGGTATCTAATATTATAGTAAGGGTTTAGTTTAGATAAAGAACTTAACTGAGATTGATTGTTAAATCCATGTCTAGAAAATATCGAAATGATCCGACAGAAAAGTACAGTTGTCGATCGGTGTCAACAGAGTTTTTCTGGGCAACAAAGCGACGGCGCCGCGCCTCGCGCCGTCTCAAACAATCGCGGCCGAGATCAAAGGAGGCGGCGGCGTGTTTACACCCGGCCCATCGCCTAATCAACCTACTGATTAATTTAATTAAACATTACGAGAAAGCTCTGTTTACTGTACGTTTCCTCGGGACCACATGCGCGTTCAAAGGATGTAGGCCGGAGTATAAACATTGACCATTGTTGGAGCTGTCGCCGCGCGCCCCATAACGCGTTGACGAGCGGAGCGATTAGCGGGCCGCCCATTGACCGCGGATAATGTAAAATTAATATAAAGTAAAGCCATATTAGAAGCACAAGTAATCAGGGACCGTCGAATAGGTTTTGTTATTAATAAACAATTTGTGGTGATTTTTTTTACTCGCGCCAAAAAATGCATGTCAGAAAAATTACTGGCCATTGACTTTTTCTGTCATATAAGTATAGTAGTTTTCATAGTGATCAAACAAACGATATTTTATAGTGTGTGCCGTTTAAATATAATATGTTGTTTAGCATAATTGTTTAATCTTGCTCTTTAGTCTACTGCTAAAATCAATTGTAAAGGTAAATAGAATTTCCATTACAAAATTACTAGCAGTGAAATTTCCTAACTAGAGTGATTCGCGTTGAGATTGTGTAGCTATAATTGGATTTGGAATGCTTTGTTGTCAAACCTCTCTACTCCTCACTATGAGCTCAACCGAAATCAATATACCTGTTCATTCAATTCATATGGATGGTTTGCGAGCGGTTTCTGTACATCGCGTAACCGAGTAACAAATACAGCACTTGTCCACATGTAAAGTTGCATGTTTCTAAGGTAATAGGTTGATTTTTCAACTTTTTTTTAACTATTAAACTAAATGAAAAGAAGTAAATATTTTCACCAAGATAGAAAAAGCTGTTTTTTTACATTTGAATTTTAATAGAGCGTTAAGTGTCCAGATTTTTTTTACATTAGAGATCACTTATATCTTGTTAATTTCTCTGAATGATGAGGTTCACGCAGTGAAATAGGATAGTAACATTTGAAAGTATTAAAAAATTTAAATAAACTACGATTATATTTTATTTGAGAGCAGTGGTATAGTGGTAGCCTCGACTTACATGCTGTAGGTCGCGGGTTCGAACGCGCTTTATTTTATGTAATTTATTTTATCACCAATGCTCCAAAAACGATAAAGGAAAACATCGTAAGAAAACCAGCATGTCTTAGAACCACCAAACACGGTCACGTGTGACATCCATCAACCAGCACCGGGCCAGCGTTGTGGATTATGGCCCCTCCGTCTCTCGGAGAGGAGGCCTTTGGGGAAACCTACAAAAAAATAATCCCCTAATAACCTGCAATCGACTTTTTGAAACGTTCGATAATTAAAATTTTAACAAAGGTCAACGTCCAAACTCACTAGTCGAACGCGACACATTTTAACGGGGGATGTAAATGTCCATCGTCCGGTCGAAAGCTTATATGGTCGCAAAAAATTGTCCCGCACTCTGCCACATAAGCGAGGTCACAACACCCCGAATGCACTCTTAAATAATACAATATCGCGTCAAAACACATGAAGCTCCTTAACACTCATTTGCTGGACGATAACCAAAGCGTAGAAAAAACGAATAACTTTGAATTGGGGAAAGGCAGTTTCCCCCGCGCCGGAGAGAGCCACTTTTTCGTTTTGTTTTTTAATTAGTTGCCGCTTAAACTTTACCGCGTTCACGTTGTTCAGTTTTTAATTCTGTCTTTTTTTTATTTAACCCCTACCAATTAAGTTTTTGAATATAGCTGGCATTAAATGCCGACAAGTTGTTAAGTTGTTAAGTAGTCCGCGCTGGAACTACGTGTATTACGTGTCTATCTAGGTGCGTGGAAAAATGCGTTTGAATGCAAGCCTTTTCCCCAGCTTCAAATAGGTAGTACTGAAGTTTTATTAACTGCAAAAAAAACTTATATTCGCAAAGAGAGTAAATGTTTACGAATATCATATACATGATCTTTTTGAGGCATGATATTTTTGCACAAGTTTTAGTAAAACACAATTAACTTTACCGTTCACAGTGACAACTAGATGTTGGTTTCGCACGAATTCGTTTCTACAAATAATTTCAAAACGTAACGCGTATCTGCTTACTACAGATATAACATCACCAAGCCAACATTAAACAGCCTGTCAGCTAGGGTGTAGTAGTGGGTAGGTAGGAGTAGTAGTAGGTAGGGGTTACTGCCCGATTTTATTGAAAGTATTTAAATAAATACATAAGCGCTCACGCCTATAACCCATAGGCATAGGCAGAAATCATAGATTCCATTTGGTTCGATCCTGGTATACCTTTATCGCTTCTTCTACATTCGTACATCTACGCATACATGCTCGTCGGTTCTAGGTGCCATATACTTACTTACTGTACTACTACTTACTTGACATACTTTTTTTTATGTGAGAAGGTGGCAAACGAGCAAGCGGATCACCTGATGTCAAGTGAGCGCCGCCCATGAACATCCGCAACAAACAAATGCGTTGCAGATGCGTTGTCTACCTTTAAAGGACAAAGGAGGGCATAGACAGGAAAAAGGATAATTCCTTTCCCCCGTTAACCCCCTCCCCATCCTATCTTCTTCCCCTTCCCGTCCTATCCTTATGAGGAAAGGGTGGGAAGGGGAAGAGGACTAAAATTAGGCCTCCGGCACCTCACTCAGCAGACGAAACGCAGAGTACTTCTACTTCACGCCTGTTTTCTGTGAGGTCGTGGTATTTCACCGGTCGAGCAGGCCATTCGGTAACAAATTCTGCAAATGTTGTTGTTGCGGGCTCTACCACTGTTAAATTTTCACTTTCGGCAATTTGAAGTGAAAACTTCATCAGTTGTGTTAGACGATATTTAGTAGGGGGAAATCTTATAAGTAGGGTTAGGTTGAGGTAGGTAGTTCAACAACGCACGTCAGCACCATCCTTATTTGAATTTGGAGCAATTTCGACGAACTTTTTTTAATTTATTTGTCTTTTATTCAATTTTGAGTTTTATTTTTAAAACTCAAGGCTAATATTTATTTTTGAACTATTGTCGCACCTTTACCTATTTTGAGCTATCACTTCTGTCGGCAGTCCTTATGACTGTGTTTTTTTAGGGTTCCGTAGCCAAATCGTAAAACGACTGTCCGTCTGTCACTAGGCTGTATCTCATATACCGTGATAGTTGAAATATTTTCTGATGATTTATTTCTGTTGCCGGTATACAAATACTAAAAAACAGAATAAAATAAATATTTAAAGAGACTTCTATACAACAAACTTACTTTTTCTTTTTATATGTTACAAACCTTTCCAAATGATTATTTTTTACGTGTAGTCGCTTTTGAAACAAGAGTCTTGAGTTACTTTGATACAGTTTATATTTTCAAGTAACTATAAAACGTAATATTACATACACTTGATATTGCTCCGATTCGGTAACTAACAAGCGAATGGCCGATTTTCATTACGATATTATAAAAAAAACGTTTACTAAACCATTCACCACAGAGGTTTTATATTACTAGCTCACCTAAAGAGGAAAATAGTAGTCAATAACATACGGAACCCTTCGTGCGCGAGTCCGACTCGCACTTGGCCGGTTTTTATTTATTTACATAGATAGATGAAAACTACCATCGGAAATTTAAAGAAACATTTTATTTTTATTTAAACGGTAACATCAAATGGTAATATTTTCGTTATTCGAATATCGCATTCGATACTATTTTTATTCTCATTCGTAATAATTGTTTCAAATGAGTTGTTATTGTTTAATTCACTTTATGCAATCGTTTCGTGCCATTACCTTATCGTTGCGTTATATATTGTTTGACTGTCTGTTATAACGCGGACTATTATTATAATTACAATAAATGTTGTAAACGATTTTCTAGCGCAAAAGCTTTTACCAACATTTCAAGAAACTTTCGCTAAATTGGTGATCGCTAGATCTTTATTTTTTTATTATCCACGGATCGCATTTTTATTGAAAATATTATATCCTATTATCGTATAATATATAACATACGAAGAATCATTATCGTGTTTATACACCATCATGTGCTCCCACTCGACCCCGGAACTGTTCTTAATTACTTATCTAAAGTATAAATCAAATTATAGTATTCGGTGTGTAATCGATATTATCCGAAACATTTGCACGTTTCAATTAATTTATAATAATGCTAAAAGTAAAACTACCCGGCCCGGCTTTGCCCGGGTACCACTAATTATGTTGATCCGATCGCTACCAAACACAGGAACACCCGCTGTCCCAATCTGGACAATCCCTGTAAATTTCATCGAAATCGGTCCAGCCGCTTCAGAGTCATACATACTTCGCTATTTATATATTTTTTTTCATAAAAGTGTCCTATGTTACTACTGCTCCAAGTCTACTACTTCCAATAATATGTGTACAAAGTTACATGATGATCGGTTGAGTAGTTTTCGCGTGAAAGCATAACAAACAAACTTACGTCCATATTTAAATATTATAGATAGATAGATAGGTAAAAACCTATTCTCAGACCTACCGAATGTATATGCAAAATTTCATTGAAAACGGTTAAGCCGTTTCGGAGGAGTATGGCGACTAACACTGTGACAGGAGAATTTTATATATATATATATATATATATATATATATATATATAAATATATATATAGATGTATATCCATATCCATTTAAATTTTCCATTTGTTTATCGCTCAAGTAAAACAAAACGATATTATAAATTACTTTCGCGTACAACGTCTCATTTGTCTAACGCGAGGGTAAGCAATACAAGCCGCCTTACGTTTGCTTAAGGAAAATAGAAATAACAGGGCAACGATTTTAACATAACACAGAAACGAAACGTACACGTAGAATGATATCAAAATAGCAGACATTCTGAGGCACCGAGATAAATATTAATTCGTAAAATTAATAATAAACAAGACTTCGGTCTCTACACGGGGATCTTCGACGATACAGCTCCTATACATCTTTATCTTTACTAATATATAAATCTGTAGATGTCTGTCTGTTCACTCAACTGTTTTTTAAATCAATCAATTTTAATTTTTGTCTGTCTATCTGTCTGTATGTGCCTTTATACTTAAGGAAGGCTCGACCGACATTATTGAAAATTATCAGTATTCTGGATCCGAATTGTGATGTAGGGCTTGAGCCAATGTTGAAGGAGGCTTCATTCTTTTGAATTTCAAAGTGAAATTGACATTTACAAGTATTTGTGACATACTCAACTCTTAAACGCATTTAATTATATTTTTACTAGATTCAGGAAAAGAACCGGATATATATATATATATATATATATATATATATATATATATATATATATATATATATATATATATATATATATAAATATATCCGGTTCTTTTTTCCGTCTGTATCCAAAAAGAATAAAATGGAAATTACGTCCGACATCAGTAATAACATAAATTGATATTTGAAATTAAATATATAAAATGTTTTTTTTTAATAATGAAAAACAAATGAAAGCGTGGGCAGAGCATCGGCGCAGCTCTTGCAGAAAATAAAATGAAATTGTAATACAGCACGGGTTAGTTATGATGCTCGAGGAACACCTTTCAATTTATTGCTTTCTTTTTCTTTCTATTGTTCCAGTATACAATGCGGCGCAATTTCACCTGCGATCAATTTTATATTCTAACGCCAACACCTTTGTGTCTATTTCTCTGTATATAACGTATTAGAATAAACAATTACATTAGCGGCGTATCGGTGCAATTCATTGTCAGTAAAAAGTAAATAGTTTAAGGCAAAAAACGACGTGCGTGCGTCGACTGTACACCAGAACGGTTTTATTGTTGCATTAACAATATTAAATAGCTCATGCACCATTGCTCAACTAATCAAACTTATTATGCGACGATGATTGTATTGAAGCTAATTGTCGACGCAAGGCCCAAATATCAAAGAAGGATTGGACGGGGAGAGGATTAACGGCTAAGAGGAAATATCGTTTTTCCTGTCTATGCCTTCCTGTGTCCATTACAGGTAAGCAACGCATCTGCTTGTTGTGGATGTCTATGCAGCGCTCATTTTACATCAGGTGATCCGCTTGTTCGTTTGCCACCCTTTCATATTAAATGAACATCACTACAAGGTAATACTTTGGAATAAAATCAATTTTCCGTATTTAAGGAGCAACGGTGGCTCAGCGGTTTAGGCCCCGACTGATTTACTGTAGGTAGTGGGTTCGAACCCAGGCAGGCGCTTAACCTTGTGTAATTTATTTCAACACCACTGCTCCATAAACAGTGAAGTATAACATCGTGAGGAAACCGGCATGTCTTAGAACCACCAAATTCTAAGACATGTGACATCCACCAACCCGTGCTGGGCCAGCGTGGTGAATTACTGCCCATTCCCTCTCTCGGAGAGGAGGCCTGTATCCCTGCAGTGGGGAACATTCTAGGAAAGAATGTTTTTTTATATATTTATACTCGTATTCCTGACATTTAGAGTACTTTACAGCATTTGGGGGGACTGAAGTGTTTGACATCCCTGTATCACAGTTGTTGGTGTGGTGCCATGTTTTTGATTTATTTTTATTACTTTTAATTAAAAAAAATACTTCGATCTACGAACAATGAGCTCACAGAGTCGTATAATCGAATAGGCTTATATATAGTAACATGTATCACATTTGATATCATATGTTGATAAAAAAACTTAATGTATTTTCGGTACTTGAGTAATAAAACCTATTCTCTTGTCTAATGCTATTTTTCTATTGACCTTTAAATTTATTTTTTATTATTTACACAATTATTTACTATTAATTATTTTTCGTTAATAATTAATAGTAGATAATATACTACTACTGAACCCAAAACCTACTACAGTATGGACCACGGTCGTACTGTTCCAACGAAATAAAAAAAATACAAATTTAAAGATTCATATTTTTTTTACATTTATCTAATTCATTAACGGAATCTTATTTAGATTTAGACATTGTTATTTATACTATAATAAAATAACGTCTAGTACTCGGTACTTCCCCGTTTTGTTAGTTCATTCATTTGGCAGCTTAAGGTGGTGAGTTAGTTTGCCTTTGTTAAATAATGCTAAGTCATGTACTCACTGACGCGAACGGCTCTTTTAATTTTAAAAAGTTAGTGCTAAAGGCGTATAACTTTTGACCTGTAAGTGTTTTTCTATGTGTTAGTATAACTATTTTTTTAATTTGAGTAATGGGGTCTAACATGAATATTATGAGTACTTAAGGGAACTTTCCCGTATGTTTACTAATTGCGTTGTGGTTTTTAAGTAAATATTTGTAAAGTATTATTAAATGCCCCGAGGGCGGTACGGCAACAAATCAACACACGCTTTAAAATTTATATCTTTACATGTGGTAACTACGATTATTAATAATTCAGGGGAGCTTACACGAAGGAAGTTGCGCGGTTTCCTTCTACCTCTGAATAAAATAACACTGTTATAATTTCGAGGCGAAGGCATAAAAGTCTCTTTAAATTAAAAACAAATGTTCGTCAAAGTTGGTCCTTAATAATTCAGAAACTCGCTCTCCTACCACCCTCGGTAATTGGGAACCGGGGCTAGGCTCACTATGAACTTACTATCGGAACGGGACTTTTACTGCACATTAAATTTTAAAGCCTTTGCTTTTTAAAGTGTAAACTTTTTAGCCGCGTTAGACGATTGTTGATTGGCAAAATCACTTGAACAACATGCTTAATTGTGCGTCAATAACACACGTCAGCAACATTTACGAGGCTTACTCAACCTCGAATTTTATTGTTATTATATTATATTATATATATATATATATATATATATATATATATATATATATATATATATATTGTATTTTATTTTTAAACGTTGGTTGCGCCTTTTCACTTGTTTTGAGTTTTCACGTCAGTCGGAAGTCCTAAAGACTGCCTGTGTTTTTTATTTAATTGTTATTGCACACGCCTTTGTCTTTTTAATATTTCTATTTGAATGAACTGATGAATTAAAAACAATTGAACATATAGTCGCCCAATTTTTGTGGGTCTAATATCTTAATCAAATCTCAAATTTAATAAAAATATCTGAAACGCAAACTAAAGAGGAATTGAAAATTAAAGCTGCTTGGTAACCATGTCAGGCGCAGATTACGAGAATTCATCGAAGCGTGATGTTGAGGTGGGACTGGGAGGTAGTGGTTTAAAATCCAAGTGCGGATAGAGACTCGAGACTTAGCGTCATTATTTTTGAGATTTTTTTTTATTTAAAAAGTTAGTAAACTTTTTCGTTGTATTTTAATGTTACTGTATACTGTAGTGCTAAAATAAAATAATGAGAAAGGTCCCAGTTTCCAGATAAAAGTTTGGTGTGCCTACACGAAGGCAGTAGGGAGGTGGAGCAATGATTAACATGTTTGTCTTGCTTACATCGTCGCCAGCGCTGAAACTACGTCTAACTCAAATAAAATCTTCCCCGTTTTGCATAAGTACCCGGGCCCGCTGCTTTCACCAATATTTGTCTACACCAATGCCACTGTATTTAATGCTCAGAATTAAAACTTAACTGTTTGTCTGTTTTCATAGCCATAATTTATTAGTAAAATTATATTTAAAACATGCATAGATCTTAAATAAAAATATTTTATGCATAATAAATTTACTGTTTGAAAAAATATGAAAATTGTGCTACACCGAGTCTTGTACAAAAATTAACAATTTAAAAAGACTGTGCTTTGTTCTTAACTTATAAATTAATTCTTTTACCCGTGGCTTCGATCGCGTTGAAATTAAATGGACCATGATAAATACTATAATTCGATTACTTTGTTATTAATTTTTTCGGGATAAATATTTCCTATGTCCTTTTTTGTTCCCTCGACAGTGTGTGCATAATGATGGGTTGAATCATTAAGGCGTGAAGGCGTAGCAAGTAAACTTACATCGGCATTTATAATATTAAGATTTCTGTTAATCATTTAAAAGTGATATTATATACTCTTTTTAATTTAACATAAAATTATTTTGTTAATAATCACAAACTTAGTTATTCTATATATTTAAACATCATGCTTAATTAATATATGTTATGCAATTTATTACATAAAATATTTATTATTTACTTTTATCTCCTCATACATCGAAGAGTGCACAGGTTGAATAACCTTTTGCAATACATTTATATAATTTATTATTCTAGTGTCCAGTCTTAAAAATGAATAGAAGATCCGCCGAACCATTGTGAATTATGAACGGCGAGAGTGCGTCTAGCGGGAAATTTATAAATGACACGTTAATTGTATGAGGTAGCCTCAGGGAGACAATCAGTGTAGTGCAATACGCTACTAAGTAAACCAATCCAATCTGACCCTCTCTCTGGTTTCATATTAATAAACAATACCTATAATCCACTCCTGTTCTGTATACGTGCACTTAAAAGTAATACATCGATGAATAAAAACAAAAGAACTAAGTTGACATTGCTCCAAAACGTAGCAGCGAGATCTCATTAAGTGTTTAATAAAGGGCTATTTCCCTGCTTCCAACAGTTCGTACGATTAAAAATAACGAAAGAGAAACAACAATTAACATCGAATGATTACAATTAGAAGACAATATAACAAACGGGAAAGCGAAGCGGCTTTATGCAAATAAATCAACGAACGCGGACGGAACTAGCAAACAACAAAACAATGGACGCAATGTAATGGAGAGGCAAAGTGCCTATCAGGCCTTCAGACGCTGTAAACATATAAAATGAAGGCGGTTATTGTTCTTCTGAAACAATAAGCTACATATTCCACAATTCGCTGAAGCCATTTCGAGTGAAAGCGCCATGGAAAAAATATCCATCGGATACCGCATCGACGCACGCTTAAACAATCAAACGGGGAACAAAAAGACAGTAATGTGGAAATGGATAATGCAGGAGCGGCCGTAGAAGGGCGCGGCCACAGTCCGGGCGAAAGCGATATGCATACTAAAGTTAAACGTCCCTAACCCTATCACAACCCCATCGAGTGGCAAAGGAGAAGTTATTTTAAGTTGTCGAATCAAATTCACACGGATTCATACAGATTCGTAAGAAACTGGAGATTTCATAAGGTCAGATCTTCAACAAATCGATAACTAAGATGTTAGCAAATTGAATAAGAATTTTTAACTGTGTTTTAATTAACATGGATGCGATGATGTTATCGATACATACATTGTATATATATCGATAAGATACAACTGATATTTAAAAAAAAATCAACCTTTTAATCTTTTGAACCTCCAGAAATTAAGTATAAACTATATTAGATCTTCTTTAGATTTACATTTGAAACAGGATCACCATTTCTGATGTGAAATCTAATATCTAATCAGTCCGCAACCCGCTTAGCGTTCCGCTGCCCGGAGCACTGAGGCGCAGCCGCCCTCTCGGCGGAGAGGATGTGTGATTAGTTTTATCCTTCGCCCCTCACAGTGCATCCCTCGCCCCCACTCCCCCGCCACGCTTCCCGCTTCTATTCTTCGCCAGCTCTAACGTGTAACGCAAATGAATCAGTGGTATTATCGTGGAAACGGCTTAAGCGTGTCCCAGCAAATAGGGATCAATGATAAAGCTACTAGAGTTCGTATAAGCGATTTCTCGTCTCACACCTTGACCACATTTTGCCTCGGTCAATCGGGACCTCTGCGGGGATTGTGGTAACGGAAAAAGGCATATTGGGTAAATCATTAAGAATGTTTAAAACGGCACGACACTTTACTTAGCGACATTTGTGGTTCGTTAATTCCTTTTGTCATTGCCAAGTGGTTTACCGTATTATAGTTTGTTTTTTGATTAATTGAAACTTTTTCTATCGATATTTTTTGTACATGGTGTTTCAATTAAATGATTTATTGCTATAATTTATTTCATTATATCAGAAGCATATGTTTATAATCTCAATTAAAATCCACTTGACTCTTATTATATCCAAAATAGATCTTATAGTATATGACACAGTCATGCAAAATAGTGAATTTAGCTTACTTTTATGCATATGTATATATGTAGTTAGAAATAAACTCGGATTATAAATATTCAACTATGTAAATTTACATGGTCACAATAAGTCATATCCATACCCGCGTCACTCCGGCGTTGTATTATTAGATATTTTACATCTCTATTATGTATATTTTATACTATAAAATATTTAATTAATCTAAATCTAAAATAATACGTAAGATTATAGATTAGGGGTTTCAAAATAAAATGTAGTAGAGTAAATAAAATAAAATGTCTGCCGGCTTGTTTGCCTCACTTTACATTAAATAAGAAACGAAATTAAGAAAACCTCTTGAATTCTTTAAATCACTTCAAAATTTGGTATATGTTAAAGATTTGGAGCTATTTAAAAAAAAATAATTGCTTAAATCGTTTTTGAGCTTTCTCAAGCTTTCAGAAGACGCTAGAGCAAATAATACGAATCATGATATTTATTAACTCGTCTAGCATGTAGGAACTTTACATTTGAAACGCACCCGACGAAGATAAATAATCAGAGTTGGTTCCAAAATGGATTGCGCGTCTACTCAGTGCATGTTACGTACTATGTATGCGTTCGCGTATTAATAAAGCGTATACTATAATACTAATGTGTCGTACAGTTTCTAAAATTCTTGGACATCACATAAGAAATCTTTGCGTTTCTCTATTATTATATACATTTATTATCATATTAACCTTCGTTTTGAATCAATCGGTTTATTGATGAAAACCGCACTAAAATTCGCTTCGTATTTTGAAAGACTTAAGCGAACAGCGACCGGAGGCAAATTTGATTTTGTTCTATGTACAGTCGCTAAGAAGACGGTTATCATGCGAAATATTTATCTTTAAAATAAAATTATTTATTTTCTCTGTGACGGTCCAGGAGCGAAATCGCCTCTTTCAAATATTCGAGCAATTAATATTGAGTAAGTGTTGAGTGACAGCGTGATTGACGCACTACATAACCAGGTTCCCGAAAACACGCCCTCAAGCGGGTTTTCGGCGGACTACGCCAAGTAGTATCTATTTCTAGCGGTTCTAATGTATCATGATGGTTTTAGACGTAGCCTGGATACAATTCTCAATTCAGGCAAAATTTGTTACGTTAAAGAAAAACTAAAAATTAAGAAATATGCTTTGAATTTGGTAGATGGTTACTCAATTTGGTGGTGGAATGATGTACTTGTCATTGTGTCCCAATAATCGCGGTTAAAAGCGGATAAAGACTACTTACTCCTTCCGAAAACAAATTATAAAAGACATATGATGATATTTTGAAGTAGGCACAATTGGATAGTTATTAATATTTTCTACTATCAAGTGAATTGGAATTTTGGAACACACGTAGTTGAAGTCTTGAATAGATTCTATACAGTAATTATTATCACATTAGAACAAACGGCGAATCGGTTATTAAATGGGTGTATCATTTAGCGAACATGCAGCTATTAAGGCGTGGTGTTGTGGACTAGAATACCGGCTGAAACTTTCCATGTAACATTACCGCATGAGCTCTTCCAGGAGCTCGAGCGGTAACTCGAAGTTGTACGTACGGACACTTTATAATTATTTTGCTAATGTGTCTGTTAATAACCGGTAGCCGCATTTAATAACGGCCATTACACTGTTTTCCATTTAATAGGATTCGTTTGCATAGTTTTCTTTTTGTTTGTTTGGAATTTATATCTGAAATATAACAATATAATATTTTTGATTGTTTAACTTAATCAGGTAAACAATAAAATAACAACGATAGTCGCTATCATCTGTTGTCTGTCTGTGTATGAGTCGTCACCCATACATCGTCAAGAGTCGCTAATTTTTATTTTGATATACTCTTTGATTTGATCTACAATTCATTAGCTTGTTTGTTGCAGATGTCTATGGGTAGCGATCACTTGATATCGAGTGAACCGCTTGCTCGTTTGCCACCTATTACTATAAAAAAACGATACGTGCCGTTATTTTATGTTGTATGTTTTATATGACTTAGTAACGAACATACGTATGTACATAACAAAATAATATTATCATGAAATTGGTAGAAGCAGAGACCGAGAGAATTTATGATACATGCGTGTGATTCTGGCCCAATTCTGCTTCTATCCCTTTTCTTATAAGTAAAGGATGGGAAGTGGGAAGAAAACTTGACGGTGGACGGGATGTATATAGGAAATGACGATTTTCTGTTTGTCCCCTCCTCTGTCCATTAAAGGTGGGCAGCGCATCTGCAACTCATTACTTAGTTGCAGACGTCTATGGGTAGCGACCACTTGACATCGGGTGAACCGCTTGCTCGTTCCTCCTAGTACTATAAAAAATATATTTCGTGATTTATTATTATTGCTATATTTATATGATTTTGAACCGACAATGATGACAGACGGGATTATGTTTCATAATTCTTATTTAAATTTGAAGTTGTATAATTTAGAGCGTATATATAACATAAGACTGTCGACCCAAAAACAAAACAACATCGACTAGACCAATATCGACGATGGAATCAATCGCATCAGTTCTCGTCGACGTTGGTCATGGAGATGCGTGGTACGCAAACACTTAACGCCGATCCGGCGTCCGTCTCTGACGCGTCAATAATTGTAACGGTCAGATGAAAAAGAACGATTCGTCCGTTAATTTACACCTCCCCATAGCCGGCAGGAAGTTTACGATCGAGCATTTTATCGATTGCTACTGTATTTAATGCGCCGAATGTGAGCGAGCGAATGTTTACGTTCGACGCGCAATCGACGGGCGGGCGGGCGGCGGCGTTTCTTTGTGCCGTCGCGAGGGCAAAGCTTTATAGAAATTTTAATTGTGGCAGCAGACAAAAGCGGCCCGTTAAGACGGCACTATGTAACTACAGTACAATCTACAAATAAAATGTTTCATTAAGTTGGCCGGACGACGGCGGACGGTGCCGGGCGCCGCACCTATACTCGCTATGTTTACTGTGTGCGCACGTGCACAAAGTACCAGTTGAAACGACCCGATGTATTGTTTGTTTACTCCTATAAAACACTAAAATCCAATTCAATAACAAAGAATTAAAGATCCCGAAATAAAATTTATTGCTCCAGTACGATAAAATAGATTTATGAAGGCGCGGGGTTTGCGACTTGCTTGTAATATTCTTAGGTGCACCCCTGGAAACAATTGTAATCGCGCGGCAGTGCAGTGCACTTTCCTACCGCGACTTATGTAAATGTTCGGGCTAAGTATAGTTAGTAGCTGCCTTCGGTTTGCGACTTCCGACTTTACATTACACATGACATTAATTGGACTAAATCCATGTATCGACGTCGACATTTTGCTTACTATTAGTACATACTCGTATTAGTCAAAATTGCGGAGAGGCCTATATTTATTTATTTCATCACCCAGTGGTCGAATTCGATCATAATTACCTTTAGTGTCTTTTAAGTATGTAACATATTTATATTTTGTTTTGTTTCATGATGTCTATTAGTAACATACGCTAAAAAAAATAACTTTCTCCATAAAAACTTTTATATACCAATGTCACAGTTTTAACATTGTTTAACAATCTGACTTTACAAAATGTTTAAAAGCTCTTATTTTTTGTATAAACTCAGTCAGATTATCGTGGACTTGGATTTATGCCTTTTAATCCGCTTAGATTCCTCCCTACTAATTCCCCCTACCTAAAGTGGAGGCTGACGTTTGCATTCGGCGCGCAATGTGGTTAAGATGGCCCAGGTAGAACGAACACTAATATAACCAACTAATAACGTTGAATTGTACATTGCCTTGTTATCCAGAAATAAAAATCATATCCAACTCCTGCTCTTTACCCATTTCCAGAAATATTAATGACGTTTTCATCAAAAGGGATTTATAAAATATTTTTTCCGATAAAAAGTGACGTGAAAAATAACGTTTGTGAACACTTTCTTATATTTTGTTTCCCTCTTTGTTTCAGGCTAAGTTGCTCGAGAATTCGCATGCCTGGCTCGGTGCCTCAACATCTTCTATTGCAGGTCTGTTGATATATTCATTAATTGTTGCATTTTGAAATTATTGTTTTATTGTAATTGTTGTTTTATCCCCACAATTAACTACTTTACGCCATACCACATGAGATTTTACTGTCTTGTATTTCATTTTATATATTAATACATAATCAGTTACATAAAAATACTAGTAATCTTTTATTAACAATATAACATTGATTTCCTCAGTAATTTTTCGTAACAATAAATGTTTAAAACGTGTATTGAGGCAACTCATTTTTTTATCACTTCTAAAACAATTTCCGTTGCATTTGATTGTGTTACATGCATGCTTTACTACAACACAATCCGTATATAATGATGCAGTACGTAACATTGTTCGTACACAACATGATAAGTTCTTTACCTTGTTTTTAATTGTTTTCGATACGTGGGAAATTTACCGAGCCTTGGGAAATTGTCAGTGCTATCTTTGTAGATTTTGCTTTCATTATGTGGTTCAGGTACAATTAATATAACTGCGATAATATGTCGCATTAGAAATTGAAACCATACCATTTGAAGTTCGCTGCAAACAGGCATGATTGGAGTTATTAATTAAATCTTCACTTTGGTACGGGATCGGTACGGTCTCGTTTGTAACCTGTTTATTTATTACTATCGTCAATTGTAGGAACCTTCCTACATTATCTAATGATAGTTTGGAATCCAGGGTATACAGAATTAATGGCAGTAAATTAATTAGATATAGATTTCATCAGTATAAATATGTGTTTTTTAATGTTTTTCGAATTGATAGTAATGCATCATTGTATCGGATAGGTCACACGTAGTGCAAGTTATATGCTAGCTTGTTTGCTTTTATCTGTCGATCAGAATTCCACGGTACTCTGAAGTCGAAAGCACCAACCTGGACCCAAAACCAACTGCAAGAAGCTATACAGGCGGTCGTCAACCAGAGAATGCGTTTTACTCAGGCGGCTACGCGTTATGGAATACCAAAAGGGACATTATATGATAACATTTTAGGTAAATCAAGGCGAATGGCCGTTCTAGATGAAGCTGGCTTGACAGCCAATGAGGAAAAAGCAGTTTTAGACTATTGTTGTGAAACCAGCGCCTCTCCTTATAACAGGAGAACCAAAAAGTCTCTTCAAGAAGTGTTAGCGTTCGTGGAAAAATTGAGAAGAAAGAGAGACCCTGGTTTTAAATTTATCGGCCTCACCGGTTTCAGATGGTGGTGGGCATTCTGTAAGAAGTACACTATAGTGTCGTTGTATTACGACGGTGCGGCAAAAATTAAGAATTCAAAAGTCAACTCTGGTAATAATTCTGATGACGACTCTATTGACGAATTAAAGTTAAACATAAATGTAATGTAACTATTAATTTACAAATTATATAATAAACTTACGCCATTTTTGTGCCTTAATGAGAAAACAAATAGTTTTTTAAATAATACTTTGTAGAAACTATTTAGTTTATTTTTACAATACTCAATATAAGTTTTTTAACTTCCGGTCTACTTCGAACTATTGAGTACTAGGAATATTATTTTCAATGACTAACTACAGCTTTTCGTTTGTTATGTTATATACAAAATGTTCATTTTATTGAACTCTAAAATTTGACTTCAAGGAATTTATGATCATCAAATGTTTGTCGTATCTAATTTAAGTTGGACTGATAATTTAATAAGATAGAATTAAGTTGTCCATATACAAGGTTTACTCTGCCTTTTATAATTATGTGATATTATTGTACATTCGTATTGATGTATTCGTATCGATATGTAAAAAAATATTGTGTCTCGAAATTGTTTTCGTTCGATACCTCCAAAGCCATTGAAGGGACATTTCCAAAAAACACACGCGTAATTATACGCTCGCTTCCTTCACCTAGCGTCAATTAAAAAACGATCCTCATTACCTTCTCAATCTCAGCATTCCCTATGTTATCTTGTTATAAATCCTGCAATATATTTTTTTTAAATGATACTTATATCGCATTTATTGAATTAAAAATTATTACTTCCTAACTTGACTTATTGCGTAATAACTTTTTCCCATGAGAGTTTAATGAGCGCAGCAGTAGCATTATTTCATTCGTCCATAGAAACTAGTTTTTGTAACTTCCGTTTGTACATTAAAATACATCAATAACCTCGTACAATATTTATTAACAATACGATACAAATGGTATCTTCGAGTCAACACATCACTCCAATACCCTTCAAAGCAAGTAACAAACAAATTGAACTAAATTACAATGTCCAACATCGTTATTATTTTGATTTTTTTTTACTAGGCGCAGAGTAAACGTTCAATAATCACATTCAGACGCTTTGTGTCTAGCAAATTGCAGTGCATTGTTCTCAAATAATTACCCAGGGTAAGTGCCTGGACTTCAAATTGCTTTTCAATGCTAATAGATAGCCTGTAACTCGTTTTCCTTTGATGACTTGTCCAGGTAACTCGTTTAACATCGATCAGGTAAATTTTATCGCAATAAAACTGCAAACACACCCTTTCTATCTTCTTCTATATAATTAAATATCAATGTTTGTGTGTTTGTTCGTTCTCCATCTGTTATTTAATCATTGGCATTACAGATTGTTATGAATCTTTGGTAGGATATTCCGAGCATGCCTGCAAATTTTTCTGTTCCGAAAAATCTGTAGAAATGAAAAGTTTTTTGATGTTAATGCCTACTATTTACCCGTTGCTTTGAATTATACAAATAAATATTAAACTTATAAAAGAGTTGACGACTCTAAAATAAAACATAAGTAAAAAGTTACAGTTTCTTATGAAACTTTTTGCACAATAGGATATTACTTTAACATAGTTGAAGGGACTTAAATAACAGAATTCACTTTTTTACTTAATTGGTATTGTAACGCACGCCGGGTGCAGAAGGTATGTTATAAAATAATTGAATTGTAATTTTAATTACATACAGCTGAATTCTTGAAGCGTCATTGCAAGCTTCAGTTTCAATTCTAAGAGCAAAAAACTTGAACATAAAATGGTTAGGGCAATAAATAGCGTGCAACAAATGGGCACAGCTGTAATTTTATAGGTCCTGGAAGGACTAACATCGCGCCGGTTAAGCTATTAAAATGTTTGACATAAAAATTTTCGCTACCACTAAAAACTCAATACAGAAATAAATTTTGTAAAGTTTAAGAGGACATTGTTTTGTTTTAAAGTCAACAGAAAACTGATAAAATATTAGATTGTAATTGATCATGTATGTCGTTGGCATATTAGGCCTATGTGGAAATACATTGTATACAAAAACGTAATAACATTTTATGAATGAGACACTAATACTTGTGAAATACCTATTTTTAACACATTAAACTCTCAATTTCTGTTTAGTTCCAGCTTAGGGAGATGCCCCCCCTATTAGTTATTATATTAAGTACACGCAGGAGACGCCCTAGGAAAGCTTATATCGATCAGATGTGACTTACTAAAAAAGGGCGATATAAGGAGCACCCATAACCGACGTGCATGCATGCGTAGATGTATGAATGTGGAAGAAGCGAGAGAGGTGTGCCAGGATCGCGCCAAATGGAAATCCATGATCTCTGCCTACCTCTCTGGGTTACGGGCGTGAGCGCATATTAAATACATTTTTACGATTTGGAAAATATGATATGTATTTAATTTAGTAGGTATATACAATACAAGTAAAACGTTATGATACCACTTATTAATTCTGTTCAACAGAAATACTAAAAGTATAAAATATATAATTGTCTCAATGACATGTTATTGTGAGTAACATACGCGCAAATATTAAATGTTATTTTTAAATTTGACGTATACTAGGTGGTTTCAGGCGGCTTTGTTCGCGTAACAACAGACGCGTTTCGTTTTTCGTTCGCATTTTAGTGTATATATTTTTGTTATAATATATACATTTTTTAAAATAAATAAGTGAGCGATAGTAATGTTTGCCAGCATTTTATAATTATGTAATTTAATATAATTAAGTTAAATCTTCACTTTAATTATTTAAAATTGACCATCCAGTTGACAAGTATCTTGGTCATATATTTGCAATCGTTTTATGTCTATAAAATAAATTTCTAAACTTCCATACGAAACTCATTTAACTGATAACTCTCTTATCACATAAACATTTATTACGTCACCAATTAGGCTTGAAATTTTAATTTTGAGTTGTGTA
Organism: Papilio elwesi; assembly: GCA_029849275.1. Classification (NCBI taxonomy): domain Eukaryota; kingdom Metazoa; phylum Arthropoda; class Insecta; order Lepidoptera; family Papilionidae; genus Papilio; species Papilio elwesi. The sequence continues at coordinate 4,148,787 of CM056717.1, forward strand.
ATACCTTACACATTACTATCTCGGACTGAAACCCAGGACACACAGTGTTACCTATAGGAACTCCAACGGTTGACTAGGGAGTTCCCCAATTTCTCAAATGTTAGACAATATATTCAAAATACCGATGTTAATTAAATGTATATCGAATATTAGTAATTTATAAATATTTAAAACTAAAGGCTTTATACGTTGTAGTTTTAAATTGACAAGGGCTAGTACGTTCTATAGACTATGAATTTTAATAAATAATAAATCATTTTCTGCAGTATATTAACTGATTAGACATTAAATTGAGCGGCGAAATTCACGGCTTTTATCAACGCCAGCCAATATGGCGCCTTCATTATGATAGACTAGCGCACACGTAGATTATAAACAAAAGATAAAATCATTTTGCACGTTTAGGAAATCTTAATCACCGTCTATTTATACATAACTATCACGGTTATTCTTTTATACGCTGCGGACATATTAATAGTTTAGAAATAATAAGAAACATAGATGTTCAAATACAGACCGATCCCCGCGGTTTCACTCCCCGTGAAATTTAATAAAACGACGGTTGTATAGCTTAAACTGACAATTTTTTTATATAATTGATCATATAGATTTGAGGTTAATGCATAGTGGATCTTAATTATTTCTCCGTACATACTTTCATGAGGGAATGATTTTTTTTAATTTATTTCTTTTTGATTTAATGTCTTTTGGTGACAACCACATTTAAATCCGTTGCCTAGCTTGAATGACCGAAGGGAACATATTACAAATTACAAGAATAAAGTCTACTGTCACTTCTTTTCTACTCCTTGTATATATTTCCCACAATCTAATTTACATTTTACACTTATTACATATTTGCTTGCTTGAAATCTTTGAAATTCCTTCAATGGTATTGGAAGTTTTCGGTAGTAACGGATTAGTTCGATCTAAACTCGGTTTACGCGTTCAACGGAGTTTAGAGCTCCTAATTGTATTTCACCAATATAAACTAAACGCAGTTATTCTCTAACTGAGCTTGAGCTCCGAATGGACGCTTTTTGGCGTGTAGTTCTGTAAAGGCGTTTTGAATTTGAAAGACACATATATAGAACTTAAAAAAATGACAAACTGTGTAACATGACATCTGCGCTTAGATTGAGGGCGATGTTTACGCTTTACGTCACTGAAGCTCGTATTCGTAACTGCGACCAAAAATACGTTTAACGAAAACCAAGATTTAAGAACTTTAATCTGGATTCAGCAACATGTAATTTTGTTAAACCTGTTTTTGAATGCAAACGGCGAAATGTCTTTTTAAAGTATTTTAAATGGTGCTACGGTGACCGAGAATACTGTTGTATATTAATTAATACAAAATTTTATATTTCCATTTTATTCAGATTTGTAAAAAAATACAGGATGTCACTTAATATTTAGATTAGTTTATATTTGAAATGCCTTAATCATTTGAAATAAAAGTCTTATTTTTATAGTTATATTTACGTCTTCGGTGACAGAGTAATGTCGTAGAAATGCGTCAAAAAAAATGCGCAAAAAAAATCTAGTATGGCTAGGAATGGGATAACCAGAATTGAGAAAGGTGTGCTTCTGTAGTTTGTTCGATTATAGATATGGCGAATACATTTTAAGAGTTCATTAAGAGCATAGCAAAAGGACTCCAGAGAGAAATATGACGCTTTAGTTACCCGTTAATATATCTTGCTTGACGTACAAACTACAAATGTATTGGGAAAGTCTTGTAGATGAAACGCTCAAAAATGTTGGTAAATTAAAAACAAATATTTTAATAATACGAAAGTATTTGTCATTTCAGTTAACGAATTCCTAATTAGAATCAATTCATTTAGAAGCAGTAAGCAGTACATTCAAAATTAACCTGGAGCAGTAGTGTGATTTGTTTTTTAATTAACTCCTGCATCTATTGATTATTATCGGATACACGAGTTAAGTATCAAATTGCAATAAAGAAATCGCTTTTGTGATAAGTTGATTTAATTGAAACTGTTGAAGAAAGACTGGAAAAACTATAAACATGTTAGTAAAAATGATTGTTTTTGTAACTAATCCGTTTGCAATCTTATCGATTACCGTTTCGTCACGTAAATTTAAGTCGATTTAAAACATCTATATTTTTAATAAAATCTGTTATAACAACCAACATTATTCACACAATTTGCATTGACTCATTTATTTCTTTATAACGTGTAGACAATGAGTGTAGCTTTGCGTCAATAATGCTGTGAACATCGTTATTTATTTATAAATAACATGTCATATGAAGCAATTGCGAAAGTAATTATTAAAATTTACTAACTAATCAAAGTCTAAGTAGTTATAAGAAGCAAATTGCAATTTCAATCCAATAACGAAATTAAAGGCGCAAATCATAAGTAACAAATCATAAGTAACGAGTCGAACTACTTTATTTCATTGTTTAAATATATCTTCCAGGAACATTAAAATTAATATATAAATATCCGTATTTTATTTTCATTTTCCCCCTGATTAACGATATTCTTAATTTTTATTAGTATTTACAGGTTACCTTTGGAGGTCAGTATGTAGGATTGTTTTTTTTCGCAATTACCTTTTAATGGCGAAATGTCAGAGAAAATATAAACTTTCAGCCAAAGTACGTCATATTCCTCCAGATACCGAAAATTCATGCCAAAAGTGAATCTATACAACAATTTGTAATTTAAAATAAAATAGGCAGTCATAGGAACTGCCGACAGCCGACTCAAGCCAAGTGGGAAGGCGCGTCAATAGTTAAAAAAATAAATATATAAATAATCAACAAAATTAAAACTTTTATCATAATAATAAAACTCGAAATTGAATACAAAAAAATAAATGAAAAAAAGTTCGTCGAAACTGTTCCAAAATTAAATTAGCAGACGTTACCAAATATCGTCTAACGCGTCCAAAGAAGTTTTCACTTCGAAAATGGCGGTTTGTTCCGTAAAATATGTGTGTAGTTTCGAGGAAATTACATTTCACAAGTAAATCATCAATTATCAGAAGTATTATCACAATTAAAGTAGAAAATCAAGCTTCATTATTTAATAATGTAGTTGTATACACGCTTATGCAGAACACGGTATCTAGAGGTATATAAATCCATGCTTTCAATATTCCTTTTTGTATTTTTTTCTGTAACACATCGCCTGTATTTTATAAATAGGATTTAGGAATAGGATTTTTAAATAAATGGACGTTTACAAAAATCGATGGTTGGATGGATTAATATCCATGCATAATCCTGCACTAATAAACTGTTCAAATAAGTTTCCGACAAACGCCATTGAAACCGGTCCCATCTCATATATCCTCTGAATCCTACGTCTCCTTTTGTTGTACTTGTTTATTGACAGACTTAAAACTTGTCCTCCTTAACAGCTATGGGTACATCGAATAATTGATTCTTACCTCTATTTTTTAATTTTATATATACAAATTAACTTTAAAATAAAAGTCTATATGATATTTTGCAAACGTTCATTTAAGAATTATAATCGTATAATTTCCATTGTTTTGTTCAATATTTTAAATTATTATAATGTTATATAGATAAAAATGTTAATACGTAACGTCGTATTTTCAGCAGATAGCTACCAGTACCAACTGCAGTCGATGTGGCAGAAGTGCTGGAACACCAACCAGAGCTTGGTGCACAACCTGCGCTTCCGCGAGCGCGGCCCGCTTAAGTCTTGGCGCCCGGAGACAATGGCCGAAGCCATCTTTTCAGTCCTGAAGGAGGGACTGTCGCTATCGCAGGCTGCTAGGAAGTACGACATACCGTACCCTACCTTCGTGCTGTACGCCAACAGGGTGCACAACATGCTCGGACCCAGCGCCGATGGAGGCGCAGGTATGTGTCAATAAACTAATCTGGTACTATAGCAAATGATAACTATGTTACCTGTAAACTTTGTAAGCATTTGTTGTACCATTTCTGTTAAAGGGAATTGAAAACTCAGTGAATAACTAAACATAGCTATCATTTGTCACTCTTCATTAATAGATTCGGGCTTTTTTAAAAATCGTTACAACGTTTTAAATGCTAATTTTGTATACAAAAGTATACAAGCAAATAATATAAGGCATCTGACGAAAGCGTACTTTTGTTAATGACGTTGCTTAAAGTAGTGGTTATTACATATTAATTACGTCATATCTGTTGGATTAAATTTCTAGCGGAGACAAAAAATATTTCTATGTTTTCGAAAGGAAAAGTAGTATATCAGTTATCTGGTTTCCATAACACAAGCTCTACTTAGTTTGGGATCAGATGGCCGCATGTGAATATGTCCTAGGATATTATTATATTATATTATTAATAAATACAATATAAATAAATTAATAGTTTAGTAAATAATTAATGTACGCACTCAGAGTAATCAGTAGTAGAAATTGAAATGCGATCGGACTTCGGAATGTCTCAAGTTTTCGCTAAATACTATTATTTATAATTTCATTTATGTAACAAATTTCCTTGAGTACTTGTACTTAAAGTAGAACTCGATACATCGTCCAGCATTAAAACTTTTGTGTAGGCCCATTTTCCGTCTTCTTCCCTTTCCCGTCTTTTTTTTATGGAAGAAGGTGGCAAACGAGCAAGCGGATCACCTGATTTTAAGTGATCGCAACAAAGAAATGTGTTAATGGACAGAGCAGGGGATAGACAGGAAAAAGGATATCTGTGTATGTGCAATTCTCTTCCCGTTTCCATCCTATCCGTATAAGGAAAGGTTGGGAAGGGGAAGAGGATTTTACGCCTGTTTTCTGTGAGGTCGTGGTATTTCACCGGTCGAGCCGGCCCATTCGTGCAGCAAATGTTGTTGTTGCGGGCTCTACCATTGTTAAAATATTTTCCTAAGGACGGATTTTTTAGGAATGAATAAGGAAAAGAAATATCCTTTTCCTGTCTAACCTCTCCTTTTTTCATTAAGGGTAAGCAACGCATCTGCGACTCACTTGCGTAAACGGTATGCCTATGGGTAACGGTCAATTAAAATCAGGTAATCCGTTTGCTCCTTGGTCACATTCTTCCATAGTAAATCAACTTGACTCCTTCAGCATGAAGCTCTTCACCCTCATGGTAATTGAGTGTCATAAACCCGACAGCTGTCCTCTACGGGATAGGTTAAATTTTTATCTGGAACATTTAAATGTGGAAGCTTATTTAATTAAGGCGGTCTCAAACAATGATTCTTACTCATGTCTATTTTGCGAATGAATGCGGCTTCCCAGACAATATTTGTTACAATCCAGTTTACTCTAGAGGTGAACCCGGATAAAATAACTAATATTACACACCCTTAAAAATTTGAACAAAACAGAGCCCACAACAACAACATCTGTCCGGATAAAAAAGTCGCCAAAAGCAAAAATGAATTGATTGCTTGTTAGTGAGGAGTTAGGAAATCGATAACAAGAATATAAAAAAGCGTATTAAAAATACAACAACTATAAAGGTCAGATGAGGCATGATAGACTTATACCCTCATATGTTATTTGATCACCTATCATACATGTTAAATCATTTGTAGAGTGATATATTACAAATGAGTTGCCGAGCTAAATTTGGGGGCAATAATCGGTATAACCAAATAAGGTTGAACCCACCGTTAGCTAATCTAGGGGTCAAGTTCGATCGAATGAACGAAACGATCATACGCTGTATAAAATCTCTTAGCATACGTTTATAAATGTGTATCAATAGATATGATGTTGGCGATCCGAATTCAGCTGGCTCGATTGACATATCGTTATCGAAAGCTGGCTCAGGGATCTATCGCAGTCAAAATTCGCATACAATAATTAAGTTCCATGTTCCTCGGAAAGACATCAACCCAATTTATCAGCGGTTAAACCGATACGAGTCTATCTACTCAACAATTCTCATTTTGAAATTTGAACAGCATTCCATGGGCATGTTTCACATGGTATGATTGACTGTGAATAACACGTTCATTGACACGTTCACTATATTAGATTAGTAACATGAGAATTACAGGAATTCTGAATTTTGTATTTTACGGGAACGACGTATTAATTTTAGCACTAAAACATAAGAAGTGTCTAATTATTATTATTTATGTAATTATTTTAATACGCAATTATCATTTCCTTTTAACTATAAATTGGTATGCCAACATAACAATGGGAAACGTGTACGCATATACATGCGTATAACCAAATAAAACGTCGTAACGATATCTGCCCGTGTCGTAAATTTAATTTTTATTTATTGTTTATTAATGCAATATAATATATTTTACATTATTTTATGCCTATGCGAAACGATTTATTGCAACGAGCACCGCGCTATGCTCTATTGCGAAATGTTTTATGCGTAATTCTAAGTTATAATATTTTAAATTGTGTTTCATATTATTTTATTCGCCGCGGTAAATGCTTATTGGTGTAATTTTTCAAAAAAAAATAAAACACACTTATTACATCGTCATTATCATTTGTTTTTATTCTGAATTTATGTAAAATAATCTTAAAGTTGTATTCTTACGATCAATCATGATATACTCGTACGTTAGTGACACTGGGGTGTAATAAATACAAACCAAACTATTCATAAATAAAAACTACATTATCTATGTTTTCCCTAAAAGGCCAAATAGCATGTTAGTTTACCGTGTACTTATAACACCTCTGTCCTAATGTTCATAATGATACAATGTAAATGTAAATTGTATTCTGTATCTCGTCTCACTGGAGCTCGCAAGTCGAGTGGAACGTTGGTGTCAGTTCACGCTTTACTATTCCGCGCCTTTGCAGATCTGAGGCCCAAAGGACGTGGCCGTCCGCAGCGTATCCTGCTGGGCGTGTGGCCCGACGAGCACATCCGCGGCGTCATCCGCGCCGTCGTCTTTCGAGATACCCATGCGCACTCCGCTCATCACATCAAGGAGGAGGTCCTTCCTTATCCTTCTATCACGGTCAGTATTGGGAAATTACTGACGTCTACTTAATCCCATCACTATTACTCTCTGTTTTTCTTATCCCTATTCTTCGTGGCGTTTTTCAATATGCCGTTGCGAACTTTCGATGGCGACATTGACTTAGCGATTGTATGTTGACACTTTGCGTGAAAAGATCAAATGTGTACATTTTTAATTTTATTAGCGAATTTTTTAAATCAATACTTCGTGCGAAGTTTGTAACAAATTGGGGATGGGCGTGTTACAGGATGGAATGACTGTTGGAGTACCACCGAACGTATACGGATCCGTGGGATGTGGCAACGGACGCGAAGGCGGCGTCTCACCGAATGCAGCCGCCGCGGCCGCAGTGGCGGCCGTCGCACACGGACTCCGTCGTCAGATGTGCAACATGGTCGTGGCAGCGCAAAGACCACCCGATCATCCTCCGCATCTCAGCTTGCCGCCACTGCAACTCCAGTCGCCGCGTCTACCGTCGCCGATGTCCGCCGGCTTAGAATCTCCGCTATGCTCTCCGCCACCACCGGGCCACGCTCTAGAGCCGCCGAAACCGGCTGACCCATTCCGCCCGTTTGCCTCTCCACGCCCCGATAGCCGCTACAGCGAGCGCGACTCGGTCACTGACCTCACAGAGATGGGCCCGCCCAAGACTCCGGTGGGAATCGCTAAGAACGGAAAGGATCTCACTTCGCCGCTGCCCGTGAAAATGGAGCTGCCGCCCGCGGAGGGGCGCGCTGAGAACATCTGAAGCGAGGCCGCGGGCGCGGGACCAGCCGTGCCCCAGGGCATGCCGCAGGCTCTGCCGCCGGTCATGCCGCATCTGGTGCACGGCGCGCACTTGCCGCACGGCCAGCCCATGCCGCACGGCTCGCACGGCTCCTCGCTGCCCGCACCCCCGCTGCCCACTTACCCTTATTTCGTGCCGAACCGCAACTCCATCGGCTACTTCTAAACACGATACTTCACGGGTTACGATCATATCGATTATCGAAAAATTTTACGCCTTTTAATTATTTAACGTGGACTCGCTGTGCAATACAATGCTTGTTGTTTAGTTTTCATATTTCGTATTCGTAAAGAAATATTTTAAATTTAACCATTATTCTCTTGATACGTTTTCTTTGGTGTACGTGTTCCAGTGACGTAGTAGTTGTAAGCGCGGGCGAGAAAGAGGCCCGCCTCGCCCCGCACCGCCCGCGGGTAGTTCATCATTCTTATCTAAGCTTAAATTAACTATATAGATTCATCTGTGAACGTAGGGATATCAAAATTTAAAAACATTTGGCCCGTTTCAAAAAGACTGTTCGGTATACCTATTCATTATAAATCACTTACATGCATACTTGTAGGACAAAAATTATTAACTAGCCCTAGATATAATCTTGAATTAAATAGTAGAGTAGGTACGTGTCGTTAGTTTCTGTCGTTTGCTCGGTGTCAATGTCTCAAGCGTTGTAGTGAGTGTCGCTTGTCGCTCACTGTTCACTGTTCATGTAGCGATTCACGATCGAGTAGACCTAGTGATCGCCAAATGTAATATAGAGTATCCTTAGCCAGTAGTGATTGTTCCAAATGTTAGACTAAATTAGGTGTTCGAGGCTAGCCCGTCCTCTGCCGATTAACTGGCCCCAAATTCCCCCCTCTCCGCACACCGATGTGCTTTTAAATTATCATAACACTTAATTGTTTTACCTTATTTTTTTCGTTCACAGTTTCATTGTTCTTTATTTTTGTTTATAAGGTAAACATTTTTATATTATTTATCGGTAATACCTTTGTAGAAGTTAAGAAAACTCTATTAATTTATAAATTCGTTTGTCAGTTCGGTTAATATGCGGAGGCAAAGGGCGCGGCTTTCTTAGATGTAGAAACACTGAAATCGCCAAGCGTTAAATATACAACCGAGCATCTGCTAACTTACTTAACGATTAGCTAGTGTTTTAAACATTTATATTTACTTAGTAGTAGCTGTGTAACTATTTGTAGAATTTAATCATAGCCCACGATGGCAAATCTGACCACAAGCCCACGCTTGTCCACGCACGAGAGCCGCGAATGTGTCGCGTTTTCTCCAGCCGTGCCATCGTGGAGGGAATCTCTTTCTAATAAGGTGTACATGTACAAATTTGTTTTACCAACACCTAACCTGGATACAGAGTTGTTTTGTTTAATAGTTTCGGCGGGAAAAAAATTTGTAGTATCCTCTTGCCGCAAGGGTATACCATGGTTTAGATAATGTTGGCGTAAGTTGTGACATGTTGAGGTGTGGGCGTGGCCCCGCCGAGCCGGCAATGGTCTCAGGACTCGCTCGGGAAGCAACTTTATAATAAGTCTCCAAGTGGCCTTGATATCTGACTATTGTTTGGAATTTGGATTGTCCGATTCGGTTCAAGTTTGGAATTAGTATATAAAAAAGACCAAAATATTAAAAGAATACTTTCGCGTTTCAGATCTAGTGTTGAAACTATTTGGCTATCCTTTTGGAAAAGATATTCTAAGTGAGAAATTTAAAAAAATTATATATAACGGCCTATACGTTTCGGGTGGATTGCGTAGATTTTTGGTAAATGTTACTACGCATATTTTCTATTATGTAAGTCTAGGCTAAAAGTGTTCAAAAAAAGAAATTAAAAATTTTTGAAAAAAGTAGAAAGTGCCTTCCAAATTTTTGACCACAGTAAGTGTTGGGACGGGGCGGCGATGATCGGCGGCGAGGGCCCGTGGCAGTGGCGTGCGGCACCCGTAGGGAACTGCGCTACCTAACGAGGGCGACATTGACATACCTTCACCTCCAGCCGCGGCACACTAACGCCACGCAAAACACTGCCACGCGGTCGCTCAGAACGTGCTTATCTATAAAAAGTTAGAATATTAAAAATTCAAAATTATTATATAAAAAATTAAATACATATGACTATTATATAGTAAAAAAACTATACATGAAATTATATATTTGGCCGATATGGTAATACCCTGACAGGCAAGCGTTAGTTATTCGGCATCAAAATTGATTGTATGTTTCTTTATAAAGGATGACAGAAATCCATTGGATAACAATGCAGATGTTGCAATGTGCCATTTGTTCGAACCGAAGCGTTCAATTTATATCAGATTTGGTTTTCGTAGTTGTAATTAAAATTAATTAATTTATTATACTGGACGAAAAATATACATTTCGATTGAATTAAATTTAGTGATCTATGTTATTTTCGTGATAGTTAAGTGAACATTACATGTAGTAATATAAAACCTTAACCTAAAGAGGTGGTTTTGGTTGGCAACTATATGTACTACACTAATTTACTTATAGTGTATGTAACAGCTAATTCAAATCATTACTGGCGACCTGCACGGTGCGATACTCGCCTGGTGCCTCCTGACATGACAACTCCATAATACCTATTATCTTTTTGTGTGATAAAATATATATGTATAATTTTTTACTATTAACAAAATATTTATTTAATTTTTATTCATAAAACTCCTCCCGCCTTTTGTGGGCTCAAACTATTTCCACTACTAACTATCAAACAACCAAAAAAGGTCTCGTCCTATATTTATTTGTTTTGTTGCAATTCTAATTTCAAGTGACTGTTTAGTTTTAAGTGACGTTACTCCTGATGGGTATCGATATATTTAGGACATTAAGGTACCTTCATTGCTTATGGCTCTAACAAATGATTTTATGCATATATATAATCATATTCGTATTTCGTTGCTTATGTGGTGAACATATTCACACAAATGTTAGCTTCGTTTTCCATATTACCATGATGATATATTTTGCCGATAGCTAGTTTACATAGCAATTATAATTACACAGTTTACCACAAAGCAACAAATTCTTCATTATATTTATAAATAATTTAAGTCTTAAAAATGTATTAAATCAAGAGTAGGTATCGATATGTAGCGTCGTTATAACGTTTATGTTAATATCCGATTATTGTTGTTAGATTACTTTTCTCTTTCACTATCCGTGTTTCCGGTGTCGCTGTACACGACGGTAACAATTTTTTTTCTGATCAAAAGAGAGATTTTTCATGTATGTAAGTTAAATTGCAACGCTAGGAGCCATCGCGGTGGCCAATTAAATGTTGTAGAATCAGAATAAGTTTTCTTCGATGTCAGAATATTAATCACTTTTCTAATAATAAATATGATGTTATCTCAGTGTCATTGATAAACTGTTAGTAGTAAAACCTAGTGATGCGGCTACACCGTATTGTATTAATATAGTGGATTCGTTCGGACGAGCAGGAATGCGCGATCGGAATATCTTTAACCTTTGTCTATTCAAGTACAATTTACGCAAATTGGTGTATTTCATTGATGTAACAATTTATTATACATGTCATGTAGAACGATAACCAAATAAAAGATTGCAAATTGTTTAGTGTCAGTTAATATCATTAAAACTATGTGTAGTGTCTGTATTAATTGCATTCGGTAATATTTAAGTTTGTTATTGTCACATTGTACCGTTGTCTGAATGAATATATAAAAATAGATCAAATAATGTGGTTTCATTTCACCTGTTCCTTATTCTATCCTACTAGTTATAAGTATATTCATAATTCTAAAATAAGGATGAACAAGAATATCAAAAATATTTGTAAATATGTTTCTTATCTAAGACAATACACGCACACTTTTGAGGTATCAATTCAAAATTTTTATTAAATATGGTGGCAAACTAGCAAGCGATTCACAGTGGGTTCACCACTTCCCATAGACATCCTCAACAGGATAATGAGTCCAGATGCCCTGTCTACCTATAATGAACAGAGGACAACAAATAAAGAAAAACAACTAAATGCCTACAATAAAAAGGATATTTCCTCCCTCCAGAGATTATAGTTCCCACGAATAATCCTCTTCCCCTTCCCATCGTTTAGTTATTAGTTAAAGCCTATCCTTTACAATGAAAAATAATTTAGCCTTCTGAACCTCAATCATCGGACGGAACACAAAATACTCCTACTTCACGCCTGTCTCCTATGAGGTCGTGGCACCAGATTTAAATCAGTAATACGACACCATAAAAAAAACTAAAACTGTTCTTAAAACATGAAAACTAAGTAAAACACAATTTGGCGCCTGGAGTATGTATCTTAGCAGATATTATTATTATACGGTGCTATATAGTTTGGTTAGGAAATTTAATTCGTGGTAAAATTTTATAAAAAAATTTATAAAACATATTTTTAAATACATTAATTTATCGACTCTTTTTTTGATTTTCACCCTTTTCTACACAAGCCCAATAGTTTGGTCGCAGAGTTTCTAGAACACCTTTGAACGGTGATTTTAGGACTTAGAACCAACCCTTTAAACAGCTTGCACGAATAAAGCTTTTAAAATATTTAAAGCAATACATTATACTTCACGTAGTAGCTCTATAAAATCTATAAAACGTATAAACAAATAGATATCCTGCACAAATAAAATCGATCTTGAAACAATAAAACATTTATTTTTGTTTCATATATACCATTAAAACTTATCTAGCTTAATATGTTATTTTATCGCGGTGTATCTTTCAAAAATGTCTATTAGTTACTTTAAATTCATAAAAATGTGTAATATGTATACTAACACTGTTGTATGTAGTGATACAAGTGGATAATAATATACAATATAAATTTCCAACAAAAATGTGTAAACTGAAACGTATCTTTTCTTAATCTTCTATCGAAATCTTTTACGTATTTCGTGTGACATTTTGATAGAAACAGACGCACTCTCCTTAACTAGTTTTTGTGTTGTACTTGCCACATGTCCCCCTCACTCTCTAAAACAAGCGACCCTGCGCCAACTGCTCCCCGATTACAAGTATACTTATATTACTTAACACGTATTATTTTGCTTATTTTTTATCAAATACATCGTTTACGTTTTTCAATCGTCATAAAAATACGACTAATATCACCAACTAATTTAAGCTGTCAATTTATTATGCATATTAATAATAGCGCCATCTCTTATTGAACACTTGCACTTCTTCCATTGTTCATTTTAAGCGATTATTTTAGACTGCCTATTTTTCATCAATAGTAATGTAAATATGCGGAGTTCGTTATTAATTTTAGGAAGATTAAAGCTTGTTTATTACTCAACTGTAAAGATTCATACAAGATTGTAAACTTGATATTAACGAAAACTGGAAAACTTGCAAAGCAAGCTTTTAATTAATTTGTTTATTATCGCTCATTTGACCAATTTAATGAAAATTAAAGCAATATTTTGATTTTGCTGATTTATTATATTCAAATTTGGAAATTATATACGGTTGAACCTGAAATCTACTCAGGTTTCTAGCTTATAGAGGTACAACAATCATGTTGTATTTTTAAGCAATTAATAATAGTATATATTTATTAAATGGCAAACCATATTCACAAAAAGGAAACAAAATTTAACATACCTATATAAAAAGCCTCCTCTTCGAGGCAGGGAAGAGGCCGTAATGCACCGAGCTGGCCCAGTGGTGGTTGGTGGATGTCACATGTATTCGAATTTGGTGGTTCTAAGACATGCCGGTTTCCTTACATAAAGTAAACCGCCTGCCTGGGTTCGAACCCGCGACCTACGGAACGTAACTACTACTCTATTATGTATTCATAAAAAAAAACTATTCTTTATTCATTTGTACATTTTGTGTATATGCTTTTCTGCTTCATAAATTTGGTTTGGTACAGTTGGATTTTTCTTTTAGACTTGACATAGGACTCATCTTTTTACGCTATAATATAATAATCAACTGCAGCAGAAGAAACATTGACAAATAAAAGTAAGACCCAATAGCACGCAGACATTGGCCGCTATCTAGGACTCATTGTCAAGTTCAAGGTCAAATGTTGTTTATAGAGGTATAGATAAGTAAACTCAGTTATAGACGTCCAAGCACAATGTCTGAGGGTATTTCTCTTACACTGGCTTATATTTCTCATTCATAGAAGTTTTAGAGGCTCAACATGACGGGACCCGGTAATTACTTTCGCTTACGGAGTTTTCTCGCTCATCCAGGTTTGACTTAAGTCAATTGTATGGAACCGACTTAGATGTATGTGATCATGTGCTGTTTCTCAAGGCAATATTCTTAAGTGTTGGGGTTATAGATTGTAGAGCAATAGGATTACGATTGAAAATAATAAGACATTATTTTTTGAATTCCACTTCTAATTAATGTAAATTTTACAAGTCCTATATATGTGGACGTTACACATATTGTAATCATATTTACGAGTATTATTTTCAGGTGACACTGGTATACACGACTTACAAACTTATTCCACATTTAAAGAAAAAAAAACGCTCACTTAAAAACTAAACATACAAAAAGAAAAAAAAATTACAACATATATTGCAAAATAAAACCAAATAAAACTTGAAAACAACTTGACTTTATTTTAATTTCAATTATTACAATAAAAAGCAAGTTACGGTTAAAAACAAATTAATGTAACATGAAAGATAAAACACCAATATCAGCTTTTTTAAGACGTAGGTTTACGAGCCAAATGTCAACCTTATTTTAATTAGCTTAAAATCTCTAATATACTAAATGTTACGGATATCCAATACATATAGAATGTGTATATAACCTGACTCTAGCAATGAAACATGTGGCCATTTTACATTTACGTAATTAAATGTTCGTCGGATGTATAAAATATTTGTATGGTAAAAATGTATAGAGAGAGACAGAACACACAGACACAACACAATTATCATTCAAGACCGAAGCATTATTATCCTGCGTCTAGTGTATACTCTTCAATACGCATGCATGAATTAACGAGCCAGAATCTATCCAAACACATAGACTGTCCTATTAATAAAATAAATTAATTGTGATGCATTTAAAAGACCACTTGGTTCATTAAATTATTATTACCTATGGTTATTATTAAAAATTATTGTGATTTTATCAAATCCGTAGGCCCTAATATTGGCAAAGATAATAATAATTGGTTAAAAATTTTAGTGATGCAATTCCTTATTTTACCATTAATTTATTGTATAACAATAATAAATTCACGTTTTCATCATAGCATAGTACAGTTGATTTTAACACAATATAATAAAGTTATTGGTTGATAAAAGTTATTAATCCCTTTTAAAATGTATGTCGTGGCCATATCGTAGAATTGATCATTTCATGATGTGACCGGCCATTCCATTCATATTTAAATTAAGTGGAAAATACGCGCTGGCCACTTGATGATGTGGTCTCAGCAGATCAATGAATAATCATCACTGTTTGACGATATAACAGCTAAACCCACTACTTCTTGAAATTATCTATATGACCAATGATTGACTTTGTCCATGATTTTTTTAGGGATGCAAAAAAAAGCATGGACGTTGTGCCAATTGAAGATAAAAATGAAGTGACACGCCGTTACGACTCACTTTTAAAAGCATATTTTTCTCTTAATTACATGACAAATGAAAGAAAGTAGGGTGACCATGCAACGGAAGGCTGTAGTTTAGGTATTGTCCATACTAATATTATAAAGAGGAAATACTTGATTGTTTGTTTGCATTGAATAGGCTCCGAAACTACTGTAAAACCGACACGCTCAAATTACGCTAGCAAGGAACGACCGAAGGAAACATTAAACGGGGGGCCACATTATGAAATGATCAATTCTACGATGACACATATATTGATTTTGAAATGTCATCGGCACCATAGTATAATTTAAAGAGTACAGTGTAATTTTAAGAGTTCTTATGTTGTTTAATGGCTAGGCTACATTGTCCAATTGTTATTGTTTAATTGGAAGCTATTTAACATAAAAATTCTTCGACTCTTCTGGGATACAGTAGAAATAAATGATGCATACCCAGTATGAGTGTTGATAACTTAAAATTAAACTAATACATTTCAATTAAACAAGAGCTTGATCTATTTAGCGGCTAAAACATTAGTCAAAATAAAATTGTCCGGCGCGTTTACCTATGGCCGCTACAAAGACAAAGCTCACTCGATACGATGGTGGGTAGTGATACAGTAACTACATTTTAATACATTACATTTATTATATTATACCTATGCTTCAGTCTTCGTTTAATTATTTTTTAAATCAGCCACAGTAGAAGACTTGTAACCACGCCTGGGTGGTCACAAACTAGAAGTATGTTAGTATAAATATATACATTAACACAGCTACATTTGGATGCGACCCTTAATGCTTACATTTTAAACTTTGCTATTTTGAGTCAATTAAAATCAAATCGCCATTAAAAATTGTTTGAACTCACCATAACACTGTTGCATTAACCTTGTCTTAAAACATTATAATAAATATAAAATGTAACTGATACCAAATTGAAAAAAAACCACTGCGGTATCCTTATTATATTGGATTCGTTTATTTTAAATTATTATGCATTAATTATTGCTTTTTACATTGCACATTAATTTTTGACAATATATGCATATAATAAAATATTATGAGAAAATGTATGTGAAAGTATATTTTATGAAAAATTGATAATTTTAACAAATTACGTCAATGACATTAAATACCTAAAAATTGCTAAACCTGTATATACATAGTTTTGTTACGGTCACATTATATAAATAAATGCTATTGAGATTACAATAAAAAAAACATTTTTTTAAAATTCATCCATTAGTTTCCAAATTGATTTTAGATACAATAAATTAATTTAAATCGACGAGTTAATTTAAATCAAAGGTAAATAACTTGCAAAATATAAAAAAATGGTATAGTGAATATGAACAACTTATTTGTCACTAAATTGCAGAAGTCAAAAATTAACTAGTGTCAAAATCAACAGAATGCTGCAACACACATATCTTAATACTGCTTCTACAATTAAGTATAAACGATTGCAAAAAAGTATACTTTTTATTGCAAAGTATCTATTATCCATTACAATTCAAGTAAAAATGTGAAATGCCCAAAATTTGTTTAAGATAAAGGAAAACCTAACCATACATCGGAACTAAGTCCAAATTGTGTTAAAAATATTGCCCAAGAATTTTATTAAATTACAATTTACCAAAATTTACAATTATAACAATGTAAAAAAAAAGTTAAGAGTTACCTTAACAATAATAAAACTTAAAAACTAATATCCGACATCCTCATAACTCTTTGGGATAATGAACCATTCAACAATATTACAGAAATTTGGCAATGAGAGATTAACCATTGCGCCACCATTTCTCGCTACTGAATAGAGCTATTGAATTATTCTAAGATTTCATAAAATTCTACAATTGATTATATGTTATGGTATTTAAATGGTATCTAATGAATGCAGGTAATCAGAGTACAACATGGATACACAGATGCAGTCCTTCAACACTTGTCAGGCCCGGTGGGTACTTCGCACAAAACATTAACGTCCACTGGTCGGAACACCGCAACCCAACGCAACGCTCCCCTTTACAAACATCTAATACGATATTATATACTATTCGGTTGTAATTTAGGAATGCTCCTGAAAGCGGAACCTATCGATTACTACCAAATGCTTGATGACACAGACATTTCACAATTACTTTATTCGATAGATGTTTGGGAATGGTAAGGGATGCGAGTTGTTTAAGGCGTTTAACAATGCCACGGTGCATACAAGTTGACGTATCGGCGCATGAGGCGCCGGTTGAGCTGATGCTATTCGTCGCACTTCCTACAAGTCCCGGCCACGTCGAAGTCGAGGAGTAAGAGTTTGGTCTCCTCGGTGCCGTTACGGGAGCCGACGGCGCAGATCAGTTTCGTGGCCGAAGCTCTAATGCGCCATACTACCCCGCCGGAGCCGCCGGAGCTAAGTTCCACAAGGTTACGTATGAACTCGCCGGTGCGGACATCCCATAGCTTCACCGTCCCGTCATCCGATGAAGTGATTACAAAGCGGTTACTTGATTGCAGACACGTCACCGCTGACTGATGCTTGTTCGGTCCTAAAATTTTTAGTACAAAGGTTTATGTACGTACGTATTTTTACCTTATAATATTAAACCAGCAACATTTGTATGCAGGTTTTAAATTTAAAAATTGGACTCATTTGAAATTAAATCTAGCATTTTGTAATTTATCTTTATATATATCTTTCCAGAGAAAACTCTAATTTTCAATAAAATAAATATAATTAAATGTTAAAAGATGATAACCTACTGGTAACTTAAATAATAAAAAATAACAAGTTAAAAAATTTGTTGAGGTTATGTTGCAAAATATTGACATCGGATAGAAGAATATATAGACACTGTAGTCTCTCATCTACACGTTCACATATTACATTAGTTGTTGAACGTGGTACTTGGCTTAGAGACACTACCTTGTCTCATGGTTCTTTTGTGTTTTAAAGTGATTAGCATGTAACTTGCACTTACCGGACAATGTATGTAGGCAATGTCCAGAGGATATGTCCCAGACTTTAACGGTTGAGTCAGCATTCCCAGAGACCAGAATGTTAGAGTGTAGCTCCATGCCGGAAGTCAGGGACTGATGGCCCGTGAGTGTGTGCTTCAATTGACCCGTCTCAACATCCCACACACGGATAGATGTGTCCAGAGATCCACTCACCACGTGGATACCATCAAACTATTACAATTTTTAATTAATTCTCAACACATTATATAATAAGTATTTACATGCTGCTTGGGTTTTTTATTTTGAAGTAGAGCATATAACTCACATCAAGTGTACACCTTGCTTGTGCTACAAGTTAATTAATTATTTAGAAAATATTTATATTTTCTCGTGCATATTGGTATAGGTTTCTTTTCTACTAAGCCATACAAATTTTGAAATCGCTTTAGGATTTTACCCATGTTATCCTTCCACTTCTATCCCTTTGCGAACTCTTAAAAATAAAGCGATAAAAAGAAATACTTCAAAAGTCTCACCTGAAGACTATAGACACGATTGGTGTGACCAGCCAGAGTATGGAGGCAGTCACCCGTCTCTGGATTCCAGACTTTGACGAAGTAATCGTAAGCACCAGACACAACTACTTTACCGTCGTACTGAACGCATCGTACCGCCGCCAGGTGGCCGACTAGCACGCGTAGGCAACGACCGTCCGGTATCGACCACACACGCAATGTCGCGTCTCGAGATCCCGACACAACTCTGTAATATAATATATATATATTAATAGACATTGTATGGTAATACTTTATAACATAACGAAGAAGAAGACCAACAAGCAAATAGTTTATATTAATCACTTTATATTATTATTCGACGTCCGCAACAATCAGATGAATTGCAGATGTTGCAAGCCTTAAAGTACGTCAACCTGATATTTGGCATATATGTATATACATGTAAAAAGCGCGACCAGTCATTGTACATAAAATATTTCTAGTTTTAAATAAATCCCAAGTATCCCCAAATACTTCCATCCAAAATTAATAAATTAATTCCATTCAACACTTAAGTTAATGTTGTGATGGTTCAAGCAGTACTAATAAATAATAATAAATCGGACGTTTCTTTTTAAATTTTACCCCACAGCAGGGACACAGGCCTCCTGTCTTCAATATCAAGTGTCAACAACACACGTCATTTTTTTTTATTTTATAGCACATGGGTAAATTGTATAAAAGTTGTACAGTGTCATCTTGTTGCGATTAAGATTTACAAATACTTATAGATGCTAAATGCCAACATGATCGGTTAAAAAGTGTGAGAATTTTAATGAGTATTTTAATACAAACATCCACTTTCACATACAATACATACAGATAGATATATGTATTAGGAACAGATTAAGTAAAATAAAAGTAAATTAAATTATGTATGTATGTTAAATTTCCGTGCGTCGATTTCTAGTAAAATGGATAACGTGGACTGTTATTAGTTAATTACGACACAAGAATTTGATACTTTATATATATATTCAGTTCATTCATCTTTATAAAGGCTTAGCAAAAGTTGGTTGTCGCTAGGGCAATGTTAGCAGCAAGCAATTATATAAAACAACAAAATGTTTTCGTAAGTATCACACTGATCAGTCAGTTGCCCAAGAAATTAATATTCAGCGCAAGGCGGAAGAATGTTTATTTAGGAAAATAAAAATCTTGCGTGTTTTCATGCAATTATGGTGATATCAATGGCTTTATAACTTATCAATTTCAAAGACTGACAAGAGTGAGTGACATCATACTCAAAAAAACATAAGCTGAAGGGAAAAAACTCAGCATACAGTTATGCTATATATATATATATATATATCAACTACAATTTATATATATATCAACTACAATTTATTAAGTATATAAAATATTCTAATAACAAGTGCTAATATTGAGATGGATTAGTTGGAGATCACGAAAGAATAATATACGGAACGCGTATATTAGGGTAAGCTTGTAGTATAAGTGATACATAAATTAGGGACCAAACAATTAGCATTTATGGTCATATGACGGAAGAATGGCATGTGACAAGACAATGTTTATACATGAATGTTGAGGGATATTGGTATGACTTACAAGATGGGTAGATTGCTAGCGATTGTGAAGGATGACATAAGCAAGAAAGGAGTGACTACTAAAATGACGGCACAGAATAAGGCGTGAAAGGGAGGGTGTGCCGATCCCACTTAAAGGTGAAACAGGGCAGAAATTATGATTTTATTTGTCGTACCAGATTATTATTAAAACATATGTAACATTATTATTATTTAGTAATTACAAAATTTCAACAAAATAATAAAAACAACAATCTATCTAGTAATTTATCGATAAAATACGCCAGCTTCTCTATAACCTTATTCCATACCTATAGTACCATTCTAAAGTTTGTGAGATATAATATTACAGTACAAACAATAGACCTTAAATAAAATGTAATATATTAAAAAAATATACAATTAATAAACTTCAATACTGTTTAACCGATCACCGGGATAGTTGACACATCTAAGTGTTCAAGAAGAAAAGTCGTTCTAGTATCACTGGGCAGCAAGTTAATAGCGTGTATGACGGTGCACAGCGACATACCTGTTCTGATAGAGATGCATGCACCGTACAGTTGAAGTGTGACCCGCAAGAACTTTAAGGCATTGACCGGTGTTGGCGTTCCAAACGCGCAGTGTGCGATCAGTAGATCCACTAATGACCAAGTCGCCCACCATCTGCGATGACCAAACACCTCCTGTGTGGCCCACGAGGGTATGGAGACACTGGAAAACAAACTTATATTTTATTTCAATATACGCATTACATTTACGTCGATTTCAATATGAGAAACATAAATTAACGACTAAGGTAGTTATAATTTAAGAATTATAGAAAAACTATTCTCGAGAGAAAGACTAGATTAAAAATTACAATTACTTTATTTATGAGTATGAACGGCGACTCTAGCCAACACCAAGTAGCGTGTCTTGAAATCAACAGGGTACGTGTTGTGCACTTATAAAACCAGTAACCAGCAACAACGACGCGGAACAGATACAACTCCTGCATTACCAGCATTTAGAATAGAGCTTCTACTATTTGTCTTTATCTTTAGTATCCAGCTGAAAACTAAATTGTTTGGCGGCTTTGCATTTACATTGAAATAAATAATTCTAGATTTTATTATAAAATCAAATAGTTATTACATGTCAATTGTTTCAACCAAGTTTGTATACACTTTTTTTAGTATTATTAGAATTTTAATTTTGTTGTAAATCAGTTGAAAAACTTACTAGTTGTTTATATAATGTCCTCAGAGGTCTATACGTCCATAGAGGTTTGTTATTATACTTTTAAATGTTGAACCTCCACCTTTACAAGTCTATAACTAATTGTTAATATACATATATTTTATTTATGTCAGACATTGTTGGGACAAACACAAAACCATTTATCAATTAGGCAAAGGACGTCACAAAATTCTTACGCCTATAATATAAAACTACTGTCTCCTTAAATAAATAAATAAATGAATAAATACTCTTAAATAAACCTTAAAATATATTATATTATACAATTTACTTTATATACTGTACGCCTCAAATAAACAAATTAAGTATTTTTCTAATATAGATAGTCTTCCTCAGAACGAATCTAAAAATAAACACACATTTAGTGTTTTATTTTTATTTTGGTATAAAAATAATTATATAGGAAGACGGACTGAATAGTCTGAGCGAAACATATTTCAGGACACAATCCACATAAAATTTATTTTTAAAAAAACATAGTCCGTCTTTGAACACTTTCGTCACAAATACAAATTATGCCAAGTTCCCGCAATACTAACTGTATTCCAGATACTAGCCTTGGTAAGGCGCGACGACTGACGCATTTGGCAAACTGACATTTTTTTTCCGCAAAATACCGTATTAATGATCACGGTTATATTGTAATGATAATCTATCAATAAAACTGTTCATATTCTAATTTCCTGCTATCAAATCACGATATAGTCAGAAAGAGGCCATAAACGTTTAAAATCGAACGAAATGTACACGAGTCACTGTTGGAGCGACGTAATCGTGTTTTTTTCAAAATGTCTCTGATATGTTTCTTGTAATAATCTCAAACAAACGCGCCAAATAATCTACTAGACAGTTCGTTGCCATCTGTTAGCCTACATATACTACAGATGATTGTTAAAAAACTCAAAATTAATGCATTTTGATTAAATATAGAGGTTAATGTTTCCATAAACAATAATTAATGTTTTCATAAACAATAGTTAATGTTTTAATAAATAATAATTAATGTTTGGATAAACAATAATTAATGTTTTCATAAACAATAATTAATGTTTCCCTAAATAATAATTAATGTTTTCATAAACAATAATTAATGTTTTCATAAATAATAATTAATGTTTTCATAAACAATAATAAATGTTTTCATAAACAATAATTAATGTTTTCATAAACAATAATTAATGTTTTCATAAACAATAATTATTGTTTTCATAAACAATAATTAATGTTTTCATAAACAATAATTAATGTTTCCCTAAATAATAATTAACGTTTACCTAAATAATAATTAATGTTTTCATAAACAATAATTAATGCTTTCATAAATAATAATTAATGTTTTCATAAATAATAATTAATGTTTCCCTAAATAATAATTAACGTTTACCTAAATAATAATTAATGTTTTCATAAACAATAATTATTGTTTTCATAAACAATAACTAATGTTTTCATAAACAATAATTAATGTTTTCATAAACAATAATTAATGTTTCCCTAAATAATAATTAATGTTTTCATAAACAATAATTAATGTTTTCATAAACAATAATTAATGCTTTCATAAATAATAATTAATGTTTTCATAAATAATAATTAATGTTTCCCTAAATAATAATTAACGTTTACCTAAATAATAATTAATGTTTTCATAAACAATAATTATTGTTTTCATAAACAATAACTAATGTTTTCATAAACAATAATTAATGTTTTCATAAACAATAATTAATGTTTCCCTAAATAATAATTAATGTTTTCATAAACAATAATTAATGTTTTCATAAACAATAATTATTGTTTTCATAAACAATAATTAATGTTTTCATAAATAATAATAAATGTTTTTATAAACAATAATTAATGTTTTTATAAACAATAATTAATGTTTCCCTAAATAATAATAAATGTTTTTATAAACAATAATTAATGTTTTCATAAACAATAATTAATGTTTCCCTAAATAATAATTAACGTTTACCTAAATAATAATTAATGTTTTCATAAACAATAATTAATGCTTTCATAAATAATAATAAATGTTTTCATAAATAATAATTAATGTTTCCCTAAATAATAATAAATGCTTTTATAAACAATAATTAATGTTTTCATTAACAATAATTAATGTTTCCTAAATAATAATTAATGTTTCACTAAACAATAATTAATGTTTTCATAAACAATAATTAATGTTTTCATAAATAATAATTAATGTCTCCCTAAACAATAATTAATGTTTTCATAAACAATAATTAATGTTTCCCTAAACAATAATTAATGTTTTCATAAACAATAATTAATGTTTCCATAAATAATAATTAATGTTTTCATAAACAATAATTAATGTTTTCATAAATAATAATTAATGTTTTCATAAATAATAATTAATGTTTCCCTAAATAATAATTACAACAATAATTAATGTTTACCTAAATAATAATTAATGTTTTACTAAATAATAATTACAACAATAATTAATGTTTACCTAAATAATAATTAATGTTTCCCTAAATAATAATTACAACAATAATTAATGTTTTCTTAAATAATAATTAATGCTTTCATAAACAATAATTAATGTTTTCATAAATAATAAATAATGTTTCCATAAACAATAATTAATGTTTCCCTAAATAATAATTAATGTTTTCATAAACGATAATTAATGTTTCCCTAAACAATAATTAATGTTTTCATAAATAATAATTAATGTTTCCGTAAACAATAATTAATGCTTTCATAAACAATAATTAATGTTTCCCTAAATAATAATTAATGTTTCCATAAACAATAATTAATGCTTTCATAAACAATAATTAATGTTTCCCTAAATAATAATTAATGTTTTCATAAACGATAATTAATGTTTCCCTAAACAATAATTAAGGTTTCCATAAACAATAATTAATGCTTTCATAAACAATAATTAATGTTTTCATAAATAATAATTAATGTTTTCATAAATAATAATTAATGTTTTCATAAATAATAATTAATGTTTCCATAAACAATAATTAATGTTTACCTAAATAACAATTAATGTTTTAATAAACAATAATTAATGTTTTCATAAATAATTAATGTTTTAATAAATCATAATTAATGTTTTCATAAACAATAATTAATGTTTACCTAAATAATAATTAATGTTTTCATAAACGATAATTAATGTTTTCATAAACGATAATTAATGTTTCCCTAAACAATAATTAATGTTTTCATAAATAATAATTAATGTTTCCATAAACAATAACTAACGTTTTCCTAAATAATAATTAATGTTTTCATAAACAATAATTAATGTTTCCCTAAATAATAATTAATGTTTTCATAAACAATAATTAATGTTTTCATAAATAATGAATGTTTTCATAAATAATAATTAATGTTTTCATAAATAATGAATGTTTTCATAAATAATAATTAATGTTTTCATAAACAATAATTAATGTTTCCCTAAATAATAATTAATGTTTTCATAAACAATAATTAATGTTTTCATAAATAATGAATGTTTTCATAAATAATAATTAATGTTTTCATTAACAATAATTAATGCTTCCCTTAATAATAATTAATGTTTTCATAAACAATAATTAATGTTTTCATAAACAATAATTAATGTTTTCATAAATAATAATTAATGTTTTCATAACTTGAACTACATAACATTTATGGTCAATGTTCTGACATAATAAAAAGTGCTATTACATGCACTATCAACGGAAACGGTAAGGTGTCACTTTCATGAACGGAGTTGTAATTTGACACGCGCCAGGTGTGCCCTCGTACATAGACGAAACCTCAGTTGCCTTTTATTTTATTTAGTCTAAGAACGTTCATTTAATTTAAATTTTAAAAGTAAACCACATCACACTTCGCAAAGTAGATAATGGTTTGAAATACGTAAACAACTTTTTGATGTTTAATTAACTTTGAACTAGTGATGTGAATTCGTATCATCCTGAAGTCCATTGTGACAAAAATCGAGAAGTCTTCGGCGGTTTGGGCATGTTGAAGGGATGAATGTATAAATAGTTAAAATAATATTAATGCGTAAGTGAGGGAGGGGAGAGGGAATTGACTGAGAATGCGACGGATAAACAATATGTTTTTCATTATTTCGTAAATGGAATCGGTGCTAGTTGGAACAAACCAGAAATACGTCTAAATATTAAGGTGATGCGAACTTATTTTCACCACTATTTAAATATATCACCTATATTTTGTCACTTCACACAAGTCTTTCTGACGTATGGTAAACTTTTCTCGATGGTCAAAAGCCAAGCATGTGTGGTTCATAACTTTCTTAAGATTTTTAAGACAGTCTGTCGTACTAAGTAATTAATGGATTTACAACAAGTATTTAAGAACTCGTCATTATGTATTGTACAAGTGTTAAAAAAATATCCCTTCAAAAATATCGAGATGACATATGTGGCGTGGTTGTCACATAAATCTTTTTGATGATTAAGGCTCTTCCACTTGGTAACTCTACTAATTATTAGGTGCATTATTTTAACGTTGTAGTAAAAAAATATATACATTTATCAATTTTTATTTTTAAAGGATTACAAACTAGCAAAATTCAAAAAATTATAAACTATCATGACAAACAATATAAAATACTAAAGTTTAGCAGTAACAAGAACATAGAGAATCTAAAGTCTATAACGCCTCATGTTGCTTCGTTTTTGCTTTCTCAATGAAAACATTTTATTACTTATAAGTAATCGAAGATACAAAATGATTAAAATATTTCAAACTTATAAAGGAACAATATTATGATAAGCATAAATCAAAGAGCTAACAGAATAACTGGTCTTAATATAAAATTATTAATTAAAGTAAAACACAGATCTCTTTTCAATGGCACATTTGATAAAATCATAGTTAAAGGACTATTTGGACAAAATTTAATAAATTCCTGATATAATTAAAAAATCAATAATGTTATTATTGTTAGTTATAGTTAGTTGTATGTCCACTTACACTCACATGTAGTATGTCCACTTAGCTAAGCATAAAGCTTAGAGATGTCCTAACTTATTCGAGTAAACTAAATATGTATTTTAAAATGACACTTACTCGGCATGACAATTAAATGATATAGCTTATGGCTCACTAAATTGACAGTAGATAGAATGCAATTAAGTACACTAAAAAGTAAACACTCAATATCCCTATTGTAATATATGACTGATGATTATTTAGCTAAACTTATTAAATTGGAAAATAAAAAGGGAACATGTTTTTTCATGAAGATAATTATGATAAAATCAATAAGCTAAAGAAAAACCCGTCAAGTAGATAATTTTCTTCTTTTAAATGTGCTTTTGAAACACATGTGTCATTTGAACTATTACATAAAATAATTTTTCAACAATTTTCACTAGGCCAGGCGAAAAGATTTATTTTATTAATTACAAAGGGATTTTTTAAATTAATCTATTATTTTTGATCGAAATTGCAATTAAATACTAATAATCACTTACCTGTTGTCCTAGCTGAGCGATGTGACGCTATACGATACTATGCGACATCGACCAGGGCATACACGTGCAACGGATTGCGACAACATAAGATAGGAGACTGGACAAAAACACATACTACGCTACTTGATATTACTATGATGTGTTAATTCGCCTTGCGTCGCGTCTCATCGCATTCGTTACTCTCGTAGGACAACAGGTTAGCTCAGTGTTACCGTGGGTTTCCACTGTCTTATAAATTTGTCGCGATACAAGATTACTCTCTGAAAAAACTGAGACGACAATATGTTTTTTTGAGAATGTTTTCGGGAGTGTAAGCCCAAGGTAAGCTCTATGACATAGATAAGTAAATAATACTTTGAACTAAACAACTGGATTAAACAAAAAATACAAGTATATTTTTAACGACATGTTTTAATTAAGATATACCGTTTTATAATTAAGTTATAATCACATAGCTGAGTGAAATATGGTTTAAATTATTTAACATTAAACAGAAGTACCGTTCATTTTAACCTGACATTATTTATACACAACTGAGTAATGTTTTACATTAATCACCTAACTAGAATAAAGAAATACAGATCTACGTTCATTGAGTTGGATTTCTGTATTATTCTTTTTTTTAATCTTTTATACTTTGTATTATTGCTACTATGTTTTTACAAATATTGGGAACTTTTTTTTAAGCAAACATTAGATAAACATTGTGTTATAGAGTTCCGCTCCTACTTAAAAACAAAATAATTAAAGTAAATAAACGCGATATTTTAAATGAAATCTTTGATAGGTAAATAAGGCTTATTGAAAAACTAAATGAGGCATTCTAAAATACACTGTGGAAAAAATATGAATCATTTTCTTTTAAAATAATGACATGTTTGTTAACATCAGCTTACATACATAACATGGTAAATCAACTGAATGAAACAAAAATCTCAGATCGACCCATAGACATACTGTTTACTGGATTTTTTTTTAATGAATTATGTGTTTTTTAACAAAATTATTAAATGACATTCATCAAACAAGTCTAATTAGATATGAAAGAAATAATAAAAAGAACTTCAAACACTACTTAAAAATAGGCACACAGTACAAAAATAACTAAAAAAGCTTAGAAAGGATAGGAACTTATGGCTCTTCAGTCATTTAATTCACACAAAAATCCTGCTTGTTATTCATTTAATTTAGGGTCACAAAGGCGCAACTTATGCGGCATCTTAAAATTACGTTTACCTACCTTTCCAGAATTAGCCGACCACAATTTTAAAGTAGTATCGTCACTCCCGCTGAGGATACGATTCCCTTGGAACTGTAGACAGGTTATAACGTGGTCGTCGTGCCCGCGCATTATTACAGGGTTCAGGACTGATTTGTGCATCCAGTTGTTCTCGATGATTGTCTGACTCATATAAGTAGCTTTCCACGGGCTCGAAAAACGTGGCGTATTACGTGGTATTTTCTTTAGTTCGATTATACCTGCACGACGGCATTTTTCTTTCCAAAGCAGGTTGTCATCAGCGAGAAATCTGCAACGTTACTTACTTACTACTTTATCTAATAATAGTGTTGTGTTTCGGGAATATTCTGTAAAGCAATAACCTTCAGAGAATATCCTCAAAACATGGTGAAACTGCATTGTCGTTTGTGGTAACGGAATTCAACCCGAAGCCCACTTATGGCTGAAACCGAGTCATTTCATATTAGCTATGGCGTCTTTTCAGTTTTGGTCATAAAAAAAATCCTTAATGTATAAATAGGAGACTGTCGTATGTATTTGTTTGTATATGCGAGTCAAGAACGAAAAAAGAAACATACATATATACACCAACTTGAAGAACCATTAATAGCAATGTTTTAATTCGTTTTCGTATAGAGGGTTACACAAGCTGAATATTTTGAATGACTTACATGATTTAAAAAAAAACTTAAATGCTTATTATTTAGATTAAATATATATTTCACTATATATGTATGAACAGGATGAATAGTGATATGGTAAACTTTACTTTTAACTCATATGATGTCTAGTTAAGTTAACAATAAGATGGTATCGTTCCTTTGTCCAAAGTCACAAGTTATTCATATTCTCAACTGTGTAATCAAAGCAAGTAACAATTATTTATATTTTTCACAAAAAAAACGAATGTCCGCCACAAACAAACAATTTACATAAGGCAGTAGATTTATCATACATTTATCTCAATTCATAAATGTTTACTACTTAGAAAATAAATAGTGTGTATTGAACACAGTTTATCCCATGAAAATTAAAAAAATGTCTGTAAAGTCAGTCATTTTAGTTAATGTCTATGGAAGCATCAAACAAACTTTGTTATAATTTGTTATCTAACCAATATTTCAATCCTGTCAATATTTACAGTGACTATATAAATAGACAATTTATTTCTGTAATAATTATATTGACAATTGGCAATGAAATTGGAATGACAAGATACAATAAATTAATCTTTCATAATTATGATGTCAATTGCATTTCATTACAATTCTTATAAGAATTTAAATGTCTAATATTGATAAAGTTAATATAAATGTTGATAGGATAAGATATCAAAGTTAGATAAATGCTTCCATAGACACGTTGCCTAGTGACACTTGGAATATTTAACAATTTAAAGAGGATATAATTTATTTTTGTAACTTTTTCTTTCTTTATTATAGGATATTGTTTTGATGTTTCTGGGTGTTGGGTATTTTTGTTTCCAAGAAAATCAATCAGTGAAGATTAATATTAGTTACATATTATTCAAATAATATCAGTAAATAAATAAGTAAGCCTCATGATCTCTAGGATCATCAATTTAAAATTTCCGAGAGAAGCATGGTAATGGCCGAGCTTGAGTTGGCAGTGTCACTGCCGTGCCACCAAATAATCCTTAGAAAATTAATTTGTTTGAAATCAAATACCACAAAAAATGTCATTATAGATAAGGTATGCTAGTTCGTTTTACAAATTGCTTGCAAATTAACGACTTGCTGACAGAATTTTTTTACTGAGATATTTCAACATAGTCTTTGGAATATCTCTCATTTTAATATCATTACTGGCCATTGAAATAAATCTTTTCTATATGCTCTAATGCCATACTTCATGTGCCAATTGTTAATCATACTAAATTCATTAATGATGATTCTTAATGCCCTGAGCTTCAAATATATTTAAGTACAACATTTGAACCCACCTCCAATAACGACAAGTCTGAGCGGCCATAAGGAGGTCCTTTGGAGTTAAGTAGGCGAGTACAGTGAGGGCAAGCTCCTTTGGCAGCAATGAAATGAAGTCACGTTGAAATAACGGCTCGATTGCCTTCATCATATAGCGGACATCACTTGCAGCACAGCGGGTAACCAAAGCATCAATCGCCTGAGTTTTTTCTATGGTAGACCAAGTTTGGAATCTGAAATTAAGATTGGGTATTAATCGATTCACCAATATATAGTAATGATATGAATGAATGCCCTAATAACCTAAAGCACAAGCTATTTGATCACCATCGCTGTAGGATTTCATTGGTTGGCTTTATTATATTCACGGCAAATGGAGATATGCCAAGATGGAAACTTATTTATTTGGGGGTTGAAAAGTAATTAATAGTACAATTTTGTCAAAAGGAAATGATCATAGTGATGCTTTATATCTGTTCTCACCTATGAAGCCACTGTTTGAGCTCCGGTGATCCCTGCAGGTTTACGTGAGCGATTATATTTTGATTTGATGTATTTGGCTTGTAGTCAACACTTGTGGCAGAAGACATGGCACCATCAGTACAAAACCTTTTAGCGGACTGTTGTTGTGCAGACTCGTGACGACGTTTACACTGTAAAAATGTGATACAGTTACCAAACCTATCCCATAAAATATAAGTGTATTTTTCAATTTTATAATTACTGTATCATACTACTCAATAATGGAATGGTTAGATAGTTATTTTGAATGCTAGAGCCAAGGCAAAATAATTGTGATGGTTACATAAATAAGACTGGTGAAGCACAAATGACTAGGCAGTGTTGCTGAAAAATTTATCTTTTGACTTGATAGACTTTTGAAAATGAATTATAAAATCTTACCCATACTCTTTGATCTGGATCTGGATCAGGCTCATCGTCGTCATCATCATCCTACACAGAAGATTTGACAATCATTTAAATATTCATATATAAATTTATATGAAGGTTATGTAAGCACTTGTTTTATTAACTAATATATATAAATGTCTATTAATTGGTTCCGCTAACCTGATGTTCAGATTTACAGATGCACCCGGTGCAGTTAGTACCACGGACGTCATCAAAATCGTCGTATTCCTCGGAATATTTAGACACACCCTGAAGAAACCAAACACAACAAATTATTTGTTGTGAAACCCACAAACACAAAAAGTGTCATTCATTTCATCTCCAAAAAGAAAGACTGTATTTTTTGAAGCCAATAATCAATAATATAAAAGTTGGTAAACATTCTTTCTTTTATTTTGCTACATTCATCCATATATATATTCACATCCTTGAAACCATCGAAGGCAAGTTAATAAAGCACTTTTATTAACATGTGCATAAAATTATAAAGAAGACACAAAATCGCTAGCCAGCATCCTTTTTAACCAGCTTACTATCATCATCATCAGATAAAAGGTAAGAAGGTAACCAATCAGATGGACTAATTTTACAAAAATAAAAATCTGAAAATACCTAAATATTGGTAACTCCCTGGTTTCATCTGCTCAGAATAAACACCTTTGAGATACGTATATACATGAATAGGGAATATAAATAGTTGTAAGTAGTAATACAATTAGTTGTATTTTATCTTTAGAATGTCAATAGTAAAATGAATATAATTTTTTAGTTGATTTCTTTTATTAGTAGAGAAGTAAATGGTTTGTTTATTTGCCTCAAAATAATTTTACAAATATTAATAATAATATCATTAGTTTAAAATTTATTATCGAAAAACTACACATACTAACTAAACTACACTACTAAATTATTATTCCTTACCATTTTAATAGTATACTAGATCAAGTACTTTCTGCTTTATGGATTGAATGATAATAAAGACTAACCCCTAATAAAAACAGCTGTTCATGAGGGCACTGTAGCCCAGCTCTTGGGCCGAGAGATTGATGGCTATCCATCAATCATCTACAACACTATAGTTGTTCAGGGATACGGAAATGCAAAATAGCCATCAACATCACTATTGTTAGACATGTTGTAAATTTACTAATAGTAAATTATTAAAAATGTTAAAATAAAATAAAAATATATTAAAAATGTATGTGTAGCCCTGATGCATGTTTAATAGATATTATTTCTGAGTAAGGCTGTACAAGAGAAATCTGATTGTAGTACAAATATTTTAAATTACCCAGAATTTTGTTTTGCTATTGCTAATTAGGAAACTAATCAAGGCTCAGTAAAAAATCTGCAACACTCCATTTTCATGGTCATAACATCATCAAGAATTTGACAATGAGAAATTACTTTGTTTAACTTTTTGACCAATATAACTTTTAATTATACTCATTTTTTTTAATATTTTAGTAGCCATCTTTAGTCTTAGAGCATAATAAGTATTAAGATCTCTCAGCAAAAACATCAATATGAATTGGGCAGTGTATGTACCTGTTCTCAACACATCAGCATCCAAAATACTAGGTTAAAAAGAGTGAGGGTGGGGCATGTGGAGGTGTATTTTAAAAACTTAAAGTCCATACTAATAAAAAAGAACATATAAAATGAATTAAATTTTACGAAAAAGAACTCAATTTACAGTACTCACCGATGATACTCTATGCTGTGAGTTTAGTCCACTGCCACCAAGTCCAAGTAGTTTGTCAGCATTAGATGTTGATGGTACACTGAACTCTTTACTATCAGAACTGGAGCTAGTGGTACTAGAAGCATTTGAGTTTGTTTGCCCAGATGAGCTGCTCGCACTGTCCATATCAGAACTATCTGCCAACTCATTATCACATGAATTTGATAAATCTCCCCTATAAAGTTTTCCCCTGGGAATGTCTTTCTTTTCAGGAATTCTACTGTTTAGTAGTTTTTCCATAAAATCAATCTTTTTAAAGTCTTTAGCAGTAGAAAATCCTATAGTCTGCTCATGGTTTAAATATTTAAGGGACATATCACAGTCTTCAATTTCATCTGATTTACTGCATCCTGGTAGATTTAATTCATTTGCCATGAAAGTAGATAATGTAGAAATTGTCTCAGAACTTGAAGTTAAACTGGAATGAATACTTGACAAACTTCCTGAAAAGTGTGGTGATGATGTAAGTTCACCATCCATCATCAAATTAGAACAATGTTTAATAATCCGATTCTCCTCTTCAAAGTCTTCACGTTCAATATCATCTATATGTTCTCTGTAGCAGGGATTTGAAGGTTGTTCCACATTGTCTGCATTAGCATTATTTTCTTCCATTGTGTGGAGAGCTTATTGCAGGTCCTACAAATTACAAATGGAATGTAAGTAATAATGTTGCATCCATGACAAATTGTAAATCATATTTTAGTATTGATGTCCAATAAAGAAATGAAGACAATTGGTATATTCAAAAATTACCTGAAAGGTAACAATTAGATTAAATTTAAAAAATGTACTCAGTCATTTGGAACAGATAACAAATAATAATAGCATAGCATCTGAAGAACCAGCATATAATTTACCCTAAGTTGTATGAATTTAGGACCCTTATTTCATTCCTATTCTAATCATTTATGTACATATGTCACATGTACATAAAAAGGTGGGAATGAGAAGTTATTTAAAAAAACCCTTGAGTAGAATAAGCTAACTTTTTTAACACACAAAGAAAAAGGCACACCAAGCCATATTTATTGAGTTATGAGGCTGAGGTGTGAGATCAATTACAATGAAGCAAAAGCTATCTCGACAGCTTTCACATACAAGTTATACGAATTTAAATGTAATATATTTAATTATGCTAAGGTTGCATTGGTGGTGGTGGTGGTGATCTCATGGCTGGTGGCTCGCTCCAAGAGCTACATGGTCTTTTACCTGGATTTGAGCTCTTATCTAGATTGATATGCAACACAATCGTATCAGAATGAGAGACCACTCGTCTGCAGACATTTTAAGAACAACAGATACTATCCCATCCAGTCGTTATTCATGACAAGACTATGCAAAGTTGTCAAAACCTCTTTTTGTTTGATGCTGATTTTTTCATAGACATTGTTAGCGAGGAATCTGGTGGCGCCAGTGTCAAGTTATGAGTAATTGACAATAATAATGCATTTATTAAAGTCCACCATAATTCTTTTTGGGTGGCTTTCTTTCTGGAACTCAAAGACGTTAATTTTCACACTCAAGCCAATGCTGGGCCAATGCCCATGAGAGATACACCAAATGTTTATGTATAACTATGTAATAATAATTTCTGTACATTACAATTGTAACCTGTAAATCCCAATACTCCAGATCTTTTATTGCAATCCCTACTATCCCTACTAATATAATGAGAATGTAAGTTTGTTTGTTATGCTTTCACGCGAAAACTACTCAAGCAATCATCATGAAACTTTGTACACATATTCTTGGAGGTATTAGAAGTAACATAGGATACTTTTTATGAAAAAACAAATAGTATATAAAAAGCGAAGTATGTATGTTCCCTGTAGACCCCGAAACGGCTGGTCCGATTTTGATAAAATTTACACGGATTGTCCAGATTGGCACAATAGCAATCGGATCAACATAATGAGTGGAACCCGGGCGAAGCCAGGGCTGATCACTAGTATCAAATAAAATCTAGGACAAAAAATATAAATAATTCATTTGGATACATGTTTGTCCACTGCAAACTCTTTATAATGAAACTCAAGGACCAAGCATTACACTGAGTAAAGGAAGAAAAATAATCGAATTCACAATCAGTTTTAAAATGTGCTTCCAAAAATATGTTTTGTTATTTTAAAGGTAGACCTTTGAGTACAATAGTACATTATGTATAAAGATACATCCTTTAAATTATAGTTTTTCTCCCTCAAATTTCTCTCCTTTGAATTTTTAAGCCTTATTCAGCACCATATTTCTCGAATCACTGTTGCCTACAGATAATACAATATTCAAGGAAATTAACTAATACAAGATGGCTGTTAACAACCTCAGAAATTTTGACATCTTTTTGAAATGTAAATTTAGAGAGAGTAGAGTAAACTAATAAACAGTAATATTGTTAACAACTCTTTATTGTTGTCTAAGCATGAACAAATTTCATTAAAAGAGAATTGCTATGAGGACAATGTAGACACAAATAAAGGCTGTATCTATGTATTGATTTTAAGCAGATTTAAGCAGACAATTCAATTATGCACATTTCTATATTGAAAGTTTATCATTATAACAAATGCCATTTGTTATATGTTGTCATAAAGAGTGCACACAAAATTTACTGTTATAAAATAAAAAAAAGCATATCCATGTTGTCAAATCTAGACATTATGGTTTATGTGTGACTTGAACCAATAATCTCTGTTAGTATGGACAAATTTATGGATGTATCTTGTGAATATAGCTGCCATTTTTTGTTGCACTCTAACTATAAAAATAAAATGCATGAAAAGTGATTACTGATACTTTCTAATTACATCTTGAAGCCTGCAGTAGTATGAGTAAGATGCATCTTGCACTGTCAAAAATCAATAATTAAAAAAGAGCTAAATTTAACCTGCATGCAATGGAACATTTAACCCTTTTAGATGAAAAAGTTGAAAGAGAAACTGATACACTAGGAGCTAAGCAAATAAATTACTGCATTCAATATAACACTGGCATAACCAAGGTCATCTCAATTACATGAAGAAGACTTCATTGAAAAATGACACTCCCTGCATATAGGAAACATTCAGATGAACTAGCAAATCAATTTCATGCCCCATCCTACTAAATACAGGAAGTTCAGACAAGTATAAAAAAACTCGACTTCGACTTACAGGACTATTGAGCGTGATATTAATTTTTTCATATGGCACAGGATTCACATGCATCCGATGCAAAAAATATACGTGAAACAACTTCTGTGCAAATTACATCACACGTGCACATAAAATCAATCATTTACAATTATTGACCCAATGAACATAAAGTTAGATGCATGCGCAGAAATGTTCTCTTTGAAATATATCCGTAGAGGATATTGAAAGGATAAGGTGTAAAAACATAAAAAGTGGAATGAGACTAATTACATTGCCCCACGTCGGCTACTATTTTTATAAATCTTACCTTAATTTCCCCAATAGTTGAACGGAATTATTATGCTGCATATAAATATTAAAGCCAGTTAAAACTTTATCTAGGATGAATTGGAAGAATATTGCAATGCGCTGGTGCACTTCTTAATTTCACAGCAAACAATGGTCAAAAAGCATAGTCAAAAGCATCCATAGTCAATAGCTCCAAGCAAAATGTTGCAAGTGAAAAAAAAACTTAATTTTTCTTTTGCTAATTAAATTTTAACTTAAAAATATATTTATAGATGCAATTCCAATTTGGATGCCATAATTTAAAATAAATTTGCACACAAACTCGATTAAATTTTAGAATGGCACGTAAAAATTTTATGGCACTGTTCACATACCATTACGATTATTAGCATTAGTATTAAATCACGGCCAACATTTTTTTTCATCACAGCACTAGGGTCGAAACGGTATAAAATCGATAGCTGCGTATAGTCTAAGCCCGAAAACAAAAATCATCGTATCGATATATCATGAATCGTATAAAATACCAAGAAAACGTTTTTTATACCAGTAGCGCTTACTCAGGAGACTATTTGAAAAGAATCTAAATAAGACAATAAAAAACATATAGCAACTCTTCTGGATATTTTTTAACAAGCCAACTTGGATCTTTAGTATGACACTAATGTCATCTAGATAAGTTATCCTTGGAAGTCTCCTCCCAACCCAGCCACTCACTTTTGCAACATAAATTTATTTCCTTGCTCTCTCTTCATTAATCCTTTCAACATGTCCGAATTACCGAAGCATACTTTTCTCAATTCTAGTGATAACATCCATTTTTAAACCACAATTTTCTCTTATAACGCTATTATTAATCCTATTTTTCAACGTCACGCCTAACATTCCCTTCTTAAGGACTACATCTTAGCGGCATTCACTCTACTAACATGCTTTTCCTTCTAAACCCAGCTCCCATTTCTACACATTAAAGTTGGGACTAGTACAGCTTAATGTATTGCCAGACAAGCCTTCATGGACACATGCTGCCTCCTCACTACTGTACCGATAGCTGCCCCATTCACTTTATTTCTCGTATTCACTCGTCGTTCAAAATCTTTGATGTGTTGACCATCTCTATTAAACATACACCCTAAATCAATTACAGTTTTACTTTGTTATATTTCAAACACCATTACTCCTGTTATGTCTACATTCATCTATTTGAGGTATGAATAGGAAGGACCCTTCCAATTATTCATTTATTACATTCCGCATAAATTGTAAGCTCCGCATCGATGACACATACACGACTTAGTCATCGGTCAGTCGGCGTACAAAAGACATTTTACAACTCATCTTTAATCAATAATCTTCGTCTTTCAAAGCTTTATAACAATCATCCATAAAGAGATCGAACAGCCACGGGGATGCCACACAGCCCTTGTCTTACACCTTTATTGATGCTAATCCAGCCTTTAATCGTTACACAAGCAGTAGAATCTTTATAAAGAGATTTTAAGGCTTGTAATAGATCACTGTTCAATCCAAACTCAATCAAGGTTGACAACAGATCATCGTATTAATTTTATCATAGGCTTTATCTAAATCTACGGTGGCGCAGAGTTTTTTTTAGTTTACAGTTAGAAGCTTTCTGTAACCATACGTAAAGGAAAGATCTGACCCATTCAACCCATTCCTTTCCTAAAATCTGCTTGCACTTCCCACATTCTTCTTTCTGTTTCTTTCATGACTTTTTCAATCAGCACTTTAGCATATAGTTTTCCCACAGTGCCGAGAAGGCTGATTGTATTTTTTACAATCATGCTGTGAACCTTTTCCTTTATATTAAGGGACGATGATAGCTTTACACCAATCTTCTGGTACTGGACTGGACCATGTCTCCATTTATTGAAAAAGACTCACAGCAGGCTTGCAACTAAACATTCTCCAGCCCCCAGCATTTCAAGGGAAATCCTGTCATACTCGGTGCTTTACCCAATTTCATTATTTTCAGCGCAATCTCGTTATTAATTTACAGACAAACTTATTTCAGTTTCTAACTCCTTTTCTTCATGAGTATCTGCATTATTTGATACATCATCTCCTCACATTCAAACAAACTTTCAAAATGTCCCTTCCATCTCTCCAGAACGAGGGAGAACAAACAACTTTCATTCTCTATAGCACTGACTTTCCTCTGGCATTTTGATAAATTTTAATATTTGCCTGGATGTCGTCGGACAATCTTTTTTCCTCCCCCTGCTTCCTTTCTTGCTTTTTTCTACCTACCTATCACTCTCGTCCTCAAATAATGGAATTGTAACTGAATCCTTTCAATATCTTCATTTGTACTATCTGATTGCCTGACTTTTGCTACCAGTAAATCAAGCCACGCTCATTCTTCTTCGCATTCACTTTCACTAACCCATTCTTTTTTACTCTAAACACTATAAAATTCCATTTCTTTCAAATCCCTTTTATTTAACTCGTAAACATTTAAAAACTTTTCTTTCATACTTTTCTTGAATTTTTCTACTCTAATAAGCTCACTGGTAATAGATGCAGGTGCTTGGTGGCGCCAAAGCTTGAACAAGCCCTCGATCCGCCATAGAACTAGATAATGGTCAGTTCCAACGTTGGAACCCCAATAAGCCCTTGTAACTACCGCGCTTTTCAGGCTTTCATACACTACTACGAAATCTAATATACTTCTCCTCTTGCCATCTTTCCCATGTTTACATATGAATCTTGTGGCAAAACAAGATATTTGCCACAGCAAGATTGTTTTCCATACACACCGCGAGAAGACTTTCGCTACTTTCATTGACACATTCATAACCATACACTTTCAATAAATACAATTTAAATAAACACAACATTTTTAAAAGATTTACTCTTGACACAGCCTTAGTTCTAAATATATATTTTTTTAAATCATAGTAACACATCAAATTAAGATATGAATTTGAACTAAGAACTTACACATTTTATTCTCTTTTAATTGGCGTTAATACAAAATAGATTTTTTTATATTAAATTACCTTCCGTGCTAGTCCATGTAATCCTTTATGTAGATTTTTAATACATAAATACGAAGATAAGTTTCATAGAGCTTTGATAGATGGCGCTATTGTTTATAAGAAATTATTCATAGATGGCACTCTTATATACTATGAAATCGTCATTAGATGGCAATAGATGGCGCTTGAAACGCCTATAAGGTACAATAATGTGAGGGTTGATGGTATGCGATATTCCACCGTATGTCCACCATCGAATGAGTCAGCGACGAGGCCACTGAAGATCATCTTTTTGCAGCAGGTGGGGACGAAGAAGATTGAGAAAAAGTAAAGGAAAACCTTGCGCAAGGCGAACTCAATTCGATACTTAGATATTAGAAAAGTGTCAATTTGACAGGATTTGCATGGAAGGATAAGGAGCATTATTCTTCTGAGAAGTGACAGCATTTGTAAGGGACTTGTACTTTAACGGGAAAATGTGTGTATGTTTGAAGGTTAAGAGTACGGACTGTCAGTGTCATGAGGTCGTGGGTCCGAATTCG
Source organism: Papilio elwesi (assembly GCA_029849275.1). Lineage (NCBI taxonomy): Eukaryota > Metazoa > Arthropoda > Insecta > Lepidoptera > Papilionidae > Papilio > Papilio elwesi. The sequence goes on from CM056717.1 coordinate 4,188,761, forward strand.
ATATTCGACTGCTGTCGTGAATCATCTTTTTCGTTAACCCCCTCCGTCCAATCCCCTTCCCGTTCCCATCCTATCTGTTCGCGCAAATACGCCTTGCAAATAAAAGTAGCAATGAACTATCATTCGGTTAATTAGTGACGTAAAATGCAACCACAGATATTACTTTTTTAATATCGGCCTAATGAATTGTATTCAGTACACCTCTGTATCTTGCCCGATTGCACTATCTAAAAGTCTTATTAAATTGCACCAACACTCCGTATAAACCTATACATGGTCAGTTTTCTTCAAGTTGGTTATTTTACAGATTTTCGCCTATCCCTAAGATGACCGAGGAAAGGGAACTTATTAAAAAACGAGCAAGTTATAAAGGCCGTTTAACAGCGTTCAGTAATTACGTCAGCGACTTACAGGAACCATTAACATCGTCCCAGGTTAGCGAATTAAAACTGCGCCTAAAGTAAAATTGATATTTTATACAATCACTACGATGAGGTTCAATTAAAGTTAGAATGTTTAGTCGATGATATCGATGGTCAAATCAGTGAGAGAAATGAAGTCGAGTCAATTTATTTTAAACTAATTGCGAAGGCGCAGGAGTTCATTTTACGTCATGATAATAATAGTAAGGATAGTGAGCGCGCAGACAGGTGCGGCAGTCCGGCGCGCAATAATAGCTTAGTTAAATTACCCACCATACAACTGCCAAAGTTTAGCGGTTCGTATGACAGCTGGCTAGAATTTCGCGACACATTTTGTAGTTTAATACACGCAAATGACGATATCGATGACGTCAATAAGTTTCATTATCTCCGCGCGTCGCTCGAAGGGACAGCCGCTGCGGTCATACAGGCTATTGACTTTTCTGCCAATAATTACTCAGTCGCTTGGGATTTATTATGCGACCGATTTGATAACAAAAGGCTTTTGATTCAAAATCACGTTACGGCGTTATTTAATACCGAGGTGGTTACGAAAGAGTCGTCCTTTATATTGAAGCGCGTTATCGACACCCTTAATAAGAATCTTCGAGCACTCGAATCATTAGGGGAACCCGTAAATTATTGGGACACCTTATTAATTTATATAATTAGCCATACATTAGATTCAAGGTCATATCGTGAGTGGGAGGAGTACAAGGGTCACTTAAGCAATAATGAAGCTATTTCTTTAAAATTATTTTTAACATTTTTGCGAAGTCGTGCAGACCTTCTAGAAACTTTAGAATTATCTCGCGGTTCTCAAATCAATCAAAACAAGCCAAATAAAATTAAAAGCATGGTATCTATAACAAAGGATTCACATCTTCAAGGTCATGGGAAGTGTGAGACGTCAAACAAACTGTGTCCCAACTGTAAAAGTGATCACAATTTAAATAACTGTCCGAAGTTTTTAGGCCTTACTTGTGATCAACGTTTAGCGCTGTTACCCCAATTAAGGGTGTGTTTCAATTGTTTACGTTCCGGCCATTATGCAAATCATTGCAGAGCAAACGGCTGCAAAGTATGTAACAAAAGACATAATACTTTGATTCACATTTCAGACCTGACGCCTAGGCCAACGTCCAATTCTTGTTCAAGCACCGAGGATCACCCCCTCCTTCCCCCCGCGACACCATGCGGTGACGAGCCTACCGGCAATGTCACACTGTCTGCCCAACATACGACCTATTCATCTAACAAGGCGCAAGTACTCTTAACCACTTCTCTTATAAAGATTTTCGATGATCGCGGCGATGAACACCTCGCCCGCCCTGTGCTCGACAGCGGCAGCACTTCATGCCTAATTACTGATCGGTTGAGAAGATCCTTAAATTTACCTACAATTGAGGTAAGCGAGTCATTAGTCGGCATAAATAAATCAAGGTCACACATAGGTGAAATGTGTTGCGTACATTTTAAATCATTAAATGAATCTTTTTCGATAAAGATTTCCTGCTTTGTTTTGCCAAATATTACTGACGACGTACCCAGTCAGCAAATATCATTAAACGACTTAAATTTACCTAGTGAACTCTGTTTAGCGGATCCCAACTTCCACACACCATCTTCCGTGGATTTAATTATTGGTGCGGATGTCTTCTGGGATCTATTAGGGCTACGTAAAATCAGTTTAGGAAACGGCAAGCCAGTGCTCTTTGAATCTTGACTAGGTTGGCTAGTTTCAGGCCCTGTATACAACAGTGGCCATGCACCGCATTCGATTCCGAACTTTAAGTCTAATTATTTAGCAGTAAATTCATGTAATGTTTCTTCGCGCAATTATTATTCTAATGATGACATTCAAGCCCTTTTACGCGGTTTTGGCGCCTCGAGGAGGTCAGCCATCAGCCATCAACTTTCTCTGAAGACGAGAAGATGTGCGAAGAACATTTTGTTAAAACTACATCTCGTCAGCCAGACGGTCGGTTTTGTGTTAGGTTACCATTGACACAGTCACCTGATGTATTAGGCGGCTCTCTGCAGCACGCTCGAGCGGAGATTCAAGGGTCAGCTCGAATTTAAAAATAATTATATTCGCTTTATGTCAGAGTACCATCTGTAAAGACATATGTCTGAGTGTTCATTTGATTCCCAGAGACGAGCATACTATATACCACACCATGGAGTCGTACGTCAGAGCAGCTCAACAACTAAACTCCGAGTTGTTTTTAATGCCAGTAGCCCTACTACTTCAGGTATTTCATTTAATGACTTGCAATTAGTCGGGCCTAGCGTGCAGGATGATCTCTTGTCAACTCTTATTAGATTTAGACATTATAAATACGTTATATCTGCGGATGTCGAGAAGATGTACAGACAGATCGTTATACATCCCGATGACAGACATCTGCAAAGAATTGTTTGGAGAGAGGATCCATCCGAGCCCATGAAGACGTATGAGTTGAACACGTTCACATATGGCACAGCCAGCGCCCTCTACCTCGCGACCAGATGTTTACAACAAGTCGGAATTGAGTGTAAGGAAGACAAAATTTCCGAAATCATCATACACGATTTTTACGCTGATGACTTGTTAACTGGCGGCGAAAATATTAATGCAAAGGTTGTGGCTTCACAAGCTTTCATGGGACGACCCGTTGCCTTTAGAAATAGTTAGGTCGTGGGAGGCAATCGTAGAAAGCTTGCCTTTATTAAACAATTTAGGTATTCCTCGTCTCATTGTTTGCGATCAATATAATTCAATAGACTAGCATATATTTTGTGACGCATCGCAAGCGGCATACGGTGCATGTATATATGTTCGTAGCGCAAATAATAATACTGTTTCGGTGCGATTACTTTCAGCGAAAAGTCGCGTGGCGCCTATAAAGCCCACCACGGTACCGAGACTCGAACTCTGCGCTGCGCTCGTCGGAGTCCGCTTGTACGAAAAGGTGCTAAGTTCTCTGCGAGTTCAAGTAAGATCAGTCACTTTTTGGACAGATTCCACCATTGTTTTGGGCTGGCTAAAAATGTTACCGAGCAAACTACAGCCATTTGTGCGTAAACGAGTAGCCGAAATATTAGACAAAACCGGTTCACATATCTGGTGTCATGTCCCCACTGATCTGAACCCAGCGGAATACGTCTCACGCGGCGTTAGTATAAATAAGATTAAAGATCTCGATTGTTGGTGGTCCGGACCTCAATTTTTAATAGGCGACATTTCTGCTTGGCCTAGTAATCCTACATTATACGAACGATTGCCTGAAGTACGTTTCGAAATTTCATTAATAAATAATAGTGCTAAAAGAGCCTTAATTGATTTAGAACGTTTCTCTAATTTTAAAAGGTTACAACGTGCCCTGGCTTATGTTTTAAGGTTCATAAACATTTGTAAAAAACAACACAATATTTGAGCAACGACGACAAGTCGAGTCGTTTGATGAATATAGGATTCTATTGCAAAATAAATGCTTACCAGCTAAGAGTAAACTTTTAAAATTTAATCCATTTTTAGATAATGATAAATGAATGCGGGTCGGCGGCCGCTTAGAGAATTCATTGTTTTCATATCAGAAGAAACACCCAGTTTTATTACAGTCCGCTCACAGATTTACAAAGCTACTTTTTGAGTACACCTCTGTAACTTGCCTGATTACACGCGTCATATCTAAAAGTTTTATTTAATTGCACCAACACTCCGTATAAACCTACACATGGTCCTTCGAGCCGGAAAATTTTAAAATAATTTTAAAGAAATAGCTTCATTATTGCTTAAGTGACCTTTGTACTCCTCCCACTCACGATATGACCTTGAATCAAATTTATGGCCAATTATATAATTTAATAAGGTGTCCCAATAATTTACGCGTTCCCCTTATGATTCGAGTGCTCGAAGATTCTTATTAAGTGTGTCGATAACGCGCTTCAATATAAAGGACGACTCTTTCGTAACTACCTCGGTATTAAATAACGCCGTAACGTGATTTTGAATCAAAAGCCTTTTGTTATCAAATCGGTCGCATAATAAATCCCAAGCGACTGAGTAGTTATTGGCAGAAAAGTCAACAGCCTGTATGACCGCAGCGGCTGTCCATTCGAGAGCGTCGGTATCGACTACGCTGGACCTATCATGTCAGCCAGTCGCCAGGGCCGCGGCTGCAGACTTGTCAAAGTGTATATAGTTGTCTTCGTGTGTTTCACAACTAAGGCCATACACATAGAGCTGGTAGGCGATTTGACAAGTAATAATTTTTTGTCAGCACTTCGTCGATTCATTTCGCGTCGCGGCAAGCCTAAGCACATTTACTCCGAGAATGGAACCTCATTCGTAGGTGCGTATAATGAAATCGGTCGTTTTATTAAAAACAATTGTAATTCGCTACCTGGTGACCTAGCCCCTGAATGCATTGATTTCCATTTCTTACCCCCTCATGCGCCGCATTTCGGCGGTCTATGGGAGGGAGGCAGGCGTTAAATCTGTTAAATTCCACCTCAAGAGAATTTTAGGTAAACCTCACGTACGAGGACTTAAACACTGTGCTAGTTCAAATCGAGGCAGTTCTCAACTCTCGTCCGCTAACACCGCTCACAGCAGATCCTAGCGACCTTCTACCGCTGACGCCGGGACACTTCCTCATCGGTCGCCTGCTCACCGCGCTGCCGTCGGAATGCCATGAGCACTACTCCAAAAACAGATTGAGTCGGTATCAACATCTGGAGCAGCTTCGACGGCACTTCTGGCGCAGATGGAGTAAGGAATATATATCGGAACTCCAGCAAAGGACAAAGTGGCGTTCCAGTGTCAATCCATTGAAGGAAGGTGCTCTTGTTATCCTGAAGGAGGACAATCTCCCACCGCTTAAATGGCGACTGGGTGGGATAACCACAGTTCACCCTGGAGAAGACGGTGTTACCCGCGTTGCCGACGTGCGGACTGCGACAGGAGTCGTGCGTCGAGCCTTCAGCAAGATCTGCCCGCTACCTCAAGACGATGACTGATTGTGTTGAAAGACGAGCTTTCAACGCCCGGGGGCATGTTCGCGCAAATACGCCTTGCAAATAAAAGTAGCAATGAACTATCATTCAAGTAATTAGGGACGTAAAATTTGCAACCACCGACATTACTTTTTTAATATCGGCCTAATGAATTGTATTCAGTACACCTCTGTATCTTGCCCGATTACACGCGTCATATCTAAAAGTTTTATTTAATTGCACCAACACTCCGTATAAACCTATACACTATCCTTAAAAGGGAAGGGTGGGGTGGGGAAGACTGAAATTAGGCCTCCGGCACCTCACTCACCGGGCGAAACGCAGAGTACTTTTAAAGCCCCTCTGTCCATTAAAGGTAGACAACAATTGCAACTGTAATCGTTGCGGATGCCTTTGGCTAGCGATCACTTAACATCAGTTGAACAGCTTGCTCTTTTGCCACGTTCTTCCGAAATAAATTATTTCTTTTAATTTTTCATCATATTACTTATTGAACAAAAATTATATTCTTTACAATTGATTTTATTTTCAGGCAATGATAAGGATATTGATGGCTGCGAGTGTTTCCAAGGGCCGACTGCCTAAGGCTCTCATGTATGACTCATGTACTTGGATGGTTACAAAAATTACCAACGATTTGTATACATTTCGTATCTACACACACCACTATTCCTCTTTAGTCATGACACTCACTTACGTCCCTACGATGGTATGCCATCTCGTCTTAACTCCGACTTAAGTCTTCCTATGTTGATGCTGCTTTTATATGTATGTAATTGCTTTTGAATGAGAGTCGTGAATTACTTAAATACACTATATATTTCCAATAACAACATTAAAAATATATATTACAAGCACTTGGTATGAAACATCTCTTGAAAATAGTTCGCGATCTTTCTGTCCGGTTCGGTAGCTGCAAAAAAAGAATAAAATAAATGATAAAAGAGTATATTGGAGTAGAGACACTTGGTACGAGACATCTCTTGAAAGTATTCGATTTTTATAATAACGATCTTAAAAAGAAAATTTACTAAACCATTCACCATCGAGGTTTTATATTACTACCTAACTTTTAAGGTGGAAACTAATTGTGTTGCCGTTTTGACCATAGATATTTTGGAGATTTATACTATTATTAAGAGGAAGCTACAGTAATCGTTAACCATACGTGGACTTATCTGATAACATATAAATTTACCTATTCAATTATTTATGTATTTCAATTTATTAATATTTCAATTATTTATTTTATTTATATATTTTATTCAATTTATTTATTTATTCAGATATCAAACAGCCCTAAAATTATAGAATACATACGAAAAGGCCTATAGTATACTTTTAATATTTGAATTGCTTAATTACAATATTTTCAAGTATCTATGTTGATAAAGCATATCACGCACTTACTGCTTATATAATGTTAAATTATTCGAATATATATATATATATTGAGAAATTTGTTGTAGTAATTACAAGAACGAGGGAAAATGAATTCCTACAATATATTGTCCGAAAGAATGTACATGAAATGTATCCTTAGATAATGTGTTAAAGTGTATGACTTTGACTAAAATTTGTTCAAAAAGTGGGGGTTGGGGATGAATCAATGTAATTGTTAATAATTTTGTATAAAAAGATAGCGTCGAGGTAAATTCTTCAATTTTTTTGTGTTTCCATATTGTGACTAATTTTATTTTACAGTTGAGCTGTATAAGTAAATCTGTAGTGTACACACTAGCGTGTATGGCTTGCTTTACGCCGAAGTTCCAAATTAATACACTAGCAAGATTTCAGTACATTGATAAATGTGTGAGCAGTTGTGATTTAAGAAAGATTACGCAAATATCTTTAACTGGGAGTTTAACTCGATATACAGCAGGACAGCTAGCGGCAGTATTCCTGTGCATTACACGCTCGTGCAACCATCAGAGACCTCACTGCATAATGGAGTACCATTACACGCTCGATCAGACTAACCGTCAGACATACGCATTTTTCACGTTCGCAAATAGACGTTGTTACTCAAGATAAAATGGACTTAAATTGAAAATATAATATGTTGGGATTTTTGTTTTTAAGCTACCACAATGCATTAGTAAAACAGCACTGAAATCGGTTAAGCCGTTTCTTAGATTAGCGAGCACAAACGCACAGACAAACAGACAAAAATTCAAATAATCATTGTTTTGGGTTTTATTGCTATATTTTTTATAAAGGCTCCCACGGTTTTTCATTAATATCTTCCATGCGCAGATAGCGATGAGTTACATTTTTATTATATGTATTTATAACCAGCCTTTTTAATGGTGTACTTGCCAGTATCAATCTAACGACCATGGAGTATTTACTTTCTTTTGGCATGACTCTTGTAATATTGTGTTCATCAAGTACTACAACAGCATTGGAAAAATCAAATCTAACAAATAATTTGATAAAGATTTCTTTAAAAGCATAGCTCAATCCCTTACCTATATTTTTACAATATCAATACGCAAGATTTACGTATTAGTAAGTATATTTTACAATAAATATATGATCCGCAAGCTGAGCCACGCGATTTCATCCACCGTGTAATTTAATTTAACCTACGATCCTCTATCGTAATTTGAACTCAATTTAATATGATTGATTATACAGATCTGAGGTCAACTTACTTTGGAATATCTCTGAAATTCATATAATTATACATCCTGACTAATACAACTAAATGATAAATGTCGTACATCAATGTGCTTCAATCAAGGGAATCGACTCAAGTGTAACCCATCGAGCAATTGATATAAAATTACCTTAGCAATCAAGGCTAAAGCGGAACGAAGTTTTCCGGGCCAGTTAGAAGTAATATCAATGAAACTTATGAAAAATAAAACAAGCACTAATGGTGCTATAATATAAGCTCAAAGCAGATATTGGCACTGTAGTGCTGAGCCTTCTATCCGCCATAGTTGTTTGTTTTGGGTTTACAACGATATTATTTTCATATTATTAATAGAAAATGTATTCAATGTGGAGTACAACCGAGTTGAAAGCCGAAATAAGAAAAAGAGGTGAATCTTCCAGTTTTTCCTACGAACAGCCTTCTCCCACAGTTTTCTTTGTTTAGAAACTTTAGGATATTTATGTATATATATAAATATATTATTTATTTAATAGATGCACAGCGTATCATTATAAGAAAATAAGGTATAAAGTGTTTCGTGACGCTCAGTAGTAGCGACATTTGAAGTGAGCATAAGGCAGTTTTGTCCTCATCACAAACTACAACCACCTTCCTCTACATTAATAGTTTATAAAAAACTTACAAAGGCTGCTTACAAAAACGTGTTTTAAGTTGTTTTTAAGCTATTCATTTAAATTCTTATAAATTATTTAATCGAGCTATATTAGATACAAGGTTAGGAAACGAACAGTCGCTTAAATATACAGCAGTAAAAAAAATATTACGTGTAGACTCGGAGTTCCATTAATTTGTTCCATAATGCAGAAATGAGCCAAAAACAAAAAAAGTATGTTAAAATTAAATCGACAATTATAATATATATACATCAACACTACGTCTAAAAAGATATTAAAACTCAATGGTTTCTCTTTTACGCAACATAGAAAATGTCCGATAATATAGAGGATTTCCATATCGTTTCCATTTAGTATGAGATTTTCTTTTTTCTTTCGATAACTTGATTAAAAGAAAAATACCACGGGGGATACGCGCAGCAATAATTTTCTCATAGGTTGGTACAAACTCGTCAATCAAGCTTTAATATGCGAGCTTTTCACGAATTTCGTCATAATTGGTACGATGAAAAAGTTTTCTGCAACTTGACTTCAATGGCAAGTTCAATTGATATGATTTGTGATGCACATCTTCTACAATGACAGGATCAGTACTAGCTGTGGAAGAGCAATCTCTGATAAAATATATTGAATGGCGTATTCTATTATTACCAGTGAAAGAACAATTGTATTGTTTCAGATTTGGGACACATAAATCGGAACTCGATTCAACTAACCTGTTAGTACTTGAGTACGTTATCATATATAAATCTATATCCCGATATCACATTAAAATCACCCGTGATAAGAAACACTTAGCTAGGATATCGTTCTATTACGTCGAATATGAATTCAAAAGTTGTACTCAATTCATGTTCGTGACGCGCGCTATAAGGTACATAAAGACAGCAGATATCGTCAAAATATTTTGAACTATGAAAGTACTCGTTAAGCCGCGACTTAGTTATGGAGTAAATTTAGTTATTATTTGAAAGAATATTCGATAAAAAAGAGTGACGCTTGGTCCGTAATCCCTATTAATATTATAAATGTGAATGTAAGTTTGTTTATTATGCTTTCACGCGAAAATTACTTAACCGATCATCATTAAACTTTGTACACATATTCTTGGAGGTACAAGAAGTAACATAGGATACTTTTTTATGACAAAAAAATGTTCCCTTAAGATCTATAGACTCCGAAACGGCTGCACCGATTTCGATGAAATTTACAGGGATTGTCCATATTGGCACATTCTTTTGATCAATCCGATTGCTACCAAACACAGGAATGATTCGATCGGATCAACATAATTAATGGTAACCGGGCGAAGCCAGGACGGGTCACTAGTCTCCTTATATTTTGATGGTCAATTGTCATATTATAGTTAAGAGCCATTTAAATCGACAATAACAATAATAAAAAAATAGATGAATACAGTAGTGTAGCTAAGCATTAAAGTATCACACAAAATAAAATAAAATTAAAGAAGTAGCACAACACAAAAGGGTAAAGAAGTAGAACAGGTTCATAATGAGTTAACATATGAAGTTAAATAAAATGAAGGGGAGAAAGAAAGAAAAAATAGCACAGCTTCGCAAACAGTAACATACGAAGTGAAATAAAATTACGGGAGAAAGGGACAAAATACAGCATAGCTTTGTAAGAAGTAACACATGATATAAACTAAAATGATAGAGATAAAAATTTATAGCGCAGCGTCGCAAAGAGTAAGACATGAAATAACATGACAGAGAGAAAGAAAAAAATTAACACATCTTCGAAAAAAAAGTATTCAAATAAATTGAGAAAAAAGCACAGCCTTGCAAAAAGTTACGCGTGAAATAAAATAAATTAAATCTGCAATTAATTAAGTAATAACCAAAGATTTAATTTAAGATCATCATGGGGACATATTCACTCATCTGACAATCAATATATTATGTAATTGCGTGTGTGGATTTTTTTGGGGCGCTGGATCTTGATTATGGCTCATTAAGAATCTTATGACAACGAACTTAAATTTTCGTTTATTGACCTTTACATTGTAATATTTACGTGAATGATATTTAAATCTTGTTCTGCAACGTATATTTCAGTGATGTTTAAACGTGCATTTCGTGCAATTTACATACAACTGAATGTTAGTCTCGACTTCGATTTGATGTCCACATAAGCTTGACCCGTAGAAACGCCAACGTCGAGTTAGGTAAGGGTTCAAACTAATTGTGTTGTCCCCAGATTTAGCTCGGAGACCTACTTTTGATTTATCAATGTCCATAATGTCTAAAATAAAATCTAGGTCATGCGAACAATGGTTATATACGTCATAATTGTGGTAGTCAAGATACAATATAAGTCTTACACGTAAATCGAAACGATGATATGTTGGCTCAATTTTATGTATGACACGGTATCTGGCCATATTAATGTTTAAACTTGGGCTGCTAGCCTCAAAACTTAAAACTTTACTACTACTAGAGATTATGGTGCATTAATAGTGCTTCATATCCATCGCTTGATATTTTTTATTGATAATTAACATTTTATAATTCATGCCTCACGACGTAGAATAATCTCCCAGCTAGAAAACCTGCGCGATGCAAAATGAGCGTGAAATCACCGTTTAGGGCAACGGAGAACAGAGAGAAATTGGCCGTAATGATCGCCAACCTTCGCTACGAGTACTTCAAGAATGTTGTATTATTTATTTTTATTTATATGAGAGATATGTAATATTATCACAACAATCCTTAAAATGATTTTTAAGACTTTATATGTACAATGTTTAATTATTTAGATCATCCATATAATGATTAATATTTTTTTATGTGCACTACTACGTGTAATACATACCGGCCTATTTTGTGCCGGAGCAGTGGTGACCCAGTGTTATAGGGCCCCACCGACTTACCTACTGTAGGCCGCGGGTTCGAGCGAGGCAGGGCTATACTTTGTGTCAATTATTTCGTCACCATTGCTCCAAAAGCAATCGTGAGGAAACCAGCATGTCTTAGAACCAAACCAAATTCGAAAACATGATACATCCATCAACCCGCACTGGGCCAACTTGGTGGATTACGGCCTCTCCCTCTCCCTCGTGTAAACGTACTAAATTATTTTAATATAATAATTAGTATAAGTCTATCCTTTTCCACGGCAGTCTTAACACGGTTAATATATTTCACTACATAAGGTGTTTTACGTAGTCATTGAATCAGTAGAAAACATAATTGGCCTAATTTTTTGTGTGACACAAGCAATGTTGCAATTACCCTAAAATTATTTTGGAATCATTAATTTCGCTGGAACATTATGTACACACACATTCGCATTCGCACATAGCTAAAAAATCTTCGTTGAAATTAAGTATTCGATGAGATATACGAAAATGGATGTCTCAAGTCATTCCTATAATTTTTAAATCAACACGGCCATAGTTGCGCTTGCTATGGTTGCCCATATTCGGTGGCCAGTTATTCCTTAATAAATGATTTGGCAATTAAATGCACGGTACTATAATAATGAAAGAATAATTTATTATTTTTGTTACTAAGTAGATCTTTACAGTGAATTCAAGCATAAAGGATTTAAATTAGCAGAATATGGTGTTGTGTAAATACCAAGTCGTCATAATTATTATATAAATATCGATACAGTTACTATAAATGTATAATCATATAATATATAACAATTTGTAACAAAGTTGTTGTATCGATGCTTCCATAGACAATAGAAATACTAAAATAACTGGCGTTTATTTAGAGCACAGCTTGTGTTTTGCAAGAGAACTGCGTTGCGAGACTGGGCATTTTTTCCAATTTGTGTTTTTAATGGAATTATATTCGCCTTTCATGGTTCGTGTCCCGCTGTATGCCTAAAAGGTTTTAATTATTCAAGTAGTTCGTAGAGTCTTTTTTGGACGGCTTTTCACGGTTCGCTGTATCGGTGATTCAGTTGTCTGCGGGAACCTATTGTTTGATTTCCATTGCCTGTTTCATAGATTGAAATCTATACATATAACTAAATGTAACTGATCGCTGTCTGTGCATGGATATTTAAAAAAAAACTATTATTGGGGGCATTGATAAACGGAATAAAACCCAAAACAATTATTATTAGAATTTTTGTCTGTGCGTTTGCTACCGCTAATCTCAGAAACGGCTTAACTGATTTGGGTGCGGCTCTCACTAATGTATTGCGGTAAGCTTAATTTAACATTAAGTGTTTGTTTTATCTCAATCAGCTTATAAATATATTATACCAATTTAAAGAACCATGTAAAACATTGTTCGATAAAAATGCTATAAAATAGTTATTCAGTTAAATAGGTTGAACTTTTACTTACATATGTTATTAGTTACATTGACATCTTTAAAATGATGATGATTGAATGTTTATATAAAGTTAAAAACATATATATTTGGTAACGCAGTGTTTACATGTACATATACGATTTCAGTACCTATGTATTTATTCCTATGTAATATGTTTTGTTAGGTTGGGTTTGTAGCTTATTATTCTCTAGGAGGATTGGCGTAAGTCCGGCCGGCCGTAAAAACTTTATTCACAACCTATATACTATGGACTACGGTCAAAGGTTAAACAATCATATGTGATCATTATACTGTGCTACCGCTTTATTGTGTCGACCCCACATACACGGGAAGAGGGCATGCAGATGATGGCGAGGTTAGGGTAGCTTTAATTAGATAATATCTAATTGTTCAGGAAAAATTGCAGGGCCGGTGAAATCACGGGGCACAGCTAGTATTATATATAATTATAATTAATGTAAAAGCTGAAATGGTAAGCTTTGTTCCCTGTTAGAATTCATTTATATTGTGTTCTTTAATTAGCTGTATTACTTTGTATTAATTACTAAATGGGTTGCACTCCGCTTGATTCCTTTTATTAAAGTACCTTACGACCTTTTGTCGTTTTGTCGTACAAGACAAGATTTATAATTATAAAGGTTGTTTGTATTTTCTGTCATTTCTACTATTCCGTAATTTTTAAACATAATGTAACCGACTACCTGCTACCACTTACCTACGACATGATCCAGCGACCTTCGTAGCACGCGATGATAGTTTTTACTATAGATATAAAAGTGCAACATTCATACATGTCAAAAGGTGTGAAAAAGGTAGCGTAATTAAAAGATTAAAAACTAGATGACATCTATCTTTTTTTAATTAATTGAAATCGACAAAATGATGCATCGTATTTGTGAACAAATGAATTAAATGAATTTTATAATTTCAGACTTTAACATAAATGTACAATAACTTCAACGAGGGCGATTATTGAGAGAGAAAAAATTCTGAGTCGCAAGTTCTCGTCTCTGATGTTTTTTAATTACCCGCCGTAAAGAAATATAAAACTTTTGAGAGAGAGAGTTTGCGAGAAAGTCTTGCATTTAATATTAACTACATTTAATTTTCAAGTACAAAATTATAAAATTAATTTGAAATATACGTACACAAGCGTAACTTAAGCCAGACAATATGAAGCCAAATTAACGGTCACAATGAATAATAGTTGGAAGGATGAATAGGATTGATAATCGGATTGAACTACGGAAGAGTTATTAGTACTGTTAAATTTCGTATTGGCTCATGTAAATTAAGGGAGTAAAGCAAAAAAAGCTGCTGTCAGAATATAAACATAAAAAACCTCGGGTTTAATCATGCCCTGTAGTTTTCAAATTAGTAGGTATTAACGACGTGTAAGCAGTTCATGTACAATGTATATGCCATTTGTTAGTTACGACGTGTACTGCTAAAAAACATGGAAGACAACGCCGTGTATACCACTTCCTTATAAGAGTAAATTATTATCTTAAATAAAAATTGACAGTTTGACGATATCGAATTAAGTCCAAGTGTATTATTTTATTTTAAATGCCAGTAGCGAGTCAAAACATACACGTGAACCATTAACAAAGACATATTGTGATGCATGGTGGATAAAATCCTAATCCGTTTCCGAACTACGCGGGTGGGGTGGCTTTTTGCACCCCGTTTCTCCCCCAGCCATCACATAGTCCATTACGTCCGTCCGCGAAAATAATACGGCTCAGATTTAACGCTCTATTTTATTTTAGTATTTGCATAACAGATTTTATAAAAGACAATTGCTAATAGAGGTAAAGTCTATCTTATTAAGTATTCATGTTCAGATTACTGTAGTCCTTTCTTATTGCGTTACTAATCCGTGACCCAATAACGTAATTATGCAATGACCAGACTAAAGTCTTAATAAACCTCAGGTACTTCACTGACTTACGGTCTACACTAGTCTTTTAAGAAGTTTTGCTTGGAATGATCATATCTTTATACTCAAAGTTAGACAATTGATATCCTGTCCGTTCCGTTGCTTACATATTACCAAACAATATTGTATATACAGGTTGTGAACGGTGGATGAATTCAATGTCTATCTAATTGGCTCAATTTATTTTTGGTATACACCATTATTTTTCCTAAACTACCTTAAATAATATAAAGATTATTGTGCCATTTTTAGGTTCACTTCCTTTCTTGAACTTGCTTGAAATTAAATTAGTTTCTCCCATTTTCACAAGCCAATACACATTTTACTATTTTTATTAATGATAAACTGCGCCCGTATCTAGACCATAAACTTAGAATCTAACTAATTAAGACCAATTCGTGGAAAGGGGACTTCATTTTCCATGTACTTCATGGGAGAGAAAAAGATGTACAATAAAGATAACCATTGACATATTAGTAATATGATTTTTTTCTTTTATTAAGTATATGGCCTGGAGTATAAATCCTGACAATGTATTGAAATAGTTCCGGGTAAAAGTCTCTCTTAACTTCTTAGTTCAATATTATTAACATCGACTACGGCATTGATTTAATATAATAATACTAAAATCAATACTGCTGGTGTATGCTATGTATGTTGCTATTAAGGCAAAATTACACACATTTTTAATCAAAATACACATAGTATTACATGATTAATACACAAAGATATTTTATCTTTTAATTATGTAACGTCTTTATTTATTATTATAAATGCTCAAACTTCCCTCCTTTATTATTAAAGTATAGTCCGCACCCTTTTGAGAAAAAAAACTTTCGGAATACTAAATGTAACCTTTCTCTCTTATATTGGCCTACGCCTCGTTCAATTTTCGCCCTAATTGGTCTATGGATACCCCCATTGTCCAATTAGGATGAAACTGGCAAACAAAAAAGTCGACAGTATTTCAGATAAGCGACCTAGGGGCCAAACAGTGGCTCTCCGACTACCAACTATGGCTCGGTGTGTATAAAAAGTGTGTGCACGAATAGTGGATGTGAAACTTCAACAAGTGTTGTCCTTTTTTTTGTTACGTTATTTTTGAGTTGCGCGTATTTTAACCGACTTCAAATATTCGATTGGTATTTTTTTATGTATGTACGACGATTATGCTGAGATTTACTCGCTTTATTCGATGATTCTTCTTTTATTTGCTCGCTAATTGGTCCCGTTTTTTCGTTGTCAAGATCCGACCAGTAGTTAATGGTTAAGTTATTGTTAATAATGCGTAAATGACAAAGTCAAGTTTAACTTTCTTGGCTTACGTAGGCTAAGCTATAGGACGAACATAAAAATGATGTACGAAAAATAAAAATATTAATAAACAACGGTTACCTATATATCACAATAACTACTTAATACACTAAGTCTGGGTACTTTAGGGGTTCTTTTGCTGTGAAGGCTACGCACTTGTGGAATAATCTACCTCGCGATATTCGAGAGTCAAAGTCGCTTGCAATTTTTAAATCTAAGCTGCATAGCCATCTCCTAAGGAAGTCTCTCGCTAACTAACTATTTTCCTTATTTAAATATGTATATAATTATATTTATGTATAACGTAAGTTTATATCTTTGTATGTATTGCTTATGTTTAGAGATCATATCTTTATTATAAAAATCTTGCTCTTATTTATTTATTCTTGGCTTTTCTTGTTACCCCGCTATTTATATATTTGTACCTCTCCTCAGGGTTGCCTGGAAGAGATCGCTTATAGCGATAAGGCCACCCTTGCCCACATTTAGGTTATAAGTTCAGTTTTAGTAAATTTGTATTTAGTTTAATGTGAGCAATAGTGTCTATCTATCTATCTGTCTATCTACTTTTTCATCATCATCAATTAAACATTATAAGCTAATTACGACGCAATATTTTCTAATACAGTTTTAATCCTTATCCAAATAAATATGTTTGTAAGCTAGAGTATTAAATGAAGATTGTAATTTGCTTTTACACTGTATCGTTATAAAGGATAGTTTAGAAGACATCAAAAATTTACTAAATAACAAAGTAAGTAAAAACTACGCGCGAGTGATTTCAACAGTCGCATAGTAGAGGGCGGGGGTTAGCGATGTGTTACCTTTTTACTTTTGTTTATTACTCTTTGTTTGGAAGTTGGTACTTATTGTACTTGTATTTCCCTATAAATTTGATCAAGATCTGATCAGTTGTTTTTATGAGTTATTTTTAATAAAGCGTATTTAATCCACCGCGGTGGCCCAGTGCGGGATGGTGAAGTCTGTGAATTTGGTGGTTCTAAGATATGCCGGTTTCTTCACGATATTTTCCTTAGCCGTTCTTTGAGGAGTGGTGATAAAATAATTTACACGAAGTAAAGCGCCTGCCTGGGCTCGACCTACGGTACGTGTGTCGGGGTCTAAGTCACTGCTCCAACTTTGCTTGGACTACATTGGCAGTTTTCTCGTGCTTTGAAATGGCCCTGGAAGTGGATTCTACCCTACCTCATTGTTTATCTCATTGAAAGGACACTATCTCATATGAGAAGCGCTTTTAGTAAATCTACTCATATCCTGATAAACAAAATCAGTGAACAAACTTTCAATTCAATAAAAATTTTAAACAAAAACAATACCGACTTAAAAATATATTCAATATATTTAAAAACAACGGATGCTTTAAGCTGTAATATATAAAAAAATATTTTATGCTTTAAAATTGTAGTAAAGTAAAAGTAAAAAATGTAAGAGAACAATTCTGTGTTTGCAAGAAAGAAAATATTTTTAAAAATTGACAAGAAGAAACAATTAACAAAGAATGATAATGAATAAAAAACTAAAAAACGAAAAAGGTTATTACGCACGGCGCGCACTGGACCGGCAACCCCGGGGCCGCTATTGCCGCAACACCTTCTAAACTATCTGGTCAGAATTATATAGTTCAAAAGGCAATTAACAAAATTCTTTCGGATGGGGATAATGGCGTAGTAAGTGGCGTATGCGTTGTAATTAATATTTCTTAAGAAAAAAATGTTAGTGTGAGACAACCATAGAAGATAGATACATGTTATCGCGGATTTAATTAAAGAGGTACAATTCTTTCATACCTCATTTTAATGTAAGTCTTGTAGTTTAGCCTAAGTAAGCCAAGAAAGCAAAATTGCCCTATTTTTAACAGACATTTTAGTATGCATTATTAAGAGTAACTCAAATCCTACTTGTCAGTTGCTGATTTTCGAAAAATGGGACCACATGATAAGCTCTAACAAGAAAATCATCAAAATGGGTAAAACGAGAGCGGAGCTACGAATAAACAACCAAAAAAACTCTCTTTGCGCGACCGTAGCGCTTTAACGTGACAGAAAAATTGTAATACGGGAGGTATTAGGATTTTTTGTCTATACAGAAGGTTCACTTCAAAAAGTGTCGTTCAAATATGTTTGTACTTTAAAGGGAATATGTTATTTCAATGCAATGGAGCACCGTGCTTTGAGTTTGGTAGCTTGGCCAAGGCCTACTAGGCCTTCTGTATATGTGTGAATACCTTGGAAAGTCTAAAGTCTATTATTTAAGTTTTATTTTTTGTTTTGTTTTATCATATGTGTGCCTAAGCGAAACTCTGCAAAGTGCGAGGACACGAATGTTTTTTTTTGTTTCTATATATTCAATAAGGCGACTGCCGTACGTTTTACAGGGATAATTTTATACGGAAGTTTTCAAATGTATTATGTCCGCACATTACGGGACTTGACGCTGTTTACAAACTTTAGGTTATTTTTGCTCAGTAAATACAGTTTTTTTTCAATACAGATGAATCACGTTATCGTTAATTAATGGAAACAAGGCTTTATAAAATAAAAAAATCACCCTATCGCCTTTTATCTTACTAAGGTAGACAGAATTATGATACAATAATACATTAATACACGTGTTTCGACTGCGCCTCACTAGGTAGTGATAGGGCACTACCTACCGCTGCCTGGGACAGCTCCCAATTGGGTAACTGGTGCCACGTTCGAAGGGAGGGCCTCGTATTGCACCTCGCGGCACGCTACTCGGCCCCTCGCCTTCCGCTGGTAAGCACCAGTCCGTGGATCCTGTAGAAGAGCGGTGTAGCCGCTAGTATCCGTTACCCAAGAAAAGAACTTTGTAAGAGTGTTAAATTCCTCGGGGTTCGGTCTCGACGGAAGCTGGATTGCGTCTGATTTTGGATTTTTTTTGGGACTGTAAGGTCACTGTTTACCTTTAGGAGGCATTTACAGCTACTCCGGGCAGGTGGTGGCAGGGCGCAGAGGGCGCCTAACCTAGGCTTAATTAAGAGTAACTAAGCTCGAGGGCTCCCTCCGTAGAGGGAACATCGCCTCGGGCCGTTACTTTATTATTATTACCGGATTGGGAGGCCGCCGAGCTCTTAGATCTCTTCGGTGGACGCTCCATGAAGTGACTTTGCTCAAGGGCCCCCGAGAACCTCGGCTTGGGCTGTCGCTCATTACGCGTTTAGCATTCCGATTCGAGGGTGCCCGAGAGGACCGAGACTCGACTTGATCGGTAGCTGATTTGACTGATTTTGGCACAAAGTGCGTTCTTTATATACGCCGCGCCGAGACAAAAAAAAATTCCCCTTCGTTTGCGCGCGCGTTTCCTCTTCGTTCCCCTGACCGAACCCTTTGGTTATCTTTATTTTGCAAAATACAATTAATACAACATTCTATGCAATATTCAAAATACACACAATACAAATCTACACATCTACACACATAACATATACATATTCGCGTTGCTTACAACACAGTTTACTCAAATGTAAGGCTATCTTAAGCCTTATGTTAAACCCATACAATTATACACACATATTACAGTTTAACATGTAGTTAATCTTAAGTAAGCACACATATGTATAGACGGCCGTATAACACATATAATCACAAAGTGCACTTTACATTTATGTTTACGTTAATACTCCTTCACGTGCATTTTGTAAGCATTCCAACATATTTATGGAATATCCAACATTACTTACATACAGACATACTAATGGGCAGCTGTGGCGATTAATTCTCACATATTATTTCAGATTACATACATATTATTCGATACGATATTATTACGTAACGAATCAACACTACTTCTCACGGTGCGAAATATTTAAAACACCGTTACCCGTTAGGGTTGGTGCAATAAGCCATTATACTTGCAGCTCCACCGACCAACTGCGTCCTTTGTTTTAAGGCGGATAGAGATCCCGTTGTTATTTGACCGTTACAACAAAATAATAGCAAACGTCCTTGCTTCTCACGATTTCTCTTCAATTTCTCCTAAAGGAATTCTAACTATGCACCCGCACATTATCCTTGGGCAGCATGTGTTTGGGTAGCGACGACGCAAATGTTACGTATAGTGAGTGATACGTATGTGATATAAGCACACAATCAACAATGAATGATAAGATCCGTATTTATAACTTGAAAGGCCTTTTTATATTGTACATGAGAGCAAAATCGCGTTCGTATCTTAACTTTCCAGACTATTCAGCCACATAAAGTATTTAACTATTGACACCTTATCAGTAGAGCGATATATTGGTTTTCTCTATGCCTCTGAATGAATAACGAGAGTTTCCATTATTCTAATTTGGTATTGAGACATGAATTGATTATTTAATGGCGCCGCAGCCATCTAGTCGATATAACATCTGGTTAGGACCAATGACGTCACTCGAAATACACTTCAGACAGTTGAACGTTGTGGATGAAATTGTTTATGGATCCCGTGAAGTTTGAGCACCACAATTGACACATAGACAATTATAATTATTTAGGATGCCATTTAGATGGAAATGCGCTTTATCGATTAAGTGATTTATTTCGAAATATCGGTCTTCCCAAATTTCACTTTGTGGACTATAGTCGACATCCATTATCGATCCGGTTTCTTCAACTAATTTCAACACTAAGAATTGTTGGGCCATTAGGTGCACTTTCTCAGAAGAAAGTTCAGAGAAGTTTGCGAGTGATCGCAGGGTAACTTTCCACATTTTCGTAATGGGTTTTCACAATGAAACGTTATCATTTGTTTTGATAGATTTGCCGTTACCTTGAAAAAAAAAGATTAAAAAATTGCATTCTTATTGAGACACCCTATTAAGATTTTTCATCTTTAAAATTTTAAAATGAATATTTGTCCCTCCCTAAACAATGTATCCTTATTAAAAAAACTATATATATATATATATATATATATATATATATATATATATATAGTTTTTTTTAATAAGCTTAAACATTGTCTATCCAAAAAGCACTTTAATTAGTTGATTAGAAGTAAATGGAATAAACGTCTCGAAATTTTATTCTTATACTTATAACGGGTATCACGGGATTCTGTATAATCTGCTATCCCCATCGCAGGATCGCGTTCTAATAATAATACGTTAAACAATTTACACGACTGAATTATTTACAACAATGATAAACAAAAAATCAAATAACAATGAACACAAACTTAAACAATATCAGACAATTTAACAAACGCACTATGTAGGAACTCGGAAGAAAATATTCGACTTCCAGTAACGAAACACGAACAACGAAATCACTACAAATGGCTACACGAAAAATGTTTTGCATCCCAATTGTGTCCCAAGTGTCATTAAAATTTTTACTACTTTAACGTATTATTTTGTTATTGAAAAAAAAAGAGAAAAAGTATGTCAATTGATATCCACATATATTTTTATCAAAAACCAAGATTAAAAATCTTCTAAGTGACTATTGCTCTAAAATAGGAAGCTACCATTTCAAATTAATTTTGCTTTGAATGTGTAACCCCTTTCATTACTATCTCATACTTTGATAAACTAACAACCCTCGGACCATCGGATTTGCAACGTTTAATCTTTGGAAGGGGGTTGAAGCATTATTACCTAGGTCATTATTAAGTTGAGGGTTGCTTTGTTTGTCAGTCTGTGAACTGGATAAGTAATACGGCGTATCATTGTAATTAAAATTACGTTAAAAAACAAACCTTGTGGCTTATGAATGCTATATTACAAATGTGACCTCATTACTTACTGCAGCTAGTATGCGGGACCCATTCCAACTGAACAAGCAGTGAATACAAACACAATATATTCACTGCTTGTGAAACTCACCACGAAATATTGTTCAGTTGTTTAATTTCGAAATCTAGTATTTTAAATGAGAGAGAAATTATGTGCTGAACTTTGTGGCAACATTGATCCCGATTCCGTCAGTTAAATTTTTATGACGTGTAATCGTGATGTGATTACATGCATGTTATGGCCTGTTCTCTAGGTGATGTCTGAGTAGTAATTCTAAACTTCCCACGACCTTTACCCATATATATATATATATATATATATATATATATATATATATATATATATATATATATATATATATATATATATATATTTATGGATCAACTGAACTCCGATTTTGATTTTTTATTTGTTTCGATTTCATTAGGTTTTAATTGTTTATTTTTTATCGTATATCACAATTCGTTATCATTCTAATTAATAAATAATTCTGTTTTAATTGCCCTTGTTTAATTTGATTTACTTAAAAAAAAACTGACTATGTGTGTGTTTGACTAAGGCTGTGCAAGAGATAAAAACAACGTGATGCAACGCCGCAGCGACAACGCATCGCAACCGTTTACTGAACGCAACTCAGTTTATTTTAAGGCATCGAAGCATCAAAATTCAACTCTATTGTCATTAAAAATTGACAAAACGAGAGCGAGAACGTGCAGTACGGTGCGCATATAGCAGTCAGTGTATGTAGCTGTATATAGTAACGGTGGACCAACGCGCCCCAATAGTGGCGCCCCCTCCCTGTGTCATATCTCTCATTGTTCTTATTGTTATTGAGTAGCAGTATTCACTTGACTTGATTAAATTGCTTGCTCGTTTTCCGCCTTCCATTTTCGAAGTGAAAACTTTGTTAGCCGTGTTAGACGAAATTTGGTAAGGCTAATTAAGATACCTATATGATTTTTTTGAAATCGCCACTTTTGATCTTTTCTTCTCAGTTTTTTAAAACAATATTTTTACTTAGAGAATATAAATCATAACAAATGTGCTTCAGTATTCTACGAAATCCTTTATATTTGAGGGTTTTGTTATTTCATATTGATTTGTGATGAAATGATATCGTTGTTTGTTGGAATATTTTTTCATGTTTGTTCCATTCCTACAAAGCAGTTTCATTAGGGAAGGGTGGGTTTGACTTATGACCTTATAGTGCACAATTCATGCCCTTATCTAGTATGGATGCACCGATTTCCTATCACCAATAGAAATTACATCTAAACTCATCACGTAGTACGCGTGTAGTCATAGCTATGTGCGGAGCCTATTTCCGCTATGGTAAAATCGTTTGCAGATTGTGTACATTGAAACAGCGCGGACTGTTTGTTATGAGATTGATTTGATTAGAGCGTGTGTGAAATGCCAATAGAATCGTCAGCAACAATGTCGTCCAATATCGGAAATGTAATGCAAACCAGGCCGCGTGCCTAGATTACAATTTGATACTTCACCACATCGGAAATAGACTAAGTAAGTAATTATAAAAATAACTTTCTAGATTCTATTGTAGGGAGTTCCTTTTAAGAGTAGCCAAAGATTTTTGTGGATTCTCGTATTTCAAAATCATATTGTGCAAGTGAGCCTATAAAAATATTTGCAATTTTTGAACAATGTCAAACATTTTTTGACTGTTCTAGTTATAATGTACTCAAATAGAATTAGGTAATCTGAAATAGAGTTTAAATTAAAATGGCGATAATCAAGAGTAATTGCAAATTACAAATAGATTGGTGTTTGAAAGCTTACTTCAAAACGAAAATTAGAACAACCATTCCCATTAATCTAAGACAAACTATCAGTGACGGAACAAATATTAGCTTGACTGCCTTGGATGGAATAATTAAACAGAATTTAAACGGTATGTAACAATTTACAAATACGTTGAAATTTTTGTTAATAAATTATTTGATAGATGAGGTAGGCTCTCTACTTATTAAACTCGTCTGGAATGCCGCTAGCTTTGTGGTTATTCATTTCAGTTAGACTGTAAGTTAAGCTTATAATTTTTCTTGTTTCACTATAAAGTATACTGTAACAGGGAATCATACCCAGTTTTAAAGCGAAACCCACTTCAATTCCCGCCAGAGACAAAGCTGTAGGACGTTAGACTAGAATAAGATCAGTGAAATGTTGAAAACAATTGATGCTTAGTGCCATGTCACTATTATTTTTTTTTAAGCCAATGTAGCAATAAGAGTACAACAGCCAAGAAACTTTAATTAGATTCCTAGTCGTAGCATAGCTTGCGTTATGTTTTTGAGATAAATAATAACATTTAAAAAAAAGTATTGCAGCTAACGCCTCTTGATACCATTCTGAAGCGAAAATTGATTGATCAATAACATTGGTACGTTTCATATACCTAAGAGATTATTTGTAATTTTTAGTTAAAATTTACATTTAAATTATTTTAAACATAAGTTATAACTCATACTTGTAAGTCCGTGAACTGAGCTTGAAAATGGCAATTTTTTTATACTTACACTATGCTTTGTAAAGGCAACAGAAATTGCTTATGTAAATTGAATATAAAGTCCATGCATACGTGTGAAGATTTTGAATACATTTGAGATAACAGCATCACACGCCCTTACTTTGTACTTCACTAATTTTTGTCTTGGGGACTACTTTGTTTTCGTTAAATTTGTGAACTTTATATAAATATTTTTCTTAAATCACCAATTCTTACTATTTAAGAATTGGTGATTTAATCTGTCTATATAGGTTGTGAGTACCAAATGTAAAAAACGACATACAATCTATTTATAAACAAATATAGTTCATCAATTTTTTTTCAAGAGTAAACGATATGATATGATTTAAAATACTATGTCTTTATTTTCAAAATGTCTGTTATTTCTATGTTTTCCTTCTAAACATGTATGTTATTAAAATTACGCGGAAGATTTTACCTTAAAGCAAACATTCTTATATTTTTTCAAAACTAGTAAAACCACATTCAAAGATTTTCAAAATACGGTTACCAGACCTAAGAATTGAACTAGTTAAAATCGTAGCCAAGACCCATATATACAATATCGACTACGGTCATACCTTTTCAATGGTGGAGAAATCGCCGTCGCACATGCATTCTATAAGGTAGAAGGGTGTGTCGGACACAAATCGTCTAAAACCCCACAGTTTCCCTCTCGCTGCCGGTAGTGACGGGAACGGCTTCGCACAACTCCGTGCTCCTGACAGCAGCAGTCTGAAAGCGCCAGCTACGGCGATCAATCGTGAAGCTAACCGCGCAAAGTGTTTGTAAAAGTTCCAGCGGCTACTGAGAATAAATCCAAGGTACATCCTCACCAACCACAACTACCTCACATAGCGTGGGAAAAGAGCAGGGACATGATCTTTTATATATTTGTCACACATATAAATAAATATCGATTTAGCAACAACAATGTCTACTTCTATTTAAGTAAAAAAAACACTTTTCAACGCTAATAATACTACTAATACTATCGCTCGCATAAATACAGGTAAACAATTACTATTTAAGATTTATTTGAATTACGACGAAGTACTGACAAAACAAAATACACATTTATTGTCTCGAGCGAGACGAATAATACTGAACTGAGCAGGTGGCGCGACGGGAGGGATGGGGGATTATATTGCCAAACATTGCTATCGCCGGATCCGGTAAACATTAAATGATGCCAGAACCGTCGTATTATCCGTTTTTCCGGATTGCAATCCTAGTCCCCATCGGTATGCCATAGCTAGATTTTATAGTATGCACATTAGTGTTTGAATACTCAAATACAGTCTGATTAACTTGAAAGCAGTCGGTTGAAACTGTCCCCTTTGCGTTTGCCTAACGCGTTTTCGGGACGGCTGGAGTTTAATAACACGGCGCTTGTCGTAGGCCCATTTCATTGATTGAATCTCGTAGCTGGCTACCGACTGAGAGCGCTTCGGCTTAGTGATTGAATATGGGTCCGTGTAATCGATGTGTAAATAACGTGTTGTCGCTCACATTTCCGGTTTGCCAGAAATGTACGAGTACGGTACTGAAACTTAAAGTTGCGTAGCTGACTTTAGACAGCAAGAGTCGTTATAAGCACTTGTCAAAAGAAGGAGTCTCAGTTTATCCTTTCAACGGTCGTGACAACACCTCTTGAGGCCCGAGCCTTGACTGATTGTTATAAGTAGTCGTATATAGTGTGTACAGTATATTGTGTAGTGGAAATATTAGGCTTCAACCTGTGTGAGATATCAGATGGATGAAAAAACTTATTAACACCGTTAAGCTGTTCATATCAAGCTATGTCAGATACTGTAAACCTTAACACCTTTACATAAATTATTTATCAATCCCTGTTTTTTTATTATGGGGTAGCAAATGAGAACGAGGTTCTTTTGATGTTAAGTGACAAAAAGCAAATTAGTTGCAGGTGCGTTGCCTTACTTTAATGGGTAGTAGAAGGGATGGACGGATTTACTATTCCCCCCCCCATGTCCTTCCCGTTCCCGGACCGCGGCACCTCAGACGAAACGCACTTATACTTCACACCTGTCTTCTGTGATGTGTTTATGTTATAAATATACAATTGGCAAAAATAATTAGGATTGCAGAATTATTTAAGCAGAACCATACTTTAATTAAATACTGTCAACGTATAATCCATGTCCCTATTAAAAAAAATTAAACACCCTACGCGTAGATTTATTAAAAATATGTAAGTCATTACTATTTAAATTGTTTGATTCTAGATATATTTTGGTAACTCATTTGCCCGCTCGCATTCACGGATCAAATGAGTTATTTATTCAACTCAAATTCCCCGAATGCTAGTTACTGTTTACAGCTGCAGATGGACAAAGTTGTCTAACTGAAACGATTTATTAATTTAACTTTCTGCACGTCTGTGAATAAAAAAGTAAAACATTTGTACAAAGCAAAAGTTTCACTTTGATTACCATTCAAAGGCAGTTTTTAATTTTATGAAATTTTGTTCCCCTATCGAGGGGTATGTCACCCCATGTAGACAATAGATATGACCTGTGATAGGGAGACTGCGTCCCTAATATTGGTAACACAATTGCGTCACAGTGGACTCTTAATGTATTCTCGTCTCTAAGTGGTATAAAATATGTTATTCACTGTGAACTATATCATCGTACGCTATTATAATACCGTTAGCAGACTCAAGGGCCTTGTATTTAATCACCTGTCTGTCCTACGAATTATTAATTAGGTAGCGAGCGAACACTCTCTTAGGGTAAAGCATTAAGACAGATTTCAATATAAAAAGTGGCTGACTTACCTTTATACACAATACGTAAAAATGGAAATGGATAAGTTACATTTGTCGCTTTGGCCATTGAAAATGATGGGTACGGAAAACCTTAGAACTTAGTCTTGTAGTTCGTGTACGTGAAGGTACATGAAGCACCTTTCTTTCAAGTCCACAAATCATATATACATATCACAAAAGCAATGTAAAGCATAGGAGGTACATGCAATGCATTGAGGAAGAATTTAATTTATCTATAAATTAATAAATATTGAGAATGATGATAAATTAAATTTTGTGAATTTGTCTTCACATATATAAATACAAACGTACAATATATCGGTATTGCAATATTTTTTATGTGAAAAACCTATTGGCGCGCAGTTCTACAGTGGAAAACCGACCGTCGCGGCAAATGGCAAGACCAAGTCAAGGGCTTCACTCAAGTAGATAGATAGACTAATAAAAAATATATTGCCCATCTTACTCAGACAAAGGAGCTTTCTATTGGCGATAGAATTTTTCTTAATAAAAAATTTAAATAGTTCAATTGATTTTATTCGGTTCAAATAAGCAATTAAATCATTTCAATTTACCTAAACTCGTATTAGTACTATGTAAATACGTAGATTACCTTTGTATAGTACATTTTTCCTAAAGTTTTGTCTTTAATAGTCATTTTATGTCTCACTGACATCGACTCCACCCTTTTATATTTTTGTCTATCTGAATGACCCTTTAGAGCTTAAAATCGGCTTGATCGATCTTAATATAAATTAAGAAGACTTCATTGAAAGATGATTATGTTGGTCCGTATGTCCCGCTATAACTTAGGAACGGTTTTGCCGATCTTAATATAAATTAGTATATAGCAGAAATACATTATTGCGCAGAAGATAACTTACTATCTTCCTGGCCAATCAGTTGTTAATTTATATTGTTTTTGTTTATTAGCTATATTAATTGCTGGATGGCTTACTCCAGTTTCGATCCCTTCATCGAAGGACCTTGAAAATCGTAGTGTGTGAAGTGAGGGAGGGGGTGAATGTATTTTCGTGTGCGTTAGTTTTTATTTTTCGATAACTACTACGATATACATAAAATGCTGAGTGGAAGTTAAGTTGATACGGATTAATACTGTATCCGTACTACGTTTACTTTCAATTACTGTATTGTGCGTGACCATTTTATTAGAAGTTAGAGGGCGTATACAAATCTATCCTTAAAAGATAGATATATGCCATTGTGGACTTTTGTAGTTCTTTTTAAGATACACAATTCCGTAGTTAATTATTTTGTTCATCTCGTTTACCCAGCGTTGCCATGTAACCGCACAAAAATATATTTTTAGGACAAATCTTTAATTTTTTTTCTCTACTATGAATATTAAACCCTCTCTTAAATCACTCTGTCTATTAAGAAAAACTGAAAAGAAAGATCTAAGGAAGCAGACAGCTGAAGCTAAATTAAAAGAAAAATGAGACTGGCATCCATTCGAACAACGGCGTAATTGCTAGAAATTCAAACCCCTAGACAACCTAGTCATCTATTTACAAGTTTAATTTATTGTTTAGAAGATAAATGGTACTGACTTTAAATATAAAACTAAAAGAAGTAGTAATTACCATTATAACATACCACACCTAAGCGGGTTTTTAAAATTCATATCTTTCAAAATAAGAAGTGATATTTGTTTTAGTACGTAGTTTAACAATGTCCTCCTTTTTAATTGAAATGAAACAAGAATAACACGCAATTAAGAATTAAGAGAAATACTCTGTGATATTAAACGGTAGTTTCAGAATTTAATAGAAGCTCATTTTTATTTCCTTATACTGTTAAATTATAATTAAATAAATCTTTTATAACGTTACCAGATTGTATCACGATCATATCAATTAGAAATTAATAATTTGTTTAGGTTAAGTTATTATAGTTTTAGTTTTGAAAGGTTCTTTACCTTTTTGGAAATCATAAATTTATTGCAACGAACTCGCCTACAATTTAAATTGTTAGCTTTACATTTGTATTTAGCGTTACCTAAAATATCATTGTTATATATTAAGAACGATTAATTTGTAATTAACGTGAATACTGCACGTTTTAAAAGCGCATTTAAATTTTATTAATTTGTTTAAAGTACTTATAACGTCGGGATTGTTTACTATAATAAATTGCATATTAGGAGCTGCAAATAAAACGAATTAAGAATCAAAGTATAGAGGAGCAGTGGTGGTTCAGTGGTATAGGCTCCGACTTATGTACGAACGTCGCGGGTTCGAACCCTGACTGGCGCTTTATTTTGATTTATTTCATCATCACTGCTCCAAAAACGACGAAGGAGTAAAGACGAACGAGTGGTTCTTAGAGTTTGAAATAAAATTCTACAGGTCTACGAAACTCGACTGTAATTCATTATCACGTGTGAGTTAAATAATATAAAGTTTTAATAGTATTCAAATAATCCTACTAAAATTATTAAGTCCGACGTGAAAATAACCGCAGGATGTTAGTTCTCTCACAAATAACTTGCCTTTGTCCCTTTTCATTCAATTAAAATGAATTTCTCAGCTAGTGCCAATTCTCCGATAGATCGGAGTTGCTTTTATAGTAACGGCAAACAGACAACGGCTACGGATAATTAAGTTAAGCACCCGTTTCACTGAGAATTGTCCGGGCATAGAGTTGTAATATGAAATGTTAAGCGTAATTAAATAATATATACACACATATATATATATATCACACAATCCCATTATTATTATCCCCTGCACCTTTTTATGACTTTACCAGTCGTCGCTTTTCTCAATAATAGCTGCCGCCTAGTTTATTTTATTTATTACTGGGTAACCGGGTGCGGGAACTTCGCTTAGAATTAATTCGTGTTATTATTAGCTGTATTAATTGATGGCTCAATTATACTCGGTCGATCTCTTTATTGAAAACACCATGAGTACAATGGGCGGCAGCAAGAGCGCGACGCGGCAGTGTTAAGCCCGCTCTCGATTTTTTTTCTTGCACATATGATACTTATTTAATTTATATGGTTTAAAGGCTTATCATAATGTGCATTAAATGCTTATTAACTAACGTATTTACGTCATCGGGGATACATATGCGTTTAAATGAGCTTTTCAAGTACCACATTGTACGTCAATATTTTTTTAGAAATTGGATATAAGTAAGCTATTCATAAAAGACATAAATATATGCCATCGCGGACTGTTTTGTAGATCTTTTTATGATATACAGTGCTGTAGTACATTATTTTGATCTATCTTGTAAGATTTAGTCAGCGTTTGCAATGCAGAATAATGATGTATGATGCAAGAATATGGTGCAAGCTACGTACATTTTGCACATCAGTATTATTATTAATATAACATTTAACTTTAACTTTAATGTATGGAAGTAAGAACTGAGTTAGGCAGTAAAAACATTTTAATAGAGTTAATGCCGTTGAGATGCGATCCTTAAGAAGTATGTTAGGCGTGACGTCGAAAATAGGAATAAAAATAGCGTTATAAGGGAAAAGTGTCACTTAAAAGTGGACGTTGTGACTAGAATTGAGAAAGGTGTGCTTCAGTGGTTTTGGCATGATGAAAGGATGAAGGAAGAGAGAATAACGAATTGCAAAAGTGACGTCCAAGGAGAACTTATATCGATCAGATTAGTGACATACTAAAAGGGCGATATAGGTACCCGTAACCGGCGTGCATGTATACGTAAATGTATGGATGTAGAAAAAGCGTGAGAGGTGTGCCAAGATCGCGCCTAATGGAAATCCGTTATTTCTACCTACCCCTCTGGGTTACGGGTATATTTATTTATAACATTAAAATTATTAAGCTAGTGAGATTTTCTGACAGTAAGTGACAGGTTCTGGTGATTATAAGTAGCTTTTAAAAAAACTTTTGTCTGTGGTAGAGCCCACAACAACAACATCTGTTGCATGGATAGGTCAGCTCGACCGTGAATTACCGCGACTTCATAGAAAACAGGCGTGAAGTAGAAATACTCTGCGTTTTGTCTGATTAGTGAGGTCATTTTAGTCCTCTTTCCCTATCCACCCTTTCTTCATAAGAATAGAATGGGAACGGGAAGAGGATTGGAAAGGGATGGGGTTAACGGGAAAAAGGAAATATTCTTATTCCTGTCTCTGCCCTCCTTTGTCCATCAAAGGTATGCAACGCATCTGCAACACATTTGCTTGTTGCGGATGTCTATGGGTTAGCACTCAATTAACATCAGGTGAACCACTTGCTCGTTTGCCTATTCTATTAAAAAAAATAAGGCGTCCTCTTTTGGGTCCATGACCAATGTTGTATTTTTACTTTCATCTATTTAGAAATGCTGAAAATTATGTTCCCAATAATACCTGATAAAAGTGTGAAAAATACACACATATTTACTCGCGGATAATATTTTTATATTTTTCAAGCTTGGGCTACAAATCCAATTTGTTCCACTTGATTTTCTACGAGAGAGAGCGACTAGAGTCGCTGACATTTAAGTTATTATCGATCGACGTATTCGTACGCGATTCGTCCCATGAATTCTAGTACCTAGTATTCTAGTGTATAATACCGAAATAAAATAATTAAACTCCATGTTTTCTACAAAGAGAATATTAATTAAAATCCACACATCTAATTCCTGGATGTAATTTCAAACCTCAAAGAACTTTCTAGTTTATGTTTGTTTAAGGTTTGAGTACACTTTTCGCGCAATCCAAATATTAATTAATTACTTTGGAAAGTGCAAGCTTTCGAGTGTGAGTTCATTCGTTTATGGATAAATTCCAACGAATAAGAAGAAGTAGAATTACTGAAGTACATAAGCGACATTATATGTTATGAAACAGAACGTCCGCGGTTAGTTAAAGGCCAAGACAACTAGGAGTTAATAATCACTCAAAAGCTAAGGAAAGGCAAGTCAGGTCAACCAGTCGCTTTGGTAGGCTGTGGATGGGTGCTGTAAGGAGTAGACTTAGGTGGTGCTCAACCTGTGCGATTCCTAAGCAGATGTATGCAATAATAGGGAAGATGTAAGAAAGTCACAACAGCGCAGTCGCGCACAGAAAAGGTTTTCTAGCTGGTTAAAACTACGTTGTAAGATTAAGGAAAATCCTAACACAGTATTGAAAAAGGACGGACGATTTGAGCCAAAAGACTTCAATCGGAGGTACAATACAACTATGGCGAAACATTTTAGAGAAGTGGATTTACCTTTGCAAAATATAAAAAGACAACAACGTAGCTTCAAAGATGATCTTCGAGACCGACAGCTGAGCAAACGAGGTTTTTTATGATATAGACATAGTAAGAGCTCAATAGATAGTGTTATTAAATATTCAGGCACGCAGAGCTAAGTATTAATCGCAAAGAACGCCGGTAAAAGATATAAAGATAAGATATAGCAAGCGGTAATAATTTTCTTATAGGTCGGTACAAACTCGTCAGTCAAGCTTTTAATTATATCGTAAAATGTATTGGTCATAAGGCAATATTATTGGTGGACAGTAATTATAATGTCCAGTCAATCGATGCGAGCTTTTCACGAATTTATACGCATATTACATGATTAAGTGAGGTCGAGCCAACTGTCATAGCGGTGGAGAGTAGTGAAGGATATATATATATATATATATATATATATATATGTAAAATAAATATTAAAGAGAGAATGAAAGCAAGAAACACAGCTTCGTATAAAGTAACACACAAAATAAAATAATTTGAAAGACGCAACATAAAACTGTTAAGTTGTAGTACTGGTTCTTAATAAGTAAAATATGTAAAATACAATGAAATAGTGAAAGAAAGAAAAGAACAGCACAGCTTCGTAAAAATAACACACAAAATAAAATAAAAATGAAAGACGTAGCATAACAACATAAAACTGTAAATATGTAGTACAGGTTCGTAATGAGTAACATATTTAAAATAAAATGAAAGAGAGAATGAAAGAAAAAAATGGCACAGCTTCGTAAAAATAACACACAAAATAAAATAAAAATGAAAGACGTAGCATAACAACATAAAACTGTAAATATGTAGTACAGGTTCGTAATGAGTAACATATTTAAAATAAAATGAAAGAGAGAATGAAAGAAAAAAATGGCACAGCTTCGTAAAAATAACACACAAAATAAAATAATAAATGAAAGACGTAGCATAACAACATAAAACTGTAAAGATGTAGTACAGGTTCCCCGTGGAGTGCGAGGCCGGATCAGAGACAACGCCGAGAACCGAATACCTCACGTGGCAGGCAGACGATGAAAGAAGCGTGCCTATTTTATTTAATATCGCATTTTTCCACCATGTAATCGACTTTTGTGATGTTGTTTAGAAATACTAATATTCTTTCTTTAGTATTGTCCAGTTTAAAGCCCCTTCCTTTAGCACGCTTGGATATGCCACAGTCGTTCTACGGCGCTATTTTCAGTCGGTACTTGTGTATTTTCGCATCCATTGCGGCGTTTTTTCTGCGTGCTCCGCTATACCAGCCGACACTTTGACTCGTGCGCTGTTGTTTGTCACCTGTTTCAATCGACTGATTTTACACTAGGTTGTGGGTAGGAGATTCCTCACTTTTATCACTGGGTTTATTTATTATAAATGGTCATTTATTTGATTTGAGAACACCACTTTCACGCACCCGTTTATCGTTTTTTGCATTCTCGCTCTCAACGTTTTCATTGATTTTAGTGATTATTTTAAACAATTAAAATTAAACTTTATACGGAGCAGATTCGTACGTGTAGATTACGTACTATGCATAGACTACTACCGACAGCGGTCGACCAAGCTTCGCTCTGCGTTGCCGTCTGTATTGTGATAAAATCCTGTTTTATTCCTATCCTATTGTCGACGGAAGTGAAAACTCTAAGCAGGTGGGAAGGCACGACAATATTATAAAAAAACAAAGGCTGTCATAAGGACTGCCGACTAAAGTGAAAACTCAAAATAGAGCGACAATATTTCAATATAATAAAAATAAATAAAAAAGCAACAAATTGAACGCTTGTTCCTTAGCAATAAATTTCAAAATTGAATACAAGAAAAATAAGTAAGATTTTTTTTATTCAATTGAAAATTGCTCCGTTTGTGCGGTTTTTCAATAGCAACACATTCATTATGACGTACAGTAACACTCATCTTGGTATTTTATTACTTAAACAAAGAGGGTAAGCACGAGTTT
The DNA here is from genome assembly GCA_029849275.1 of Papilio elwesi. NCBI lineage: Eukaryota > Metazoa > Arthropoda > Insecta > Lepidoptera > Papilionidae > Papilio > Papilio elwesi. Next base: position 4,223,320 of record CM056717.1, read on the forward strand.
GTATAAAATACGCTCCGAACTCCGAAGTACATTTTTTCTTCATTTTGCTCCAGTATTTCTAGGCTTTAGAGTTAGTTTACTTTGACGTTCATTTCTTTTTTCTTGAAACGTCGGCCATCTCCTGTATTAGATAGAGGGTTTCCGAAATTCGAGGAACTTCGTCACAGCGTCACCAACGGGTACAGGCGAGCCGACAGAACTAGTATTTTGTTAGATTAATGTTATGTACTTGTTTCTTTGGTTTAATTTTTTAAAGACTGAGTGAATGAAAACTTATTTTATGATATGCTATCTGGATAAAAATCGACTAGCGGTGCTCGTTCATTGGTTCATTCATTCAGCATGTCGAAATTCGACATTCGGGTAGAGCGCGCTCTGTTGTTCGGCGCTAGTCTTAGATTTACGGGTCGCTGTACTGACTGCTAAATATTCGACTTGTAACGTGGTTACATCCAGCGAATGTTCATTTCAGTTGTCACCTTTAGGATAAGTTTTTAGTCATTCCATTTGTTGACATGCAATGCAACATTTAATACAATAGATATGTTAAACTCATAAAAAATCACAAGTCCAAAGTATTCCAAAGACAGTGACAGCAACATTCACACATGTTGAATGGTGTAAAAAGTATAAAGATATGGAAAGTATATAAAATGTTAAGGAATATGACAGCTAATGTTTGTCAGTTCCGAGCGCCTTGCGCAAAGATACCTAGGATTTTTTCTTTATTTCTTTTTCGGGCATTTTTTTTTTGTTCTGGCAGTGAAGTCCTGTCTATCAACTGGAGTGATTTCGAGCTACTGAGGGTAACAGATGAATGTAAAAATAAATCTTGGCGAATATATTGTCTAACAAACGACATTACATTTTACACGTACTCGGGCATACGGCGTGGGGGTCTCATGTAAAGTGTTGGCCAAAGTAGTCAATATTCTACGGTGTGGTGTTTTCACCGCTTTCGATAGGAATCGCACCACAAAGATAAATGTATTGTTCGGATTGGATTGGCTTTTGATGGAAACGTATAATGATATAATAAACTTACCTTTGTACTTTTAGAAACTATGAGTGATTCTATATGATCTATGATCGATTGCAGTAATTACGTATTTTCAAACACACAACAAAATTTAAGAGATTGATCGCTGAATTTCAATGACTACGGGACAAGTAACTGTGATTCCGCACCATAATCGATATCGCACTTTCAAAATTAATCCCTGATGTTTGCAAAAAGTAATTTAATTCGATAAAAAAAATCACAAATACATACCTTACTTAAATACTACTTTAATTACAAAACATTTATTCAAATGTAAGTATGTAATTAATTGAGTTTATAAAGTTTTATTACCTTCTTAAACAATTGTGTGAAATTAATAATCATTTGAAAGTTTGACCACGATCCGGCAATTTGGCAATTTCCGTAGTGAAAATTATGTTTTTGGGATTTTACTTAATTTTCTTAAGCAACCTCACTATCGAAGCTAATACCCTACCAACCAGCTAATAGCCTAACTAATAAAATTAGTTTAATGAAACACAAATGAAAGCAACGTATTGAATTTATCGCACATAAAAAATAAATAATTATTTTCTTCATTTGTTTGATTTCTGGTAAAATACATATTTGTTTTACTTTCTGGTGGGTAAATAAACAAAATTAGTTAAGTTGTCCTACCACCACTCCGTAGAAATACAACTTTAGGCGCAAAAGAAAGAACAAAATATACCTTGCAATTTTAAGCGTCAGAATACTAATGGATCAACATAGATTATTATAATTAGAACAAACTATAAAACAAATGAATGCACTCAGCGAGGAAACCTTTAAAATAGGACTGGCAATTAACGCTAGTAAAAGTAAGTGAACAACAGTCTCAAATTTCAAATTGAAGTAAGAAACAAAATTATAGACTACGTCGAGGAATACATATATCTTGGAAAACAAATATCATTTAGAAATTCTAACAACGAAGAGGAAATCCAAAGAAGAGCAAATATAACATGGAAAAATTTTTGGTCATTTGATGAAATTCTAGAAGGAAACTACTCTAAAAGCATAAAATAATTGTGGCTTAGACTTTTTTATTACCTTGCTTACTCTATGGATACCAAACTTGGAAAAACACAAACAAAGCAAAACAGAAAATAAAAACAACGCAGCGTGCAATAGAAAAATGTGTATTAAAGAGAAAAATAGCAAGCAAAAAAAAACGTGAATATCTTAAGAAAACTATTTTACAAAAGAACTTAATACTATACTAGTGACCCGCACCGGCTTCACCCGGGTACCACTAATTATGTTGATACGATCGCTACCGAAATCCCTATAAATTTCATCGAAATCGGTCCAGCCTTTTCGGAGTCTATAGGTCTATAGGGAACATACATACATTGCCTGTTATATACTATATAGATAGACTATATGAGAATCACACTCGACTGTTCCCCTCCTACTCTCACCGGGAACCCTAGTTACAGACCTACCTTGGCTGACACCGACTCCAAAAATAAATATGGCTAAGAAAAGATTCTTATGTTTAATTTCGTAAAATTATTTTATACTTTTTGTTTTTGAAGTCGGTTTTGTTTTTATTAAAAAATTTGTTTATTTCTCGATTTTTAGTGAATCTAAAGCTTGTTAAGTTATTTTGATATGGGTGGTCAACCCTAAACGTGCTGCTCATTGAGTCAGCGTCGTTTCAATGAGACAAACGAAGATCGACAAAAGAAATCTACTCCCAGGGCAATTTCGAAACAGACTAGTTGAAGAACGTAAAAACAGGCTTTCTAAATGCGGACTTACATGAAAAACTTATAAACAGAGAAAATAAAAAAAAACGTAATCACGGTCTTGATCGTTTATCTAACCAATAAAAAACACCATTCATGTAAAATCAATTAAATAAGCTTTATTTAAAACAACTCTAAAACAACGGGTTAAATCTTGATTAAATTTTTATGGGAATACATGATATCAACCAACTTTTTATCAAAGAAAGATAATCAACCAAAGTACATAGTAAAAAACACATCGCTAAGCCCAGCCGTCTACTGCGCGGCTTTTGAAATCACTTGCGCGTAGTTTTTCATTTTGAAATTTTTGATATCTCCTAAACTAGTGGGCAGAATGTAGTGATATATTGCAAAGGGCAATTATATGTATATATATATATATAGCCCATTAAATTCCCTTAATAATTAACACATTTATTTTGGTCATTGTGCGACAACCATAGAAGATAGATATATGTCATCTCGGACTTTTATTTAGTTTATTTAAAGAGCTACAATTATTTGATACATCATTTTAATGTAAGTCCTATAGTTTTGCTTACTTACTTTTGCCAAGAAAGTAAAACTCTACTTTTTCTAATTATGCATTATTATGAATAACTCAAAAACTACCGGTCCCATCTTTACTAAAAAAAAATGGGACCAATCGACAAGCACTACTAGGACTACAGCTTCCGAACAAAAAAAGATTCCTCGAAATCGGTTCACAAGGAGCGGAGTACTGAGGTAACAAACATACAGACGAATTGAAAACCTCCTCCTTTTTGAAAGTCGGTAAAAATGGGACATTATCGGTCGAGCAGTCAGAAGACAAGGAGAAGAAATATATATTATATTTCAAAGGAAAGAAATAAACTGTTACATAACCAAAAAGATAACCGTTAAAATATAGCAAACATCAGTGAAACGATTTAAGTATTAATAAGAAGGTACAGGAGGGACGAACGATTTATAAAAAGAGTAACTAGATAAAACGGGCGGAATGAAAAAAGGTCGTCGACTTAAGAAATATACACTTATACAAAATATTAAAAGGATTAAAAAAAGAATAATGATTTATGATGAAATCATTTTATCGTAAAATAGCGTGGGATGCTCAATGTCAATTGTTGTAATTATTTTATTGACACATAATGGTAAAAGAAAAGTATAGTCCGGATAAAAAAGTTAATACGGATAAAAACTGACGATGGTTCATACCCTGACTACATAATTATAAAATATCATCAAAACCACCCCATGCTCTTTTACGTTAATGTTAAGTTTGTAATTACTAGTCTTTTTTTAATTGTATATGAATCATATACCAGTTCAGTCACTCATTTTTAATAGACCGGGATCGCCCCTGTCTCCACGTGTATTGGGGTGTATAGACGCCGCTGGACGGATCGTTTGTTTTTTAAATTGAGTGCTTCTACCTATGGATAATATTGACATTTTTGAACATAGTCTTGTACAGTGGAATAAAATACTATATACTCTAGGAATTTTTGTGTTTTGTCGATCGACTTTATTTTGTTACATATATTCTTTTTCTTCTAATATTGCTCATCGATATAGCTATTTGCCAACAGGTAAGACTGTACCGTCCCGCAGGGCTATGGGTATGCCCTTACACCCTGGGTTCCTACTCCCAACAACAAAAAGGGGATAAAAATAAAGGGAAAACCAGGTGGTAGCGAACGATGTATAATTTTAAATGAAAACGGCCGTAGCCAAGCGGTAGGCACATACATTTTTAAGGTCGTGGGGGTCTCTCGGTCTCTGCTTCCGCGGCGTTTATTACTCCCCTGATGTGGCCGATGTCCGGTGAAGTCCCCAGGCGGCGGATGAGCAGTGGTGGAACACGGAGCGGCAGGGCAGGCGGCAAGAAGGCCGTAGTCGGCGCTCCCTCAGCAGCTAAGCGGCGGCCGTAGGAAGCTGCGTTGACGCTGGAGCTGTGAGCTCGTATACTTGAGCATAAATCCTAAACTGGCTCCCTAATACGGGAACAACACACAGCAAAATAAACTAATACATTTATAAAGCTTAAGTAATTTAGAATCTAAGCTCGGAGAAGAAGAAGAAGAATCGGCAGGAAAACTATCGCGCGGCTAAGACGTCGGTGACCGCTCTCACTCGTAGACGTCAGGCAAAATCCCCGAGGCGCGTACGCGGCGACCACTCAGAGCCCGAGAATCCCCCCCTGCGCGCGCAGTCCCCGCTGCCGCGCCGCGAGATTCAAACATTTTGTAACGTACAAATAATATACGTTACAAGACGAAGTAGATGATAACGCTCGGAGGTATCCTTAACTTAACGTTGTTTTGTTTTACTACTGCTTCCGTCATGTTCGAATAATAACCAAATTATTTATTTAAATATTTAACTTTACAATGCTAAGAGCGATTGGGTGCGTTCGTTTTTTTTCAAAGAACGTTGTCTTTTTCTTGACATCTTCTTCTCTGCCGTATTGTTTCTTTTTGATTTAAGTTTCTATAACTGACAAAATTTTGATTGCCACATTGAATTTTGACAAGAGTTGTCAATGAACATGTTCCAATGTCGGAAACCGAAGTCTTATCTCTTACTAATCTGTGGTATACATATTTGTTAGCAGAAACAAATGTGCTTACATTTTCTTACATTCTGAAACAAATATTAATTATACCATCAGTTTGTGTTATACATATTCGTTGTCTTCATCTTCTATTACTCTTTTCGATGTTTGTATGTTTCCTTATCTAAGCTTTTTACACAACAGAATTTGATATTGACAAATACTGAAGTGAAAAAGCCTAAGTAGCAGAAACAAATGTGCTTACATTTTCTTACATTCTGAAACAATTATTAATTATTCCATCAGTTTGTGTTATACATATTCGTTGTCTTCATCTTCTATTACTCTTTTCGATGTTTGTATGTTTCCTTATCTAAGCTTTTTACACAACAGAATTTGATATTGACAAATACTGAAGTGAAAAAGCCTAAGTAGCAGAAACAAATGTGCTTACATTTTCTTACATTCTGAAACAATTATTAATTATTCCATCAGTTTGTGTTATACATATTCGTTGTCTTCATCTTCTATTACTCTTTTCGATGTTTGTATGTTTCCTTATCTAAGCTTTTTACACAACAGAATTTGATATTGACAAATACTGAAGTGAAAAAGCCTAAGTAGCAGAAACAAATGTGCTTACATTTTCTTACATTCTGAAACAATTATTAATTATTCCATCAATTTGTGTTATACATATTCGTTGTCTTCATCTTCTATTTCTCTTTACGATGTTTGTTTGTTTCCTTATCTAAGTTTTTACACGACAATATTTGATTTCGACAAATACTGCAGGGAAAAAGCCTAAGTAGCAGAAACAAATGTGCTTACATTTTCTTACATTCTGAAACAATTATTAATTATTCCATCAGTTTGTGTTATACATATTCGTTGTCTTCATCTTCTATTACTCTTTTCGATGTTTGTATGTTTCCTTATCTAAGCTTTTTACACAACAGAATTTGATATTGACAAATACTGAAGTGAAAAAGCCTAAGTAGCAGAAACAAATGTGCTTACATTTTCTTACATTCTGAAACAATTATTAATTATTCCATCAGTTTGTGTTATACATATTCGTTGTCTTCATCTTCTATTACTCTTTTCGATGTTTGTATGTTTCCTTATCTAAGCTTTTTACACAACAGAATTTGATATTGACAAATACTGAAGTGAAAAAGCCTAAGTAGCAGAAACAAATGTGCTTACATTTTCTTACATTCTGATACAATTATTAATTATTCCATCAATTTGTGTTATACATATTCGTTGTCTTCATCTTCTATTCCTCTTTTCGATGTTTGTATGTTTCCTTATCTAAGCTTTCTACACGACAATATTTGATTTTGACAAATACTGCAGTGAAAAAGCCTAAGTAGCAGAAACAAATGTGCTTTCATTTTCTTACATTCTGAAACAATTATTAATTATTCCAAGTAAACAAATACCAATTATAAAAAAAGTAATAAGACTGATGTTTTCCTATCTATTTCCTTTCTCATGTTTGTTTTTTGTTAATGTAACGAAAGAAGCCGGTCCCGTATTATCACAATTTAACTGTGTATTTTCCACATAATTGACATATTTTATGAATGCGATGTAACAAAATTTGATTGCTGATTACTAACGAGTAAATAGAACGAACTTACTGCAGCCCATTTTTATGTATACACGTGTGATGTGAAGTGTTATTTATTGATATATTCTTCTTCCGCCTTCTTGTTCCTTTTAGATTTAAGTGAAAGACAGTGGAAAAATGTTTACTGCAACTTTGTATTTTGACAAGAGCGTCGATAAACATCCATCAATGCGTAAACGAATGTATAAATTCTACTAATGTGTATAGCATCAGATAAGTGTTGAAAGAAAGTAAGAAAATTACCAATAACCATACATAATTTAACCATCTAGTTTTTCCATAATGAAGAGTTGGAGAAATTAGAAGCGAGCTCGATATAAAATTGTAAATAAAATAAATATATCTATTATATTTTAAATAAATATATTTATTTGGCCAAAGTTAATTTCTTATTAAATACTTCATACAGGTAAAAAAAATACAGAATGCAGCGACAGCAGAGTATATCGCTCCCCACATTACTCTGAAAGCAATGTGGGAAGGCGCACGGCTCCAACAACATACCCCGCCGTGTGCGGTGAGTGCCGACCTACTGTTGCACTCCCCCCGAAGTAGAAATAATAATACGGCCATTAAATTCCGTAAAATAAAGCCGGCGAAAAGAAACCCATTGACAATAAGCATCATGGTCTGGGGCAGGGAGTCGCAGACAACTCTATAAGCCTTTAATAGTCCGCTACGTTTTGCCAACGCAGCCTCTGTTTGGTCGGGGGCTGCTTATTCGATATATTCACAGCTAGCCACCATATCTGGTGGCCGTCCACTATTCGCCACCTGTGACTCCGTTGGTAGCCGTCAGCTCAGCCCCAACTTTTTTTTCTAACAAAATTAACAATTTCTAATAACGCTCGGAGGCATCCTTAATTTATCGTTGTTTTGTTTTACTACTTCTGCTTCCGTCATGTTAGAAAAATAAGCAAATTATTTATTTTAATATTTAACTTTACAATGCAAAGAGCGATTGGGAGCATCCTTTTTTTTGCAAAGAACTTTGTGTTTTTCTTGACATCTTCTTCTCTGCCGTATTGTTTCTTTTTAATTGAAGCTTCTATAACTGACAAAACGTTTATTGCAACTTTGAATTTTGACAAAAGTTGTCAATGAACATCTCATAAATTTGTGTTATACATATTCGTTTTCTTCATCTTCTATTACTCTTTTCGATGTTTGTATGTTTCCTTATCTAAGCTTTTTACACATCAGTATTTGATATTGACAAATACTGAAGTGAAAAAGCCTAAGTAGCAGAAACAAATGTGCTTACATTTTCTTACATTCTGAAACAATTTTTAATTATTCCATCAATTTGTGTTATACATATTCGTTGTCTTCATCTTCTATTCCTCTTTTCGATGTTTGTATGTTTCCTTATCTAAGCTTTCTACACGACAATATTTGATTTTGACAAATACTGCAGTGAAAAAGCCTAAGTAGCAGAAACAAATGTGCTTTCATTTTCTTACATTCTGAAACAATTATTAATTATTCCAAGTAAACAAATACCAATTATAAAAAAAGTAATAAGACTGATGTTTTCCTATCTATTTCCTTTCTCATGTATGTTTTTTGTTAATGTAACGAAAGAAGCCGGTCCCGTATTATCACAATTTAACAGTGTATTTTCCACATAATTGACATATTTTATGAATGCGATGTAACAAAATTTGATTGCTGATTACTTTACTAACGAGTAAATAGAACGAACTAACTGCAGCCCATTTTTATGTATACACGTGTGATGTGAAGTGTTATTTATTGATATATTCTTCTTCCGCCTTCTTGTTCCTTTTAGATTTAAGTGAAAGACAGTGGAAAAATGTTTACTGCAACTTTGTATTTTGACAAGAGCGTCGATAAACATCCATCAATGCGTAAACGAATGTATAAATTCTACTAATGTGTATAGCATCAGATAAGTGTTGAAAGAAAGTAAGAAAATTACCAATAACCATACATAATTTAACCATCTATTTTTTCCATAATGAAGAGTTGGAGAAATTAGAAGCGATTTCGATATCAAATTGAAAATAAAATAAATATATCTATTATATTTTAAATAAATATATTAATTTGTCCAAAGTTAATTTCTTATTAACTACTTCATACAGGTAAAAAAAAAACAGAATGCAGCGATAGCAGAGTATATCGCTCCCCACATTTCTCTGAAAGCAATGTGGGAAGGCGCACGGCTCCAACAACATACCCCGCCGTGTGCGGTGAGTGCCGACCTACTGTTGCACTCCCCCCGAAGTAGAAATAATAATACGGCCATTACATTCCGTAAAATAAAGCCGGCGAAAAGAAACACATTGACAATAAGCATCATGGTCTGGGGCAGGGAGTCGCAGACAACTCTATAAGCCTTTAATAGTCCGCTACGTTTTGCCAACGCAGCCTCTGTTTGGTCGGGGGCTGCTTATTCGATATATTCACAGCTAGCCACCATATCTGGTGGCCGTCCACTATTCGCCACCTGTGACTCCGTTGGTAGCCGTCAGCTCAGCCCCAACTTTTTTTTCTAACAAAATTAACAATTTCTAATAACGCTCGGAGGCATCCTTAACTTAACGTTGTTTTGTTTTACTACTTCTGCTTCCGTCATGTTCGAATAATAACCAAATTATTTATTTAAATATTTAACTTTACAATGCTAAGAGCGATTGGGTGCGTTCGTTTTTTTTCAAAGAACGTTGTCTTTTTCTTGACATCTTCTTCTCTGCCGTATTGTTTCTTTTTGATTTATGTTTCTATAACTGACAAAATTTTAATTGCCACATTGAATTTTGACAAAAGTTGTCAATGAACATGTTCCCATGTCGGAAACCGAAGTCTTATCTCTTACTAATCTGTGGTATACATATTCGTTAGCAGAAACAAATGTGCTTACATTTTCTTACATTCTGAAACAAATATTAATTATACCATCAGTTTGTGTTATACATATTCGTTGTCTTCATCTTCTATTACTCTTTTCGATGTTTGTATGTTTCCTTATCTAAGCTTTTTACACGACAATATTTGACATTGACAAATACTGAACTGAAAAAGCATAAGCAGCAGAAACAAATGTGCTTACATTTTCTTACATTCTGAAACAATTATTAATTATTCCATCAATTTGTGTTATACATATTCGTTGTCTTCATCTTCTATTTCTCTTTACGATGTTTGTTTGTTTCCTTATCTAAGTTTTTACACGACAATATTTGATTTCGACAAATACTGCAGGGAAAAAGCCTAAGTAGCAGAAACAAATGTGCTTACATTTTCTTACATTCTGAAACAATTATTAATTATTCCATCAGTTTGTGTTATACATATTCGTTGTCTTCATCTTCTATTACTCTTTTCGATGTTTGTATGTTTCCTTATCTAAGCTTTTTACACAACAGAATTTGATATTGACAAATACTGAAGTGAAAAAGCCTAAGTAGCAGAAACAAATGTGCTTACATTTTCTTACATTCTGAAACAATTATTAATTATTCCATCAGTTTGTGTTATACATATTCGTTGTCTTCATCTTCTATTACTCTTTTCGATGTTTGTATGTTTCCTTATCTAAGCTTTTTACACAACAGAATTTGATATTGACAAATACTGAAGTGAAAAAGCCTAGGTAGCAGAAACAAATGTGCTTACATTTTCTTACATTCTGAAACAATTATTAATTATTCCATCAATTTGTGTTATACATATTCGTTGTCTTCATCTTCTATTACTCTTTTCGATGTTTGTATGTTTCCTTATCTAAGCTTTCTACACGACAATATTTGATTTTGACAAATACTGCAATGAAAAAGCCTAAGTAGCAGAAACAAATGTGCTTACATTTTCTTACATTCTGAAACAATTATTAATTATTCCATCAATTTGTGTTATACATATTCGTTTTCTTCATCTTCTATTCCTCTTTTCGATGTTTGTATGTTTCCTTATCTAAGCTTTTTACACAACAGAATTTGATATTGACAAATACTGAAGTGAAAAAGCCTAAGTAGCAGAAACAAATGTGCTTACATTTTCTTACATTCTGAAACAATTATTAATTATTCCATCAATTTGTGTTATACATATTCGTTGTCTTCATCTTCTATTACTCTTGACGATGTTTGAACGTTTCCTTATCTAAGCTTTTTACACATCAGTATTTGATATTGACAAATACTGAAGTGAAAAAGCCTAAGTAGCACAAACAAATGTGCTTACATTTTCTTACATTCTGAAACAATTATTAATTATTCCATCAGTTTGTGTTATACATATTCGTTGTCTTCATCTTCTATTACTCTTTTCGATGTTTGTATGTTTCCTTATCTAAGCTTTTTACACAACAGAATTTGATATTGACAAATACTGAAGTGAAAAAGCCTAAGAAGCGGAAACAAATGTGCTTACATTTTCTTACATTCTGAAACAATTATTAATTATTCCATCAGTTTGTGTTATACATATTCGTTGTCTTCATCTTCTATTACTCTTTTCGATGTTTGTATGTTTCCTTATCTAAGCTTTTTACACAACAGAATTTGATATTGACAAATACTGAAGTGAAAAAGCCTAAGTAGCAGAAACAAATGTGCTTACATTTTCTTACATTCTGAAACAATTATTAATTATTCCATCAATTTGTGTTATACATATTCGTTGTCTTCATCTTCTATTCCTCTTTTCGATGTTTGTATGTTTCCTTATCTAAGCTTTCTACACGACAATATTTGATTTTGACAAATACTGCAGTGAAAAAGCCTAAGTAGCAGAAACAAATGTGCTTTCATTTTCTTACATTCTGAAACAATTATTAATTATTCCAAGTAAACAAATACCAATTATAAAAAAAGTAATAAGACTGATGTTTTCCTATCTATTTCCTTTCTCATGTATGTTTTTTGTTAATGTAACGAAAGAAGCCGGTCCCGTATTATCACAATTTAACTGTGTATTTTCCACATAATTGACATATTTTATGAATGCGATGTAACAAAATTTGATTGCTGATTACTTTACTAACGAGTAAATAGAACGAACTAACTGCAGCCCATTTTTATGTATACACGTGTGATGTGAAGTGTTATTTATTGATATATTCTTCTTCCGCCTTCTTGTTCCTTTTAGATTTAAGTGAAAGACAGTGGAAAAATGTTTACTGCAACTTTGTATTTTGACAAGAGCGTCGATAAACATCCATCAATGCGTAAACGAATGTATAAATTCTACTAATGTGTATAGCATCAGATAAGTGTTGAAAGAAAGTAAGAAAATTACCAATAACCATACATAATTTAACCATCTAGTTTTTCAATAATGAAGAGTTGGAGAAATTAGAAGCGATTTCGATATAAAATTGAAAATAAAATAAATATATCTATTATATTTTAAATAAATATATTTATTTGTCCAAAGTTAATTTCTTATTAACTACTTCATACAGGTAAAAAAAAAAACAGAATGCAGCGATAGCAGAGTATATCGCTCCCCACATTTCTCTGAAAGCAATGTGGGAAGGCGCACGGCTCCAACAACATACCCCGCCGTGTGCGGTGAGTGCCGACCTACTGTTGCACTCCCCCCGAAGTAGAAATAATAATACGGCCATTACATTCCGTAAAATAAAGCCGGCGAAAAGAAACCCATTGACAATAAGCATCATGGTCTGGGGCAGGGAGTCGCAGACAACTCTATAAGCCCTTAATAGTCCGCTACGTTTTGCCAACGCAGCCTCTGTTTGGTCGGGGGCTGCTTATTCGATATATTCACAGCTAGCCACCATATCTGGTGGCCGTCCACTATTCGCCACCTGTGACTCCGTTGGTAACCGTCAGCTCAGCCCCAACTTTTTTTTCTAACAAAATTAACAATTTCTAATAACGCTCGGAGGCATCCTTAATTTATCGTTGTTTTGTTTTACTACTTCTGCTTCCGTCATGTTAGAATAATAAGCAAATTATTTCTTTTAATATTTAACTTTACAATGCAAAGAGCGATTGGGGGCATCCTTTTTTTTGCAAAGAACTTTGTGTTTTTCTTGACATCTTCTTCTCTGCCGTATTGTTTCTTTTTAATTGAAGCTTCTATAACTGACAAAACGCTTATTGCAACTTTGAATTTTGACAAAAGTTGTCAATGAACATCTCATCAATTTGTGTTATACATATTCGTTTTCTTCATCTTCTATTACTCTTTTCGATGTTTGTATGTTTCCTTATCTAAGCTTTTTACACAACAGAATTTGATATTGACAAATACTGAAGTGAAAAAGCCTAAGTAGCAGAAACAAATGTGCTTACATTTTCTTACATTCTGAAACAATTATTAATTATTCCATCAATTTGTCTTATACATATTCGTTTTCTTCATCTTCTATTACTCTTTTCGATGTTTGTATGTTTCCTTATCTAAGCTTTTTACACAATGGTATTTGATTTTGACAAATACTGCAGTGAAAAAGCCTAAGTAGCAGAAACAAATGTGCTTACATTTTCTTACATTCTGAAACAATTATTAATTATTCCATCAGTTTGTGTTATACATATTCGTTGTCTTCATCTTCTATTACTCTTTTCGATGTTTGTATGTTTCCTTATCTAAGCTTTTTACACAATGGTATTTGATATTGACAAATACTGAAGTGAAAAAGCCTAAGTAGCAGAAACAAATGTGCTTACATTTTCTTACATTCTGAAACAATTATTAATTATTCCATCAATTTGTGTTATACATATTCGTTTTCTTCATCTTCTATTACTCTTTTCGATGTTTGTATGTTTCCTTATCTAAGCTTTTTACACAATGGTATTTGATATTGACAAATACTGAAGTGAAAAAGCCTAAGTAGCAGAAACAAATGTGCTTACATTTTCTTACATTCTGAAACAATTATTAATTATTCCATCAATTTGTGTTATACATATTCGTTGTCTTCATCTTCTATTACTCTTTTCGATGTTTGTATGTTTCCTTATCTAAGCTTTTTACACAAAGGTATTTGATATTGACAAATACATAAGTGAAAAAGCCTAAGTAGCAGAAACAAATGTGCTTACATTTTCTTACATTCTGAAACAATTATTAATTATTCCATCAATTTGTGTTATACATATTCGTTTTCTTCATCTTCTATTACTCTTTACGATGTTTGTATGTTTCCTTATCTAAGCTTTTTACACAATGGTATTTGATATTGACAAATACTGAAGTGAAAAAGCCTAAGTAGCAGAAACAAATGTGCTTACATTTTCTTACATTCTGAAACAATTATTAATTATTCCATCAATTTGTGTTATACATATTCGTTTTCTTCATCTTCTATTACTCTTTTCGATGTTTGTATGTTTCCTTATCTAAGCTTTTTACACAATGGTATTTGATATTGACAAATACTGAAGTGAAAAAGCCTAAGTAGCAGAAACAAATGTGCTTACATTTTCTTACATTCTGAAACAATTATTAATTATTCCATCAATTTGTGTTATACATATTCGTTTTCTTCATCTTCTATTACTCTTTTCGATGTTTGTATGTTTCCTTATCTAAGCTTTTTACACAATGGTATTTGATATTGACAAATACTGAAGTGAAAAAGCCTAAGTAGCAGAAACAAATGTGCTTACATTTTCTTACATTCTGAAACAATTATTAATTATTCCATCAATTTGTGTTATACATATTCGTTTTCTTCATCTTCTATTACTCTTTTCGATGTTTGTATGTTTCCTTATCTAAGCTTTTTACACAATGGTATTTGATATTGACAAATACTGAAGTGAAAAAGCCTAAGTAGCAGAAACAAATGTGCTTACATTTTCTTACATTCTGAAACAATTATTAATTATTCCATCAATTTGTGTTATACATATTCGTTTTCTTCATCTTCTATTACTCTTTTCGATGTTTGTATGTTTCCTTATCTAAGCTTTTTACACAACAGAATTTGATATTGACAAATACTGAAGTGAAAAAGCCTAAGTAGCGGAAACAAATGTGCTTTCATTTTCTTACATTCTGAAACAATTATTAATTATTCCATCAGTTTGTGTTATACATATTCGTTGTCTTCATCTTCTATTACTCTTTTCGATGTTTGTATGTTTCCTTATCTAAGCTTTTTACACAACAGAATTTGATATTGACAAATACTGAAGTGAAAAAGCCTAAGTAGCAGAAACAAATGTGCTTACATTTTCTTACATTCTGAAACAATTATTAATTATTCCATCAATTTGTGTTATACATATTCGTTGTCTTCATCTTCTATTCCTCTTTTCGATGTTTGTATGTTTCCTTATCTAAGCTTTCTACACGACAATATTTGATTTTGACAAATACTGCAGTGAAAAAGCCTAAGTAGCAGAAACAAATGTGCTTTCATTTTCTTACATTCTGAAACAATTATTAATTATTCCAAGTAAACAAATACCAATTATAAAAAAAGTAATAAGACTGATGTTTTCCTATCTATTTCCTTTCTCATGTATGTTTTTTGTTAATGTAACGAAAGAAGCCGGTCCCGTATTATCACAATTTAACTGTGTATTTTCCACATAATTGACATATTTTATGAATGCGATGTAACAAAATTTGATTGCTGATTACTTTACTAACGAGTAAATAGAACGAACTAACTGCAGCCCATTTTTATGTATACACGTGTGATGTGAAGTGTTATTTATTGATATATTCTTCTTCCGCCTTCTTGTTCCTTTTAGATTTAAGTGAAAGACAGTGGAAAAATGTTTACTGCAACTTTGTATTTTGACAAGAGCGTCGATAAACATCCATCAATGCGTAAACGAATGTATAAATTCTACTAATGTGTATAGCATCAGATAAGTGTTGAAAGAAAGTAAGAAAATTACCAATAACCATACATAATTTAACCATCTATTTTTTCCATAATGAAGAGTTGGAGAAATTAGAAGCGATTTCGATATCAAATTGAAAATAAAATAAATATATCTATTATATTTTAAATAAATATATTAATTTGTCCAAAGTTAATTTCTTATTAACTACTTCATACAGGTAAAAAAAAAACAGAATGCAGCGATAGCAGAGTATATCGCTCCCCACATTTCTCTGAAAGCAATGTGGGAAGGCGCACGGCTCCAACAACATACCCCGCCGTGTGCGGTGAGTGCCGACCTACTGTTGCACTCCCCCCGAAGTAGAAATAATAATACGGCCATTACATTCCGTAAAATAAAGCCGGCGAAAAGAAACACATTGACAATAAGCATCATGGTCTGGGGCAGGGAGTCGCAGACAACTCTATAAGCCTTTAATAGTCCGCTACGTTTTGCCAACGCAGCCTCTGTTTGGTCGGGGGCTGCTTATTCGATATATTCACAGCTAGCCACCATATCTGGTGGCCGTCCACTATTCGCCACCTGTGACTCCGTTGGTAGCCGTCAGCTCAGCCCCAACTTTTTTTTCTAACAAAATTAACAATTTCTAATAACGCTCGGAGGCATCCTTAACTTAACGTTGTTTTGTTTTACTACTTCTGCTTCCGTCATGTTCGAATAATAACCAAATTATTTATTTAAATATTTAACTTTACAATGCTAAGAGCGATTGGGTGCGTTCGTTTTTTTTCAAAGAACGTTGTCTTTTTCTTGACATCTTCTTCTCTGCCGTATTGTTTCTTTTTGATTTATGTTTCTATAACTGACAAAATTTTAATTGCCACATTGAATTTTGACAAAAGTTGTCAATGAACATGTTCCCATGTCGGAAACCGAAGTCTTATCTCTTACTAATCTGTGGTATACATATTCGTTAGCAGAAACAAATGTGCTTACATTTTCTTACATTCTGAAACAAATATTAATTATACCATCAGTTTGTGTTATACATATTCGTTGTCTTCATCTTCTATTACTCTTTTCGATGTTTGTATGTTTCCTTATCTAAGCTTTTTACACGACAATATTTGACATTGACAAATACTGAACTGAAAAAGCATAAGCAGCAGAAACAAATGTGCTTACATTTTCTTACATTCTGAAACAATTATTAATTATTCCATCAATTTGTGTTATACATATTCGTTGTCTTCATCTTCTATTTCTCTTTACGATGTTTGTTTGTTTCCTTATCTAAGTTTTTACACGACAATATTTGATTTCGACAAATACTGCAGGGAAAAAGCCTAAGTAGCAGAAACAAATGTGCTTACATTTTCTTACATTCTGAAACAATTATTAATTATTCCATCAGTTTGTGTTATACATATTCGTTGTCTTCATCTTCTATTACTCTTTTCGATGTTTGTATGTTTCCTTATCTAAGCTTTTTACACAACAGAATTTGATATTGACAAATACTGAAGTGAAAAAGCCTAAGTAGCAGAAACAAATGTGCTTACATTTTCTTACATTCTGAAACAATTATTAATTATTCCATCAGTTTGTGTTATACATATTCGTTGTCTTCATCTTCTATTACTCTTTTCGATGTTTGTATGTTTCCTTATCTAAGCTTTTTACACAACAGAATTTGATATTGACAAATACTGAAGTGAAAAAGCCTAGGTAGCAGAAACAAATGTGCTTACATTTTCTTACATTCTGAAACAATTATTAATTATTCCATCAATTTGTGTTATACATATTCGTTGTCTTCATCTTCTATTACTCTTTTCGATGTTTGTATGTTTCCTTATCTAAGCTTTCTACACGACAATATTTGATTTTGACAAATACTGCAATGAAAAAGCCTAAGTAGCAGAAACAAATGTGCTTACATTTTCTTACATTCTGAAACAATTATTAATTATTCCATCAATTTGTGTTATACATATTCGTTTTCTTCATCTTCTATTCCTCTTTTCGATGTTTGTATGTTTCCTTATCTAAGCTTTTTACACAACAGAATTTGATATTGACAAATACTGAAGTGAAAAAGCCTAAGTAGCAGAAACAAATGTGCTTACATTTTCTTACATTCTGAAACAATTATTAATTATTCCATCAATTTGTGTTATACATATTCGTTGTCTTCATCTTCTATTACTCTTGACGATGTTTGAACGTTTCCTTATCTAAGCTTTTTACACATCAGTATTTGATATTGACAAATACTGAAGTGAAAAAGCCTAAGTAGCACAAACAAATGTGCTTACATTTTCTTACATTCTGAAACAATTATTAATTATTCCATCAGTTTGTGTTATACATATTCGTTGTCTTCATCTTCTATTACTCTTTTCGATGTTTGTATGTTTCCTTATCTAAGCTTTTTACACAACAGAATTTGATATTGACAAATACTGAAGTGAAAAAGCCTAAGTAGCGGAAACAAATGTGCTTACATTTTCTTACATTCTGAAACAATTATTAATTATTCCATCAGTTTGTGTTATACATATTCGTTGTCTTCATCTTCTATTACTCTTTTCGATGTTTGTATGTTTCCTTATCTAAGCTTTTTACACAACAGAATTTGATATTGACAAATACTGAAGTGAAAAAGCCTAAGTAGCAGAAACAAATGTGCTTACATTTTCTTACATTCTGAAACAATTATTAATTATTCCATCAATTTGTGTTATACATATTCGTTGTCTTCATCTTCTATTCCTCTTTTCGATGTTTGTATGTTTCCTTATCTAAGCTTTCTACACGACAATATTTGATTTTGACAAATACTGCAGTGAAAAAGCCTAAGTAGCAGAAACAAATGTGCTTTCATTTTCTTACATTCTGAAACAATTATTAATTATTCCAAGTAAACAAATACCAATTATAAAAAAAGTAATAAGACTGATGTTTTCCTATCTATTTCCTTTCTCATGTATGTTTTTTGTTAATGTAACGAAAGAAGCCGGTCCCGTATTATCACAATTTAACTGTGTATTTTCCACATAATTGACATATTTTATGAATGCGATGTAACAAAATTTGATTGCTGATTACTTTACTAACGAGTAAATAGAACGAACTAACTGCAGCCCATTTTTATGTATACACGTGTGATGTGAAGTGTTATTTATTGATATATTCTTCTTCCGCCTTCTTGTTCCTTTTAGATTTAAGTGAAAGACAGTGGAAAAATGTTTACTGCAACTTTGTATTTTGACAAGAGCGTCGATAAACATCCATCAATGCGTAAACGAATGTATAAATTCTACTAATGTGTATAGCATCAGATAAGTGTTGAAAGAAAGTAAGAAAATTACCAATAACCATACATAATTTAACCATCTAGTTTTTCAATAATGAAGAGTTGGAGAAATTAGAAGCGATTTCGATATAAAATTGAAAATAAAATAAATATATCTATTATATTTTAAATAAATATATTTATTTGTCCAAAGTTAATTTCTTATTAACTACTTCATACAGGTAAAAAAAAAAACAGAATGCAGCGATAGCAGAGTATATCGCTCCCCACATTTCTCTGAAAGCAATGTGGGAAGGCGCACGGCTCCAACAACATACCCCGCCGTGTGCGGTGAGTGCCGACCTACTGTTGCACTCCCCCCGAAGTAGAAATAATAATACGGCCATTACATTCCGTAAAATAAAGCCGGCGAAAAGAAACCCATTGACAATAAGCATCATGGTCTGGGGCAGGGAGTCGCAGACAACTCTATAAGCCCTTAATAGTCCGCTACGTTTTGCCAACGCAGCCTCTGTTTGGTCGGGGGCTGCTTATTCGATATATTCACAGCTAGCCACCATATCTGGTGGCCGTCCACTATTCGCCACCTGTGACTCCGTTGGTAACCGTCAGCTCAGCCCCAACTTTTTTTTCTAACAAAATTAACAATTTCTAATAACGCTCGGAGGCATCCTTAATTTATCGTTGTTTTGTTTTACTACTTCTGCTTCCGTCATGTTAGAATAATAAGCAAATTATTTCTTTTAATATTTAACTTTACAATGCAAAGAGCGATTGGGGGCATCCTTTTTTTTGCAAAGAACTTTGTGTTTTTCTTGACATCTTCTTCTCTGCCGTATTGTTTCTTTTTAATTGAAGCTTCTATAACTGACAAAACGCTTATTGCAACTTTGAATTTTGACAAAAGTTGTCAATGAACATCTCATCAATTTGTGTTATACATATTCGTTTTCTTCATCTTCTATTACTCTTTTCGATGTTTGTATGTTTCCTTATCTAAGCTTTTTACACAACAGAATTTGATATTGACAAATACTGAAGTGAAAAAGCCTAAGTAGCAGAAACAAATGTGCTTACATTTTCTTACATTCTGAAACAATTATTAATTATTCCATCAATTTGTCTTATACATATTCGTTTTCTTCATCTTCTATTACTCTTTTCGATGTTTGTATGTTTCCTTATCTAAGCTTTTTACACAATGGTATTTGATTTTGACAAATACTGCAGTGAAAAAGCCTAAGTAGCAGAAACAAATGTGCTTACATTTTCTTACATTCTGAAACAATTATTAATTATTCCATCAGTTTGTGTTATACATATTCGTTGTCTTCATCTTCTATTACTCTTTTCGATGTTTGTATGTTTCCTTATCTAAGCTTTTTACACAATGGTATTTGATATTGACAAATACTGAAGTGAAAAAGCCTAAGTAGCAGAAACAAATGTGCTTACATTTTCTTACATTCTGAAACAATTATTAATTATTCCATCAATTTGTGTTATACATATTCGTTTTCTTCATCTTCTATTACTCTTTTCGATGTTTGTATGTTTCCTTATCTAAGCTTTTTACACAATGGTATTTGATATTGACAAATACTGAAGTGAAAAAGCCTAAGTAGCAGAAACAAATGTGCTTACATTTTCTTACATTCTGAAACAATTATTAATTATTCCATCAATTTGTGTTATACATATTCGTTGTCTTCATCTTCTATTACTCTTTTCGATGTTTGTATGTTTCCTTATCTAAGCTTTTTACACAAAGGTATTTGATATTGACAAATACATAAGTGAAAAAGCCTAAGTAGCAGAAACAAATGTGCTTACATTTTCTTACATTCTGAAACAATTATTAATTATTCCATCAATTTGTGTTATACATATTCGTTTTCTTCATCTTCTATTACTCTTTACGATGTTTGTATGTTTCCTTATCTAAGCTTTTTACACAATGGTATTTGATATTGACAAATACTGAAGTGAAAAAGCCTAAGTAGCAGAAACAAATGTGCTTACATTTTCTTACATTCTGAAACAATTATTAATTATTCCATCAATTTGTGTTATACATATTCGTTTTCTTCATCTTCTATTACTCTTTTCGATGTTTGTATGTTTCCTTATCTAAGCTTTTTACACAATGGTATTTGATATTGACAAATACTGAAGTGAAAAAGCCTAAGTAGCAGAAACAAATGTGCTTACATTTTCTTACATTCTGAAACAATTATTAATTATTCCATCAATTTGTGTTATACATATTCGTTTTCTTCATCTTCTATTACTCTTTTCGATGTTTGTATGTTTCCTTATCTAAGCTTTTTACACAATGGTATTTGATATTGACAAATACTGAAGTGAAAAAGCCTAAGTAGCAGAAACAAATGTGCTTACATTTTCTTACATTCTGAAACAATTATTAATTATTCCATCAATTTGTGTTATGCATATTCGTTTTCTTCATCTTCTATTACTCTTTTCGATGTTTGTATGTTTCCTTATCTAAGCTTTTTACACAATGGTATTTGATATTGACAAATACTGAAGTGAAAAAGCCTAAGTAGCAGAAACAAATGTGCTTACATTTTCTTACATTCTGAAACAATTATTAATTATTCCATCAATTTGTGTTATACATATTCGTTTTCTTCATCTTCTATTACTCTTTTCGATGTTTGTATGTTTCCTTATCTAAGCTTTTTACACAACAGAATTTGATATTGACAAATACTGAAGTGAAAAAGCCTAAGTAGCGGAAACAAATGTGCTTACATTTTCTTACATTCTGAAACAATTATTAATTATTCCATCAGTTTGTGTTATACATATTCGTTGTCTTCATCTTCTATTACTCTTTTCGATGTTTGTATGTTTCCTTATCTAAGCTTTTTACACAACAGAATTTGATATTGACAAATACTGAAGTGAAAAAGCCTAAGTAGCAGAAACAAATGTGCTTACATTTTCTTACATTCTGAAACAATTATTAATTATTCCATCAATTTGTGTTATACATATTCGTTGTCTTCATCTTCTATTCCTCTTTTCGATGTTTGTATGTTTCCTTATCTAAGCTTTCTACACGACAATATTTGATTTTGACAAATACTGCAGTGAAAAAGCCTAAGTAGCAGAAACAAATGTGCTTTCATTTTCTTACATTCTGAAACAATTATTAATTATTCCAAGTAAACAAATACCAATTATAAAAAAAGTAATAAGACTGATGTTTTCCTATCTATTTCCTTTCTCATGTATGTTTTTTGTTAATGTAACGAAAGAAGCCGGTCCCGTATTATCACAATTTAACTGTGTATTTTCCACATAATTGACATATTTTATGAATGCGATGTAACAAAATTTGATTGCTGATTACTTTACTAACGAGTAAATAGAACGAACTAACTGCAGCCCATTTTTATGTATACACGTGTGATGTGAAGTGTTATTTATTGATATATTCTTCTTCCGCCTTCTTGTTCCTTTTAGATTTAAGTGAAAGACAGTGAAAAAATGTTTACTGCAACTTTGTATTTTGACAAGAGCGTCGATAAACATCCATCAATGCGTAAACGAATGTATAAATTCTACTAATGTGTATAGCATCAGATAAGTGTTGAAAGAAAGTAAGAAAATTACCAATAACCATACATAATTTAACCATCTAGTTTTTCAATAATGAAGAGTTGGAGAAATTAGAAGCGATTTCGATATAAAATTGAAAATAAAATAAATATATCTATTATATTTTAAATAAATATATTTATTTGTCCAAAGTTAATTTCTTATTAACTACTTCATACAGGTAAAAAAAAAAACAGAATGCAGCGATAGCAGAGTATATCGCTCCCCACATTTCTCTGAAAGCAATGTGGGAAGGCGCACGGCTCCAACAACATACCCCGCCGTGTGCGGTGAGTGCCGACCTACTGTTGCACTCCCCCCGAAGTAGAAATAATAATACGGCCATTACATTCCGTAAAATAAAGCCGGCGAAAAGAAACCCATTGACAATAAGCATCATGGTCTGGGGCAGGGAGTCGCAGACAACTCTATAAGCCCTTAATAGTCCGCTACGTTTTGCCAACGCAGCCTCTGTTTGGTCGGGGGCTGCTTATTCGATATATTCACAGCTAGCCACCATATCTGGTGGCCGTCCACTATTCGCCACCTGTGACTCCGTTGGTAACCGTCAGCTCAGCCCCAACTTTTTTTTCTAACAAAATTAACAATTTCTAATAACGCTCGGAGGCATCCTTAATTTATCGTTGTTTTGTTTTACTACTTCTGCTTCCGTCATGTTAGAATAATAAGCAAATTATTTCTTTTAATATTTAACTTTACAATGCAAAGAGCGATTGGGGGCATCCTTTTTTTTGCAAAGAACTTTGTGTTTTTCTTGACATCTTCTTCTCTGCCGTATTGTTTCTTTTTAATTGAAGCTTCTATAACTGACAAAACGCTTATTGCAACTTTGAATTTTGACAAAAGTTGTCAATGAACATCTCATCAATTTGTGTTATACATATTCGTTTTCTTCATCTTCTATTACTCTTTTCGATGTTTGTATGTTTCCTTATCTAAGCTTTTTACACAACAGAATTTGATATTGACAAATACTGAAGTGAAAAAGCCTAAGTAGCAGAAACAAATGTGCTTACATTTTCTTACATTCTGAAACAATTATTAATTATTCCATCAATTTGTCTTATACATATTCGTTTTCTTCATCTTCTATTACTCTTTTCGATGTTTGTATGTTTCCTTATCTAAGCTTTTTACACAATGGTATTTGATTTTGACAAATACTGCAGTGAAAAAGCCTAAGTAGCAGAAACAAATGTGCTTACATTTTCTTACATTCTGAAACAATTATTAATTATTCCATCAGTTTGTGTTATACATATTCGTTGTCTTCATCTTCTATTACTCTTTTCGATGTTTGTATGTTTCCTTATCTAAGCTTTTTACACAATGGTATTTGATATTGACAAATACTGAAGTGAAAAAGCCTAAGTAGCAGAAACAAATGTGCTTACATTTTCTTACATTCTGAAACAATTATTAATTATTCCATCAATTTGTGTTATACATATTCGTTTTCTTCATCTTCTATTACTCTTTTCGATGTTTGTATGTTTCCTTATCTAAGCTTTTTACACAATGGTATTTGATATTGACAAATACTGAAGTGAAAAAGCCTAAGTAGCAGAAACAAATGTGCTTACATTTTCTTACATTCTGAAACAATTATTAATTATTCCATCAATTTGTGTTATACATATTCGTTTTCTTCATCTTCTATTACTCTTTTCGATGTTTGTATGTTTCCTTATCTAAGCTTTTTACACAATGGTATTTGATATTGACAAATACTGAAGTGAAAAAGCCTAAGTAGCAGAAACAAATGTGCTTACATTTTCTTACATTCTGAAACAATTATTAATTATTCCATCAATTTGTGTTATACATATTCGTTGTCTTCATCTTCTATTACTCTTTTCGATGTTTGTATGTTTCCTTATCTAAGCTTTTTACACAATGGTATTTGATATTGACAAATACTGAAGTGAAAAAGCCTAAGTAGCAGAAACAAATGTGCTTACATTTTCTTACATTCTGAAACAATTATTAATTATTCCATCAATTTGTGTTATACATATTCGTTTTCTTCATCTTCTATTACTCTTTTCGATGTTTGTATGTTTCCTTATCTAAGCTTTTTACACAATGGTATTTGATATTGACAAATACTGAAGTGAAAAAGCCTAAGTAGCAGAAACAAATGTGCTTACATTTTCTTACATTCTGAAACAATTATTAATTATTCCATCAATTTGTGTTATACATATTCGTTTTCTTCATCTTCTATTACTCTTTTCGATGTTTGTATGTTTCCTTATCTAAGCTTTTTACACAATGGTATTTGATATTGACAAATACTGAAGTGAAAAAGCCTAAGTAGCAGAAACAAATGTGCTTACATTTTCTTACATTCTGAAACAATTATTAATTATTCCATCAATTTGTGTTATACATATTCGTTTTCTTCATCTTCTATTACTCTTTTCGATGTTTGTATGTTTCCTTATCTAAGCTTTTTACACAATGGTATTTGATATTGACAAATACTGAAGT
This sequence comes from Papilio elwesi, assembly GCA_029849275.1. Taxonomy (NCBI): domain Eukaryota; kingdom Metazoa; phylum Arthropoda; class Insecta; order Lepidoptera; family Papilionidae; genus Papilio; species Papilio elwesi. The sequence continues at coordinate 4,248,564 of CM056717.1, forward strand.
GAAAAAGCCTAAGTAGCAGAAACAAATGTGCTTACATTTTCTTACATTCTGAAACAATTATTAATTATTCCATCAATTTGTGTTATACATATTCGTTTTCTTCATCTTCTATTACTCTTTTCGATGTTTGTATGTTTCCTTATCTAAGCTTTTTACACAATGGTATTTGATATTGACAAATACTGAAGTGAAAAAGCCTAAGTAGCAGAAACAAATGTGCTTACATTTTCTTACATTCTGAAACAATTATTAATTATTCCATCAATTTGTGTTATACATATTCGTTGTCTTCATCTTCTATTACTCTTTTCGATGTTTGTATGTTTCCTTATCTAAGCTTTCTACACGATAATATTTGATTTTGACAAATACTGCAGTTAAAAAGCCTAAGTAGCAGAAACAAATGTGCTTTCATTTTCTTACATTCTGAAACAATTATTAATTATTCCAAGTAAACAAATACCAATTATAAAAAAAGTAATAAGACTGATGTTTTCCTATCTATTTCCTTTCTCATGTTTGTTTTTTGTTAATGTAACGAAAGAAGCCGGTCCCGTATTATCACAATTTAACTATGTATTTTCCACATAATTGACATATTTTATGAATGCGATGTAACAAAATTTGATTGCTGATTACTTTACTAACGAGTAAATAGAACGAACTAACTGCAGCCCATTTTTATGTATACACGTGTGATGTGAAGTGTTATTTATTGATATATTTTTCTTCCGCCTTCTTGTTCCTTTTAGATTTAAGTGAAAGACAGTGAAAAAATGTTTACTGCAACTTTGTATTTTGACAAGAGCGTTGATAAACATCCATCAATGCGTAAACGAATGTATAAATTCTACGAATGTGTACAGCATCAGATAAGTGTTGAAAGAAAGTAAGAAAATTACCAATAACCATACATAATTTAACCATCTAGTTTTTCCATAATGAAGAGTTGGAGAAATTAGAAGCGAGCTCGATATAAAATTGAAAATAAAATAAATATATCTATTATATTTCAAATAAATATATTTATTTGGCCAAAGTTAATTTCTTATTAAATACTTCATACAGGTAAAAAAAATACAGAATGCAGCGACAGCAGAGTATATTGCTCCCCACATTACTCTGAAAGCAATGTGGGAAGGCGCACGGCTCCAACAACATACCCCGCCGTGTGCGGTGAGTGCCGACCTACTGTTGCACTCCCCCCGAAGTAGAAATAATAATACGGCCATTAAATTCCGTAAAATAAAGCCGGCGAAAAGAAACCCATTGACAATAAGCATCATGGTCTGGGGCAGGGAGTCGCAGACAACTCTATAAGCCTTTAATAGTCCGCTACGTTTTGCCAACGCAGCCTCTGTTTGGTCGGGGGCTGCTTATTCGATATATTCACAGCTAGCCACCATATCTGGTGGCCGTCCACTATTCGCCACCTGTGACTCCGTTGGTAGCCGTCAGCTCAGCCCCAACTTTTTTTTCTAACAAAATTAACAATTTCTAATAACGCTCGGAGGCATCCTTAATTTATCGTTGTTTTGTTTTACTACTTCTGCTTCCGTCATGTTAGAATAATAAGCAAATTATTTATTTTAATATTTAACTTTACAATGCAAAGAGCGATTGGGTGCGTTCGTTTTTTTGCAAAGAACTTTGTGTTTTTCTTGACATCTTCTTCTCTGCCGTATTGTTTCTTTTTAATTGAAGCTTCTATAACTGACAAAACGTTTATTGCAACTTTGAATTTTGACAAAAGTTGTCAATGAACATCTCATAAATTTGTGTTATACATATTCGTTTTCTTCATCTTCTATTACTCTTTTCGATGTTTGTATGTTTCCTTATCTAAGCTCTTTACACAACAATATTTGATATTGACAAATACTGAAGTGAAAAAGCTAAAATAGCAGAAACAAATGTGCTTACATTTTCTTACATTCTGAAACAATTATTAATTATTCCATCAATTTATGTTATACATATTCGTTGTCTTCATCTTCTATTACTCTTGACGATGTTTGAACGTTTCCTTATCTAAGCTTTTTACACATCAGTATTTGATATTGACAAATACTGAAGTGAAAAAGCCTAAGTAGCAGAAACAAATGTGCTTACATTTTCTTACATTCTGAAACAAATATTAATTATTCCATCAATTTGTATTATACATATTCGTTGTCTTCATCTTCTATTCCTCTTTTCGATGTTTGTATGTTTCCTTATCTAAGCTTTTTACACAACAGAATTTGATATTGACAAATACTGAAGTGAAAAAGCCTAAGTAGCAGAAACAAATGTGCTTACATTTTCTTACATTCTGAAACAATTATTAATTATTCCATCAATTTGTGTTATACATATTCGTTGTCTTCATCTTCTATTACTCTTTTCGATGTTTGTATGTTTCCTTATCTAAGCTTTCTACACGACAATATTTGATTTTGACAAATACCGCAGTGAAAAAGCCTAAGTAGCAGAAACAAATGTGCTTACATTTTCTTACATTCTGAAACAATTATTAATTATTCCATCAATTTGTGTTATACATATTCGTTTTCTTCATCTTCTATTACTCTTTTCGATGTTTGTATGTTTCCTTATCTAAGCTTTTTACACAATGGTATTAGATATTGACAAATACTGAAGTGAAAAAGCCTAAGTAGCAGAAACAAATGTGCTTACATTTTCTTACATTCTGAAACAATTATTAATTATTCCATCAATTTGTGTTATACATATTCGTTTTCTTCATCTTCTATTACTCTTTTCGATGTTTGTATGTTTCCTTATCTAAGCTTTTTACACAATGGTATTAGATATTGACAAATACTGAAGTGAAAAAGCCTAAGTAGCAGAAACAAATGTGCTTACATTTTCTTACATTCTGAAACAATTATTAATTATTCCATCAATTTGTGTTATACATATTCGTTTTCTTCATCTTCTATTACTCTTTTCGATGTTTGTATGTTTCCTTATCTAAGCTTTTTACACAATGGTATTAGATATTGACAAATACTGAAGTGAAAAAGCCTAAGTAGCAGAAACAAATGTGCTTACATTTTCTTACATTCTGAAACAATTATTAATTATTCCATCAATTTGTGTTATACATATTCGTTGTCTTCATCTTCTATTACTCTTTTCGATGTTTGTATGTTTCCTTATCTAAGCTTTCTACACGACAATATTTGATTTTGACAAATACTGCAGTGAAAAAGCCTAAGTAGCAGAAACAAATGTGCTTTCATTTTCTTACATTCTGAAACAATTATTAATTATTCCAAGTAAACAAATACCAATTATAAAAAAAGTAATAAGACTGATGTTTTCCTATCTATTTCCTTTCTCATGTTTGTTTTTTGTTAATGTAACGAAAGAAGCCGGTCCCGTATTATCACAATTTAACTATGTATTTTCCACATAATTGACATATTTTATGAATGCGATGTAACAAAATTTGATTGCTGATTACTTTACTAACGAGTAAATAGAACGAACTAACTGCAGCCCATTTTTATGTATACACGTGTGATGTGAAGTGTTATTTATTGATATATTTTTCTTCCGCCTTCTTGTTCCTTTTAGATTTAAGTGAAAGACAGTGGAAAAATGTTTACTGCAACTTTGTATTTTGACAAGAGCGTTGATAAACATCCATCAATGCGTAAACGAATGTATAAATTCTACGAATGTGTATAGCATCAGATAAGTGTTGAAAGAAAGTAAGAAAATTACCAATAACCATACATAATTTAACCATCTAGTTTTTCCATAATGAAGAGTTGGAGAAATTAGAAGCGAGCTCGATATAAAATTGAAAATAAAATAAATATATCTATTATATTTTAAATAAATATATTTATTTGGCCAAAGTTAATTTCTTATTAAATACTTCATACAGGTAAAAAAAATACAGAATGCAGCGACAGCAGAGTATATCGCTCCCCACATTACTCTGAAAGCAATGTGGGAAGGCGCACGGCTCCAACAACATACCCCGCCGTGTGCGGTGAGTGCCGACCTACTGTTGCACTCCCCCCGAAGTCGAAATAATAATACGGCCATTAAATTCCGTAAAATAAAGCCGGCGAAAAGAAACCCATTGACAATAAGCATCGTGGTCTGGGGCAGAGAGTCGCAGACAACTCTATAAGCCTTTAATAGTCCGCTACGTTTTGCCAACGCAGCCTCTGTTTGGTCGGGGGCTGCTTATTCGATATATTCACAGCTAGCCACCATATCTGGTGGCCGTCCACTATTCGCCACCTGTGACTCCGTTGGTAGCCGTCAGCTCAGCCCCAACTTTTTTTTCTAACAAAATTAACAATTTCTAATAACGCTCGGAGGCATCCTTAATTTATCGTTGTTTTGTTTTACTACTTCTGCTTCCATCATGTTAGAATAATAAGCAAATTATTTCTTTTAATATTTAACTTTACAATGCAAAGAGCGATTGGGGGCATCCTTTTTTTTGCAAAGAACTTTGTGTTTTTCTTGACATCTTCTTCTCTGGCGTATTGTTTCTTTTTGATTGAAGCTTCTATAACTGACAAAACGCTTATTGCAACTTTGAATTTTGACAAAAGTTGTCAATGAACATCTCATCAATTTGTGTTATACATATTCGTTGTCTTCATCTTCTATTACTCTTTTCGATGTTTGTATGTTTCCTTATCTAAGCTTTCTACACAACAATATTTGATTTTGACAAATACTGCAGTGAAAAAGCCTAAGTAGCAGAAACAAATGTGCTTACATTTTCTTACATTCTGAAACAATTATTAATTATTCAATCAATTTGTGTTATACATATTCGTTTTCTTCATCTTCTATTACTCTTTTCGATGTTTGTATGTTTCCTTATCTAAGCTTTTTACACATCAGTATTTGATATTGACAAATACTGAAGTGAAAAAGCCTAAGTAGCAGAAACAAATGTGCTTACATTTTCTTACATTCTGAAACAAATATTAATTATTCCATCAGTTTGTGTTATACATATTCGTTGTCTTCATCTTCTATTACTCTTTTCGATGTTTGTATGTTTCCTTATCTAAGCTTTTTACACAATAGTATTTGATATTGACAAATACTGAAGTGAAAAAGCCTAAGTAGCAGAAACAAATGTGCTTACATTTTCTTACATTCTGAAACAATTATTAATTATTCCATCAATTTGTGTTATACATATTCGTTTTCTTCATCTTCTATTCCTCTTTTCGATGTTTGTATGTTTCCTTATCTAAGCTTTCTACACGACAATATTTGATTTTGACAAATACTGCAGTGAAAAAGCCTAAGTAGCAGAAACAAATGTGCTTACATTTTCTTACATTCTGAAACAATTATTAATTATTCCATCAATTTGTGTTATACATATTCGTTTTCTTCATCTTCTATTACTCTTTTCGATGTTTGTATGTTTCCTTATCTAAGCTTTTTACACAATGGTATTTGATATTGACAAATACTGAAGTGAAAAAGCCTAAGTAGCAGAAACAAATGTGCTTACATTTTCTTACATTCTGAAACAATTATTAATTATTCCATCAATTTGTGTTATACATATTCGTTTTCTTCATCTTCTATTACTCTTTTCGATGTTTGTATGTTTCCTTATCTAAGCTTTTTACACAATGGTATTTGATATTGACAAATACTGAAGTGAAAAAGCCTAAGTAGCAGAAACAAATGTGCTTACATTTTCTTACATTCTGAAACAATTATTAATTATTCCATCAATTTGTGTTATACATATTCGTTGTCTTCATCTTCTATTACTCTTTTCGATGTTTGTATGTTTCCTTATCTAAGCTTTTTACACAATGGTATTTGATATTGACAAATACTGAAGTGAAAAAGCCTAAGTAGCAGAAACAAATGTGCTTACATTTTCTTACATTCTGAAACAATTATTAATTATTCCATCAATTTGTGTTATACATATTCGTTTTCTTCATCTTCTATTACTCTTTTCGATGTTTGTATGTTTCCTTATCTAAGCTTTTTACACAATGGTATTTGATATTGACAAATACTGAAGTGAAAAAGCCTAAGTAGCAGAAACAAATGTGCTTACATTTTCTTACATTCTGAAACAATTATTAATTATTCCATCAATTTGTGTTATACATATTCGTTTTCTTCATCTTCTATTACTCTTTTCGATGTTTGTATGTTTCCTTATCTAAGCTTTTTACACAATGGTATTTGATATTGACAAATACTGAAGTGAAAAAGCCTAAGTAGCAGAAACAAATGTGCTTACATTTTCTTACATTCTGAAACAATTATTAATTATTCCATCAATTTGTGTTATACATATTCGTTTTCTTCATCTTCTATTACTCTTTTCGATGTTTGTATGTTTCCTTATCTAAGCTTTTTACACAATGGTATTTGATATTGACAAATACTGAAGTGAAAAAGCCTAAGTAGCAGAAACAAATGTGCTTACATTTTCTTACATTCTGAAACAATTATTAATTATTCCATCAATTTGTGTTATACATATTCGTTTTCTTCATCTTCTATTACTCTTTTCGATGTTTGTATGTTTCCTTATCTAAGCTTTTTACACAATGGTATTTGATATTGACAAATACTGAAGTGAAAAAGCCTAAGTAGCAGAAACAAATGTGCTTACATTTTCTTACATTCTGAAACAATTATTAATTATTCCATCAATTTGTGTTATACATATTCGTTGTCTTCATCTTCTATTACTCTTTTCGATGTTTGTATGTTTCCTTATCTAAGCTTTCTACACGATAATATTTGATTTTGACAAATACTGCAGTTAAAAAGCCTAAGTAGCAGAAACAAATGTGCTTTCATTTTCTTACATTCTGAAACAATTATTAATTATTCCAAGTAAACAAATACCAATTATAAAAAAAGTAATAAGACTGATGTTTTCCTATCTATTTCCTTTCTCATGTTTGTTTTTTGTTAATGTAACGAAAGAAGCCGGTCCCGTATTATCACAATTTAACTATGTATTTTCCACATAATTGACATATTTTATGAATGCGATGTAACAAAATTTGATTGCTGATTACTTTACTAACGAGTAAATAGAACGAACTAACTGCAGCCCATTTTTATGTATACACGTGTGATGTGAAGTGTTATTTATTGATATATTTTTCTTCCGCCTTCTTGTTCCTTTTAGATTTAAGTGAAAGACAGTGAAAAAATGTTTACTGCAACTTTGTATTTTGACAAGAGCGTTGATAAACATCCATCAATGCGTAAACGAATGTATAAATTCTACGAATGTGTATAGCATCAGATAAGTGTTGAAAGAAAGTAAGAAAATTACCAATAACCATACATAATTTAACCATCTAGTTTTTCCATAATGAAGAGTTGGAGAAATTAGAAGCGAGCTCGATATAAAATTGAAAATAAAATAAATATATCTATTATATTTCAAATAAATATATTTATTTGGCCAAAGTTAATTTCTTATTAAATACTTCATACAGGTAAAAAAAATACAGAATGCAGCGACAGCAGAGTATATTGCTCCCCACATTACTCTGAAAGCAATGTGGGAAGGCGCACGGCTCCAACAACATACCCCGCCGTGTGCGGTGAGTGCCGACCTACTGTTGCACTCCCCCCGAAGTAGAAATAATAATACGGCCATTAAATTCCGTAAAATAAAGCCGGCGAAAAGAAACCCATTGACAATAAGCATCATGGTCTGGGGCAGGGAGTCGCAGACAACTCTATAAGCCTTTAATAGTCCGCTACGTTTTGCCAACGCAGCCTCTGTTTGGTCGGGGGCTGCTTATTCGATATATTCACAGCTAGCCACCATATCTGGTGGCCGTCCACTATTCGCCACCTGTGACTCCGTTGGTAGCCGTCAGCTCAGCCCCAACTTTTTTTTCTAACAAAATTAACAATTTCTAATAACGCTCGGAGGCATCCTTAATTTATCGTTGTTTTGTTTTACTACTTCTGCTTCCGTCATGTTAGAATAATAAGCAAATTATTTATTTTAATATTTAACTTTACAATGCAAAGAGCGATTGGGTGCGTTCGTTTTTTTGCAAAGAACTTTGTGTTTTTCTTGACATCTTCTTCTCTGCCGTATTGTTTCTTTTTAATTGAAGCTTCTATAACTGACAAAACGTTTATTGCAACTTTGAATTTTGACAAAAGTTGTCAATGAACATCTCATAAATTTGTGTTATACATATTCGTTTTCTTCATCTTCTATTACTCTTTTCGATGTTTGTATGTTTCCTTATCTAAGCTCTTTACACAACAATATTTGATATTGACAAATACTGAAGTGAAAAAGCTAAAATAGCAGAAACAAATGTGCTTACATTTTCTTACATTCTGAAACAATTATTAATTATTCCATCAATTTATGTTATACATATTCGTTGTCTTCATCTTCTATTACTCTTGACGATGTTTGAACGTTTCCTTATCTAAGCTTTTTACACATCAGTATTTGATATTGACAAATACTGAAGTGAAAAAGCCTAAGTAGCAGAAACAAATGTGCTTACATTTTCTTACATTCTGAAACAAATATTAATTATTCCATCAATTTGTATTATACATATTCGTTGTCTTCATCTTCTATTCCTCTTTTCGATGTTTGTATGTTTCCTTATCTAAGCTTTTTACACAACAGAATTTGATATTGACAAATACTGAAGTGAAAAAGCCTAAGTAGCAGAAACAAATGTGCTTACATTTTCTTACATTCTGAAACAATTATTAATTATTCCATCAATTTGTGTTATACATATTCGTTGTCTTCATCTTCTATTACTCTTTTCGATGTTTGTATGTTTCCTTATCTAAGCTTTCTACACGACAATATTTGATTTTGACAAATACCGCAGTGAAAAAGCCTAAGTAGCAGAAACAAATGTGCTTACATTTTCTTACATTCTGAAACAATTATTAATTATTCCATCAATTTGTGTTATACATATTCGTTTTCTTCATCTTCTATTACTCTTTTCGATGTTTGTATGTTTCCTTATCTAAGCTTTTTACACAATGGTATTAGATATTGACAAATACTGAAGTGAAAAAGCCTAAGTAGCAGAAACAAATGTGCTTACATTTTCTTACATTCTGAAACAATTATTAATTATTCCATCAATTTGTGTTATACATATTCGTTTTCTTCATCTTCTATTACTCTTTACGATGTTTGTATGTTTCCTTATCTAAGCTTTTTACACAATGGTATTAGATATTGACAAATACTGAAGTGAAAAAGCCTAAGTAGCAGAAACAAATGTGCTTACATTTTCTTACATTCTGAAACAATTATTAATTATTCCATCAATTTGTGTTATACATATTCGTTTTCTTCATCTTCTATTACTCTTTTCGATGTTTGTATGTTTCCTTATCTAAGCTTTTTACACAATGGTATTAGATATTGACAAATACTGAAGTGAAAAAGCCTAAGTAGCAGAAACAAATGTGCTTACATTTTCTTACATTCTGAAACAATTATTAATTATTCCATCAATTTGTGTTATACATATTCGTTGTCTTCATCTTCTATTACTCTTTTCGATGTTTGTATGTTTCCTTATCTAAGCTTTCTACACGACAATATTTGATTTTGACAAATACTGCAGTGAAAAAGCCTAAGTAGCAGAAACAAATGTGCTTTCATTTTCTTACATTCTGAAACAATTATTAATTATTCCAAGTAAACAAATACCAATTATAAAAAAAGTAATAAGACTGATGTTTTCCTATCTATTTCCTTTCTCATGTTTGTTTTTTGTTAATGTAACGAAAGAAGCCGGTCCCGTATTATCACAATTTAACTATGTATTTTCCACATAATTGACATATTTTATGAATGCGATGTAACAAAATTTGATTGCTGATTACTTTACTAACGAGTAAATAGAACGAACTAACTGCAGCCCATTTTTATGTATACACGTGTGATGTGAAGTGTTATTTATTGATATATTTTTCTTCCGCCTTCTTGTTCCTTTTAGATTTAAGTGAAAGACAGTGGAAAAATGTTTACTGCAACTTTGTATTTTGACAAGAGCGTTGATAAACATCCATCAATGCGTAAACGAATGTATAAATTCTACGAATGTGTATAGCATCAGATAAGTGTTGAAAGAAAGTAAGAAAATTACCAATAACCATACATAATTTAACCATCTAGTTTTTCCATAATGAAGAGTTGGAGAAATTAGAAGCGAGCTCGATATAAAATTGAAAATAAAATAAATATATCTATTATATTTTAAATAAATATATTTATTTGGCCAAAGTTAATTTCTTATTAAATACTTCATACAGGTAAAAAAAATACAGAATGCAGCGACAGCAGAGTATATCGCTCCCCACATTACTCTGAAAGCAATGTGGGAAGGCGCACGGCTCCAACAACATACCCCGCCGTGTGCGGTGAGTGCCGACCTACTGTTGCACTCCCCCCGAAGTCGAAATAATAATACGGCCATTAAATTCCGTAAAATAAAGCCGGCGAAAAGAAACCCATTGACAATAAGCATCGTGGTCTGGGGCAGAGAGTCGCAGACAACTCTATAAGCCTTTAATAGTCCGCTACGTTTTGCCAACGCAGCCTCTGTTTGGTCGGGGGCTGCTTATTCGATATATTCACAGCTAGCCACCATATCTGGTGGCCGTCCACTATTCGCCACCTGTGACTCCGTTGGTAGCCGTCAGCTCAGCCCCAACTTTTTTTTCTAACAAAATTAACAATTTCTAATAACGCTCGGAGGCATCCTTAATTTATCGTTGTTTTGTTTTACTACTTCTGCTTCCATCATGTTAGAATAATAAGCAAATTATTTCTTTTAATATTTAACTTTACAATGCAAAGAGCGATTGGGGGCATCCTTTTTTTTGCAAAGAACTTTGTGTTTTTCTTGACATCTTCTTCTCTGGCGTATTGTTTCTTTTTGATTGAAGCTTCTATAACTGACAAAACGCTTATTGCAACTTTGAATTTTGACAAAAGTTGTCAATGAACATCTCATCAATTTGTGTTATACATATTCGTTGTCTTCATCTTCTATTACTCTTTTCGATGTTTGTATGTTTCCTTATCTAAGCTTTCTACACAACAATATTTGATTTTGACAAATACTGCAGTGAAAAAGCCTAAGTAGCAGAAACAAATGTGCTTACATTTTCTTACATTCTGAAACAATTATTAATTATTCAATCAATTTGTGTTATACATATTCGTTTTCTTCATCTTCTATTACTCTTTTCGATGTTTGTATGTTTCCTTATCTAAGCTTTTTACACATCAGTATTTGATATTGACAAATACTGAAGTGAAAAAGCCTAAGTAGCAGAAACAAATGTGCTTACATTTTCTTACATTCTGAAACAAATATTAATTATTCCATCAGTTTGTGTTATACATATTCGTTGTCTTCATCTTCTATTACTCTTTTCGATGTTTGTATGTTTCCTTATCTAAGCTTTTTACACAATAGTATTTGATATTGACAAATACTGAAGTGAAAAAGCCTAAGTAGCAGAAACAAATGTGCTTACATTTTCTTACATTCTGAAACAATTATTAATTATTCCATCAATTTGTGTTATACATATTCGTTTTCTTCATCTTCTATTCCTCTTTTCGATGTTTGTATGTTTCCTTATCTAAGCTTTTTACACAAAGGTATTTGATATTGACAAATACATAAGTGAAAAAGCCTAAGTAGCAGAAACAAATGTGCTTACATTTTCTTACATTCTGAAACAATTATTAATTATTCCATCAATTTGTGTTATACATATTCGTTTTCTTCATCTTCTATTACTCTTTTCGATGTTTGTATGTTTCCTTATCTAAGCTTTTTACACAAAGGTATTTGATATTGACAAATACATAAGTGAAAAAGCCTAAGTAGCAGAAACAAATGTGCTTACATTTTCTTACATTCTGAAACAATTATTAATTATTCCATCAATTTGTGTTATACATATTCGTTTTCTTCATCTTCTATTACTCTTTTCGATGTTTGTATGTTTCCTTATCTAAGCTTTTTACACAAAGGTATTTGATATTGACAAATACATAAGTGAAAAAGCCTAAGTAGCAGAAACAAATGTGCTTACATTTTCTTACATTCTGAAACAATTATTAATTATTCCATCAATTTGTGTTATACATATTCGTTGTCTTCATCTTCTATTACTCTTTTCGATGTTTGTATGTTTCCTTATCTAAGCTTTTTACACAAAGGTATTTGATATTGACAAATACATAAGTGAAAAAGCCTAAGTAGCAGAAACAAATGTGCTTACATTTTCTTACATTCTGAAACAATTATTAATTATTCCATCAATTTGTGTTATACATATTCGTTGTCTTCATCTTCTATTACTCTTTTCGATGTTTGTATGTTTCCTTATCTAAGCTTTTTACACAAAGGTATTTGATATTGACAAATACATAAGTGAAAAAGCCTAAGTAGCAGAAACAAATGTGCTTACATTTTCTTACATTCTGAAACAATTATTAATTATTCCATCAATTTGTGTTATACATATTCGTTGTCTTCATCTTCTATTACTCTTTTCGATGTTTGTATGTTTCCTTATCTAAGCTTTTTACACAAAGGTATTTGATATTGACAAATACATAAGTGAAAAAGCCTAAGTAGCAGAAACAAATGTGCTTACATTTTCTTACATTCTGAAACAATTATTAATTATTCCATCAATTTGTGTTATACATATTCGTTTTCTTCATCTTCTATTACTCTTTACGATGTTTGTATGTTTCCTTATCTAAGCTTTCTACACGACAATATTTGATTTTGACAAATACTGCAGTGAAAAAGCCTAAGTAGCAGAAACAAATGTGCTTTCATTTTCTTACATTCTGAAACAATTATTAATTATTCCAAGTAAACAAATACCAATTATAAAAAAAGTAATAAGACTGATGTTTTCCTATCTATTTCCTTTCTCATGTTTGTTTTTTGTTAATGTAACGAAAGAAGCCGGTCCCGTATTATCACAATTTAACTATGTATTTTCCACATAATTGACATATTTTATGAATGCGATGTAACAAAATTTGATTGCTGATTACTTTACTTATGAGTAAATAGAACGAACTAACTGCAGCCCATTTTTATGTATACACGTGTGATGTGAAGTGTTATTTATTGATATATTTTTCTTCCGCCTTCTTGTTCCTTTTAGATTTAAGTGAAAGACAGTGGAAAAATGTTTACTGCAACTTTGTATTTTGACAAGAGCGTTGATAAACATCCATCAATGCGTAAACGAATGTATAAATTCTACGAATGTGTATAGCATCAGATAAGTGTTGAAAGAAAGTGAGAAAATTACCAATAACCATACATAATTTAACCATCTAGTTTTTCCATAATGAAGAGTTGGAGAAATTAGAAGCGAGCTCGATATAAAATTGAAAATAAAATAAATATATCTATTATATTTTAAATAAATATATTTATTTGGCCAAAGTTAATTTCTTATTAAATACTTCATACAGGTAAAAAAAATACAGAATGCAGCGACAGCAGAGTATATCGCTCCCCACATTACTCTGAAAGCAATGTGGGAAGGCGCACGGCTCCAACAACATACCCCGCCGTGTGCGGTGAGTGCCGACCTACTGTTGCACTCCCCCCGAAGTCGAAATAATAATACGGCCATTAAATTCCGTAAAATAAAGCCGGCGAAAAGAAACCCATTGACAATAAGCATCGTGGTCTGGGGCAGAGAGTCGCAGACAACTCTATAAGCCTTTAATAGTCCGCTACGTTTTGCCAACGCAGCCTCTGTTTGGTCGGGGGCTGCTTATTCGATATATTCACAGCTAGCCACCATATCTGGTGGCCGTCCACTATTCGCCACCTGTGACTCCGTTGGTAGCCGTCAGCTCAGCCCCAACTTTTTTTTCTAACAAAATTAACAATTTCTAATAACGCTCGGAGGCATCCTTAATTTATCGTTGTTTTGTTTTACTACTTCTGCTTCCATCATGTTAGAATAATAAGCAAATTATTTCTTTTAATATTTAACTTTACAATGCAAAGAGCGATTGGGGGCATCCTTTTTTTTGCAAAGAACTTTGTGTTTTTCTTGACATCTTCTTCTCTGGCGTATTGTTTCTTTTTGATTGAAGCTTCTATAACTGACAAAACGCTTATTGCAACTTTGAATTTTGACAAAAGTTGTCAATGAACATCTCATCAATTTGTGTTATACATATTCGTTGTCTTCATCTTCTATTACTCTTTTCGATGTTTGTATGTTTCCTTATCTAAGCTTTCTACACAACAATATTTGATTTTGACAAATACTGCAGTGAAAAAGCCTAAGTAGCAGAAACAAATGTGCTTACATTTTCTTACATTCTGAAACAATTATTAATTATTCAATCAATTTGTGTTATACATATTCGTTTTCTTCATCTTCTATTACTCTTTTCGATGTTTGTATGTTTCCTTATCTAAGCTTTTTACACATCAGTATTTGATATTGACAAATACTGAAGTGAAAAAGCCTAAGTAGCAGAAACAAATGTGCTTACATTTTCTTACATTCTGAAACAAATATTAATTATTCCATCAGTTTGTGTTATACATATTCGTTGTCTTCATCTTCTATTACTCTTTTCGATGTTTGTATGTTTCCTTATCTAAGCTTTTTACACAATAGTATTTGATATTGACAAATACTGAAGTGAAAAAGCCTAAGTAGCAGAAACAAATGTGCTTACATTTTCTTACATTCTGAAACAATTATTAATTATTCCATCAATTTGTGTTATACATATTCGTTTTCTTCATCTTCTATTCCTCTTTTCGATGTTTGTATGTTTCCTTATCTAAGCTTTCTACACGACAATATTTGATTTTGACAAATACTGCAGTGAAAAAGCCTAAGTAGCAGAAACAAATGTGCTTACATTTTCTTACATTCTGAAACAATTATTAATTATTCCATCAATTTGTGTTATACATATTCGTTTTCTTCATCTTCTATTCCTCTTTTCGATGTTTGTATGTTTCCTTATCTAAGCTTTCTACACGACAATATTTGATTTTGACAAATACTGCAGTGAAAAAGCCTAAGTAGCAGAAACAAATGTGCTTACATTTTCTTACATTCTGAAACAATTATTAATTATTCCATCAATTTGTGTTATACATATTCGTTTTCTTCATCTTCTATTACTCTTTTCGATGTTTGTATGTTTCCTTATCTAAGCTTTTTACACAATGGTATTAGATATTGACAAATACTGAAGTGAAAAAGCCTAAGTAGCAGAAACAAATGTGCTTACATTTTCTTACATTCTGAAACAATTATTAATTATTCCATCAATTTGTGTTATACATATTCGTTTTCTTCATCTTCTATTCCTCTTTTCGATGTTTGTATGTTTCCTTATCTAAGCTTTTTACACAAAGGTATTTGATATTGACAAATACATAAGTGAAAAAGCCTAAGTAGCAGAAACAAATGTGCTTACATTTTCTTACATTCTGAAACAATTATTAATTATTCCATCAATTTGTGTTATACATATTCGTTTTCTTCATCTTCTATTACTCTTTTCGATGTTTGTATGTTTCCTTATCTAAGCTTTTTACACAAAGGTATTTGATATTGACAAATACATAAGTGAAAAAGCCTAAGTAGCAGAAACAAATGTGCTTACATTTTCTTACATTCTGAAACAATTATTAATTATTCCATCAATTTGTGTTATACATATTCGTTGTCTTCATCTTCTATTACTCTTTTCGATGTTTGTATGTTTCCTTATCTAAGCTTTTTACACAAAGGTATTTGATATTGACAAATACATAAGTGAAAAAGCCTAAGTAGCAGAAACAAATGTGCTTACATTTTCTTACATTCTGAAACAATTATTAATTATTCCATCAATTTGTGTTATACATATTCGTTGTCTTCATCTTCTATTACTCTTTTCGATGTTTGTATGTTTCCTTATCTAAGCTTTTTACACAAAGGTATTTGATATTGACAAATACATAAGTGAAAAAGCCTAAGTAGCAGAAACAAATGTGCTTACATTTTCTTACATTCTGAAACAATTATTAATTATTCCATCAATTTGTGTTATACATATTCGTTTTCTTCATCTTCTATTACTCTTTACGATGTTTGTATGTTTCCTTATCTAAGCTTTCTACACGACAATATTTGATTTTGACAAATACTGCAGTGAAAAAGCCTAAGTAGCAGAAACAAATGTGCTTTCATTTTCTTACATTCTGAAACAATTATTAATTATTCCAAGTAAACAAATACCAATTATAAAAAAAAGTAATAAGACTGATGTTTTCCTATCTATTTCCTTTCTCATGTTTGTTTTTTGTTAATGTAACGAAAGAAGCCGGTCCCGTATTATCACAATTTAACTATGTATTTTCCACATAATTGACATATTTTATGAATGCGATGTAACAAAATTTGATTGCTGATTACTTTACTAACGAGTAAATAGAACGAACTAACTGCAGCCCATTTTTATGTATACACGTGTGATGTGAAGTGTTATTTATTGATATATTTTTCTTCCGCCTTCTTGTTCCTTTTAGATTTAAGTGAAAGACAGTGGAAAAATGTTTACTGCAACTTTGTATTTTGACAAGAGCGTTGATAAACATCCATCAATGCGTAAACGAATGTATAAATTCTACGAATGTGTATAGCATCAGATAAGTGTTGAAAGAAAGTAAGAAAATTACCAATAACCATACATAATTTAACCATCTAGTTTTTCCATAATGAAGAGTTGGAGAAATTAGAAGCGAGCTCGATATAAAATTGAAAATAAAATAAATATATCTATTATATTTTAAATAAATATATTTATTTGGCCAAAGTTAATTTCTTATTAAATACTTCATACAGGTAAAAAAAATACAGAATGCAGCGACAGCAGAGTATATCGCTCCCCACATTACTCTGAAAGCAATGTGGGAAGGCGCACGGCTCCAACAACATACCCCGCCGTGTGCGGTGAGTGCCGACCTACTGTTGCACTCCCCCCGAAGTCGAAATAATAATACGGCCATTAAATTCCGTAAAATAAAGCCGGCGAAAAGAAACCCATTGACAATAAGCATCGTGGTCTGGGGCAGAGAGTCGCAGACAACTCTATAAGCCTGTAATAGTCCGCTACGTTTTGCCAACGCAGCCTCTGTTTGGTCGGGGGCTGCTTATTCGATATATTCACAGCTAGCCACCATATCTGGTGGCCGTCCACTATTCGCCACCTGTGACTCCGTTGGTAGCCGTCAGCTCAGCCCCAACTTTTTTTTCTAACAAAATTAACAATTTCTAATAACGCTCGGAGGCATCCTTAATTTATCGTTGTTTTGTTTTACTACTTCTGCTTCCGTCATGTTAGAATAATAAGCAAATTATTTCTTTTAATATTTAACTTTACAATGCAAAGAGCGATTGGGGGCATCCTTTTTTTTGCAAAGAACTTTGTGTTTTTCTTGACATCTTCTTCTCTGCCGTATTGTTTCTTTTTGATTGAAGCTTCTATAACTGACAAAACGCTTATTGCAACTTTGAATTTTGACAAAAGTTGTCAATGAACATCTCATCAATTTGTGTTATACATATTCGTTGTCTTCATCTTCTATTACTCTTTTCGATGTTTGTATGTTTCCTTATCTAAGCTTTCTACACAACAATATTTGATTTTGACAAATACTGCAGTGAAAAAGCCTAAGTAGCAGAAACAAATGTGCTTACATTTTCTTACATTCTGAAACAATTATTAATTATTCCATCAATTTGTGTTATACATATTCGTTTTCTTCATCTTCTATTACTCTTTTCGATGTTTGTATGTTTCCTTATCTAAGCTTTTTACACATCAGTATTTGATATTGACAAATACTGAAGTGAAAAAGCCTAAGTAGCAGAAACAAATGTGCTTACATTTTCTTACATTCTGAAACAAATATTAATTATTCCATCAGTTTGTGTTATACATATTCGTTGTCTTCATCTTCTATTACTCTTTTCGATGTTTGTATGTTTCCTTATCTAAGCTTTTTACACATCAGTATTTGATATTGACAAATACTGAAGTGAAAAAGCCTAAGTAGCAGAAACAAATGTGCTTACATTTTCTTACATTCTGAAACAATTATTAATTATTCCATCAATTTGTGTTATACATATTCGTTTTCTTCATCTTCTATTACTCTTTTCGATGTTTGTATGTTTCCTTATCTAAGCTTTTTACACATCAGTATTTGATATTGACAAATACTGAAGTGAAAAAGCCTAAGTAGCAGAAACAAATGTGCTTACATTTTCTTACATTCTGAAACAAATATTAATTATTCCATCAGTTTGTGTTATACATATTCGTTTTCTTCATCTTCTATTACTCTTTTCGATGTTTGTATGTTTCCTTATCTAAGCTTTTTACACATCAGTATTTGATATTGACAAATACTGAAGTGAAAAAGCCTAAGTAGCAGAAACAAATGTGCTTACATTTTCTTACATTCTGAAACAAATATTAATTATTCCATCAGTTTGTGTTATACATATTCGTTGTCTTCATCTTCTATTACTCTTTTCGATGTTTGTATGTTTCCTTATCTAAGCTTTTTACACAATAGTATTTGATATTGACAAATACTGAAGTGAAAAAGCCTAAGTAGCAGAAACAAATGTGCTTACATTTTCTTACATTCTGAAACAATTATTAATTATTCCATCAATTTGTGTTATACATATTCGTTTTCTTCATCTTCTATTCCTCTTTTGGATGTTTGTATGTTTCCTTATCTAAGCTTTCTACACGATAATATTTGATTTTGACAAATACTGCAGTGAAAAAGCCTAAGTAGCAGAAACAAATGTGCTTACATTTTCTTACATTCTGAAACAATTATTAATTATTCCATCAATTTGTGTTATACATATTCGTTTTCTTCATCTTCTATTCCTCTTTTGGATGTTTGTATGTTTCCTTATCTAAGCTTTCTACACGATAATATTTGATTTTGACAAATACTGCAGTGAAAAAGCCTAAGTAGCAGAAACAAATGTGCTTACATTTTCTTACATTCTGAAACAATTATTAATTATTCCATCAATTTGTGTTATACATATTCGTTTTCTTCATCTTCTATTACTCTTTTCGATGTTTCTATGTTTCCTTATCTAAGCTTTTTACACAATGGTATTAGATATTGACAAATACTGAAGTGAAAAAGCCTAAGTAGCAGAAACAAATGTGCTTACATTTTCTTACATTCTGAAACAATTATTAATTATTCCATCAATTTGTGTTATACATATTCGTTTTCTTCATCTTCTATTACTCTTTTCGATGTTTGTATGTTTCCTTATCTAAGCTTTTTACACAAAGGTATTTGATATTGACAAATACATAAGTGAAAAAGCCTAAGTAGCAGAAACAAATGTGCTTACATTTTCTTACATTCTGAAACAATTATTAATTATTCCATCAATTTGTGTTATACATATTCGTTTTCTTCATCTTCTATTACTCTTTACGATGTTTGTATGTTTCCTTATCTAAGCTTTTTACACAAAGGTATTTGATATTGACAAATACATAAGTGAAAAAGCCTAAGTAGCAGAAACAAATGTGCTTACATTTTCTTACATTCTGAAACAATTATTAATTATTCCATCAATTTGTGTTATACATATTCGTTGTCTTCATCTTCTATTACTCTTTTCGATGTTTGTATGTTTCCTTATCTAAGCTTTCTACACGACAATATTTGATTTTGACAAATACTGCAGTGAAAAAGCCTAAGTAGCAGAAACAAATGTGCTTTCATTTTCTTACATTCTGAAACAATTATTAATTATTCCAAGTAAACAAATACCAATTATAAAAAAAGTAATAAGACTGATGTTTTCCTATCTATTTCCTTTCTCATGTTTGTTTTTTGTTAATGTAACGAAAGAAGCCGGTCCCGTATTATCACAATTTAACTATGTATTTTCCACATAATTGACATATTTTATGAATGCGATGTAACAAAATTTGATTGCTGATTACTTTACTAACGAGTAAATAGAACGAACTAACTGCAGCCCATTTTTATGTATACACGTGTGATGTGAAGTGTTATTTATTGATATATTTTTCTTCCGCCTTCTTGTTCCTTTTAGATTTAAGTGAAAGACAGTGGAAAAATGTTTACTGCAACTTTGTATTTTGACAAGAGCGTTGATAAACATCCATCAATGCGTAAACGAATGTATAAATTCTACGAATGTGTATAGCATCAGATAAGTGTTGAAAGAAAGTAAGAAAATTACCAATAACCATACATAATTTAACCATCTAGTTTTTCCATAATGAAGAGTTGGAGAAATTAGAAGCGAGCTCGATATAAAATTGAAAATAAAATAAATATATCTATTATATTTTAAATAAATATATTTATTTGGCCAAAGTTAATTTCTTATTAAATACTTCATACAGGTAAAAAAAATACAGAATGCAGCGACAGCAGAGTATATCGCTCCCCACATTACTCTGAAAGCAATGTGGGAAGGCGCACGGCTCCAACAACATACCCCGCCGTGTGCGGTGAGTGCCGACCTACTGTTGCACTCCCCCCGAAGTCGAAATAATAATACGGCCATTAAATTCCGTAAAATAAAGCCGGCGAAAAGAAACCCATTGACAATAAGCATCGTGGTCTGGGGCAGAGAGTCGCAGACAACTCTATAAGCCTTTAATAGTCCGCTACGTTTTGCCAACGCAGCCTCTGTTTGGTCGGGGGCTGCTTATTCGATATATTCACAGCTAGCCACCATATCTGGTGGCCGTCCACTATTCGCCACCTGTGACTCCGTTGGTAGCCGTCAGCTCAGCCCCAACTTTTTTTTCTAACAAAATTAACAATTTCTAATAACGCTCGGAGGCATCCTTAATTTATCGTTGTTTTGTTTTACTACTTCTGCTTCCGTCATGTTAGAATAATAAGCAAATTATTTCTTTTAATATTTAACTTTACAATGCAAAGAGCGATTGGGGGCATCCTTTTTTTTGCAAAGAACTTTGTGTTTTTCTTGACATCTTCTTCTCTGCCGTATTGTTTCTTTTTGATTGAAGCTTCTATAACTGACAAAACGCTTATTGCAACTTTGAATTTTGACAAAAGTTGTCAATGAACATCTCATCAATTTGTGTTATACATATTCGTTGTCTTCATCTTCTATTACTCTTTTCGATGTTTGTATGTTTCCTTATCTAAGCTTTCTACACAACAATATTTTATTTTGACAAATACTGCAGTGAAAAAGCCTAAGTAGCAGAAACAAATGTGCTTACATTTTCTTACATTCTGAAACAATTATTAATTATTCCATCAGTTTGTGTTATACATATTCGTTTTCTTCATCTTCTATTCCTCTTTTCGATGTTTGTATGTTTCCTTATCTAAGCTTTCTACACGATAATATTTGATTTTGACAAATACTGAAGTGAAAAAGCCTAAGTAGCAGAAACAAATGTGCTTACATTTTCTTACATTCTGAAACAAATATTAATTATTCCATCAGTTTGTGTTATACATATTCGTTGTCTTCATCTTCTATTACTCTTTTCGATGTTTGTATGTTTCCTTATCTAAGCTTTTTACACAATAGTATTTGATATTGACAAATACTGAAGTGAAAAAGCCTAAGTAGCAGAAACAAATGTGCTTACATTTTCTTACATTCTGAAACAATTATTAATTATTCCATCAATTTGTGTTATACATATTCGTTTTCTTCATCTTCTATTCCTCTTTTCGATGTTTGTATGTTTCCTTATCTAAGCTTTCTACACGATAATATTTGATTTTGACAAATACTGAAGTG
Organism: Papilio elwesi; assembly: GCA_029849275.1. NCBI lineage: Eukaryota > Metazoa > Arthropoda > Insecta > Lepidoptera > Papilionidae > Papilio > Papilio elwesi. The sequence goes on from CM056717.1 coordinate 4,270,476, forward strand.
AAAAAGCCTAAGTAGCAGAAACAAATGTGCTTACATTTTCTTACATTCTGAAACAATTATTAATTATTCCATCAATTTGTGTTATACATATTCGTTTTCTTCATCTTCTATTCCTCTTTTCGATGTTTGTATGTTTCCTTATCTAAGCTTTCTACACGATAATATTTGATTTTGACAAATACTGAAGTGAAAAAGCCTAAGTAGCAGAAACAAATGTGCTTACATTTTCTTACATTCTGAAACAATTATTAATTATTCCATCAATTTGTGTTATACATATTCGTTTTCTTCATCTTCTATTCCTCTTTTCGATGTTTGTATGTTTCCTTATCTAAGCTTTCTACACGATAATATTTGATTTTGACAAATACTGAAGTGAAAAAGCCTAAGTAGCAGAAACAAATGTGCTTACATTTTCTTACATTCTGAAACAATTATTAATTATTCCATCAATTTGTCTTATACATATTCGTTTTCTTCATCTTCTATTCCTCTTTTCGATGTTTGTATGTTTCCTTATCTAAGCTTTCTACACGATAATATTTGATTTTGACAAATACTGAAGTGAAAAAGCCTAAGTAGTAGAAACAAATGTGCTTACATTTTCTTACATTCTGAAACAATTATTAATTATTCCATCAATTTGTCTTATACATATTCGTTTTCTTCATCTTCTATTCCTCTTTTGGATGTTTGTATGTTTCCTTATCTAAGCTTTCTACACGATAATATTTGATTTTGACAAATACTGAAGTGAAAAAGCCTAAGTAGCAGAAACAAATGTGCTTACATTTTCTTACATTCTGAAACAATTATTAATTATTCCATCAATTTGTGTTATACATATTCGTTTTCTTCATCTTCTATTCCTCTTTTCGATGTTTGTATGTTTCCTTATCTAAGCTTTCTACACGATAATATTTGATTTTGACAAATACTGAAGTGAAAAAGCCTAAGTAGCAGAAACAAATGTGCTTACATTTTCTTACATTCTGAAACAAATATTAATTATTCCATCAGTTTGTGTTATACATATTCGTTGTCTTCATCTTCTATTACTCTTTTCGATGTTTGTATGTTTCCTTATCTAAGCTTTTTACACAATAGTATTTGATATTGACAAATACTGAAGTGAAAAAGCCTAAGTAGCAGAAACAAATGTGCTTACATTTTCTTACATTCTGAAACAATTATTAATTATTCCATCAATTTGTGTTATACATATTCGTTTTCTTCATCTTCTATTCCTCTTTTCGATGTTTGTATGTTTCCTTATCTAAGCTTTCTACACGATAATATTTGATTTTGACAAATACTGAAGTGAAAAAGCCTAAGTAGTAGAAACAAATGTGCTTACATTTTCTTACATTCTGAAACAATTATTAATTATTCCATCAATTTGTGTTATACATATTCGTTTTCTTCATCTTCTATTCCTCTTTTCGATGTTTGTATGTTTCCTTATCTAAGCTTTCTACACGATAATATTTGATTTTGACAAATACTGAAGTGAAAAAGCCTAAGTAGCAGAAACAAATGTGCTTACATTTTCTTACATTCTGAAACAATTATTAATTATTCCATCAATTTGTGTTATACATATTCGTTTTCTTCATCTTCTATTCCTCTTTTCGATGTTTGTATGTTTCCTTATCTAAGCTTTCTACACGATAATATTTGATTTTGACAAATACTGAAGTGAAAAAGCCTAAGTAGCAGAAACAAATGTGCTTACATTTTCTTACATTCTGAAACAATTATTAATTATTCCATCAATTTGTGTTATACATATTCGTTTTCTTCATCTTCTATTCCTCTTTTCGATGTTTGTATGTTTCCTTATCTAAGCTTTCTACACGATAATATTTGATTTTGACAAATACTGAAGTGAAAAAGCCTAAGTAGCAGAAACAAATGTGCTTTCATTTTCTAACATTCTGAAACAATTATTAATTATTCCAAGTAAACAAATACCAATTATAAAAAAAGTAATAAGTCTGATGTTTTCCTATCTATTTCCTTTCTCATGTTTGTTTTTTGTTAATGTAACGAAAGAAGCCGGTCCCGTATTATCACAATTTAACTATGTATTTTCCACATAATTGACATATTTTATGAATGCGATGTAACAAAATTTGATTGCTGATTACTTTACTAACGAGTAAATAGAACGAACTAACTGCAGCCCATTTTTATGTATACACGTGTGATGTGAAGTGTTATTTATTGATATATTTTCTTCCGCCTTCTTGTTCCTTTTAGATTTAAGTGAAAGACAGTGGAAAAATGTTTACTGCAACTTTGTATTTTGACAAGAGCGTCGATAAACATCCATCAATGCGTAAACGAATGTATAAATTCTACTAATGTGTATAGCATCAGATAAGTGTTGAAAGGAAGTAAGAAAATTACCAATAACCATACATAATTTAACCATCTAGTTTTTCCATAATGAAGAGTTGGAGAAATTAGAAGCGAGCTCGATATAAAATTGAAAATAAAATAAATATATCTATTATATTTTAAATATATTTATTTGGCCAAAGTTCATTTCTTATTAAATACTTCATACAGGTAAAAAAAATACAGAATGCAGCGACAGCAGAGTATATCGCTCCCCACATTTCTCTGAAAGCAATGTGGGAAGGCGCACGGCTCCAACAACATACCCCGCCGTGTGAGGTGAGTGCCGACCTACTGTTGCACTCCCCCCGAAGTAGAAATAATAATACGGCCATTAAATTCCGTAAAATAAAGCCGGCGAAAAGAAACCCATTGACAATAAGCATCATGGTCTGGGGCAGAGAGTCGCAGACAACTCATTAAGCCTGTAACTGTCCGCTACGTTTTGACAACGCAGCGGCTGTTTGGTCGGGGGCTGCTTATTCGATATATTCGCAGCTAACCACCATGTCTGGTGGCCGTCCACTATCCGCCACCCGTGACCCCGTTGGTAGCCGTCAGCTCAGCCCCAACTTTGTTTTTTTATTACTACTTCTACTTCCATGATTTCAGATAAATTAAACATTTTTTTAATAATAAAAATAACCTTAAATTAATATTGTTTTTTTCTACTTCTACTTCCATTATGTCAGAATAATAAACAATTAATTTTTTTAATTAATGAAATTAATATTGCTAAGAGCGAATGCAGGCGTCCGTTTTTTTCAAAGAACGATGTTTATACGACGACAAAGTAATTTTCTGCATACGAAACTAAAAGTTGATATTTTGTATCTCCTTCCATTCTGAAGTAATGAATATTACGCGGCACTTAATTATTCTCTTTTTGATAATAAAAGTTGTTCGGGTAAAGACGTTTTACATTTTTATATCTTTTTGTTTTTTTTTATAATTATAGGCCAAAGTGAGTTTTTATTTTCTAATTCAAAGTAACTCAAGCTAACGGGCACGTGAAATTAACACCCGTTCAGTCGAAATTCTTAAAGATTTACTTTTACTTCTTTAAGGGCTTAAGTTCTTTGCCAGTCCGTCGTCCGTGAAAAAAACGGACGTCCAAAAGCGATCGTCTTACATGTTCATTTGTGTCATTTTTTTATTTTCGGTAGAAATGTTTTATAGAATTACGGAAGGAAATTTTCAATGACACAATCGAACATGTTTACAGAATATTACGTCTTAATTAAAAACCAAAAGCTACGAACGCAATGTACGCGCAGTAGCAACAGAACAATATGACGGTTAAACAGGAGGCAGCGAGAACTAGAGAAAATATCTCCATTTTCCTTCCGCCTTCGTTTGCCCTTCTTACCTGAAAAAGAATATAATATAAAAATTCACAGTATTTATTATAGTTAAAAAAAATCCCTCTCTCGGAGAGGAGGCCTGTGTCCCTGCAGTGGGAAACATTCTAGAAAAGGCCGATTTATTATTATTATTATAGTGGTTTCCTTTCATAGAAAATGTCATCATAGCTTCGATCGTCATTATCGTAATACATTTTGTCAATAATTTTTACGTCTCTGCTAGTAACAACAGTGTTCTTTTCAGGAAAATAACTCTGAAACCTTTGGCATTCTGCGCGTAACCTACAAATACACCTTCTTTAGCTTTGGCTGTAAACTGTCCTCGTCTTCGTTTGTTCAGTACAAAAGCTTTGCTACCGAATACTTTCAGATGATTGCCCCACCTACCATTAGACGGCTCAAGGTCACCCAAAAGGCAATGGAGAGGGCAATGCTCGGAGTCTCTCTGCGTGATCGCATCAGAAATGATGTGATCCGCAGTAGAACCAATGTAACCGACATTGCCCGAAGAATTGCAAACCTTAAGTGGCAATGGGCCGGACACATTGCTCGCAGAACGGATGGCCGATGGGGCCGAAAGGTCCTAGAGTGGCGGCCACGTACAGGTCGACGCAGCGTAGGTAGGCCTCCCACACGATGGACCGATGATCTGGTCAAAGTTGCGGGAGCCCACTGGATGAGGGTGGCAGAGGACCGATCTTTGTGGCGATCAATGGGGGAGGCCTACGTTCAGCAGTGGACAGATATCGGCTGAAACGACGACGACGACGACGACGATTGCCCCACGGTGTTCGAACATTCCATTTTTCATAAGGCGAATTACCGTTTAATGCTCTTGTAGGACATCTGTTTATGAGGTAGTTTGCAGTACTTATTGCTTCAGCCCACAGATGTTCTGGTATGTTTGCTTCTATCATTAAGCGTCGTGCTTTATCCATGAGCGTACGATTCCTTCTCTCGCTCTGGCCATTTGCTGTGGCGTGCAGGGAGCAGACAATCTTCGGTGTATGCCGCTTTCTTTTAGGTAACGGTCAAATTCTTTGTTGCAGTATTCTCTGCCATTGTCTGATTGGAGTGCCCGAACTTTTTTATTAAAAGAATTTTCTACCTTATTTTTGAATTCTTTGATTTTTTCCAAAACTTCATCTTTGTGTCTAAGAAAGTACACGCAGCAATATTTTGAAAAATCGTCGATAAAGGTCACGAAATATTTGGATCCTGCAATAGTTTCCGTCCTCATTGGTCCGCACACATCACTATGGATTATTTCCAGTGGTTCACTCGATTGTGGTCCATCTATGGATTTGTATGGCAACTGAGTCTTTTTACCTTTTATACAGGTTTCGCAAGTGGGCATTTTTCCGAATTTTTCCAGGTTTACGCCTGTGATCAGTTCGTTTTTATTAATTAGTTTCATATCTGTTTCATTTAAGTGTCCAAGTTTTTGGTGCCATAACATTATATTGTTATCAGACACAGCGCTTGCAATACTTGAATTTTCAAAATTTACATAATATAAGCCATTCCTTTTTTGCAGTCAAGGTTGTTTCATTCATTTTATTTTTAATGTAGGCCATATTATTAACAAAACTGACAGTGCAGCCATTTTGCGTAAGTTTTCCTACTGATAGGAGATTCGTCGATAGCTTTGGCACGTATAGTGTGTCATGTAAATTAATTATACAGTCGTGTAGTTCGAAACTTACTTTGCCTTTGCCTTCGATTTTGGTTGTATGACAGTCAGATGCTAGTTTGACACTCAACCTGACTACCTGACTCTGGCTGTATCTCTTCAAACTGCTCTTTTTGGGCACACATATGCGATGTGCAGCCAGTGTCCTAACACCATATGTTCGCCGAAGTTATTGACATGGACTTATATATGGGCTTTACGCTGTAATTCTTTTCTACTTTATTACACTTTTTTACTTTGTCTTTCTTTCCGCTCCAACACGTTTCCGTCGTATAAGGGTCATACTTTTTACACTTTTGACAATATTTCTTTACCTTTTTCTTGGTGTACAAAACTTTTCCGCCGTTTTCAACATTGTTGTCGTTAGCATTCTTTCGAGCTTCACTTTCCTCAAGGATTTTTATCTTTAGTTCCTCGGGAAGCGGTAAAGTATCACGTGACTCGATGGCTATGCGGAAATTTTCGTAACTCGCAGGTAAACTGTACAACATCATTATGCTCAACAAATCTGGATGAATCTTCATCCATGTCCGCTAACTTATCCACTATGTCCATAAAATTGTTCAGGTGGTCGCGGACGTCTTCGCTGACCATGTGTTTCTTTAACACAAGCTGCTTCAACAGTGTCGCTTTGCGAGCGGGCCCCTGACTTTGGTAAATACTTTTTAATTTATTCCAAAGCTCTTTCGACGACGTGTGCATCCTTCGATCTGTTTCAGCTCGGATGGTGAAATCAGAAGCAGGAGTTCCGCCCGTGCTAAGAGATCGTTCTTTTTGAACTTTTCGGTCTCTTCCGCCGTCGATGTCGTCATCAAGCATTTTTCGCCGGATAGGTAGTCCCATAAATAATTTTTTATGAGGACGGCTTGCGCTTGTAAACACCATGTGTCGTAGTTATTTTTCGTCAGACTTTCTATACGGTATGCGGAACTTGCCATAATAATTACATTTATTTTTTTATATATTGCTTTAACCACGCTCTGCTACCAATTGTTGTGGATTTTAAAATAAACGATAATTAATGTAAAACAATGGGCATTTTATTTATGGAGAGAAATGTGTCAAGTCGAGGTGACAAGTAAAAGAATAAAACAGAGTTGTGTATTAAAACTATAAATAAGGTTTGATTCAACATATACAAATACTTAAGGCAGTGATAAAGACACACGAGGATTGTCAGCCAGCCCATGCCTTACCAAATACTTTGACGGCTCGGATTGACAATGTCTTGCTGTCAGTTGGTAATATTTTTTTAATAATAATTTAAATTAAATAATTAATTTAACTAATTGTTAAAAAAATGACATCCTGTACTGATATTTCAAGTACTGCGCCAACAAATCTGTCTTCAACTTTTCTTCTTTTTTTGTACTCTTTAACACTGAATAACCCTTCTGTAAATTACATTCTAAAATTAAAACACTACTTTGGAAGTGTTGGTAGGGGACGCCGCAGCAAAACTTAATTCGATCAGATTAGCGGCTTTCCAAAAAAGGACGATATAAGGAGCATATAACTGATGATTAATGTAGAAGCGAGAGAGGTGTGTCAGATATGCTCCAAATGGAAATCCATGATCTATGCCTACCCCTCTGGGTTACGGGCGTGAGAGTTATAATATATTATATTTATGCATCTACTTATATTATATAAGTAGATGTATAAATTTAAATTTATCACTCTTAGAAATTTATAGCACACTATGTTCAACACTTTGATAATCGAACATAAGGATGTGCTAGGTTATATTGACTAATTATTCTTTGTTTCAGTATTTATTATTAGATAATAATATTAATAATAATAATAATAAATTGGACATTTGGTGTTGACAAGTGTGCGGTCATAAATATACAGAAGGGGAGGGTTGCAACTTCTGAGAATTTGCAGTTCTCTCAGGATGTATCCCTCATTTCTCTGTCGGAGGCTGAAAGCTACAAATATCTTGGTATGTCAGAAGCAGTAGGCATTAATGATAAGTGCATGAAACAGCTGATAAGTAAGCGGTTCTTCGGATGCCTGAAAAAAGTTCTGAAAAGTCTTTTATCAGGTGGAAACAAGAGCCGTGCATTTAATAGCTGGGTCGTGCCTATCTTAACCCACTCTTTTGGCGTACTGAGGTGGTTTCAAACAGAACTGGATGGCTTGGACAGAAAAGTTCGTCGATTACTAACAGCATATCGCATGCATCATCCGCGTTCGTCTGTAATGAGATTGTATATCCCACGGAAATGTCCCCCACATTCATCAAGCCTTCTTATGCACTCACTTCCATCGGAATTAGCTTTCTGCACACAACGACGACTTAACCTATTAAAAACACACTATATTCAAAAAGAACTAATTCACTAAAAAGTAAAAAATAATTTTACGCAAGTAAACATAAGAATCAATTCTTAAACCTTTTTGTTTTTGGACTCAACCAGCGCAATTTTGAATCGAATTGTGACGTGCAACGAAAAGTGGATTCTGTTCGACAATCAAAAGCGCTCAGCAAGTTTATTCTGATCCTGGTTCAGCAAATTCCCTAAACGAAAAATTACTTCTAGAAAGTTGATGGTCACTGTTTGGTGCTCTAGTGAAGATTGATTCATCACAGTTTTTTAACAAGCAGCATGAGCATTTCTGCAGATGTGTACTGTGAAGAACTGAAGACAATGATGGAGAAGCTTGCACAACTGCGACCAGCTTTGGTCAATCGGTCGTCCCTACTACTCCTACACGACAACGAGTAACCTGCACAACAGACAGTATTTAAGCTGCTAGAGTTGGGGTTGGAGGCTCCTTGTCCTTGCACTCACTTACTTTTTCTAAAATTTCGACAACTTTTTAGCAGGGCATAAATTCAATTACCGAGAGGTAATACAAAATACCTTCGAAACGTGTGTTGCCCTTCTTGGGGCACTGGCATCAATAAACTGGCACTGCGTCGGTAAAGATGCATCGATTACATGGGTGATTTCTTTTAATAACACAAATAAAAAAGTTTGGAAAAAATACTTATGGGCATCCTTTGACATTGTAACCATCCTTTTTTCCTCTAGGGATTATTAGGAGTATATTAATGAAATCGACTCGGAAACATAAAATGTCTCCAAGTCGAAACACCACCAAGATCATCTCTTTTATATTATATTAGGACAATGGTATATTTATATGTGATCGTCTAGTTGTAGAACTTTGTTCTACTTTGTGAGTTGTAATAACTAGTTCTTTTAGGAATTATAAGGGAAGAAAGATTCGTCAAGCTTATTGAAGCCGTAGGATGCTTATTATTAAAGATTTTAAAGTCTATATAAATTTGCCAAAATAATATGCTAAATTTATTGATCAATTGCAGTTTCAAAAATATTTCATTAAAATATTTTACTTGCAAAGGGTTTACATGCTTTAATCTCAAATACCCGATACAAACCTACTTTTGCAACATATATTTTTATCTTTAAAATATATGGAGGTACACAGCTCCAACGGAAATCCCCGCTGTGTACGGTGAGCGCGGTCCACCGGTTGCACCCCCCTCGAACAAAGGACAACATATCGGCCACAGTATGTCGCAGAAAAATACTGGTAAACCAGTTAGAGAGTTTTTAGCTCATTATTGGTGAATTCAGTCGATTCAATAAAACTCGCTTCAGGGGATGGTTAATTCCCTCGTTGTGCGGTGTCAGCGCAAGCCTTGAGAGCATAGCTCCCTCCAGCTACCATCTTCGCAAGAGACGAATGGACAGGCTCCACCAACTAATGTCAGGGCAGTCTCGGCCACATTAATAACTTTTAGTATAATTCTCGAACATCATATAATTGTGTTATACACCAACTCTTCGCATAATGTGAGTCTCGATCGAATTTGCATCACCCACCAATAATTCGCCTTCGTTTATAAACATGGGTACTTTACAGGCCACTTAATTGATTTGTAAATCATGGAGGGCAAACAGTCTGCAATCCTGTATAGAGGGACCCGACTTGGGCAAATGTAATTAAGACAAGCGTCATACTACAATACAGAATACCATAGCAAACGACAATATCTTATCCTCAACCGTTCTGAATAATATATATATCCGCTACCTCTATTTTCATCCATATAAACAGAATCAATTTCGGTACAAAAGTTAGTTGGCAATAAATATAAACTCGATGTATCATTGCCGCTTATATAGGCAAAATGAAGGAATAATCTGGAATAAACTAGTTTAGAATAATTGAGAAGCAATAAATCTTTTGATGTGTCGCCATCAAGAATTTTATCGAGCAAGCCGAGTGGCGGCGATTATCACTGTCACTGCCATGAGTATAAGTACCTGGTAATATTTTTTTAATTGCATATTTTCAAAATGTCTCACGGGTCGGGCGGACATATCCTACAGCGGGCCGGATTCGGCCCGCTGGCTGGTTGTTGCCCATATATATATTAATAGATGAATAGATAGATATATATACAGAGATATAGACAAAACTATGAAAAATATATTAAAAAATAAAATAGTTTAGTTTTGAGTATTGGTACCATCCATACTAATATTATAAATGTGAATGTAAGTTTGTTTGTTACGCTTTCAGGCCAAAACTACTTAACCGATCATCATGAAACTTTGTACATATTCTTGGAGGTATTAGAAGTAAAGTAGGATACTTTTCATAAAAAATGGTGTATAAAATGTGAAGCATGTATGCTCCCTATAGAATCCGAAACGGCTGGGCCGATTTCGATGAAATTTATAGGGATTGTTGAGATTGACACATTCCTGTGTTTGATAGCGATCGGATCACCATAATTAGTGGTACCCGGACGAAGCCGGGGCAGGTCTTTAGTTAGTTATAAGTTGGAAGTGACATTGTAATTAAAAATATATATACCGTTCCAAATATTAGTATTATTGTTACAATTACTGAAAAACTTTTTCACATCCTGCAGAAACCCCTCTGCGGGTGAAGGCCTCCACCGGCGGGCAGACATTCATGTGTAACAGCTGTATAACAGGCACTGATTGTACGTTGTGATCCCAAAAATCTAAATAGTGAAAACTTAATAGAGGCAGGGATATAAAGTGGTAGTAAAAAAAACTAAACACTTAGGATACATCAGAGAAAATCCCAAAATAAAAAAAACAAACCAAGTAAGGGAACTGCTAACTAAATTTTTGTTTCATGGCAAGGATAGGATAAATAATACAATCGTAAATAATTATTCAACAGTACAATGACAATAATACATTTGAGAACGCAATCAATTCTAATATACGCCAGGAAATCGTCGAATTATGAGAAAGAGGCGCTCGAGCTTACTCGAAAGCAATAAACAAAGAAATACTTTGACAGAGAAAATTCTGGATATCTGGCGACATGAATTAAAATACTAGGATGTACCGTTCGTAATCGATTCTACCAGTATTAAATAAATTCTAAATCAAGTTTTGACATGTATGAAATAAAAATATCCCTATAAATTTTATCGAAATCGGTCCTGCCGTTTCGGAGCCTAACGGAACATACATACTTCGCTTGTTATATACTTTTTTCATAAATAGTCCTATGTTACTTCTAATACCTCCATGAATATGTGTACAAAGTTTCATGATGATCGGTTGAGTAGTTTTCGCGTGAAAGCGTAAGAAACAAACTTACATTCACATTTATAAGAAACTAAGCAGTGGCCAAGTAACAAAAATAATTGTTAAATAATTGATTAGGCTCGGCCGGAGAAGTACACGACTTGATGCCCATGTCCCATGTGCCCAGTCTTCAAAATACTAAGTCTAAAATCAATATTAACTTAAGTATAAATGTTGCAGGGTGAAAACTTACTAAAAGTATAGAATATTCTTTAGAGCTTAATGAAGTTTCCATCAGCATCGGAGTACAACGGAAATTGTTGAAAGTCAGTTAAAGCCATCTTAGGCAGCGAGGCACGAACAAAGTACAACCAAGACTTTGATTTCGCTGAAGCAAGCTGCTAATAAGCTACGGTAAAATGGAACATCCTTGTTAACTTGTCAATTTCCTCATTCTGCTTCCATTGAAACTTCAAAGCGATCTTTATCGAAACAACGAGACCACGTAATATGGTAAAATGTCCTTCAAACAATGAAGCGGAATCAATGTTCGGCTTACACCCGCTTTCGACATTCAAGACCTATCCTTAGTTAGCTATCCGAGATTGAAATTTCAATCCATTTCCTACTTTTAGTATTTCAATAACCGATCTATGGCGGTTCACTTTTAAATCTATCGTTGGTATATCTTCAAATCCATCCTGGATTTGAATTTGTGTGGAAGTGACAGATGAACGTTTTCTATAATCGAAATATGACAAATCCATTTTTGACATTCGTTTTTTCTTAATTTGCAATCCCTCCATTTCGATTGATTGTCGCGTGAAAGTTTAGATTGTTTAAAAATGGAAGTATTTATAAGTGTTTGACAGTTATATTGAGATTCTAGTTCAATTATCGAATTGGAATGATACCGACGGCGCGGGCAACAAAGAAGAGCAGGGTCGTCCAAATTCGTTTCGGTGAATCAATTTTGCAGCAAGCCTAGTCGACGCCGAGTTTATATTCAGGTTTCGAATGAATAAACAATTCGTAGAATCCATTTTAAACGAAAAATTGCTGTTTATCAAAGTGAAATCAAGACGGTAAGGAAATCGCTCTGGCTTTATATCTGGCGTTAAATTAAATTAAATATTAAGTAGTAGGTGCAAACACCCGCTTCGCTAGGTTATTAATGCCATTATTACCACCATACCGACAACATCATATCACCACTATTTTAACACTTTTAAAAATTAAAATATTTTACAGCGCAATAATCGTAAGTTTTTATTGCGTTTAATGTAAATTACTATTTTTCTACGAGTTGTAGATATGATTAATTGTTACATTACCCACTTTAAACAAAACATACTGTTAGATTTACTCAATATACGCATATGAATTAAGTTGATAGCTTGATTTTAATAATTATTATTGTATTGAATATAAATTCGTTGTGAAGATCCGGTGAGGCTTAACAACAATATTAATAATATTAGAAAAATAAGTTGTTGTGTTGATTCCGTTTGTCGCGCTTCTATCCGGCGACGTAGTTGATGGTACCACCGTTCGATGGTGATGGGGAGAGGGGGGGATCGATGTGGAGTGCATGCGATGCACTGAAGGCGGCCGGCAGTCTTGAGGAGAAATTAAGGGAAACAACAAGTGGAGTAGAAATAATATAAGTGAAATATTGTGAAGTGACTGAAGTCCCTTTGGCTCATTTGCCCGGATAACGTAAGTAGCGGTATATTTCATATTTTTTTTATTTTAATAATGTAAGGAATATTTTGTTACAAATTGGAATATCTTACTCTTACTATATTTAGTTACTCTTACTCTAACTCGAGTAAGAGTAACTAGTCAGTAGTAAGAGTAAGGTTTAAATTGTTTTTTTATTACAAAAACGATAATGGAGTACTTTTCTTATTTCCTTTAAAAAAATTGTATTTATGTAACTACTTCCAAACCCGATCTCGATCGAATCACCGATTGCTTGATTAAGAGCACAAATTGTGTCTAATAAGCTTGTGGGCGCGAATTCGTCATATGTTAGTGTCACTGTGTGATAGTTTTCGTGAACCATTCTAGCAGAAGCTAAAGCTTAGATGTAATGGTAGAAACAATGCTATTCAAATTTATTTACAAACTAGCTGTTCCTGTGACTTCGCCCGCTTGGAATTAAAGGAAATGATTTTTTTCTTTACCTGATTTATTCATTGAAATGCTCATGCAAAGATTAATATTTTTGTTTACAAGTCAACGTTATATTTAATTTATTAATTACAGTAATTAAAATTTCGTGCGTCTAAAAGTAGCCCATAAGGTTTTTATAAGGAAAAGTTTTTTTTGCCATCGATAATGGTAACTGAAAACGTAGCATCCTAAGTAGACTTTTTATATAAAACTTTTTAAAAGGATATCACAATCATATGAAAATGAAATATGTTCAGTAATATTTCGATTATCGTAAGGCTGTGTTTAATAAGATTTAGTGTAAAGTAAAATTCGCCTCACTTTTTTTCTGACACACAAAATTTATGACAATTATCTGAAAATTAGCCTTAGCCAAGCTCAGATAATTTTCAGTTGGAGAGTTGTGATAAAAAAGATAAAGTGAGATTTTAAATGTACTGGATATTTTTAGGCGCATCCTTATGACCACCGGACCGAAGTTTTTACGACAGGTAACGAAAACCTGTGGAGAATCAGAGCATACTTAATTGGTATTGGCTTGCGAAGCTTAGCTTACATATTCCATCGTAACGTACCAGACAGTCGATTGTCGCTTTGATTTGAGTTAACGGTAAATCCGTTTAGAGGATTTTTGAAGTTCTATTTATAGAAATTTATATATAGAGGGGACATTATGATTTTACGACCGAGTGGAAGGAGCTTTTTTATGGATGTTAATTAGTAGCTCCGCTCCTGATTTACAGATTGTAATGATTTTTTTATTTGACAGGTAGTGCGTATTATGTGGTCCCATTTTTTAAATTAAAAATGACAAGTAGTTTTTCAGTTATTCGTAATAATGCATAACAAAATGGCGGACAATTTTGTTTTCTTGGCTTACATACATACGTAGGCTAAACTTTAGGATTTTCATTAAAATGATGAAAAGAATTGTAGCTCTTTAAATATGCTAAATAAAAGTCCGCGATGAACTTATATAAAATACATCTACTCGTATAGTTGTCTCATAATAACCATTTTTTCTTCAGAAACATTAATTAAAACGCATACGCAACTTACTACGCTATTATTAGTGTTCGGTATCCTTATCCGTTTTAATTTGAATTTAAAGTAGATTGTAGTTGCCCTTTAAACTAAATCATTCTGACCAATAATTTAGAAGATATCAGAAGATTAAAAATACTCGCCACTGAAAAATGCAGCAACACGTAACAAAGAAAAGAACAATTTTGCTTTCTTGGCTTACGTAGTCTAAATTATAATATCTATACATACAAAACATGTATGAAATTGTATCTCTTTAAATGTAGTACTAAAAAGGCCGCGGTGACATATCATGGTCCGTTGAAGTTTCCCTTCTAATATTGATAAAAATGGTACCATGTTATTTGATTATTTGAAAGTTTATTTATTTGGTTAAAACTAATAATCCTTTCCATTTTGAAGCCATAAGTGAGATTGAGTGGACGTGAAGTGGGCAAGCGACGTGATACCGTGCGATGAATTTCTGTACCACAGTAACAAACGATGACGTGTGTCGTTGCAGGATGGCGGCGAAAAAGATGTCAATAGTGCGGACATCGCTTTGACGAGGAATGTTGACAGTTTCACTTGACACGGGACGCGTCAGTCGGCGCTTCGAGCGATCGAACCTGGGGAGTAGAAGTTTTATCGAGGGCAACCTCACTGCTAACCATTTTGCAAACGGCACGTCTAAACATTGTACGGATCCATTTTCAATGTACTTATCAAAAGTGTAACTTTATAATGATTTAATGTGTTTCGTCGCTGCTCGTATTCCACGTAAGATGTTTGTAAGACTTTCCCATTGTAAGATAGATCGCAACACCCCTCCTTCCGACATGAAGGCGTGTACTTACGAAAATTATCTTATTCACTAGACAGGTCCTGATGATAATAATATAACTACGGTACGGTACTCCCGGTAGCAATACAATGTCTATTGACTCACTTGTTTTAGGAAAAAAAATTGAATACAGTAAGAGTTTTAAAAACCCTCTCACCAATTTCGATGGAAGTTCAAGATAGAGTTAAATGGTATAAAGTTAAGAAAATAATGATATAAAAAGTGTTGAACAGAATGGTAAAAATTTTAGTAGCAGTCAGTCATTGAATGGATTCATCCGAACTAGCGCGATCAACGAAGGGGCTTGTGCCCAGACGAGTGCGATCGGCTAAAGGGGCCTGTGCCCGGACTAGTAACTCTTATATCCGGTCTAGTTTAAACTGCAGGGGTAATCCGGGTCAGTTAAGTTTAGTCAGTTGTTAAAAGGATCAATAATCGAGTTAAATGGTCTTGAATCTCTTAAGGGTTGATGCGAACCGGTTCGTTTCTTATTATACGATAAGTCTCTCAATTTTATTTCCAGAGTAATAATGTCAAAGGTTGACGTCGAGTCAAATAAAGCTAATATTAATTAAGGGGCCCGAGACGATCAAGCGGTTTGTTCAAACCTTACGTGTCTAATGAAACCGTTTGAAATGGCCGTTTCAAACGGTTTCAAACGACACTCCGCAATTTGGTACGGTACGCAGTACTCAGTACGTAAGTCATTAATCGGACTTTTTATTGTCACATTTGTGACGCAAACAAATTGTGAGATGCCCTCTAACACGAATTGCGATTTCCTCGCGTTTATAACGTCTATATCCAGCGCAAACTAAGCTGAGTTTGTTCAAACGCGTCGGTACACGATGAAATGACGTGTCAAATACAACATAATATAAAATTTCATCAGACAAGCTCCAAGTCCGTTACTGTTTGACAAACCTGAACACTTCTAGTTTCTAGTTTCTACGTAACTAGCTTTGTAAGCAATGAATAATTTTAGTAGTTCGAGTCAAATCTATTTACCCGTTGAAATCAAACCGTTCGATCCTCTCGGGGCCCCTTTAAAGGCCAGATCACCCGTCGAACATCGTACTACCTAAATAAATTAATTTGGTTATAACACCTCCACTTCTTAATACGATTTTGAATTCTATTCATCCTTCCCACTATTATTCATTGAGATCGATAGCATTGACTGAATCGTGTTCGGCTGCGGTTTCGTTTGTGAACAAATGGTTTAAATGAATTTTATTTTGAAAAATAAATGTAGTTAATATTCAATGGAAGGCTTTCTCGCAAATCAACTTTAACATTTCTTTCGACTAGTACATAAACAAAGATCACAGACGCGATTTTTTTTTATATTACAAAGTGGCAAACGAGCAAGCGGGCCCTGGAAAAAAGTACCGCTACCCATAGGCATCCGCAACAAGCTAATGAGTTGCAGATGCGTTGCCTACCTTCATGGACGAAGGAGGAGACAAACAGAAAAAAGGATAATTCCATTCCCTGTCCATCCCCTCCTCATCCGTCAAATCCTCTCCCTCTTCCCATCCTTTCCTTATCAGAAAAGGGTAGGAGGGGGAAGAGGACTACAATTAGGCCTCCGGCACGTCACTCATCAGACGAAACGCAGAATACTTCTACTTCACGCTTGTCTTCTGTGACGTCGTGGTATTTCACCGGTCGAGCCGGCCCATTCGTGCAAAAGATGTTGTTATTGCGGGCTCTACCACATGAAAATGCGATTCAGATTTTTTTCTCTTTTGAAAAACGTCTCTTGGACATTGTTCATAAGCTGATTCTAATTTCCCGCGGTGAGAAGAAGAAATAAGGTAGTGTTAATGGAGTGCTATTGTAATGTATGCAGTTGTCCTTTTTTTCGTGAGAGTTTTGAGGATTTAGCGCAACAAGGTCTTTGACGGCTGAGCCCCCAATTCCCGTCAGTCCAGTGTCGAATATAATTGAAGGTTAACTAACTATATTTATAGTTTCGCATATAAATATGTTATATGTCGTATGAAGTAAGTTAAAGCGTTTTTTTTAAACTTTTTATATCGGTTATTCAAAATAATCTCCCATGTCATCGAAGCATCTTTTCCAACGCAGTAGTAGTTTTATGCCCTTCTTGTAAAAATAAACTGGACGGGAGGGAACAAATTCTTCAGACATTTTATATTGCTTCTTAAATGGAACGCCCATTTTTTTTCAAGCTTAATTATTTTACCGATGTTATGCAAATGGATGCTATTATGGATATACGGGCATCAATTCCTTGGTAGTTTGAAACGGATCGGCTTCTACCATGACATTCGATTCATCGTTATCTACCGTTCATTCTTCAAATCAAAGTTTCCAAAACGAAAGTGATTGAACGTTCGTTCGATTGTCCTTACGAACTGTTTCTGCTGTGTTAGTTCCGAACCGGCACTCGTATTTAATAATTACTCTTACTGTCGACGTATCCATCTTCACTTTTAAAGCCAAATGAAAAAAAACAATTGAACGTCAAACAATACCATACACACTTTTCAAATTTAGAATTCTCTAGTCGTTCTGGCATTTATTACACGACGAAATAGCGCACTCACTTCGCGCTTAGGTAATATGATCTGAGCCGTTGCCTGAGTTAGGCAATATAGGGAGAATCGGTTTATAAGGAACAGGATAAAATCGCTTTTATGCACTACGTTATTTACGTCATTCTTTGCTTCAATTTATTACATAACTGAGTATTTTACTATTATATAGATATACCAAATAATAAAATAAAAAATATAATCAGATTAGTAACATATTACAGAAGGGATCACCATTACATAAGGAGTACCCGTAATCGACGAGCATGTAGGCGTAGATGTATGTAGAAGAAGCGAGAGCCAGAATAGCGGACGGATATCCATGATCTCTGTCTACTCCCCTGGGTTACAGGCGTGAGCGGCATTACTACTACTATAATTACTCTGATTTTTGCCTGATGAGTGAGGTGCCGGAGACCCAAATCTCGTCCTATTACCCTTTTTCTAATAAGGAAAGGATGGGAAGTGGAATAGTATTTGTCTCTTCCTCTGTCAATTATAGGTAGGCAACGCATATGCCAATTATTACCTTGTTGCAGTGGGTAGCGGTCAGTTAATATCTGGTGACCCGCTTGCTTGTTTTCTCCCTACTCCTATAAAAATGCCTCTGACAAATCTTATACCACCTATGTCCTATAATATAGAGATATAATATATTATGGATATTGTTATACAAATCAATGACACAAACTAAAACCTAAATCTACTTCCAGGGCCGTTTCAAAACACACTAGTGAGGGCTTTCGAAAATGCGGGCTTACATGAAAAAAGTTCTGAACAGAGAAAATGAAAAAATAAAACGTAACGAGTCGAAAGACGTGCCCAGACGTGGCTTAATACAACGTCGTTGTAAAACAAAACGAAACACAGTCAGCGTAAATTAAATTAAATACGCTTTATTAATATTGAAATACAATATAACAACCAACTTTCAATCGAAGAAAGATAATAAATAAAAAAGTACATAGTAATAAACACATCGCTAAGCCTGACCGTGTACTGCGCGGCTTTTGAAATCACTTGCGTGTAGTTTTTACGGGTTTTTTATTTAAAATTTTTGATATCTTCTAAACTATTAGTCAGAATGATATAGTTTACGGAGCAATTATAATTTACATTAAATTCTCTTAATGATCAACACATTTAAATGGATAAGGATTCATACCGCGGTAAGTTGCGTATGCGTTATAATTAATGCGTTCCAAGAAAAAAGAGGATATTGTGAGACCACCATAGAAGAAAGATATGTCATCGCGGACTTTAATTTGGTTTATTTAAATTATTTCAAGCATTATTTTAATGAAGTCCTATAGTTCTGCCTACGTAAGCCAAGAAAGTAAAACTCAACTTTTTCATATTATGCATTATTAAGAATAACTCAAGAATTACCGGTCGGATCTTGACTAAAAAAAATAGGACCAATCGACAAGCAAAAAGTATTACCGAAATCGGTACACCAGGAGCGGAGTTCTGAGGTAACAAACATAAAACCTGTGGCACTCGGAGACTGCCACAGTAAAGCTATTGCATAGCATTTTTATCAACTTACGCAATTATATATTTTTTTATTATTTATGCAGTATTTTTTTCTTTGATATTAATTCAAGTTACACTTTTTGACCGTAGTGACCGATATGAAAACCATTTTTATTCTTTTATTGAATAAATGAGAAATTAATATCGTTTAAAGTATTTTTATTATCTTACAATACATGTAGGTTATTCAGGATTTTTTATCAAAACTAAAACTATAGGTTTATGGTAACTGACAAACAAAACTTTCTCACAAACAGCTGCTTACGTATTCGTCCGATTTCGGAACAGCTCGTCTCGATCCGTGCGAGCTTTGTAGTCGTACCATGTACATACACGTTGAGCGAACGCTCGGCTGAGCTACATGGTAGGCGGAGTGGGGGTGTTATGTTTTATTAACGTTACGGAATTTCTCGATTCGATCGCCGCGCTCAAAGCCTGCGATAAAAGCAATGCAATAGCTTAAAACATACAGACGAATTGATAACCTGCTCCTTTTTGAACTCAGTTAAAAAGTGTCTTGTTGTAAAACATCCGTTTTTTACGACTTCCTTTACTAATTTCAGATATGAAAAAAATCTCATGTTGTGAAATTGTTGAGTTGGAACCTCACGCTGATGTTTTGTGAGGCGTGCAATTCAATAACCAATAATATTTTGTAATTTGTATAGCAGAAATGACGGCTTGGTTCATTTTATGTTTAGTCTTCGGCAGTAGTGATAGAAAATAATAGTAATTCGTTGCGTTGCATGCATTGCATGTTGTGTTGTTAATAATATGTAAGCGGCTTAACGTAGTTGACTTAGGGTGTCGGAAGTGTTCGTGTTCACGGAAGTCGATCGACATCTCACCGCAACCCCCGCACAGCGTGGCGGGCTAGGGACATTTATGGGCCGCTAATGATGCATTACGTATAAATGTATCCGACTATAATCAACTATTAATGTAAACAACCAGTTTGCAAAGCTTGGCGAGCAACCGGTTGAATGTAATTTACGTTGCGATACAATTTGACACGATAGAAACATTTAAAAAATTAACAACCATAAGTTATTGAAATGCATAACAACTATTATATTTAATTACTCCCATTAAAATGATAAAACTGCATCAACAATAATATAATATTTCACCTACTGTTGCACGAATAGGTCGGCTCTACCGGCGACGTGCTTTCTATCCCTCCTTTGTCTATTAAAGGTAGGCAACGCGTCTGTAACTCGGTAACTTGTTGCCGACACCTAGTGGTAGCGTCACTTAATATCAGGCATAATGTAACAAATGTCTAGATTTTAATACTAACCTTTTTAAATCTTGAGACTTCATTGGTAAACTTAAGATTTGTTTAGGCAATATGTAATAATAAATATATAATAATGTATAGAAAAAATTATTCACCACATTTCAGAAACAGAAACGTAAATATCAATCAATCAAATCGGAAGCCATACGTACGTGTACGTCTGTATAGACATGAGACACACACACGCGTATGAGATTAAACGCCAGTTAAGCTGTCCCTAGAGCACTACGTCGTGTTCTGTCTGTCATTTAATTATCATTCATCATTTTCGTAATGCATATTATATTCTGATTAATTTTATTTAATCCAGAAATATAAAAGGCGATATTTCAAAACATAAAGTTTAATACTGAGTTAATTACGACTATAGGTATTCGTAATCAAGTGATTGTAATAAATTAATTAAAAAAGACTCTAATTTTATTCGGATTTACTGTCGTCAAACTCTTGTATACTCGGCTTTCAACGATACTTGTTGAATGACACTTGTAGCTCGCATGTTGGGAAACTTTTTACTTTCTACTGTTATGAAGAGATTACCGTAAGTAAGTAGCTATATAGTACTTAGACGTAGATAGCTATATTAGTGTGATATAAGTAATTTTTTGAGGTATTAGTAATTCAATGCCAGGGTTTTGACAATTTTTGAAGAAAGAAAAAAAAACAGATTTGAAAATTGTAATCTGATTTAGCGTCCGTGTCGGTTTATCTTGTTCGGCCATCGTTCGACCGAGTCGTGTCGAAGTTTCTATATTTGTTGCAGCTGCTAAAAATGCGAAGTCCTGTATACCAATGCAAAGTTATAAGAAGTAGGAAATAATCTTAAAATTAACACTTACAATGGCACCGGCTGGCAACTGGGCGTGCTGAGATCTGAAATATAAAAAAAAAACAAGTTTAAAACCGTACTTGTTCTAACATTATTTATTCACAATAATATTGAGAGGAGTTCGTGAGTGTG
Organism: Papilio elwesi; assembly: GCA_029849275.1. Lineage (NCBI taxonomy): Eukaryota > Metazoa > Arthropoda > Insecta > Lepidoptera > Papilionidae > Papilio > Papilio elwesi. Next base: position 4,291,900 of record CM056717.1, read on the forward strand.
TAACAAACGTTCCTACTCCTTTTATACGAAATGTCCTATACATGCTCTTTTCATTGTCAAACAGATTTTGCCAAACTTCGATTTCGTTTTAACTTTGAAGTAAAAGACAATAATTATTTAGTGTCCCCATAATGTTGATCAGGCAATTGTGTTTTATGCAGACAAAGTTTTGATCGTTTTTTTAATAATTTATATTTAACTCTAATCACTATTTGTGTAATCAAATATTGATATTACCAAAAGTAAATTAAATAGGACTTAGAATATTTAACGTCAGGTAAAATAGTGGTCAAAATGCGTTAGTCATTATTTAAAAATAGGGACGATATGATAAACGCAAGCGCTTTCATATTAGCTGATCCAACGTAAGTAAAAAAAAGTTATTATAAAGAAAAGAAAAAGGCAAAACACTAAAACAATTGAACCTAATTTATTTACTATCAAACAGTTATATTATTAATTATTTTCGTACAATAATGAAATTGAACCTGAAGAACTTGGCAACGCAACTTAGTATGGACATAAATACTGTATGTGGTAATCGTGTATACAAACATATAAACATACAGACACAAAATTCTGTAATAGAGTTAAAATAAAACGAATTTAATCGAGTTTAATTTATGATTTTGTTCCCGATGTTTCGAGTACTTTACAGCGCTCATGTTCACGGTGGGGGATGGGGGCAGGGGCGCTGTGTTCGACGATTTTCATTTATATTTTTTTTAATAGAAGCACAAACTACTGTACACTTTGAAAACTGAACTGTGATGTCTGGCTTTATTTTTTACAATGACACTATGATACCAGTGTACACAATTTTTTTTAGCGGACACAAAAAGATATGTGATAAAATTGAACGTACTTCTTCTTTGTGATATGGATTTGTATGTTTACTACTATTGCATACATTTAGTTTAATGTGTGAACACAACTCGACAACGTATATCAATAATTGGTTGACAATCTATACATATAATAAAACTGTAACTGATCGCTGTACATGGAAAATATTTAAAAAAGCTATTATTGGGGGCCTTCATAAACGCAATAAAACCCAAAACCATGGTTATTAGAATTTATATCTGTTTGTCTGTATGTCTGTTTGACTGTGCGTTTGTTACCGCTAATCTCGAAAACGGCTCAAACGATTTGGGTGTGCTTTTCACTTACATATGTATTGTGGTAAGTTTTACTTAACATTTAGTGTTTGTTTTATCTCAATCGGCTTATAAATAAAAAAGTTATATCAATTTAAAGAAACATGTTAAACATTTGTCCGATAAAAATACTATAAAATAGCAGTTCAGTTGATGGTTTAAGTAAAATTGCAAGGCGGGTGAAACCGCGGGGCACAGCTAGTAAAATGCATAAGCTTTACAGTTTTTTATAATAAAATATCCAATATTAAAACTAATTCGGGTCGCCTTAAATAAGTATCAACGACTATGAATATCCGCCACACCAGAGAACTGCAAACACGTTGCCGGCCTTTAAGGAAGGAATACGCTCGCTTCTTGATTCCAAACTAGTTTTATTTAGGTGCTGATCTATTTTAAAATCTTTAATTATTTCATTCAATGAGTTCAAAGAATATAAATAAATATTAGAGACGCCCCCTCTAATGGAAATTGCAATTTAAGTCGCTTATACTCAATAATACACCGCTTCAAAGCGCTAAATGAAATTGAATTGTAAGTGTAGCACTTATTAATTGTTGAGTTGTGTTACTTAAGCTAATTTAAGTTAAGCGTTTATTCAGTCTTACAGGCTATATTTATTTTGAAAAATATTTTTTTCCAAAATAAACTTAATAATAAGCCCTAAATGAATTTAAGAATTATAATTATGTATATAGCAAAAACAATAAACGATAGTAATTACACAACAACATAACTAATACAGATAATTCATATTTGGCAACTTGTTGCAAGTGTTTGCCGTTGGCACGATGAACGACAATTCGAATCGTTTCGTTCTAACGCTCGGTACGTCTATGAAACGATGGAGACCTGGCGTATCTATAAAGGTCCCGCGGTATAATGGAGATGGGGAATAAATTCGTGTAATTTCGGCGCACATTTCTCAAAATAGAACCTAAAACACCCAGAGGTTAGGCACCAATCAGCCTCTTGGCTCGCCTCTCAACAGGGATCAAGATCATCTCAGGGGATTAGATACAGATCTAACACAGCGAGTTGATATTTAGCTGCAACTGCCCAAATATGACAGCAATACACGGTCGGATCTATGCTTTTTTAAAGTCTTATTTTTTATGTGAGAAGGTGGCAAACGAGCAAGCGGATCACCTGATGTCAAAAGAGCGCCGCCCATGAACATCCGCAACAGACAAATGCGTTGCAGATGCGTTGCCTACCTTTAAAGGACAAAGGAGGGCATAGACAGGAAAAAGGATAATTCCTTTCCCCCGTTAACCCCCTCCCCATCCTATCCTCTTCCTCTTCCCGTCCTATCCTTATGAGGAAAGGGTGGGAAGGGGAAGAGGACTAAAATTAGGCCTCCGGCACCTCACTCATCAGACGAAACGCAGAGTACTTCTACTTCACGCTTGTTTTCTGAGAGGTCGTGGTATTTCACCGGTCGAGCCGGCCAATTCGTGCAACAGATGTTGTTGTTGCGGGCTCTAACACTGTTATATAAGTCTAATCTATATATATATATATATATATATATATATATATATATATATATATATATATAATTCTAAAGCTTTCCCGGTATGAAGTATCGCTGTACCTCAGAAAGGGCTCCAAATTTCCTAGCGTTTAATTCCATGTACCGTCCGAAATTAAGCTTCGCCGAGATTTCGACCCCCAGTCACCGCAGACAGTCGGTAAATTCCAGGGATACATTCTAAGAAATCGGAGCTAAGGTACCCTGGATCCTTTTGGCGGTGAATAAACACGATTGTGTTATCACACTCCTTTAACTACTTTTTTATGAGTTTGCAATGATGATACAAAAAACTGATTACATTAAAATTAATTGAAAGGGGAACTCCCAATAAATGCCGGAAATATAAGTGATTCAATTATTCTCTAGTTTATTTGACTACAGAAAAAGTTTAATAATCACTCATATGATTTCCTGTCTCGTTAGAAGTAACTAACATCTATTGATTGAAGACGGGCCCGTTGGCGTGGTTTGTAAGATGCTTGCTTTTCACGCCGCAGGTCGTGGGTTCCATTCCCACCCAGGACAGACATTTGTGTGCATGAACAATGTCTGTTGGTCCTGGGTCTGGGTGTAGTTATCTATTTATTTATGTATTTACAAAAGAAAAGTATTATATGTAGTATATCGGTTATCTGGTTTCCATAGCACAAGCTCTGCTTAGTTTAGGATCAGGTGGCCGTGTGAAAAAAAATGCTATTCATTTATTCAATTATTCAATTGATCAATAGGATTCAGTTTAAGGATGTTCATATTAAATTAAATCTAATTATTTTTGAGAACTACAAAAAAAAAGAAAACATAGCTTAGGCTCTATGAATAATTAAAAATTTCTCATCGATAATTTGACAGTATCTTATGGCATTTTATATTTTCATTCATATCAGGGTTGTCCAACTATGACATTTGACAGTTGTCATTATTAAATGGAATGACAATGGTCTGTCAGATGGTAGTGCGCTTAGAGGCGGATTATGCCATCTCCCTCCAACATTACGCTTATTCTTTCGGTCAATAAGGGCTCCTACTGACTAAAGAAAATATAATACTACCAAATACCACTTAAAAAACTACTGAGATTTGACATTAAATAGTTAATATTCTTTTGTAATATATATATATATATATAAGACATATCTTTTATATATGTCGTAAAATATATATCTCACACGTCACATAAAATGCCAGGCAAATGATATGGAACTTGCGAGATATGTTTTTAAAGTTAATCAAGAAAGACGCCGCAAAAGTACATTCTTGGCTAAATTTCTTTCGGATGAGGCTCTTTAAGCATATATTTAGAATATATATAACATGAAGCCCTTCACATTAATAATATTATGTTTGTGCAGTTGTTTTAATTAATTTGAGAATGGTAAAATCTATAAAAATATAATAATTTATTATGTGTATTTATATTTGCTATAAACATATCTATAATTCTCGTTCCACGAGAGTGAAAGGAATGATAGGTATTTGACATTAGTTCCTAACTAACTAGTAGTTTTTTTTAAATTCACAGATACAAGGATTGGGTTAGAATTGCAAGTATAGAGGATTTAGCGCATGTTCCGATCGAGAAGTATCAAGTATAGAAATATGTCTGAGAATAGCATTTTGAGAAGAATAATTTTTATAAAATCAATTAAATATAAACTGAATCAATTACTTTTGAATGTGATAGTGTTTTAATTTAGCTTAGGCTGAATATTTGGCAGTTTTGCGTCGGGTGAAATCGCGAGGCGAGGCTCAGTATCGTAAATATATATAATATTTAACGGATTTTTTAATTGATTGGTTATGTTATGATTTATTACTTTTATCATTTTATTTACATTTGGCCACGTTTAACCTCAATGTTGTTAAACAAAAATACCAATCATAAATCATACAACATTGAGTTTGTTTCAAATATAAAATTGATTTTTTTTATAGGACCTTCGATTATACCCCTACATTTTATCGATATAAATAACCAAGTGTACTTCACTATTTAGCCCGTTAGGTTGGTAGCATCGTTTTTCCTTGATGTCAGAAAATACGACGTTAGATTTTGAGAGAGAGGTTGAGATTTGATGGCAAAATGACATTCAAAACATACTCTTTTGGTTGAAGCGAACCCTTTTATTAACGTACATTCTCTTTGATTCATTGTGATTCGTAATTTGATTTCCTGTCGGTCGGTTGCGACTTACGATTTAAATTACCAACTGCTTTTATAACATTTTGTGACGACTGTGGCTTAGAGTAGACCCGCATAATACAACGGCTTTTTGAACACGGACTTAACCTGCTTTTCGACTCTGCTTTGTTGGAACTTGTGTATTAAAAATGCTTGAAAACAATGAATGTTTTCATCCATTTTTAATTTCTATTTACTTTTTATTTATTCTATCTCTATATTACACAAATGAGCCGTAACCCTATATCAGAGTGCTGAAGTACGTTGCCTCATGTAGGAGTGGATATCACCACAATTTTATTAAATTTTTGTTCTCCCTCAAGGATACCACACCATCACAGATACCAGTGTGATCAGTCAACTAGATAGACTTGTAGGACTTCGCCATATGTGTGTTTGCTGTGGTGTGGACAGTCTATCTACGACAACGATCACATAGCTTAAGAACTAACATGATTAAAAATAGTGTTTAATGATGAATAAATCAATAAAATGATTTATTTAATTTAATTTTTGTGTACCCAAACTAACCCTAACCTTGATGTAACCTATCTTTTAGTAAACTTATTTCAAACTGTGTTTTCTCTAGTTTTTACATAAGTATTAAAATTGTAATTAATGGGTTTCCTTTGATTAGATACAATTTGGCGTATTCATTTTTGTAAATCTCAGACTTTTTTTTGTATGGTCGAGGGGCATTCCCCTTTGTTGTTAAAGTAACGGCCGTTTTCAATAACCTATCTATCAGTGGTTTCAGTAACTAAAGATAGACAAATCTATGTTTTGCCCTTACTTGCATTTCAATAACCTACCGATGGTTAGCACTTTCTATCCAAACTAGCTATTTGTCATCAGGAGGACGGATAGCTTACTAGAGATGGACACGCTCATACAAATCGTGCTTGCCTGCGTTTTAATAAGAGTTTGGAGTTATTCTCGAATAGACGAAGCTATCTCTGGTAAAGTTATTCGCTTTTCTCTGAAAACCGGTCGGTAGCGTTGCGTTTCGTCCGCGTGGAATAAAAAAAGGTTAGACCTACATTTCACTCGGTGTTGTTGCTATACAGTATTAATCTAATTGTTTAAGTAAGTCATTACCAATGAGTCCTTCATAGCGTTCGTCTACGTCATATAAGTGAAATTTGTGACAGTCATTCGTGTTAAAAGTCGGTAATAAGGGAATTACAATAGTTTCGTCGTGTCTGCTAGAGGCATGAGTACTAACTACTTGAAATGGTTCGTACCTAATATATTCTGGAAAATATTGGTAAGCGATACGGGGACTCATGAAAGATCTAGTACTTCCGGTATCAATCATTAACTTCGCATCGATCTCTGGAATATATATATAGGGTAATTTGAGATTGGGGTCACAATTTAATTCTATTATCTCCTTCGTGGATGAGGCCTCGATTGGAAAATTTTCACTGTCCTGTTTAGGTAAGTCGTCATTTGTCATTCTTTGTTATAGTGATAGTTCGTCGGTTCTTCGTCGTATATTTGATATGTCATGTCATGCTCATAGTCGCCATTGTGATAGTAAGAGTCATAATCGTATTGTAGGTCGTCATTGCCTAAAGTTATTTCATACAGCCTAAACCCTGTTGAGGTGTTTGGGGCTGTGGCCTTTGTGCAACTGTTCTCATTGAAACATCAGTTTCTTGAAAACGGGGGGCTTGAATTTGGGGTAGTTTATAACCAAACTGTTGTGGTATCATTGTCTGTGGTGGTCTATACCCAAACTGTGGAGGGTTGTTGTTAAATTGAGGTGGCTTATATCCTATTTGTGGAGGTTTGTATCCGAACTGTGCGTTAGGTCCTAGCTGAGGACGATACCCGAACTGAGGGAAACGATTTTCAAACTGTTGCGGTTTAAACGCAGGACTTTGCTGTTGTCGGAACTTAAATCTATTTGATGTGATCCCGAAATTTAATTTTTGTTGAGGCACATAATTATTGGGCAGCAAGGGCTTATATCCGATTGGATTCTGTTATGTCGTAGGGGTGGTACGGAATTTAAAACCTATAGGAGAAAAGTTATTTGGTGGCCTAGGTGTCGATAAGAAGATAATTATAGAGAAATACATTTAACGATGTATAATTATATATGGCGATTTTAGCGCGTTTAATATCTGTGTCTGTTACTAAGTTTACTTTTGAGATAAGCAGTGAGCGAATATTTTGGATTCTATTGCAAAAATCTAAATAACTCTCACCCGTTTTCATTTTGCACGCTTCCAGTTCGATATTTATACATTCCTCACTACAAGGGTCACCGAAATGTTGACCTGACAATTCCTTGAAGGCGGTCCAAGTTGTTATGTCTTCGCGCTCTGATAACAGCGCGGCTGCGTCATCAGTGAGACGGCTAGTAATAGCGTGGGACACATAAATGTTCTGTTCCTCATGTATACTTATTAATAACGTACTCACATTTTCTGATAAAAATATTAAGATGGATAGGTACAATGTGTACTGTCTCCGGTAAGGGAACATCACTTGGTCCTCTCTCCATTTTAAAAGATAAATGTATATATATGAGATTCGAATAAGTTTTAAATGACAGGACAAAATTACAATTTAAGCACGCAATAAAATATACAAGGGTTTAAAAATCACGTAAGATAAAAGAGCACCTCTATTAATAAGTAGAGTTAAGATTACAATCGTAAAATAATATAAAATAGTTAAGAAATTCTATGACACATGAATAAAGGTTTTTTCAATTTAAAATACAATAATTAATTTTTAAACACATTACACAACATAAATTCTTAGCGCTAATTTGGCACTTAAGAGATTTATACCAGTCCATATACCAGTCACGTTATATCGGGAGATGTCCAATCCAAAAAATATCAAAACTAAATTTAATTTTATTAAACCTAAAACCCCTTTTATGAAAAATACGGAAGTGGTAATAGGATAAGGCTGGCAAAGAGTTTTACTCACCAACCGACCGCTACTCCCATATTCGTTGTCCTCGGTAGAGCTCGTCGAATTTTGTTGGTTCGTGGATCGCCTCACAGCTATTCGCGCCGCGCTCACGTATTCCAGGCGAATTTGGACACCCGAAATTATACGAAGACGGCACAGGTTTATCAAAGCGATCCTACCGGCTGCGCCAGTCAAACGCACGCAAAAAAAAAGTTCATTTTTATCAAAGGCGTTTTTAAAAATTAAACTTACAATACGTGTTGCCGATTCGGAGGCTGGATATAATGTGATCCACGTTCAAATGCATCTTGCGACGATGTCTGTGATAAACACGTCCAAGAATCGCATCCTTATCTATAATTCTATGAATTGTCCGGTGGCCATACAAAGTCAGCGAAACAGTGCCATGCTTTACTAAGACAGAGGGCTGGGGCGGATGTATAACTATCATCCAGTAAAATTACCATCAACAAATAACAAATCGGTTCAGTCGTATAAGATTACCCGGAATAACCGGACAAAAATTAAAAAATATATATTTTTGTTATACATAAGTACCGTATATGGTATACATGATGTGTATTGAGTATGGAAATTTTATTTTGATATTATACAGACACTTCAAATTTATTTATCTGATCAACAATTCAAAACAAACTTTCAAATGTTTACCTAAAACAAACTTAAAATTTAACAGTGAAAATGTTTCTTGTAATGGTTGACTTTGTAAAAATATATCATAGTAAAATAATAATTATGGTAAATCATACGAAACAAAATAGAATAAATGGGATAGCCATCTATCGTAAACTTAGATAGGTTATTGGAAACGGCAGTAAATCTTTACCCTCCTTTTGTTAATCCTGTCTCGATGGTGACTCTCTCAAACATGGCTGTCACTAGTTTTCTTTTAACTTTTTAAATATTAAAACAACAAACTTGATACGCGGAACGAGCACGCATGCGAACTTTAAAAATAGCTTCAACAAATATGATTTTCCGAACTGGAAAGTTGTAATTGTTGAAGCTATCAAAGTAAAGGTAAGAGTAAGTTTATAGTAGTTATTACAAATTGACTAAGTACAAGTTGTAATAGTAGAGAAACTGATGCACCGATACCTTATAGGTGTAAAACGATAAGATAGGGAATGATAGGGATATATAGTGATAGGGATCACCTGTGGTGAGGGTGGTGATGAGGTGATGAATTTAAATTGGATGATATATATATTTTAATATAAGTACGTAGCTCCGCCATTTCTTCTCGCAAGACAATTCATAGTAGATACCAAGGGAGGTAAATCTTTGTAAGAATGTTGATAAATATTACAACTTAAAAATATTCGAAAGCATTTTTTTATTGAAACAACCACCAAGAACCTAGATCGTATTTAGTATATGCAATATGCCATGAAAAAATAATGTACATCGTCTACCCTCAGGGAGTTGATAGTCGCTCCATCTATCGAGGAGTGGTATCAATCTTCATGTGTCGTAGATGAACACAATATTGCCATAATTTACAAGGGTTGTCACTTACGTTTAAATATGTTAATTCTGCATAACAATAACGTAAATGTATATTTAAATTGAATTACGTAAGTAAGACGGTATGATTAATTTGATAGCTAGATAAATAATACATTATCGGCCGTTCACGCGTGAATCCGTGATACAGGGAAACATGGATACATTTTTCTACATATAGATGGCATTGTCATTGAATAGGCTTTAACAAAAATAATAATAAAAAATGCCATCTAGAGGCTTGATAGTAGAGTACAAAGCTAAATATTTACATCTGTATAGAAGAAATTGACTGACTGCTATACCAATGAACAGTCCAATACTAATGGATCTAGACTTACGTTGTTATTACGTATATTACTAGAAAAGATGTTTCTAAATTATCCAATATAAATTGACCTTAAGCTTCACGACACACAGACAGACCTCACGAATAATCATAATGAATAGGGTTCAGCTTAGGCTGGAACTTTTCTGTTAAAATTTATTCCGTGGTGGGTGAAAATCGCAGAGCTCAGATAAAATGAGTATACGGTTAAATTAAATATATCTGAATGAGTAGTAGCGCATGTATTCACCTCAATGCGCTATTAAAAGTTTAATTAAGTCCACAAAAGAATAAAATTGTGTATCCTACAGAATTGAGGTTATTTCGTTGAACTAAGTTTTCTTGTATTTGTTCACGGACAACAAATACATAATATTTGTTTTGCAATTCAAATATAGATTCCATTAAATTTGTTATCCCAAACTAAAATCTCTTGATTTGTATGGTTGTATGGATCTGACAGGCATATTTTCAAATTTCTTTGAATCCAGTTTTGTTTCGATTTTTGATCATTTTATAGAAGAAGGTGGCAAACGAGCAAGCGATTCACCCGACATCAAGTAATCGCTACCCATAGCATTTGCCACGGACCTGCTGGGTTGTCTTAGTGGGCGGAGAGGTGAACTTCGACGTGGCGCGTCCCCGGGTGGCGGATAGGGGAACGCTCCGGCCTGGTGCGAGCTGGAGTAGGGCGAAAGCCCCGCGGACCAAACACCACCTGCGACCTCGGTGGCGGGCGACCCGTTCTGGCGGGCCCACTTGTGGGCTGGCTGGAGTCGGCCGGCCCTTGGTTAAGGGCTGGCCCCAGGGAGGTCGCTGGGGGTGGGCTCTTTGAGTCCGCCCTTTGTAGCGAAACTGCGGGGATTATGGGGTCCCCGCAGTAGTTGTGGTGGTGAGTCGCAGAGGAGGAGGAGTGTTAGTATTTCGGTGCGCCACTCTCCCTATCCTCCGCGACTCAGCGGCGTCGCACCGCGTCTGCGACGGCAGTTGGGTTGCGTGGGGGAGGGGTTTCTCCGACCCCTCGCGGCCGTATTGCACGCGTTATCCCGGCGGCGATGCTGGGACCGCGGGCCCTTGTCTTTTTCAAGACGGGGGCCGCGAGGAGTGAACCTCCATAAAACACTCAAGGCTGCACCAGCAGGGGAGGGCGGGGATTCCCGAACCTGCATTGCACTAGTGCCGTCTCCTCAGGTGGAGCCGGAAACGGCTGGCGCTGGCGGGGCCGCGGAGGTAAGCGAAAGCGTTCCCGTAGCCCCTCCGATATGCGCATACGAGGCGTCGTCAGGTTTTAGTCGGTTCGAGTCCGACATAATCCGAACTTGTCCCCGCGAGGGAGGATATGCATGGGCATTTCCTGACGTAAAAAAAAACCCATAGCATTTGCAAAAAGCTAATAAATTGCAGATGCGCTATCCATTAAAGACAGAGTAAGGGATATATATAAAAAAGGATATTTTCTATTCTCCCTCGCCTCCTCTTCCGCTTCCCATTACGTTTAAATAGTTTGTCCCATCATCCTAACCGCGATCTTCAGTAAATGTAATTTTTAAGATACGACATGTAGTAGACAAGACGACAAACAAAACGATGGAAAGATTATTTTTATGGAAAAAGAAAGTTTATCAACTTCAACGTTACGTTACTCGAATTAACGTAAAACGCGGAGAGCGGGAACACGTGAGAGCGAGTGTCAATTTAGTCTGTCTATTTATGTTTGCTCGCCGTGTACAAAGTAAATTCAAGCCTTTGACCGGCACTGTTTGATTCCAGCAACGTGCCCCAGGCAACAGACGGGCGAGGTTCACAGTGTTGTTAAAGATAAGTATCGATATGTCGACGAATTAAATAAAATATACTAATAAAATATAATGGTATATTTAATCTTATTGGTTTTTAAATAAATTAATCTAAACAAAAAATCTACGATTTTTTTATAAATGTTTAGTGTCAGTTTTTTTTCATCATTAATTTCAACTTTTAATTTTAACTTTGTAGCAGATGGTTTGATGTAAACTGAGAGTCATTAATTATTTATATAATAAAATAGTTACTGGACATATCCTAAAAAATTGTCAATATATTGAACATTTTTTTTAATTCGTGAAGTACTCGTGATGCTTTTTTCCCATAACAATACGTTGATAGCGATATAATATTTAATATAACCCACCGACAGCGTTGAAATCGTTACATCAAAGACACAGGCCGTGATTCGACGTGTTGCGGCAGGTCGCAGTATTTACGATCTGTCGCATTGACACCCTGTTCCGTTTAAACGTATCGTCTCGGTTTCATATCTGTTTATGTGCTTAATAGAAGGAGGCATATGAGCACGTGGTTCACCTGATATCAAGTGATGGCTACCCATAAGCATCCGCACCAAGAGTCTACTTTTAATGGACAGAGGAAGGGATAAACAGAAAATGGTTAAATCCCTTACATATACACCCCCTCCACTGTCAAGTCCTCTTCCCCTTACCATCGTTTTCTTATTATGAAAGGTTAGAAAGGGGAAGAGGACCAGAATTAGCCCTCCGGTACCTCACTCATTAGATGAAACTTCTACTTCACGCCTGTCTTCTGTGAGGTCGTGGTATTTCACCAGTCGAACCGGCCAATTCGTGCAACAGATGTTGTTGCGGGCTCTACCACTGTTAATTTCTAGAAGAATTGGACATGATGCAAGTCCCTGAAGTTGCTGCGATTATTTATTTATATGATCATGGGAAACGTTGTCGTAAATATCCATGGCATGTGCGCTTTGCGTACATTGTCTAACAAAACTGGGTCGGGAAGCAAGCGTCGCTCGCGGATAACCGCCCTGATTGCATGGAGGGTATGCGGTGCGCCGCTACATTCAACCGACGCTTCCCGCCGCAGCTCCAAAACAACCGGAGCTGTCGACGGCTGGCGGTAAGTTAGTGTGTCGAAATCATGCAGAATTTAAATTGTGGCCTACCGCATCAGACCGCCGCTTCACGGCCAGCCCCCAGAGTGTTTCTACGCCTTGGATCTGTAATATATTGGTCATAATGTAGGTAGGTTTGAATAACCTACCGTCTGTTCATTAAAATAAAATCAGTCCCAAACCAACCGCCGTTTTACTAACACACGATACACCACAAGATCAACCAAATAATAAATCGAAAGAATGATCCCCATTGCAGGGACACAGGCCTCGTCTTCTCCGAGAAGGAATTGAAGCGTAATCCACCACGCTTGCCCAGTGTGGGTGGTGGATGTCATCAATTTGGTGGTTCTAAGAGCATGCCGGTTTCTCACCATGTTTTCCTTCACCGTTTTTGGAGCAGTTGTGATTGCCTGGGTTCGGACCCGCGATTTACAGTACGCTAGTCGGGGCCTAAACCGCTAAGCGCAACCACTGCTCGGGATCAACCATAACTAAATTAAAATTGCAATTTAGTTACATGTCGTATCATATTTACAGTCTTGCGGTGTGATCGAGCGGAGTGACGTATACATTCCTCCTAATTCCATCAAGCCTAAATAACAAAGTATATATGCATTTATTTAACATGTTAGAAGTAAGTATATCCTCACTATACTTACTTAAATAAAGTGTTAGTGATTGGTCAACATGCCTTCTGCCGCGCAAGAAATTCAAAGTCATTGTTAGTCCACAAAACCGTGTCGGCGGTTGCAAAAATATTCTTAACAGTGATACACAGCAGCATTTATTCGCAGGAAAGTTTCCAGCTCACTGACGCATTGCATGCTTCCGTAAGGGTCGGAGTACGGGGACCAACTTGATGTCTTTTGTATACGAACTAGGGCCCGTTGTGGACGCCGGGGGTCAAATTGCCGCGTATGATGATTTTCGTCGACCTTTCGATACTGTAGATAATGACGTATTGTTCGTTAAGTTTGCCGCCTTAGGCTGGAATCAATTTTAATGATTATTTTACCTGATGTTAAATGAGCCCTACCCATAGGCATCCGCAACAAGCAAATGTTGCAGATGCAATGCCTACTTTAATGGTCAGAGGAGGGTATGACAGGAAAAAGGATTTTTCTTTTTCTTTTTTCTCCTATCCTCTTCCCGTTCCCATCCTATCCTTATGAGGAAAGAGTGGGAAGGGGAAGAGGACTAAAATTAGTCCTCCGTCACATCACCCATCAGACGTAACGCAGAGTACTTCTTCTTCACGCCTGTTTCTTGTGATTTCACCGGTCGAGCCAGCCAATTCGTGCAACAGATGTTGTCGTTGCGGGAACTACCACAATGGAGTTCCGTAAGTAGGAAAACACGCTCAGTGCTTTCTGTATGCCGACTACTTGAACATTTTCTTATCCATAGGAATTAAGGCTGATTGTGAGAGTTTGCAACTATACATCGATAGCGTCTTACGGTGCAGTAAACTACAAGTTGTATTTCAACGAGAGCAAGTGTTTCGTTACTACAGTCACGTGCGAACCAAGCTTGGTACGACCGCGATATTCGCGAGTTTCACAGATTTTTTTCATTTAGTAGGATTTAGGATTAGGTTGGTCGAGGAATTTAACTTTCGCGATATCATATCAAATTTCACAATTCGTAATCTCAGTCATCTCACACCGGTCATCGAAATTCTTTTTAAGGTATTATAATATAGAATAATATCTGGAATCACCATGTAAAACAAATACAGTTTCATAAGGGAAAAGTCCAAAATACATTTATGAGATTTCTGTATTACCAGCAGTATGGAGTGTATCCTTGCATCCCGTTGATGTACCGGAGTCTGTTCGTAACGGGATTGTTGGATACAGCAAGCTGCGAGCGCGCAGCGACGTGGCCCTCGTGTGCAGCGCGCGGCGTGGCGTGCCACACGGCCGTGTTAGCCGAGCTGCGTCTGCGATCCCTATGCGGTGCAAGCTGAGTCGTCGCGTCGCGTGCCATAAGGCTCTTAAATACCATATCATAGAGATAGAAGATAATTTAACCTACGTATATAATCGAATTTGAATAATTTCTGTAATGATGCTTAATTCTGGATATTAAATAAATAAATATTAAGCCGGCTAATAAATCTGTTGTAGTATAAAATGGTGGTTTTGGTTTACGGAGATACAATTCTTATATATCATATATAGACACCTATTGGAGTGAATTTATCTAAAAACTAGAAGTTTTCATGAGAACTCATTGAACTTGTTTTTTTGTCACTTCAAACTGACAAAATGTCACTCACAGCCGTAAGATATTTGAAGCGACCAATCATGGGCATAACCGTTGGTAGCCGTCGGCGATGTTCGATAGAGAAGACATGCAAACAAATTGTATAACTTTTTTAATTCATTCTATTCGACACTAGATGGCGCGCAAATTTCATGTAAAAATGGTTTACGCTTACGTGATTGAGTTTTTATAATATATAAATAATAAATCCTGTCTTTGTACTGCTTTGCTTTGCCCAACAGGTCATGGAGATTATGAAAAACATCCAAGCAATATGATTAATTCAATAGTCTTAGTTATACTATGAATAATGACGATAGGGTCATTATTCATTATGCCCGACCTAATGTCAATTTGTCAAAACAAAACTTTTAATCACATGGTCCACAACATACACACAAATATAGTTTTTGTTAATAAACAAAATGTTTAAGAAATAATTTTCTATCGTTTAGCTTTTGCTGTTCCAATTGAATGTATGTAATCGAATATTTACATTCTTTTTGTCACCAATTCTGTGCAAAATCCATCAAAAGGGTTTATGTATTTTACATACATCCAGTATGGATGATTTGGTAACTTTCCATTAACCCATGAGTTATTACTTAGAGCTTAGATTTCGTTTGAGAAATTGAAAAAAGTTAGTTGAACTTTTACTTAGCAATTGGTGTTAAGTAGAAAGTAAGTACTTAGTGGTCCACTGTTAGATGGTAAAAGAGGTCCTAAGCGTTTTGAAAAAACTAAACCCAGTTGTTGTTCTACGAGTGTTGTAGTTGTGACGCGTATGGAAGGACACGCGTTGTAATGCACAACGACAGATGTGGAAACTCAAAGACCGGTTGGCGTATTTAAAAGATATAGACTTGCTTTTCACGAACATGTCTGTTTGTCCTGAGTCTGGGTGTTATTATCTATTAAGGTATGTATTTACAAAAGCAAAGTAGTATAGTTAGTATATCAGTTATCTGGTTGCCATAGCACAAGCTCTGCTTAGTTTGGGATCAGATCGCCGTGTGTAAATATGTCCTAGGATATTATTATATTATAAAACAATAATAGTTACCTTGATAATAGTTTGATAATAAATAATCAACAAAAAAACTCAAAATTTGTATGAAAATAAAAAAAAAAAGTGGTCAAATGTTTCAAATTCAAACAAGTAGCGATCGCCTCTGCCGATCACAGTTTTCGTAACGCTCTCGTCGCGCATTCACCAGCTTATCCGAAGTGTGCCTGAAGAAGTTTTCACTTCAAATATTTAAACTATAAGAAATAACTGTTCATTAAATGCAATTGCAGTAAAGTGAGCCATCGACACTATTTGCTTTTCCTAGGCCCAATAAAGTGATTGATTGCTTTTAGGTTTTGATATCTGACGTATTATGAAAATAGTTTAATTTGTGAGTTAAATAATGTGTGGCAAACTGTATACCCGAGGAGACTATCAACGGAAAGCGAATATTACTAAGTCTATATGTTAGAACGTATTTTTATGTTTGCATGACATTTTATATAATATTACATTTGGATTATTTCTTAAGGATTCATTATTAATTATGGGTTCCTTGGATAGGGTCCTTAAAAATAGAAGCCTGGACAATTGTTTTTTGCTGGCTGCCCCTGTGGTGCATGGATTCTTTTCTGGTTCTTTGCCCTTGTAGGATTCCTTGGACATAAAAGTAAGAACACTTGCTGAGGGCTGGTTAACTTTTCTGGTCCTTAGATTTAGAAGTGGTATCGCAGATCTAAGAAGGATTTACTAAATTATGTCCTTGTTGTAGTGTCGCGAGACACACGCCAGCCAATTATTCGTTTAAATTACAATCGTTGTTATAGTACTGAGCCTCGTCCGTGCTAGCAGAGCGCTGTGTCGTATTCCTATACGACATGAAAATAAAGCCTACGATCCTTCGTAGGCTTTATTTTCACCGAATACGCAATGAACTGGGGTTAGTCAGGAATAATCCTGATTTGGATGTGGGGGTAAAAGAACTTGCGGATCACCTGATTTTAAGTGACCGCTACCCATAAATATCCGCAACGAGCAAATGACTCCCAGATGCGTCGCCTACCTTTAAAGGACAGAGAAGGGAAAAGACAGGAAAAGGATGTTTCCTTTTCCTATCCATTCCTTCCCCGGCCAATCCTTTCCCTTTGCTATTCTGCTGCAGCTGCAGCTGAAACTTAGAAGCATATCAAAGTAGAAACTTTATGCCTGTATTCTGTCCAGTTGAGACAGCCCGAGGTTTGAGGAACTCTGAATCGATTGTAAATTATATTCATGCTTTTTGGATTGTTTCTAAAGTATGACCTGGATTTTTACAATAATGAGAAAGGTCGGTAATTACGTTCAAATTGTTGTGCAACTGAGTTGTAAAATTAGCGTCAGGTGGAGAAGGTTCAGAGGGAGAAGTTTAATGACTGACGTCGGGCGAATAGGTTTAGAAGATTTTCCTTAAACACCGCTAAATTAGTAGCTTCATGAGGTTGGAAGGATTTTAATCTCGCGCAAAATTTGAGAGTTCGGGTGTGTGGCCAGGCAAAAAGTATTTATAGCTTTTATACAACCAGATAACTCCGATTTCATTTGATAAATTCACCTCCGTTAGTAATATTGAGAGACAGGTTTCAATACGTATAGCGTATTGAATTACTGGTTCATTGTGCAGCTGTTGTTATTCTAGAAAATCGATCAATAGATGAGCCTAGTGCTCCTTTTCTTTAGATTTACAAGAAACATTACTGAACTGATTCAATATTTACTTTCCAATTGTGAATAAATACATTTGAATGAAACGGATTTTTGTGAGTCGTTAGCTAGTTCTATAGCATTATTACAATCCGTCAAAAATAAATTAAATTTTTCACGCGTGTATCTTAAGGCTTTATTAATTATAACCCTTAATAACCTAGAGTTTCAATTTTGATACCAATCTTTTAAGCCGAATGTTCACATTACTATTCGTTTTTTTTATAGGTTGGCTGTACGTATTTTACTGTTGTATAATATTCTTGACAACGCAATTTAAAAAAAAACAAATGACATTATTGTTTATTTTATATATGAAATATTACTTGCGCGGCAAAGTGAACCAGTAAACACATTTTACTAAAAGTTTTGTTGAATACAAATTTGATATATTTTCTTTTTCTGAACACTATAAATATACCTGTTTTTTTTCTAAATAAATATGTAAAATAAATATTGTGTTTTTTTAGCTATTTTTCAGCCCTTCATCTAGACTCTCAAGCAAACACAGTAATATTTAAAAAAAATCACTTTCCTAAATCACGCTACTAAGGGTTAATAATGTACCAATTGACAATTGGCTTTCCGTTTTTAATCTGTGACTGTTTTACGGACATTTTGTGTTATCATTTTAAGATGATCCACAATTTAACAAAAAATAATATGTTACAATACGGTGTAAGTTAAGCAGCTAATTCTAAAAACCATTGAAATTAAGCTGAGCACCTCGGTTTCATCCGCCGCATTGGATTTTATGTTTCTCTATACAAACTTTTATCTCCTACCTTACGAGATAAACAGAAAAAATAAGAAATACGATAGAGATACATTAGATAAAACATAAAATCAGAAAAACGACGTAAAACGGACTTCTCTCTGCGCCTTGCATGGTAGGAGATATATGCTTCATCCATTGTAATAAAGTAAATATACACTAACGCCCGTAACCCAAAGGGGTAGATCGAGATCATAGATTTCCATCTGGGGCATTACCATTCTCAATTCTAGTCACAACATCCACTTTTATGTCAAACTTTTCTTATAAAGGCTAAAAGAAGCCATTGAAGAAGAGACGGGGAAACTTGATGAAAGCGCGCACTTTCAAACTACAGCGGAACGTCGTAGTTTGAAAGTGCGCCAGTTCACAAGATTCGAGTCTCGCTGGCTGCCCTGCATAGGGTGGGCTTCAACATTCATTTTAAGCTAACTGACTCGGCGAATTTCATACCGCATTTTTTTCTAATCGCGGGTTGTGTTGTGGTAATATAACACTTCTGGTAAATTCAAATCAGTTGTATTATCAATAATTGCATTTATTAATACGTCCAATGTTTCGAAAGCAGGAAGTGATCATGGATTTCCATTTGGCACGATCCTGGCACACCTCTCTCATTTCTTCTACATTCATACATCTATGCATACATGCTCGTCAGGTCCTCCTTATATCGCCTTTTTTTATTAAACCACTAATCTGATCGATATAAGTTTTTCTTGGACGTCCCCTACCAACGATGACAATCACTTTTGCAAGATGAATCTGTTTTATTATTCACCGTTTATTCATCCATTCAACATGCCCGAACCACGGAAGCATACCTTTCTCAATTCAAGTCACAATATCCACTTTTAATTAAGCCACACTTTTCTCTTATAACGCTATTTTTAATTCTATTATTCAACGTCACTTCTTAAGGATTGCATCTCAACGGCATTTATTCTACTAGCATGTAACAAGTGACATAATAAATGATTGTGTATTAGATATCGTCGCCGGTTGGGACCTATTGCCAGACGATACTTCATAGACACATTTTGGTTCCTCAACTGCCTTTATACATGTTTATAAATAAGTAATTATGTTTAAGTTACATAATCGGTGCAGACAGCTTACTTTTATTTTCATAATACGTTTCAGTTGAAGGAAAAGGAAAACGACGCCTGGAAAGGAAAAGGAAAATAATCAATAAAAAGGGGCGGAGCTTCTAAGGACGAGGAGAGCTAAGCTAAAGAAAGAAAAGACAAGAAATGCGCTGCGGTAAGTTTGTTCAGTTTCATTGTATTTGTTTCTTGTTTGAACATGATATGAAATAAAAATATACGCCTACACCTGTAACCCAGAAGGGTAGGCAGAGATTACAGATGTCTAGATATTTTTTATCGCGATTGGTATAACAACGAGATGTGTATTTACTAATGTTTAGGGCTTGAGAGTTTACGTGGACTCCACTGTTTAATCTGAATTATATATGGGCTCTGAGTAACACTTCAAGATAACGGTTCATATTGTGACCCCTTGAGCGATAGCTCTATAAAAAGTTAACACAAGAATCTAAGAAAATATAGTTTTGCCTCCAGGTCCTTCAAAATATTTTTACCTTCCTTCCGAGAGTTGTGCATATTGAAAATTTCTGCACGCCATCATTACCATCATTGTTCAGAGAGGATGATTCGTTAGCCCATACCGAAAAACAGGAGACCGTTTTCCTAGGCTCTCTCTTTTGTGTCCAACTTGACAACAAAAGTCAAAGCCAAAATCCCCGTGTGGTGATACTACGTCGGAAATCCAGTTTCTCCGGAAGTCAGTGCGTAAAGCGCAGTAGTCTCTGGTTATCCATAAGTCAAGTGGCCCGACGGAATTCCTGCCGTTGTACTTCAGATATGTGCACCTGAGTTGGCACCGCTCTTAGCGCGTTTCTTCCGGCACTCCTATTCCTAAGGCGTTGTTCCGAACAACTGGAAGATTGCCATAATCCACCTGATCCTAAAGAAAGGCGAAGGCTCAGATCGGTCCAACAACAGGACTATTGCCATATCTCTTTCCCCTCTCATATGTAATGGAAACCACCATAAACTGCTAGCTCATGAGGTACCTCTCTAGGTACTCCTCTGAGTACCAGCTGATTATTGGCCGCTCAGCTGCTGATCTTCTAGCATACTATGTATACTTTATATATACCAGGTATACCGGTATGAAGTGAGCGTCAAGATACAAATGTCTCGATAGGGAACATTTGTTTAGAGTCGCATCGAATGCTTGTCGAGGCATATGGTGATCATGCTCTATCAGAAGCAACATGCAAAAGATGGTTTCAACGGTTCAGAAATAATGATTTTGACGTGAGAAATGAAGAACGTGGAAGACCACCAAAAAGTTTGAAGACGCCGAATTGCAAGCGATATTGGATGGAGATGACACTTTGAATCAAAAGCAAATAGCAGAAATGTTAACTGTTGCACAACAAACAATTTCTGACCGTTTAAAAGCTATGGGAAAGCTCCAAAAGTATGGAAAATGGGTGCCACATGAATTGAATGAAAGACAGATGGAAAACCGAAAAAACACATGTGAAATTTTGCTTCAAAGGCACGAAAGAAAATCGGTTTTGCATCGTATTATTACTGGCGATGAAGAATGGATTTATTTTAAGAATCCTAAATGGAAAAAATCATGGGTTAATCCGGGACAACCATCAACATCGACTGCAAAACCAGATCGATTCGGCAAGAAGACAATGCTGTGTGTTTGGTGGGACCAGAAAGGTGTGGTGTACCACGAGCTCCTAAAACCTGGTGAAACCGTTAATACTGATCGCTATCGACAACAAATGATCAATTTGAACCATGCATTGATCGAGAAACGACCAGAATGGGCCAGAAGACACGGCAAGGTAATTTTGCTCCATGACAATGCATCTGCACACAAAGCAAAACCGAAAAGATGTTGTCGATGTCTCTTTGCATTTTACCGCATGTACCATGGGAGTGTTCCGAAAAACTGTTTTGAAAAAATCCTGCCGCTGAGGGTCGCCATCGCTCCATAGAGCTCCAACCACCATCCTCAACATCTTGAAGGATGGCATTCCAATAACGTGCGGTTTTAGTCTAATTTCCTGCCTCACACCCTTGTTGTGGAATGAGCTGTCGCCAGATGTATTTCCAAACCAAAACTACTCAGGGTCTTTCTAGTAGCAAGCACCTTCTTTAAAGGCCGGCAACGCATCTGCAGTTCGTCTTGTATTGCAGATGTTTATGGGCGTAGGTGATCATTTATTTTAGGCGACCAGCTGATTGTTTCCTCCTTATGTTGTAATAAAAAAAAGACTTAACTGAGGCTTCGACACTATCTAATAGTTATCTGATCTTACCAAGAATCGGCTAATTAATAGCTGTGCATATATTTGATGCTGCATTCTAGATATATTGGCTACATTGATTATCCCTTCTTCGAGCCATGTCTATTCCATTGTAATTCAAGTTTAACAATTATCGGGTGAGAATAAAACAATTAGAATTAAGCTTGTGCCATTCGTTTATTGTTTTTTTTATTTGTCAGGAAATAAAAATATTTAGGAAGTTCGTGCGTTCTCGTTTCTTACGCCTATTAAGGTAAAGAAAGATAAAATAAGACGGCCAATAAGCATTCGATAGCGATGGTATACAGCTTAAGTTACGCTGTCACTATCACGCAGGACTAATCACGATGACTGAGTTTTCACTCACTTATTAGACGAAATAGAATGCACTGAGAAGTGAGTGTTTTATGATGCTCGGCGTTGTAAGACAACAATATTCAAAACACTACAAACAATTTCAAACCACTTTTTTTATTTGGGTCATAGCATAAGTACGACACAACGCACCTTTTATGTAATATATTTGGTGAAGGTTTTCGAAATATTTTAATCACTTAAAAATTTAATTAATTAACCTTGCCTTAGAAGTATCTTCTGTATATCTGTTTATAGTCATTCAAATCTTTGATATTTTTTGATTTTGTTATTATTTCTAGAAATAATACAAAGAGAATACCAGTGTTCGAGTAAAAAGTATTATTTGGTATTAAAGAGATTTTCCGTAGATGTGATTGTATAAAATAATATCTCTCATAAATATTTTATGCAATTCCCGTATAAACCTTTCCGCATTTCACATTTATTAAGCGAGTTGCAATTTACACAAAGGAATATAACGCCAGAGCACTATCACACTAGTGTGAGTACAGGCTAGATATGTGTGTGCATAGTCAGCACACACACTAGTGTGGTAGTGCTTTGTGTATACAAAACCCACACACACGCCATCTACAGGGTAATTTTTCGTGGAACTGTGGGCGGGCATCTGGGCGGACCTGAAAGCTCTATCGATCGACTGAAGTTTTCCGTCCTTTGTTTCTGCTCTATCCAGGCACCGTTGGTAGCTGAAATTCTGCGAAATTCGCTTACACGTGCGCCGTATTTTAACAGTTCACAGAACATCACATTTCCCTATTTGCATAGGTCACAGAGTAGGATGTATTTCATAGAGAAATCACGGCTATATTTATTTATTCCTTAATACTTGCATGTTTCTACCGTAACCATTTAGTAATCATCATTAATAACTAATATTAAGGGCTGACTTATACCGCAAAGCTGCCTAAGTGATTTAACAGGATACGTACAAAATCTGGCGGGGCAGACATTTTGGAAAGATTCCGATCATAACCCCCTCCTTTACACTTTGAGTGATCTTGAGCCGACAAATCGGCTTGGCAAATCAATGAACTCGCCGTTGAACTCGACTTGAAGACATCTTCATCTTCCTTCCTTCCTTCCTTTCCTTTCCATCGCGCTGTAGTTGGATTGGTTTCATGTCCTGATACAGTGGTGTTTCTGATTAAGTGCCTACGGTGCCACTATGTCAGTACGAGTACTTGATGTTCACAAAGTAAGATGTGTCGCAGAACAAAGGTTTTAAATTGTATTTTATATGGTTTGTATGGAATAAGCGTATATCGCACTTAATTCTTTTCGAAATCTGTCTATTTAGTTTGTCTGTGTGTCAGACGGTATCGTTAGGTATTATCTGAAGGCGGAATCACATCTCGCTTTTCGTTCAGACATTCTTAGACAGGTTCTTACGGTGAGTCTTGAAAAACTTAGAACTCACTGTCTAAACAACCTGCACTAACCACTTATTCAGAATGTCCACGCTATTCCCCAGGCAGTCAAACTGGTTCTAGAGTTCGAACAGAATGCTATCGGGATTTCGGTTATGGATGGATACTGGCGGACTGGTTATGTACAGGCCAGTTGGCTATCAAGTATATACTACATAATCGATTCGCGAATCATTTAATAGCAGTTCAATAGCCGAATTGTTTTCACAAAGTTTTACGTATAGAAATGTACTACAATATAAATATATAGGTTGCCAATTTGCAAGACAATGCAATAATCTGATACAAAGAAATAAAATGATCTAATTGAGTAACGCTATCCAAGAGATACGCGGTTATTTTCTCTTAATAGACTGCAACACGTAGGTTCGCCTACAATTCTTCAGTCTACTTGTAAGCTTTACAATTTGCGGATACTTGTTGGCATTCATTTATCATTTTTTCAAGATGTAATCGATTCTTTCTCACAGGTGCAACATGGCATAAAAAGGCGGCTTTGCCTTTTTCACTATTTTAACTCAATATATGTTTATTCAAGTACACATTCAAAGATAAATTCAATTAATTTATGCTGGCCAAATTTTATTACTCTAGGCATTGCGATGTAATTAAATCCATTTGTACGTTACAGTATTAACCGGACATGGCCCTGTATTGGATTTATCTCTCACGTTCCCCTTTTCAACGTATAACGGATTATTGAGCAAATGTAAATTCATCGGAACTATCGGGCTAATACTACAGAACAGAATACAGGGAATAAAGAAAACATACAAATTTGTATTATTTGTCTTTTATTTGTAATTAAGTAAAAGCATAACAACGATAGTGCTGCCTCTGTAGAACAATTAGTGAATTTATAAATGCATTATCGTAGTACTGATCGAAGCGATAGACAAAGTTTTCGTATTATCTATGGCTTTTGGCAGCGATTAGAGAGCCATCGGAAAACTATAGAAACGTCAGACTTGCGATTTTCATTGATTGTTCATCGATTGCATATCGCTCTATGAAAGTTTCTTGTCTTTAGTTATTATTATTTTTCCCTATTTTTATTATTATAGTCCTTCTTCTAACCTTGATCTCGTTTTTCTATCTGCCCAGTATTGCAAAATTAGTTTTAATTAAAAAAAAACAATAAAGAAAAGAAATGAAGATTTCATCCAGAGGTCATCATCATCATCATCATCCTGCCCTTTTCCCGCTTTATGTGGGGTGGGTATTAGTTTTCGACTTCCATGTCAATCTATCATCCGTCATTTCAGTCGTCACTCCCTTCTTGATCATGTCATCTTTCACGCAATCCATCCATCTTTTCTTAGGCCTACCCCTACCGACATATCCCTCTACATTCATTTCTAAAACGTTATTTGTCACATGCCATTCTTCCCTCCTCATAACATGCCCGTACCATGCTAACCTTTTGCTCCTTAACTTTTCCACTATCGGTGCTACTTTCAGGCTTCCTCTAATATACTCGTTTCGTACCTTATCCATTCGTGTTACTCCACACATCCATCTCAACATACGCATTTCTGCCACATGCACTCTCTTTTCATCTGTTCCTTTAATAGCCCAACATTCTGATCCATACATTATGACAGGTCTTATGGTGGTCTTGTAAATTTTCCCCTTTATCTTAAGGGGAACTCGTGGGTCGCATGTCAAGCCCGTGACCTGTCGCCATTTCATCCATCCCGCATTTATTCTATTTTTCACGTCACGATCAATATCACCATCGTTTTGGATCAATGACCCGAGGTACCGGAAGTCGGAGCAGACTTGAAGAGATACATTGTCTAAGGCAACGGGGACATACCTGGATGGATCACCGAAGTCGCAGAACAGGTGTTCTGTTTTTGTTCTGCTTATCTTTAGTCCGACCCTCTCCAGTTTGTCCTGCCATTTTTCAAGTCTACTCTGGACCTCAAGCGCATTTTCCCCAACAAGAACAATGTCGTCGGCAAACAGCATACACCAGGGTGCCTCCTCCTGTATATCCGATGTTAATGAATCAATTACCAGGCCGATCCTTGGTGCAAACCCACAGCCACACTGAACTTGTCGGTTACTCCGGCTTCAGACCTGACTTGAGTATTCGCACTTTCATACACAGCACGTACGAGTCGTACGTACTTTCCAGGCACTCGTTTCTCTTTCATAGCCCACCACAGAACCTCACGGGGCACCCTGTCATATGCTTTCTCGAGGTCAATGAACACCATATGCAAGTTCTTGTGTGCCCGTCTGTATTTTTCACACAGTTGGCGTAATGAGAATATGGCGTCCGTTGTTCCCCGACCAGGCATAAACCCAAACTGGTTCTGCGATACCTCACACTCTCCTCTTATTCGTCTATCTATGACTTTCTCCCATATTTTCAAGCAATGTGACGTAAGCTTTATTCCTCGATAGTTGTTGCAGTTTTGTACATCACCTTTATTCTTAAAAACGGGCACTAGTGTACTGTTGCACCATTCTGTAGGGATCACCTCCTCCTGGAACAACTTATCGAAAAATAAAGCAAGCCACAACAATCTATCCTCTTTCAAGATCTTCCATACTTCAGCAGGTATGTTATCTGGTCCCACTGCTCTTCCATTCTTCATTCCTTGCACAGCCATTTTGACTTCATCCATACTGATCTCCTTCACCATTGCCATATTAACTGATGTTCTTGGTGGAACACCATTCCAATCATTCTCTTCGTTCATCAATTTTTGAAAATAACTTTTCCAACGGTCTTTTATTCCTTCTTCATTCGTTAGGATCTTCCCTTGGTCATCTTTTACACACTTTGTGTGTACTATATCCCTTGCATTCCTCTCTCTTTCTTTCGCCAGTCTGTAGAGATCCTTCTGTCCGTGGGGGGTTTCCAAAGCCTGGTACAGGTTTTCATGTACTTCAGCCCTTGCCACCGCGACAGCTCTTCTAGCAATTTTCTTACACTCCGCATACATTCTCTTTTTACTCTCTATCATATCTGAATTCATATTTTCAGCATTCTTCCATTCTTTAAACGCGTTCTTCTTTTCTTTTATAGCCTTTTGCACTTTTTCATTCCACCACCATGTTTCTTTGTCTATCATTCCTTTCCCTTTCGTTTCTCCTAACACATCCTTAGCGGTATATCGTATAGAGGTGGCCATCTCATTCTAACATTCATTTATTGATTTACCCGCCATATCCTCATGCATTTCAATCATTTTATCTTCCACTCTCTCTCTAAATTTTTTCGCACATTCATCCTTCTCTAACATATGCCATTTAATTTTGGGTAGAGGCTTTTTCTTTTTTATCACAGCTCGGAGCTCAATCTTTAAGTCTAATGCAAGTAGTTTAT
Source organism: Papilio elwesi (assembly GCA_029849275.1). NCBI lineage: Eukaryota > Metazoa > Arthropoda > Insecta > Lepidoptera > Papilionidae > Papilio > Papilio elwesi. Next base: position 4,318,777 of record CM056717.1, read on the forward strand.
GCTGTGGGGCTAGGACCTCGCTAGGTATGACTTTACAATTTTTAACCATACCAATTTTATGACGTTTAAGTAAAAAGTAGTCAATTTGGGTGTTGGACATTCCGCTTTGATATGTTATAAGATGTGGGTCTAATTTTTGAAAAAAAGTATTTGCTACGGCAATCACTTTAGTAAGAGTTTAATAAGAGTGAATTGATTTACTCGCAAACTTATGTTGCATTCAGATTTTGATGACCCAGATGCATAATAATAAAGTTTGGTGGCGAGCTCATTCCAATGTTAATCAGCCCTTTGTGACCTAGGTCGTCTGTACGAATTTCAATAGAGATAATTTCACAATAGCACTTGTATGTCTGCACTGCGCGGGTCGAGGGGGACGAGGACATGACTTCTCTACGAGTCGCCAGTTTTCCCGCGCGCTTAATAATTTGTTTTACATAAACCATTGTAGTTTAGGTCGAAATACATCTAACACAATTTCAATGGTAAAAAAATGATGATGATAAAATCAGTTCGGTAAATATTATAATTATATAGCATTCATTTCAAATATACGTTTATATGGCAATTTAAGCATGACCTATGTATATTATTGATCTGAGAGAATGAAGTCCCCTTTTGAGTGATTTAAGCCCCATGAAATTCCACCTGCGTAACGTAGTAGCCACGAAAAATCTTTCTCAATGTGTACAATATTTTTACTTTAAACTAGCTGTATGGACCGAGCTGTACTCGGCTTATTTTTTGTATTGTCGTGATGTTTGGGAATAGATATTTATAATATCATAGTACTTCGATTTTTATTTTATTCCGTGCCCGAACACAGATAAAATGACATTTACTAATAATTAATTCATCAAATTGAGTCTTTTAAAAGTCAAATTCGGACATTGACATTTTAAACTGACAAAAACTGAATTTGACATGCATAAGTCCGATTTCCATGTTAGAAACCTTTAGGGTAAATCAGATAGTTGTCCGTTGGGACTTACGACGTGTTGTCCCGTTGGGACGTTTTTGAATACACCGTCTTTAAATGTTGGTTTTACCATTTAGAAGTGCCCCTCCAGCAGGTCTCAGTGCTCTGTAAGGCCGCGGAGTAAGCTCATAGGTTTAATCTATATAAGTAAAAATCTTGCACGCATTGGGCTTTAAATTATATTGATGATTATGTGTTAGCAACATGATGGCAATTTCTTTATTTTAAAACGCTTACAAGACTGTTTTACGATATTGTAACTGGCAGCTGGCAATAAGCAGACTGATTATTTTAAAAAAAGATAGGAAAAAGGCGGGTTTCAAGTAAATAAAATATAGCGTTGTTGTTGATAGAATTAGTCTAATAATAAATTTTAGTTAAGAAATGTTTATTTTAAATTGTAAAGTTAGTTTAATATAACCCTAATTTTGATTAACGCATTGTTTCTTTTTAAGAATAATTTAATATCGATAACATCAGAAGTGGGGCTAGTTAAAAACGTGTTATTGTTTCGCGCCTTCGTGTGTTACGAGTAATAATGGGGAAGCGTAAGGGTCGAAGAACACATAAAACAAGGCGCAGGCGTCCGCCCTCCGAGTAGCAGCAGTTCCAGCGGCAACAGCGGCGCGCGGACGCCGCCTGTCGTTAAAAGAAGGTAACTGCAGATTTTACCGAAAACAAAACTGAATTCGAACCGGGAGCAGGTCGTAGTCGATAGAGCAAATAAAATTAGGTCAGACACAACTACCCATTGATCACAACTAAGGGTAGCGCAGGGATCGTCGATTTCTATCATCCTCTTTTCTCTGTTACTTAATTACTTACAACAAAACGTATACCAAATCAAAGATCCTTAATTGGAAGAAATAAGATACGTTACAATCAGGCTAACTGGACAAGCATATTATTTTTTTTATTTATTCAGTCACTTAAATACAGACTAGTAAAAAAAGATATATTACATGGTGGAATTAGAGTTCCATTAATTTGTTAAAATATATAAGCGAGCCAAAAATAATTTAAAAAAAGGTTAAAATTAAATTAAATCGACGGTTATTATCATTTATAAAAGATAATTTGAAATTTTACTTTGAATTTTATTCTTATATATTGCTAAATTGTTACTAAATATATTATTTTTTTATATACATCAACCTACGTCTGAAAAAATTATCTATTTATTATGATTATTATGACAGCTTTGAGTCTTTTGAGAATAAATAATGGATTGAATTTTATTCTTATATATTGCTAAATTGTTACTTAATATATTATTTTTTTATATACATCAACCTACGTCTGAAAAAATTATCTATTTATTATGATTATTATGACAGCTTTGAGTCTTTTGAGAATAAATAATGGATTGAATTTTATTCTTATATATTGCTAAATTGTTACTTAATATATTATTTTTTTATATACATCAACCTACGTCTGAAAAAATTATCTATTTATTATGATTATTATGACAGCTTTGAGTCTTTTGAGAATAAATAATGGATACATCCATCATCGTATCCAGTACCTTTATGGATGTAAATGGTTTTTAATTCATGGAGAATAGAATTCTCAGTGATTAATACAGTACCGAAATCGACAGGGGAGTCTTGTGGTGGGCGTCTTAACGAACGAAAAAATAGTTATTAAATAAATTGCATGTCTCCTCACCCAAAGTTGAGACATGATCGTTTAACTTCACCATTTGGGGAATATGAGATGTAGGTTATTTTGTTTTAAAAATGCCCAGAATATCCATGGACTTTTTTTAATGTTTTCTTCGGCTATTTCCATAAATCGGACATAATTTTCTTATTTAAGCCTGGATTCTCTTCTACGCAACATAGAAAATGTCCGATAATCTAGAGGATTTCCATATCGTTTCCATTTAGTATGAGATTTTCTTTTTTCTTTCGATAACTTGATCAAAGAAAAAGAATACCACAAATTAGTCAATCGAGCTATTAATTATATCGTAAAATGTCAATCGATGCGAGCTTTTCACGAATTGCTTCATAATTTGCACGATGAAAACGTTTTCTGTAACTTGACTTCAATAAAAGCGGCACGTCGGTAGCCATGACTAGTTCAATTGATAATGATTTATAATTGATATATTCCACAATGGCGGGATCAGTACAAGCTGTGACAGAGCAATTTCGGTTACAAAATATTAAATCGAGTATTCTATTATTACCATTAAGAGAAGAATTGTATTGTTTCAGATTTGAGAGACATATAAAATCTGTGGTTAATCATCGTTCATTGTGCGTACAGCAAAGGATTGGAATAAGTTGCCAGCGTCAGTATTTCCGTCCGATTACGACGTGGGTACCTTCAAGAGAAGAGTGAATAGGCTGTTTCTAAACTAGTGCGTTCCATCTTTAGACCACATCACCACTTAACACTAGGTGGGATTGTTGTCAAGCGCTAGTTTATACTTAATAATAAAAAAAACTAACCTTTTAGTATTTCAGGGTGTAACCATAGATAGATCTATGTATATCCGGATACCAGTCCGCATGAGTCCCATTAAAATCACCCGTGATAAGAAAGTCGTCACTGGAGCATCGTTCTATTATGTCGTAGATGAATTCAAAAGTTGTACTCAATTTATGTTCGTGACGCGTGCTATGAGGTACATACATAAAGGCAGCAGGGATGTAAATGCACCGGCTCAGCGTTCGCGCCCATAAGAGATTAGATGGTGCAGACACGTTCCACTCCTGGCACGGAATGGGTTCTAATACACAACGTACTGCTATTAAAACGCCACCGCCCCTATGTGTACCGGTCAATGCTACATCCCTATCCCCACGAAAGACAACATACATATCGTCAAAATATTTTGAACTGTGAAAGCTATCGTTAAGCCACGACTCAGTTATGGATCTTAATTATTTGAAAGAATATTTGATGAAAAAAGAGTGAGACTTGGTCCGCAATCCCCGTACATTTTAATAGTAAACTGTCATATTATAGTTGAGAGCCATTTAAATAAAAAATAACAATAATAATAAAAAGAAAAGTAAATATAGCTGCATAAGGTAGAATAGGTTCGCATAAAAGTATCATTAGAGAAAATAAAAAAATAGCACAGCTTCGTAAAAAGTAACACACAAAATAAAATAAAATGAAAGAAGTACACAAAAGAGTAAGGATGTAGTATACTCGTAGGTTCGTGATGAGTAACATAAGAAATAAAATACAATGGAAGAGAGAAAGTAAGAAAAAATAGGCACATCTTCCCAAAGAGTAAGTAACACACGAAATAAATAAAATGAAATAGAAAGAAAAAAATAGCACAGCTTCGCAAAGAGTAATAAGAAATAATATAAAAAAATTGCACAGCTTGGAAAAAAGTAACACATGAAATAAAATAAAATGAGGAAAAGAAAAGAAAAAAAATCAGCACAGCATAGAATAAAGTAACACTTAAAATAAATTAAATGTGCTATTGATTTTGTTAGACGCGTTGGTTGGCGTTGGTGGAAAAAATCTAAGATTAATTATCACATTGTTAATTTTTAGTCAATTAATGTTAGCCAAATCAAGATCTGCTGAAATGCGTATAATCCTGGATGAATCTGACTTTCTCATAAAAATTTTGCAGTCGCGTACCCATATGTAAGTGTAAGTATGCTTCTGTTTCAACTGTCGTGCGCGTTGCAGAAGCACGGGTGAGATGGTAGCTGATGTAGATGTTGCTGGCCGGTCCGGGCAGACGTACTGACGCCACGCCGCGCTCGCACCGCCGCTAGAAGCTCATCCTAGCAGCGCTGCCTGGTGTAGCGAACAACAATTGCTGGTGTAGTAGGAGTTAGTATTTTCTAGTGGCAGACCGACTTTGACTAAATGAGAGACGAGTAAATTTGACTAATAATGGAGTTCAGATCCTCGCCTTTATTAAATGGAACGCTAGAGATTTCTACATTGTTCAATCTCAGGTGCTGCTCTCGTTCATCGTTGTCACGTCGTAGTGCTATGTTTTCGGAGCGCAATTCCTTAATTATATTATTAGAGTGGTCAACTTGTTTTTAGAGCAAGCTAAGCTGTGAGATGCATATATTTTGTACCGTAACATTCAAATGACTCACGTCAGTTTTCATTTTCTCGAGACTACGACGTAGATCACGTATTTCTTTTAAGACATCAGCTATAAGGGTGTTACGACAGCTCAAGCAACGCCAGTTGTCTTTTTTTCAGCACTCATTTTGCGGCACGCATTCTCTGATATACCTGAACCTGGTAAATGAAAGTAATCCTTGCACTGCCTGCATAGTACCCCAGTGGTAGCAAGATCAGAGCACTTTGCACTATTCATACTTAATTAAATTTGTAAATAAATTTATTGAAATAAAACAAGTAGGTCCTTTATGACTTCATGCATGTTGATTATATTCGATAAACTGATTTCAACTTCACAAGGTAAAAGTGTGGCTTAATAGTGGGTGTTGTGACTAGAATTGAGAAAGGTTTTGGTGGTTCGGGCATGATAAAGGAGAAAAAACGAAACAAATTTATGTTGCGAAAGTTAGTGCCAGTGTTGATAGGGGACTTTCTAGAACTTATATCTGCTTTGTATATAGTTAATAATGCAGGTAGTTTTGGTTAAAAACATTCTCTTTTCTTATTGCAGGTACTCAATAAAACTCAGGCTCGTTTCAATGGTGGTTTCAATCATATCTTGTATTCTCATATAAAACATATGGGGACAATTAAAGAATCCTAGCGTATTTATGTATGTCGATCAAGAACGAAATCAAGAAGTGTGAAGTAAGTGGAGTGACTATGAATATCAATCATCTACAAGAATTTAAGCTAATGTCGATCGGTGGCCTACGTACGTCAGAAGGTTGCTAGCATGGTTCGTAATACATTTCATCAAACTGACGGAGTATTCGAAGTACCTAGTGGCAGTCGTGGGTACTGAACCATTAGGCCTTATGATTGATTTGTGTTTCCGGGAAATACCGATAACGACGCGCTGGTCAAGTTGGTGGAAATTCACTTGGTGCCAAAGCGGTCGGTCATACAAACAGACCCCGCACAATCGATAACATAATTCTTAGCACAATAAAAAAACTCGGCAAGACGTGCGTCTTTACTACTACAGAAAAATTCAAGGAGAATTTACGAGATCCGTTCGTGTTCGGGTTGAGGAGTGACAAAATAACACAGAAGTTATTGGCGGAGACGGAGTTGACATTCTATCGAGCGGTGGAGTTGGCGTTGTCGCTTGAAGCCGCCGTACGAGACTCCCAAGAGACGGCAGGGGCCGTTAGCAACGCAAACTCAACGGAGAAAGTGTACGCTGTGGACGGAGGCGGGTACGGTACGGGCCGAGGTAGAATGCAGTGCAGCACTTTCGCGGGCAGAAACCGTGGCCGCGCGGCAACGCAGCAGCGGGGCGCGCCACCCCCTGCTAGCAGGAGCAGCTGTTTTCAATGCGGTCAACCGCATCGCAAAGGTAGCCTCTAAGATGGAATACGAAGATTTTATTTAAGGATTTCTAGTGAGGACGAAGGGAACCAGGTGTATCGGTTGAGTTATAACGAAGAGGACAAAAGGTACATCTTGAAAGTAAGGGTCAACGGGAGGCCGTTAGCGATGGAAGGTGACACTGGAGCAGGAATGAGTATCATTAATAGAAGTACGTACTTAAAATATTTTAGTCATATTAAGTTAACTCAGCTTAAGTCGTGTTTGAAAATGTATAACGGTCAGAAGGTGTTACCGAGAGGTGTATTTAAATGTATCACTCGAACTTGAGCGCCTCCAAAGGGAGGTCATCTCGCCCGCCGGTGGTCCCCGTCATTAAAAATACGGTATTGGTGGGTGACAAATATCCACTTCCTCGCATTGAAGCTACTTTTGCATCGCTGCAAGAAGGTAATATTTTTAGTAAGATTGTTTTGAGCGTGCTTATAAACAACTTATTCTTAGTGATAACGCTAATAAATACTGCACTATTGTTACTAATGAAGGTATGTTCACATACAATAGGTTACCCATCGGAAATGAATGCACGGCCAGCAAGTTTCAAAGAGTAATGGAAAAATTGGTTAGAATGCCATATGTAGCCGTATACCAAGATGATCTATTAGTAAGCAGTGCAAATGAATCGGAAAATGTCGAACCTTGGATTAAAATAGATGACTGCGTCATTCTCAAGTTATAAAAATGTACTTAATGATTTGAAGAGAAACTACGTGTTATGAACGTAAAATTGTAGTAAACATTTATAGTCAGCGATGTATAAGTATATCAATACATTTTGTGATGACGACTTCTCAGATTAAAGGTATGTAATTCACGATAATAGATAATTTGTTCGTGATGGGCCGAACGGTAGCATACTAATAAAACAACTTGCTGTTTTCAGATTTTCGTCACATTTGATTAGCGAAGTGCCTGGGGACATGCACAGTGCAGGAGGACCATGTTAGCAACGTGATGGAAACATCCTTTTATCGCGCTGACAACACCGTTTTATGGTATTGTAACTGGCAGATGGCAATAAGCAGCAGTATGATCAATAAAAAAACCAGGAAGAAGGGTTTTTGGAGGGATTCATAGAAGGTAAGAAAATTAAACGTCGTTGTTGTTAAAATCAGAACAATAGTAAATTTTAGTTCGAAATTATTTATATTCAATTGTAGAGTGTGAAATTAGTTTAATCTAATATGATGATGTTCATCCGATTTCGGCCATGGTGACAGTGTTGCTGGACAAGCATTTTAACTATGACACTTCATTCAGGAAGGGCTTAGGTTTTCTGCCCTCTCATGTGCTCTATGGTGGCTGGTGTACCCGAGCTTATTGCTAAAGCACGATTGCTTTTACCCCTTGTCGGTGTTTGTATGTACGAGTGTCCAGTATTTAAGATTATCGTCGCGTCATAAGCTCATAGTGAGTGTCCAGTATTTCAGGTTATCTCTTCGGTATAGCGGTAGTCTATTTGGCAGCATTGTAAGTATTACCGAACTGACAAGGCCTCGATAGAGATGAAGGCTTCATCGTCTTTACACGTCATTTTTATAAGAACACTATAGACAAACAACATTATAAATCTGTTCTTGTTCCGGCGTCGATAAAATGTCAATAAATATTTTTGTTTGTCATCAGTTTACAAAAAAGCCTGCACTTAATTCTTTTGGTGCCGAAATTTCTACGGTCCTAAACAGCTGCTTTTTTTTGCTGTTTTTAATTGCGTCTAGAATGCCTCATTAAGGACCCTTGATTGTTTCGTTAACTCAAAAATATATAAAATGTTATTATATAAATAAAATAATTAATATATATACTCGATTGAAAATATTATACATTCTAAATAAATGCATTGATTAATAAGCAAGTTAAGTAAGTAGCACTTTCGCGTAGGGTAAGATAAATATTTTTGACAATTGCAATATGAAGCAAATGCGGTGTGTGTCTCATTACGAAAGGGTAATGGGTGGGCTCTATGAGCGCTATGATTTCAAAGTCTAGTAAATCAGACAGCGAATCGAGTGCGTGGTATCGTTTACTGATCTTGGTTGGATTCCATCGGATGTGCTTACTATTAAAATCGCCCGCCAGAATAGTAGCTCCTCCTAATGATTGAAGGGTTTTAAAGTCAGAACGCAAGATAGTTGCCATTGGTCTACAGAGAAGGTAAACCGAAACTATCATAATGTGAGGGCACCTGTCATGTCAAGCTGACAGATCGAGGCCGCTAGGTGCGTTAGCGTGGGCGTGTCGATCGTTACAAAGTGCAGGGATTTTTTATAGTAAACAATAGTAACGCCGCCTGGGGCGCCGGCCCTATCATTCCTAACGATTTTATAGTTGGAGACATTCGGGTCCCTTGTTGTCGCTTTAAGATATGTTTCCTGCACGAGTAATACGTTGACTTGATCGCGGAAGAATTTATTATTCCATTGCGTAGTGTTTGGTTGCTGTTGGTCCTTGTAATTTGACGGGTGCAACTGGGTTGGTGGGTGCCGGTTTATTAACGGCGGATTGAGGAATCCCGGCGACGGTGGGGCTCGATTTGATCCATGCGGAGTTCAGTGGAGCAGTTGTTTGTCAAGCGGGGCCAAGGGAGGGGGGGGGGAGATGCCGATGTCGGCACTGGTTGGGGTCGCCTCAGTGGCGGACAGGGTTGTTGCTTGCGTTTTTGAGCTTTAGGGCTAAGGTAGTTAGCAGTGTGTCTCTGCGATTGGCACTCTTTGATGCCGAAGCGAAGCAATAATGCCCTACGTGGATGTGTAGCTGGCACTCGAGCCACTAAGGCTAAAAACTCTAAGTGGACTTGTCAATCAATTGGGGCTCGAGTACGTCTATTCGTAATACGATAGACACCAGATCCAACCAGGACAAATGGAGGCGGCGCGATAATAACACGCACCATGATGGCCCGACTTAAGCCAGGGCGGAGCGACAGATTTTGAGCGCGAACAAAGTAATTACAAACTGGTCACCTAGCAATAGTACGTCCTCATATTTTTCTAACACATACAGTTACAGAAAAAATATTGATACCCACGCGGACGAAGTCGCGACAAGGCTGATTCTTAATAACATTTTTTCAAGTAGAGAGGTTTTTCCTAATGTGAGGCAACTATCCTGGTCTACATAAAATAAAATGGGACCTGTTTCTGTTTATTCTGTCAAATTGCGATATAACTTGCAGTCTTGTGCAATGGACTGGTACGAATTCAATATCAAGCGAAGGCTAAGAGTTCTAGAATAACGAAAAACATTATTGTCTTTTTAAATATCAACTTATATTAACATTTGAGACACCGGACGTGTTATCTTGCTACATACCGACGGTATGAAATACCGATATCCACTCATTTGCAGTCGCAGTCGTAAATTAAAATTTATCTTTTTGATATAGTACAACAATGTGATCAGTTACAGGAGCCCTCAGAATGAGGGCAGCAGGAGACCGATCTTTGACCGTCGTACAGTACAGATGTATATCCAAAAAAAAAATTAAAACTACCGACATAAGGAATAATTAACAATGAAGTGGAACTGCTGTTCCATCGAAGCTACCATAAATTATTCCCACGATAAACTGGTTGAAGTTATAACTTGTGTTGATATTTTAAAAAAGAAACTTATAGAATTAGAACATAAGAATGCCGCATTGAGAAACAAGAACAACAGCTTAGAAACAAAAGTCAATGCATTAGAACAACGATTGGAGAGATAGATCAAAACCAGTTGAAAAACTTAATAGAAATAGCTGGTGTTCCATTAAACGATCACATAAATTTACACCAAATCAGTACATCTCATCAGTACATCATAAAAGATATTGACCTAATTAAAGGAAGGAATGGAAAGGACGGGTACCCATTAGTGGAATTAAAAAACGAAATTGAATGTAATAAGTTGGTAAAGGCCTCAAAAAATAACATTTTAAAAATAGGTGATATCTGTCCTGTCGATCCAGTCAGTGACAACAAACCAAAAAATCAATACCAGAATCACAGTAAGACACGCACGGACAAAAACCAATAACACTCTTCTATGGAATGCAAAAAAATTACTGTCTTCACAATATAAATATGTTTGGTGTAAAAATGGAGACAAGGAAAAAATCATTAGCATACGCTGTTTAGAAGATATCAAAAAACTATCTCAACGCCAATCACATAATATAAAAGAAAAGGCTGCATGCGACTAATGATGATTATGGAATTGGATACTGTACATAAAAATAATGTTGAAATAGATTTATACTATGTCAATATTATTTTTAGTAACTGACTGTGACTGGTAATACAAACATCTGATCATTTTTTTTAAAAAGGTGAACATAATTAACTTCTGTGCATATTGTCATTACGTCCATGATACAATTGCACTGGTATATGAGTGTATGAAATCGAGTAAAATTTTAAACGTTTAGTAATATATTGTTAATTAATAAGCGGTGAGCGCCTTTCTGTCCTCATTTGAGTTGATTGAGATGAATCTCAGATGAATTTAAAAAAAGTAAATAATAAGACTTTAAAATAAACATTAACGGTATGTAAAAGATATAAATATCAAGGTAAAAATATCTGAAATCGAAATATTTTTTTCTATAGTTTATTATTACATAATAATTATAAAAAACTACTAAAATATATATTTTGCTAAAACTATATGCAATTAGTACAAATTGTTAAAGATAAAGTGTGTTAATGCACCTGTGTGTTCGCATCCTAACAATGCACGTGAATCTTAAAACCAAACTACCCATGTTCTACTGAAAAAAACAATGTAAAAGCAATATGTACCATTACTTTTATTTTATTGTCAATATATTTAAGTACCTACGTTAATTTATAATTAGCTTTTTTTTCGTATTCATCGTTAAACGATTTTTAGTTTTACAAAGTTAAATTGTGCTTTTGATTGTACAATGTATACTAATAAGTGAACTGTGCAGTGCCAAGATAAACATCCTATTTACACCAAGTAACCCGACTGTAAAATAAATAGAAATGGTACTAAATAAAATAAAAGAACGACGATCACGAAGTAACAGTCATAAACTATGGCTGTAAGCTCTCTTTGACTTGTTTACATCCTAGAAGTTTACTTTAAATACACTGGAATCAAATAGGCTACTGAGTGTCTCTGATAAAAAATACACACTTTAATGGTAGATTAGTAAGGGTAGGAGGATGACTTAGAATGACTTCTTACCAACAAGTATATCTATCTATCTATCCATTTAAATATCACTAAAGTGATAAGCTCAGGGATAGTTGCATTACTGTTACGCTGTAATTAAGACATGCTCTGTCGGTATGAAATGTGTGTAGTCTTATGCTATTATTTCTTGGTCTTCCCATGTCTTTGTTCTCTTTCCCCTCATTGTGTTCATGTCGGACAAGTAAAACCTTTGAATAAAGAAAAATTGAAATGCGAGTGCCCCACCGTCTACGACGAAGGAGCTTTCACATTTCAATTATCGCTTTGACAAACTACACGGAGCAAGTTCAAGTTTAATGAAATTACTTTAAAAGACAAGAAACCATTCCTAGAAAACTCGTTTGAAAAAAAAAACGATTTTATTTAAGTAGGAATAAAATATGTAAAAATTCATGTCGTAGGAAACTGTTAATAATTAGAATATAAATTACGATTAATTTTATTGTTTTAAAAATTGATATACATTAAACTAAATTCTGTATTTATTGTTTATATCGCCGATGTCAATAAATAATAACACGGAGCTGCATGTGCATCATTTGGGAAATACTGCGGGCGCCCAAGTTTCAATGTCACTACACTGACCCTCCCTCCTTCCACACTGCTAAAAGTAACAATATCATATAACCCTTCTTTCTTTATACCACCTAATTTCCAAATTCCAATAGGTCCCCATGCTAGAAGATGTTCAAGCTTAGCATCGTCGGCTGCCGTGCTGTAATGAATATTGTCAATGTATTATTGCGCAGTCTATGTTGGCAATCCATAAGTGACCCAGTGCCCTATCTAGAATCTAGAACAATCCACATCTGAATTAGAAAGGGAGATGGTTCCCATATCTTCCACATGGATGTAGGAAAGAGAGAGAATTTCTATCGCCATGAGTCTGCGCATTTGGGGTGACAGAGCCCAGAACCCAAATTTTACCGCCCCATCCATAAAAGTGATCCAGAGGGTGCTTCCATAGAGAGAGATAGAGAATCAACGTACAAACGTATACTTTATACATAGGAACGTATATGCACAAAGCAACGTGATCTTTTCTTGTAACGGTTCTTATATGAGTGAGCTAGTGATGGGATGTCTTCAGATTTATATACTTGTTCTAACTGGTTATATTTTATATCTGCAGTCTGCAGTTTACGTCCAACAGCTATTTAATACTTTAATCCACTTTAGGATACGAAATATTTAAGTTTTCTTCCTATTGGTTGGTAATATTTGACCACAATTACAAATTTGAGGGTTCACATAGCCTTGCTTTTTGTCTGAATGACAAACGAATGACAAAGGGGAATCCGCGAATATGCAATGTACAACGCCAAAAAGATGTCGCATATTTTTGCATGCAACTCTGGAAAACTGGAAGAAGGTGGCAAACGAGGAAGCCGATCACGTGATGTTAAGTGAGCGCTACCCATAGATATCCGCAACAAGCAAATGCGTTGCATACCTTTATTGGATAGAGGAGGGCATAGACAGGAATAAGGATAATATTTCCTTTTCCCCGTAAACCCCCTCTCCGTCCAATTCATTTCCCGTTCCCATCCTATCCAGCTGAAGAAGGGGTGGGAAGGGGAAGAGGACTAATATTAGGCCTCCGGCACCTCACTCTTCAAACGAAACGAAAGTACTCTGACTTCTACTTCACGCCTGTTTTCTGTGAGGTCGTGGTATTTCACTGGTCCTATTTGGCCCATTCGAGCAATTGTTGCGGACTCTACAACTGATATACATACTGTAGTTTACTATAGCTACATGTTGAACAAAATATAAATAACTAAAACACTTAACTACAATTTAATCTTATTTTTTTAAATCATGAAATTATGATAATAATTACATCAGCTTACCCTATTACATTATAAGATCATTTACCATCAAAAGCTTCTATTCTACCCTCTAACCAACATTCTTATGTTTCTGTTCTTGTTTACACATGCCATTTGATTTTGGTATAGTAATGATATGTGTTAGAATTTATATATATATATATATAGTTCACAATAAATATCATAACTTAAGAGTAAGAAAGTTTATTGTTCACAAGCACAAAGTGAATACAGCAAGGAAGTCCACAGAGAATACTACAATATATATAATAATAGAATAGAGAGGTTAAGAGGAGAGGAGGATACTTGTTAAGTAAAATAGTTAAGGCAGTCAGATGTACAGCGCATTTACGTAAAGTGGGTCACGGATAAAAGTGACGTGCACTTACATCGATTATCGTAGCGGATTGGCGCGGGGGACCCGCGTCGGTGCAGAGCAACGAGCGCCGATAGGGGCGTGGCTACTTGACCTACATATTAACAGTGTCCCTGACGCTCGGCTGCTAGCGCGCCTTGCGGTAGCAGGTTCTGTTCTTAATTATAAGAAATGTTGGACTAGTGTAATTATATTTAAAACGCTATTCAAGAGCAAATTCTTTACTTATTTTTGAATCAAACGGTACATGATTTAAAATCATCTCACTTGGTACACAAAAATTAGTAAAAATATCTTATAAGTCAATAAATTAATAATTAATTGAGCTAGCATATTTTCTACCTAACCATTTTATATCTAACGACTTAGTAGTCACAAACTATTAAAAAGCATTTTCTACTTAACTCCAATTATATCAATACCTAACTTCACAAATGGTTGAATAGGAACTGTGTGGAAACAATGGTTCTCTTACAATATTGTTTCTATACGATTTTTTTATAAACTCTTCAATATGATTATCTATATGTGCCTAATAAAATAATTTACTAGCTAATTCTTTCATTTTAGTCCTACCTATGTGTCGTTCAACTAAGATTCTTATGATTGACATTCTCAAATTCTTAGGCACAATGAACTCGTCAATTCAACGATGCTCCTGTACTGACACCCTGTTGAGCTCTTAAGGATCTCCACACATTCTTAATTTACCATATCTATTTCCAATTATCACTGAATTGCTTACAAAGTTTTTCTAAGCACAAAAAAAGCTCTTTAATAATGCATCTTTGTTTAATAAAATTACGTAATTAACTTTTCTATTGTTCCTGTTTGGTTAGTTCAACTTTAGAATCTTGATTAATTTTAATTATTTTTAATTATCACAAATAAACTTGGGCAACAAACCCAAAATTTACTTAGCAATAATAACAGCTCCCGAAGAGCACTCAGCTCAGGCCAGCGAGCGAGCAGCGAGCGGGATGCCTTCAGCCGTGCGCAAGTGCAACGGCACTGTACGGGACAAGCGCTGGCACAAGCGGACTGAAATTAATAAAATAATAAATCGGCCTTTTCTAGAATGTTTCCCAATGCAGGGACACAGACCTCCTCTCCGAGAGAGGGAATGAGCCGTAATCCACCACGCTGGCCCAGTGCGGGTTGGTGGATGTCATATGTCTTCGAAATTGATGGTTCTAAGAACATGCCGGTTTCCTCACGATGTTTTCCTTCACCGTTTTACGACACAGCATATGTTAATATATAATGTATATAGCTTTTACTATGCTAAAAGATTGATCTAACACATTATCAATTATAACCACGAATTACATGTCTGAAGTTAGTCAAGTATACTGCATTTACAAAGCGAGCGAGACGAAAGCATACACTAAAGCGATAGGTACGATAGAGAACATGACAATCGTTTTCCGTGTCAGTTGCAATTGAGCGTTAACTAACTTCAAGACACAAAAATTGGTGGCGTGTAATATAGTACAGGTAGGATGGTGGTACGTACGCAATAGTTCAGTTTATGAGATTTTACGAAAACAAGACATAAAGCAAAATATGCGTTGCCCACCTTTAATGGACAGAGGAGACAAAAATGGTTATTTCCAATTCCTATACATCCCCTCCACCGTCAAGTTCTCTTCCCCTTCTCATCCTTTCCTTATAAGAAAAGGGTGGGAAGGGGGAGAGAACTAAAATTAGGCCTCCAGCACCTCACTCATCGGACGAAACGCAGAATACTGTACTTCACGCCTGTCTTCTATGAGGTCGTGGTATTTCACCGGTCGGGCCGGCCCATTTGTGCAATAGATGTTGTCGCGGGCTCTACCACTGTAACTTGACTTGTCAACAAGGAAAATAAATATGCACTTCTGGCTTCTATACTTGCAAAGTTATGTGTAAAAAAGTAAGGCGCCTGCCTGGGTTCGACCCCGTGACCTACGGTACGTAAGTCAGGTTCTAAACCGCTGAGCCACCACTGCTCACTGCTATCGCGTAAAATATTTTTTTTAACAATGAATATAAATTGAGTGTAGAACAATAGTGATTTACTTCATATGAAATCGAGATAATTTTAGTTTTAATTATGTTTTGCTATATTAACTTCGCTTATAATTGAATGAATAACTATGACTGTCGCGACTAAATGTTTAATGTGCATTTATAGCATAGAAAATAGTATAATAAATAAGAAGAAAAATTGCAATGTAAAGAAATAAATGGACCTAGTAGGCAGACAAAAATGATTAAAAATTGCTTAGATTCATTTTAATTAGATATATAGAATAGTATCCGGCTTGCACAAGTCGCAGTAAATTTGAATATTGAATATAGCATAGGAAAATATAAGATTAAGTCGATGATCATCGAAGAGTTACGCGCGAGCGATATTGCTCCTGCTGCATTCCTAACTAACAACGATGCTCGCTTCCCGGAGCAGTGCGAACAAAATATCACTTAGTACGTAATAAGTAATACGTTCCGAAAATGTTTTATTTGTTCTAGCCCGCGCGTCCGTCCGTCAGAAGAGGTTTTTATATACCCACTTTGTACCAACTGTCAAGGCTAGGTGGTGCGCTTACGCTTACCCTAACCAAAGCCTAAGTAGGTGAAATAAAAGAAACCGAGATGGTAGCAGGAAAGAAGATTTAAAAGTAGCCCATAGCAACAGCAGCTACTTGCGCAGCACAATTACTTCCCTGGGAAAGCCCATGTTCGAAGGAGACAGCCAACAGCAGAGCGGACCGAACCAGAGCGAACAGTGGAAAACAGAGCGTAGTGCAGGCGGAGCGCACGGCTAGTAGGGGCAACCGAAGAAAACGGAAAAGCAACTCCCAGGATGTTAACAGCGGTTTTGTTCCTGGAATTCGAATACCAAAACCGTTAGTTCGGTTTGGAATCACTCTCCGGTCTGGTAACAACCATCAGCAACACAAGGAAGCTTACAAGGAATATCTAAATGAAAGCAAAGCAAATATTTATTATTATTAAAAAAAATAAAAAATATTCAGCTAAAAAGACCGATGGACGCAAACAAAGAAATACAAATAATAATTATTGTCCAACGAAAAGCAACAAAAGTTTGAATGAATAAATGCACAATAAAATAACAGAATAGTTAAAAGAATTAACGGAAAAAATGAGCATTTAACAAATATTACGTATATAATTTATATATGTGCCATTTAACACTCACCCTAATACGGGAACGAAGCAAACAACTCTGTAGCTTAAATATCTAATATGTATCCCTTTCTACGCCGGTCATGGTACGAAACGTGATGCTGACTAAAGCGCAGAGAGAATCACTAATTTTTACTTAGGTCTAAGGGTGACTGATTCGAGTCGAGTCACTTCTCCGTTGCCCGCACTCCGTCCCCGTCCCATTTTTCGTTTCTGATTCCAGATTAAAATCCGCAGATCGCGAAGAAGGCAGTTAGAATATGGTATATAATAATGAATGCTAAGGCAAACTAGAAATTTCCCAGCACGCAATAATGTTCTATGTCTATCATCAATAATTAAATGTTTGGTAGAGACGAAAAAAAACAATCCAAGCCAACAATAAGTTAGATCTTCAGAAGAAGGTTCAGAAGTCGTGTGCGTAACGACTGTGCCACAGATATCCTAGGTAGGCCTAGAATTATGGCCGTGGTAATCCGCTTTACTGCGAACGTTCTGGTACATACGGTTGAGTAGGTTCCAAGCGATTTCATTAATACCGTCTACAAGTCCAAAATGTTGGACTACTACTACCCCTCACCTGTAAAAGATGCCACCAAATACCCTAACTTCTGAGCAGGGGTCAAATCTTTCAGGCTATGGACCAAGTTATGATATAAATTGTCGAAAGCAAGCCACTGGTCCCATCTCCACTGAAGTTCAGAAAGTCGAGCAGGGGTAACCAGCTAATCAGCGCTAGATATGCATGTGATTCCGCAACAGCACACAAGTCCACACAACTTGACCCCTTTAAGTAACGTACAGCCTGTCGTATCTGGTCGGCCATATCGTCAGCCTGATCTACATCGGCGTTTATTTTTTTGATAGCTTCTGGCTAAAATCCTTATTCCAGTAAGACGCGGTATTCCTCATACAATACATACAATATGCTTATTGATCAACTTATCCCTGAAATCTTGATAGGAGGGCCTGGATTCGATCCTGTCTGGATACATTTAACACGGCTGCTGTCCGACCATTATATTTGTCGGCCATAATTAATATACTAAAACTTAAAATAAAATCTAGGTAGATAAATACCAAACCCTTTATCAAAAAATTAATCATTCACTCAAATAAAGTATCAGGCGTATATGTATACTTACGTGAAATTATTTAATTAATCTAATAAAAAAAATACTAAACATGAAAAAAAGCATAAAGATTTTGAACATCGAGTGAATGCGGGAAATAAAATAAATGACGTTATAGGTACACTGGTAAAGAATCAGCATGTGTCTATGAAGGCTCGTCTGTCAATACACAATGCTGTACTTTAATGTACGGAAGTGAATGCTGGGTTTGGCAGGAAAAGCATGCTAGTAGAGTTAATGCCGTTGAGATGCGATCCTTAAGATGTATTTTAGGCGTGACGTTGAATAACAGGATTAAAAATAAAGTGGATGTTGTGACTAGAATTGAAAAAGGTATACTTCGGTGGTTCGGACATGTGTAAAGGATAAATGAAGTAACAAAACAAATTCATGTTGCAAAAGTCAGTGGCAGCGTTGCTAGGAGACGTCCAAGGAGAACTTATATCGATTACATTCGGGAACGAGCAAAAAGGAACTACGCGGCGCAAGTTCATGAAATTGAATGCGTTTTATGTAATAATAATAAAAGCAAGACCAATCTTAACATTTCTCTCTCTACTATCTCTCTTTGTCGTGCCGTGCTTTGTTATGCCAATACGACGTGCGACAATACTCGGCAGGACTTATTCTATATATTCATCTGTAACAAAAATAACTCCAATTCAGACATGACTTCATTGTTGTGGGAAGTTAACGAAAAATGTCATTCTCCGACGGAGTTCGACACAACGCACCATGTGCGTGGCCATGCGCGTTGAGTGAGGTATTGTTGTTGTCTGTTAAATAACAAAAGCAGGATCCGCCTTACGTACGTATTTTTGTTTAGTAGTTTTTCCAGTGGCTCTACCAACCGCAACAACATCAGTTGCACTAATGGGCCGGCTCAACCGGTGCCATGACCTCCTTGAAGCTCAAAGGTTTCTGTTATTACCTTTTAAAAATTCATGCAACCAAGTACACCCTGCTACTTCATTCTTAAATTTAAAAAGAATGCTATATTTCACAGCCAAGTGATAAACTATTTTTCAAACATCCATTTCGCAAATGCATAAATTAATCAAATCCCCAAAAAGGCATTCCAGTACACTCGCGAAACAAAGTTTTCGAGATATATTGAATTAAAATCAAAGCAGTTAATACGTTTTTCCGGTAAGTGGTTCGGCTGGTTCGAAAACAAAAGACTGTGCACCCTCTGATGGATTAAATTAGTGCTCTAGTCAGAGCATTGCGTTGCACCCAAATTATACGGGAGGGTTATTTTTGTGACGTACAAGGAATTAATAAGTGTATTATCTCCTATATGTAATACTAGGTGAATACATCGTTTGTCTGTAGAGTCGCAATTTGATATTATAACGCCAGATATACTGCATACTTCTGTCTTTGGTATAATATTTTTTTGGATTATTGCGGGATTAACGAGTCCACCTGTAACGGTATGTAAGTGGTTCTTGGCTAATATGCTCATTCGTATAGTTTCGATCGGTGGAGGTTAAGAAATTGTTTTTTGATATGGTGTCAATTTTTTATAATAAAATAATTTATTTATTCCATAACAATAATAACATTATACATAGGCGTTACAACTTTATTAAGCTGCTATACTAGGGATAACCCTGTGTTATGGATCACCAGGCCCTCGCCTCGCGAATCTTATCTAACTAATATAATCTTACAAAATTTAGGTTACAAGGGGATTAAAACATTATACATATCTTAAATTTTATAAGAATGTGTATGTGAGCATGTGTGTGTTTGTGTGCGTGTGTGTGTTTGTGTGGTTGTGTGTGGGTATATGCAAATATAAAACAAAAATACGAATTCTACATTATTATATGAAGTACGTTTTCAATATGTTCACAATCTAAGTTGTCTAGCCATTTTGAAACTTTGTTATGTCTTGTACTTTGACGCTTGTCTCAATTAGATTTGCCCAACAGATTGCAGAATGTCTGTAAAACATAGGGGTGTTTTAAAAAAAAATAAAGTGGCCTGTAAAATATCCATATTAATAAATTAAGGCGAATTATTAGTGAGAGATGCAAATTTGGTCGAGACTCACATATTGCGAAGAATTAGTGTATAGCACACTAATATGAAGTACGAGAATTATACTAAAAGTTATTAATGTGGCCGAGACTGCCTTAGCTCGTGGAGCCTCTTGTGATGGTGGTAGCTGAAGTTTTGAACTTTGAATGCGTTCTGCAGGTCGACACCTGTGCTGACTGTGTCATGGTGGCGAAGCGTTATAATTCACTTGACTCACAATTGTCAAGTGCGCCGTTACATACGGTGGCCGAACTGTTTCCAGATCCCTTTTAAACTCACAAAGTGGAATAAAGTCCTACAACTAGAAGATAACATATAAATTTATCATTAGCCTGATTTTAATTTTTAAAAAGGAACGATCTTGGTGGTTTTTCCAACTAGGAGACATTTATGTTCCCAAGTCGATATGTATATATATATATATATATATATAAAAGAAAAAAAAGTTACTTTGTCGGCGGCCATATTGAATTTGTTTTTTTTTCACTGTGTACCCTATTCTTTTAGTCCAGCCCTTTCATTTATTAGCCATATTGCTGGAGTTGTAAAAAAATATTTAATCCGCTATCTCCCTTCCCTTTTTTTCCAATTACGTTTTGAAGGGTCGGTAAAGTATGACCGTAGGCCATAGGTACTGTACAGGTTTTAGCTATAGTTTTTACGGCCAGCCGTTTGCTTGATGCAATATATATATATATATATATATATATATATATATATATATATAATATGTTAGTATATCGAAAATATATAAATCTTATGTAAATCTCGCAGAGGGTCTCGCCGACAAAGTAACTTTTTTTCTTTTGCCACGACTTTCGGTAGGTAATTTTTTAATAATGTTCGAAAATACTGAATAATTTTGATATAACCACAAATACCATAACACATATGTACTTGTGTATATCTATATCAGTATAAGTTTATCAGTGTATACCTTTAATTTGATATATTTTCATAGCTATGTTTTGTATTTTGACGAATTCATTGTACAATTAATACAAATACATGCATACGTTAAGTAATACAAAAATGCATTCATTTAAACCCATCTAGTAATCTATGTATTATATAGTCTCTCCTTAAGGAACCAATCGAGCGTCACACACACCTTTTTTGGCATATTAGTTCTATTCTTTGCAATATGTATGGAAAAAAAAGTAAAATCTATCAGATTACGTTCACAAAATAAATTTAAATTATTGTCGTATTTTGACCCCTGGGCTAAGATAGTTACGAAAAGTCTCGGGCACCCTAAAAATCGAAACCGCTAAACGCGTAATGAGTGACACACAAGCCGAGGAATCCCTCTCGGGGCCCTGGAGCATCCGCCGAAGCGACCTTAGATCTCAGCGACTTCCCAAACTGGTAATAATAAAATTGTTTGGGCTTACCTTCTCGCGAAGAGAAGTCGGAAGACCAGAATCTGTAAACATAAATAGATAATAAATAACTGGTAAAAATATTACATCCATGTTCGTGCTGAATTATTAGTAATATTGTTTAAGTCTCAATGAATGATATCTATCTATATAAAAATATATAAAAGACTAGCGATCCACCCCAGCTTCGAACCGGTAGCACTGTTTTATCTTTAGCCAAGAAAACACACCGTACGTCGGACGATGACATACCTAGACGATAAACTTTGCCGAACTGTATCAATAAACTAAATTATACTGCCATCTGTTACAGACATTAAATTTAAATAATTATCATTTTTTAATTTCATTTAGTTATTTCATAAAATTTGTTTTTTTTTTAAGGAGACTAAAGATAAAATTTTAGGTATTGTACGTAAATTATAAAAATAAATTCTAATGTTTCCTACTGATTTTCTCACTGAGAACAATTATGATTAAATCTGTTTGTTTTATCAGGCGTTAATATTATGTAACTGAGGACTTAAAACTATAATACGCCAAAAGAAAAAACAAAGTAGCAAAGTAAGTATGTATGTATTTTTAATATTTTTCTTTGTTAATATTGTGGATATGTCTTAGAATAAATCTGAAGAAGAACTTCAAATAGCCCTGTGAGCTATGCATTATTAAATCGCTCATTTATCGGCAAGGGCTGGAAGATGATATAAACTGAGAAAATAGTTTGCAAGGAGCTGTAAACGCCATTTTTTAATTTCTAACGAATGGGACATTCTCTTTCTGCATTTGACTGGTACGAAAACAACAAGAGTAAAAGGGCGAAGTAATACGACACGGGAGAGATTCTCACCAGAATAGACAGAAAATTCCGCCGAATTCCATGTAAACGGAAGAGGAATGCAGGAAAGATGAACGCCGAGCAGCTATATATGTAGAGTAACAGTGGTAGAGCCCGCAACAACAACATCTGTTGCACAACGACCTCACGGAAGAAAGGTGTAAAGTAGTACTCTGCGTTTCGTCTGATGAGTGAGGTGCCGGAAGCATAATTCTCTCCCCCTTCCCACCCTTTTCTTATAAGGAAAGTATGGTAAGGGAAAGAATACTTGACGGTAGACGGGATGTATAGGAATCGGAAATAACCATTTTCTGTTTGTCCCCTCCTCTGTCCATTAAAGGTGGGCGACGCATCTGCAACTCTTTAGTTTGTTGCAGATGTCTATGGGTAGCGATCACTTGACATCGGGCGAACCGCTTGCTCGTTTGCCACCTAGTACTATATAAAAAAAATTGTGTGTGCCACATCAAGACGAGTGGACACGTAGAAGATTATTGCGATCTTTTTATAAATATCACGTGCATATTTCGTATTATAGTTTGAATTTGATGTCATCAAAACCGGAGCTATCGTATTTTCCTGCTAATTTTTCAAAGGAAAAATTAGGTATTGCTATTGTCAATATTAATGTATTCACTGTTTTAAACTATCGTCTTTTGCTAAGATTAACCGACGCCATGAGATTATTTATATATATTGTATTCATACGCCATATATTTCAATTCGATTAATTTATCAATAAAGAATAAAAATGTTTTAATAAAAGAAATCAAAACTTCCACGGAGCATCCCCGCCTCGAATTATCTTCTAGTGATTCCCTTGCAAGATTGCCTTGTTAGATCAAGTAATGGCACTTTTAGTTCTTCGTTTTTCCTAGAAAACTTTTAGCTAGATTGCCTTGCTAGATCAAGTTATGCCACTTGTCGATCCTCGTTTTTCTTAGAAAACTTTTTTCCCGTAAACGTACCATTTGATTCAATATGGTCTGAGCAGAGGTTTTCCTGGCTTAGTAAGGAACTATATGACGGCGTTATACTTGATTTTATTTATATTTTTCTCTTCGTTTCGGATTGAATGGCATATGCTTAGCGATAGTTTAAAACTAATAACAATAAATAGATATGCGCTCACGCCCGTTACCGGAGGGATAGGCAGAGATTATGGATTTACATTTGACGCGATCCTTGCACACCTTTCTTGCTACTTTCACACATCTACGCGTACATGCTCGTCAATTGCTGGTACTCCTTATATCACCCTTCTTTAGTATGGCGCTGATTTGATCGATATAAGTTAACGTCACGCCTAACATACTTATCGATCGATAAAAGTTAGGCGAGACTATCATACTACTGAAATATCGCAATTCAATGGCATTAACCGTACTGACATGTTTTTCCTGCTTAGCCCATCTCTCACTTCTATACATTAAAGTTTGGACTTACAGAAAAAAAATTGCAATCATACGCAAAAAAAGGTCGGAGCAACAAAATCCATCCCTTTCCTAAAACCTGCTTGCACATCCCACTTTCTAATAATCGGATTATAATGTAATTTCATATTTATACTAATTATGACACCTTTAAAACTTTGCCTATTCATCCCCTTCACCTACCACAACACACCTTGTCATTCCGCGGGATAAAAACGGACCCTCGTAGTAAGTGATTGTTGGAATACAGCGATATTGGAATATTACAATTTTGATGTTCCGCGAATTCGTCAGAGTAGAATTTAATAGGTTTTTCATTTCGCAGAATTCATCCAAAACCTATATTTGTATAAATTCTGCGAAATGAAAATATTTTATTCGTAGACAAGCTCATACATTATAACATACAGTGTACAGTATATTTTTTTAAATGTTAATTAAACTTTACTTGTATAAAACGAAGAGAAAACAACCAATAATCATTTAAAGATTTTGCTGCTCTGTTTTGAAGTTTTAACCAACTCTAAAACTGAACAATACAGACTATTATGTTCTTAATAACATAGGTGTTCTAGGCAACTAAAACAAAAAGAAAATTCTTCCTTACTAAAATTAAGCGGATGTTAGTAAAGTAAGATGTAAGCTCATAGCTCCCAAATACCAACTTCTTCCATTTGCCCGCGTTGGACGAAACCCGAACCGTCAACGACCGAGCTCTTAATGTTCAGCTTAACCCACGCGCATTGCGAAGTCATGTCAGTTTCCTTTCCATTTTTACCGCTTATGGTAAAGCCATGGGAGTGTTCCAACGAATTGTTTAAAACAATTTCTACCACCGAGTTTCGTCATTGCACAACATGACGGAACTCCGAATTCCGTCATCACCGCCTTGAAGGTTGGCTTTACAGACTGCGCGGTTATTGCGTAACTTTCTGCGTCGTACAACAGCATTGTTTAGTGATATTTGTCTTAACTGACCCGATGCTGTATTGCCCGCTTCTCATAAAAAAAATTCGCGATCAGGCAAATGAAATTTCTTACAACTCTTATCACAAATAATACCATAATACATACATATCTGATTTAGTTTACAGTTAAATTCAATTGGAGATCACCACAAAATTTTACAAGCTCGGGTTTTTCTGGAATTTGTTTTATATTGTACAAATTAGAGCAAGATTCCGAGTTCAACTATTCTACTTTTTTATTGACTGAAATGATTGTAGTGTCTAAAAGATAGTTGAGGAATTCAACCTCAAATTTTGTTTTTCTCTCTCTCTTCTCGGGGATTCTCGGTAAAATGAACTGAATGGGGAGCTGATTCAAAATTTCAAATTATTAGTAAACAGGCCTCGCTCTTCCTGCGGCGCCGCTTTGTATAAGGCGCCCTGGGCGATCGCCCAAACGCTCCCTACCCTAACGCAGTTACTGCATATTGTCAGATTTGGTATAAAACAATATTTTAACGTTACAACACTTCATACAGATTTGTACAGGTGTGATTTTATTTAAAGCTTCTTATATATTTTTTCCTTGCTTGGAAATTTGGTCAAGAGAATTCAGCCAAAAATTCAAATGAGATTTAAATACTTCATACTGCAGGTAATGATGTAAAATAAGCGAGTATCAATTAAGGCGAGAAAAGTCCAATGCTATGAAAATTCACATTTATCCATAGTGTGCATAGTGTGACAGAAGTTTATACAAAGTCGAGTGTGAATTCACGTGCGTAATAAAAAAATGATCAATCATTTTTTATTAAAGTAATAGTAAATAACGGAAAAGAGAGAAACAGAAACACTTAAAGTAACATTCTAGTAAAATATAGAAGCGTTAAATATTTTCGTTTCATAAATATACCATAAAAAAATTGTATATGAAGCTATTATTTTACTGGTCTAACTAAGCCACGGCAATCAGCTAGTACAAGAGCTTAATAAACATAGGCTTCCATTTTATCTGGCGGTGTGACAGGTATATAGTCAGACAATTGGAAACATCAACCCTTTGACTGCTAATTAATCAAAGGCTGAGATAGATTATTGCGTTCCTAAGCATAGTTATATAGCAGCTAGATATGAATGAACGGCTGAGTATTCAATTAGTTGTTACGACGCTCTTATCGAAATTCAATTATTCAGTAACAGTATACCAGCCGTGGATTAGCAGGTTCAAATGCATTCGTCATTAACTGACTTAAACTATAGGACTTACATAAAATTGAGGTATAGTTGTAGAAATGCTTTTGTAACAAATATAGATTATAATTCAATTGTACGCTGTAATCATTACATTTTAACTTTTGATTCGTAGTTTAGAAGATATCAAAAGATTAAAACTACGCGCAAGCGAAAATTCAATACCCGCCGCACAGTA
Organism: Papilio elwesi; assembly: GCA_029849275.1. NCBI lineage: Eukaryota > Metazoa > Arthropoda > Insecta > Lepidoptera > Papilionidae > Papilio > Papilio elwesi. The sequence goes on from CM056717.1 coordinate 4,345,071, forward strand.
GCAGGTCGGGCTTAGCGATGTGTACTTAGGAACCCTTCTTATTAGTGAACCGATTATAATAATTCCTTCTTTGTTTGAAAGTTGGTTGTTATCATGCATCCCCATATAAATTTGATCAAGATCTAACCAGTTGTTTTTGAGTAATTCTTAATAAAGCATTATTAATTAACTTTCATTGCATTGACACAAAGTCGCATTCTTTTTCCTAATTGTTGTAAAGGGCGAGGAGGACTCATTCAGTGGCCTGAGAGAAGTAAGGAATTAACGTCAGTTGATTTCTGCATGGGTTCACATGAAATCCTTTGTTTGCGACGTCTCGCTGTGTCGTGGCATTTGGGGAAGAACTCAAAACAAGAATTATAAACGCACCAAATGCGATGCGGAATTATTTGACTACTTCGGTAGTTAAGTCATAGCTCAGTAAAGGAATACAAAACTTTGCCTTTGACAAGGGGGAAGTCAATTGGAGCAATAAATTTAATTAGACTAAATTATAAAATGTCTTAATTGTTAATTATTATTAATTATTACTAAATTTAAAAAAAAATATATTAAATTTCTATGTTTTGTTTTATTTACTTTATGCGGGAATCGTTTTTTATTAATTTTATGGAAATTTTATAGATCCACCTTAGGTTTAGTTCTGTTGTGGTAATTTTTAAAGTTCCTAGTTGTTATGCTTTGTTGGTGAGCTAAGAACGGTTGTTTCTAAAATAATCTGCAAGCCAAGTTTCGTAACGTTTTTGTTTTTAATGTATTTTTGTGGAAAAGTATCTCAAAAAAATATTGAAATAATATTGTTTCTCCTCCTCCAAATGGAGCATAGTGGACACTAAAGTGAAGCCTCCTTTAGACACCGATTGGCGACTTCGTAATATTCAGCTCGGTCATCTCGTCACTCGGAATACGAATACAAAACGTCGTCAATGACGTAGGGGATGAGCTTCGATTAAAACACCTTCTTTATCTTCTTTTAACTTCGTTTATTTTTTTCCGTCATAGAGTATCTTCAATTTCTTGTTAAAAAAACTAATGTCAAAGAATAATTATATTATATACATATATATATATATATATATATATATATATATATTATAAATCATATAACACATTCACTTCACTTTTGAATTTTGAATTTGTATGGACGATGTATCTGGAGGTATATAAATTTAAGATGGACATTGCACAACGCGTTCTAAAGTATAAATTATAAGATACAAACATAATCAATAAATTTAAAATAGTATTTTTTTTAAATGTAGAAGATAGTTACGAATAGAGCTGAACTAACATAATTTATATTACATTTTATTGTTTACGTAAAATTTTAAAGTAAGAGCGGAATCGTTATTTTATTAAAATACACAGTCAATGGACTGTAACAGTGCACCTACCTCATCGCTGTTTGTTAAGAGATTAAGTTTTGGATTAAGTAGACATTACTCCAAATATACTAAATGTAAAGAATAAATAAAAATCATTTTTAAGTAGAAATAAAATATTAAGATATTTTTAATTTAGTTCTTGTAAAAGAATGACAACAAATTCATATTTATGATAACGTTAATATTATTATTAATTTTAAAATAAATGTTACAGATAAACATAGAAAAGTCGGGTTAGGCTGGCGGCATTAGAACATTGTAAGCCAGAATGGCCTTTGCCGACGGGACCAAGGCCGCGGCATCAAGCGAACATGAAGTGTTGGTATGCCCTGCTGGGAAGAGTGCACGGGTGGAGGTGCTCCCTTCCGTGAAGCACGCGGACGCAACCCGTCGGCATGATTATCGCAAAACAAAGGCGTCCTAACACGCTGGGCAAAGGCGTCGGGCCGGCGGGTTTGTTGTATATAGGCATTCAGTTTTAAAAATAGAAAAATTAGTTATTTAGCATTATCTAGCTTCCCCTGGTAAAACCTACATTGTAGAATGAATTTATAAATTGTAAATATAATTTACAACACTGTAAATAATAAAATATTAACATAATCCATAAATTAAAAAAAAATCTATGACAAAACGTCAGATTATTGCAAAGGATATTGTGTGAATTGTCCTAAATATAACGATAAGTGAGGAAGAAAAATCCACCACATGCGAGTTATTCTGGTGCGCGCCGTAATAGTCTTATAAAATGTCCGCGACGGTATATATCTATATTTTATGTATTAGCATTATTGCCAAAATAGCGAGCCCTCTATGAATTAAAGGCCGGAACGAAGTCTGGCGGGCCAATTATACACAAATAGTTATAGGTATATTTAATAATAAGGACTGCCGACAGAAATGAAAACTTAAACCCGACTCGACAATAGTAATAATTAAAAATAAGCAATGAACAAAAAAATCCGTCTAAACAATAAAATTCAAAATTGAATACAAGAAAAATAAATGAAAAAAAACTGTTCCGAATTCAAACAACTTTCGATCGCCTCGCCTGATCACACATTTCGTAACGCGACATCAAAAATATTATGAAATATAATTATAAATTCACAACAAAACATTTAAAAACGTGTAGTATATTGAAATTAATAACGGACTTATGCCTTTTTTCCCGCAAACCTCCTTAACATACAAAATACACTGATATAAAAATATTGATACTTAAAATTTTTTAGTATTTTCATATATATAATGTTTTAGTGAAGAGAACTACATTTTCCCTATCGAATATGTTCTGAACAGACTTATTTTCTATCGTCACAATGTTGACCGCCTGGTCGTGGGCATCAATCAATCAATTAAATTGCAGTGACCAATTTCATTAGGCGCCTCCACCTTTTCCGCACATTCCTCTCAAAACTGACGCTCACCATTTCATGAAGAAGTTATTCAAAATGACGAGCACTAGTTGCGAAGAGAGTAGTATCATCCGCGTAGCGCAAGTTTGAAATATTCAGGCCCCGATTGCGATGCCATTGATCCAGGTCTCAAATGTTCGTCTCATTATTAATTCCGTGTACATATTAAACAGCAACGGTGAGATTACATCCTTTGCGGACGGACCTTACTTAGGTGCGCCCATTTCCAGCAAAGTCTGCCAAAGTTTAAGCCATCTTACAGAATCAAAGGGCTTTGAGAAATCGACGAAGCAGGTATTATTTGCATTGTTGAATTCACGTGATTTCTCAATGATCTGACGCACTATAAGTAATTGCTTTCGAGCACGATTTTCCTTTACAGAGCCTGTCTACCCAGGAGCCACTACCTTAGATAGAATAGTCCTTAGTTGCAATAAAATTTTGCTGGCATGTGGAATTATTGCAATCAGAATTAGCGGTTGACACGATAAGGCGTGAAAGTATAACAATACAAACTTTCGGTTCGCGTTTAATTAAGTTTATTTCGTGATGACATTAAGCTTGTCATCGTCCGGAATTATTTATTTTACAAAGCTACCCCAAAATAATGCACCGTCTTTGTGTCCGAGCGGTATTCAATAACAGTTTAATAGAGTATTTAATATCTAATAAAACGTGCAGTCTATTTCACTTCAGTCAACTGTTTTTGTGTTCGAATTTTAAAGCTAAATACACAGAAAATTAAATCCCGAACAGAGGGGAATCACGGTAGACGACACCAAACTCCACAGGTTTAAGCGGAAAGGGAGAAACACCGGCGGGCTTCGGGGGGCTATGAAAAACGAATTGAAAAACTTAAGTACCGACGGCAAAGCGAGGAATGTTTTTAGATGAAAGTTTTATAGGGGGGCTAACATGACGCTCAAAGTCAAGCTCGTTTCTCAGTTTAAGCACCTGTTGATTTAGCTTTTAATATGGGAAATGAGGATCGATCTTTAGTTGTATTTTAACTTTCATCGTTCTAGTTGTCGAGCAAATAAAATTATTATACCATTTATTATCTCTACATTTATTTAAAAATTCAAAAATATTGATTTCTATTTAGGACTAGTAGCCTGCTCGGGTAGTACTAATTACCCGCTAGGCCAATCTGAACATTTCCTGAAAATTTCATCGAAATCCCCATGGACTTTTATATATAAGGAAATAAAAAAAATACTAAGCTTATCAAAATATCTCACACATATAAAAATTACGTTTACTTTATATTTTTTTTAAATAGATTTTGATTAAGTTAGTTTGGTTTCTTAATTATTTATATTATATTATATATAATTGTATTAATAAAATCAGAGACCGAAAATCAAATAAAAATGTAATCATAATTCTAAATTATAAAAAGTGAAAGGTATTAAAGATGCAAAATCAAAACTTTATGCCAAATTATATTTTTAAAATGTTTATTAAAAGTAATGCGTACTATAATTCAAATCAATGTTAAATTAAAGCTATAAAAGTAGTAATTTAATTTTATTTATTAATTTTTAAACTATGATTATTTTATAAATTTTAATTTATTCAGTATTAAGGCGACATATTATGTACAAAACCTAATCTAACAATTATTAATTACATTTAATACATAATTAGGGGTAAGAGATAACCCAATAATGCCAAAAAGATGACGCGACGAAGATAATAAAGTAATATAAACGAATAAAATTTCAAGAAATAATCTAATAAATAAATTTTGAGGCGACAAATTTTACGGTAATAATATTTTTTTAGTTTAGTTTCCATCGACGAATTTTTACTTTAAATATATCAAGGTTGAACAGTTTAAGCATTTTATTTTTATTAATTGCAGGCAGAAAATCCGATGTTAAATTAAGTAAGTTTAATCCTAAGTAAATTACATTTTAGAAGTCTGGAAAAGTGGACAAATGTGAACTATTAAGTTTTTCTATTGTAAAAAATTATTCACTAACCTTTTTTGTAAAATCTGTTGAATCGCACAAATCACGATCACTGAATCTATTAATTAATCACCAAATTTCAAAAAGCAACAATTTCTAAGCGCTTACGCTGGTACTACGTCACGGCGTAAAGTGTTACAAGGCCGAAGAGCGATCCGTCGAACCGTCGTCCTTGGACCGCTCCGTAACGCGCAGTGTTCAATTGGCGCCCGTCGTGCGCTGTGGGATCTGCTCACTAGAGACCTAACCTGGACATATCCTAGATACTCAATGGAGCCTGGGTATATTCTTTCAACAGATCATTTTCAAACTTATTTGAAAGGAAATAAAGATAAAATTCAATCGTAGTACGATCGATATTTATTTATATTTGAAGCTTATTTATGGTGTTATTATTTATAATAGCTATTAAGTAAGATTAAATTATATTCTATGTTAAACTTATGCATCTTAAGTCTACGTACAATTCGTTGTCACTCTCTTTCGTCGTATCCTTTCATCCCGTTTTCGATTAGGATTCGCCAGGTATCTAACTATCTCTTTTCTCCTTATGTCCGTTAGCCGTTTTCAGTCTCATGTCTGGTTTTTTTAATTCTCTCATAGCATTGGTTCCTTTGTTTGCTAGTCGTATTAGAAATGGTGAATTTGGAAATTGTGTTTATGACAATGGTTCAATTTGTTTCCGTTTAATGTGTCTGTTATATGTCTATTTCTCACTAGTTATTACTAACAATTTGATGTCACTGAACTTATATATTCTAAAGTACATATCTATTCTTCCTTCAAGATTGCCACTAATTATAGTTGAAAAACAAATAATATTGTAAATGAAAGTAAGTATTTGAGTAAAAATAAATAACATGAAGCACAGGAATATATTTTTTTGGTAATTCTATTGTGTTGCAATTATTTAAATTGTCTTGAGACTTGTGAAGTACTCAAGTGGTGATGTTTTAACTATTTTACAAAAACTATTAGTTATACTATCGTTATTTTCATTTGAGAAATATCTATGTTAACAAATCTAGAATCTATAAATAGGGAACCGCTAGTATAAATAGCCGCTAAGCGTCGGCTTAAGTCTGCTCTCCCCTTTCATTTATAGAGGGGTATATTAATTCGTGTATACATTTCTCCACGTCAAAGCTCTAATTAGGATTTTTTATTACTTTGATAATTACATTGCATCGCCCTTTCATTAGTTCATTTTATTTCATTTCACAAACACATCGCTTTTGTACATTCGTCGTTTCATTTAATATTCGTCCATTGATGGCTGTAGGGCTTCCCCATTGTCCGCCACAAAGACCTGTGTCCTGCCGCCCTCATCCAGTGTTTATACAATGATGTCGGTATGTGAAACCCACCCAATCACACTGCATTTCTGAGCCCTGTGTATCATATTATTTTACTATTTGATTTTTTCCTCTAAATTTTGATAAATGGTGTTGGCGCTGTGCTAGCTATTACCATGAGGTATCCATCATGTCATCTATGAAGATTTCGCTGTAGCGAGATATTTTTAACTTAAATTGCGAATATTAAGGGTTATGTCTTGCTACACAATTATTCCGCGAAGGGCGGTTCGCGGGGGTTTTATTTGTCAATCTCACCATGGGTTTACACTGTCGAAAATATTCACACAAAACATATTGCCATCTCAGTTTTTTTACGATAAGGATAGAGAGAAAGATTGTATCGCGATACGATTTTACGTTAGTGGAAGCCCACGGTCAGAGTGGTCAATACGTCCTGTAGTGTCTCCGTTGTGTTTCGATCACGTCACCTCTTAACATCAGATGGCATTTTGGTCAAATTCTAGTTAATGCATTAAAATATGAGTATGAAGTCATAACCATTTTCTTGCTTACTGCAATGGTTCAAATCATACTTCCAAAATGTTTTAAATCAACTCCTTTAAATGGAGTTAGAATTTTAATTCAATTTAAAATATTTTTCGAACAAGTTCCAAATAATTCGTTTAGAAATTTATTAAAGCAAGAAGTGGTGTATAAGGATATCTGCTTTTCTCAATAAAGAAAATTTGACTGAGAAAATATCGATTTTAACTTTAGACAGGGCCGTCTACGGAAGTTATAGACAGACACCGAGACAAGGTGCGGTCACAAATTAAGCGATTTACATTAAATAATTTTGTACTAATGTGTGTTTTTATAATTTTAATTTATTTATACATATAGTATACCTTTATTATGTAATAACCATCTACTTAATAGTATATTATATATAACAAATTAAGTCTATAATTTATTGTTATATATTGTTCACTGCATCATAATAAGATCAAAGCTGCCTTATGGACGCGATCTTTGGTATGTATTACGAATCAATACGAGTTTTTAGGTTTTACTGTTAGCTACACTTTCTCGTCAATATTATGCGTGGTTCGTCCTAGTATTTTGGTCAGTTCTAAGAGGGATTTAGGCGACGAAAGTTTATGTGTTTTGTTTTTTTTTCTGTTTTGCCCTGGATGGACGGGCAAGAGTCAAACATTTATTCTATGTAATTTATTGATAATTCAGCAAAAATGTTTGCGACTAACGTTAGTAACTTTTGTTCATCCCTATATTCTATGATCACGAGTTTTGTCTACCAGTATAATATCTGTGTAATCTGTTCTGATTCTGTGTAATAGTGAAGCGATTTCATCAACTCCCTGCCCTTTTCCCACGTAATGTGGATTTGCACAACGTGACCACGGTCCATACTGTATATGTTTTGGCTTAAATCGTTTAAAGGTGAAACCTATTAAAACTAATCGATAACAATCCGAATTTAATTTCAGTTTATAAATAAAACGCTCATTTGATGGGCAAGCCGTGACAGTCAGGATGCTTGTATTCATGTAATACAGACGGGACATAGTTTATCTGCACCTTACCAGATGAATTCAAACTAACTACTAAACTACTAAAAGAGAATTCCGCTCAATATTGCATTTAAAAGATTTGAATTTAAATTATTATATTTTAAGTTAATTAATTATAGCTCCTGGTAGATAGATACATATTTCATAATAACTTAACAAATAATTATAACTTAAGAAATGACATTAATAATTCATAAAAAAGAGAATTCATTTATTTTGCATTTAAAGTAGTGCATATGTAAATTAATGTAGTGTATATAAATTTCTAAGGAAAAAAGGTTTTGCATGTTTGTACGTTTTAACGACGAAATCTGAATGGTATGTATTAGGTACGTACGGTTCGCAGCCATATAATGGAAGTGTACAAGATAACAAATCGTTAATAACTTAGGACTAACAGAAATACTAGACGTTAGTACCTGGGGCTGTAAGCTGACATCACTGAGCCGTGAATTAAGTAAATATCCGATCCTTGTCGCATTGAAGAGCTACCAAATTAGGATGCCCGAAGCGTAATGTAATGTTTGATGCATTCAATTTATTTTAAACCTTAACTGATGAATGTTAAGGTTTATAATATATAATAAATATATTCAATTGCGTCAAAGCCAGACTGTTAAATATGTCAATCCATTGGGGCAGCGTTAGTAAATATCGCCGATTAATATTGCCCTTCTGTTTTTGTTTACTGAATCCAGTTCGCGAAATTAAAACTGAACTTAAATTAGGAATACACCACAACGTGATACTTTGTTAACATATGTCCTACGTTTTGATTTCATTAAATTTTTGCATTTCGAACTATTGATTGATTCCACAAGGCCCGGAAGAAATTTGCGCGAAGATGTCCAAATGCTTTATTTAATCATTCGACAAAACATACTAAATTCAATTCGATATGTATTCTAAAGACGGTGTGCGTGAGCACAGGCGCGCAGTGCGAGGCGGGCCGCGACCGTGAATTAATACCGCTCACCCTGAAGAAGGACCTCCGACAGGTCGGAAACTTGTCGGTACAAAACACCGAGAAAAACGCGAACGTGAGTAAAGCCGTTTCATAAAAAGTTTATTGATAATGTCTCACGATAGTTTTAATAATTTTACGGTGAAATTATATTTATATTAGAATTTTACTGTTCTATTGCAAACTGACACTTGGGGTGTAAATATGTGTTATTATTTGCTCATCTTTCAAGTGCGCAAAATTGAAATATTAATTAATGATTACCTAAGTATTAGTAGTACTTTTGGATCATGCCAGGCATATGGCAACCACAAATTGAAGTGATAGTAGGAAGGAGGAGTCAATAAATTTACATTTTTAAAACATTGCGTCATGTCGCTAATACAACATTACAACAGACTATTTAGTAAGCTAAGATAAATTATTGATGTTTTTGGCATGTTGTTACGCTTTAACGTTAATCCTTAGTGATTCAACCCGTCGTCACGAAATTTTGCACAAACATTGCCAGTCATGAAAATGGCATGGCACCTTTTATTCCGTTTAAATATACAGTTCCTGAGGGTTAAGGACATACATAAAACCTTCATTTAGAATATCGGTTGCGGCGTTATTCTCGATCAAATTTAAATTTAGTATAATCAGGATAAGAAATTAAAAGTTTTTCTTTTAACCTGCTAATCCTGATCAATCTTAAATAACATTTTGAAATATTGTCATCGGTCCTTGAGAGATATGAGTGCCAATTTTACATCGGTAGATTCCTTAAATCGAGTTCCGTAGATAAATTGATAGATACATACAGGTGAAGCTTATAAAAACTTGTTAAAATCAAATATTATATTATATTTGATTATATAACAATCACCGCACAATCAGAATTTATAAGATTACTACTGACCGGCCCCGGCGTCGAACGGGTATCACTAATTATGTTGATCCGATCGCTACCAAACATAGGAATGTGCCAATCTGGACAATTCCTGTAAATTTCATCGAAATTGGTCCATCCGTTTCGGAGTCTTTAGGCCTATAGGGAACTTACATACTTCGCTTTTTATATCCTATTTTTTCATAAAAAATATCCTATGTTACTTAGGTATTAGTACCTCCAAGAATATGTGTACAAAGTTTCATGATGATCGGTTGTGTAGTTTTCGCATGAAAGCGTAACAAACAAACTTACATTCACATTTATAATATTAGTAGGGATTAATGTGAAAACATGCTTCAGATTTAAATACAATTTAGAAATCATTACATTCCAAAGACTACGCAATGAAAGATATCTGATTCCAAAAATTTGTTGAGACATCCGATATTGTGATTTAAATTAAACCATTCTTGAAAACAATTCTTACCTCTCGACCTGTAATTTACACTGTTCGAGATAATATTCTGTGGCCTATTGGTTGGAGCATGTCGTTATTGCGCGAGAATACCCAGGTTCTATTCCCGGTCCAGGATAATAATATTTTGTGCTTGTTTTTAAAGGAAATCAAACATGATCGTGACCCGCTGTGTGAGAAACGGCTAAACCTGAAATCTAAATTATTATAACCAAATCTAAAAGAAAACTTAAAATAATTAAATAAGGTCTCGCAAATATTGATCTGTCATTATATGTACAAAGTTTCTAATTTAAAAATAGAAACAGTCGTATTACCAAATTACGTTACGGTACCAAAATATAACACAATGCACAATCAGTACGAAATCACATCAACTCAATCCTTAGCAACGAAAGTAGGTCAGGAACAAATAGGGGTCAGGGTCGGGATGAAAGGGGAATCTTATAACAACACTGGGTCAGAGGTATCCCTCGAAACAAAACAGTGAGACACAAACTGTACACGACCTCTGTTTCAATCATATTCCTATAGAATTATATATAAATTAACATTAATTTATTACTTTTAATTTTTGCCGTATGTGTAGATACTTTATTTAGAAAGTTTTTTTATGTCATTATATTTTTACGTATTTCAAATACAACAATTAAACTACATACATACATACATACAATACAACAATTATTGTTTAGTAATAAAATTACTAAACAATAATTTTCTTTAAAAATAATTATAATTATATTATAATTAAATTTAAAAAGATAATTATTTATTGCTCATTGCCAAATTAAAATAATAAGATTAATTTACTCAAGAAAAAGCGTTAAGGGACCTACCTACCTTTATGGCTATCAATGCTTAAATTTTGATGGGAATCAATTAAATGTATATCACAAAAATATTTAACATACAAACGATCATGATATTAAGAACACATATATCATCATAATTTATATATCTGTCTTCCGAAGATAGGTCAAGTAAAACTTATTTAAATATACATTAATTCTGTTGACACAAATAACATAACTAGTATTTATTCGAAAGAGTATTTTAATATTAACTTAATATACCCATAAAAGCGATGTTTAATAATTTTTAACAAATAAATTCATGCCCTACGTCCACTGCGTATAACAATATCAAACTTTTAATAATTGTTTAATTCATTCAGAATTACGGCACAAAGAAATATGGACAAATTTAAATTTGAAGTCACTTGAAAGTTATTACTTTCAAGTATAAATCAATCATCACAAGATAATGAAACCACTCAATCTTGTACACCTTCCGATTTTGGTAATACAAACGTGTTTTAATGGTCCGAAAATTGCTGACATTTTTATGTATATATGTCAGTGGGACCTCTTCTGACGCCATGAAACATAAAACTAGGGTCTGTTCGTCCGAGTACGCCGCCGTCGCATTCTTCATCGATAGGACTTTTAAAGTTGAAAACGTGAAATGTCCTAAACATGTTTTTTTTAGTTAAAATTATTTTAAAAATAAGTTACTAGAAACTGCACTTACATTTAAAAATGCCATATGTTTTATTAGAAATTTGCGTAGCAGTAACCTTGCATTTAAAATTTGACTATGAATATGGTTCTAATTATTTTAAAAATTAGCCACTTAAATTATAAATTAATTGAGATTTTTTTTCTTCTTTTTTCAGAATTCTATAATTTTCCTCGAAAAAGACTAGGGTATGAGTTAATAAGCTAAGGGGATTATCTACTAGTTGCGCGCGCCGTATTAAGGATGGCATCGTTCTTACTGCCATATCGATAAACATATTCAAAATGATTGAAACTTAGCTTAACTTAAGTAGAACAATACAGAATTCTTTTATAGTTTAATTTAATTAATTCGTTTAATGTATAACTCTCTGGACTGAAAACTTAATGAAATAGAATTTAGATGAAGTAGATAGTTTACAATAATATTATATTGTATGATTTTTTTATAATCTATTTGATTTTAGTTATGTATCAGAATATTAATTCAGTATAAAAATTTATATCGATATATTACGTGAAAAATAGTGATGTTATTTTATAGATAATTCAGATAGTTCGTTGCGTCGCATCCCCAGTGCAAGGTCAAAGTTGCAGTATTGCACGAATCACTCAGTCTTCTGTTGCCGCGCGAAGAGAGCAGTTCCCTCCACTCTTCATCTGAGTAGAGAACTAAGCTTCGGGTCTTCAATAGATGGCTCATTGCGTGCTTGTCGGTGTATAAGAAAGGTGCGTCGAAATATTCTTAAATATTATGTGTTGTGTTCGTGTTTTTGCTTTTGTGTACAAAATTTATTAATTAATTTGTTTTTTTTTTTAAATTTTTTTTGTGTAAATTGATGTTGTTACTCCCATGTCGATGTTATATTTTTTTTGTTTCTGTTAGGTGAAAGTAACTTTAGATAAGGTAAGTTTTCGCTTTTGTTTGTGTTTTCACCTTTGTCTGATTGCTTTCTTAAGTGTTTTGAGATTTTGTCTCTTTTATAAATTTGATACACATTAACTGACCTATTTAAAATATTTGACTGGATTTAAATTATATTTTTGAAAATATTAAGGATTTAAGATTGTGTTTATTGAGTATCGAATCCGAAAGGCGTAGGCAAACAGTGGAAATAGAACTGATTTTGATGTTTTAGTTATTTGCCTATAAAATATACAATGATAAGATTGCTTATAATATTACTGGTTCATAATTATTTTATTCATAATAAATATTAATTCATTGGATGGTGTACTATGTAAGGTACCGTACGCAGAGATACGAAGTTTCCCGATTGTACTTTCCAAGCTACGTCCACATGGCCGGTAACTTTCACTGAAAACAGCGTTACTCTGGAAAATGTTATTGTATTTGACATTTTTTTCACGTCGGATTTATCATAAATAAAATTAGAAAAATAAGCTTATTTCAGTTATAGTTAAAAAAATAAGTAATTGTTTTTATTTCTTTACGTTATATTGAAATGACACAAACTATTATTATAACTGTACATCCTGAGAAGTTACTCGATTTTTAAGGTACAACATAAATATATTAATTAAAAGGCGGATAATATGTTTAATCTATTATAAAGAGAAAGATTAACAGATCTTTAAAATATATTCAGTACCAAAACAAATCCAAGGAAAGTTTACAATCCTTCCCCCTGTTAATGTTGTTGTAAGGGAAGCACCCTTCACGAGGGATTGTGTGTCACTCAATTTCAATGTCATGGTCGTGTTTACTTGCTGAAATCGTACTCCGTTATTTTATGTGGTATTCGTAGGCTTCTCTTCTTATTCAGTAACATAATATTGTTTAATAAAATTTAAATAATTGTGATAAGTTAGCTGAATAATTAAGGTAATTTGTTATAATGTATGTATATAATATGTATGAACCTAATATTGCTTATGAGGCATTATAGAGGGTTTAAGGAGAAATACAAGGGTTTGAAGAAGATTTTGTGGAAAATGGTGTTTATAAGAGAGGAAGAGGTTTAAGTGGAAGGGGGTGCCGCGTGAAGGAGACCGGAAGGGAGAAGGGTGGAAGCAGTGAGTCCCAGTGGTATGGAGATGGGGAGATAAAGGGGGTAACGGGTGAGGGAGGTGCGCGATGGGCGTTGCAACTTCGTCACAAATAATGACCTATCAACATAGGGATGCGGCAGGATGAGGGAGTAGAAGGGTTAGGAAAACGGGATAAAATAGGATAGGTGGGTTGCATAGTGAATGGGGTGGTGGGTGGAGTGGTGGACGGGGTGGTGGGTGGAGTGGTGGACGGGGTGGTGGGTGGAGTGGTGCACGGGGTGGTGGGTGGAGTGGTGGACGGGGTGGTGGGTGGAGTGGTGGACGGGGTGGTGGGTGGAGTGGTGGACGGGGTGGTGGGTGGAGTGGTGGACGGGGTGGTGGGTGGGCTTGTGGGTGGGGTATGCATAGGGAGGTGCATGAGGTGGCAGGTGGTGAAATGGTTGGGGTTATGGATGGGGTGGCGGGTGGATTAATGGATGGGAATAGTGATTAGGATGGACTCACAGATAAGTGAATAATAATTGAGGGATAGAGGACGGGATAGGCTAATACAAGAATGTCTAAATTGTTTAATACACCTCTATTTTATTAAATTCTTATTCTCTTGATGTGTTTGGCAAGACACCAATTAAAATTTAAAGTTCGAAATGTATCGCAAGAATAATTCCTCATTTTTAAGATTACAATAAATTATGACAGGAACAGGAAGTTCACAGTGTCAAAAATTATATCCTTTTTAAAAAAATTACGAAAGATTGTTTTAGATATTACAAATTTATTTATTTAATTATGTTACACCAACAAGATGAGCACTAACTTTAGGCCACCAGATACAAAAATAATATGCTTATTACAGGCTTCGTTATTGCCATCTCAATTATAGGTGCAAATCACGGTGAGAAAAAAGCAGTATAACACAACCAATATTCACCCGAGTCCCCATTAGATGTTGCTGGTAACCCAGAGCGACTCATTACAGATTATCACTAGTTTCGAGTGGTTTTCACGCGCCGCCGATAGATGGCAATGGCGTCGACTTAGATCGTGCTAAAGAAATGTCGTCGACCAAACATGACCCCGGAGCAGTGTGATCTTCAATTTGTTCTAATCCGGTAATAATAATAAAGTAAATGCCTCCTCAAGGCAAACAGTTGCAAGGAAAACCTTTCAGTCACAAAAAAAATCTTCAATTTTTAGTTACCTCCTAGGAACTAGCTGCAAGCTATATGCTTTCACCTTGTTGAGACATTTTACATAAGTAGAATTAGATATTCATTGTTGGTGAACCGTGATTTAACCCCACATTGGGACACACGGGCCCAGTATTGAGCACAAATATCTATTGTATCACGTGTTGATAATGTACCTATACATGTACCTGGTTGTTTTTTGTCTCCGTACCCTCCACGGCGCTATAACTGGCGCCCTACACGGGAGACCCTGTCTGCGTAACGCAACCTGCTACGAGACATACGTTACGCCGCTACATGCTACGATATTGTGAATTCGTCAGCTCAGCGGTGCTACGCGCTGCCGCTCCCGTACCTACTCTGCAGAGACGACGACCAAAACAAAATATTGATGCTTAGAGGATGGGGACGACAGAACTTAAACACCCTACTTATATTACGCGCTCAGGACGAGTTTCAACAACCAAAGTTACAAGAAACATCCATCATCTTGGAAATTACTCTCCCATCATAGACGCTCTATATGCAGATGCTATTGCTAATCTTGCAAATTACGACGAGGAAAGACGATGAAGCAGTGGATTTAGATGAGTATATACCATCAATCTCGTCGGTTGAGGTGAAACCATAGAAGCGTTTTTAGAGAAGAACCAAGCTGTGCTTACACCTGTTAACCTACTATATGCTATCACCTTGACACCAGACACCAGACATTTTAGTGTCAAATAGATATTCATAGCTGGGGTTAAGTGTGATTCCACCCCACGTTGGGACACCGGCCCAGTAAAGAGCACAAATATCTATCTTATGACGTGTTGAATAAATTAAAACGTGTACTGTTTTTTTTTGTCTCCGTACCCTCCACGGTGTTATAGCAGTGAATAAACAGATAAACGACGACGAACAATTACTAAAATGTTTAAAAGAAAACCAATGATAAGATCAATTTAGAGCTACATATACTTATTTTTTCTAATTTAAAATATTTGTTTTTGCGAAAATAATGATTTCATTACGCGTTATTGTTACTGGTTTTCACAAAATTTACAAATGCATAAGATGTGAGATGCTTGTGTAAATGAGATTGTTTAATGAGACCCATTTACAATTGAAGAATATGTAAATTTATTGTATGTAGTCATTCATATCTTAAGAGATTAATGTAAACCCAAGTTTATTTGCGCCGCCTTAGAATGAGTTATACATTTTAGGGTTCCGTGCCCAAAGCCTTTCTAGCCTCCGCTGTCCGTCTGTCTGTCTATCCGTCTGTCACCAGGCTGTATGTCATAGTTTCTTATAACCATGACAGTTAATTGAAATTTTTACGATATATTTCTGTTGCCGCTATTAATAATAAATACTAAAAAACAGAATAAAATAAATATTTAAGGGTGCTCCCATACAACGAACGCGATTTTTTGCTCGATATTGATAGGAATACCCTTGAAATATTCACAGAATATTTAGTTATAAAAATAAATGATTATATTAAAATAAAATTATTATATAAGGATTTCTTAAAGATTTTGGAGCCCATCCCGTACAACAGACATGTTTTTTGCCGTTTTTATAGATAATGGTACGAAACCCTTCGTGCGTGTCCAACTCTAACTTAACCGGTTTTTATGTTTAGTTTGTACAAGAATACGGCGTCCAGCTGCTGCGTTCGGTGGTCAAGTGATTCCAAATGAAATTATTTTAAACGGTCATCATAACTCGGTAGGGTTTTGCTACATTAAAACTATATGATAAAATGTCATAGAAATGTTTGTTGAACATTCTCTTAACTCATACGAAGCTGTAGTACTTCAAGCTTTTGCAAACTAATGCCGAGTAAAGAATTATTTTAGTACGAGGATCAATAAATTATTTGCATTTCCGTAAAACAAATCCTAAGGTTGTAAATAAAATATTAGGTTTAAGTTGTGTAGGTTTTATGAAACTGCAATATCAATTGGTTGAATTATATCGCTAAAGAAAAATACTTCTTTACGTTACGTTCATTTTGATCGATAATCTAAAGTCTAAGTACTGATCATCATTTTTCTGCCCTCTTCCCACTTATGTGGGGCCGGCACGGTACGACCTAAGTCTATACTGTTTCGGCTAAAGTTTTAAGGCCAGCCACCTGCTTGACGCCAACCCTCCTCGGAAATATTTTATCAGTGTGATCAGAGGCAATTCCGCTGCTGAGATAGGTGTAGCCTCGGCCGGTGACTGTACACTTAGCATCATCGACCGGTATTCATCTGTTCTGCGTTATAATAACCCAGCGCCATTTCCCATTCCTGTTGTAATATCTGACTACAAAAAAAAGATATAAGTAAACAGATTTATTCTATAACATTAACAGAAAATCATTTATTTGTATAATATTTTTCAAATATATGGTAGATTAATTGACACAAATAGTACATTAATTTGAAGTGATATATTAAGAAAATGCATCCTTCCTGTTTAGGCTAAGCGGATAAAGTTTGTAACACTGCTAAAAGTACTAATTAAAACCCCTTCGGTAGCCATACTCAAGTGCGATGGTCTGGGGCTTCGGGATCTCCAGTGGACCGCACAGGTGCCATCAGCACTGAGCTGGTTACCCTGTGGAGAAGGCGCTTCCCTTGCACTTTTCTAGTGCTACGGCAACACAAAACCACACCATCTTGCTGTGTCCCCGGGATGGTATTGCAAGACGAGGCTCTCACACTGACCATCCACAACCCCTAGGCACAATAGTAGCCCTATTATGACCCGGGACTAGGGGGCAGATGAGCCAGAGCATCTGCTCGGAAAAAGTTTTGAACTGAATAAGACCCCCACTAAGCGTCCCGATAGGGCTCCGCCACGACTGCCAATGCCGGTTGCATTGTTGTTGCATCGCTCTGCGTAGGTGTGCAGTAAAATTCTTGTTGTATCAACAACGCAGTTGCACCGGGTTGATAGTGCCGTAAGTCATTTTGTAAGTAAGCAATTACAGAAGAGAGCACTAATATCTATAGTAAGTTTAAGAGTTAGAGAAAATATAAACGATGTTTCGGAATACGGTTTAATTCGTAATTAAGATAATAAGAGTTTACTTGTTTCGAGTCGTCTTATTCATACTTATCGTCCCAATAGTACATAGCTGTTGGGTTCCTACAAGGGTTCTATTTCTAGGCTTAACAAAGTTTGTGTCATTCAAATCATATATTTGGAAATGGCTTGACAATGACTTCCTATATACTTGAATAAAAAAAACTAAATGATGCCTGCACCAACTTCAAATTAGAAACAGGCGTAGTATGTCGCAGGATCGTAAAGAGTGGTGACTTGTTGTCGGAGGCCAAGGCCCACTTTGGGTCTCCGAGCCACTCTAATAATGTCAGTCCTCCGATATGTCCAGAAAGTTGGGCTTGATGATTTAAAACTTTGTATCGCAGGTGACTGTTATATATGGATTTTATAATTTCAATTTTATGTTAGTATAACGACAGTGCGATCGTGATTCACGTTCTGTCTGCATGTAGAAATAGTGAGCTGCTAAGAGAACCCGATCGCTAAGAGAAGACGGCTGGCGGACTTTGAACGTATAATAATTCCGTGGTACACGCGATGTGGCCCGTCATTGCATCCCTTAACACGGTGCTATTTATATAGGTATATGGTATCTCTCCTTGGCACACTTTACGACCATCGGTTTGTGACACTGTTTTCATCCAGTAAAAAAAAGAATCCCTTACTTGATTACTTGTTATGGTATGGTTAGGCGATTATATATTTAATTTATTTCACTGTTCTAATGAGGAGCTGAAACTACTAGCTAGGCTATAATTAGTACCAACATTACTAATTTAGTAAATTAATTAAAAAGTACACAGGTAATGAATGAATGTGGAAGAAGCGAGAGAGGTGTGCCAGGATCGCGCCAAATGGAAATCCATGATCTCTGCCTACCCCTCTGGGTTATGGTGAGGTGAGGTGAGGTGAGCGGATATTTATTTATTTATTTTATTTACACAGGTAATCGTAGGCGAAGAAAAGATATAGTAAAAGGTGAAGCCTTAGTCATATCATCAGCATATCTAGAAGATGTCATAGCGAATGATCTCAGGTAAAAAAAAATACCTGAATTAATAAAGTCTCGCGAAATTGCAGATATGAATACTTTTGATTGACTGCCTCTGTAAACAAACTCCCCTATCTTAATCCGATGCGCCCGAGGGTGTACGATTTTTTTTTTAATTTAATGGACTACCCTAAGTGCGCGGCTCTGCATAGACGACTCATTTGTAATTTAGGGTCCAAGATACATCAAATCATATATGAAAATCCGAAGTGCTCGCGGGTGTACAGAACTCCCCGCTCCCCTACCATTGTCAATCGTTCCACATCACGGCCGGCCTACTAATACACAATAAACCTGTTGTAAATTATAATTTTTGAAAATTATAGTGAAGTATTAATTAACTATTAATACTTCACTATAATTTTCATTACATTTTTGATAAGCTGTTTAGATAACATAATCTTGGCTTAAATCCCAATCCTCCATAACGTAATCAACTTTACACAAGTTACACATTTTCAAGTTGGACAAAGTATTTTAACTAATAGTTTTACTAAATGGCATAAATGATAAAAATAAGATAATGGTATAGCAATGCTTATGTCACAGATTACACGTGCTTATTTAAGTGAGTGAGTGAGACACGCTGAGTCTCAGGCTGTCATACACAAAAAAAATGATGCCTGCCGCAATATGCGTAGTTCTTACACCCGCAAAAAGCACAAGGAGTACGTGGAACGTAGGCGAGAAGAAAAACCACCACCGCAAAATAAAAAGAGTACATATAATATCAGAAACCGAAGACATTGTAAGTAATTTCTCAAAAAATGATACCCGAAAATTTTATCAAAAGACCAACACAGAAAGAAGAGAATTTAGACCGAACACATCCACATGTAGAGACTTAAACGGTGATATACTAAGCAAGCGGAATAAAGTTCTACAACGACGGGCAAATCATTTCTGCCAACTTCTAGGAAGGAACAGCTCAGAAGGTCCATGCAGACTTGACTTGATATAATAGCCAGGTCAAAACCCGAAATGGAAAGTGCTCGTAAAAATCTTCCCAGGAAGCCGGTTTCTTAGTAAATGCCGAGAAAACAACATACATGCATGTCTTGGAAAGTCTCTGCAGAAATCATAAGTTTTATAGACGGATATTGACGGTATTTCGGCATTTTGAAATATTACCGCTCTAATCTTCTAACCCGGAAAATGAAATTGTTACCCTAATTTGCTTGACTAAGTTAAGGCCCACATAGGGCTGCAGAGCTAGAAGAAGAAGAAGAAACCATCTGGTACCACAACAATTTGTTATAATGACGCTATGTGACATTCAGAAGCAACGCAGCGACAGTCAGGTTCCCGAAATGAGATATCAATGCATAAGTCTTTTTTAAAAAATATATCAGTGACATGATTCTCGAAAAAAAAACTGATTGAAATGTTAATATTAAGTTTACGAATTTACCATCTTGTGGGGTTCAATTATCATCATTCCAATGATCGTAGTGGTTGCCGGATTTAAAGCGAAGCTCTTTGGCCGACGCTTTAAGAAGCAGTTGGGTTTTGATGAAAAGTGTTGATTATAGGAACTGCGGCTACTACTGTGAAGTTGTAACTTTCGGACCACAGGTTGTTTTAGTTATAGGACTTTGAATTTTAGATAATCTTTTTATACGTTTTCTTCAATATTTTGACACAAACTAGTGAAAATAACTAATTGAAAAAATCTTCATAGCGTACAATTTATTAACAGGTATTTATAAACTATGCACATATAAGAATGTTAAGCAAAATCATTTCAATCAATCGAGACATGATTTACAGGCCACTTAATTAATTTGTAAATCATGGAGGTCAAACAGTCTGCAATCCCGTATAGAGGCACTCGACTTGGGCAAACCTAATTAAGACAAGCGTCATGCTACAATACAGAGTACCATAGCAAACGACAATATCTTATCCTCAACCGAACCCAATAATACAGACGAGCATATCAGCCACAAACCACTTATATACCCGTCACAGGAAGACTCGTTGATCCCATCAATGATCCATCAAAATATGTACCAAAGACAAAACATAAGCAGCATATTAGGCGTAGTAATGTTGCATTGCAACTCTACATACTCCACGACAGGCGATTAAGATTAAACTCTGGGCGTAGACGCTTCAGAGCAGAAATTTGCAATCAACACCCCGCAACCATCAATGACGCATTATGAACACAATAAACACCCGTGCAATGCTACTGTTGCGAGCATGTATAGTCACGCTTGAGAGATAAACTTGCGACCCAACAAGAACAGTGGTAGAGCCCGCAACAGCAACATCTGTTGCCGAATGGGTCGGCTCGACCGGTGAAATACCACGACCTCACAGAAAACAGGCGTGAAGTAGAAATACTCTGCGTTTCGTCTGATGAGTGAGGTCCCGGCGGCCTAATTTGAGTCCTCCTCCCTTTCCCACCCTTTTCTTGTAAGGATGGGATGGGAACAGGAAGAGGATTGGACAGGGAGGGGGTTGACGGGAAAAGAGAAATATCCTTTTTTCTGTCTATACCCTCCTCGGTCCATTAAAGGTGGGCAACGCATCTGCAACATAATTTCTTGTTGCGGATGTCTATGGGTAGCGTACACTTATGTGATCCCCTTGCTCGTTTGCCACCTTATTCCATAAAAAGAAATCAAGTTTAAGCAACAAGTGTCCGCTACCTCTATTTTCATTCATATAAACGGAATCAATTTCGATACAAAGTTGGTAATAATATAAACTCGACGTATTATAGAAGCAAGCCTCTAAGACGCCAAGTATCCATTATCAAAAACCTGAAGCCCTAAGACATGATTCTGAGCACGTTTAATACACCGAAGTGCAAAAACACACTCTTCCCAAACCAGAGACAGACAAACAGACAAAAATTCTATTTTTTTTCTAATAAGTTTTGAGTTCTCTTGCGTTTATAAAGGCCCCCAATAAGTTTTTTCAAATATCTTCCATGTACAGACAGCGATCATTTACATTTTTATTATATGTGTGGATTCTATGGTGGATTCGGAGCGGAGACATATGGTTAATTAAAAATATTCTTGCAACCGTTCTTTAGTTATAAATGGTGTAACTAAGGTAACTTTATTTTATGATATATAGATATTCAATTAAAACATTAAAACGACGAAATATAATAATATAAGAAATTTTTACAAAAAGCGATTTAAGAATTGATATACTAAAATCTGTTTTTTCTTTTGTTCCAGGTCTTATACATCAGTCACATTTCATCCCTATATTTTAAATTCAAATTTGACAAGGATACTCTCTTCGCCCTTAAGGGTGAAGTGTATCCGTTAGAAAAGTTATCACCACGGCTTCGCCAGTAATAATAGACATATGTCCAACACCGCCCCCTTCACCGCGGTCTAAGCCTCGTACTCGATATCTTACTGATTTCGATTTTCCTACACCATATCCATCTCAGTTGGATTGTCAAGTTGATTGTCAGCAAGTCGATCAAAATGGCACCGGAAGAAAAAATCTAAAGTGTAAAGTTTTCTTCTGCATACTCGCAATTCTTTCCATATTTCTAATTGGTATAATAACTGCCAAGATACTTACGGGACCCATCGACCCACCAGAAGAAAACAATGTGGCAGTCACGAGCAAACCACGTTTTCGTCATGCGATGGCTTGGGTGTGTGCTTGGTTTTGCAGAGAGGAGAAGGAGAAGCAACAACAACTCAATTCAGACGTTGAACAACGATCAAAAAACGTAAGTTAAATCTATTTAATTTTAGGCAAGTGAACGAATTTTTATTTTCCTTCAATTCAAGTTAATGACATACCTTTATTTCGCAAATAGAACGGAACGTATAGGTCTTTATAGTATTTATTGTCACTAAGCGACTATTCGAGCAGAAACCTTGACGATGGTCAGTATTATGTTACAATATGTTACATAATTATGTTTTCAGTTCACTTTTCTTTATCAATCCCTTTTTTGTCATAAACTGAATGGAACTATCAATATTTCTAAAAGCAGACCTCATTGTAATGAATAAGCAATAGAGGCATACGATCAATTGTCATTATGTCTCATCGTTGAACATTATTTAAAACTTAAGCGTAAGGGTAAACTGACAGATCCTCTTTAAATATGTGGGAATATTTTTTTTTCCTAAATCCAATAATAATTTCATGAATGAACGAAATGAAATAATTGATCCAATAAGTGTACGAGTATTAAAGATTAGGATTCGATACTTTAAACGTATATGTATATGATCATATCAACATAACAGCTAAAGCATAAGCCAGTGTAGTTATGGATATTGTAGCTAGTATAGAATAGTAGTATTTTCATATTGTAACGAATACAAAGGCAAATATTTTTTCTGAGTAACATTAGTATTATTATCAGAGTTTGAACTTGCGTTTACTTTTTTTTTTTGTAATGCGAGTAATGGTATATGTTTTAATGTAAGTTTTATTTTTGTTTCAGGTAAGTTCTATCATACCAATAAATTGTACTTTGGCTAATTTAAATAAGTCTTAATTTTATTAAAACTATTTTAACAAAAAAAAGAAGTATAGGAGTGTTAAATACTCAAAATTTATTATTATAAAGTTAACGTCTCTTTAACTTATTAATATTTATGTCACCGATGTTAGTCTTAATTCGTCATTTGTATATTGAGTCGTTAAGTATTAGAACGTTAGCAAAATTGGAGAGAATTCTCCGTATTTCCCACAGCCGTTCCGTTACTGACACTGACCCAAAACGCGACGCCGAACGTAGCAATTTCAAAATTAACATATCTAATTTTAAAATAATTTTGGTGTAATGACTAGATGAGCCACTCCGCGGCACTCGGGCCAACGATACGCCGGCCACCACGCGCTACTCTAATTAACTGATCATAAAACTATGAAAGCTTTGTTCGAAATTGCATAAATCTAAAAAAAAACTGCGTGCACCTAAAATAAAACTAGCCGTCGTCGAGCGCGCAGACACGCCGGAAAACAGCAGACTCGACGTCCCGGAATATACATCGAGTACTCTCTGAAAATATTCCGTGAAAACGGTGGAACGCTTCCGCCCGTCATCACAACGGCACTATTCAATACAATCAAAAATTCCAGCGTAAACAATGGACGCGCCCCGCGGCTTCAAGCTGTGACCCTGTCGTACGTAAATAGTGCCCTGTTTGTGTGTTAGTGTGTGTTCTGTTGTCAATTGAAAGGTAAGGCGATATTAATGTTCGCGGGTGGTGGAGCCGGTTTCCAAAAACAGTCGAAACCGCCCTGGGACACCGCTAACTCAAACGCCGAGGGAACGCCCAGTTGGTAAGTAGCTTATGTTAAAAAAGCATACGTAGTTAAGTGAACTTTTTATTTATTAAGATCCTAGACAAATACAAAATTTCAACAGGAACATACGTACTTTTTCAGTGCTTACTAAAAATCATGAATAGTTTTTTCTTTCATGAAATCCACCAACGAAAACGGACGAAAACTCGATAATAAGATAATGACGATAATGCATTAGAATTCCGAACATCGATATTTCTTTTATAATTGTCTAACTTCATTCGAAAAAACTGATTCAAAAGTGTTAAACTATTAATTTTGAACAATCAGATACACATCTTAAATATGTTTGGCATTTTTTTTTATTTTTTAAAAAACTTGCCGTGAATGTAGTAATAAATATACTTATTTAAATTAATTATTAATGTGTAAATATTTACACATTAATTAGGGAAAGAATGGTGGTTCCGGCATGTAGAATAAATAAATGAGAGAAGATCGAGAAACTTATATTGCGAAAGTGAGTGGCAGAGTCGGTTAGTCTTATCCTGTATTTGTATCTACCATATTAGTTGGACGCTAAAGAAGGATTGGGTAATAGTAATCGACGAGTATGTATGAGTAGATGTATGGAAGGACCGTGCACAATGCAAATTGTAATCTCTGCCTACACCTGTGGGCTAAAGGCGTAAGTCATTATTAATATTGAAAATAGTATAAAGCCATTTACAAATTTTATTCAACCGGATTATATCATAACAAAATAATCAAGTTTAAGCACCCGAGTTTTTATTTTGGTTAGCTATATTTTCTTACGATACAGTAGTAACAATTTTATTGAAAACTCTCGTAATAAAAGAAAACAATGTTTCAAAATGACTGTACGAAATAAACATGTACGCTTACATATACCCATAAACAAATACCGATAGATCTCAATTTGTTGTTTTAGATTTGAACTCGATTGGTGTTATTCCATAGATAAATATTTATACAATTTGTAGTGTAGTTTCAAAATAAATTTTGTTATGAAGTCTTTATTCCTTTACTCATTTCTTTCGTTTGTGTTTGTTTTAATAAACATATGACGCATGTGAAGTTGTTCTCATTGAAATATTTGAATTTAATAAAAATATGTAAATTGAGGTGAATTAAAAAAATACGATTCAAGTCGTTTAGTTTATAGGTACGCATTGTAATCGATGAACTGTTAGCCAAATACTTGTTAGTATTCAAAAGGTCTTAAAATAGTTAGTTAGTTAGTTTTAAAAACCAAAATCGTATTTAATAGAAAAATAAGGTTACTAAAGAAAACTTTTAAGTAGTAGTAAACTTCACCAAAGAACTACGGAAACACCTATTACAATTACAATTCCATTGGCATATGTTTGTACAGATGTAGTTAGTCTTCTAAGATATGAAGAAATTTTTTTTGTTGAATTGACTTATCGGTTTGCAGTTGTTTTTAAATTTCTTATATTTCTGCTACTGTCAAGCCCTACATGTGGGGCTACAGTGGATCTATAGCTTTTTGTGATTTAGGTCAATGAACACGGAATTAGTTATACCACAACTAATACTGTGGAAGAGATCTCGCATAATGTCGTTGTTTCTAAAGTTACTCAAAAAAAAATAATTCAATGTATTAATTTTGTTTTTAGAGTAACTCTTATAATTTAATAACTCTATAAATAAGTCAGTCATGGATTCTTTGACTTGGGTATTTTTAACAACGAAAACACAGTCGAGTGTTGTAATAACAACGACGTGACCACGATGACACTTCTCGCGTGGTCTTTCTGGGTCAATGGTACATCCTGAAATATAGAGCGCACACGCATAACACTCAAATATGAATCAACTTCCAAAAATTTTTATTTGTAAATAGACCACTTAGATTTCAAGTAACTGAACTAAATATATTCAATAAGAGAGATTAAGACAGCGCACTTCGAATGTAAGACTAGTAAAATGCTGTATCAGACAGGTCATGAAATGCTCGTCAAGATATTATACTGCTATCTACAGCACTGGACGTCAGGTCGAGGTCAGGGCAGACACACATCCTCCGTGCTCTGCTTGATCAGGGCTTCCTTCGTGACTGCGAGGACGGTCGAGTTGCTCTGCTGATCAGCTGGTGTTCGTGAGGTTACAGTTGGCCGCAACTGAGCGGTGTGGAGTTAGCCGATCCCACTTTTAACATACCGGGTAGAATAGATATCCTTCTGCTAGTGCTTGGACATATTCAGACTCAGGTTTTATCAGAGCACGATAGATAGAACCCACAATACACTGGTCTTCGCAATCTGATCATAGATTGGAGGACGCACAAATTCTGTTTTGTTGGTGACCTTGTAAAAATGTTGGCGATACATTGACATTGAAAAATGCAGACAAACACATAGATTTACAACGGATATTGTGGCGTGATGACGTGTCTCAAGACATTGCAAGCTACCAACTGCTTACTGTGACATTCGGAACAGCAGCAGCACCGTACTTCGCGGTACGTACTCTGCATCGTTTGGCAGATGATGAAAAACACTGAAGGAGTTGTGGTGAAAAATTCATTTTACATGGAACTTCGGTCATGACCTCACTGAACTGCGGACCACTATCGGGATACCAATCTGGATGAAACTACATCTCGCAGCAGAGATATTCAGCTTCATGGTTTTTCTGATGCCTCTTCCTTCGCACTTGCAGCAGTAGTTTATGTCAGAGTTGTCGACGAAGAAGAAGAAGTTCACGACACTATGTTAGCTTCAAAAAAAAGAGTAATACCTCTATAACAATCAACGATTCCAAGACTGGAACTGAGTGCCGCAGTACTGCTAGCCAAGTTGCACAATCTATGCAATCTATCTATCATTTACTCAAGATTTCCATGGATAGAAATAATGCTTGGACTGTCTCTATGGTTATTTTGTCTTAGCTACAGTCCCAACCAAGTTGATGGCAAGTATTTGTCGGTAGTCGAGTATCAGATATCTCGCAGCAGATTGACAATAACAGATGGAGGCACGTCGTATCCGCCGATAACCCTGCGGATCTCGCATCTAGAGGTGTCAAGGCAAGCGAACTTGCTATAACTAGACTATGGTGGACTGGACATGAGTGGCTCAAAATTAAGGACTCAGAGTTCATCACAATTACACCTATTCATCACATAGATTTAGAGACAAGGAAATATTTTCATGCGAATCGTACAGTCATACAAGAGTTAACAATTTGGAAAAGGTTTTGGATAGCAGATATGAATGAAATAGAGGAAACGTGTATCAAATATTCTCAGAATGTAGTATACACCGGGGAAATAAAAGATCTAAATAAGAACAGAAAGATTAAAAAACGAAGTCCAATCATTAATTAGTATTACACCGTAATTAGATCAGTACAGTGTTGAGAGTTGGAGGGCGGTTACATAAAGCACATCTACCAGAAGACGCCCTATTATCGCCCCTGGGAAGCAGCACGTCACAAAGCTGATACTAAGAGAAGCCCATGAAAAACCTTTCACGGAACGATTCTTCAAACAATGACGTCCACGCTTCAAGCAATGACGTACACGCTTCAAGCAATGGGCCACATACCTACAGCAAGAGTCACTCCACATCGTGCATTCTACAACAGCGGAGTTGACTACGCATGTACACCGGACATGACTGACATCAAAGGGTCACATCTACTGAGGGTAATAATTGCCTATTAGTGTGTATGTGCATGCGGATAATTCATTTAGAAGCTGTAGCGGATTTAACAGCTCAAGCCAATATAGCTGCCTTCAGGAGATTTGTAGCTCGAAGCGAGCATTGTGCACATTTATGGAGCGACGATAGAGCCTGTTTTGTTGATGCGGACAAAGAGCTAAGAATCTTATTTAAGAAGAGCACAAACAGCGTAGTCAAGGATGTTGTCTCACCACCTTATGTTAGAGATGTGGTCTTCATAAAGGATAAAGATTTGCCGCCAACTAAATGGCTCCTGGGAATAATCAAAGCATTGCACCCTGGCTCGGACAACTTAGTCTTTCAGTCCAGTGCAAAGGCGATAAAATTCTAAAAAGGCCTTTATCAAAATTAAGATGAATAACCTGAGGTCCATACGCACTAGTCTATTTGGGTATGTTATAGTGGGCGGTCAACTACATATCGTTTTTTTGTCCCAACTGTTGCCACTTTTTACAACTGCAACTTGCAACTTTCTTGTGCCGCGTGGGAAATTTTATACATTCCCTGGATATTTATTAGGTTTCTATAGTGGAAATTTAAAATCGGTTATTATTTATTTTTGAGTAAATAACTATGTTCATATTAATTTATAATTGTGTCAAACCAGAGATGAAATTTATTTCAGCGCTGTATAGATAAAATTAATTCTAAACTATAACAAAGCACTATAACTGTACTTCGTTGTTGTAACATGGATGAGTTTTGATGTGAATTTTAATTTATTGTTAAATAATTATATGCCAAAATTAACTTTATTGATGTGAATACGTTAAGTTATCCAATTAATTTCGAAACGTAAACCTTGCTTGGTAGCTCAAATACTTATGTGATTAAAATTGTACGTATAATATCTAACAAGATATTATACGTACATAACAATGCATACTGACTAATAATAATATGGCTAACGATACGAAATAAATTATCATTTTTTAAGATTTTTCACATTAGCATACGAAAAATAAAGCAAATTGTTCATATACGTTACACGTTGTTTCATCTAATTATTTAGTTTAATAAACGATTTAGGTACTACCTTTAATAAATACAGTACATTATGTCGTTAGATTTGTCAAGAAAGTTTGTTTATTTCTATTCATTTTACAATAAAACATTATTAAATCGGGTGCTTATAAGTATATGTATAGAGTTAGTCGATCGCGTTATTACATGTAGCAAAAATATATATTTTATTTGTACATATCATATTATGTTCATAAACAAAATATGGAAGGTCGCGGTTTAGCCTTATTGTGTTGCGATGACGTACGTTATTTCTCTTTTTTAATGAAACATTAAGTTGTTTTGTAAATACAATTAAGTATGCATTAAGATGGTGTCAATAGCAGTTGACTGTTAATGCTACCTACTACTTATGATGTAAGTTTAAATGTTACAATTCTTTTAGTTCGTGTTTAATATCATTCATATCAGTAGAACTTATTTAATAACGTGTTTTGGTCGTCATTTCTTGTGGCTATTAATTATTTTTTAAAAGTATGTAAATGAATAAGATATCCTCAGACCAACAAGCCGCGTTTCAATAAACCTATCACTAAGTCACCTGCACACTAAAATTAACCTAATTACAATATAAACAGTGGTATAATTAAACGTTTTAAATCAAAAGGCTTTACTCACCTTCGCGTTTTTTTTTCGGTATTTTGTACCGACAAGTTACGGACCTGTCGAAGGTCATTCTTCAGGGTGAGTGGGATTAATTGGCGGTCGCGGCCCGCCTCTCAGTGAGAGGTCCGAAAATGACGGACCGGTTGGCGTGGTTTGTAAGATACTTGCTTTTCACGCCGCAGGTCGTGGGTTCGATTCCCACCCAGGACAGACATTTGTGTGCATGAACACGTCTGTTTGTCCTGAGTCTGGGTGTAATTATCTATTTAAGTATGTATTTACAAAATAAAAGTAGTATATGTAGTATATCAGTTTTATGGTTTCCATAGCACAAGCTCTGCTTAGTTTGGGATCAGGTGGGCGTGTGTGAATATGTCCTAGGATATTAAAAAAACATCTAACCTACTACTCTACAGGACATAAACATTCAGATAGTTGTGATTAGTATTGCGATGAGTGCTTCGATAGCTTTATATGTCCTGCATCGTTTTCAAGCAAAAAATGTAAGTCAGAAATTCTGTGTTTGCAAGGAAGAAAACATATTTGAAAATTGACAAGAAGAAACAATTAACAAAAAATGACATTGAATAAAAAAGTAAAAACCGAAAAACGACGCGCACTGGCAACAACCCCGGGGCCGGATTTTAAGCTCTGTCTGGTGTTGATGTAAGAATCTAACGGAAAATTGATTAATTTATCTTTTTAACTAGCAAAGCAGGACTCTTTAATTATTTACGTATTATAACTCTCTCAGATGGAGCTAGCATATGGTTGTCAATGGTCAATTTAAGGTAAATTTGCACCTTACCTTTATCTAGCATTGCGTATTCCTTTTGGGTATCACATAACACTGACGTCTGGCGTAACCCTAGCACCGCTGCTATTGCGAGTAGACACTACCGCAGTCTTAAGTACCTGGAATAATGTCGGTAAGGCGAGTAAGCGAGAATTCTTTCTTACTAAATAAATGGCATGGCAAAGGTATTTTTTTCAATAAGTGAATATTCTGAAAACCTGTAATTTAATGCTTGTATATTATACACATTTTCTAGTAAATAATTGAAAGTATTGTTAATTTTATCGATATTTATCGGTTATCGATATATATGATAATTAAACTGCTGTTAATTTTTTTTAACCGAAAGTAAAAAAGAACCTTCAAAACATCTAGCAGACGTTTTGGCACCAACACCTTCACGATACTTTGAAATATTCGACGGGTTAGGTTCAAAGCCTACGTAATAACGAGCGGTCTGATACCGTACTGAACGTTCACTAACCAAAATTTTATTGGAATATTCCGTCTGTCCCGTCCTCCCGGTATTTGTTTACTATCGACAGCATTAACACTTTAACTTAATAAACGGTACTTAAGTTAGCTCACCACTTTAATATTTGACTAAGCTATTAATGATATTTCAGCTGTTGTTTCTAAGAAATAAAGCGTTCGATTTCGTGGTCCTAGATCGTATATGTATAAATAAAAGGATTATGTGCAATATTATTTGCGATGAGACACTATGTACAATTATGTTTTCTTATTAATTGATGTATAAAAACACTTCGTATATAACTTTACTAACTGTTGCCCGCGGCTTCGTGCATATTCCTTTCTTATTTTCCGTGCTAGAAATTTTCGTGAGATAATTCCGCGTATAATAACTTCGAATTATAGGTCACATGTGTGTGGACATGACGTTTATGACTTAGAGGAACGGAGCTCTGACGTATTCAAAATTGGGGGTTGGTGGTAGAAGGTTGTAAATTTAGGGTTGTTTGTATTTTTCAACGACATAAAAAAATATAGACCAGAAAATATTTTTTTTGATGACCATCCTTATCACTTACACTTAGATTTACCTTATTTTAGGTCCTATTCTCAGACCAACCGAACGTATACAAAAAAAAACTTAAAAATCTGTCAACTCTTTTCGGGGAAGTTTTGTTGCAAATACTGAGTCAAGAATGTTATATATTAAATTAACTTAAATTTTACATTTATTAACAAATTTATGTTCCAAAGTGAGTGGCAGTGTTGGTAGGGGACGTCCTAGGACGATTCATATCAATCAGATTAGTGACTTACTAAAAAAGCACCATAACCGACGAGCATGTATGCGTAGATGTATGAATGTAGAAGAAGCGAGAGAGGTGTGCCAGGAGCACGAAAAATATTTTATTTATAACGTAGCTCACGATATGTATGATACAGATAACTCTAATATAACTGTAAAGTACTTAGTTGTTAGCCTTTATAAGAACTGAGTGATTTTTTTTACCAACTTTTTGGTACGCTTTATTAAGAGTAACTCAAACAACTGCGTATCGGTTTTTAATTACAAAAAATATGGGATCACATGGAGGACTTACTGTCGAAATAAAATAAATTATCAAAATCGGTAAATCAAGAGCGGAGCTACGAATTAACAACCATAAAAAACGCGACCGTAACGCTTCTCCCCCCTCTTGTCTATATAGAAGTTTCATTTCAATAGGACAATTTTGTAGACAAGATAAGAATGTTATACGCGGAGTCAATTTTTCAAAATTTCAAGCGAGGAAAATAAGAAATTGCTGCCTAATATACGAAAACGCCAGACGAAGAATGACCTATTTTCTCATTCTATATCTGATGCCTAGGTTTAGATAGATATTTATAGCATTAGTTTTAAGTCGATTCAGACTAAAGCTATTCGTAGTCGATAGCTGAAATGCTAAGTTAGTTTTGTTGAAGGACGTGTTAAATATGTCGTAGATCAGGGGTGGGAACATTTATGTATCATATCGATTTAATGACAAATAACTTATATTTAGAGTGAAACTGCTGAACTGAACTCCAACCAATCAAATTGGGACACGTTTAGCTTATCAATTGTAGTTAATAATTAAACTTGAGTGATACAACAATGTTTTGGTTCAAGAAATCAAATAAAATTATTTGTTATTATTTTTAATGTTTGGTTTTGAAGAAAAGCTTATTTGTTATGAACTTTGTGATCTGTGGGCAAAATACGGTGTCATTAATGCTCTTTTATTGGTTCTTAACCTTTTAAGCGAGCCACACACCCTTGAATTTTAAAAAGGGTCTACGCACCCCCATTGAACTTCGTTTTTTTTAGTTTAGAAATAACTTTCCACACATGACATTCCTAAAACGAAATCTATAATATAATTCTTATATATGGCCAAGGCAGACCTTAAGCTTAGAAATATAAGCCTGGGACTTGTATATGAAGATCGATTCTCAAGGAGTAAACTCCAACAATATAGAACAAGCTCCGTGAAATATATACGTAAAAATGTCAATGCGGGCGTGTTGAGAGTGTTGAACAATTTGCAAGTCTGAATCACCAATGCCTGTTTTGTGTGTTACCAACCATGGTATATATGTATTTGTATTCACTTATTTGTTTTAATAATTTGCCTTTAAGTGAAAGTAAGCGTTTATCGACATATCTTAGAATATAAAGTAGTTAAGCGGTTTTAAAAGCTGTGAGATTTTTTACAAACAAGCCAAAGAGTTATGTGTCAATACTCAGAAAGAGTTTGTCGGTCTTATTTGTGGACAGTGTATAAAAAGGCGAAAACAATAATTAATATTTCTGTCTGCCACGATATAAAAGGGGAAACGGAAAAAGAGGGCTAATTGAAAAAACGTACCTCGTTAGATCTGTTTGTAAATATTAGGGTTAAAGCAAAATGTATTCCTTTTCGAAAGCGATTTACGGACAATAAGTACAAAAAAGACATCGTGATGAATAAACTTAATAATGTCTGATGATGAGTAAACTTTATTCTATTTCTTATTCATAAAAATCTTCTAACGGTTATATAATAGTTTTATTACATAATTTTATTTTGGGGCCTTACTTATATTTACATTACGTTATTCTACATTCCGAAAGTAGTATTCAATTAAACTGACATAAAAAACAAAAAAACATTAAATACGTAAAAAATATTGAAAAGAGGTTGAGACAATTATAAAAGTGAGTATCTACCTTCCATATGATTTCAAAATCATAACAGACGTCAACGTCAAATTCAATATTGCACCTAGTTCCATAGACAATTGTTTGTCAAATTGATAATAAGAGAGTTGCCACTGCCGAGAATATCCCAAATAATATGGAAATCCAACTAAAATTACAGTACAACAAAATTACGGATAAAATTGCCATGCAAATTAAAGAAATAATAGAATCAGTAACAAAAAGTGTAATGAAAACTTTGGAAGAGAAAATCGTAGAAGTTTTGAAAGAAAACATAAGTCTTAAAACCAAAGTAGATATCCTAGAAAAAAATGGAGTCTATGGAAAAGGACAGAAGAAAACATAATCTTATATTGTTTGGAGTAAAGGAATCAGAACAGACTGGGTAAATAATAGAACCGTAATTGAAATGAGACCAGCGTAAATATCGAAGCTCATGAAATAAATAAAGCTTACAGACTAGGAGTAAAAGGACAGCAGACACGTCCGCTATTGGTAAGCTTTACTTCGACCTAGAAAATAAACTTAGTGCCCCGAAGCAAAAACAAACAGGGTTCGATACTAAAGAAGATTTTTCAAAAGAAACTTTAGAAAAAAGGATGAAAATGAGTTCAATGAAACAAAATGAAAGCGAGACCAAATAGAATCTTCTAATAAATGACTGACGCAATTTGTAAAATAACCAAAAAAAACTAAAAAACAAACATGTTCGACTACGTAGTAAGGAATCGATCGTCAAATAACAACAAATAAAACAAATCCCACGGGGGAACCCCGCGGGAGATCAAGACCACCACCCTCTAACAAAAAGAAGTAACGTATATGATATCGCAACATTGAACACGAGATCTTTGAGAGAATTGGCGCCATCTATTAAAAGCTTGTAATCATTTTCCTTTCTGACACCTACACTAGTATATTTAAAGGTCGTTGAACGCTGTCAATGGAGTTGCGCTTAGACGAAATATCATAATGGTACAGGAGCCCAACAGGGGATTTCTGTACATCCTCGAGAGCGTCAGATTTTTCATGTCAGTGGTACATGGGACCCTGTTAGATACCCTACACCACAAATCAGTCACACATGTTTAGCTGCGTGCTTAGGGTAGCCTATCTAATTAAAGAAAGGAGGGGTGGTGTGTACATGTTAATAATAGCAGATATTGCAAGCTTGTTATACAAAACCGTCACCTGAACATCTGGGAGCGCGGTACTTTTTAAATTTACGAGTAAATTCACTTCTTCAAAAATGAAGGAAAATATCGTGAGCAAACCGGTATATCTTTGAGCCACCAAATTCGATCACATCTGGTAGTGCAGTGGGAAAACATATTAAAAAGGCGGATTATTATTTAAGTATAACGTGTTAAGATAATCTGACGATTTCAATAAGCCGGAGCGATAAAAATCATCAATAAAAAATGTAGACCCTTTCCTCGCCACTAAAAATAATGTCATTTAACCTTTTTTCTTTTTACTATATAATCCATGAAGCTCGAGAATGAACAAACTTAGCATTGTCGGCTCCCGTGCTATAACTATAAACCGAAAAGTGAATCGACTCAATAAACGTTTCCGATATATAATGAAAAACACAAACAATATTTTTAGTTGCAAGAAAAACAAGGTAACAGCTAGTTACAACAACGTATCAGCAACGTTGTTATAGCTAACGTAGAGAATATTTTGTACAGTTCAACTTTTTAAATAGTGATTTTTAACTATACGGCGTTCTATTTTTCTAACTTCTGACTGATTCTGACTTGTATGATAATCAATGGTCTTCCAACAGTTTTATAAATTATTGTTCATGACATGATATCTATTATCCTACTCACAAACGTATAATTGTTTTTTATCTCTACGGGTAATATTTTGCGAAACTTCGTAAACGTCTTTATAAAAGCACCATATATTTAAATGTGTTAGTTCCAACACCCCTTCACAGTTGGGGACATTTGTCAATGTGCGACAAAGTACTATATATATTGTTTTATTCCTCTCCCGGTAAGGGCTGTGAAAACCGTATTTGTTCTATAGCTATACAAATTAACCTTTATGTTAATCGCTACAACCCTTCAACACAAAAGCACTGCTTATAGTGCCATCTAGCAATGGCGAAAATGGAATATATATCTTATTCTATGTTGGTGTCAGTTATGCTATTTAAACTAGCGCCATCTATGAAAGGGTTGCATTAGTTACCTTTGATGTTATTTGCTACAACCCTTCAATAGATAGCACTGCTTACAGCGCCATCTTGAGATGGCAAAAACATGAACCAATATGTTTTTCTCTGCCGGTGTGAGGTGTGCTTATTTAAAGTAACGCCATCTGTTGGAGGGTTGTATTAGTTATCTTTTACATTACTAGCTACTACTCTTCAATAGAAAGCACTGCTTACAGCGCCCTCTAGCGATGGCAAAAACATGTATATTAATGTTATCCTCTGCCGGTGTCAGGATTGCTCATTTAAACAAGCGCCATCTGTTGAAGGGCTGTATGAATTACCTTTTATATTAGTTGCTACAACCCATCGACAGAAAGAAATGCTTACAGCGCTATCTAGCAATAATATTATTTTCTCCATCGGTCTCAGCTGTGCTTATTTAAAGCGCCATCTGTTGGGTGGTTGTATCAGCAAACCAAATTTTATTTGGACAGCTCTCAAATGGTAGCGGTGTTCACGGGGCTATCTAATAAGATGGAACCGCTATTGTTAGTAGCCATCTACATCAGTCGTCCATATTTAATTTTTCTTTTTTACAATTTACTGCAATTGATTCTTTTAAAGCAAATAATTTAAAAAATCTCTATTAAGTTAGATGGAAAGCTTGTCATGTGACATATATATGTATATGTACATACGTGTGGTATAAAGTTAAAATTAGGTTATTTTAAGAATAGACTTGGATACTTTTTTACCCGTTAGGAATCATTTTTATTTTTAATTACATTCTCTTCGGAGTTGTGAGACTTTGGTTTGTGTTTGTGATAATCCTGATCACTAGATATACTACTTAGTCACACAGTTTTATTTTTTTATCTTTTTTTCTAACTTAAACATTATTTCCAAAAATTAAGTGTATATTATAAGATTATTATCATTTAATATTTTGTTGGCAAGCCAATTTAAATAAATAAATAAAAAGACGAACAGCAAATTTTACACTACATGTATTAAATCTATACATATACGAGTAATAAAAAATGTAACTGGTCGCTGTCTGTATCCCATGTATATTTGTGAAAAACTATTACTGGGGGCCTTCATATACGCAATAAAACTGTTTGCCTTTATGTCTGTTTGTTTGTCTGTGCGTTTGTGGGTGCTATTCACAGAAAAGCCTTAACCGATTTGGGTGCGGTCCCATTAATGTATTGTGGTAAGGTTCAATTAAAATTTAATGTTTTTTATCTTAATCGGTTTATAAATAAAAAAAAGTATCAGTTTAAGGGACCATTTCTTCTATGATAATTCTATAAAATATTGCTCAGTTAAATAGGTGGAACTTTTCGTTATATGTGTTATTACTTTTACTAGGCACGTTGACAGGTGAATAAAGGAAGAGTAACGAAACAAATTCATGTTGGAAAATTAAGTGGCAGTATTGATAGGCGACGTCCAAAGGGAACTTATATCGATCTGATTAGTAACATTTTAAAGAAGGGAGATGTAAGGAGTGCCTATAACCGACGAGCTTGTATGCGTAGATCTATGGATGTAGAAAAAGC
This sequence comes from Papilio elwesi, assembly GCA_029849275.1. Lineage (NCBI taxonomy): Eukaryota > Metazoa > Arthropoda > Insecta > Lepidoptera > Papilionidae > Papilio > Papilio elwesi. Next base: position 4,382,215 of record CM056717.1, read on the forward strand.
GAGGGAGGTGTGCCGGGATCGCGCCAAATGGTAATCCATAATCTTTGCCTACCCTGGGTTACGGGCCTGAGCGTATATCATTTATTAATTATATTATGATCTTTAAAATGATGATTGAAGTTTCGGAGATTTTGCAAGCTTCAGCTAGACACACTGTGCATTAAGATATTCATAGCACTAGCACGTATTTCAGAGTATTTCAGAGTTCCTAGTAATGGTAACAGCTTTCATTGGTAACGCAGTATTTAGAAGTATGTAGATGATTTTAGAAATTATTTATCGCATTTGTATTCTTATGTAATATGTTTTGTTAGGTTAAGTTAGTAGCTTATTATTCCCGAGGAGGGTTGGCGTTAGGCAGGTGGCTGGTTGTAAAAACTGTTAGAACCTATATAGTATGGACTATGGTCACAGTTTAAACAATCATACGTGATTGTTAAATCGTGGTACGGTCGTAATGTGTTAACCGACAAGCGGTAAAAGGGCAGGGAGATGATGATGAGGGTACGGTAATATTACGTAGGTAATATTTAGTTTCAGTTAAATTGCTGGGCGGGTGAAACCGCTGCGTACACCTATTGACCCATAAGAAACAGACAGGCAATAATCTCCACGTTTAGTTGACATCTTACAAAAACATTAATAACATACATATATATATATATATATATATGTATATATATATATATATATATATATATGTGTGTGTGTATAGCTAAAATAACTTCTAATAAAACCTATCCTATATAATTAATTTTAAAGTTTTACCGATTGACTTCGGCAGCTTATGTACTGTTGCGAAATGACACGCGGGCCGACTCGCTTTCCAATTCACTCTGTTTCCATAACTCGAACTCTTTCGAAGGGAAGTAGCTACAGTGAAACGGGGTGAATGGGCACATAATTGAACTTTGGGTTCATTTGTCATTCACCTTGACTAATACTATTACGCATTCTGACGATTCTCAAGGTTTTTACACAAATAAAATATCTTATATCATCAGACAAAACAACCAGATTTATAGTTAATGGGAACGGTAAGTGGCATAATAGGGAAAAACCGTCAGGGCTGTCACAATTTTGGTAGTCAGATTTTTGACAATTTCGGTATGTAGGTATTTAATGTGAAGAGTGAATTGAAATAGTATATATAATATGTAGTGTATTTAAGTTCACTTCGAATAAAAACTGGTAGGTATTTTATGAACATCGTTATACCTATATTAGAATATCTATTTTTTTTAAATACAATGGCCATTACTCAGTCTGTAATATAACATTTTTTATTGGCTTGCACTGCCTCCTTCCCCTACTCCATTATTTTAAAAGAAGATAATTCTGCTTCTTTTTTATTATTCAAATGTCATCGAAAACTACAGGCAGTGTAGTTATGTATAGATCCACACATTCATGTTAACAATCCATTCCATAACTTTGTCCAATAGTGTAATTAGCTAAATGATTAGCATTATTTAGTGGTAGAGCAAAGGTTTCTTGAATATCAGTACTGACTTTTCCGTTATAATGGGCATGTTCCTTTTTGCAAAGTTTTTACGTATATCTGCTTCACTAATTTTTGTAATGTCACCCACTCTTTCTGTTTAGTTAGACGTTTTACCAGCGACAGTTAGTTGTTTTTTTTTCCTTTTCGGTTTTGGATTTTTAATGTCAATCATTTCAATCACCAATATAAATCAAGTGGTATTCTATAGTCTCTTAACATACTGCATGGTCCCTATTCATAAATTATCTCGTCCCTATTGACAATACAGCCGTACCTAAAAACCCCTGACGCGTGTCTAAAAATGTCGAAGTATCGTAATAAATTATTAGTCACCAATAAATTGATTTATGATTAAAAAAGTCTTTTAATTGTTCCGAATTTACGATATACAGATTCCAGAAAAAAACGCGATCCTCGCAGATAGTTGTTTTTATTCCAATTTAACCACAAATAACTCGACAGCATTATAGACACTCATTATCGGGTAATTGAAACAAGCAATTACGTAATGTTGTTTGGACTATTAACTTATAACTTTATGGCACATTCTTGTCTTTTTTACGTTATGGCTAGATTATTACCATTAATTTCAATCCCGATTATTTCCTTATTCATCCCTGGCATCGCCATTGACCCCGTTTAATCGATTAAATAAGCCGAATACATATTTACAGCCCATAAAAATAAAAATAAATCCACTCTCGACTCTTGTAGCATATCCAATACCTAGTTTGTTTCATTTGTAAACTGAACAATATTATCTATTTATCGAAACCATTTTTGGTTTTACAACGTAAGCTTTAAATCCTTCAATATTATTTTCAATAAATATGATGGAATCCCAAATTGCCAATGAATATAATTAAATTATGTTTTAACTCAAGCTTAATTAATTTTTGTACGCGTAAGCTATTGAAATTTTTGATTAAATAAACAATACAGTATGTTATACTATGGAATATTGAATGTAGCCCATGTAGCTCAGCATTCGCGGTCGCTTGCCTGCTATTAAAATTTTCTGCTAATGTGTTTACGCGGTCAAAAGCTTTTAAATTCTACTCAAGCCCGATGACAGCGGCTTCCGGGTGACCATCCGATATCCACTAGATAAAAAAAACAAAATCATAATATAGGTATCAGTGGTTTCCCGCCCCGATCAACATAATTAGTACTACCCTATAGTAAAATCAGGGCGAAGCCAGGGCAGACCACTAGTCTATATATAAATATATCAATAAAATCAATGTTTGAATGTTTTTTTGCTTGTCCTCAATGCGGTCCTAAATCAATGATTGATGAGATTTTAATGAAACCTTACATTACTACAACATATTTTAACTTATTTGAAAACAAGGCAATAATCTGAAAACAGCCTTTTACTCTACAAGGCATTGTAACGCATGCCGGATGCAGCTAGATAATTATAATATGCATTCATGCTCGTCTCTCACAGGGGATGATACATCTTTCTCGCTTCTTCTACATTCTCCTAGCTATGCATACGTGCTCGTAGTTTATGGTTGCTCTTAAAACTTATTTTTTATCATGTCACATATAATTTCGGCTACGTCTTACGTACTTTTGCAATGAAGAAATACATTCGAGTTTATATTGATATAAAGTCACTTTTATCATTATGCTTAATGTAGTCTGAACAGTCTTTTAAATTTTATTTAACAGCAAACACGTAAATGTTAACTTTGTTCAGCACGTGCGACCGGCGTCGAGGTCGGAAAATATTGGAAACGTGTTCATCGAAATTATGATTCTTTATTGGACCTTTTGTGAGAATGTTACAATTTTATGTTTTCCTTATCGCACGATGAATGAATTATGAACTATGTACATACATATTATGCTTACGTACTTTAATATGTTTACGATAAAGTTAAAAAAAAATCGATTTATAACAATGGGGATTATTTAACGCACGAAGTGACATCTGACTGTCTCCAAGACTTGTTTTTTTAGTATAAATAAATAGAAAGGTGAACGGGTATCAATGTATCGAATCCCGTACCAAGTCGTATAACAATTAAATATTGTTATTTGATGTTACATTTAACATATTAAATGAATTTTAATGTTGGTTTTGTAAACAAAACCTGGTTTCGGAGGAAATTTAATAAAATCGAAGGTAACTTTAGAAATAACATGTCGTGTAGCGTTAAAAATGTGGCAATTTAATTGTCCATTATCACTGAAGAATACACTATATATAATTGCTGCCTGCACAACCATATTTTTATTAAATGTGCAATTAAATAATTGTTACCTATGTAGCATGGCAGGCGTCGTCGGTTAATAGGATTAAGTACGGTAACTAGCGATGTTGACAGTTAAAGATGTCAGTCAGTTCATGTCAAATGTAGCGAAGAAGTAGTTATTAGCGATTGAAATAATCGATTTTGTCGATTCCCAATTATCGTTTCTATGGATGGATTTTATTTTATGAAATAAGGTTATGATTTATTTATTCGTAAAGGATCCCGCGATGAATCGCGAGGAATCATTATTGCCTCTTTTCTATCGTCGAGTGTAAACCATTCAGCACTATGCAGTTACATATTACAATCGCATGACTCGCGATTTTCTGCTGCAGCCGATTTTCACTTGAATATCGAATTTCAGTAATTTAACAATCGTTACTGGTCATCCATTTTGCAGCATTCGACGTAATGACAAAGCATTCGTCATAGATATGAACATTGAACAACCAACCATAGATAGAATAATAATAATAGTACAAACAAAATGGAAAGTCATGAATAGGGAGTAAATTAAAATATTTTTTATATTTAAAATTAAATTTCCTATTAATAATTCAAATTTTGATGCGAGATTCATTTTGGTACAACCTTTTCCTTTTCGCCTTTGTTCATTATCAGTTATTTATCATAATATAACTGTGTTATAATTTTTCATAAAAAAAAGAGTTATGAATTATCAAAACTAAAAGATAATACAGATAGTTTAAAGTAAGATCGGGGTGATTAAACAGTAAAGTATCCTGTTAGGACTGAGCTACTTTCGCTGCATGAAAAGAACTCCGTTCTAACAGGGTGTCTAAAAGACACCGCTTTATTTCTGTGTATTTTTATTTCCTATTTATTACTTGAAACAAAACAAGATCAACGGTATTCACCAAATATATCTGGTTGTATATGTTACCCACGGCTGCGCACACCTTCGTTTCTTTTCAATTGCAGCTTGAATGCGCGTATTAGAATTTTTGAAACTTACTTATAGCGCGATTAACTATATATATATATATATATATATATATATGATAATCAATACGATTTTCCTTAATACAAATAACAAAAAAAAGCCAAAGAATAGTTTTGAGGTACATATATATAATATAATATTTGGCGTTTTATTTTCATTCATAAAGATGGATAATATCCGGATTTTAGGTAATTTAATGCTACAGTAATTGTATTATTTTGACGCGATAAAAGCACGAGCGTACATTGAGAGCCAGTCTTGAATAAATGAATCAGTTAGAGTAGAAAAGTGCTTTTATCTCATAGAATATTATTACAGCTAATAAAAGTATATATGAAATAAATTTCTTAATCAACTTTTTGTATTCTTTCACCTCTGGAAAGTTAAATCATCATAAAGTAACAAAAGCCACATTTGTCAGTATTAAAATTGTATATTAATATTTGCCCATGTCACACTATGCACGAACACCAATAATATCAAATAACAACAGGAAATCCCACATATCAAATTAATCATTTTACTGAATAATAAGTGAAGAATTTTCATTTATGAAATGGCATCGCCTAATATAAACGCAAGGTACAAATAAAAACAAAGGAACCCTTTGGCCCGATTAGGCCGCTTAAACGCTAAGAAAAGTTGCCGGGTCTACGCAAGGATTCGTGTCGTTTGTACTATACGAATTGTGTACGCTGCTTCCGCACAGACCAAGAAAAATTCTTAGCTGCGTTAAACACGACGCGCAATGTTGCTGCGGTGTGATGATGGGGATGAGGTAGGTGGTTCAGGTAATTTGAGTAAGCTTGTATATGTGGACTTGTTTATGTTGTAGGTAAGCATTTATCTTGTCTAGAGCAGACACGACAAATTTTCGTGACTACATCCGACTAAATTCTAGTTGTGTACACTATGAATTGGTCTTACCTGCCGCAGACACTGCAATTTCTTAGCGTGTGCAAGGGCCCTTAGTATCCGTTAAGAGCACTGCCGGTAGTTAATTAATTCCATGTCTGAAATTGTCATACACCACTGTGACTTCTAATAAATGGAGAGCAGACTTTATAAGACGGTTTCAGTACGCTTGTCATATTTTAATTAAGATCATTTAATAGAACTCAGTTTGACGCTATTCGTCGTAAAGTAATCATATTATGGCTTTAATTAGTTTCAAGCGGGTTAGGTACTACGAGTCAGTTTCATTGGAAGAAACATTGTAACAGGTTACTGCACTTTTAGCCTTACCTCGCGCTACCGATGTTTGACGTCATTTCGGCATACTGCAAACTGCAAACTGGAACATGACATATAATGTTGTTGAAAAAAAATAAAGCGGTCAAGAACGAACTTTTCCGAGTAATAATAAAATATTTCATTTCTTCACTAATCGGAAGTAGATACAGTTGGTACAAAACATACTGGATCCCCATCGATTCCGGAAAAACCATCTTCAATTTAAAATAGTCCAATCAATTGCAACTTAATCAATTAATAATTAAAAAATATACCCCACTGATTGTATGATTATTGACATTTCGGTGACTTACTTTCTTCATATACGTTTTATGCTGTCATCATATGTGCTATGGCACCTCAGCGAAAAATTCGTCACTCTTCGGTCAAATTGTTTGGGTACAGGAGGTCACAATGGACACATGGAACACATACGAACATACATACTTATATACCCGCAGAAAAATTAACCTCTTTTCAAAAAAAAGGAAAGAGTATTGATATAGAAATATTTAAACTAATAAAAAAACCCTACTCATTCTTTTCTAATAAAGGAAGGATGTGTAGTGAAGGATGATTTGATGGGCGATTGTATGGATAGGAAAAGGAATTACTATTTTCCTCTTCATCCCCTCCTCTCTAAATCTGCAACTCATTAGCTCGTTGATTTTTATGGGTAGCTTTCACTTATTATTTGTTAACCCGCCTGCCCGTTTACGTAACCAATCTTGACAACAGAACTTAGGTTAATGTTAATTCTATATTTCAAGTTATGATCAACATTTTATATTTCTACAGTTTTGTTGATATTGGTTGGAGGCCCTCAGAGAATAGGGTCTACGAACATGGTAACATAATAACAAAAACACATGGTTTTTATACTTAACATTTGCTACAGTAGTTAAAAAATATTGCAAGCAAAACGCATGAAATGTCTAACATCGAAGTAATTTACCTTCGTATAGAATTGACTGACCTCTGAAATAAAAGCAATGCATGTTTAGCTCAATGCTCGTTAATCGAGTCAGTGGGACAACAAAATCGATTTGCTGCTATTTCAGTGCTCGCAGAATTATCCACCGGTCCCACCCATTGTGGTTGCCCTGTCGCATGCCTGTTTGGCCTCGAACAATCACGCTCCGCTCCTTCCTAATCACTACGGTTAATAAATTAAACTGGAATTCCTAATATATTATTATGAAATGCTTGTAAACATGCAAAGTTATAACATTCTATAGTATGTATGTTATGCAAATTAAATTGTCAATATACTCATATTCTTAAAAAAAAATCATAACAATCTTTTATCTCAAGGGTCTTCTACGAAGTACTTTCATCGTCATTCTAGTGAACATCGTTTCAATATTATATTTCCACGAAATTTTCACATTTAATAGAATTTACAAATATATTTATTTAGATCAAAAGCGTCTGGATGATTATTATGATAGCTATGTCTGAGTGTTTTCTAGAATTGTTTACATTTACATTCACCTGGTACCTTATTGAATTTCGTAAGAATATTTACTGAACTCGCTAATAGGAGACGACGACAACGTCCACTAAAAACAGCGTAGTCGGGTACTTAAGTAAATATTTTTGTTAAATGTTGCCAATGTGAGTAAAGTAAACGAGTTGAAAAATTGAATCGAAAATCAGCACATTTGTTCATGTGTGAGGTAACCTGCCTTTTAGCTTTTGAAGCAAGCCTTTGTACGCTTTTGTTCCGGTCGAGCGAAATTTCAATTGACGCGTGAGGGCAACCATTTCGTCGTCAATTATTTTTACACGTGGCAGTGTAATTAAAACGACTGAAAACTCTGTTAAAATTAACGCTTTTGTAAATAAAATTGCTGTCATACACCCTGTAAAACAGTCCTTTGTGTTTCACTTAATGAGGTTTTCGCGATAGTTCAATTGAAAAATAAAATAATAGGGGGATGGATGAAATGGCGATTGACATGCGGCCCACAAGTTCCTCTTTAAATAAGGGGAAAATTTATAAAACCATCATAAGACCTGGCATAATGTATGGATGAGTGTTGATGTTGGAAATTCGAATGTTGAGATGGATGTGTGGAGTACGTCGAATGAATTAGCTATGAAACGATTATATTAGGGGAAGCCTGCTTACAGCGATCCTGGAAAAGTTAAGGAGCAAAAGTTTAGCATCGTATGGGTAAACTATAAGTAGGGAAGAACGGCATGTGACAATGAGAGTTTTAGATAAAAATGAGAAGGGATATGTTGGTAGGGGTAGGCTTAGGAAAAGACGTATTGTGTGGAAAGTGTCATGATTAAGAAAGAAGTGAAGACTGAAATGACGGATGATAGATCGATTTGGAAATCGAAAACATGTTATGCTGACTTTACATAAATCTGGAAAAGGGTAAGCAGTTGATGATACGCCAGTTCAATTTTAGATTTGAAAACTAATTAAACTACTTGTTTTAATTAAAGACTTTTAAGTCTTTTCACAATTCTATTTTCCCCCTAAGCCAGCGTGCAACTTTGCACGGAATGTCGTTGGAGTCATAACACACAATATAAGTATGGGATATAAACGTATGTTATAAAAATGTTATGTTGTACATTAAATTGTCAAATATAAATAAATTGAACAATTAGGAATTACAGTTTTCTTTACAGATATTGTAACAATTTTGAGAGGGAGTAAATTTAAGGTTTTAGTTTGGCGAGTAATAGTTAATGGAAAAAACAGATTTACATTCAGATATTTTTATATCATACATAAATTATACGAGTAGTGTATAAAAGCGTTTTGTAAAACACAATTCAGAGTATTTACGTTAGTTGATTACTAACAAGAGTTATTAACAGAGATTTCAATAAATTATATATCAATAGCTAGTACAGATTCGCGAAACCAAATGTTGCTAGAAGCATGACCATCATATTTTTTTTTCTTTAAGAAACTAATATTGATTTGACATTACATTTGACTTGACATTAGTGTTAGTTGAATAAAAGTTTGACGAAACCCTACAGAAACCGGGCGTTAGAATGTGAAATAAGGAAAAGAGATCAGGGATTGTTTAAAGTGAACGTGTGTGACTAAGAACTTAAAGTATTTTATTTTAATTCATAGTTATTTTCACGTCAGATTAAGATCATATTATACTGAATATTACACTTAATTACATGTTAAATGAATAATTGTTTAATCAATTATTCCGTGTAATCAATCATGTGATCATTGCTTAATACTATTCACTTTGCATTGATTTCGTAGCAATATTAATTAAACTACGCAGCAGGGAATAGTAATGTAATTGCATAATTGAAAGGATTAGCATATTGTGCACGGATTAGTACGACAATTAGCATTTCATAAGTCTAGGTAACTGAATTAATAATGGTTTTAGAAGGGAGTTCTTTATTGCACATTATTAATTGCTTGCAGGCTGAGGGCTCGACCGGAAAAAGTGTAAGCGTAACCATGAATTTCCACTGGCGTAAAATCTTGTCGCCATAAAACCATTCTCTCTATCTTTTTCTCATAACAGTAACATCTGATATCTGACTTTCCCGACGACAGGTCATTTCTTGTTTTATTTATGTAAATAAATATAAATTGAAATACTAGAATATTTATTATATATTGTTAGTATAATTGTGTACTGTCATATTTTCATTTAAAAAGTAGTTATAGGAGTAGAAGTTAAAGATAATTGATAAAATTTATAATATGTACGGGGTATTGAAACAGTTAAGTACAATGATAACTTCGTTGCCATAAGACACCTCTCTCTTTTTTTGTTCTTGAGATGTGTGCGTGAGTTGGATGGCACTCATCGTAAGCGTGTCTGTTGCACTGGAACCGTGTACCTGCCCACTTTTTCTTTTGAAGAAGAAGAGGTGCGATTATCCGGCAATGAATATTGTTCACAAATGTCATGCCTCACAGATATTTATATTGACATAGAGTATAGTAGTGTTAAGATAGTCTTTTAAACGCGATAACTAGTAGCATGCCACCTCTTGGTTACAGGCGTGATGCATATGTCTTCGTATCTTCTTTGAAAGTGTTACTCTCTTATATTTTTTTTGATACAAGTATAATGTCTTTTTAATAATATAGTATTGTACAAAAAAAACATACCGTTAAATCGAGCAAATATTGAAAGGGAATGTAAAGATTACGTGTAAAAAATGCAGAAATGTAGAAAAAGTGAAAGAAATGTGCCAGGACTGGGTCAAATCTAAATCCGTAATCTCTGCCTTTCCTTTCGGGATTAGGGAAAAAGTAGTTCCATTTAATTATTAATAATCTGATTTCTTCTGAAATAAGGAGACGTATTGGCACAAACCACTACCTCCTCTTCTTCTTATTACTAAACTGTCTTTACATCTTTTACAATATTTGCAAGTTAATTTAAACCGGACGGATGCTTATAACAATATTGTTTATATTACTTAATTCAGCAATATAACAGTTGAATTAAATGCATCGCTACTGACACTTCGTCTTTGATGCAAACGTTTTTTATTTATCTTTACGTGACACAGCTTTTAGCTAGAAGCGTATTGCTTTTGACGTCTCTTATTAAGTCCGGAGCCCCTACTCCTCTTACCTGAATCAGAAGGCAAAGATTGCATTTTGCCTATATTTTCTAGCCGGTGTAGCTTTTAAAATGAAAATTCAACGTGCTTGAAATTGATGCCGACGGCGTCACTTCGTCGGAAATTGATTATATCCACTTTATGACTGTAAATTTATTACTATGTTGTTGAAAATATTTGCTACCATCCATTTGGTTTTTTGCATGAGCATATTTATATAGATATATATATATATATATATATATATATATATATATATATATATACATATATATATATATGTCATGATTTTCTGAACTTGATGGCTGGCATACCTCGACTGTGCGGTTCTCGCGAAATTTCATATTTGTAACGTTTACTTCAAACTGTTCCTAAAATTAAGAGGTTTTAATAAAGAAAATTATCAATAGATTTTGGGTATATTGTATATTTGGGTATATTTATTATTATTTTATTTGTTTATTGTCATTTAATTGTGAATCGAATTGATTAAAAAGTAAAAATCTAAATATTGCTTGTGATAAAATTATCTATACCGAGCTTGTAATCTATTCTCACTTAGTGTTAAACGTCAGCTTTCACTCGACTGAATGTTATCTTATTCACTTAGCAGACAATTAATTTAAAATCCTGGAGGAGTCCCTGCAGTCACGTTGCATATTACGTTACGCTTCCAGCCAGCCTCCGGACCGCAACGCTATCTTAATTAGACTGGACGAAGGTTGTTTTACTTAGTATGGAATATGCTATTAATTTACCTAAAATAGATACTTTTATTATAGGAAAATGGCCGTCAATGTCTTGGTTTGATTTTAAAGCACTGACGCATTTTAAAATATGTATTTTAATTAGTTATTTTTATTCTATTTTATAAGCATTAAATTTATTTTTTTTATCTCTAGTAATGAAGAAATAACACATAAAATAAAAAGCATCCCCACCATGTGTTCTTATATTATAAATAGCAATTATTACATTAAATATAAAATAAAGATAGCAATTTAAAGGATAAGGAGTTCGTTAAAATCGTATTACGATCGCTACACCTACCACCCTCCTAAACCTAACACCAACATAAATTAAGCACAGTTATGCTCTGAGTTTAAATTCCATATAAAAACGTTTTCAATTTAACATGTACATATGAGACAGTTTTGACGGTGAAAAGCTGTATAACATGACATCTGCGCTTACATTAAAGGCGATTTTTACGCTTTACGTCACTAAAGTTCGTTATCGTAAACGCAGTCAAATTGTAGTCGAACTATAAACGCAATTAAGCAATACGTTAATTTGTTAAACTTGTTTTCGAATGCAAACGGTGAAATCGAGCCTTAGTAGTGACCAGCTGCTCGCTTGTACCCTTCTATCACCTAAAAGAAACAAAGAGTCTGTGTTTACAGATGGTACAGGACAGGAATGGGAAGAATTTTAAATAAGAAGACACGAAACGAGTTGTCGTAAGAAATAAAATCATTGGGCTTGAACGACCAGGATAGTAACACGACCTCGAAAAATCTCTACTTCCCTGTTCTACATAAAGACTTACTACATAAAATACTACTCTTTACTATACAAAGATTGACAACGCATCCGTAACTGTCTGATTTTTTTTATGTAAGAAGGTGGAAAACGAGCAAGCAGATCGCCTGATGTCAAGTGAGCGCCGCCCATTAACATCCGCAACAGAAAATGCGTTGCAGATGCGTTGCATGCCTTTAAAGGACAAAGGAAGGCATTACAGGAAAAAGGATATTTCCTTTTCCCCGTTAACCTCCTCCTCATCCTATCCTCTTCCCCTTCCCGTCATATCCTTATGAGGAAAGGGTGGGAAGGGGAAGATGACTAAAATTAGGCCTCCGGCACCTCACTCATGTTGTTGTTGCGGGCTGTACCACTGTTAAACTGATTGTTGAGGATACACAATGGAATAGAATTTTCCACTACCAGTGTAAAACCATGACTCTGACAAGGAAAGCTGTTAATTAGATACTAATAAATTAAACTTCCCGCAAACTTGAGTAAGATCTCGCTCCGTCCCGTATGAACAAAGTAAATGCAAACTACATTTCGATTTGTGATTTAGATTAATAACTGAGATCGCGATGCAGTTTCCGGTTAAAGCTAATAAAGGTAAGATTTTAATAAAACATAACGCGACGTCGATTTCATGCTCCTCTGTTACGGGTTCATTTTATAGAATTGTTCAACTATTGTTATAATGTTATGCTATCTATATTGAAGTAGGATAAGCTTTTGCAAATGAAATCCATTCGAATTATACTTTCATTCGATTTTTGTTATTTTTTTTTTCAAATATAAACATACTTTAGATAGATTTTATCCACATTTCCTTATATTCTGACTGACTTTAGGCAAGTCTAATATTTATATTGTATAGTGTGCTGAATAAAAAGTAAAGTTAGGTGCATAGCAAGTTAATTACTTTGACATCGTGTACTGCTGTGTTTCCGAGTCCCAAAGCCTTTCCGCCTTTGTCGACAAAGCTATTTGTGCAACAGTCACAAATTTTTAAAGCGAAGCGAATTTTTTCGACACCTTTGCCTTTGACCGTTCGTATTGACATGCAATCTGATCAATACTAGTTATTTTGGTCCTATTCCGCTTTGAAACTTGTTTTTCCTTTCGTCGAATTTATTTTTTATTCGCAAATAAATTTCATATTTATTTACAGGAAAAAATATTTGAAGCCAGGAGCTTGTATGCTCAATATGAAAAACAAATGCCGCAAACCTATTTAATCAGCGATCATTAAAATAAATAAATAAATATATATATATATATATATATATATATATATACATATATATACTGCTCAAATATCAAGGGAAATTACTGGTGAGAAATGGTTGGCTTACAAAAACTTACAGCGCAAAAGATGATGATGTAAGAAAGATGAGCCGGCTCAAACCACTTTGACGACTGATATTCATCAAGGTTATGCTATCTACTGGGTGGGATTTTAAGAAGGTCATTTTTGTTTTTGAGCTTGAACTAAGACCTGAAAGACCTGATGGGTTAGGATTTGGAAAATAAATTAAACAAGAATTAAGCCGTTCCTTCACGTGGTCATAAATGAACCTACACGAAAACGTTTAAGGTATGGCCACGAAAAACGTGTTATGTAATAATTCTTTTTCTTTTACTTCTTTTAACCGATAGTAACCAGCCTGTAGTGACTGGCCATAGGCTTAATCATTCAGGGCTTATTAATTCAGTACTGGAAATAACATTAAGTCCATCGCTCTCGCATATTTTCGTTGATGTGGCCCCGATGACAGTCAGTAACTTCGGAATTTTGAATAAATAACCATATAACCTGTTACCAACATGTAAGCCGTACACCAGATTGGAAGTTCAGGCGGTTGAGAATCATACTATATAATGTGTGGCTATAAAATAACCGGTTTTAAAAAAAAATATTAATTATAGTGAATACACGTTTTAATTATTTTTATCATTATTATACATTTATAATACTAAAACAGACTTTAAGTGTGGAATATATGTAATTAAAATACACAATACAATTTTAAATTAATTACTATACATTCACTATGAAATGTATGGGATTCCATTTGAACCGCTTACTTAATGGCTAAGCTCGTAATTTCGGTGACCGTGGCCCAGTTAAGACAGCTGTTGCTGAAGTATTCTCCCACCTTGCACTTTCATCTTGTTCAAATGCGTAAGTGAATATCTTTTGTTTTACTGGGATCATAGTGTATAATCATTTTATATACGTAGTTTGTTATCCTTCAAAAATAGAATAGGTATACGACCTCTTTGATAAATGGTATAAAAAATATGCTCACCAAAATCCTTTGATAAATGTGCAGCCAAAGATGTTACATACCTTAGTATAGGTAGGTAGGTAGGTAGGTACCAAATTTTATGATGTGTCCTGTATACGATGACACTAAATATGAAATTTTAAAAATAGCATTGGGAACATTTTGAGTGTTTGAAAATTATATTTAACCTAAAAAAACAAATAAAATATAAAAGAATACATATTAAAAAGTGTTATTAAAATAAGTTTAGTAATTTAAAGAATACAATTTGTATAAATAGTCAGTAGTATTAAATGTTATTTATAAAAACTTTAAAGTATTTTATGAACAATATATAAGAGGAGTACTCTCTTGCATTTCCCATTTCGGAGTATCGCCAACACGCTGCCATACATTCGTGGCAAAAATCGAGCTTCACTCTTGAATGTTGTACTAATAATTAAATAATCTATGCGTGATGTAATAGTAATTCGAATAGAATAAAATGAGCGGAACGAATGATAGTTGTGATGGAAAGAATGGTAAGACAGTCACTTATCATTAAAAATTACATGTAGAAATAAATAGTTGATGAATAAATAAATATGATATTGACTACCGTTGACGTTTAACATAGACAAATTTTTTTAACAAATTTGTCAGGCTTGCCTTATCCTGACGAGGGGTTTTTTGTTATCAAATCACAGTAATTAAACGAATACAATTATATTCTATACTAGCTATACTCATACAAAATCCCCATTCAAATGTTTTAAAAAGCATTGAGCAACATTCACACATGTCAAAAGATGTAAAAACAGTGACGTAATTAAAATAATAAGAAAAAAGATGACACCTAGTGTTTGTCACCTGAGCGTAAATGTAAACTCAGGACGTAAACTATAGAAAAGGTACGCTATTGCACACTTTTCGACCAGTAATGGTATATTTGCTACTTTTTGTATTATATCATTGACTGTATGCTTATATTTGTACAGCGTATTTTATTTCAAAGATTTTAAGTTATTTTTTATACACCTATTTCAAACTCACCTCTAGTCACAAGGTTCTTACCGATAACGATTTATAATGAATCGATTCCTAGAATAGTTGTGTATGATGTTGTTGTTATTTGCAATTTTTGACTCCATGAAAATGTATTTGTCATTAGTTATTGACATGACTCTGAATGAAAGCATCAAAATTTTAGCTCACAGTCACATATGTCTTCATAGCGGACAATGTACATCCAATTGTGTGCCGCTCGAGCAGGTCCGCGAACAAAAATATCTTGGCTTAATCATCGACGGCAGGTTCAGCTGGTCACGGCACATAAATAAAACATGCGATAAGCTAAGGGCAATCATGGCTAAATTGTACGTAATTAAAGACAGAGTCCCTTACGATGTGCTACTTACCATGTACAAGGCGTTAGTAGAAAATATTATATCATATGGACTAAGTAGCTATGGACGTACCTATAAAACATATCTCAATCAAATATATAACATACAATACAGAATACTGAAATTAATAACACCAGACAAAATAAAACAAAAATATTCAAAGGAGCCCCTAAAATTATTTAAACATTGCAAAATTATACCAATACATAAAAAAGTCGACTTTAATTTATTAGTAGAACAATATTTCCGGACTGAAATTCAGATACCAATAAGTAATCCTGTTACAACTAGGAGCGTCACCAATAAGAAATTGACTATTCCTAACTATATTAATTTATACGGTAAACGCACATCAAAATACATAATTCCAATTTTAATAAACAACTTACCTGCAGATATAAGAAACAGTATAAACCACAAAAACATAAAAAATATATTAAAAAATCATTACCTCAAATTATAACGATACAATACAACAACGATGGAGCACCCTGTATATGACGGTATGTGCACACTCACTGATTATTATATAATAACAATTCTTGTAAAACTATAAATACCTACATATTTATACTAACATTAACTAGCGTAGTACTCACGTATCTAGACAAACCTGTATTAGGTTTTTAAGATACTGTAATTTCAAATTGTATACTTTTTTTATATTTCAATAAATAAATAAATAAAAAAAATAAAAAACATAGAATTAATTATCTTTATCACTATCTCAATTGGTTGCTGTTTAAAATTAAAGTACAATTCTTTTAACGATTCTCCTTATAAAACTTGTTCATGAAAGATAAATTTCCGCAAAAAGCCTTTGTGATTTACTGTTATTATCTGCAGATCGTATTTAGCGTAGAACTTAATGAGTTTGAAAGTTTATATGTTATATCACAACATTGTTGTCATTTTTAATTCATAGTGACATAGGTTTAATTGAGTTGATACTTCGATTAATAATTATGATGTTAAAACAAATTGTTAAAATAACTATAGTCATAATGTAATGAAAAAAGTAACAGTCCTACATGTAGCCAAGGTGTGAATTTTTCGGTATTCGCTCGTAATTGACGTGGTTCGAATAATTTGCATCTTGTGGGAATATACTAACAAAACAAGTTATTTATATTACGTACGGTCCAGATTTGATATTGTCTTACAATTTTTTTATATATTGATTTCACGGGTCACAATGATTTGCTCTGGTGGAAATTTAAGCGCGTCTTATTTGGTATCGGTGATTATTGTTTAATCGAGTCATTCATATCGTTTTTAGTTAATATTAACAATTAAATAAGGTGTTTATATTTTCAAATTTGTCACGTTAAATCATGAACTGCGTTGAAATCGGAACACGTCTCGTTCCGGTTAGTATAAAACTAAACACATAGACACATTTCTGCTGAAAGTAGAATAAAAGAGACGAAACAGCACGCAGTCGAAAGAGATAGCTATATATATAGATAGATTCACTTTAAATGTTTCTTTGTGCTTGTGCATGCATTATAATTTATAGGCATTTTTGGACAAAATAATTGATGTATACAAGATAATGTACTACTTGTATGAGATGTGT
Source organism: Papilio elwesi (assembly GCA_029849275.1). NCBI lineage: Eukaryota > Metazoa > Arthropoda > Insecta > Lepidoptera > Papilionidae > Papilio > Papilio elwesi. The sequence continues at coordinate 4,399,546 of CM056717.1, forward strand.
TTATTTATTATGAAGCTGGACTTCGTAGACTTCCGAAACACACGATGATATTTTTTATTTAAAAAATCTAAGGACACGACCACACGAATAAGATACGCTTGTGAGTACGCTCTATGTACATTAACAACAAGACATACATATGTACTAATTGACTCGAGTCTCAGTCATAACAAATGTGTACTGTCAAATATCATAAATATTCTACGCGCAAATAAAATAATACAATGTTCGGAAAATCATGGCGGACTTGTTCACTAATATGCCCCTCGTTGAACAACAGGAACAAATTATTTATTATTTCGTAGTTTAATGAAGATCGAAAATTAAATTATCGACGGCTGACAAGCGAGGAATTTCGGTTCAAATTATAAATCATGGAATATTGTTTCGAAAAATTGAAGCAGCTCTTGTGATAATTGAAATTTAGCGTGATATAATTAAAAATGTGATCGAGTCTTATTCCATTATCAACTTTCATTAACAACTTTACTACTATATTACTATTACTAAACAAAAGTAAGGTTGCACTGGTTCCAGGCTTACATCACCAAAGTCGATATGAAAAAGTTCAGTGGTGCAGACAGATTGCAAGCAGATGTTGAATCAGACCAAGAACCGTACCAAGTTCGAAACTAAAACAAATAAACTTTGGAACAAACATAAACGTAGACATTTTTTATTGCGTACGTTTTTTTTTCAAAGGAATAAAGCCTTGGCGATAAACTAATGATTTTTTAAATTAACTTTACGGGATGTCAGGATGATTGGGTTTTTGTCACTATAGCAATAAAAAAATATTCAATGAACCTTGATGACTTTTTACAAAACTTGTACACAAGAATAATTAACTAAGTATAAGTTTAAAATTCAAGTCCTTGGGACACTTAAGTACATCTGTAACACTGTTGTCTTTGATGACACTGATAAAACTAGACTTAAATACAACCAATTGTTCACGAGGAGGGTTGGCGGCAGGCAGGCGGTCGGCCGAAAAATCTGTAGCCAAAACCTGTACAGTATGGACTACAATCATACTGTGCCGACCCCACATGAGTGGGCAAAGAGCAGGGAAATGATGATAATACACTCTTAAAATTCATGAAAAAAATGTGTGCAAATTTATTACCAAATATATTATTGTATTTTTTTTTATTTCATTAACATCAGATTAATGTAAATTGGATGATTTAAAGCTTTCCTTTAAGCAATTTGTGTGGCTAATAATATTAGGCGTTAATTAAGATCAGTTTGATTTATATCTATATTACTCCGGTGTTATATTTAGTTTGATATATAATTCACTCCAAATACTAAATTATACGACAGAAAAATCGTTCACAAATTTATATAAGTAAAAGAAATAATATTCATTACATTTAGTTAAATATTACTGTATGTATAGATTATATACTATGGCCACATTTGTAGTTCTAGACGCTCGACAAAAATCTAAAAATCCAACCCTGTACCGTTACCGACACGGGTAGCAAACTGCGACGTAGCTGCGTAGCTTCGTAGCAGCGTAGTTCCGTAGCAGCGTCGCTTCGTAGCGTCGTAGCTACGAGGCACCGTAGCTGCGTAGCCAACTACGCAGTATTTTCATTAATGATGTCTTTGCAATGTATAAGCTCTCGCGTTTTTAAACAACACTGTTTTTAAAACATGAATATAACTATAGCTGAGGCTTACTCTAATACTCTACCTCTAGGTCGATTCGACGTGGGATTCATACCAACCGCATAGAAAAACCGCACGAAGTTAAGATTAGACTTCTGGGTTTCTGGCATACGAGATGAGTGGAAGTTGGAACCCGAAGGATTATGTCAATAAAACTTTAATTGTTAAAACGTCTTTAGTACAATTTGTATAATATTATGCATTGACTTAAAGTCCACTGCATTATCTGATCAAGGAATGATAATGTAAGACATAGTACACTTTACTGTACAAGTAAGGAGCGAGGGGAGGGCGTTGATTTGAATTTTATTATTCATCGGCGTCGAGCACCGCAGTACGCAACCTTGGCCTAGAAATAATGAGACAAAGTATGGTACTATACCGACTATAGTTGTTACTTTTAATTGTAGTTTTCGGTGCTGTCTTAACATGGTTAGAGTATCCTGTTGATTATCAGTTCATGAAATGCGACACAGTTATTGGTCAAGAAAGCTTTTTTAGAGGTAAGAGATTAACTATATAAACCTTGTTTTGCTGCTAAAATTTGATGGTTGGCATTCCACTACGGTGTGGTTTTCATGTAATTTCTTGCCTCGCACAGCCCCGTTGTGGAATGATCTGTCGCCAGCGGTATTCCCATACCAATACGACTTAGGATCCTTCAAGAAGCGACCGTATTCCTTCCCTAAAGGCCGGCAACGCATCTGCAGTTCCTCTGGTGTTGCGATGTTCATGGGAGGTGGTGATCACTTAGTTTTAGGCGACCCGTTGCTCGTTTGCCCCCTACGTTTGCTATAAAAAAAATCACTTTATTTTATAATTTCCACAAAACTACACATATTCGATGAAAGTATAAGAAAGTGTAATGGCTGCTATGTATGGTAAATGACTTTTATTTGCTTACAACAATCATATTATTAATGTAACAAGGTATATGAAGCAGCATTATGATAGCTGGATCCAGTATAAACCGTCATAATACATACAGCACACACGTATGAATGGGCTTATGCTAAGGGTCATCGCGTGGTTTTGCGGTCTAGCACTAGTTTAATGATAAAACAATAGGTGTAATAGGTTTGAAGCGCTGCCAATATACCAAAGTAAATCTATTTGTTATAAAAAACACAGTATTTAATTCACTTTGAAATACTACATTCATTCAGGATTTAAATAAGTACAATGTTGCGCTGTGGGGACGTGTGGTTGAAATGAATAGAAGCATTTCAAACATCAAACAAAGAGTGCGAAGTCTTTGTTCCGAATGCATTGAATGTGGGTATTTAAGTTTTGTTTTGAATAGCAACAATATGTTTATTTTAGTTCTCTAAGCGGATTGGGTACACATGAAAGCTACATCATTTCAATGCAATTGTACACGCAGCTTTATTTTGGTTCAAACTTGTATGATAAACTACGCTACTACTACTAAATACTCGTGTATGTTATAAATATTTAAATACACCGATTATTATTTTAATGTTGGGAATACAATCTCTGTATATTTTATAAACTTTTATACTAAAAGTACTTCTTATGATGGGTCGAGATACTGGCAATCTTCAACGACCAATCATAAGCTAGTATTTTGGCGCGGCGAAAAAGGTAAAAACGGCGGGCATTCGGTCATTCGTTATTTGGGATCGAGTACAAATATGTGATATATATCGCTGTTAGGCTAGGTAATTAAAGTGTACTACTTAAAAACTATAATAAATCTTATAGTTAATACTACATCAAGTGTTTTTACTCTCAAAAGTCCCAGCTTTGGTATATTCAATAATACGCTTCACATGTATAAGATGCCAATAACCACTTAAATAAATATCTTATTTGACAGTAAACATGGATCTACGTCTCTAAGTAAATACTTTATTCAACAACAACAAACTTAAGCTAATACATATAACAAAATAACTTTGTATCGTGTTTTTATTTTGACATATTCTTAACCAGTTAAAAAGTATTATGTAACTAACTTTTATAAAAGGTTACGTCAATGTGCTATGAATTTCATATTCGATATATCTTTTATAATGGTATTTTTCATAACGTAATTTGAAAACATATATATAATAATATATAAATATATCAAATACATTTCGCACTCCGCGAAATAGAATGCTTTTGAAATATGAATTCTTAATATTACTCTCAGCTTCAAGAAGCCGACTAGAGTTCAACTAAGTCTGCAACTTATAGCCATCGCGTGAGTATATGAGTGGATCAGGATACATGCAAGACATTTTATGATAATCAGGTTTTTGAATAAACGCGAATGCGAATGATTTGTAATTGTGCAAATAATTATTTATTCACAATTACAAATCACACAGGAACGGGCTCCGTCCACTACACACGTCTGTATCGCATCTGGAAGATTTCTGAAACGTCTCTTGCGAGTATTGAGTAAATACGTGGCTTGTCTATGTTTAACCATGACGTTTGCTACAGCAAACGTCATGGTAGACTACAGTCTAGTCTACCTTTATGGTAATGAATATATCAACAGGGCTTTAATTTAAATTATGAATGTCTATCCCCTTTAATTGAACATGCAGTACTTACATAATAGCCAGGAACATTTAAATAATACCCATTTTGTTTTTTTTATTTTAAAAGTTAATATTTTTGCGATTTAGTGTTTGAGTCAACTAAACATGGTTTTTATAGGTCAAAAAGTCTGTAAGGTGCCTAACAACTAATAGATGAATAAATTATTTGACACATAAAACTTCCCATTAAAATAGCAAGAAGTTTATTTGTCAATTTGTTACTTGTAAGTTCGAGATGGCAACGTCGCATTCTGACGTTTCGATTTACGGAACATGTGAGCATAAATAATTTTTGTTTTACATTTAATCTCTCACAAAAGCATTTAAAATGCATCTTTTATGCATTATTTTGTGTTACGTATCGATATACTTTAAATGCATATTCTGCAAAAATTATAGTGTTAGAAGAAAGCATTTTTTAGAAATCTATTGTTTTTATTTGAAACGAAACGTAAGGTAATGAACGCATAACGCTGTCAAAAAACTATAACCACCTAATATGGATGATATTTAGCTGACGGACGATCCAACCTATAATTTATTTGGCACTTCATTAACAAGTTAAACTTATTTGGAGATTGTGAAATGTACACGCGAAGCTTATTCCTGAGTACTTTACTTGTACATTGTGAAACATGCCGTTAATAAAGTTCTCGATACTATTTGTCGCGTACCATATTAACACTTATAATTAGGTTTACAATATTCAAAATGTAACAAAAGCATATTAATGCATCTGTCTTTTTAGCATTTTTATTTTGATCTTAGTTCATGACTATACTCTATACGTTGTTGGCAACGCAACTTCGATAAATCTTGTTTTTGTCTTCGGCAATGGTCATCACTTGACATCATCGATCGCTTGTTTGATCGCCACATACAACCCTGAAAAATTAAAATAGTGATGACATTTCTATCAAAACCCTTTTAAAAAAATAAACAAATATATTAGAAAGAAACATGATACTTAATTACAGAGCAACGCGGTACAATTCCGTTTAGGTGGTAGCTTTTTTGTTCTTGCTACACTTGTTATAACAGCCGGTGTGCATTCATTGCAAGTGACGTCAGTCGTTTGTTTAAAAGCTTTTTGCAAATAATAGTCTGAATCTCGGCTTGAAAACTTAACTGACTCGCGCTGAGACTGAGCGCTAATATATTCAGGCTACTCTGTTAGCTATCTTACCATTTGCTAAATAAATTTAAAGTACTTGTAATTAGGGACCATTTATATTAATTGCCAAAAAAAATCGACTAAAAAAAACGATAATTTTCTAATATATATTTGCTACATCGGCTGATAAATATTAAGAGTGTATTTTAAGACTATGAACTGCAGCCATTGCTTGAATAATTTAAGTCTTTAATAGTATTAAGCTAAACTACCATTAAGTTGCTTCTTATAAGCACAAAAGGTCTCCAAAAGCTGGGGTGGTCAGTCGAACGAATGAGTATTTCTTGCCGACCCACTTCCACAAGCTGTATAAAGCGTAATTTCTTCTTTCATTTGGAATGATCTCATCTTTGGGCTGGAGCTTACTATACAACGGAAAGCGATACAAAGAATCTGTAAAAGCCTTCTCCAAGCTAGCAGTGACAAGACAGTCACAAAAAAACGTTACAAATCTTCAACAACCGACCTCTGGTGCAGATTCTGTGGTATTGTGGATATTCGTGGGCACCTCTGATCACTTAATATCGATCCGTTACTCGCTTGCTCCCTTATCCATAAAAAAGGTTAATGCAGTATTTATTTTCTTCGTGTTGCTAATATTAAATACTAAGATGAGTAAGTTACTGATGTTAGTAAAGTTGCATGAAATGAATTCCTTAAAATAATTAATTTATGTATCAAAAAAAATCAGCTTATTGTTGTTGACAACGATTGGTGCCATGAATTACACGATGCAATTGTGTTTCTTTTTAAAAATAAAGGAATGTTTAGTTTGAATCAAATTGGCTATCTTTAGTATTGAGAGTAATCTTTTGAATGTATTAATTCTCTGTGTATAGAGTAATTGAATATCTAGACTGTATCGCAACCCATCGGACAAATTGAAGCCTTTCCATTATTGGAAAATTGTCAAACTTTTTGATACGCCCTGCCGCCTAAAGTAAAATTAATTAATTACCTGCGGACAAATCAAATGTAGCCGTTGAGTACAAAGCACCGATGGATTCGCCCCCTGTTTTTGGCGCGACGCGGATCCAGACAGAGATATAGCGACACACAGATATACACGCGTACATCTCTCTGCATCCTCACAGGTTGAAATTAATATTGAATTCAATGTTTCGGCTCTCATTCTCGTTAACTCATAACTAATATATATGAAGCCTAAGTTTACGTTTACATCTAATAATAATTTGAATACATTTATTTGATGGATATGAGTTTTATAAGAAATATCCTCTCTTCTACTTCTAATACCTATCAAATGAAAATCCAGGTGGTCCAGAGTACTGGTTCACAGAGTACTTAAATACTTACGACGTTCCAACTCCAATTAAACACGCAGCCCTTTTTTTACACGAAATAATCCCAAGTCCCTCGAAAGAAAAAGTAAAGTACACAGGTCATCCTTGACCATAAACTAAATTTCGCTGCCGTTACCGGTCTAGTATGAAGGCTGCATGGATCCTAACCGGACAAGTTAACACTCTATAAAACTGTAGGACGTATGCTAGTCCGGTATTACTGACATATCCCGTGGACATGTAAACATTCAGTAGGTGCCGCTGTCTCTGACTAGTGTGGACCGTGTATTTGCTGACGAATTGTTGGTTCGTTATAAATTAATTTTATTATACTCGTAACAACTTTTTGACATTTACACGTTACTACAATTATTGTACGCAAAATCAAGTTACAAATATTTACAACGAGTAAAGTAAGAAAAAGCCTTCCCTTTACTATTTACGAATCGAACGAAATGTTGGAAAGTACTTTAGTACTTTTTATTAACACTATTCGCCCGACTTTACTAGTCCGCGATAATTGTATACGCTTACTTAAGACAAATTAGTGTGTTCTGTTTACGACCCGCCTGTGGTCCTGTAAATCATGCCGATATGGCTTATGCAATTTTGGTGATTTTAATTGTTAAGATCTTAATTAATACTAATGTAATTAAATCTTAACCTTTTAAATCATAATTATAAAGACAATTTAATACTTAAAATTGTTAAAAATAGCATTTTATTTAAATTTCAATTCTAATATATTTATATATTATATAAAAGTAGAAATGTATATAGGTAACACATGCAGATAAAGTGGATTCCAAAGTAAAAGTGAGTTAGGTATATACCTTTAGTATGTACTATACATATTCGAGATAATAGTTTATCTTTTCTTTTCGTCGCTTTGAGTTGTCAATGAAGTGTAAATAAATTAATATCAAATTTGTACTTAAAATGTACCAATGAAATTATATATTAAATAGCTGGAATCGAAAAAAAACTTATTTCAAAATAAAAAAATATATGAAACGGAACTTTCTTATTAAAAAAATCGTATTGAGACAGAGTTAAAATAATTGAAAGTAATAAAGTAAGTAATAGTGACGACCTAAACATTCATCAAAACATAATCATGTAGAGCTGCAGATAATGATCTTAGAATACAAACAAATAGTTTTATTTCATGCTTAATCAAAACGTAAAACTAATCAATTAGATTTAGATTAATTAAAAACTTATTCTGAAATCTGAATTCCTACATGTACACAACAACGTCTTATGATAAACCTATCGTATACGCAATGCGTCCAAAGGTTTCCTCGTGTCTTGATGTTGCTCTCATAAAATATTGTCGAAGTGAACATTGTTCTGACCTTGGAGCAACCGTCTGGCCCAAAAAAAATCTTTAACCCCTCAGTTCTCCGGAGTACTATCCCAAACACTACAAGTATGTTAATAAAATATAACTTAAAATTTATCTTGCAAACTAAAATAAAAACCAAAAAAAATTAAAAGACACAAAAAAAATATTAACAAACAATAAATTATGATTAATAATAAGTTTTTCCCAAAACGCACGGAAACATTATTTTTATTGCTTTAAAACAGCTTGAACAACGGATTACTAAACGCACCGCCCCTTTATTCGGATGCCGATTCGATCGATCGATTGTGTTTGCAATAATTACATAACAGGAAATATTATTGGCTTCATCGTCAAAATATTGTAGGAGAAAATAAATGAATCCTCTCTGAATATCAATTGAGTTTTTTTCCCTTTAATGATAATGATGAATGAATAATATGTTGCATGAATAAAATCTTCGGATATGATACGCCAGTGATGTGGAGCGAAAAATTAAGCTCTAATGCTAAGCGGTCGCGATTGACTGAACATCAAATGATTCACGCTTAAAAACGAAATAATAACTGTAAGGACAATACTAGTAATGCATTCTCGTCACAGGTAGGGCGAGGAGTTATAGGGTGGGTCGGGGGTTGGGCGGTGCATGATTGGGCAGTAGGGAGACGGCGAGGCTCCATGCGATCGGAACGAAGCCTCCGCGACATTCGCGCGTCTGTTTTCGTCGCGATAGCACGTGCCACGCCCGCGCTCGGTACGCTACATTGCGTAACACTATTTACTCCGACATCTGTTGAGCGCGATGGCTCTGCTAGAGGCACGCTTACTCCACCGCTGTCCATACGCGCGCACACCATGAACACATTCGCGACCACCGTCGGTGCCCGGGCCTTTCTATTAATTACCACCACGCACCAAAAAAATAATTCTTAAATATTAAAACACCGCGATCACGAAACTGCCAATTTATTCCTGCCAAATATTTTTAAATATAAGATTTTAATTCCTTGTCTTATTTATACGCTTCCCGCTTGTGAGTGGAGATCGTGATTTATGAGAACTCAAAGACTGATGTTATAAAGAAAACGCCGCGAAGAGCGGAAGAACTGAACTGCTATTGCTGATATCACTGCCATTTATCGCTTTACTTCGACCAGCTTCCACTGCCAGCTGAGCCTTCCACTAGCGCGTTAAGTTAGTTCTTAAGAACTAGTCCAGTCTTGGACGTGTTTTATTCTTAGATCGTTGCCATAAAACCGTCAGGCTGCCGCCCACGGAGTTAAACGTCGGTTTCGGGACGTGCTTCGTCAAGATTCGCGACAACATCAGCTCGTGGGTGCTGTGGTGGCGTCAACGCCGTCTTTGGATGGGCGCACCGCAGACCCCAAAACCAATCGAAGAAGATGATTGCGTGCCTAGAGTGGCCGTAGTACAACAAATGAGAGAGGCTCGACAAGATCGCAAGGTGGAGCGGCGTAGAGCAGCCGGACCGCCGAGGCGTCGCGGCCTGGAGAGCGAGCTGGATGGCGAGAGGCGCCGTCGCAAGCCACGCAAAAAGTAAGTCATTAGCCCTAAGTCGCGAGTTTACTTTGCCGTCGGAAGTTTTAAAAAATCCGGTATTTATTTTACCGACATTTTTATTATTTGTGGTTGTGCTTATGGTAATGGTAATATCAAAACTGATCTTTTGGTTTCTTGAAAGTTTTAAGTGATAAAAAACTTTTAATACCTTGATACGATACTTTTGCAAAATACACAAGTTCGACGGTGTCTACAACTAAGATCTTTAGATGTTGCGGATGTCAAGATTCCTGCTGAATACTAGAAAAAATGAATGAAAACGGAAATGATAAAATTTGGTAAGGAAAAGATGTAAAAGGGAATCTTTGTTGATTATATTCGATGATTATGAAACAGGATTTTCTTTTAAACTGCAAAATATGAGTTAAGTCACCCCTGCGTGTGAATAAGAGGTAATTTAGCGAGCAATTTAGTTCTGCGGCTTTTTTGACATTGAACATTTTCGACCTAAAAAGCAACTGTAAAGGTTCACCTTGACTAAAAGTTGGTTTGCGAGAATACAGCACCGTCCGTCGGGTTATCGATTTGGAGTACCCACATATTGTTACCCATTTTTCTTTAAAAAGTGTCAAAACTAATGATTTTGTAAATTGTGTTGTTTCGCTGAACACAAAAATCATACCGTACTCTTAGTTATTGAAGATCACATGAAAACTTCAGTTATGTACTGCTTTTATAATATCATCAGTAGTTCTATAAAATTTTCGCCATTAGCAATATAAATGAAATAAAATGAAATATCAAGTTACACAGTTATTTTAATTTAATTTAACTATACGGCTTAGGAAAGTAGAGCAAGTTGTTTGTTGACGGAACCGCAATATGGAACATAATAAAGCTACCTTCTTTTTTCATAGTTTTTCTTAATTAAAAAAATACGGTTTTTATAATTTTATTGATTGAATGGAATTGGGAATTCATTATCTAACATTATGATTTGAATGCACTAAATTACCTCTTTAAGCAAGTAATTAGAACATGGCGTTTCTTGAATCTGTACCAAGCGTTAAACATTAGAAGTGAAACGCTAAACCATGCCATTGCGTACCCTAAACTTTATCGCTCAAAGAACTGACCTACCGTAAATTTCAAAGATTACATTGATGCCTTGAGTCGATTTTTGACAACGCATTTTTGCATGAATTAAAATAAATTGAATAAGATAAAAGGCAAGGATTCTGATAACAATGAAATATTATATTTCAATACAAAGATAGTACTTTGCCATTACGCACAGTAAAATAAAGGTAGACCTTAAAAAGTCAAATGCAGCAGTTGAAATTAAAACTGTCGATGAAGAAAAAGACATGTTTGTTATGTATGTGGTGATTGTGTGGACCAGGAAAAGAGGAAATGCCTTAAACCGTACGGGACTAAGGAATGTACAAGCCGCACGCGCTCTTCTGCGAGTCAACTCTTTATGATCCGAACAATGGAGAATCTTACAATGTTCCTACATAATAACTTAAGTTCTTGCAACATAAAATTTTCTGTAATTTAATAATATTGTCAAATCAATTATATTAAATAAATGAATATTCTTGGGCGACGGTTGTTTCATTTATAATATTAACATTTACGGGGAAGGGACTAACTGTAAAACAATAAAATTGACTTGACTCTTTGAGCTGTTTTAACACAGTCAAATAGCCAATTTACAGCTTTTAGAACTTAGTCCCCTCCTTATTTTTTAACAAGCCACTTCACGTTTTTCCGACGGATCGGCGAGTACAACGTGATGCGGACAACGGTGGCTGTTGAAGATAAACAGGTACGTGTTTCATTGTAATATTTCCCTAGATCCAGAGACGACTGACACCTGTGGCGGCGCAGTCAATTATCTTCGACCGAATTATTTCTTAAGGGTAGTTTGTTGATTCAGATCTGATATTAAGTGGAGTACATCGGATATATTTCTTGTAGAATGGACGACCTGGGACTTGTCTTCGTACCCATTCATGACACAGATCTACCTCTAGCAGTGGACGGCTTTTGACTTATAAAGAATAATATTTATCTCAAAGTGTGTCTCCAATTTTAATTGAGTTCAAACTGAACATCTGAAGTGTCTAATCAAATTATATATTATTATATTTAAATAATCTACGACGTTGAAATACACACCATGTGTGTGCCGTAAGAGAAGAAATATGAAAACCATAAAATGTCATCAAGTTCGGATCTAACCCTTGAAGAAATATAAATTAAATATAAATCTATAAATAGTATATATATATATTGAACTGGACTGATTTATCTAATTATTTTTATGTTTGCTATTGTCCGGAGTTGTTGGTGCAGTTGCACGGAAAATAAGAAATTATAAGAAAACAAGATCCTATTAAATTTTTCAATGTAAGCTTATCCCTTTTGCCATATTGGCAGCCGATTGACAGCTCGATTTAACAGAATGCGCGCTGCACATATCGTTTAAAACACGCGTCGGTCGGAATTGTTTTGATAAAATATAAAAATAATTTATCATTATTTTATTTCACATTCGATTCAAAGTTTTTTTTCACGTTCCTATTGAATTCATGTTCCTTTGTTGGCTATTCCCGTATCGGAATACCAACACATCTTTTCATATATGCATCAGAAAATATAACTAATAATAACACAGTATTCTTAGTATTATTATAAAGCACTATGTTTTTGAAACGATCATTTTTTTATTAATTATACCAATTTGAATTCAATATTCCTTAGACAGGACAACTTCTGTCGTTCAGCTAGTTGCTCTTATTTGAAAAGACAATGATATTGTAACAACCATTACTAAATCATTAAAATACAATATTTAATAATATAAAAACATGCTAATTACAGTTAAATGTATAACATATTAGAATATCATTACAAAATACTGAGATTTAAATTATAATATAAAGGAACATTATTCGGTCTAATGAAGATATAATTCGTGATTAAAGATACTTAAGACCTATAAAACACTTGTAAGTAATAAAAATAAATATTAATTATGATATAGAATCAAAAAAGGGAAAAAAGGATGGTTACAATATGTTCATTTTCGAATATCCTTCGATGTTAGTACTAAAGATGCATAATCGTTACATCGCATTGGCGCTCTTGTCGTCTTTATTCTTTACTCGTTCAGTACATAACAGCATTCTCTATTAGACACGCTTAAGCAAGTAATCCTATTATCTTAAATTTATGAGGTGCACAATGTTTTACCCATAGAAATTATTTAGCAATTTCCGTTATACTGTAACCAATTTTGATTTTGCGATAACAAAAATTTGATGAACATTATATTTTATACATTTATCTTATACAAAATATGTTTTATGGACACACAATATATGTTCTAACGCATAATTAAAAAAAAATGTTTACGATTAAAATATATTTTACTAACGTAAAAAAGGTCTTTTCACTTCTGAAGGAGTTCTAATTATGAGCATAGACAAGAGAAAAATCCAATTTTCGATTCCACTCGTGTGACAAACGGCGGTCCACAATCATTCTCGAAGTTATTAAAGGTCTTGAACACATACGCGAAATTATCCAAATAGATTAAACTTCTAGAAAAAAGTCATTGGCATCGTTCGAGTGATTGAAAGATGGAGATGAGATCAAAGATGCGTGAACCATCTATGTCAGTAAAAATATATTGTAAATCTTAGCTTTTCCATTTTGTGAATGTTTAATATTTTATCCAAACAAAGGCCCAAAGAAGATTACAAAAATGTTCAAAAAGAAAAATATAACAACACATTTGATATTTCCATCACTACGAAGCTTAGAGTGTACTGAGAGAAATTGCTTCACAAATTTGGTGCTGGCAGTCTGCCAAACATGTTCTAGTATTTGGATAATTTATTGCATGGTTTAGAAAGTAAAGTTGATCACTTTAGTGATGTTGAAAGTGTGTTTCAATTTGTGCTGACTAAAATCAATTAATTGAAATGTCAATTTTTTTTCGATGTTGCTATTTTAGAAATGGCGTGTACATTGGTAGAACTCAATTTCCTTGGCAGAAAACATTACACAACAAATTATTATATTTCTAATTCCCACAGGGACAAGTTTATTTTCGCGATAAAATTTTAAGCAAATTGTAAAATAACAAAGTGTGCAAAATTTTAAGATGATTGGTTAAGTCAGACGATATGGCGTAACAAACAAACAAACTTTTATTACCATTTATAATATTAGATAGGATTATAAAATTGAATAGTGCAAATAATACAATACAATTAATTTGACTAGAAGAAACACTTACCAAAAAATGTCTGTGTTGCCAGGTATACTACTGATACTCCTGTTTTTTTTATTCACAAATTTTACAATTTATTTAGCTCCATATTTGAATATTGTCTTCCTGTCACGATGCATAAGGTGCTCACTCGATACAAGAGTTTATCAATGAAATTACTAAAATAATAAGTAAAGAGGAATTCATAGTAAGCAAATGCCTTTCGGAGCATACAGCCTTCTGTCGGCCAAGGGTGGACATATTGTTGACATTTACATCATACAATATATCCACCCTTTGCTGAGAAAGGAATACGAAAACCAGCGTGATCGGAAACAAAACACGTATGAGTTAGCTTAGATACTTCGAAACCTACTACCCTTTATTAAGAGCAATATCGATTGCATTCTAAGGCTGAGCCGATAAGGTTCAAAGAAATTATAATTAGGTCTTTAGACTGTTTAACTGTAAACAGCGGCAAATCTATTTTATTCGAGTTCAACATATATTTCATCCTTCTAACTTAGATATAGTTACAATCTCATTTGATATCAATTTAGCCATACGAGCTGAACTTAGATTGCTCCTTGACCCGCATGCTTTCTTAGCTTGTTGCTCAAGATATAGTAGATGTTACAACTATGTTTGCACTGGAATAATGGCACATAGCAATACTTAGTACTTGCCTAGACACATTACTAATATTAATATTTTTTTTTATTTCTAACAAGTATGATAAATTTCTATTGACTTTTATGTAAATAATATATTTGTGTATAACCTAACCTAACCCTTTTTTCGTGGGGAAATGCCTCCGCATACGCACCCGGATGTAAGGGTGGTTATGTCGGACTCGCACCGACTAAACCCCCACGGTTTCCTCTTGACGGCCATAATCACACGGGAACACTTTCGCAAACTTCCGCGATAACCTAACCTACCCTAACAAACTTAATCTAAGCCTGACGACGTTCCTTTTGAAATACAATCAGTTTTTTACATGATAATATTTTAATACATACTTCGCATTCGCATTGATTATTGTTAAATAAATGATAATTTCAAACTAAACAAGAATATTAACAAAATATTACTAAATATCGTTATTAACACAAAAACTCAAGAATAATAATATGTCAAATGCTTTCTATCACTGTGAATTATTAACATTAAAACGCCTTTCATTATTATTATTTATACTCCGATTGATATGGCGCTGAAAGTCTTATTAGGCTGAGTCATCAACGCAATTGTAAAATTTAAAAGCATAAATAGAATATTTATTGATAATAAATGTTTTATTACAATGATCGCTTTTAATGTCATAATATTTAAAAATACAAGTCAAACGTAACGTAAAAAAATTTTTTTCTTCAAATTAAGTTTCCTCACTTCCGCATTTTCGTTTTTGCATTCCTGATTTTGACATTTTCAATTAGTAGGTAACGTTAACTTAAGTTGATTCTCGCGTTGCGTGCGACGTGCATGCTTCCACGTGTTTGTGTTATGTGTATGGTTACAAGTGTGGTGAAGAGGACTCTCGTGTAATATTACGTTTAACGAAGTTCTTGCATTCAAATTTAGAAATATAGATGTGATAGATGAAATGGACTTAAGTCAAATCTGTACCTATGCCTTCTCGAAATTTGAAAAAGAAAGAATTTGAAAGAAAGAAATTGAGATGCCAAAAAAACCTTTTGTTTAGTTCTGTTCAAAGGGGCCTAGTATCAAAGAAAAGGTATATAAGATTTACTGTAACTAGTTAAGGTCCTTGATTAATGCCATGGTGAAAGTGAAATCTCCAGTAAAAAGCAAAACCAACCCCTCGGATTTAAACAATTACATATATATTTAGCCATAGTAATCGCCAAAGTACTGGATGGGTTACTTGACAGACACATGGCGAACCACATTCGGATACACGACGCCCAGTTTGGTTTTAGACTCGGTCTGTCCACCGAGAGTTCAATTTGTCACTTTGCACACTGTCCAACATATACGGCTCCTAAGACACTTGTAGTAGCGTGTTATTTGGACCTATCCAAGGCCTTCGTTTCTGTATTCTATTATAAACTTTAGCACAAGATGAGATAAATATTCCTAGGTAAATCACAGGACTTCTAATAAATTCGTATAATAGTAATAAATTGTATGGGTTAGCGTGTGGGGTGAGACAGGGTGGATTAACTTAACCCCGTCTTTTTAACCAGAATATATATCAGTTGATTACAAAGCTAAGTACCACTAATGTTGGTTGCTATATTTATGGTGCTTGTTTTATTAGCATCAGCTATGCGAATGAAATGTTTATGTTGAGCTCTACGTTCAGGGCTCTTAGAAAGTTGTCAAAATGAGATGCATGCAGAGTACCTCCGGATTACATGAGTTGCTAAAAAGAGTGAGATTATGGTTTTTACACCTGGTACGAAAATTCCGGGACATACTGCCTCTCTCTCGTGCGCTGTCTCTCTCCAGAGTGTTATTTTGAAATAAATATTTATTATTATTATAACCAGGACTTTTCGTATGTCATTTACACATTGTTCTATTTCTGGAACAGAAAAGTTTTAATATAATAAGAAAATTACATACAAACACACACACATGCTACATAAAATTATGTCAGTTTTCAGGTTTTTAAATTAAATTAAATTCAAATTTAATGTCGATCTCCAGAAGTTCCAAGTTAACATTAAAAAAATGATGTTTTTAATTTCCATTGACCGAAGTAGTGTCCGGCATCGGATAAGTTAATGTAAGTTCGGGTCGGGCTCCGCTTACGTACTCATATATTTTATTAAACCATTTATTTGAATTCTTAGGCACTTAATAATTTTCTGTGATACTTCTATTTGTAACATTGTTTATCAGTGTATTTTTTTGTTTATAATTTTAATATATACCTGAACTTAACTAATATTACCAACGGTTCTAGAAATGGAACAATAGCTGCGCTGATGTTATATAATATAAGACACTATTTAGTAATTTGCAACACTTATTGCTGGCGTCACCTGCATACGCGAGGGAACTAAAACCTATTTTTATAACGTACAACGCTTTATTTTCCAATACATTATCTTTAGTTATTTCCTTCTTTAATGCACTAAGCTCTTCATAATTCATTACTTTATATTAAAATACTGTCGTAGCGTTCTTGAATATTTTGTTTCAGTTCCAAATATTCCCCATTTTTAATATTATGACAACAAATTCTTACGGTAAGAATGATAACCGAGACAATAATTTTCAGTCGCTGACGCCCATAGTTTTCATTTCAATACAGAATCATTCTTATATTATCTAATGAAAACAAAATAACAAAAGAAAACGTAGGGGAACCAATATGTGTGTATATATAACAATACATACATAATACATACCTTGAATATGAATTTAGAAGGTCTCCCTTTGCACAAGCGAGACTAATCATAAAATACAAATTCTATCAAATCAAAATAAATTAAATAGATTAAGGCTTTATTTTAATTCTGAATTGTGTTTGAGACAAATAAGGGAATAAAATTAAATTAATAAATAAGAGATGAAATCATACAATCACATCTAAGAAATGTTACAAATTTGTTTATTTCTTTTTCACACTTTTGCAATGCACTCGCTTGTGATGTACCAATAAAATTGTATAAACTAGTACCTACATATACAAGAGTAAATGCAATTGTATTGGTAATCTTTGCCCATATTCCCACTTGTCACAAATGTATCATTATTAAATTCTTGTGTTTATTTGTGTAAGCGTTTCCTTATATTTATAGTGTCATAGCATAAATCCATATTTTTTTTCTCAATTTAGAAAATATATATTCGCAAAACAACAAATGCATTAAAATGTACGGAATAGTTTTACGCAATTAAACATAAGAACCAATTCTTAAATCATATTTATTTTTGAAGTCTGCACCTACTATATTTAATATTCTAGCTTACAAATATATTTCTTTGGATAAGGATTATATAGCTTCGTTAATAGCTCATTTTAATAGATTGTTCTAAAGAAAAAATAGTTATTGTGAGATAACCGTGAAAGATACAGATATGCCATCGCAGGCTTTTATTAATATCTTCTAAAAATCTTAATTTTATCATAGCTTCCACTCCCAATTCAATATGAAACCAATAACTATGATACTGGAGGGCTTTGCCTGCCATAGGTGGCAGGATAACAAATTGGAACCAAAGTGTCGCTTAAATTTTTCTCACCACCTAACCAAAACAATCTGAAATATTTTTTTTACTGTGTAGCATAAAAGAAGGCATTATCGTTTTTATATTAAAAAAACAAGCTAAAAAATCAAAGTTCAGGGAATAGTCCTTGAGGCGAACAATAGACTTGCAATGGGCTCCTGTGCCCTGTAATGGTAATTTTACAGTGTACACATTCGCATGCGATATTCTATTGAATGCTCTTTCTCTGGTTTGGTTCGCGTTATTTTACCGAATCCACTGCCCAAACTACTGTCTCTACTTCGGGGGGAGTGCAATAAGGGGTCGGCACTCACCGCACACGGCGGACGTGGTGGAGCCGTGTGCCTCCCCACATTTTTTTTAAAAGAATGCGGGGAGCGATATACTCTTGTATCGGGTATTCTGTAAATATAATTGTAAACCCCTTACAAGAGTTTCTTATTGGAGCACAAAAAAAACCTTTCAAGAGCTTTATTATTCTTGGTGAATATTTATCTATTCATATATAACCTACTAGCAGCCATCTCAGACGTCACACGGTTTATAATAACATTTTCAAAACCTAGAAATAAAAAATTCTATCGCCTGTGTTCATCAGGTATAATGTAGAATTCTAATGGCTTAAGAATATTATTTTATTCATAAATAATCAAATCTTTCCTCCTTATATATAATATAGATAAGGACCTGTTAAAAGGCACAAAGTCCTTAACAAGACGATCACAAAGGAAATTATAATTGGCCACATAAAAAATATACCCACAAAAGATCATGTGAATTTTCATTCTGGTCCTATATATATTTATTAAGTCGACTTTGTGTCGACGCCGAGACCAATTTCTCACAAGGGACATAAGAAAATTAAGGAAAACTCAAAGGAAATATATAATTATCAATTGAGAAACTGACAATAGATCATGGCGTAACTATTCGTTTTAAAATTATTATTATTTAAAATCGTTCATTTGTTAGGAAGGTAGTGGGTGTTTTAAGCAATTTAGTTAAAGAGAATTATATTACATTTCGGAAACTTAAAAAATTATGATTGGCCAAAAACGGATTATTCTTGCGTCACATTTTTGAGACAACGTGACCAATTGCGTGGCTATTTAATGTAAATAAATGCAGACAAGTTAACTCTATTCAGTTAGGTTAAAGTTTATTTCATAATGTTTTTCATTTCATAAAATTATTTCATAAATTAACGAAATGTTAAAATGAGGCTGTGTCGTCGATTGCGTGTAAATAAGTATGTCAATGTTTATACTGCTTATCCCTTATTCGCCAAAAAGAAGCACGCTGTTAGCCCTCTCAGTATTTCTAACTAGCCTGTCATGTAAGTTTTCATTATACGTAAATCCGATCGGATTTTCATGCTGTAAATGGAGTTTTGATGAGAAATAAATAACCTGTAAACATATAAGACATATTTTAATTTATTTATTATATTTATATACTAGTGGCCAGCCTTCGGCTTCGCCCGCGTACCATTAATTATGTTGATCCGATCGCTACCGAACACAGGAATGTGCCAATGTGACGTTTCGGAGTCTATAGGGAACATACATACATAGATCGCTTCTTGTATACATATGTAATTCACATTCTCTTTGATTATTGTTGAGTAAATGATAATTTTAAACTAAAATATCTTTATTAATATAAAAGTTCAAAAATATTAATATACTAGAATAGAAAATCTGAATTCCACTATCAGTATTTCTTGAACGACTATGACGACGCCTTTAAAGGGGAGTTTTAAGATTGTACTGCTCTATTTCTTATAACTATTAGTAGAATTGTCAAAGGAATCAAAATAATATAAAATCAGTAATGGTTGTTGAGGAGCAAAAAATAATATTAAAACTTAATTTTGTTATCAGGAATTTCATCTGAGGACACCATTTGCCAAGCACAGTATCACTTGCCGGTTAGGGTTGGACGTTTCATCCTGAAATTGTTGTTACAATCAATTTTACGTTGCTCCGTCTGAATCTAGCCGGCACCAGTCATCGCGAGTCAGCACAATACAACGTTTCATCGTGGATGGATACTGCTGTATACAGTCATTTACATTTCGAGAAATTTAGAGAACACCCACATTTTTGTCATTTAGAAATCTACGTCACCACGACTATCTAGATAAATTTAAATTATCTGTTTAGTGTGACGGCGTAAATTCTGGTCCTATATATTAATTAAGTCTTTATGCCGATTGCTCCTCGAAAATCATTCTCACTACGTCGTAACAGTTCCATTTGTAATTTATTAAATTAATTTAATTAGTTCGCATCTACGACAATCGTCGGGTCATCAAGGTTGTCGTTTCGATCCAAATATAGTTTCAGATTTTAAAAAAAACTAAGAAAAAATACCACCTTAAAAGCTGCCAATAGGGAGCGCTTTCAGCGTAACTATCGTTTGACAAAAGGGCGCGCACGCAAAACTATTCATTTTGCCCAGTTTCTTAAAAGTGTAATTAAATTAGTTTAGGAAGGTAGTGAATTTTGTGAATGATTTGGTTTAAGCCAATTATATTACTTTTCAAAAACTTAATATTAATTTATAAATCTATAAATCGACTATGATGCGGCAAAATCAGTAAGGCTTATAGAATTACAGTTGCTTAAACGTAAACATTGAAATTCAGCGACCAATCTATTAAATATAATTAACTAGACTAAATATAAAAAAACAATATTATTAAATCCTTAATTCTACACTTTTATAAATAATTTCAATAGAGAAATATTTCAGGAGCCAATACCTTCGCCTGTTTAATTTACATTTACTTAAATGGACACTATCCCATAAACATAATTAAATAACTAATGAAAAAATAATAATTAACTAGCGGAAAAAGATTAATAAACTATTTAATAAGCCTAAACAAATAATGGCAATAGAAAGGTAGAATACCATCGATGTATCATTAACAGAATACAGGTGCAATAATTACCGCACCGATAAAAGAGCAAAAGAGAGCTTAGATTAAAACGCCTTTCATTGCAGCCTACTTCATTACTGTTGTTTAGGGGAGTTCGAAAGTAATACTACAAGAGATAACCTGAGTTTCACAATCTGTATTTCTATCGAGCTAACCGACTATGACTATACCTATAAAAGAGAATTTAAAGATCGTTCTGTTTTATTTCTTATCATTATTAATTGAGTTTAAAAAAATGACTCTACAAAGTCATATTAAATCTTACTTACTTAAATGTAAATAATGAATCTTAATTGTGTTTTTTAGGAATTACATCTTAAGACATTTGTTAAGGACAGTATCATTTGCCGGTCAGGGTTGGACGTTTCATCCTAAAATTGTTGTTACAATCAATTTTAGGTTGCTCCGTCTGAATCTATCCAGCAACAGTCATCACGAGTTATCACAGTACAACGCTTCATTGTGGATGGATACTGCTGTATACAGTAATTTAAATTTCGAGCAATTTAGAGAACACCAACATTTTAGTAATTTAGGACTCTACGTCACCACAACTGTCCAGCTAGTTTTAAATACTCTGTTTAGTGTGGTGGTGCAAATTCTTAATGAACAAATATCATCAACGCAATTACAAGATTATAAAAGCATAAATGTAATTTTTGCTGTTAAGAATGTGCTATTACAATGATTGCTTACAATGACATTATGCTTAAAAAAAGTTAACCGTAACTGTAACGTAAAAAAGATAAGTACCTTAATTTTTGAAGTTATACTTCTTTAGGCACGTTATAAAAAATGATAAGAGTGAAATTTTAAGATGCGCAGCAGTGTGACACAAAAGTGACACGTTGAAGCTGTCGCTAAACCGCTCATTAATACTCCAAAAAAACCTACCAACAAATTAGAAATAGTACCTCTATTAGTCGCGCATGTTGCCGCTAGTAGTTTTCGCGTGAAAGCGTGACAAACAAACTTACATTACATTTATAATATTACTAGTTACCGGCCCCGGCTTCCCCCGGTTACCACTAATTATGTTGATTCATTAAAATGGACTTTTACGTTTCTATGGTATGTCTTTGAAACAAACACATGTCTACAAATTATGAGTATGGAATAGTATTGAGGTATCAGGAACAGAAAACATGCGTTCAATAATTACCGAACCCATCTAAGAGCACAAGCATTCGCAATAAATCATTTTCAAATGGGAAATGGTACTTATCCCCTTGAGTCCCATTCTAGTAAAATTAAATTGACAGAAGAATTGTGCAGCATAGTGAATACACAGAAGATGAACTAATCGAAAAAGTGTATACATGTATAGAAAACGTTATCGAGAAAGATACGTCAGGGCAGATTTAGCTACGAAAACTGATGAAATCAAACTTATTAATAAAAAAAATACTAAATAGGATCCCAGAGTAAAAATATAAATGGTAAGACACAATTATGAACCATGGCGATAATGTAAATTTTCTAACGGAATTTACTGAATCCTCCTGATGTGACTCCGTACATATTAAAGCTTAAAGTGGAATCACTAGTTACAGTCCTAAGAAATCGTAATTTATCATTTCATCAAATTTATGACCGTATATTTTTTTCCAACAACTGTAATAAAGTTAAGAGTAGTTATTATGTAATTTAGCTCTAAAACTGACGAACTAAATCTAAGCCTGACGAATTTACTATTTAAATTTATTCAGATTACTACATGACAATATTTTAATACATAATTCACATTCACGCTGATTAATGATTAATAAATGATAATTCAGAACTAACAAGTACTACTAAATATCCTTATTAATATAAAAGCTCAAAAATAATAATTTCTCAAATACTTTCTGTTACTGTAAATAATTTATATTAAGCCGCCTTTCATTACAGCCTACATCATTTGTATCGCTCGGGTAAGTGCGATACTAATACTGGCATAGATAAACTGAGTTCCTCGATCAGTATTGTTATCGAACATTCTTAAACGACTACGACGACGCCTTCGAAGGTAGTTTTAAGATTGTACTGCTCTATTTCTTATAATTATTAGTAGAATTGTCAAATGAATCAAAATTAGTGTTATCAAGAATTTCATCTTAAGACACCATTTTGCTGATCGCTATCACTTACCGGTTAGGGTTGGACGAATCATTGTAAAATTATTGTTTAAATCAATCTTATGTTGCTCCGTCCGAATCTAGCTGGCAATAATCATCATGAGTCATCTGAAAAAAAAAGCTGTGGATGGAAAATACCGTATGCAGTAATTTACATTTCTAGAAATTTAGAGAAGGCCCAATTTTTATGTCATGTGAAGCTTCACATGGGTGCATCTTTCCAGATAGGTTTAAACATTCTGATAGATGTGATGCGTAAAGTGTCATTAGACGAATATCATCAAACGCACTTTTAAAAGTATGAAAACATAAACGACATATTTGGTGACAAAAATGTATTATTACAAAGATTGCATTTAATGTCATAATATTTAATAAACCAGTTAAATGTAATCCAAAATTTTTTTTTTACATATAATTTATATTATCTTTAATTTAATGAAAATAAATAAATTAAATGAGTTTGTTCAATTCCGCACTTTCGTTTTTGCATTCCATATTTTGACATTTTCAATTAATAGTTAACGTAAAATTACTCAGAGTAATAATAATTACTTGAGTATATCAATGTTCCATTTCTGAAGTAGATTTTTTTATTTTAATAAATAACTACAAAAATTTATCCGATTTAAAATTAAAGAAATAGCGGATTGAAAGTCGATCTTCAAGATCAAGTTAACAATGAAGTAAGTGATTTTTGACATGATATACATTATTTTTTATACTCTGTTTTTTAATCTTGAACTAAACACGACTGTGTTGTTGACTGTGTGTGGTTTAAGAATATATAAAACTATCCCTCTCATAGTCATTGTCGCAATATAAAACAATGGAAACATTCATATAATTATATAAATGTTTCCATTGTTTTACGGAATAATTACGTACCATACCATACGGAAAAATTATCGATAGTTCAAAAAATTTAAGCTTAGATTTTCATGTAATCATAAAATGAGTTATTTTTTTGTTCGTTGAAT
Organism: Papilio elwesi; assembly: GCA_029849275.1. Lineage (NCBI taxonomy): Eukaryota > Metazoa > Arthropoda > Insecta > Lepidoptera > Papilionidae > Papilio > Papilio elwesi. The sequence continues at coordinate 4,423,663 of CM056717.1, forward strand.
ATCTGGTGCTGGTTTCTTTTAATGATCTAACATGTTGATTTATATATTTTGCAAGTTCAGTATTAATTGGTCAAAATACGTTACAACCAAAATAATACGAGGAAATTTCAATTGCACAACTAGGCAACAAATTGTTAATAGAACAATACATTAATATTGTTATATATAATTATTATTAAATATAATATTAAGTAACGGTTATTTTGGTTATTCAATATTTTAGACTAACATTTGTAGCAAAATTGACCCAAACTTAATATTATAAAATTATATAAAGATAATATTTAGTTCATTACAACATTTCAGCAGTTATATTCATTGCTAATTTTGTTTGAGATATTTAAAGAAATAAGCGAATAAAATTAAAGTAATAAACAAAAGATGAAGTCATATCAACTTACATCTGAGGAATATTACAAATTCTTTTGTTTCTTTCTCTCAGTGTCACAGTCACATACATCATGCAACTTTTGCAATGCACTCGCTTGTGATGTACCAATAAAATTGTATAAACTAGTACCTACATATACAAGAGTAAATGCAATTGTATTGGTAATCTTTGCCCATATTCGCACTTGTCACAAATATATAATTATTAAATTCTTATGTGTTTATTTGTGTAAGTGTTTCCTTATATTTCTAGTGTCATAGCATAAATCCATTATATTTTCTTTGTTCACAATGTAGAGGAACCGTGGAAATTTGAGAAAATATTATTATGAGTTTTCTTCATAAACGTTCACCACGTGATTTAATTTAATGTTTCTAAAATGTCTTGTCTTTTCAACTCGGTATTTTCTGTCATATTCAACTTAAATAACTTGTTTATTAGCAAGTTATTCGTTTCAAAACAAATTTGAATAGATTTTCAAGAACAAAAAGTTGTAATTGTAGCGTCCGTTTTATTTATAACTAGTGACCCGCCCCGGCTTCGCCCGGGTACCACTAATTATGTTGACCGATCACAACCAAATACAGGAATGTGACAATCTGGACAATCCCTGTAAATTTCATCGAAATCGGTCCAGCCGTTACGGAGTGTATAGTTCTACAGGGAACATAAATACTTCGCTTTTTATATGCTATTTTTTTCATAAAAGTATCCTATGTTACTCCTAATACCTCCAAGAATATGTGTACAAAGTTTCATGATGATCGGTTGTAGATTTCGCGTGAAAGTGTAACAAACAAACTTACATTCAAATTATAATATTAGTAGGGATTGATTGATTGATAGTAGGGATTTTATTTTAACCTAACGTAATTTTTAATCGGTATTTGCACATATTTTTTTACTTAAGCATATAAATTACGTAGAGTTCTTACTCCCCATTCAATATAAAACCAACAACTAAGCTAATGGAGGGCTTTACCTGCCGTAGATGATAGGTTAACAGACTGCAACCAGAGTGAACCTCTGTCCCTGTGAATTTTCTGACAAGTTAACATCACCATTTCAACTGTTGCAATAAATTAACAGGTAACATTAAGCAGGTACACGATTCGAAATAATAAAACAAAAAACAAATTGCAAGCTCCATTCCTTGGTCGATACCTGTGCTGTCTTGTTAGTGATGGTACGTTATACACATGACTGTGTACACCACGCATTTACTTGCGATAATGTATTGAATTTGTACTAACGCAATAACTAACCAAAAGCTTTCTTATTGGTTCGGCCGGCGTTAATTTACGAAATCTAATGGCCGAACTACTGTCCCTACTTCGGGGGGAGTGCAATAGAGGGTCGGCACTCACCGCACACGGCGGATGTGTAGGAGCCGTGCGCCTCCCTACATTTTTTTAAGAAATGCAGGGAGTGATATACTCTTGTATCGGGTATTTCTGTAAATATTATTGTAAATCTCATACAAGAGTTTATTGGAAGACTATTAAAACACCTTTCAAAAGCTTTGTTATTCTTGGTTCATTCCTCCAAATACAATCTACGAGAGCCTATTACTGTAAAACACAATGTAGGACAAAATCCTTAACTAGACGATTACACTCATAGACATTGTCATTGGCCAAATAAGTAATAAAGGTTCATAATAATTATGATGACAATCTTCCTGGTATTATATATTTATACATTCGAATTTATGTCCACTCCGCCTGCAATTGCATTCTCACTACTTCGGGGAAAAGGGAGGTGGTAACCGTTCCATTTGTATCTTATTAAATTTATTTAATTATGTCGCATCCGCGACTATCCTCGGGTCAACAAGGTTATTCGCTTCAATACAGAGATAGTTTAGGACAGGAGGAAATTAAGAAAAACTGAATGGAAAAATATAATTCCAAGCCACTTCCAAAACTGCCAATAGGGGGCGATTTTGCCGTTACTATCGTTTAACGGCTGCGCGCGCACGCACAACAAATAATTTCGCACAGTTTATTAAAAGTGTAATTAAATGCTTACAAACGCCTTTCATAACAGCCTACACCATTGATGTTGCTGAAGGAAGTTCGAGGAAAATATTGGAATAGAAAATCTGACTGTCACTATTGGTAGTTCTAATGAACTTTCTTAAACGATTATGACGACGCCTTCAAATGAGATTTTTACAATCGTACCGTTATATTTTTTATAATTATTAGTAGAAATGTCAATTTAATCAAAATAACATATAATCAACAGTTGTTAAACAGCAAAAATTAATATTAAAACTTAATTGTGATATCAATAATTTCATCGCAAGACACCGTTTGCCAAGCACAGCATCACTTGCCGGCTTGGATTTAATGACTCATTAGAAAATTGTTCTTTAATTCAATTTGCTTGGGGTTCATTTAAATCAAGCCGGCAAGAGTCATCATCATGCCGTATACAGACATTTTTATTTTTAAGAAGAAGAAGAGCCACTTTATTTGTTGAATAGAACTTCACGTCGCCACATCTATGCTGATGCGAATTAGATACGGCGCGTAAAGTCTCATTGAACAAATATAATCAACGCAATTGTGGGACTATAAAAACATAAATGACATATTTGGTGGCAAAAATGTATTATTACAAAGATTGCATTTAATGTCATAATATTTAAGAAATCAGTTAAATGTAACCTGTGTGATACATATCTTTAATTTTTTCTTTTAATTTAGTTTCTTCAATTCTGCACTTTCGTTTTTGCATTCCATATTTTGTCATTTTCAATTAGAAGTTAGCGTTAAATTATAATCCAGAACTTACTCATGTTTCTCACTCATTTCTGAAGTAGATTTTTTATTTTAATAAAGAAATTACAAAAATTTATCCGATTTAAAATTAAAGGAATAGCGGATTGAACGTCGATCTTCAAGATCAAGTTAACAATGAAGTAAATTTTTTTTCTATTGACCGAATAATATACAACGTCAGATAAAGTAATGTAAGTTCAGGTCGGGCACCGCTTACCATCTGATATATTTGGTTAGGCACTTAATAATTTTCTGTATTACTTCTATTTGTGTCTTTGTTTATCAGTGCAAATGTTTTCTTTGTCTATGATTATATGTACCTTTCCTTAATTAATGTTCCCACCGATTTCAGAAATGGAACATTAGTTGTGCTGATGTTATATAATAAACCTACGATTCGCCCCGGCTTCACACGGGAAGCATTGAAAAAACTTTCCTAGCTTTTAAGTTGGACGAAATGACACATAGTGACAAAATTTTAAAGTAAATAATATTTTAGGAATTTTGTACACCTTTATTATATTGTTGGAGGTTTAGTAAGGATACCTTTTTTTAAATCTAAAGTAGCCCAGAGATTGTGTAGCTTCCCAACAGTGAAAGAATTTTTCAAATCGGTTCAGTAGTTCCGAAGCCTATTCAATGCAAACTAACAAAAAGCAATCATATCTTTTATAATATTAGAATAGATGATACTATTTAGTAAATTTCAACATTTATTGCTAGCGTCACCTGCATACGCAAGAGAACTAAATGCCTTTCAAGCTGTTATAAGGTATTAACGCTATATTTCTTTCTCACTTTAATGCATTACGCTTTTCATATTTCAGTATCTTAAATTAAAATACTGTCTTCAATATTTTATTTCTGTTTTGGGTTAAGATGTTTCTTTTGAATATTACGACAATAAATGTATTATCGTGAGAATGACAACGGTAATACTCGGGACTTAGATACATAGATCCTTTACAAATTCTAGTAAATCAAAATAAATTTATTTAACTTAGAAGGTAATAACTTTTGAAATATAGTATTGAGTAACGCTTATCATTCGATCATTGTTCTCGTGCTTAGTTAAGTTATTTGAACTAAAATTTGTATCAAAAATAAGTGGCAACTTAATATTATCAAATAGCTTTATTTTTATTTGATGCATCTAAGTATACAAAAGTGAATAAAATTGTATTGATGATTTTTAACCATATTCCCACTAATGTATAATTATTAAATTCTTATGTGTTTATTTGTGTAAGCGTTTCCTTATATTTCTAGTGTCATAGCATAAATTCATTTAGTTTCCTTGTTCACAATGTAGAGGAAATTTGAGAAATCAATATTATAAGTTTTTCTTCAAAAACATTTACTACGTCATTCAATTTAACCTTACTAAAAAATCTTCTTATTTCTTTTCAATTATGCATTTTCTGTCATTTAACGGGGTCGGCTTTAAAAAAAAGAAAAAGACGTAAACTAAGAAGTAAAAATCGCAAATGCAGAGTCTGTTTTATTTATTAACTTGTTTTAACCTAACTATATTTAAAAATAATATCTAATCGTTCTTTTCACATATTTTTATGCAAAAATATAAATTATGTCATAGTCTTTACTCCTTATTCAATATAAAACCAACAACTAAGCTACTGGAGGGCTTTACCTGCCGTAGGTGACAGGTTAACAAACTGCAACCAGAGTGAACATCTGTCCCTCCAAATTTTCTGACTAGTTATCATCATAATTGTAACTGTTGGATAAAAAAGGAATTTTTGTTTGCACTAGTAACGACAACAAATTTACTTAAACACGGTAAACTTTAACGGTACATGACTCAAAATAATAGAACAAAAAACAAATTGCATGCTCCATTCCTTGAAGCGAGCAATATACTCACAATGTCACTGCAGGTCGATCTGTGCTGTCTTGCTAGTGATGGTACGTTATACACTTGACCGTGTACACCACGCATTGACGTGCGATAATCTATTGAACCTGTACTTACGCACTAACTGGGCAAAAATTTTCTGATTGGTTCGGCCGACGTTAATTTACGGAATCCAATGGCCTAACTATTGTCCCTGCTTCGGGGGGAGTGCAATAAAGGGTCGGCACTCACCGCACACGGCGGATGTGTAGGAGCCGTGTGCCTCCCCACATTTTTTTTAAAGAAATGCAGGGAGTGATATACTCTTGTATCAGGTATTCTGTAGATATAATTTTAAACCTCATACAAGAGTTTCTTATAGGAGCACTACAAAAACCTTTCAAAAGCTTAATTATTCTTGGTGAATATTCAATTATATTATATTATATTCCTCCAAATATAACCTATAAGACTATGTTACTACAAAAAACAATGGAGGACAAAGCACTTAAGTAGACGATCACTGTCATAGACCTTGTCATCATAACGAATAGGTTCACCAAACTCTTTTCTGCTGCTATTACACAGCTACCAGTTCTCGTTTACAACGTGGCAATGATCTAAGGCGTCTTTACCAGCGAGTGCGCAAGTGCACCGCATCACGGAGCACATCCATACCAAACGACAACGCCGCGTTAGCAGCGGAGCACTCTTCCTCGACGTAGTGAAGGCATTCGATAAAGTCTGGTGCAATGGACTTACATACAAGCTGTATAAATACGGAGTGCCCGATCGTCTCGTACGCATAATATGATACTTCCTTAGTACTCGAACATTTCGCTACCACGTCGAGGGTGTGTGCTCCCAAGCACACCCCGTTCCAGCCAGGGTGCCTCAAGTGTCGGTGCTAGGTCCAGTTCTCTTTACCCTTTACACCAATAATATACCGCGCTTACGCGGTAAAGAGTTAGCCCTATTTTCCGATGACACCTGAATTTACACGTCAGGACTTGTGCCTGTTATATTTCGACGCCGCCAAACCGCGGCCACCACTTTCGGTGCGTAGTTCCAGAAATGGGAGATCGAAATAAATCCAACAAAAAGTGCGGCACTTTTCTTTTCACGACCTATACCCTGGGAAGATAAGGTAAAATACCCAGGTGTCATCCTTGACAATAAACTTTGCCGCTCACGTTACCCGGGTCAGGAACCAGGCACTCGCGCTCTACTATGCCACCTATTCCCACCAATTAAAGTCAAGAGTAAAATATCAATTTTAAACACGAGGAATGCTGTCGTCATCATCACGTATGCTAGTCAGGTATTCGCGCACATATCTCCTAAATTTATACACCGACTTCACCTGATTCCAAATAAATTCTTGAGCCTCAGCGCCTCAGGGTCGACGTGGTTCATGCGCAACGTCGATTTACACGTGGACTTAGAGCTGCCCACCATAGCTCAACACCTGAAATTGGCGTGGCGCCGCAATTTTTATTATTATTATTATTTAGGTGCTGCCACCTACCAAACAGTCGTGCTCGCTAAGTTCCGCAATAACTGTCGAAGGAACATCTCCCAGCGCTAGTCTTTCCAAAGTTGTAGTAATGTTAGCTCTAGAAATGTAATTGTAATTTATTTTTTACATATTCGTACTCATCGTCCAACGACTTCACCCCATTAGAAAGTGACTGGTAATAAAACGTCATATTGTCAATGATTCGTTTAACTGAGAATTTGCCGACCATTTCGAATTTGCCCAGCCCAATTATAAAGTGTCTGCTCTGACAATCGGTCGGTGATATAAGCATGTATAGAAAAAAGTTGTCGAGAATGAACATGAGAGAGCAGTGTTAGCTACGAAAACTGATGTAGTGCAGCAAATTAATGAAAATATCCAAAAAAGGATCACAGGGTAAAAATATAAAACGTTACATACAATGATGAACCAAGATAGTGTTAATTATCTAACGGAGTATTTAAATTTACTGAATCCACCTGGAGTGTCACCGCACATATTAAAATAATATATTTTTTTATTTCCACCAAATATAATAAAGTTTAGTGTATCGAAAACTAACGAACTCAACCTAAGCCTGTTGTAACTATGTTAATATTTAAAATGTATTCAGTTTTTTACATGACAATATTTTGATACATAATTCACATGCACGCTGATTATTGTTAAATAAATCATAATTTGAAACCTGATCAGGATTTGACTAAATATCTTTATTATTATAAAAACTCAATATACATATAATAATTTCTCAAATGCTCATTGTCACTGAAAATAATTTATATAAAAACGCCATTTACAACAACGCATTACCTACGTCATTTATGGTCGCTTAGGCGAGTTCGAATATTGGAATAGAGAATCTGAGTTTCACTAACAGGATTTCTCTCGAGCTCGCTTAAACGACTACGACGACGCCTAAAAAGGGAATTTTAAGATTGTACTGTTCTATTTATTATTATCACTTGATTTTACAAATGACTCATAAAATTAATATGAAATCGGTAATGGTTGTTAAGCAGCAAATATAAATATTGAAACTTAATTTTATTATCAGGAATTTCATCTTAAGACGCCATTTTGCTAAGCACAGCATCACTTGCCGGTTAGGGCTGGATCATTCAATATAAAATTGTCGTTTAAATCAATTTTATTTTGTCTTGTCTGAATCTAGCCGGCAGCAGTCATCATGCCGTATGCAGTTATTTACATTTCCAAGAAGAAGAAGGCCCACTATCTATCAAGATGGGCTTAAATACTCTGCAAGAAGCGACTCGTGAAGTCTCATTACAGAAATATCATCAACGCACTTGTAAGATTATAAAAACATAAATGACATATTAGTTGACAAAAATGTATTATTAGAAAGATTACACTTAATGTCATAATATTTTTAAAAAATCAGTTAAATGTAACCCAAAAAATGTTGATAAATAATACCTTTTATTTTTTATTCAAATTTAGTTTACTCAATTCCATGAGTGAATTCAAGTCGGGCACAATGCAATTTGAATTTGAATTCTCAGGCACTTAATAATTTTCTGTAATACTTCTTTTTGTAACATTGTTTAACAGTGTAAATGTATTGTTTCTATTTTTAATATATATCTGAACTTAACTAATATTACCAACGGTTTCAGAAATTGAACAAAAGCTGCGCTGATGTTATATAATGTAAAACACTATTTAGTAATTAACAACATTTCTTGATGGCGTCACCTGCATACGTGAGAGAACTAAATGCTATTTTTATAAGGTCCAGCGCTTTTTCTTCAATACATTGATTTTATTTTTTTGTTTCTTTAATGCACTAAGCTCTTCATAATTCATTACCTTACATTAAATTACTGTCGTAGGGTTCTTCAATATTTCATTTAACTTTCAAGAAAAGATTGTTATTTTTAATATTATGACAATAAATATGTTATCATGAGAATGACAAACCAAAGATGATGATAATTTTTTGGAACAGAGAGATATGACATATATACATTATTTTTTTATAATCTGCTTTTTAATCTTGAACTAAACACAGACTGTTTTTGTTTGAAAAGATATTAAAGCTTTCTCGAATAACGGCGAAAGCTTTGCTTTATTCATATGAAACAATAAAACTGCGCTTTACAGTAAATGAAAATATCAAGGAAAAAATAATCGATTGTTCAAAAAATGTATAATTGAATAGTATTAATAATGATGGGTACTGTGTACGATGCATGTTATATGTGTTTGTGACGCAGTTTTGTAACGCGTTAAATTTATTAAGTAAAAATTGTTTGTAAAAGTAAACTTTAAAAGTGTCAAATCAACTTATATGCAGCAAAATAAAGTTAACATGAACGTAAAATAATAACAGGGCCTTTTTTAATTGCTATAAACATAGCAGTACGTTACACCTCCCCTTTCCTTTGGTTAAATAATTTAAAAACGAAGGATGCGAAAGGCAACGACGAAAGTTTTGAATAACGAAACGACCCTACATCTCTGTCAACCTTGTTAAACTTGCAATTCATTTATTTAGCCATTTTATTACTTGTACTTAACAATGATATATTGAAAAGATTTTTTTAATGTAATCATAAAGTGTAATTATTATCTTGTTCTTTGAATATCTGGTGCTGTTTTCTTTTAATGATCTAACATGTTAATTTGTCTTTTATTTTGCAAGTTCAGTATTAATTGGTCAAAATACGTTACAACCAAAATAATACAAGGAAATTTCAATTGCAAAACTAGGCAAAAATTGTTAATAGAACAATACATTAATATTGAACTTCCAAAATATATTTTATTGATATCAATTACTTATCACATTACATATATTATGTTGTATGGCATTCCTTTTCTGTGTTATTTTTTAATTTCACTTTACTAATACATTAACGATCTACATTATTTTTTATTTAATAAGTTATTTTAGACTAATATTTGTAGCAAAATTGATCCGGAACTTAACATTATAAAATGATATAACGATAATATTTAGGTCATTACAACATTTCAGCAGTTATATTCATTGCTAATTTTGTTTGAGATATTTAAAGAAATAAGCGAATAAAATTAAAGTAATAAACAAAAGATGAAGTCATATCAACTTACATCTGAGGAATATTACAAATTCTTTTGTTTCTTTCTCTCAGTGTCACAGTCACATACATCATGCAACTTTTGCAATGCACTCGCTTGTGATGTACCAATAAAATTGTATAAGCTAGTATCTACATATACAAGAGTAAATACAATTGTATTGGTAACTTTGCCCATATTCCCACTTGTCACAAATATATAATTATTAAATTCTTATGTGTTTATTTGTGTAAGCGTTTCCTTATATTTCTAGTATCATAGCATAAATCCATTATATTTTCTTTGTTCACAATGTAGAGGAACCGTGGAAATTTGAGAAAATATTATTATGAGTTTTCTTCATAAACGTTCACCACGTGATTTAATTTAATGTTTCTAAAATGTCTTGTCTTTTCAACTCGGTATTTTCTGTCATATTCAACTTAAATAACTTGTTTATTAGCAAGTTATTCGTTTCAAAACAAATTTGAATAGATTTTCAAGAAGAAAAAGTTGTAATTGTAGCGTCCGTTTTATTTATAGCTAGTGACCCGCCCCGGCTTCGCCCGGGTACCACTAATTATGTTGACCGATCACAACCAAATACAGGAATGTGACAATCTGGACAATCCCTGTAAATTTCATCGAAATCGGTCCAGCCGTTAAGGAGTGTATAGGTCTACAGGGAACATAAATACTTCGCTGTTTATATGCTATTTTTTTCATAAAAGTATCCTATGTTACTCCTAATACCTCCAAGAATATGTGTACAAAGTTTCATGATGATCGGTTGTAGATTTCGCGTGAAAGTGTTACAAACACACTTACATTCAAATTTATAATATTAGTAGGGATTGATTGATTGATAGTAGGGATTTTATTTTAAACTAACGTAATATTTAATCGGTATTTTCACATATTTTTTACTTAAGCATATAAATTACGTATAGTTCCTACTCCCCATTCAATATAAAACGAACAACTAAGCTAATGGAGGGCTTTACCTACCGTAGGTGACAGGTTAACAGACTGCAACCAGAGTGAACCTCTGTCCCTGTGAATTTTCTGACAAGTTAACATCACCATTTCAACTGTTGCAATAAATTAACAGGTAACATTAAGCAGGTACACGATTCGAAATAATAAAACAAAAAACAAATTGCAAGCTCCATTCCTTGGTCGATACCTGTGCTGTCTTGTTAGTGATGGTACGTTATACACATGACTGTGTACACCACGCATTTACTTGCGATAATGTATTGAATTTGTACTAACGCAATAACTAACCAAAAGCTTTCTTATTGGTTCGGCCGGCGTTAATTTACGAAATCTAATGGCCGAACTACTGTCCCTACTTCGGGGGGAGTGCAATAGAGGGTCGGCACTCACCGCACACGGCGGATGTGTAGGAGCCGTGCGCCTCCCTACATTTTTTTAAGAAATGCAGGGAGTGATATACTCTTGTATCGGGTATTTCTGTAAATATTATTGTAAATCTCATACAAGAGTTTATTGGAAGACTATTAAAACACCTTTCAAAAGCTTTGTTATTCTTGGTTCATTCCTCCAAATACAATCTACGAGAGCCTATTACTGTAAAACACAATGTAGGACAAAATCCTTAACTAGACGATTACACTCATAGACATTGTCATTGGCCAAATAAGTAATAAAGGTTCATAATAATTATGATGACAATCTTCCTGGTATTATATATTTATACATTCGAATTTATGTCCACTCCGCCTGCAATTGCATTCTCACTACTTCGGGGAAAAGGGAGGTGGTAACCGTTCCATTTGTATCTTATTAAATTTATTTAATTATGTCGCATCCGCGACTATCCTCGGGTCAACAAGGTTATTCGCTTCAATACAGAGATAGTTTAGGACAGGAGGAAATTAAGAAAAACTGAATGGAAAAATATAATTCCAAGCCACTTCCAAAACTGCCAATAGGGGGCGATTTTGCCGTTACTATCGTTTAACGGCTGCGCGCGCACGCACAACAAATAATTTCGCACAGTTTATTAAAAGTGTAATTAAATGCTTACAAACGCCTTTCATAACAGCCTACACCATTGATGTTGCTGAAGGAAGTTCGAGGAAAATATTGGAATAGAAAATCTGACTGTCACTATTGGTAGTTCTAATGAACTTTCTTAAACGATTATGACGACGCCTTCAAATGAGATTTTTACAATCGTACCGTTATATTTTTTATAATTATTAGTAGAAATGTCAATTTAATCAAAATAACATATAATCAACAGTTGTTAAACAGCAAAAATTAATATTAAAACTTAATTGTGATATCAATAATTTCATCGCAAGACACCGTTTGCCAAGCACAGCATCACTTGCCGGCTTGGATTTAATGACTCATTAGAAAATTGTTCTTTAATTCAATTTGCTTGGGGTTCATTTAAATCAAGCCGGCAAGAGTCATCATCATGCCGTATACAGACATTTTTATTTTTAAGAAGAAGAAGAGCCACTTTATTTGTTGAATAGAACTTCACGTCGCCACATCTATGCTGATGCGAATTAGATACGGCGCGTAAAGTCTCATTGAACAAATATAATCAACGCAATTGTGGGACTATAAAAACATAAATGACATATTTGGTGGCAAAAATGTATTATTACAAAGATTGCATTTAATGTCATAATATTTAAGAAATCAGTTAAATGTAACCTGTGTGATACATATCTTTAATTTTTTCTTTTAATTTAGTTTCTTCAATTCTGCACTTTCGTTTTTGCATTCCATATTTTGTCATTTTCAATTAGAAGTTAGCGTTAAATTATAATCCAGAACTTACTCATGTTTCTCACTCATTTCTGAAGTAGATTTTTTATTTTAATAAAGAAATTACAAAAATTTATCCGATTTAAAATTAAAGGAATAGCGGATTGAACGTCGATCTTCAAGATCAAGTTAACAATGAAGTAAATTTTTTTTCTATTGACCGAATAATATACAACGTCAGATAAAGTAATGTAAGTTCAGGTCGGGCACCGCTTACCATCTGATATATTTGGTTAGGCACTTAATAATTTTCTGTATTACTTCTATTTGTGTCTTTGTTTATCAGTGCAAATGTTTTCTTTGTCTATGATTATATGTACCTTTCCTTAATTAATGTTCCCACCGATTTCAGAAATGGAACATTAGTTGTGCTGATGTTACATAATAAACCTACGATTCGCCCCGGCTTCACACGGGAAGCATTGAAAAAACTTTCCTAGCTTTTAAGTTGGACGAAATGACACATAGTGACAAAATTTTAAAGTAAATAATATTTTAGGAATTTTGTACACCTTTATTATATTGTTGGAGGTTTAGTAAGGATACCTTTTTTTAAATCTAAAGTAGCCCAGAGATTGTGTAGCTTCCCAACAGTGAAAGAATTTTTCAAATCGGTTCAGTAGTTCCGAAGCCTATTCAATGCAAACTAACAAAAAGCAATCATATCTTTTATAATATTAGAATAGATGATACTATTTAGTAAATTTCAACATTTATTGCTAGCGTCACCTGCATACGCAAGAGAACTAAATGCCTTTCAAGCTGTTATAAGGTATTAACGCTATATTTCTTTCTCACTTTAATGCATTACGCTTTTCATATTTCAGTATCTTAAATTAAAATACTGTCTTCAATATTTTATTTCTGTTTTGGGTTAAGATGTTTCTTTTGAATATTACGACAATAAATGTATTATCGTGAGAATGACAACGGTAATACTCGGGACTTAGATACATAGATCCTTTACAAATTCTAGTAAATCAAAATAAATTTATTTAACTTAGAAGGTAATAACTTTTGAAATATAGTATTGAGTAACGCTTATCATTCGATCATTGTTCTCGTGCTTAGTTAAGTTATTTGAACTAAAATTTGTATCAAAAATAAGTGGCAACTTAATATTATCAAATAGCTTTATTTTTATTTGATGCATCTAAGTATACAAAAGTGAATAAAATTGTATTGATGATTTTTAACCATATTCCCACTAATGTATAATTATTAAATTCTTATGTGTTTATTTGTGTAAGCGTTTCCTTATATTTCTAGTGTCATAGCATAAATTCATTTAGTTTCCTTGTTCACAATGTAGAGGAAATTTGAGAAATCAATATTATAAGTTTTTCTTCAAAAACATTTACTACGTCATTCAATTTAACCTTACTAAAAAATCTTCTTATTTCTTTTCAATTATGCATTTTCTGTCATTTAACGGGGTCGGCTTTAAAAAAAAGAAAAAGACGTAAACTAAGAAGTAAAAATCGCAAATGCAGAGTCTGTTTTATTTATTAACTTGTTTTAACCTAACTATATTTAAAAATAATATCTAATCGTTCTTTTCACATATTTTTATGCAAAAATATAAATTATGTCATAGTCTTTACTCCTTATTCAATATAAAACCAACAACTAAGCTACTGGAGGGCTTTACCTGCCGTAGGTGACAGGTTAACAAACTGCAACCAGAGTGAACATCTGTCCCTCCAAATTTTCTGACTAGTTATCATCATAATTGTAACTGTTGGATAAAAAAGGAATTTTTGTTTGCACTAGTAACGACAACAAATTTACTTAAACACGGTAAACTTTAACGGTACATGACTCAAAATAATAGAACAAAAAACAAATTGCATGCTCCATTCCTTGAAGCGAGCAATATACTCACAATGTCACTGCAGGTCGATCTGTGCTGTCTTGCTAGTGATGGTACGTTATACACTTGACCGTGTACACCACGCATTGACGTGCGATAATCTATTGAACCTGTACTTACGCACTAACTGGGCAAAAATTTTCTGATTGGTTCGGCCGACGTTAATTTACGGAATCCAATGGCCTAACTATTGTCCCTGCTTCGGGGGGAGTGCAATAAAGGGTCGGCACTCACCGCACACGGCGGATGTGTAGGAGCCGTGTGCCTCCCCACATTTTTTTTAAAGAAATGCAGGGAGTGATATACTCTTGTATCAGGTATTCTGTAGATATAATTTTAAACCTCATACAAGAGTTTCTTATAGGAGCACTACAAAAACCTTTCAAAAGCTTAATTATTCTTGGTGAATATTCAATTATATTATATTATATTCCTCCAAATATAACCTATAAGACTATGTTACTACAAAAAACAATGGAGGACAAAGCACTTAAGTAGACGATCACTGTCATAGACCTTGTCATCATAACGAATAGGTTCACCAAACTCTTTTCTGCTGCTATTACACAGCTACCAGTTCTCGTTTACAACGTGGCAATGATCTAAGGCGTCTTTACCAGCGAGTGCGCAAGTGCACCGCATCACGGAGCACATCCATACCAAACGACAACGCCGCGTTAGCAGCGGAGCACTCTTCCTCGACGTAGTGAAGGCATTCGATAAAGTCTGGTGCAATGGACTTACATACAAGCTGTATAAATACGGAGTGCCCGATCGTCTCGTACGCATAATATGATACTTCCTTAGTACTCGAACATTTCGCTACCACGTCGAGGGTGTGTGCTCCCAAGCACACCCCGTTCCAGCCAGGGTGCCTCAAGTGTCGGTGCTAGGTCCAGTTCTCTTTACCCTTTACACCAATAATATACCGCGCTTACGCGGTAAAGAGTTAGCCCTATTTTCCGATGACACCTGAATTTACACGTCAGGACTTGTGCCTGTTATATTTCGACGCCGCCAAACCGCGGCCACCACTTTCGGTGCGTAGTTCCAGAAA
The DNA here is from genome assembly GCA_029849275.1 of Papilio elwesi. Classification (NCBI taxonomy): domain Eukaryota; kingdom Metazoa; phylum Arthropoda; class Insecta; order Lepidoptera; family Papilionidae; genus Papilio; species Papilio elwesi. The sequence goes on from CM056717.1 coordinate 4,439,024, forward strand.
TGGGAGATCGAAATAAATCCAACAAAAAGTGCGGCACTTTTCTTTTCACGACCTATACCCTGGGAAGATAAGGTAAAATACCCAGGTGTCATCCTTGACAATAAACTTTGCCGCTCACGTTACCCGGGTCAGGAACCAGGCACTCGCGCTCTACTATGCCACCTATTCCCACCAATTAAAGTCAAGAGTAAAATATCAATTTTAAACACGAGGAATGCTGTCGTCATCATCACGTATGCTAGTCAGGTATTCGCGCACATATCTCCTAAATTTATACACCGACTTCACCTGATTCCAAATAAATTCTTGAGCCTCAGCGCCTCAGGGTCGACGTGGTTCATGCGCAACGTCGATTTACACGTGGACTTAGAGCTGCCCACCATAGCTCAACACCTGAAATTGGCGTGGCGCCGCAATTTTTATTATTATTATTATTTAGGTGCTGCCACCTACCAAACAGTCGTGCTCGCTAAGTTCCGCAATAACTGTCGAAGGAACATCTCCCAGCGCTAGTCTTTCCAAAGTTGTAGTAATGTTAGCTCTAGAAATGTAATTGTAATTTATTTTTTACATATTCGTACTCATCGTCCAACGACTTCACCCCATTAGAAAGTGACTGGTAATAAAACGTCATATTGTCAATGATTCGTTTAACTGAGAATTTGCCGACCATTTCGAATTTGCCCAGCCCAATTATAAAGTGTCTGCTCTGACAATCGGTCGGTGATATAAGCATGTATAGAAAAAAGTTGTCGAGAATGAACATGAGAGAGCAGTGTTAGCTACGAAAACTGATGTAGTGCAGCAAATTAATGAAAATATCCAAAAAAGGATCACAGGGTAAAAATATAAAACGTTACATACAATGATGAACCAAGATAGTGTTAATTATCTAACGGAGTATTTAAATTTACTGAATCCACCTGGAGTGTCACCGCACATATTAAAATAATATATTTTTTTATTTCCACCAAATATAATAAAGTTTAGTGTATCGAAAACTAACGAACTCAACCTAAGCCTGTTGTAACTATGTTAATATTTAAAATGTATTCAGTTTTTTACATGACAATATTTTGATACATAATTCACATGCACGCTGATTATTGTTAAATAAATCATAATTTGAAACCTGATCAGGATTTGACTAAATATCTTTATTATTATAAAAACTCAATATACATATAATAATTTCTCAAATGCTCATTGTCACTGAAAATAATTTATATAAAAACGCCATTTACAACAACGCATTACCTACGTCATTTATGGTCGCTTAGGCGAGTTCGAATATTGGAATAGAGAATCTGAGTTTCACTAACAGGATTTCTCTCGAGCTCGCTTAAACGACTACGACGACGCCTAAAAAGGGAATTTTAAGATTGTACTGTTCTATTTATTATTATCACTTGATTTTACAAATGACTCATAAAATTAATATGAAATCGGTAATGGTTGTTAAGCAGCAAATATAAATATTGAAACTTAATTTTATTATCAGGAATTTCATCTTAAGACGCCATTTTGCTAAGCACAGCATCACTTGCCGGTTAGGGCTGGATCATTCAATATAAAATTGTCGTTTAAATCAATTTTATTTTGTCTTGTCTGAATCTAGCCGGCAGCAGTCATCATGCCGTATGCAGTTATTTACATTTCCAAGAAGAAGAAGGCCCACTATCTATCAAGATGGGCTTAAATACTCTGCAAGAAGCGACTCGTGAAGTCTCATTACAGAAATATCATCAACGCACTTGTAAGATTATAAAAACATAAATGACATATTAGTTGACAAAAATGTATTATTAGAAAGATTACACTTAATGTCATAATATTTTTAAAAAATCAGTTAAATGTAACCCAAAAAATGTTGATAAATAATACCTTTTATTTTTTATTCAAATTTAGTTTACTCAATTCCATGAGTGAATTCAAGTCGGGCACAATGCAATTTGAATTTGAATTCTCAGGCACTTAATAATTTTCTGTAATACTTCTTTTTGTAACATTGTTTAACAGTGTAAATGTATTGTTTCTATTTTTAATATATATCTGAACTTAACTAATATTACCAACGGTTTCAGAAATTGAACAAAAGCTGCGCTGATGTTATATAATGTAAAACACTATTTAGTAATTAACAACATTTCTTGATGGCGTCACCTGCATACGTGAGAGAACTAAATGCTATTTTTATAAGGTCCAGCGCTTTTTCTTCAATACATTGATTTTATTTTTTTGTTTCTTTAATGCACTAAGCTCTTCATAATTCATTACCTTACATTAAATTACTGTCGTAGGGTTCTTCAATATTTCATTTAACTTTCAAGAAAAGATTGTTATTTTTAATATTATGACAATAAATATGTTATCATGAGAATGACAAACCAAAGATGATGATAATTTTTTGGAACAGAGAGATATGACATATATACATTATTTTTTTATAATCTGCTTTTTAATCTTGAACTAAACACAGACTGTTTTTGTTTGAAAAGATATTAAAGCTTTCTCGAATAACGGCGAAAGCTTTGCTTTATTCATATGAAACAATAAAACTGCGCTTTACAGTAAATGAAAATATCAAGGAAAAAATAATCGATTGTTCAAAAAATGTATAATTGAATAGTATTAATAATGATGGGTACTGTGTACGATGCATGTTATATGTGTTTGTGACGCAGTTTTGTAACGCGTTAAATTTATTAAGTAAAAATTGTTTGTAAAAGTAAACTTTAAAAGTGTCAAATCAACTTATATGCAGCAAAATAAAGTTAACATGAACGTAAAATAATAACAGGGCCTTTTTTAATTGCTATAAACATAGCAGTACGTTACACCTCCCCTTTCCTTTGGTTAAATAATTTAAAAACGAAGGATGCGAAAGGCAACGACGAAAGTTTTGAATAACGAAACGACCCTACATCTCTGTCAACCTTGTTAAACTTGCAATTCATTTATTTAGCCATTTTATTACTTGTACTTAACAATGATATATTGAAAAGATTTTTTTAATGTAATCATAAAGTGTAATTATTATCTTGTTCTTTGAATATCTGGTGCTGTTTTCTTTTAATGATCTAACATGTTAATTTGTCTTTTATTTTGCAAGTTCAGTATTAATTGGTCAAAATACGTTACAACCAAAATAATACAAGGAAATTTCAATTGCAAAACTAGGCAAAAATTGTTAATAGAACAATACATTAATATTGAACTTCCAAAATATATTTAATTGATATCAATTACTTATCACATTACATATATTATGTTGTATGGCATTCCTTTTCTGTGTTATTTTTTAATTTCACTTTACTAATACATTAACGATCTACATTATTTTTTATTTAATAAGTTATTTTAGACTAATATTTGTAGCAAAATTGATCCGGAACTTAACATTATAAAATGATATAACGATAATATTTAGGTCATTACAACATTTCAGCAGTTATATTCATTGCTAATTTTGTTTGAGATATTTAAAGAAATAAGCGAATAAAATTAAAGTAATAAACAAAAGATGAAGTCATATCAACTTACATCTGAGGAATATTACAAATTCTTTTGTTTCTTTCTCTCAGTGTCACAGTCACATACATCATGCAACTTTTGCAATGCACTCGCTTGTGATGTACCAATAAAATTGTATAAGCTAGTATCTACATATACAAGAGTAAATACAATTGTATTGGTAACTTTGCCCATATTCGCACTTGTCACAAATATATAATTATTAAATTCTTATGTGTTTATTTGTGTAAGCGTTTCCTTATATTTCTAGTGTCATAGCATAAATCCATTATATTTTCTTTGTTCACAATGTAGAGGAACCGTGGAAATTTGAGAAAATATTATTATGAGTTTTCTTCATAAACGTTCACCACGTGATTTAATTTAATGTTTCTAAAATGTCTTGTCTTTTCAACTCGGTATTTTCTGTCATATTCAACTTAAATAACTTGTTTATTAACAAGTTATTCGTTTCAAAACAAATTTGAATAGATTTTCAAGAACAAAAAGTTGTAATTGTAGCGTCCGTTTTATTTATAACTAGTGACCCGCCCCGGCTTCGCCCGGGTACTACTAATTATGTTGACCGATCACAACCAAATACAGGAATGTGACAATCTAGACAATCCCTGTAAATTTCATCGAAATCGGTCCAGCCGTTACGGAGTGTATAGGTCTACAGGGAACATAAATACTTCGCTTTTTATATGCTATTTTTTTCATAAAAGTATCCTATGTTACTCCTAATACCTCCAAGAATATGTGTACAAAGTTTCATGATGATCGGTTGTAGATTTCGCGTGAAAGTGTTACAAACACACATTCAAATTTATAATATTAGTAGGGATTGATTGATTGATAGTAGGGATTTTATTTTAAACTAACGTAATATTTAATCGGTATTTTCACATATTTTTTACTTAAGCATGTAAATTACGTATAGTTCCTACTCCCCATTCAATATAAAACGAACAACTAAGCTAATGGAGGGCTTTACCTACCGTAGGTGACAGGTTAACAGACTGCAACCAGAGTGAACCTCTGTCCCTGTGAATTTTCTGACAAGTTAACATCACCATTTCAACTGTTGCAATAAATTAACTTTAAGCAGGTACACGATTCGAAATAATAAAACAAAAAACAAATTGCAAGCTCCATTCTTTGGTCGATACCTGTGCTGTCTTGTTAGTGATGGTACGTTATACACATGACTGTGTACACCACGCATTTACTTGCGATAATGTATTGAATTTGTACTAACGCAATAACTAACCAAAAGCTTTCTTATTGGTTCGGCCGGCGTTAATTTACGAAATCTAATGGCCGAACTACTGTCCCTACTTCGGGGGGAGTGCAATAAAGGGTCGGCACTCACCGCACACGGCGGATGTGTAGGAGCCGTGTGCCTCCCCACATTTTTTTTAAAGAAATGCAGGGAGCGATATAGTCTTGTATCGGGTATTCCGTAAATATAATTTCAAACCTTATAAAAGAGTTTCTTCTTGGAGCACTAAAAAAACCTTTCAAGAGCTTCATTATTCTTGGTGAATATTTATTCCTCAAAATATAACCTATAAGAACCTGTTACTACAAAAAACAATGTAGGACAAAATACTTACGTAGACGATCACTGTCATAGACCTTATCATTGGCCAAATAAATAATTAAGTTTCAAAAAATTATGATGATAATCTTTCTGGTATTATATATTTATTAAGTGGATTTTATGTCCACTCCGACTGCAACTAAAATTGCGGTGACTGGCGACGGAGTCGAAATAGCGGCGTGACGCCACCTTCAGCTGTTGTGCTATGGTCTGCAGCTCTAAATCCACGTGTAAATCGATATTGTGCACGAACCACGGCAAGCCAGTGGCCCTGCGCAAGAATCTGAATTGGATCAGCTGAAGTCGGTGTATTAGTTTAGGGATATGTGTGCGGTCGGTGTATTTGTTTCGGGGATATGTATGCGAAAACGGACTAGCATACGTCATAACGGGACGTACTACAGCTTTATAGAGTATCACCTTGTTCCGGAGGGACATTTTGCTCTTTTTGTTTATTAACAGGGATAGGCGCCCAAGTACGAAGGCCGCCCGGTTTCTGACCCGGGTCAAGTAAGCGGCGAAGTTAAGTTTATTGTCAAGGATGACATAGGAGGAGATGCGCTTTCTAATGTCGCTAGAAGAAAAGGGCGGCGCTTTTTGATGGATTTATACGGACTGACTCCGACGAAAATACTATTTAAAAATATTCAGTGTTTTACATGACAATATTTTAATACATAATTCACATTGACGTTGATTAATAAATGATAATTTCAAACCTAACAAGGATATAACTTAATGTCTTTATTAATATAAGAACTCGAAAATAATAATTTCTCAAATGCTCTCTATTACTGGAAATAATTTATATTAAAACGCCTTTCATTACACTCTACGTCATTTATGTCGCTTGTAACTTCCCTAAGGAAGTTCGAGGAAAATATTAGAATAGAAAATCTGAGTTCCACTGATAGTGAATTCAGAAATAGACAATATTGATATGTTTCCATCAAGCTTTCTTGAACGGCTACGACGACGCCTTTAAAGGGGAGTTTTAAGATTGTACTGCTCTATTTCTTATAATTATTAGTAGAATTGTTAAAGGAATCAAAATTATATAAAATCAGTAATGGTTGTTAAGCAGCAAAAAATAATATTAAAACTTAATTTTGTTATCAGGAATTTCATCTTAAGACACCATTTGCCAAGCACAGCATCACTTGCTGGTTTGGGTTTAATGAGTCATGACAAAATTGTTGTTTAATTCAATTTTCTTGTGATTCTTTTAAACTAAGCCAGCAACAGCCATCATCATGCCGTATGCAGTAGTTTACATTTTGTAAGAAGAAGAAGAGCCACTTTATATATCATATGACGCTTCGCCTGGCTGCATCTATCAAGATAGGTTTAAATACTCTGAGAGATGTAAAGTCTCATTAGACGAAAATCATCAAACGGACGTTCAAAAGTATAAAAACATAAATGACAGTTTTTCTTACAAAGATTGCATTAAATGTCATGATATTTAACAAAAATAGTTAAATGTGACCCAAAAAAATGATAAATACCTTTAATTTTTTCCTCAATTTTCGGGGGGAGTGCAATAGAGGGTCGGCACTAACCGCACACGGCGGATGTGTAGGAGCCGTGCGCCTCCCTACATTTTTTTAAGAAATGCAGGGAGTGATATACTCTTGTATCGGGTATTTCTGTAAATATTATTGTAAATCTCATACAAGAGTTTATTGGAAGACTAGTAAGACACCTTTCAAAAGCTTTGTTATTCTTGGTTCATTCCTCCAAATACAATCTACGAGAGCCTATTACTATAAAACACAATGTAGGACAAAATCCTTAACTAGACGATTACACTCATAGACATTGTCATTGGCCAAATAAGTAATAAAGGTTCATAATAATTATGATGACAATCTTCCTGGTATTATATATTTATACATTCGAATTTATGTCCACTCCGCCTGCAATTGCATTCTCACTACTTCGGGGAAAAGGGAGGTGGTAACCGTTCCATTTGTATCTTATTAAATTTATTTAATTATGTCGCATCCGCGACTATCCTCGGGTCAACAAGGTTATTCGCTTCAATACAGAGATAGTTTAGGACAGGAGGAAATTAAGAAAAACTGAATGGAAAAATATAATTCCAAGCCACTTCCAAAACTGCCAATAGGGGGCGATTTTGCCGTTACTATCATTTAACGGCTGCGCGCGCACGCACAACTAATAATTTCGCACAGTTTATTAAAAGTGTAATTAAATGCTTACAAACGCCTTTCATAACAGCCTACACCATTGATGTTGCTGAAGGAAGTTCGAGGAAAATATTGGAATAGAAAATCTGACTGTCACTATTGGTAGTTCTAATGAACTTTCTTAAACGATTATGACGACGCCTTCAAATGAGATTTTTACAATCGTACCGTTATATTTTTTATAATTATTAGTAGAAATGTCAATTAAATCAAAATAACATATAATCAACAGTTGTTAAACAGCAAAAATTAATATTAAAAATTAATTGTGATATCAATAATTTCATCGCAAGACACCGTTTGCCAAGCACAGCATCACTTGCCGGCTTGGATTTAATGACTCATTAGAAAATTGTTCTTTAATTCAATTTGCTTGGGGTTCATTTAAATCAAGCCGGCAAGAGTCATCATCATGCCGTATACAGACAGTTTTATTTTTAAGAAGAAGAAGAGCCACTTTATTTGTTGAATAGAACTTCACGTCGCCGCATCTATGCTGATGCGAATTAGATACGGCGCGTAAAGTCTCATTGAACAAATATAATCAACGCAATTGTGGGACTATAAAAACATAAATGACATATTTGGTGGCAAAAATGTATTATTACAAAGATTGCATTTAATGTCATAATATTTAAGAAATCAGTTAAATGTAACCTGTGTAACATATCTTTAATTTTTTCTTTTAATTTAGTTTCTTCAATTCTGCACTTTCGTTTTTGCATTCCATATTTTGTCATTTTCAATTAGAAGTTAGCGTTAAATTATAATCCAGAACTTACTCATGTTTTTCACTCATTTCTGAAGTAGATTTTTTATTTTAATAAAGAAATTACAAAAATTTATCCGATTTAAAATTAAAGGAATAGCGGATTTCTGTATTACTTCTATTTGTGTCTTTGTTTATCAGTGCAAATGTTTTCTTTGTCTATGATTATATGTACCTTTCCTTAATTAATGTTCCCACCGATTTCAGAAATGGAACATTAGCTGTGCTGATGTTATATAATAAACCTACGATTCGCCCCGGCTTCACACGGGAAGCATTGAAAAAACTTTCCTAGCTTTTAAGTTGGACGAAATGACACATAGTGACAAAATTTTAAAGTAAATAATATTTTAGGAATTTTGTACACCTTTATTATATTGTTGGAGGTTTAGTAAGGATACCTTTTTTTAAATCTAAAGTAGCCCAGAGATTGTGTAGCTTCCCAACAGTGAAAGAATTTTTCAAATCGGTTCAGTAGTTCCGAAGCCTATTCAATGCAAACTAACAAAAAGCAATCAAATCTTTTATAATATTAGAATAGATGATACTATTTAGTAAATTTCAACATATATTGCTAGCGTCACCTGCATACGCAAGAGAACTAAATGCCTTTCAAGCTGTTATAAGGTATTAACGCTATATTTCTTTCTCACTTTAATGCATTACGCTTTTCATATTTCAGTATCTTAAATTAAAATACTGTCTTCAATATTTTATTTCTGTTTTGGGTTAAGATGTTTCTTTTGAATATAACGACAATAAATGTATTATGGTGAGAATGACAACGGTAATACTCGGGACTTAGATACATAGATCCTTTACAAATTCTAGTAAATCAAAATAAATTTATTTAACTTAGAAGGTAATAACTTTTGAAATATAGTATTGAGTAACGCTTATCATTCGATCATTGTTCTCGTGCTTAGTTAAGTTATTTGAACTAAAATTTGTATCAAAAATAAGTGGCAACTTAATATTATCAAATAGCTTTATTTTTATTTGATGCATCTAAGTATACAAAAGTGAATAAAATTGTATTGATGATTTTTAACCATATTCCCACTAATGTATAATTATTAAATTCTTATGTGTTTATTTGTGTAAGCGTTTCCTTATATTTCTAGTGTCATAGCATAAATTCATTTAGTTTCCTTGTTCACAATGTAGAGGAAATTTGAGAAATCAATATTATAAGTTTTTCTTCAAAAACATTTACTACGTCATTCAATTTAACCTTACTAAAAAATCTTCTTATTTCTTTTCAATTATGCATTTTCTGTCATTTAACGGGGTCGGCTTTAAAAAAAAGAAAAAGACGTAAACTAAGAAGTAAAAATCGCAAATGCAGAGTCTGTTTTATTTATTAACTTGTTTTAACCTAACTATATTTAAAAATAATATCTAATCGTTCTTTTCACATATTTTTATGCAAAAATATAAATTATGTCATAGTCTTTACTCCTTATTCAATATAAAACCAACAACTAAGCTACTGGAGGGCTTTACCTGCCGTAGGTGACAGGTTAACAAACTGCAACCAGAGTGAACATCTGTCCCTCCAAATTTTCTGACTAGTTATCATCATAATTGTAACTGTTGGATAAAAAAGGAATTTTTGTTTGCACTAGTAACGACAACAAATTTACTTAAACACGGTAAACTTTAACGGTACATGACTCAAAATAATAGAACAAAAAACAAATTGCATGCTCCATTCCTTGAAGCGAGCAATATACTCACAATGTCACTGCAGGTCGATCTGTGCTGTCTTGCTAGTGATGGTACGTTATACACTTGACCGTGTACACCACGCATTGACGTGCGATAATCTATTGAACCTGTACTTACGCACTAACTGGGCAAAAATTTTCTGATTGGTTCGGCCGACGTTAATTTACGGAATCCAATGGCCTAACTATTGTCCCTGCTTCGGGGGGAGTGCAATAAAGGGTCGGCACTCACCGCACACGGCGGATGTGTAGGAGCCGTGTGCCTCCCCACATTTTTTTTAAAGAAATGCAGGGAGTGATATACTCTTGTATCAGGTATTCTGTAGATATAATTTTAAACCTCATACAAGAGTTTCTTATAGGAGCACTACAAAAACCTTTCAAAAGCTTAATTATTCTTGGTGAATATTCAATTATATTATATTATATTCCTCCAAATATAACCTATAAGACTATGTTACTACAAAAAACAATGGAGGACAAAGCACTTAAGTAGACGATCACTGTCATAGACCTTGTCATCATAACGAATAGGTTCACCAAACTCTTTTCTGCTGCTATTACACAGCTACCAGTTCTCGTTTACAACGTGGCAATGATCTAAGGCGTCTTTACCAGCGAGTGCGCAAGTGCACCGCATCACGGAGCACATCCATACCAAACGACAACGCCGCGTTAGCAGCGGAGCACTCTTCCTCGACGTAGTGAAGGCATTCGATAAAGTCTGGTGCAATGGACTTACATACAAGCTGTATAAATACGGAGTGCCCGATCGTCTCGTACGCATAATATGATACTTCCTTAGTACTCGAACATTTCGCTACCACGTCGAGGGTGTGTGCTCCCAAGCACACCCCGTTCCAGCCAGGGTGCCTCAAGTGTCGGTGCTAGGTCCAGTTCTCTTTACCCTTTACACCAATAATATACCGCGCTTACGCGGTAAAGAGTTAGCCCTATTTTCCGATGACACCTGAATTTACACGTCAGGACTTGTGCCTGTTATATTTCGACGCCGCCAAACCGCGGCCACCACTTTCGGTGCGTAGTTCCAGAAATGGGAGATCGAAATAAATCCAACAAAAAGTGCGGCACTTTTCTTTTCACGACCTATACCCTGGGAAGATAAGGTAAAATACCCAGGTGTCATCCTTGACAATAAACTTCGCCGCTCACGTTACCCGGGTCAGGAACCAGGCACTCGCGCTCTACTATGCCACCTATTCCCACCAATTAAAGTCAAGAGTAAAATATCAATTTTAAACACGAGGAATGCTGTCGTCATCATCACGTATGCTAGTCAGGTATTCGCGCACATATTTCCTAAATTTATACACCGACTTCACCTGATTCCAAATAAATTCTTGAGCCTCAGCGCCTCAGGGTCGACGTGGTTCATGCGCAACGTCGATTTACACGTGGACTTAGAGCTGCCCACCATAGCTCAACACCTGAAATTGGCGTGGCGCCGCAATTTTTATTATTATTATTATTTAGGTGCTGCCACCTACCAAACAGTCGTGCTCGCTAAGTTCCGCAATAACTGTCGAAGGAACATCTCCCAGCGCTAGTCTTTCCAAAGTTGTAGTAATGTTAGCTCTAGAAATGTAATTGTAATTTATTTTTTACATATTCGTACTCATCGTCCAACGACTTCACCCCATTAGAAAGTGACTGGTAATAAAACGTCATATTGTCAATGATTCGTTTAACTGAGAATTTGCCGACCATTTCGAATTTGCCCAGCCCAATTATAAAGTGTCTGCTCTGACAATCGGTCGGTGATATAAGCATGTATAGAAAAAAGTTGTCGAGAATGAACATGAGAGAGCAGTGTTAGCTACGAAAACTGATGTAGTGCAGCAAATTAATGAAAATATCCAAAAAAGGATCACAGGGTAAAAATATAAAACGTTACATACAATGATGAACCAAGATAGTGTTAATTATCTAACGGAGTATTTAAATTTACTGAATCCACCTGGAGTGTCACCGCACATATTAAAATAATATATTTTTTTATTTCCACCAAATATAATAAAGTTTAGTGTATCGAAAACTAACGAACTCAACCTAAGCCTGTTGTAACTATGTTAATATTTAAAATGTATTCAGTTTTTTACATGACAATATTTTGATACATAATTCACATGCACGCTGATTATTGTTAAATAAATCATAATTTGAAACCTGATCAGGATTTGACTAAATATCTTTATTATTATAAAAACTCAATATACATATAATAATTTCTCAAATGCTCATTGTCACTGTAAATAATTTATATAAAAACGCCATTTACAACAACGCATTACCTACGTCATTTATGGTCGCTTAGGCGAGTTCGAATATTGGAATAGAGAATCTGAGTTTCACTAACAGGATTTCTCTCGAGCTCGCTTAAACGACTACGACGACGCCTAAAAAGGGAATTTTAAGATTGTACTGTTCTATTTATTATTATCACTTGATTTTACAAATGACTCATAAAATTAATATGAAATCGGTAATGGTTGTTAAGCAGCAAATATAAATATTGAAACTTAATTTTATTATCAGGAATTTCATCTTAAGACGCCATTTTGCTAAGCACAGCATCACTTGCCGGTTAGGGCTGGATCATTCAATATAAAATTGTCGTTTAAATCAATTTTATTTTGTCTTGTCTGAATCTAGCCGGCAGCAGTCATCATGCCGTATGCAGTTATTTACATTTCCAAGAAGAAGAAGGCCCACTATCTATCAAGATGGGCTTAAATACTCTGCAAGAAGCGACTCGTGAAGTCTCATTACAGAAATATCATCAACGCACTTGTAAGATTATAAAAACATAAATGACATATTAGTTGACAAAAATGTATTATTAGAAAGATTACACTTAATGTCATAATATTTTTAAAAAATCAGTTAAATGTAACCCAAAAAATGTTGATAAATAATACCTTTTATTTTTTATTCAAATTTAGTTTACTCAATTCCATGAGTGAATTCAAGTCGGGCACAATGCAATTTGAATTTGAATTCTCAGGCACTTAATAATTTTCTGTAATACTTCTTTTTGTAACATTGTTTAACAGTGTAAATGTATTGTTTCTATTTTTAATATATATCTGAACTTAACTAATATTACCAACGGTTTCAGAAATTGAACAAAAGCTGCGCTGATGTTATATAATGTAAAACACTATTTAGTAATTAACAACATTTCTTGATGGCGTCACCTGCATACGTGAGAGAACTAAATGCTATTTTTATAAGGTCCAGCGCTTTTTCTTCAATACATTGATTTTATTTTTTTGTTTCTTTAATGCACTAAGCTCTTCATAATTCATTACCTTACATTAAATTACTGTCGTAGGGTTCTTCAATATTTCATTTAACTTTCAAGAAAAGATTGTTATTTTTAATATTATGACAATAAATATGTTATCATGAGAATGACAAACCAAAGATGATGATAATTTTTTGGAACAGAGAGATATGACATATATACATTATTTTTTTATAATCTGCTTTTTAATCTTGAACTAAACACAGACTGTTTTTGTTTGAAAAGATATTAAAGCTTTCTCGAATAACGGCGAAAGCTTTGCTTTATTCATATGAAACAATAAAACTGCGCTTTACAGTAAATGAAAATATCAAGGAAAAAATAATCGATTGTTCAAAAAATGTATAATTGAATAGTATTAATAATGATGGGTACTGTGTACGATGCATGTTATATGTGTTTGTGACGCAGTTTTGTAACGCGTTAAATTTATTAAGTAAAAATTGTTTGTAAAAGTAAACTTTAAAAGTGTCAAATCAACTTATATGCAGCAAAATAAAGTTAACATGAACGTAAAATAATAACAGGGCCTTTTTTAATTGCTATAAACATAGCAGTACGTTACACCTCCCCTTTCCTTTGGTTAAATAATTTAAAAACGAAGGATGCGAAAGGCAACGACGAAAGTTTTGAATAACGAAACGACCCTACATCTCTGTCAACCTTGTTAAACTTGCAATTCATTTATTTAGCCATTTTATTACTTGTACTTAACAATGATATATTGAAAAGATTTTTTTAATGTAATCATAAAGTGTAATTATTATCTTGTTCTTTGAATATCTGGTGCTGTTTTCTTTTAATGATCTAACATGTTAATTTGTCTTTTATTTTGCAAGTTCAGTATTAATTGGTCAAAATACGTTACAACCAAAATAATACAAGGAAATTTCAATTGCAAAACTAGGCAAAAATTGTTAATAGAACAATACATTAATATTGAACTTCCAAAATATATTTTATTGATATCAATTACTTATCACATTACATATATTATGTTGTATGGCATTCCTTTTCTGTGTTATTTTTTAATTTCACTTTACTAATACATTAACGATCTACATTATTTTTTATTTAATAAGTTATTTTAGACTAATATTTGTAGCAAAATTGATCCGGAACTTAACATTATAAAATGATATAACGATAATATTTAGGTCATTACAACATTTCAGCAGTTATATTCATTGCTAATTTTGTTTGAGATATTTAAAGAAATAAGCGAATAAAATTAAAGTAATAAACAAAAGATGAAGTCATATCAACTTACATCTGAGGAATATTACAAATTCTTTTGTTTCTTTCTCTCAGTGTCACAGTCACATACATCATGCAACTTTTGCAATGCACTCGCTTGTGATGTACCAATAAAATTGTATAAGCTAGTATCTACATATACAAGAGTAAATACAATTGTATTGGTAACTTTGCCCATATTCCCACTTGTCACAAATATATAATTATTAAATTCTTATGTGTTTATTTGTGTAAGCGTTTCCTTATATTTCTAGTATCATAGCATAAATCCATTATATTTTCTTTGTTCACAATGTAGAGGAACCGTGGAAATTTGAGAAAATATTATTATGAGTTTTCTTCATAAACGTTCACCACGTGATTTAATTTAATGTTTCTAAAATGTCTTGTCTTTTCAACTCGGTATTTTCTGTCATATTCAACTTAAATAACTTGTTTATTAGCAAGTTATTCGTTTCAAAACAAATTTGAATAGATTTTCAAGAAGAAAAAGTTGTAATTGTAGCGTCCGTTTTATTTATAGCTAGTGACCCGCCCCGGCTTCGCCCGGGTACCACTAATTATGTTGACCGATCACAACCAAATACAGGAATGTGACAATCTGGACAATCCCTGTAAATTTCATCGAAATCGGTCCAGCCGTTAAGGAGTGTATAGGTCTACAGGGAACATAAATACTTCGCTGTTTATATGCTATTTTTTTCATAAAAGTATCCTATGTTACTCCTAATACCTCCAAGAATATGTGTACAAAGTTTCATGATGATCGGTTGTAGATTTCGCGTGAAAGTGTTACAAACACACTTACATTCAAATTTATAATATTAGTAGGGATTGATTGATTGATAGTAGGGATTTTATTTTAAACTAACGTAATATTTAATCGGTATTTTCACATATTTTTTACTTAAGCATATAAATTACGTATAGTTCCTACTCCCCATTCAATATAAAACGAACAACTAAGCTAATGGAGGGCTTTACCTACCGTAGGTGACAGGTTAACAGACTGCAACCAGAGTGAACCTCTGTCCCTGTGAATTTTCTGACAAGTTAACATCACCATTTCAACTGTTGCAATAAATTAACTTTAAGCAGGTACACGATTCGAAATAATAAAACAAAAAACAAATTGCAAGCTCCATTCTTTGGTCGATACCTGTGCTGTCTTGTTAGTGATGGTACGTTATACACATGACTGTGTACACCACGCATTTACTTGCGATAATGTATTGAATTTGTACTAACGCAATAACTAACCAAAAGCTTTCTTATTGGTTCGGCCGGCGTTAATTTACGAAATCTAATGGCCGAACTACTGTCCCTACTTCGGGGGGAGTGCAATAAAGGGTCGGCACTCACCGCACACGGCGGATGTGTAGGAGCCGTGTGCCTCCCCACATTTTTTTTAAAGAAATGCAGGGAGCGATATAGTCTTGTATCGGGTATTCCGTAAATATAATTTTAAACCTTATAAAAGAGTTTCTTCTTGGAGCACTAAAAAAACCTTTCAAGAGCTTCATTATTCTTGGTGAATATTTATTCCTCAAAATATAACCTATAAGAACCTGTTACTACAAAAATCAATGTAGGACAAAATACTTACGTAGACGATCACTGTCATAGACCTTATCATTGGCCAAATAAATAATTAAGTTTCAAAAAATTATGATGATAATCTTTCTGGTATTATATATTTATTAAGTGGATTTTATGTCCACTCCGACTGCAACTAAAATTGCGGTGACTGGCGACGGAGTCGAAATAGCGGCGTGACGCCACCTTCAGCTGTTGTGCTATGGTCTGCAGCTCTAAATCCACGTGTAAATCGATATTGTGCACGAACCACGGCAAGCCAGTGGCCCTGCACAAGAATCTGAATTGGATCAGCTGAAGTCGGTGTATTAGTTTAGGGATATGTGTCCGGTCGGTGTATTTGTTTCGGGGATATGTATGCGAAAACGGACTAGCATACGTCATAACGGGACGTCCTACAGCTTTATAGAGTGTCACCTTGTTCCGGAGGGACATTTTGCTCTTTTTGTTTATTAACAGGGATAGGCGCCCAAGTACGAAGGCCGCCCGGTTCCTGACCCGGGTTAAGTAAGCGGCGAAGTTAAGTTTATTGTCAAGGATGACATAGGAGGAGATGCGCTTTCTAATGTCGCTAGAAGAAAAGGGCGGCGCTTTTTGATGGATTTATACGGACTGACTCCGACGAAAATACTATTTAAAAATATTCAGTGTTTTACATGACAATATTTTAATACATAATTAACATTGACGTTGATTAATAAATGATAATTTCAAACCTAACAAGTATATAACTTAATGTCTTTATTAATATAAAAACTCGAAAATAATAATTTCTCAAATGCTCTCTATTACTGGAAATAATTTATATCAAAACGCCTTTCATTACACTCTACGTCATTTATGTCGCTTGTAACTTCCCTAAGGAAGTTCGAGGAAAATACTAGAATAGAAAATCTGAGTTCCACTGATAGTGAATTCAGAAATAGAAAATATTGATATGTTTCCATCAAGCTTTCTTGAACGGCTACGACGACGCCTTTAAAGGGGAGTTTTAAGATTGTACTGCTCTATTTCTTATAATTATTAGTAGAATTGTTAAAGGAATCAAAATTATATAAAAGCAGTAATGGTTGTTAAGCAGCAAAAAATAATATTAAAACTTAATTTTGTTATCAGGAATTTCATCTTAAGACACCATTTGCCAAGCACAGCATCACTTGCTGGTTTGGGTTTAATGAGTCATGACAAAATTGTTGTTTAATTCAATTTTCTTGTGATTCTTTTAAACTAAGCCAGCAACAGCCATCATCATGCCGTATGCAGTAGTTTACATTTTGCAAGAAGAAGAAGAGCCACTTTATATATCATATGACGCTTCGCCTGGCTGCATCTATCAAGATAGGTTTAAATACTCTGAGAGATGTAAAGTCTCATTAGACGAAAATCATCAAACGGACGTTCAAAAGTATAAAAACATAAATGACAGTTTTTCTTACAAAGATTGCATTAAATGTCATGATATTTAACAAAAATAGTTAAATGTGACCCAAAAAAATGATAAATACCTTTAATTTTTTCCTCAATTTTCGGGGGGAGTGCAATAGAGGGTCGGCACTCACCGCACACGGCGGATGTGTAGGAGCCGTGCGCCTCCCTACATTTTTTTAAGAAATGCAGGGAGCGATATACTCTTGTATCGGGTATTTCTGTAAATATTATTGTAAATCTCATACAAGAGTTTATTGGAAGACTATTAAAACACCTTTCAAAAGCTTTGTTATTCTTGGTTCATTCCTCCAAATACAATCTACGAGAGCCTATTACTATAAAACACAATGTAGGACAAAATCCTTAACTAGACGATTACACTCATAGACATTGTCATTCGCCAAATAAGTAATAAAGGTTCATAATAATTATGATGACAATCTTCCTGGTATTATATATTTATACATTCGAATTTATGTCCACTCCGCCTGCAATTGCATTCTCACTACTTCGGGGAAAAGGGAGGTGGTAACCGTTCCATTTGTATCTTATTAAATTTATTTAATTATGTCGCATCCGCGACTATCCTCGGGTCAACAAGGTTATTCGCTTCAATACAGAGATAGTTTAGGACAGGAGGAAATTAAGAAAAACTGAATGGAAAAATATAATTCCAAGCCACTTCCAAAACTGCCAATAGGGGGCGATTTTGCCGTTACTATCGTTTAACGGCTGCGCGCGCACGCACAACTAATAATTTCGCACAGTTTATTAAAAGTGTAATTAAATGCTTACAAACGCCTTTCATAACAGCCTACACCATTTATGTTGCTAAAGGAAGTTCGAGGAAAATATAAGAATAGAAAATCTGACTGTCACTATTAGTAGTTCTAATGAACTTTCTTAAACGATTATGACGACGCCTTCAAATGAGATTTTTACAATCGTACCGTTATATTTTTTATAATTATTAGTGGAAATGTCAATTTAATCAAAATAACATATAATCAACAGTTGTTAAACAGCAAAAATTAATATTAAAACTTAATTGTGATATCAATAATTTCATCGCAAGACACCGTTTGCCAAGCACAGCATCACTTGCCGGCTTGGATTTAATGACTCATTAGAAAATTGTTCTTTAATTCAATTTGCTTGGGGTTCATTTAAATCAAGCCGGCAAGAGTCATCATCATGCCGTATACAGACATTTTTATTTTTAAGAAGAAGAAGAGCCACTTTATTTGTTGAATAGAACTTCACGTCGCCACATCTATGCTGATGCGAATTAGATACGGCGCGTAAAGTCTCATTGAACAAATATAATCAACGCAATTGTGGGACTATAAAAACATAAATGACATATTTGGTGGCAAAAATGTATTATTACAAAGATTGCATTTAATGTCATAATATTTAAGAAATCAGTTAAATGTAACCTGTGTGATACATATCTTTAATTTTTTCTTTTAATTTAGTTTCTTCAATTCTGCACTTTCGTTTTTGCATTCCATATTTTGTCATTTTCAATTAGAAGTTAGCGTTAAATTATAATCCAGAACTTACTCATGTTTCTCACTCATTTCTGAAGTAGATTTTTTATTTTAATAAAGAAATTACCAAAATTTATCCGATTTAAAATTAAAGGAATAGCGGATTGAACGTCGATCTTCAAGATCAAGTTAACAATGAAGTAATTTTTTTTTCTATTGACCGAATAATATACAACGTCAGATAAAGTAATGTAAGTTCAGGTCGGGCACCGCTTACCATCTGATATATTTGGTTAGGCACTTAATAATTTTCTGTATTACTTCTATTTGTGTCTTTGTTTATCAGTGCAAATGTTTTCTTTGTCTATGATTATATGTACCTTTCCTTAATTAATGTTCCCACCGATTTCAGAAATGGAACATTAGCTGTGCTGATGTTATATAATAAACCTACGATTCGCCCCGGCTTCACACGGGAAGCATTGAAAAAACTGTCCTATCTTTTAAGTTGGGCGAAATTACACATAGTGACAAAATTTTACAGTAAATAATATTTTAGGAATTTTTTACACCTTTATTATATTGTTGGAGGTTTAGTAAGGATACCTTTTTTTAAATCTAAAGTAGCCCAGAGATTGTGTAGCTTCCCAACAGTGAAAGAATTTTTCAAATCGGTTCAGTAGTTCCGAAGCCTATTCAATGCAAACTAACAAAAAGCAATCAAATCTTTTATAATATTAGAATAGATGATACTATTTAGTAAATTTCAACATTTATTGCTAGCGTCACCTGCATACGCAAGAGAACTAAATGCCTTTCAAGCTGTTGTTATAAGGTATTAACGCTATATTTCTTTCTCACTTTAATGCATTACGCTTTTCATATTTCAGTATCTTACATTAAAATACTGTCTTCAATATTTTATTTCTGTTTTGGGTTAAGATGTTTCTTTTGAATATTACGACAATAAATGTATTATCGTGAGAATGACAACGGTAATACTCGGGACTTAGATACATAGATCCTTTACAAATTCTAGTAAATCAAAATAAATTTATTTAACTTAGAAGGTAATAACTTTTGAAATATAGTATTGAGTAACGCTTATCATTCGATCATTGTTCTCGTGCTTAGTTAAGTTATTTGAACTAAAATTTGTATCAAAAATAAGTGGCAACTTAATATTATCAAATAGCTTTATTTTTATTTGATGCATCTAAGTATACAAAAGTGAATAAAATTGTATTGATGATTTTAACCATATTCCCACTAATGTATAATTATTAAATTCTTATGTGTTTATTTGTGTAAGCGTTTCCTTATATTTCTAGTGTCATAGCATAAATTCATTTAGTTTCCTTGTTCACAATGTAGAGGAAATTTGAGAAATCAATATTACAAGTTTTTCTTCAAAAACATTTACTACGTCATTCAATTTAACCTTACTAAAAATCTTCTTATTTCTTTTCAATTATGCATTTTCTGTCATTTAACGGGGTCGGCTTTAAAAAAAAGAAAAAGACGTAAACTAAGAAGTAAAAATCGCAAATGCAGAGTCTGTTTTATTTATTAACTTGTTTTAACCTAACTATATTTAAAAATAATATTTAATCGTTCTTTTCACATATTTTTATGCAAAAATATAAATTATGTCATAGTCTTTACTCCTTATTCAATACAAAACCAACAACTAAGCTACTGGAGGGCTTTACCTGCCGTAGGTGACAGGTTAACAAACTGCAACCAGAGTGAACATCTGTCCCTCAAAATTTTCTGACTAGTTATCATCATAATTGTAACTGTTGGATAAAAAAGGAATTTTTGTTTGCACTAGTAACGACAACAAATTTACTTAAACACGGTAAACTTTAACGGTACATGACTCAAAATAATAGAACAAAAAACAAATTGCATGCTCCATTCCTTGAAGCGAGCAATATACTCACAATGTCACTGCAGGTCGATACCTGTGCTGTCTTGCTAGTGATGGTACGTTATACACTTGACCGTGTACACCACGCATTGACGTGCGATAATCTATTGAACCTGTACTTACGCACTAACTGGGCAAAAATTTTCTGATTGGTTCGGCCGACGTTAATTTACGGAATCCGATGGCCTAACTATTGTCCCTACTTCGGGGGGAGTGCAATAAAGGGTCGGCACTCACCGCACACGGCGGATGTGTAGGAGCCGTGTGCCTCCCCACATTTTTTTTAAAGAAATGCAGGGAGTGATATACTCTTGTATCAGGTATTCTGTAGATATAATTTTAAACCTCATACAAGAGTTTCTTATAGGAGCACTACAAAAACCTTTCAAAAGCTTAATTATTCTTGGTGAATATTCAATTATATTATATTATATTCCTCCAAATATAACCTATAAGACTATGTTACTACAAAAAACAATGGAGGACAAAGCACTTAAGTAGACGATCACTGTCATAGACCTTGTCATCATAACGAATAGGTTCACCAAACTCTTTTCTGCTGCTATTACACAGCTACCAGTTCTCGTTTACAACATGGCAATGATCTAAGGCGTGATATAATAAAGTTTAGTGTATCGAAAACTAACAAACTCAACCTAAGCCTGTTGTAACGATGTTAATATTTAAAATGTATTCAGTTTTTTACATGACAATATTTTGATACATAATTCACATGCACGCTGATTATTGTTAAATAAATCATAATTTGAAACCTGATCAGGATTTGACTAAATATCTTTATTATTATAAAAACTCAATATACATATAATAATTTCTCAAATGCTCATTGTCACTGTAAATAATTTATATAAAAACGCCATTTACAACAACGCATTACCTACGTCATTTATGGTCGCTTAGGCGAGTTCGAATATTGGAATAGAGAATCTGAGTTTCACTAACAGGATTTCTCTCGAGCTCGCTTAAACGACTACGACGACGCCTAAAAAGGGAATTTTAAGATTGTACTGTTCTATTTATTATTATCACTTGATTTTACAAATGACTCATAAAATTAATATGAAATCGGTAATGGTTGTTAAGCAGCAAATATAAATATTGAAACTTAATTTTATTATCAGGAATTTCATCTTAAGACGCCATTTTGCTAAGCACAGCATCACTTGCCGGTTAGGGCTGGATCATTCAATATAAAATTGTCGTTTAAATCAATTTTATTTTGTCTTGTCTGAATCTAGCCGGCAGCAGTCATCATGCCGTATGCAGTTATTTACATTTCCAAGAAGAAGAAGGCCCACTATCTATCAAGATGGGCTTAAATACTCTGCAAGAAGCGACTCGTGAAGTCTCATTACAGAAATATCATCAACGCACTTGTAAGATTATAAAAACATAAATGACATATTAGTTGACAAAAATGTATTATTAGAAAGATTACACTTAATGTCATAATATTTTTAAAAAATCAGTTAAATGTAACCCAAAAAATGTTGATAAATAATACCTTTTATTTTTTATTCAAATTTAGTTTACTCAATTCCATGAGTGAATTCAAGTCGGGCACAATGCAATTTGAATTTGAATTCTCAGGCACTTAATAATTTTCTGTAATACTTCTTTTTGTAACATTGTTTAACAGTGTAAATGTATTGTTTCTATTTTTAATATATATCTGAACTTAACTAATATTACCAACGGTTTCAGAAATGGAACAAAAGCTGCGCTGATGTTATATAATGTAAAACACTATTTAGTAATTAACAACATTTCTTGATAGCGTCACCTGCATACGTGAGAGAACTAAATGCTATTTTTATAAGGTCCAACGCTTTTTCTTCAATACATTGATTTTATTTTTTTGTTTCTTTAATGCACTAAGCTCTTCATAATTCATTACCTTACATTAAATTACTGTCGTAGGGTTCTTCAATATTTCATTTATCTTTCAAGAAAAGGTTGTTATTTTTAATATTATGACAATAAATATGTTATCATGAGAATGACAAACCAAAGATGATGATAATTTTTTGGAACAGAGAGATATGACATATATACATTATTTTTTTATAATCTGCTTTTTAATCTTGAACTAAACACAGACTGTTTTTGTTTGAAAAGATATTAAAGCTTTCTCGAATAACGGCGAAAGCTTTGCTTTATTCATATGAAACAATAAAACTGCGCTTTACAGTAAATGAAAATATCAAGGAAAAAATAATCGATTGTTCAAAAAATTTATAATTGAATAGTATTAATAATGATGGGTACTGTGTACGATGCATGTTATATGTGTTTGTGACGCAGTTTTGTAACGCGTTAAATTTATTAATTAAAAATTGTTTGTAAAAGTAAACTTTAAAAGTGTCAAATTAACTTATATGCAGCAAAATAAAGTTAACATGAACGTAAAATAATAACAGGGCCTTTTTTAATTGCTATAAACATAGCAGTACGTTACACCTCCCCTTTCCTTTGGTTAAATAATTTAAAAACGAAGGATGCGAAAGGCAACGACGAAAGTTTTGAATAACGAAACGACCCTACATCTCTGTCAACCTTGTTAAACTTGCAATTCATTTATTTAGCCATTTTATTACTTGTACTTAACAATGATGTATTGAAAAGAATTTTTTAATGTAATCATAAAGTGTAATTATTATCTTGTTCTTTGAATATCTGGTGCTGTTTTCTTTTAATGATCTAACATGTTAATTTGTCTTTTATTTTGCAAGTTCAGTATTAATTGGTCAAAATACGTTACAACCAAAATAAAACAAGGAAATTTCAATTGCAAAACTAGGCAAAAATTGTTAATAGAACAATACATTAATATTGAACTTCCAAAATATATTTAATTGATATCAATTACTTATCACATTACATATATTATGTTGTATGGCATTCCTTTTCTGTGTTATTTTTTAATTTCACTTTACTAATACATTTACGATCTACATTATTTTTTATTCAATAAGTTATTTTAGACTAATATTTGTAGCAAAATTGATCCGGAACTTAACATTATACAATGATATAACGATAATATTTAGGTCATTACAACATTTCAGCAGTTATTTTCATTGCTAATTTTGTTTGAGATATTTAAAGAAATAAGCGAATAAAATTAAAGTAATAAACAAAAGATGAAGTCATATCAACTTACATCTGAGGAATATTACAAATTCTTTTGTTTCTTTCTCTCAGTGTCACAGTCACATACATCATGCAACTTTTGCAATGCACTCGCTTGTGATGTACCAATAAAATTGTATAAGCTAGTATCTACATATACAAGAGTAAATACAATTGTATTGGTAACTTTGCCCATATTCCCACTTGTCACAAATATATAATTATTAAATTCTTATGTGTTTATTTGTGTAAGCGTTTCCTTATATTTCTAGTATCATAGCATAAATCCATTATATTTTCTTTGTTCACAATGTAGAGGAACCGTGGAAATTTGAGAAAATATTATTATGAGTTTTCTTCATAAACGTTCACCACGTGATTTAATTTAATGTTTCTAAAATGTCTTGTCTTTTCAACTCGGTATTTTCTGTCATATTCAACTTAAATAACTTGTTTATTAGCAAGTTATTCGTTTCAAAACAAATTTGAATAGATTTTCAAGAAGAAAAAGTTGTAATTGTAGCGTCCGTTTTATTTATAGCTAGTGACCCGCCCCGGCTTCGCCCGGGTACCACTAATTATGTTGACCGATCACAACCAAATACAGGAATGTGACAATCTGGACAATCCCTGTAAATTTCATCGAAATCGGTCCAGCCGTTAAGGAGTGTATAGGTCTACAGGGAACATAAATACTTCGCTGTTTATATGCTATTTTTTTCATAAAAGTATACTATGTTACTCCTAATACCTCCAAGAATATGTGTACAAAGTTTCATGATGATCGGTTGTAGATTTCGCGTGAAAGTGTTACAAACACACTTACATTCAAATTTATAATATTAGTAGGGATTGATTGATTGATAGTAGGGATTTTATTTTAACCTAACGTAATATTTAATCGGTATTTTCACATATTTTTTACTTAAGCATATAAATTACGTATAGTTCCTACTCCCCATTCAATATAAAATGAACAACTAAGCTAATGGAGGGCTTTACCTACCGTAGGTGACAGGTTAACAGACTGCAACCAGAGTGAACCTCTGTCCCTGTGAATTTTCTGACAAGTTAACATCACCATTTCAACTGTTGCAATAAATTAACTTTAAGCAGGTACACGATTCGAAATAATAAAACAAAAAACAAATTGCAAGCTCCATTCTTTAGTCGATACCTGTGCTGTCTTGTTAGTGATGGTACGTTATACACATGACTGTGTACACCACGCATTTACTTGCGATAATGTATTGAATTTGTACTAACGCAATAACTAACCAAAAGCTTTCTTATTGGTTCGGCCGGCGTTAATTTACGAAATCTAATGGCCGAACTACTGTCCCTACTTCGGGGGGAGTGCAATAAAGGGTCGGCACTCACCGCACACGGCGGATGTGTAGGAGCCGTGTGCCTCCCCACATTTTTTTTAAAGAAATGCAGGGAGCGATATAGTCTTGTATCGGGTATTCCGTAAATATAATTTTAAACCTTATAAAAGAGTTTCTTCTTGGAGCACTAAAAAAACCTTTCAAGAGCTTCATTATTCTTGGTGAATATTTATTCCTCAAAATATAACCTATAAGAACCTGTTACTACAAAAAACAATGTAGGACAAAATACTTACGTAGACGATCACTGTCATAGACCTTATCATTGGCCAAATAAATAATTAAGTTTCAAAAAATTATGATGATAATCTTTCTGGTATTATATATTTATTAAGTGGATTTTATGTCCACTCCGACTGCAACTAAAATTGCGGTGACTGGCGACGGAGTCGAAATAGCGGCGTGACGCCACCTTCAGCTGTTGTGCTATGGTCTGCAGCTCTAAATCCACGTGTAAATCGATATTGTGCACGAACCACGGCAAGCCAGTGGCCCTGCACAAGAATCTGAATTGGATCAGCTGAAGTCGGTGTATTAGTTTAGGGATATGTGTCCGGTCGGTGTATTTGTTTCGGGGATATGTATGCGAAAACGGACTAGCATACGTCATAACGGGACGTCCTACAGCTTTATAGAGTGTCACCTTGTTCCGGAGGGACATTTTGCTCTTTTTGTTTATTAACAGGGATAGGCGCCCAAGTACGAAGGCCGCCCGGTTCCTGACCCGGGTTAAGTAAGCGGCGAAGTTAAGTTTATTGTCAAGGATGACATAGGAGGAGATGCGCTTTCTAATGTCGCTAGAAGAAAAGGGCGGCGCTTTTTGATGGATTTATACGGACTGACTCCGACGAAAATACTATTTAAAAATATTCAGTGTTTTACATGACAATATTTTAATACATAATTAACATTGACGTTGATTAATAAATGATAATTTCAAACCTAACAAGTATATAACTTAATGTCTTTATTAATATAAAAACTCGAAAATAATAATTTCTCAAATGCTCTCTATTACTGGAAATAATTTATATTAAAACGCCTTTCATTACACTCTACGTCATTTATGTCGCTTGTAACTTCCCTAAGGAAGTTCGAGGAAAATACTAGAATAGAAAATCTGAGTTCCACTGATAGTGAATTCAGAAATAGAAAATATTGATATGTTTCCATCAAGCTTTCTTGAACGGCTACGACGACGCCTTTAAAGGGGAGTTTTAAGATTGTACTGCTCTATTTCTTATAATTATTAGTAGAATTGTTAAAGGAATCAAAATTATATAAAAGCAGTAATGGTTGTTAAGCAGCAAAAAATAATATTAAAACTTAATTTTGTTATCAGGAATTTCATCTTAAGACACCATTTGCCAAGCACAGCATCACTTGCTGGTTTGGGTTTAATGAGTCATGACAAAATTGTTGTTTAATTCAATTTTCTTGTGATTCTTTTAAACTAAGCCAGCAACAGCCATCATCATGCCGTATGCAGTAGTTTACATTTTGCAAGAAGAAGAAGAGCCACTTTATATATCATATGACGCTTCGCCTGGCTGCATCTATCAAGATAGGTTTAAATACTCTGAGAGATGTAAAGTCTCATTAGACGAAAATCATCAAACGGACGTTCAAAAGTATTAAAACATAAATGACAGTTTTTCTTACAAAGATTGCATTAAATGTCATGATATTTAACAAAAATAGTTAAATGTGACCCAAAAAAATGATAAATACCTTTAATTTTTTCCTCAATTTTCGGGGGGAGTGCAATAGAGGGTCGGCACTCACCGCACACGGCGGATGTGTAGGAGCCGTGCGCCTCCCTACATTTTTTTAAGAAATGCAGGGAGCGATATACTCTTGTATCGGGTATTTCTGTAAATATTATTGTAAATCTCATACAAGAGTTTATTGGAAGACTATTAAAACACCTTTCAAAAGCTTTGTTATTCTTGGTTCATTCCTCCAAATACAATCTACGAGAGCCTATTACTATAAAACACAATGTAGGACAAAATCCTTAACTAGACGATTACACTCATAGACATTGTCATTCGCCAAATAAGTAATAAAGGTTCATAATAATTATGATGACAATCTTCCTGGTATTATATATTTATACATTCGAATTTATGTCCACTCCGCCTGCAATTGCATTCTCACTACTTCGGGGAAAAGGGAGGTGGTAACCGTTCCATTTGTATCTTATTAAATTTATTTAATTATGTCGCATCCGCGACTATCCTCGGGTCAACAAGGTTATTCGCTTCAATACAGAGATAGTTTAGGACAGGAGGAAATTAAGAAAAACTGAATGGAAAAATATAATTCCAAGCCACTTCCAAAACTGCCAATAGGGGGCGATTTTGCCGTTACTATCGTTTAACGGCTGCGCGCGCACGCACAACTAATAATTTCGCACAGTTTATTAAAAGTGTAATTAAATGCTTACAAACGCCTTTCATAACAGCCTACACCATTTATGTTGCTAAAGGAAGTTCGAGGAAAATATAAGAATAGAAAATCTGACTGTCACTATTAGTAGTTCTAATGAACTTTCTTAAACGATTATGACGACGCTTTCAAATGAGATTTTTACAATCGTACCGTTATATTTTTTATAATTATTAGTAGAAATGTCAATTTAATCAAAATAACATATAATCAACAGTTGTTAAACAGCAAAAATTAATATTAAAACTTAATTGTGATATCAATAATTTCATCGCAAGACACCGTTTGCCAAGCACAGCATCACTTGCCGGCTTGGATTTAATGACTCATTAGAAAATTGTTCTTTAATTCAATTTGCTTGGGGTTCATTTAAATCAAGCCGGCAAGAGTCATCATCATGCCGTATACAGACATTTTTATTTTTAAGAAGAAGAAGAGCCACTTTATTTGTTGAATAGAACTTCACGTCGCCACATCTATGCTGATGCGAATTAGATACGGCGCGTAAAGTCTCATTGAACAAATATACTCAACGCAATTGTGGGACTATAAAAACATAAATGACATATTTGGTGGCAAAAATGTATTATTACAAAGATTGCATTTAATGTCATAATATTTAAGAAATCAGTTAAATGTAACCTGTGTGATACATATCTTTAATTTTTTCTTTTAATTTAGTTTCTTCAATTCTGCACTTTCGTTTTTGCATTCCATATTTTTTCATTTTCAATTAGAAGTTAGCGTTAAATTATAATCCAGAACTTACTCATGTTTCTCACTCATTTCTGAAGTAGATTTTTTATTTTAATAAAGAAATTACAAAAATTTATCCGATTTAAAATTAAAGGAATAGCGGATTGAACGTCGATCTTCAAGATCAAGTTAACAATGAAGTAATTTTTTTTTCTATTGACCGAATAATATACAACGTCAGATAAAGTAATGTAAGTTCAGGTCGGGCACCGCTTACCATCTGATATATTTGGTTAGGCACTTAATAATTTTCTGTATTACTTCTATTTGTGTCTTTGTTTATCAGTGCAAATGTTTTCTTTGTCTATGATTATATGTACCTTTCCTTAATTAATGTTCCCACCGATTTCAGAAATGGAACATTAGCTGTGCTGATGTTATATAATAAACCTACGATTCGCCCCGGCTTCACACGGGAAGCATTGAAAAAACTGTCCTATCTTTTAAGTTGGGCGAAATTACACATAGTGACAAAATTTTACAGTAAATAATATTTTAGGAATTTTTTACACCTTTATTATATTGTTGGAGGTTTAGTAAGGATACCTTTTTTTAAATCTAAAGTAGCCCAGAGATTGTGTAGCTTCCCAACAGTGAAAGAATTTTTCAAATCGGTTCAGTAGTTCCGAAGCCAATTAAATATTCAATGCAAACTAACAAAAAGCAATCAAATCTTTTATAATATTAGAATAGATGATACTATTTAGTAAATTTCAACATTTATTGCTAGCGTCACCTGCATACGCAAGAGAACTAAATGCCTTTCAAGCTGTTGTTATAAGGTATTAACGCTATATTTCTTTCTCACTTTAATGCATTACGCTTTTCATATTTCAGTATCTTACATTAAAATACTGTCTTCAATATTTTATTTCTGTTTTGGGTTAAGATGTTTCTTTTGAATATTACGACAATAAATGTATTATCGTGAGAATGACAACGGTAATACTCGGGACTTAGATACATAGATCCTTTACAAATTCTAGTAAATCAAAATAAATTTATTTAACTTAGAAGGTAATAACTTTTGAAATATAGTATTGAGTAACGCTTATCATTCGATCATTGTTCTCGTGCTTAGTTAAGTTATTTGAACTAAAATTTGTATCAAAAATAAGTGGCAACTTAATATTATCAAATAGCTTTATTTTTATTTGATGCATCTAAGTATACAAAAGTGAATAAAATTGTATTGATGATTTTTAACCATATTCCCACTAATGTATAATTATTAAATTCTTATGTGTTTATTTGTGTAAGCGTTTCCTTATATTTCTAGTGTCATAGCATAAATTCATTTAGTTTCCTTGTTCACAATGTAGAGGAAATTTGAGAAATCAATATTATAAGTTTTTCTTCAAAAACATTTACTACGTCATTCAATTTAACCTTACTAAAAATCTTCTTATTTCTTTTCAATTATGCATTTTCTGTCATTTAACGGGGTCGGCTTTAAAAAAAAGAAAAAGACGTAAACTAAGAAGTAAAAATCGCAAATGCAGAGTCTGTTTTATTTATTAACTTGTTTTAACCTAACTATATTTAAAAATAATATTTAATCGTTCTTTTCACATATTTTTATGCAAAAATATAAATTATGTCATAGTCTTTACTCCTTATTCAATATAAAACCAACAACTAAGCTACTGGAGGGCTTTACCTGCCGTAGGTGACAGGTTAACAAACTGCAACCAGAGTGAACATCTGTCCCTCAAAATTTTCTGACTAGTTATCATCATAATTGTAACTGTTGGATAAAAAAGGAATTTTTGTTTGCACTAGTAACGACAACAAATTTACTTAAACACGGTAAACTTTAACGGTACATGACTCAAAATAATAGAACAAAAAACAAATTGCATGCTCCATTCCTTGAAGCGAGCAATATACTCACAATGTCACTGCAGGTCGATACCTGTGCTGTCTTGCTAGTGATGGTACGTTATACACTTGACCGTGTACACCACGCATTGACGTGCGATAATCTATTGAACCTGTACTTACGCACTAACTGGGCAAAAATTTTCTGATTGGTTCGGCCGACGTTAATTTACGGAATCCGATGGCCTAACTATTGTCCCTACTTCGGGGGGAGTGCAATAAAGGGTCGGCACTCACCGCACACGGCGGATGTGTAGGAGCCGTGTGCCTCCCCACATTTTTTTTAAAGAAATGCAGGGAGTGAAATACTCTTGTATCAGGTATTCTGTAAATATAATTTTAAACCTCATACAAGAGTTTCTTATAGGAGCACTACAAAAACCTTTCAAAAGCTTAATTATTCTTGGTGAATATTCAATTATATTATATTATATTCCTCCAAATATAACCTATAAGACTATGTTACTACAAAAAACAATGGAGGACAAAGCACTTAAGTAGACGATCACTGTCATAGACCTTGTCATCATAACGAATAGGTTCACCAAACTCTTTTCTGCTGCTATTACACAGCTACCAGTTCTCGTTTACAACGTGGCAATGATCTAAGGCGTGATATAATAAAGTTTAGTGTATCGAAAACTAACAAACTCAACCTAAGCCTGTTGTAACGATGTTAATATTTAAAATGTATTCAGTTTTTTACATGACAATATTTTGATACATAATTCACATGCACGCTGATTATTGTTGAATAAATCATAATTTGAAACCTGATCAGGATTTGACTAAATATCGTTATTATTATAAAAACTCAATATACATATAATAATTTCTCAAATGCTCATTGTCACTGTAAATAATTTATATAAAAACGCCATTTACAACAACGCATTACCTACGTCATTTATGGTCGCTTAGGCGAGTTCGAATATTGGAATAGAGAATCTGAGTTTCACTAACAGGATTTCTCTCGAGCTCGCTTAAACGACTACGACGACGCCTAAAAAGGGAATTTTAAGATTGTACTGTTCTATTTATTATTATCACTTGATTTTACAAATGACTCATAAAATTAATATAAAATCGGTAATGGTTGTTAAGCAGCAAATATAAATATTGAAACTTAATTTTATTATCAGGAATTTCATCTTAAGACGCCATTTTGCTAAGCACAGCATCACTTGCCGGTTAGGGCTGGATCATTCAATATAAAATTGTCGTTTAAATCAATTTTATTTTGTCTTGTCTGAATCTAGCCGGCAGCAGTCATCATGCCGTATGCAGTTATTTACATTTCCAAGAAGAAGAAGGCCCACTTTAATTTCATTTGAAGATTCACGTGGGTGCATCTATCAAGATGGGCTTAAATACTCTGCAAGAAGCGACTCGTGAAGTCTCATTACAGAAATATCATCAACGCACTTGTAAGATTATAAAAACATAAATGACATATTAGTTGACAAAAATGTATTATTAGAAAGATTACACTTAATGTCATAATATTTTTAAAAAATCAGTTAAATGTAACCCAAAAAATGTCGATAAATAATACCTTTTATTTTTTATTCAAATTTAGTTTACTCAATTCCATGAGTGAATTCAAGTCGGGCACAATGCAATTTGAATTTGAATTCTCAGGCACTTAATAATTTTCTGTAATACTTCTTTTTGTAACATTGCTTAACAGTCTAAATGTATTGTTTCTATTTTTAATATATATCTGAACTTAACTAATATTACCAACGGTTTCAGAAATGGAACAAACGCTGCGCTGATGTTATATAATGTAAAACGCTTTTTCTTCAATACATTGATTTTATTTTTTTGTTTCTTTAATGCACTAAGCTCTTCATAATTCATTACCTTACATTAAATTACTGTCGTAGGGTTCTTCAATATTTCATTTATCTTTCAAGAAAAGATTGTTATTTTTAATATTATGACAATAAATATGTTATCATGAGAATGACAAACCAAAGATGATGATAATTTTTTGGAGCAGAGAGATATGACATATATACATTATTTTTTTATAATCTGCTTTTTAATCTTGAACTAAACACAGACTGTTTTTGTTTGAAAAGATATTAAAGCTTTCTCGAATAACGGCGAAAGCTTTGCTTTATTCATATGAAACAATAAAACTGCGCTTTACAGTAAATGAAAATATCAAGGAAAAAATAATCGATTGTTCAAAAAATTTATAATTGAATAGTATTAATAATGATGGGTACTGTGTACGATGCATGTTATATGTGTTTGTGACGCAGTTTTGTAACGCGTTAAATTTATTAATTAAAAATTGTTTGTAAAAGTAAACTTTAAAAGTGTCAAATCAACTTATATGCAGCAAAATAAAGTTAACATGAACGTAAAATAATAACAGGGCCTTTTTTTAATTGCTATACACATAGCAGTACGTTACACCTCCCCTTTCCTTTGGTTAAATAATTTAAAAACGAAGGATGCGAAAGGCAACGACGAAAGTTTTGAATAACGAAACGACCCTACATCTCTGTCAACCTTGTTAAACTTGCAATTCATTTATTTAGCCATTTTATTACTTGTACTTAACAATGATGTATTGAAAAGAATTTTTTTATGTAATCATAAAGTGTAATTATTTTCTTGTTCTTTGAATATCTGGTGCTGTTTTCTTTTAATGATCTAACATGTTAATGTGTCTTTTATTTTGCAAGTTCAGTATTAATTGGTCAAAATACGTTACAACCAAAATAATACAAGGAAATTTCAATTGCACAACTAGGCAAAAATTGTTAATAGAACAATACATTAATATTGAACTTTCAAAATATATTTGATATCAATTACTTATCACATTACATATATTATGTTGTATGGCATTCCTTTACTGTGTTATTTTTTAATTTCACTTTACTAATACATTTACGATCTACATTATTTTTTATTCAATAAGTTATTTTAGACTAATATTTGTAGCAAAATTGATCCGGAACTTAACATTATAAAATGATATAACGATAATATTTAGGTCATTACAACATTTAAGTAGTTATTATCATTGTTTATTTTGTTTGAGATATTTAAAGAAATAAGCGAATAAAATTAAAGTAATAAACAAAAGATGAAGTCATATCAACTTACATCTGAGGAATATTACAAATTCTTTTGTTTCTTTCTCTCAGTGTCACAGTCACATACATCATGCAACTTTTGCAATGCACTCGCTTGTGATGTACCAATAAAATTGTATAAACTAGTACCTACATATACAAGAGTAAATGCAATTGTATTGGTAATCTTTGACTATACTCCCACTTGTCACAAATGTATCATTATTAAATTCTTATGTGTTTATTTGTGTAAGCGTTTTCTTATATTTCTAGTGTCATAGCATAAATCCATTTTCTTTTCTTTGTTCACAATGTGGAGAAACTTTGAAAATTTGAGAAATTATTAGAATGAGTTTTCCTTCGTAAGCGTTCACCACGTCATTCAATTGAACGTTACCGATTATGTGTTTGTCTCTTTTCAACAAGGCATTTTGTCGAATAAACAACTTATTTGTTTCAAAACAGATTGAAATCATTTTCAAGAAAAAGTTACAAATGTAGCTTCAGTTTCATTTATTATTTTATTTTAACCTAACGTAACGACACACCATTGTGTTAAAATAAAATAAAAAATTAATAATATGTAAACGGCCATTTC
This sequence comes from Papilio elwesi, assembly GCA_029849275.1. NCBI lineage: Eukaryota > Metazoa > Arthropoda > Insecta > Lepidoptera > Papilionidae > Papilio > Papilio elwesi. The sequence continues at coordinate 4,473,215 of CM056717.1, forward strand.
ATATATTCGTTTATGAATAAATCAAAATTTTGTCATAATTCTTACTCCCTATTCAATATAATACCAACAACTAAGGTACTGGAGGGCTTTACCTACCGTAGCTGACGTAGTTAAGAAACTGCAACCAGAGTGAACTTCTGTCCCTGAAAATTTTCTGACTAGTTAACAATAACAAGCTAATATCAAGATTTTTTACTGTATTATAATAAAGGGTAGTGTTCCGTTGCAGGCGTACTTAGCGTAGTACGGCTGCAACGCGAATGGGTAATAGGATAATAGGTTAATTTTTCTCTATAATAATCTTAAGAAAATCGCGATAAATTTACGCTCCTATGACTAAAAACGTCGGTTGAAACAATTGGTAATTAAGACCACCATAGCTCACTCTTAGAATATTTGAACACCTATTTGGTATACACTTTTAAACTTGTATAACTCAAGAAGAAAGCACGCAAGCACACTATTCAAGGGACGTGAATATCTTGTGAATATTTGTCGTAGCTCGTACCGGAACCAGTGCTACGGTATGCGAATTGAATGAAATAAAGCATCGGTTATCGCTTTTGCATTATTTAGATGAAAATTAGCAACTACCTGATATTTGAATTGTAATTTGCATAATGAGGTACATTTTTGGAATCTACTATCTTAAATTAATATATATGCCCAGTAAGAATGGGTTTTGAATGCTATTTCCAAAACGATATCACTTAGAGGTAGATTTTATAATTAATATATTTATGTCCAGTATTACATGATTCGTTTCGTAAGTTACGGATCGTTTCCATTCATTCTTCCATTGCGGGATATCGCAGAATGAGGAAGGCAAGGCACCTTTTGGCATTGTCATATGTTGGGGAGTGATGTTAGTTCTTGTGTTATTTGTAATAAGAAAATTTCATATAAAACATACTATTTTAAGCGTATCAACTAAGGTAAATATTTCACGTGTTACGATTCTGAACAATTATAGGCCTTGAGGCGTACGTGATAAGGAATTAGGTTCCGTTTCGAATTTCGTGATTGGTATCGCAGTGTAGGGTTTATGAGGTTCGTGTTAGCTTCACAAGGTCAATCGTGGCATGCGAAACGGTATGTTGCCGTCACTTGAGTCCCTTAAAAAATGGAAATTTCTAATTCAAAATAAATTGCAATTTTAAATAACAGTACAGAACATCCATTATAATATAGAAATTTAAGCCATCATACTTGAGCATGATCTTTATCCAGAACTTATACAGCATCTAACAATTTTTGACAAAAGGTAAAAGCGGATAATTCTTAAACGCAAAAATATAAATATTAGACCACACGTTTTTAGCCCATTAACCTATCCATGCTCTTTAACGAGTATTATTAATATTGTCTTACTTTCGTACGTCATCACATCAATAGGGGCAAAATAAGTTCGTCTAAGATGTTTCCTATCAACACTGCCGTCCGCTTTGGCAACTTAAGTTCCCACTATAATTCATTATATTAACACCATCTGTATTGAACTTATTGTTTTTACGAATTCTTGTTAAATCTTATCATTCCAGATTACTAGATGTTGAAATGGTGACGGATATAAAGCATCACGAATAGAAATATAAATGATGGTATGACGTTATGTTATGTTGTTACGATATAAGCTGATGATGTTACTACAACAATAACGATATCGGCAGTCAATAATGTCAATCTGGAATCGAATATAAATTAATGACTTCTATGAAGAATATCTCAAATATTTATTTTATTTTTTATTTATTTATTGTTCTCCATTTTATAATATCACTTATTTGTAAGAGTGCCTGCAACTCAAATCACAGTTAATACAGTAAACTAAAAAAAATACTGTTAGTACTGACATTTTTGATTACATAACATAATAATTTTGCACGAAGGCAAAGTAAGGCAAAAAACAGAGAAGGTGTATGAGTATCAGGTTAGAACTGAGTTCCTTTCGCGGTATTCTTCTACCTGACTATTTAAATACCCTGTACTTAGTTTAGATTATCTCCATTATCATTAATGTCTGGTTCTCTCGAAATTTCCTGCCACGCACAGCCGCGTTGTGGAATGGTCTGTCCTCGGCGGTATTTCCAAACCAGTACGATTTAAGAAGCGAGCTTATCTTTTTCCTAAAAGCCGGCATCGCATCTGCAGTTCCTCTGGTGTTACGGGTGTCCATGGGCGTCGTGGACCACATCGGTGTTCCCGCTGCTCGTTCAAAAAACTCACTTTCACAATATCTTATATAAAAAGTTATAATACACAATTATGATTATAATATGTAATAAATAATAGAATTTATAATGTACATATTGTCTTGTCTTGAAGACTTGATGTCAAGCTATTTATTTTACTTTAACAACAACTTAACAAAAAAAATCTTGAGCATGGATCACCGAAGCAACATTACATTCCGCACTCTGATATAATAAATTCATAACAACTTCAACAACAGAGGTAAACTCGACTAAGACTATTGAATTAAAACTTAAAAGTAGCATAGTTAAAGTAAAAGGATTCCTATTTCTATTAATAAACCTGAATTACTGGTAATATTTGGACTGTTAACAAAATCATACAAATTGGCAATAACTGTCGATAAAAATCGAGATGCATTGTGTCCCGAGCGATGCAAACATAACTCATAACACGGGAAAGACGAACACGTTCCGGTTGAACTTTATTCTACATTCAAACAAACTTAGTACTACGTAGCGTTACGAAAACAAGTTAAAGCTCTCTTTCTTGGTATGTTGTGAAAGTTCACCAATGAAACTAAACGTAAATTTTCTTATCATACTCCTTGATATTTGTTATAATTGAAAAAAAGCAAGGCTGTTTGCTTCGATTTCCAGAATTTTGGTCAATGATCAGAAATGCTTACAATCACAATGTCTAAGTCAGAACCGGAATTCCAATATTGTACAACAAAAAATCATATAACCTGTGATCTGCTTCAATCAACCCCAGTCTAACTAATAAAAGTTCATTCAATGAAAAAAAGTTCATAATTAACAATGGTTGACATATATTTCAGCATGCTCTCGACTGTTAACACTCTATTAGCTTCAGTAATTCCGATGAAAGCCTGCATGGCAATAACAATGGGATTGTATACAAGTACCTACCTATTGGATTTGTGTTCAATCCATAATGCTTTAGAATCAAAGAGCAGACCAATTCAATGAAATTCAAAAAGAGAAAATGAAAGTCAGTGTATGAATTTAATAAAAAACGTTTAATAATTATCCAAGTATATAAGCCAATACCCGTTTATTATATCTAGCATTGCCCACGGCTTCGTACGCGTTCGTTTAGTTTTATAACTTGAGTCCCAATGTATAATAGCTTAGTATTAAGTACAGGTAAATGTCACAAAGTTGCTATTGCTTGCCATGGTATGTCATACTATGTAACAACATGCCAAAAATGTTACTGTCGTGTGATACTTAAACAACCTATATAATTACTAAACTGATTCATCGTATGCGCACAGAGGCGACGTACATAATATATCACGGATCTTAGATTGGTTTATCAATGAAATAATAAACAAGATAAGTGCAAGAAAATGAAGTTACTCGCTTCCCTATGAGTGGTTCAAACTTGATTGTGAAACTAAACAAGCTAAATTTAATTGTGTTAGAGTCGTGCAGTGTCTTGGGTGCTGACTTTGAATAAAATCTTACCACGGCAATTCAGGTAACTGCTAAGGTTTATATTAAGCACACACCAGGAAACATACTAGCGGTCACATAAAAAGATGATTCTGCACTTCTTTTGATTATTGCATATGTCTGAGGTTCTATTTACCACTTTTTATCTAGCTAACATCAAGGTTCCGTTTGATCACAGATCCATAATTTACTTGCTTACATATTTTACGCGTAGTAATGTGACCTATTTGACCACAAATTTTGCCTAGTATTAGGAATGCGTTTGGGGGGAGCGTGGAATTGGGGGCGCTCACCGCATACTGCGTTGGATGGAGCAGTGTGCCTCTCCCCGTAGTTATGAATGTGGGAGAGCTACGCTACCTTGTATTGGGCAAATACGATATATAAAGCATGTCTGTCATTAAAATTATATTTTATGTAAGCCCTTTACAAGTTGACTTACGGTGTTCTATGGCTTCCTTGCGTATAATTATTAAAAGTCACAGCAGCATAATACACGTACATACATACTACGCTCATTATATTTTTCATAAAAAGTATCCTATGTTACTTCTAGTACCTCCAAGAAAATGTGTACAAAGTTTCATGATGATCGCTTGTGTACTTACGCATGAAAGAATAACAAACAAACTTACATTCACATTTATATTATTATAGATAGATAAAAACCTATTCTCAGACCAGTATATCGAAATTTTATTGAAATCGGTTAAGCGGTTAACCGCTTCAGAGAAGTATAGCAATTAACACAATATATATATATATATATATATGTGCAGATTTTGAATTAAATTAGTTTCTTTTGATTTTTTCGTTCATACATTCAATTTAAACGAAATATCTAAATAATATTGATTCCGAAAGAACCGTAGTTGCTCTGCTTGGTTTGGGATCAGATGGTCCTGTGTGAACAATGTTACAGGATATTATTATTAATATTTATCACAGGTTATCTGATAATTTCTATTTAGACTAATAAAACAATAAATATTGTATCATGCAAGATAAAAAAATAATAATATTTTGGTATTATATAATTTCACTTCGATCCTAATGTAATTCTCATCTTTTTCTCTGCTCTTGTTTTTTTAAGTATAAAATGTCATAACTGAATTTAATAATCTTCTAAATTTAACCATATTCTAGCTTATATATTTTTATAATAAAACTACTAACATGTTCCGAGAAGAAAAGTTGTGCACCTTACCACAGTGTATGAACCACGCCAGCTACACCAGGCTTTATAATATATCCTAAATAATTGACATCTTATAGTGGATATTTTTAGAATATCCACTAAAAAATGTCGATTTTATAGTGTATATTGCTTCAACTATGCTTGCGGATAACAGCCACAGAGTCAAGAAAATTTTTTGCTGATTGGACTTAGTTAATATATTTCCGAGGCTTGTATTTTTTCTATTATTTTAACCATTTGTCTAAACTATGCACGGGTGCCGACGATACTGAACTTGGACATCTTCGAGCGTCATGGGGACATTTATACTTTTAGCTGTGGGGAAAGGGCCCACAGTCTTAATTAACGATTTTTGTTAATTCGGCCTGTTGAAATCGTCAGATTATTTTATCACGTTATACTTAAACATAAAATAAAATAAAAATGACCACGCTCGAGGATGTTCAGGTGACGTTTGTGCAACAAGTTTGTGATCACTGCACTCCTTTGCATCGCGCTCAAATCATCCGATTAATGAAATACACACTTATTAACATGTAAATAAACTCCCTTCTCTCAATCTGACGGGCTCGAGTATGTCCGATAATCGATTTTTTACAAATTTAACTATCCTTATTGATTTACTTTAAAGTATATGAAAATCTGACGCGCTCGAGGATGTACAGAAATCCCTGCTTGGGCTCCCGTACGGAATTTTGTTAGGTTAGATGTAATTTTGTTTAAGGATTTTTATTAAAAACTCTTTATGTCACAATACAAAGCAATGTTTTTTTCGTAAAGTGTTTGTTAGTTTATATTTAATTGTTTCTTTTCTAAAAACCATTATTTTGTTAACTTGATACATTATCAAATCTGCATGTATCGCTATTCTATCAAGTAAAATGATCAATGTTTTCCATCACCCTCACCGCCGGTTGGGGCGGTTAGTAAGATACTTGCTTCCCACACCGCAGGTCATGGGTTCGATTCTCACCCAGGAAATATCCAGGATATCAAAAAAAAACATGTTTTACCGACCGCCTTCTCTACGTATGTAGCTCAGTGTCAGCCAATGTAACAACAAGAAGATCATCACTCAACTTTATGGTGGATTTTAGGATTTGTTATAGTGATACAGTCGCATGTACAGCTCGAGGCTAAAAAGTTACTTTTGAGTATTGTTTACCTTTACAATGCGCAAAAGTATCGCTTTAACGTCGGGTCTGTGATGCAAACTTGCGACTATTCTCACTGGATCGGGAAGACGACTGGAAGTAGCAGCGCTGTGCCCATGCTGAAACAAAATTGTAATTACGTGGCTCATGGTATCGCGACAGTATCACTGCATAAAGTTACCTTAAGTGTGCTAAAAGTTCCAATCAAAGTGGAATATTCGTCTTTTTACCCCCTTTCAAAAGTCGATTAAAACAGTTACAAAAGAAAACAAGTCTTTAAATAGGGAGTTACACTCTGTGTACTTTTTGGTAGACGATGATGTATTTTTAATAATTCTACCGTCATACTAATACATGATTTAAACAACAATTTATAAGAATTGAATCTTTTTTGTTTAAACAAACTAGGATTTTGAACCAAAGATTTTCAATAGATTCGATACCTTGCCATTAAGGCATAACCGATATAGTTCCAAACACAACGTATCCCGATTTGAAAACAAACATTTCTGACTTTTAGAAAAAAAAATACAACATATTATTTTAATTCTGATGGATATATTATCGAAAAAGCGTATAACTAAGGATTTCTACCTGACGTATAATTAGAAATGTTTTAATGAAAAATATAGGTACGTTAAATATAAATTAATTGAAGCTTCTCTATCTTTTGACCTAATTAGAATAAACGGAAATAGTAATTAGTATTCAGTTTGAAAAAAACCGTTGCTTTTTATTTTTTCTCTTAGGTGGTCTACGACTTGGTAAATAATATGGTTCAGAGATTTTTATATGATACTTATTTAATATTAATCGATGTGAATTAAAGATTACAATGTTGTTTCTGACAAAATAATAATAAATATATTTTTATGAAATATTCCAATTTTATAGCTTATACATTAGAATAACATATAGGCTATAATTTATAAAAATAGTGTATGAATTGTTCAAAATATAACGATATATGTCAAGTGAGTGTACGCTGCAAAAACCATTAGACTTACACGTATATAATGCTTAATGAAATGTCTGCCTTAAATAGTCATACAGAAACGCAAGCGACAATGTATATCTATATTCTCGTCAAAAAAGTGAACCATCTATATATTTAAATCGACCAGAGTGCAACACAACTAGCATTTCACGCAAATAAACATAGCTAGCGGCTGGATCCGCCGCTAGCTATGTTTATTTGAATTGTCATTAGATGCCTTGATGCCATTTGGGGGAAGAGGTTAACCCACTTGGTGGTAGATTTTAACATGATAGAAACTAAACAAGAAGAATAATGATAGCAAATTCGTAGTTTGAATAATCATTATCAAAATGACTAAAATTTCCAGGAAAGCTTCTCATCTGGGGCGCGGGTTCGCCTCTTATCCCTTCCTGGAACCGCCGATAAACACAGCTTAAGAACAACATAATTTAATTCTAAGGCGAAATAAAGTATGCCGGCTTAGCCTTATTACAAAGATTCTTCATTATAAAAGTTTGAAAAATGTAGACACATTTTTCAATAAAGCGAAATAGTAATTTTCTCGGAAGTTAATATAATATCGGGAACTAGATGAAGAACATTTTCTCAAAGGCATCTATAATATGAGGAGACTTTTACAAGGTTAATTTAAATTAAGAAAGTCTTTGACTACGCTCCTTACAAAATACTTTACTAGACATGAACTAATGAAATTTTACTTCGAGCATAGTAGATTGCATCCGGGACGACGACGGCACGTCGACGGAATGTCGACTATGGAAAGGAGTTCCAATCTATTTTTGAAGACGTTACAGCAACGAAAAAAAGTTATTGCTTTACATTTTTTTTATTCGTCTAGTAAACAGATTAATTTTATAATAAATACCTGAAAGCAACAGTTTTCAAACGTTGTGAATTGGTTCAAAAATTTCATCAGCTAAAAGATTCCTTCCTTGCACCAAGGCCCTAAGGCTCTATCGAGCTCTTGCTTCTACAAAAAATTAGTTCTCGCTATAATTTCGAATAAAGGACGCAAGATATAAAAAAGTGCTAATCTATTATGATTACGCAGCGAGATGTTATTCTCTTGTGTAGTACATTACCTTACAGCTTAAAATGAAGTATATCAAATTAGTATAGTGTTGTTCGTAAATCACATTATTTTCTTTTACTACGATGCCTCATTAGAAAGCGTCTTGCGTCAAATATCGTAATGGTGTGTTATAATTTATCTGCTTATTACTGTCACTCATATACTAGAAATATCATATAACAAACAGGCGATTCTAATTTGTTCTGTACATTGATTGCATTCAACTTTTTTTTATTGACATATCAATTAAAGTGACCAAATTCTTAGCCTTTTATTTCATATATTTAGAGTTATGTGATTTACGGTTGGTACGATCTGTCCTACGCACTTATAGCTGTGATCGTTACACGAGTTTCAAAAATCGTGTTTGGCAACTTGCCTGCTCATAAGTTTTGACTTTAGCATAAATTACCCTCATTCGTTCCGCAGGGTATTCTACTTCGCAACTCACTACTAAATCGCTAATTAGAATAGATTTTGGTTCTGTTAATAGGCTCTTATGTTTTTATAGCACAAGGTACTTTTAATTGGAAAAATACCAGCGAGAAATCGGGTAATCTATCATGTACCGCTAGCCATCTGTTATTGTCAGCTTTTAAGGACAGTAATAGATTGAATAGTTATTCGATGAAACGAAAGCAAATGGAAAAATATAAACTCCCTCCCATACATCGGACCATATTTAAAAATTATTTAGGTTCTTAAAATCTTAATTTAGGTTAATTAATTTAAAGTTTCTGTGTGCATTTTATACGCTACATTTCACATTGTAACTAGTGTTATTAAAGTATTAAAATAAATTAAGTAATACGGCTATTGATCAGGACACAGTCATACAAAGTATTGACGAAGTTAGAAGATTTATATAATAATACGTTACACGATAGTACAGCGTTGACACTACACCAATTTTTAAGTTTATAAAGAATAATCATATATTTTGTATAATAAATGGGGATTGGGTACGGGCGAATGACCCAATCACATTTATTGTGAGTCGTCTGCAAACATTATTTATAACAAACAGTAGTTTTATGAATTATAATAGCCATTGAGTGGTTTTATAAGAAAATATAATAGAGAATTGGCCGCGTCTTAATAAATGTGATTGGAGGGGTGTTGGGGCGGTCATTCTCCGGGGGTGGGTATTTTTTTTATTAATGTGCTCTAGCCTAGTTTATATAGTAACGAACTAAAGTAGTTAATCATTTATAGTAAATTTGGAGCAGGAATGTAACTAGCGTTGTTAAATAATTAAAATATTTAATAATGAAATAATCAATCATGTAAATAACAAAATGAAAGATCATTATAAATTGTTGGGAGTGTTCGCGTATTGAAAAATATATTTTTAAATTAAGTTCAAGATAGGTTAAGGGTTAATAAACATAAAAAGACACAATTCTAACATGATATAAAGAATTGTGGAATACCATACGTGAACACCCTACAAAGTTTAGCGTACTTATACTCATGCCCACAGTCATACATCTATATCAACATCGAGACGACAGTCCGTAGTTGAGCAAGTAAATTATGAGGTGTACGGCATATTACGCGTAATAAATAATACTAACAATGGACTGTCAAAATTTATACAAAATTAAAATTAAATTATATTCTATGACTGTATAGTGTATGGTATTCTGGCTATGTCTTGCTGGTGATAGCTTATTATAGACTTGCAGGGACATGCGAGAATAGATTAAATTTGTACTTACGCACTATTAACTAGCTGAGAGCGCTCTTGCTGGTTCGCCGGCGCTATTTTACGAAATCTAATGGCCGAACTATAACTAAATTTCGGGGGGAGTGCAATAGTAGGTCGGCACTCACCGCACACGGCGGGGTATATTGTTGGAGCCGTGCGCCTTCCCACATTTTTTTAAGGAATGCGGGGAGCGATATTCGCCGGTATCGAGTAATCTGTATATATAATGTGTAAATCTCAGTTTTTTTTTATTGGACCCGTTGAATGCGGTATGAATTTTAACACTTTAATAGGACTTTAAGATACAACATAGACTAATATACCTACAGAAAGATCAGGATAATTTTTATCCTAATAACATATTATTAATTCGATTTTATATCGACAATAACCATTAGGTTATTGGTATATGGTTGTTTGATTGCTTATTGCGGATAAACACAAAAAATACCGAAAACTTAACCATTAGAAAGCATTTCTATTAGCGAGTTACCAAATCTATTTTACTCTACATTTGTGTATCTGTCTACCCATACGATGTTGGGGCAGATTACTAGTATACTATATAATTCATTTTGATCAATGTATTTACATTTTATTTGAACTTTTAAATGTACAAGAACTGGAAAAATTTATCATTGTATCAAAATAAATTGCCGGCAATTAGTAAAAACTAAAGGTTTTTTCCCTCGTTACATTTAACAACACTGACTGAGTGAACGCAGAACGCAATAATTGTTTTTGACAAGTTTTCGTTTTATTTCTAGTTCGAAGTCCGCGTTGAAGCCGGCTTGAATCCGAATAAATATGAACAGTTTTTTACGAATATAGCTTAGTTGCTATCTGTGTCGGATAAAACTTAAATTATAAAGTGGATAGATTTATTTACTAGGAGCCGCCAATAGAAAAGCACCAATTGTATTAATTTTTTACTATTCGAAAGCTTCATTTTACAGAATGAGAGTTTTTTATTATATTGCAATATCAATAATTTACAGGAGCTAATAACAACCCGTGTCTTAGGTTGTGCTATGTAATACAGGTTTATAGGTAATTAAATAATTACCAGGTTAAGGTTAACACATTAGAAAATAAAGATAAGTTGACAAAATCTACTTCAAGCTACTACCAATTAATAACAAAAACAACTATAAGCCTTTCAAATAAAACACTTAAAGCGTAAAAAAAATATTCGACATAGAAACTTATACTAAGTACAACAAAGGACATGATCTGGACACTAATTGATCTTTCTGCATTAAATAAAAAATAAAATTTATTTTAAATAAAATTTATTTAAATTTAAATTAAATAAAAAATAAAAATAAAATCGTAAGATAAAACGGAAATAAATTGTTATACAAAACGATATCGTTTACACAACAACCCAGTAGGAAATACTAATTATCGATTACCAAATACATTTTTACATTCGTATGAAGGTTTATATTTTACTTTGATCGTGACACAAGTATTAGGATGCTATGCTATGCGTGTTGCGTAAGAATCGCTGGAATATTACGCAATCGATGTTTGTCCTTCGTTGACTTTGACTTTCTTTTGCCTGTAGTCGCGCCTTTATATAATTCTTATGCAATCAAAATAATTACGTGATTGTTTGGAATTTATGACATTATTAACTGGTGATAAGAGTAGCATACAAGAGCTATTACGTCACTGGACTCAGATCTAATTTCGATCAGAGTTGAAATATGGATACTAATATTATAAAGAGGAAAGATTTGATTGTTTGTTAGTTTGTTTACATTAAATAGGCTCCGAAAAAACTGAACTACTAAATCTCCAATAATGTGTAAAAAAAATTACCTAAAATATTCTTTACTTTGAAATCTGGTCACTATGTGCATTTTCGTCCAACTTAAGAGTTTATATAAAATGTGATTTTACGAGAAGGCAGATGTTTCAATGCATGGCATGCGGCAAGACGAGCCGAACACGCCATTTCCTGAACCCTCTTCATTCGTTCAAGACGTATACTGCCTTACATTAAAGCTATTTCCTAATATCCTTTTTATAATTCTGCTTTCAAAACGTTTTCAAAACTTACATTTATTGCATGTATTGTGAACAAGATAGGAAATTATATCTAAAACTTAGGTACGAAATAATATTATTGTTCATATTTGTTTTAACTCATGTACATGAAAATAGAACGCGTTACTACGCTTGGGCAGCTTATGAATTGTAACTGTAGCGAAAATAGTTTGATATTTTCGAAAACCACATACGATTAGAGTCAAAGACGACGATTTTGATATATTCTCTACACAATATACATGGATAGTATTATTGTTTTTATTTTGCGTCAAAAAAAAGTATTCATACAAGATACCTTCCCTGTTAAATAAAGTAAAACTTAAGAAATTATATTTAAAATGTACAATAATAAATATAATAAATCGGCCTTTTCTAGAATGTTTCCCACTGCAGGGACACAGGCCTCCGAGAGAGGGAATGAGCCGTAATCCACCACGCTGGCCCAGTGCGGGTTGGTGGATGTCACATGTCTTCGAATTTGATGGTTCTAAGAACATGCCGGTTTCCTCGCAATGTTTTCCTTCACCGTTTTTTGGAGCAGTGGTGATGAAATCAATTACACAATGTAAAGCGCCTGCCTCGGTTCGGGACCTAAACCGCTGAGCCTACACTGCTCCAAAAATGTATTCCTATGGAAATCTCGTACTTACATGAGTTTTAGTTTTGTTTGTTTCTTAACTTTAAATTCAAAAATGTATATGAAAAAATGTTTACATATAAGTTAAATTTGAGTTGCGCAACTTACATAAGCAGGTTGGAGTTTTTCGTTTGCCTTGTTAAGATGGGATTTAAATTATTTTTCGAAGTAACTTCGATTGTTAGGTACTTCAGATACTTGAAAAGTCACTCGATCTTCATTGTGACGTCTATTCCTCTCTTCCTGCTTTAAGTGATCTAGAAATTTGAGAGTTTAGTTTCGGAATATGAAAAAACATTTAATCCCTTACGCATTAAATGTTTTTTCATTTTTTTAATCCCTTTTTTTAAAGCTTTACATGAACTCAGTATACTTACCACAATAATCATTTATAAATTAATTTTATTGTTAAAGTCATATTGTGTAAAGAAACCGCATAAAAATAGATATAGAAAGTATATTACTATTAAATTGAGTTCCAGAGCCTTATCAATTTATATCCTACTTGTGTGCTCATGTAATTTTCAATTCCTACATTTCGTACTTCGTAATTTGCTAGAGTAAGGTATGGCATTGATACAATCACAATACCACAGTGATACGGTCGAAACGCAAAGCCTAGCCAAGCGCCTCGTATCAAACATCCTCGTGCAATTTCAGTTCAGTGCGTTCAATCACATAATTCATTTATGCCCACTACAATTGAATCAGACCTGTCGATATATTTGACCATCTGTACATCTGTATCTACTTCTAGTATATGTACGTGTTCGTTACATCGGTGCTATTGAAGTATAATTTAAATACACAAACGAGGAGGCCATCGTAACACAAAATTGTAAAGGCAGAATGATATGCACGCCTTAGAGGGGAGTTATTAGATATTATATGTTAGTATTTTAATGTACTCAAGTGTGTATAGTGTTAATTATATTTTATATTTGTGTACGCTGAACAAAATAAAACAATATAATATTATAATTAAACATTTTTGCTGTAAATCCCTGTTGCTATTATTAAAACTTATTTCAGAGTTATCTTGTTATGACGGACGAATATTTTGTATAACGATGTCCCGGTACGATACACAAATTGGCAATTTGTTAGCGTCGAGTTAGCAATAGTTTTGCACAAAACGTAGTGACATCGTTATCAGAGCGATGTTTTCATGTAGAGATAAACTTACTGATAACAAGTAATTTGCGAATGCGTTTGTTCGTTCCGGATAAACTCTACTACTGCACCGATTTTTTTTTCTTACTACCGAAGCGACGTTGGAGTGGATTGCTACCACATATATCATTTTTAAACAAAATCTCTTATAGAATACAATAAATAAAAAGATAAAAAGAAATAAAAGTTTAATACATACATTTATTTGAGAATAATTTTGCAAGAATACGTGATTTTTAATGCTGGCTAATTCAACTTATTATAATTTAAAGCAAATGAAAGATTGCTTATTCGTTACTTACGCCTTCACTTCTATTTTCATTAAAATTCCCACACACATTGAAAGTGTTACTAAGAGATAGAAAAACATAACTCTCATTTCCAGAGTCGGATGCAATGGTAATGTGATACGTGGAACTAGTTTCAAACATTTCCGGCAACAGATAGTACTGAATGTCCATATATTTATTACGACATAAGGAATATGTAGCTTCGTTATCGTATTGCCGTATCTGTACGCTCTCTAATTGAAGTAGACATTCGAGCAGGCAGCGCGTACACGTACCGGTCGACCTACCTCGCCTCACAGAGAATCTTGTTTGTATTTCCAGAAGATAGTTTTCCTATACAGCGTACAGTTACTATTGTATCCAATGTTTGGAATATTCAAAGGCATCAAAGGTTGTTTGATATCCGTATTGTCAAAATCGGTAACAAAGCATTAATTAACGTAAGAATGCAACTTAGATACCGTATCACTGTTCAACATTCGAATTACGTACTATGGACATGAACAATGAAGTCTAAGCTAATTTTAAAGTTATATCTTAGCCAAGTTTTGTGCCAATACGGATAAACATTTACGACTTTTTTATATCAGGCAAACGAAGAAGTGGGGTCGCATAACGACGTCTAATTACTTAGTGGTAATTATTGCATCCTGCATCCGCAACAATTAGAACAGTTACAAACGACAATTGCGTTGCGAGAAAATGGATAAAAAAAAGAAAGGAATGGAACATTTTTAATATAAAACAATATGATCATACTTTATACGGATTAGGTGAATATAGTAGCAATAATAGTTTCTAGAATTGTGTAATAATATTATTTTTACACAATTCTATAAACTAGTATAATATATATCATAATTAGCACTTGATATTTAAGCTTGTGTGTTACATAAAGATTTTCGACACCTTTGTTAAGCTGTTGGATTAAAAACAAATAGTAATATTTAATTGCTTTTTTTAATCCAATAATTTTAAAAATATATCGAAAATCTTTATTTTATTTAACACACGAGCTTAAATATTAAGTGCTAATTATGATTAACGGTTAAATACTGACATAGACTAACGATAATTAAATTAAGTTATAGTGTCTTCTCCAGATGGAGTTATGAGGTTTTGAAGTTTACGAGAAATTGATTAATTATGTTGTATCTGGTATAAGTACTACTCTACTCTTAGTGGAAAACTTTCATTAGATGAGACGATGAGTTTACTTTCAATGTATTACAAAAGAATCACGTTTTACAGAATTAAACGAAATCTCTTGAATTTCAGTCAGTTCGTTTATGAATACCAAGTATTTTAATAAAATATTCTCAAAACTATATTACGGGGCGAGAGGAGTATCTTTTGTTTAATAAAGCTTTGTAAGATGGCTCTGCGGCAGACATTTACTGGAAATTCATCAGGCAATGAGAGATTCCTTTGATGCACTGCATGAAAATATCTGAACTGGGCATATTTGTTTTATTACGTGCACTCTCAGTTCTCGCTTAGGAAATTAATTAATATCCTCTCAGCGATAGTCCTTATTACTTTTGTTAATTTTAAACGTCATTTGGAGTGTAGTAAGAGTGAAGGTACACTTTTGATATTGCAGTGACAAATAATTTAAAAATAGATATACAATATAATTAACCTATAGTTAAGTTACAACCGTTAACCATGTAAGCTTACCATTGCCAATTCTTTTATGTAGGACTTAAGAGGGAATAAAAAAGTTAATGTCATACTCAACATAAAAACAAATTTTAACCGCAACATCCTAAAGGTAGAAAAGGCCTTTTACATCCGATACCAGAAAAAAACCTTTCCCTTTTAAAATAGAGATTTCCAGACGATTCGAAGGTCAATAAATATTATATAATACTAATTATATATAAATAAATAATAATGCTTAGTGTTGAAACTGAATATAAAGATTTCGTGCGCCCTTTTCTAATTGCTAATGTGGGGTCAGCACAGTATAACTGTAGAGCTGAATACAAGTACAGCCTATGCCAGCCGCCTGCCATTACTTAAGTCTTATTCACCAGTGAGATTCGTTGACGAGTTACATAAAGGTCACGATATCGCTAACCGGAATTCATATCTTGCGGTCCTCCTTCGTCTTCATGGAATTCCGCGGAAGTTTTCTCCCGTGTCATTACTTGCTTAGTGTTGTTGTGTTAGAACCAATCGAATCTAGGATAAGAAGGCCACGTGCTGTACACATTTAACAAATCATTTACATCGTGCGAACTATTTTCTCAGTTTGTAGCATGGTCCAGCCCTTGTCAATAACTAAGCGATTTGATAATGCATAACGCACAACGTTTTAAGAAGCATTCTGGTCGCTGGTGATTGGTGATTTAAAATACTTGCCAAGAAAAAAAATAAAATAAAAAAATGAGATAAAATTCGAGGTATTTCGTAAATATCTTTCTTTAAATACACATTTTATGTTTTTCGCTCGGGTTCGAGGTTTTTCTCACAGGACCGATCGTGAAATCTAGTTTCCTGTTCAAACTCAAAATCGGTAAATGATGGTGTACTACAAAGTCGTTCGTACTTGGTACATCCATTGCTATGCAAATGCACTCTAGTTGTGTGCTGTGAAGGCGGAATAAGTACAATGGAAAATTTATTACAGAGTGCCGATGCTTCGAGTTATATTGGATTACTCTCGTAGATATTCTTAGATATAGAGCATGGACAGACCAAGTGTGTGAAACCTGAATTTGTATAATTAAATCATCATCATCCTGCCCTTTTCCCGCCTTATGTGGGGTCGGCATTAGTTTTCGACTTCCATGTCAATCTATCATCCGTCATTTCAGTCGTCACTCCCTTCCTGATCATGTCATCTTTCACGCAATCCGTCCATCTTTTCTTAGGCCTACCCCTACCGACATATCCCTCTACATTCATTTCTAAAACTTTCTTTGTCACATGCCATTCTTCCCTCCTCATAACATGCCCATACCATGCTAACCTTTTGCTCCTTAACTTTTCCACTATCGGTGTATACTATATATATACTCGTTTCGTACACATACATCCATCTCAACATTCGCATTTCTGCCGCATGCACTCTCTTTTCATCTGTTCCTTTAATAGCTCAACATTTCGATCCATACATTATGACAGGTCTTATGGTGGTCTTGTAAATTTTCCCCTTTATCTTAAGGGGAACTCGTGGGTCGCATGTCAAGCCCGTGACCTGTCGCCATTTCATCCATCCCGCATTTATTCTATTTTTCACGTCACGATCAATATCACCATCGTTTTGGATCAATGACCCGAGGTACCGGAAGTCGGAGCAGACTTGAAGAGATACATTGTCTAAGGCCACGGGGACATACCTGGATGGACCACCGAAGTCGCAGAACAGGTGTTCTGTTTTTGTTCTGCTTATCTTTAGTCCGACCCTCTCCAGTTTGTCCTGCCATTTTTCAAGTCTACTCTGGACCTCAAGCGCATTTTCCCCAACAAGAACAATGTCGTCGGCAAACAGCATACACCAAGGTGCCTCCTCCTGTATATCCGATGTTAATGCATCAATTACCAGGCCGATCCTTGGTGCAAACCCACAGCCACACTGAACTTGTCGGTTACTCCGGCTTCAGACCTGACTTGAGTATTCGCACTTTCATACATAGCACGTACGAATCGTACGTACTTTCCAGGCACTCGTTTCTCTTGCATAGCACACCACAGAACCTCACGGGGCACCCTGTCATATGCTTTCTCGAGGTCAATGAACACCATATGCAAGTTCTTGTGTGCCCGTCTGTATTTTTCACACAGTTGGCGTAATAATTTGTATAATTAAATACGTCGCCAATTATGAGAGTCAACGCCTAAGTGCCGTACACGTGTTATCAAATACAGATGCAATTTCGATAACTTGTTACGTAGATTGTTGATGAAAAAAAAATTAAAGCAATATGCTTTCGATACAAGTTGCAGATTAGATCAGAGCAAAACTGAGTGAGAGAGAGAAAGAGTAACTGAGTTATGCAGAAAATATTTTATATATATTTGAAGGAGTGCTTAAAGAGAAAGCTTCGAGTGCTGTTCTAAGGAAAGAATGTAGCGTACATAAAGTTATTTTTATGAATGTTAATATTTATTGTTGCATTTCTAAGGTTGAAATAAGGATAGTATAGTTGAAGTATACTTTATTAGAAATATGTTTTGTTTCAAAATCTCGGGATAAGTTGGCATAGCTTTGAGCTACTGTTGATATAGAACGAAGTAATATGTAGGTGTGAGAAATATGAATATTTGAAGATTCGACTATCTAGTTTGAATTCGAGCTATTGTTTTTTTGTGGTGCGGTATAGCCAATAAGATTCCCACGGTAATACTATATATGTATCAATACAGTTCCAGTTAGCTTCGATGTCATAAGCCATCAGTTTTGATTGCTTCCAAATATACCATTAACCAGTTATTTTAAAAATCTTCACTAATGGAATCAAAAGTCAAAAGGTCCTAGAATGGGGCTCACGTAAAATGGTTCACCTTGATAGGACTCCTACAACACTAACTGAAACTTAGGCCAAGATTGTCCAAAGAGGACGCCGAGGTCAATCAGCTAGCGTCTCTTGACTAATAAAGACGGCAAAGTGGTATTATACATTAATCTGACACGCATTGAAAGTAATGCTTCATTAATATTTACAAAATTACCGGTGTAAATAAAATTGGTAAACCAAGGTTTTGTGGTCCGGTCCATATTTAATAGGATTGGCCGCAAAACTACGCAGTCGTTGTGTGAAGTAATAGTTCGTCAAATCCGTCAAATTTTTAAATTTATTTCGACTGACAATTCATTACATAAATCCAAAACCACTCACCCAAGGTACAGAGAGTTCGCTATCCGTTTTTCGGCGATAAGTAACAACTCCTAAACTTCCTGCTATCCTAAGACCAGCCAAATTTGAAACATATAATTATCTAATTGAGAATACCAGTTACCATTTTGGATAATTATAAGTGTAGGAAAGTGTGAATAAATTAAAAAAAAATTAAAACATATTTAAATATATAAATATAGTTTCATACAATCCATACACATTAGACTTTATATGGCTCAGAAAAGAAAAAATCATTTCAAATAAAGTATCTCCGGATCCGCTCTTAAAATAATTAGATATATGTATTTCCAAGAGCCGCTTCCCGTGTGGTATTCGAGTGCCTTTCAAGTTTCATCTTAAACATTTGCTTTCGTCCAATTTGTTTGCACGTTGACTTCCCTATGATGTCTCCTCAACCGTTATGTTATTTTAGCAATTGAATGTAGTTTAATCAATTTCAATTTAGACATTACAGTATCGGTCAATATTTTGTCCAAATAGAAATATACATAATTATATTGTCTATGGATGTATATATAATACTTGATGTATTAAAACACTGTTAAACCATGTTTGATTCAATGCATATTGTATATTCTATAAATTTTTATTCCTAATAAGCAATAATTTAGTTAAAATTGAGTTGTTTTGAACTCTTGGCTGTTGACTGGTAACAGGTTTTCTTAACAATCTACTGTCGTAAATATTATATCTAACATATCCTTTTGGCCCCACTTCGTATTCTCTGAATTTTACCTTGTATGATGACTAGCAGGAGTTCATACCTTACTTATCTCATAATGCTGCTATTCTATCTATACTTTCTTCACCGAACGTGAAACTATTTCTTATGCCATGTAACTTATTTGATTTAAAATGTTTTTGATTTAAAGTAGCCTTATTTTTATAAAGATACTTCTTGACGCTACTCTTCGATGTTGTTCTTTAACAATATTGAAGTGTAGCAATGAGCCTCTTTCAATATAATGAGGAAAATAATACCTTCTTCGTAGGAATTATTTTTCTCATTATAATACTCTCTAAGTTGTTTTCAAAAAGTGTTTCATACAATTCTTGTTTTTCTTAATAATGCTTAGAAATGTGTAGTGAAAAAGGCAGTTGTTTAGATAATGTATCTTCGAAATAAGAATTTAAATTATAATTTTTTACATTTCATATTTGAAAATAATTTCTTTTTAATACAATGGCTTCACAATATTAAAATAAATTGACAATCATTTCTACGAAAAGATTGATTGAATTTTTCCAATATGATTTAACAATAAGAATTTTTGCTTGCTTTTATAAATTCAATGATATTGTAAAACTATTTAGCGTTTCCTTGGCTTCCGTCTGCTATCGGTTTTCTTTAATCATTTTTCAATGGGCTTGATTTCGTTATTCAATTTTATTTTGTTTGATTAAAAATATGTTTGCAAAATTACAGGCTTTTGTTTCGTACTTCAATCAACAATTGAACCACTTGCTTGTTTTCTTATTTACCGAAATAAAAAATCAACTTTATATAAAAATACTAGTATATAAAATATCGCAAAAATTGAACTGGCAATTTTCTAATTTTAACATTTATAGATTGTACTCTAAAAATATCTGAATGCTTGAAATGTAATTTAGTTACCCATAAATTTAATGCATGGGCCGGAGCAGGCGGTTGAATTTGATTTACTATTCAGTGTATCGAAATCTATTCATTGGCCTGACCAACAAGACTACGAACGAGGAGGCCAGTAACATGCTTCGGCTATTAGCAGTTACTTCAATTGGAAGCATTGTATGTGCACTTCTATGCCGATTGACTGACTGGTCACTGTTTGCATCGCATTGCGGAGAGGCATCAAGAGTTACACAGGGCTCGAGGCGGCATGACGCAGAAGGCTAAGTGTTAAGAGTAACTTAGCTCTCTCAGTAGAGGGAACGTCGGCTTGAGTTGTTAGTTTATTATTATCTCTCTACATCATAATTTTCTATCCTTTTTCCCACATTACGTGGGGCCGGTACAGTATGGACATAGTCTTTGCATGGTTGTACTGGACACGTACTTTAAACTTTTATATTATTTTAATAATCGTATTATTTAAATACAATAATAACTGATAATCAAAGGACAGTTATTAAAGGCCATTTCAAGTAGTTACAATATTCAACCGCAAAATGATTCATTTGGATATCTATACGAAGAGTACAGATATCGTATCCGCGCTGGTAATCTATGTACGGCACGCTGCCATCAAAGCTTTGTATCAAAGGGATTTCTCATTTGTGTATTTAAAGGGGGAGATTAATACTGTACTGTTTGAATGCAACTTCATACACAGCCGGCGAATGTAATTACTCCAAGCCCGTCAAAGGGGAATGTCCGTCACTGAGCGTCCTCAATCAAATACGACGTTTTGATAGTTGTTTATAATAATTTTTGGATAGAATTATTTTCGCAGTTCTTGATAAGTAGTTAGGATTGGTTGGAAATTAAATCTTTATTCTAACGAAATAAATAAACAATATAAATAAATACTATAATATGATAAAATAATAAACAAATACAAATAAAAAAACAACCTCTAAGGATTCCTTCGACAGGGGAGAGTTGAACAAAGGTTATAGAGGAACGCAAAGAATCCCGCGGACGCTTCAACATATCTGGGAGCTTTTTGTATCTTGTATTCTTACGTCACAACAATTGTTCGAACTTGGCACTGATCTTTTATATGTATATATATATATATATATATATATATATATATATATATATATATAAAAGTTCAAGAATAGAGCTTAGCTTATTTAGGCTGGATATAAAAATATTAGCAAATTATGTTTCACAATTTCCATCAAAGCCTACAATAAGTATTACAGCAATAACATGCCGTCCGGAATTTCATCTAAGGTATATACATAGTTTATTTATACTTAAATATTTTTTTACGTAAAAAGTGGTAAATGCACGTAATAACTAGAATGTTATTTAACCAATCGTATTGCCTGACTATGAATTGATTGACATTTAATGGATCTTAAGTTTTAATAATGGAAATAATGAAAAAAAAGATGTGTGTGGTCTATCGTCATGAAGAAAGACCACACCCGTTGTATTGATCCTCTTCGGCCGCATTCTCTTAGCTTCTAACTTTAATCTCTTCAGTTGTTGGTAGTGGAGATCCGATCCGATCCGAGATGTGCCTGGTGATAAAAGCTCGCTATGAACAACACTTCCATACCCACCATACACAGAACATCACCTAATTGCTAGTTAACCCGGATTTTTGGCGCAGTCCGTGAATCCCGACCGACCTTTGACCACGACGTTCATCTCATGTTCTTGCCGTACGTGATGCACTTAATATTATGCAGTTATCAATTTCTTCAAAGTTTCGGTTTCTATGCGTCTGAATAAAGAGTCATAAATGACTACATGGTTTATTATGTTGTTTTATTGAGCTCATGTTTTACCCAAATATCAAGCTCATTTCAAAAGGTGCAAAACTGTTTTAAAGTCAATTCAGAGTTCTTCGGCTATGTCGAAACTACCGACATGCCGATCCCACACCAATTTTGTCAAAAAAGTCGTCTACTTTATTCGTAACAGGGCGAACAGAGTGAGGTGCATCTTCGACATCAAATTTTCCGGATTTAAAATGCTTAAACCAACTTTGTGCTACTCTTATTGACACCTCATAGACGTCATATTTTTTTTCTCGGCTAGGGTTGCATACTTTCCTATTTTTTTTTAAATGTATCGAATTTCTTCATTACATTTACTCATTTTGAAAGAGAGAATCAAATGAAAATAGCTGGCAATAACATTTTTCTGATTTATTTCTTTTTTTTTAAATGTAGCATTCTTAATGTCATCAAAACCAGCCAGATACAAATTGTACAGCCAAAGAGATTTTTTTACAAGTTTATACGACGTGCCATAAGCGAAAAGATTTTTTCCCCGATCTAAAAATATATTTCCAATTTGCTGCCTGCAAAACTAATCTGTGTAGCGACTGAATCCAATCTTTTCAGTTCGCAGCATGAAAGAAAATTCGTTGATCTCGCTACCGCATGCATTTCTAATTTGAGTTGGAATTCGTAATAAAATATTATTTTAAAAACATTCTACATTCGCTTCAGTTTTATACAGTAGTAATGCTTAGGAGCAGTAGTGGCTCAGCGGTTTAGGACCCGACTTACGTACTGTGGGTTGCGGGTTCGAACCTCAGGCAAGGCAACTTTACTTTGTGTAATTTATTTCCTCAACACCGCTCCAAAACGGCGAAGGAAAACATAGAACGCCAATTTTTTTATGTGAGCATTACTTGGGTCAGTTCGTCGTTTTGGGTCGATTCGCCAGCTTACACGTGCAAACCTGTACAGCTTTGCCAAGCTTGGTTGCAAAAGCTAAGTAATAAAATCAAAATATCACAGGACGACATGAGAAAACTATTCTGCTATTATTTTAAGCCGATATCCCATTATTTCCTGTTATGTAATTGGGCAGCTCCTGTCAAGGAGTAACAGAAAATACCGAAACCAAGGAGAAATGTATTAATTTCTGTGTTACACTTATATGCTGCATCTCTATGTATCGTAATATCATATACTGATCTATATCGTCAGAATAAAATTCGTAGTAGTAGCTAGTAAGGATAGCGTTTGAAACTACTGGACCAATTTTTATGTACCTTTTACCAATATAAATCTTAATAATACAAAAGTATGCAGCGTAAACTATGTTTTTAACAATAGCATGCCATATTCTAATTCACTCTTATGCTACTTGTTAAACAACAGTATAATATTAAATAAAGAAACAAATTTTGTTCAAAAAATATATTCAAACATCTGTTCTCTCTGTCACACAAGTAACACTACTCTTGTTTTAACCAGATAACGTTTAACTGACCAGATTGTAGCGTAAATAATCGTATTAACATAGAGGCAGTCCCTCGACCTTGTCGCCTGCAGTCCGATGTGTGTGTAAAGATCACAAGGTACAATGTCAGGGGCACAGAGCATATTATACATAAAGATAATATTGTATTGGGTGTATGTTTAGTAGAGATGGTAGGCATGTTAAGGATTTTGAGCGACGAGTGAGTGCGGGAAATAAAATGAATGGGGCTATAGGTACAGTAGTGAGGAGTCAGAATGTGTCTATGAAGGCTCGTCTAGCAATACACAATGCTTTACTAGTCCCCATTTTAATGTATGGAAGTGAGAGCTGGGTTTGGCAGGAAAAGCATGCTAGTCGAGTTAATGCCGTTGAGATGCGATCCTTAAGAAGTATGTTAGGCGTGACTTTGAATGATAGGGTTAAAAATAGCGTAAGGGAAGTATGGCTTAAAAGTGGACGTTGTGACTAGAATTGAGAAAGGTATTCTTCGGTGGTTCGGGCATGTTGAAAGGATGAATGAAGAGAGAATAACAAAACAAATTTATGTTGCAAAAGTGAGTGGCAGTATTGGTAGGGGACGCACTAGGAGAACTTATATCTATCTGATTAATGACTTACTAAAAAAGGGCGATGTAAGGAGCACCCATAACCGACGAGCATGCATGCGTAGATGTATGAATGTGGAAGAAGCGAGAGAGGTGTGCTAGGATCGCGCCAAATGGAAATCCATAATCTCTGCCTACCCCTCTGGGTTACGGGCGTGAGCGCATATTTATTTATTTATTTATAGATAATCAGAAATTGGTATCAGAAAGAGAATGGCTTTGGACGGAAATCGTGTTAGTAATTTCATAGTAGTGATGTCAGTAGCAACTGATGCGTTAAAAAAATCCTTGAATAAATCGTACAACGTACGCAAAACTATTGATTTTTGCAAATAATGAAGGGGTGCAGTGAATAATCCTTTTGTACCACAACGCGTACCCGCGTACACTAGCCCGAGGGTCTCCTCTCACGCTGTCACCATTCCGGAAGCTAGGGTTGTGTGCACCTCTTTTACAGATAAATAGAGTATTACATTAGTAACAATTTTTATAGGAGAAGGACGCAAATAAGCAACGGCTCATTTAAAATGCTCTTTTTGAGACAAAGGCCAACCCTACTACCAACATTAACACTAACAGCAACTAGGATTGACCTCTGTATCTTGTCAAGGTGTATTTCTTGATGTACTCTTTAAGCAAATGCAGCAAACTGAAAATATCGTTGAAATGTATAAACTTCTAATTGATGTTATCAAAAACACTTTACTTTCATTCGTTTCCTCTTAATTGGGGTCGGCACAACACATTTTCTTCCCCCACGCTTTATTATTTTTCTATTATTGTCATTCCAGCAGGCACACTTACTGATGCCATCTATCACGCAATCAATATACGAAATCTAAAACATACTTTATGTCTTTAAGAAGAAAAAACGTAGAGATATTTATTTGGGGAAAAAGAATATGCATTACGCAAAAGTGAAAGCGTAAATTTATCAGTTGCCTCATTCTAACGCGATTTACAACTTCAATATCCCATTAAGCCGTAACGCTGAGCACTTATCGAGCCTCGGAATATTCATATTTTTAGACGTAGAATAAATTTACGTTGCAGTTATATCATTTACTGATTTTATATAAATTAAAAAAAAGCATAGAAAGATGTAATCGTGTCGCAGTTTGGTTAGGTATGAACAGCTACTTTTTTAAATTGTCAAGTCTTAAATAGAACACCATGCCTACTTCCGACACACCGAGCGTTCGAATGGAACGATTCGAATCGTTCAACTTTCGTACGACAAAGGATAGGAACAAGTTGTCAACGTCAATGTTTCCGTCCAACTATGACGTGGGTGCCTTCAAGATAATAGTGAATGCTGGCTGTTGCAGAACTAGGGCGTACCTTATCAAACATGTTATAAAAAAAACATTTTAACATACTGTCATTAGTTGTAATAAAATAAGTGATCCGTTTAAACACATCACTATAACGTTGTTAATGAAGCGATTGGCGTCAAGAGGGATGTCTACACCATCGACATCGCGCAATTAGACAACGTCAAGCCGTTCGATTTTCAAAAGACTTAATTGCAAGGCGCACCAACATAAATGCTGGTGCAGGTGGTATTAAATACTCAATAAGTTCGAAAGGGTACTGCAAAAAATGTTTTTGTTTTGTAAATAGTCGTAAAATATAACTTATCGAAAAAGGGTAACTTTTTACAAATTTAATACGCGCGGACCAAATGATTTTACAGTTATTATATGGAAGTACCATCAAACGTATCTATTAAGCATGATTTGTGAGTTTCAAGTGCACCCATCAAAAAGTTGAAAGCGCTGGAGAACTGCAACTGGGCGCTTGTGGGGCATCGTATAAAAATGTTGTGAATTTTAATTGATACCAAACCACTTCACATCGTACTTCATAACCTTCATAAATTGAAACTTTTTGAGTGTTCTTTTTTATCTTTTAATTTTGCATTGTGGATAAAAGATCCTTAAAAAGTGAACAATTGGTGCCAAGATATTAAGAGAAACTTAAAAATATACAGAGGCATGTTGTCGATATCTTGGATTCTCTGTTCTTATTGTCCTGCCCCTCCGTGAAATGCCAAGAAGCACTCAATAATTTCGTTACGTAAACTTAAGTAAATCAATTTTAACCTATATTTATTTTTCTAAGTCTTGTAAAGTATATCTTACAATATTCTTACAAATTCGAGACCAAATTAACTCGATCAACTAACGTGAAAGGCACACAGTATCGTCATAAAATATATATTTTTCTTAAAACAAGCAATAATTGACCTTAATATAAAGACACATTGTCTTAATTACGACTTGTTGCTCAATCTGTTGAATGAATATGCATATTCATAAACGTAAACCCTTTAATATTGAGCTTTATTCCCCGAGAACAGATTCGCATTTGCCTTAATAGCACACTTTGTCATTTTCACCCCAGCCGACGAGTTCTTGACGTAATGTTGAAAAGCCAACACCTTTGAATGGAAAATGTTTTTATGCAACATTTTTCAAACAGGCCACTTTTCTGTAATAATGAGTTTAAAGTCTTTTGGCGGAATACTTTTCATGAACGAATATTAGTTTTGATTTAATTTTTTATTGATTTGATTGATTAACAATTCGATAATCGACTCATAGCTGGCTTTTATTGATATTATGATTAATTTTCTGAGTTCAGTATTTCATGTGATATCCACAAAATCTTACGACTATTACCATGATGGGTAGATAGTAGTAACAAATGTGTCAATTTTCTCCAGCTCTGGCACACCTCTTGCCTATTTCTATTGTGAACTACTTCATTCAAAATAAATGTGTACCTATATGTGTCCATGTTAGTCATTTGTTTTATTAAATGTAACGTCATTGATAAGTAATATTTTTGTTTTTTATTTATTTATTTAGGAAACAAACAATCGCTTTAAAACACAGTAGTAAAGTTTCATAAATTTGTATACAATTATATACAATACATAAATGAGCCAAAAACAATAACAAATGGTTAAAATTTAATTAAATCTACGATTATAATTAATTACAAAAGATAATTTGTAATTTTGCTTTGAATTTTATTCTTATATAATTCTAAGTTATTACTAAAAATATCAAAATCTACAAAAAAATTATTATGTACATTAACACTACGTCTAAAGAAACTTATTATAACTATGTACGGATTTATACAAAGGAACGACAAATAACCAATAATATCATTTTTTTAATCTAGTCACCTGTCATTAACTTTTTTTTTCATTCAACGATGTGTCTGTTAATAACGGCCAGTCAATGTTATTTATTTCATTTGTACTCATAATTATTGACGCAGAAAATTTCACTCAAACCGTGAAAAGTATCAGTAAATGGTTAATTACCCTTTCTGAGCCAGAACATATTTTATCGACACCGTCCGCTTGTATTTTATTTTATAATGTCCTATATTTTTTTCTGCACCTATTTGTAAAACAAAGGCGTCCATTAATTGAAAATACTTGTTCGGAAAATGTGCAGTTCATTTATTTTGCCTTTGTGCCTGCAAATTGCTCGCAGATTGATTTAATTATTGGGCTCGCACTTTTGAAACAATGATTATGAACAACAAATCAAATTATGTATGTAACATTTATGGTATATGTGGATTTATTATCTAGACATTACATATTTTTTTATGTAAGTCATCCAAGTAAGTCTCTCTGTATGGAACCAAATCTGTGAGCATCCATAAACTGATCCGTACTTTCTAATTCTTTTTTTTTATTTATACATCACTTGTATAAGTAAATACCTAAAAAGTATTCAATATATATTTTAAAATACGCAGTCTATTGTAAGCGGATTTCCATTATTCTTTTTTTCTGGGTCTTTGGATTTCTAGGTCAATATAAAGTTACCCTAGAAATCCATGACACAGAACTAAAACTAAAGTGGGAATTTACGTGCAATTAAGACAAGTGGTTTTATCGCACATTGAGTGGACTCCAGAACGATGGTAATTATTTTCTTTTTTTCATTTATTAAGGGGTTATTCCGCTTCGTTTTAAAAATAGCATAGGTATTAAAAACATGCGTTACCTATATATATATATATATATATATATATATATATATATATATATATAGTCAGTGGTAGAGTACGCAACAACAACATCTGTTGCACGAATGGGCCGGCTCGACTGGTGAAATAACACGACCACAGAAGACAGGCAGTAAAGTAGAGTGAGGTGCCGGAAGCCTAATTCTAGTTCTCTTCCCCTTCCCACGCTTTTCTTATAAGGAAAGGATGGGAAGGGGAAGAAAACATGACGGTGGAGGGGATGTCCCCTCCTCTGACCATTAAAGGTGGGCAACGCATCTGCAACGCATTAGTTAGTTGCAGATTTCTATGGGTAATTGAACCACTTGCTCGTTTGCCAACTAGTACTATAAATAAAAACCAGGTCTGAGACTAGCATAGTATTTAAGGGACTACGAAGTAATTTTAACCTTTATTACTTTAAGGATATCTTATGTATGAATGAAAGTTGGATTTGTGTTATTGGCAAAGACGTCATCGCAATTTATTTAAATAATAAGACACTGCTAACTTTCCATGGGTTTCTATTCGAGAAGGTATATCCCAATCGGGTTATAATAATAAAGTAACGGCTCGAGCCGAGGCTCCCCCTACGGAGGGAGCCCTCGAGCTTAGTTACTCTTAAAGAGGCTTAGACTAGGCGCCCTCTGCGCTCTGCCGCCTCAAACCCGGTGAATCTGTAAAAGCCTCCTCCAAGCTTAAAGTGACAAGTCGGGCACAAAAAAAATCGAGAAGGTATAATTTTTTTTTCGGTATTCCATTCCATATCCTATAATCGAAATTTCATCTCTTTCATTCTGTCGCACAGCTTGTCACAGCTCTTCACAACAATATTGTTTTTTTTTCTATCACAAAGTGATAAGAGCCTAAGAATACCTCTGAAAGAAATTGTAATATTAGCTATATTAAAACTTCTGTTATTCTTGTATAACCATAAACAGTATGAAATCATGTTTACTGTGTAACTAAATATTTCGTCGCTTACCACAGATTAGGTTTAATTGTTTATATTAAAAACGGACCCAGCAGGCGTTGTCTTGCATGACCGTTGAATTGTCTGCCCATTAGAGGGATTATCAAAGGTCTATTATTAAAAAAATAAAAAAACACCCCTCGATGGCAGCGCCACCTACCGGGTCAAATCGAATCTAAAGCATCCCGGAACCAACTCAAATACAAATGAACAGAAGATATACCTAAAGATATATCCGAATGTAAGGTTGTTTCCTTGTTTGTTACGCCTTAGCGACTCAATCGGTAATCATTAAAAGTATACACACACTGTTGGGAAAACAGAAAAGGGCACATTCTAACTATCATAGAGAGAAAAATATAACCTCATTGCGGTTAAGATAATGTTATACGCAAAGATATAACAAGATGAAGCCATCGTAAGTCGCCAATAAAATCCAGCTCAGTCATTTGTTTCCCGCCTCACGAATACAAAATTTCCATGTTGAAAAACAGCTGACGGTTTGCGATATGAAATCGTGTCAAAACTGTACCTCAAAGAAAGAAAGTGTACGTACATCACATTTCACTTTCCCGGCGAAAATTAAACTTCACTTTTGAAATTTGAATTTGTATACTCGTAGAACACGGTATCTATGGTTATACGATTATGTTTTGCTTTTGTTCTACTTTTTGTCACTTTTATATCTAACTAGTAACCCGCCCTGGCTTCACCCGGGTACCACTAATTATGTTGATCCGATCGCTACCAAACACAGGAAAGTGCCAATCTGGACAATCCCTGTAAATTTCATCGATATCGGTCCAGCTGTTTCGGAGTCTATAGGTCTATACATACTTCTCTTTTTATGTACTATTTTTTTCATTAAAAGTATCATATGTTACTTCTAATACCTCTAATAATACGTGTACAAGGTTTCATGAGTAGTTTTCGCGTGAAAGCGTAACAAACAAACGTACATTCACATTTATAATATTAGTAGGGATTCCTAGTTATTCAACACGTAATAAAGGTACAATCATTTAGTAGTAGTGCGAAATCGTAGTTTTATGTACATAAGAATCAAAAAATTATAACTTTATTAAATTGAAACTTCTATACAGACGGTACAGCCGCGCAGAGCTAGTTTTTTGTGGTTGTTAATTCGTAGCTCCGCTACTGATTTACCGATTTTGACGATTTTTTTTATTCGACAGATAGTGCTCATATGTTCCCATTTTTTTATTATCAAAAACTGACAAGTTATTTTTGAGTGATTCTGCGTATCAAATAGATAGGCAAAAATAGGTTTTTTTTTCTTTCTTGGCTTAGGTAGGCTAAACTATATTAAAATAATGTAATAATTTTTGTTTATTACATTTGATACTAAATAGTAGTTAGACCGTGTTGAATGCGAATGTAATATTCCTTTGATAAAGCAGTTATCATTATCGCTGTGAAAAAAATCTTTTCCAACTTTTAGCTACATGCAAAGAGTACTTTTTTGAGTTTGTTTGCAGCAAACCCAGCCTTTGATATCACATGTGTGTTAAATTAAACAGAGACTCCGCGAACGCGTTCCAATAGTTTAAGAATTCTTATAGTTTGACTTTAGACAACTCTTAAGAACACATAGTAAGGATAGTATAACATGCATTAGCAATGCTTGTTACCATTACTAACATTTAGTTTCCTCAGCAAGTGAGCATTTTTATAGACACTTATTGATATTCATACTTTGATCCGTGTTGCCAATTCGTTAGCAAAAGGAACAAATACAGTTTTATAACGTCAATTATTATTATATATTCAGTGGAATATAGTCTTTAAGCTGACGCATCAAATTTCAGTTTCATTCAGCAACATACATACGATAAATTAAAACAACCATTCCGTCTCTTTTAACGAACTAACCTGTACTACATAAACCATAACTATGAGAGATTTACGATCGATTTGAAACACGCTTTAGGACAGATTATGTCAATTAAAACGCACATTCTTTTGATTTCCAATGTACGTTGATAGGACTTTCGTCACAAAATCCGATTAAAATTACTGTAAAAAGTAGGTACTTATATCGATGATTAAAAATGCATGAGAGATTATGCCAGTTTAAGCCGAAATCTGACGTCATTGGGTTGGTGGGGTGCAACCGCTAAAGAATAAAATTTATTGATTTTGGATTTGCTTTGTTGACTTAGTACGCGATGTTTTGTATCACAAGCAATTAATTTAATAAATATTAGAATCTCTTAAAGTGCAAACCAAATAATACTTGATTTGAGATAAATATAATATAACCGTTAATCGGCAATTAATTGATACAATTATAAGATTAATAAAATTGATATACGATTATTAAAAATTCAATGTGTTCGATTTTCTGTTTTATTTCATTACAATAACTTAACACTTACTGTATAAAAACAGTTATATTTTAAGTAAAATATTAATAACTGGGATGTAAATAGTAGTAAAAAATGTACGCTCACGCCCGTAACCCAGAGGGGTTGGCAGAGATCATGGACTTCCATTAGGCACGATCCTGGCACACCCCCCTGGCTTCTTCTACATCCATACATGCTCGTCTGTTATGGATGCCCCTTATATCGCCCTTTTTTAGTAAGTCACCAATCTGATCGATATAAGTTCTCCTAGGGCGGATTTTTTTTTGACTGGGTAGGTATTTATAGCTACACCGGGCTCGAGAAGGCAGTGCGCAGATGGGGCCTAGCCTAAGCCTCTTTAAAAGTAACTTAGCAAGAGGGCTCCCTCCTTAGAGGGAGCAGGGCCGTTACTTTATTATTATAACCGGACTGGGAGGCTACCGAGCTCTTAGGTCGCTTCGGCGGAAGCTCCATGGAGTGACTGGGCTCAAGGGCCCAGTGACAACCCAAGCGGTCACGCGTTTATCATTACGGTTCGAGGGTGCCCGAGAGGGTCAAGCCTCGGCTCGACCGGTAGCTATTATCTATCTCATGCGGTAGACAATCAACACATCGCCTTGCGAACTATTTTCTAATTTTGTAGAAACTTCAACCTTTGTCAATAAATTTATGATTTGATAATGCTTAACGTACAACACCGTTACAAACGTCTTGGTTTATTGTGAAGGTTTCAGATTTTTTCTAAGTCTTAATATTGGCTCAACTATCTTGGACTATCGTCATAGTATGACAAAGACATAGATTTTATATAGATAAATTTAATAGCCTATTGTAAAGAGCAGAGAAATGGTAATACATATCTCATTTCAAATTAATTACATTGTATATATGTTAGAACAGCATGTTCAGATGAAAGGATCGCTTAATTCAAAGCAAAGGTCTTGTTAATAAAAAGATAACACTGGTTTTAATCATTTCCATTCAATCAAACACATTTGTCTTATAATTTATTGATAATGGTTTCCCGTTTAGTATAGTTAAAATCAAAAATATGAGCTGAGAAACTAATCGCGGACAGCGTTTTGATGCCTTAAACGAGTTAATTTAGATTTGGATTAATCCCATAATTAATTTGACAACTCTTGATTACAGCGTTTTGACGGTGATACCAAATTATTTATAACAATGAATTTCAGACAGACAGTCAATCAAATCATACTTTTACTTAATCAGCGCAAATATCCGTCGCCTACCTTCCATTTTCGGAGAATTTCGGACATTTGCGGAGAATGTGTCCGGCCCATTGTCACTTATGTTTTGCAATTCTTCGGTCAATATCCAATCCGGACAATGTCCACTCTACTTGTCTTTGAATAACCTTGAGCCGTCTAATGATGCACGTAGTGAGGGTGTCAGTTCCAGAAGTCATCGCAGGCAACAAACCTACTGTAATACTCAAATCATAATCATGTGGCAAAATTACATTTAGTTAAAAGAGATGGGATACTATGATATGCTGCGTCTAACATGAGCCTAAGCCAAATCCAATTCTCAGGGGGTCGTAATAGACTTTTGCACTCGATGTGGAAAGCTAAGGAAAATTTCGCGTGAAAATGTTGAAAGCACTTCATAATCTGCGTATTTCTACCCCCGCTAGTGGCATGTAACGTTGTAAACTGCAGAAGCATATTCTCTCTTCGCCTTTATATATGTAAAACAGATTATGTTCTAAGCTTTCTTCGACGTAAAGGCCTTGTATGTCAGCGTCGAGACTCCATATTTCAAGTATTATCCACGAGCATCTACGAGCATCTCAAAAATGCCTTTATCCGTTCCGTTGTCGAAACATTATATGTAAGTCAACTCGATTGAGATTGAATTAAAATTTTCGAGACGACAAAATAACTATGTATAGAAAACTATTATTTTTAAATCCCGGTGTTCACTTGGGTTTTTAATAAACTAATACAAAATCAATGAGCCGCGCAGCTGTTACATCAAAACAAATCGAGTTTGCTTACATACCTCTGAGGAAAGTCAATATGACATTTTATTAATATATCACATATTCAAGTGTTATTTATGCTCGTATTATATTGTAATATATTATATATTTGTCACAGTGGGGAGCACTCAGCCGCCCAAGTGTTGCATTGATTATTTTGTTAATACTTAAATTAACAAATGACATTAAGCATAGACATACGCATAAAGAATATCATCCTTAACGAGTTTGTTTTGGGATCCACGCCATCTCGAAGTTAAAATCGTAAACAGCACTTGCGATGTATTTTGTTGCATTTAAATGAATCTGTTTTGATCTAAATTAACAGTAAATTTAATATAGTTAATATTTTTATAGCTTTGAGAATTTTATAAGCGTAATAAGTCCAATCAATAATAAGTAATTCAATAAACCGACGTCACGGAAGTCGACGACGTCGTCGTCCTAGGAAGATGGCGCCGGCTGAAGTGATTACGGTTCAAATTCATGGCTTGATTTAATGAGCTACTACTAATACTAAAAACTATATTATCACAATAATTAATTTGAAATCAGAAAAATTGTAATCTAGTTAGTCTATATCCAAATATCACATATTGAAAAACAATAACGGCCAAGTCAGTAGTCAAGTTGCGTTGTAAATTAATTAACAATGATTTAAATAATTCTGAATAAGCATGTTAATATTATTGCTTTATTATAATTAGAATTACTATCGGCGCAGCGCTATTTACTGACTGTGTGCTTTATGGGAAGACCAGTCACTAAACTGTTAGTTAGTGATACTCTACACTTTTAAAGATACCTCAAGAGATTTCTGACATATTCATTACTTATTGTAAGGTTAGCTGTCCGCTTTTTTCCGACTTTAATAGTCAATATATAAATAATATATTTGAAACTAATGCTATTATCGAAAGAGGCTTGTTTTTCATACAAATGTATATATGTCAACTTTCCAAGAACAGAAGCAACTATAAAATATTAAACTGTGAAACGTGTACTTCAATTTTGATTAATCTATAAGTTAGTTTCTCCGCTGTCGAAACCCTTGACAACAAATGACTATGTAAATAGTAAATAAAAGGTTTCAAGTAGTAATCCGACCCGTACAACTAATATTGATCCGATTGCTACCTTCACAGGACCATCCTGGCTAGGCCAATTTGACAGTTTCCAAAAAAAATCATCGAAAAAGGTCCAGCCGTTTCAGAGGCTATACAGATTATACATACATACACGCATCGCCTTTTATATGTAAAGATTATGTTTCGTACATTAAGTTTACGATCAATATCAATAACCTTAGTGGTTAATATAGGAAACTAAACGACTCAATGTGAAATGGATAGCGAATCTCTAAAGTAGACATTACATAAGAATCACATTTCCAGAACGATGTGGCCAGACCTATCATAATGGTCATGGAATGGAGAGGTTTCTAGTTAGTGAATTATTCAGCACTTGACTTACATATATTCATACCTTCACTTTTGAAGCTGCACTGATGACGTGAATTATAGTGAATATTGTACGTTTATAGTTAACAACTTAATTATATTATAAATGGGAATGTAAGTTTGTTTGTTACGCTGTCACGCGGAAACAACTCAGCCGATCATCATTAAACTTCGTACACATATTCTTGGAGGTATTAGAAGTAACATAGGATAGTTTTTTATGAAAAAAAATATTTGTTACGAAAAATAAAAAAATGTTTGTCAAAAAATCTTGCTTCTTCAACGCTATTTTTTATCCCGGATAAAGGTACGGGTGCATATCTACATATATATAAAAGACTATGTTCCGTATAGATTCCGTTACACTCTTCTATATTTTATTTGATTGTTATGAAACATCTTGGCCGCGTTAGACGATATTTGGTGTGCGTCAGCAACATGTTAATTTGAGATTGGAAAAGTTTCGGCGAACTTTTTTTTCATTAATTTTTCTTGTACTCAATTTCGAATGTTTTATTTCTGTTGATTATTTATTTATTTTTGAACTGTTTGCGCCTTCTCACTTTTGAGTTTTCACTTCCGTCGGCAACCCTTATGTTTTTTTATATACAACGCTAGAGATACGCGTTCGCTTTTAGACTTTAATTAATTAATTTTGCTGTTTTGTTTGTCAAATGGCGTAATTTTTAAAGACGCATGCGTAGAATATATTGTGAAGTAAGCGAACAATATCATTCGACAAAGCTTTCATGATTCATTTCACAAGCTCAGTAAACATTCGCGAGTCGTGTGGATCGCACGCGTTGTGCTAAGGACGCGCCAATTTCCCGCTCAAAATAACCTTGCACTAGGTTCGCTAAAAAATCATTGTATTAATTTTATTTAGCTTTTATTTCTACTCAGAAGCAGTGATTTTGAAAGTTGATATAAAATTACTCAGTTTCAACTGTCGAGGCTTATATAAATGTCGATACATTTAATACTTGGTAATTCACAAATGTGTATATAATAATAAATACATACAAATATAATCTTAAGTATATAATGTAAAATATGACTTAATGATTGGAAGTAGAAAATAATTAATTATCAGTTGAAACACAACGGCATAATCGTCGCCTAGACAATTGTTTCGGCATTTTTTTCCGTTGATAATAATAATTCTGCTAATGCTATCAAAGTAATTAAATGGACATCAAGCCCCTAACACGTCCATACCGGCATAACTCATACGAGTGTGATGAAGAAATTAGACAATTTTAATTACAATATCAATGAAACGTATAGGTAGACTCGATATAAAAGAATGGAAATGGGCTTATTGGATTGTCGAACACAAATTTGTGAGATTATTATCTGCTATCACTTATATAACGTGTGACAGGCTCATCACATCAAAAAGACTAATGTGCATATTTTAAAATTTGATTAACAAAATATTTTTTGGTGAAATGACAAACAATCTCACTTTAGTTCGTGTCTCTTTTATACGGGTAATCGCGTAGGAATACAACAGCACATCCGATACAATCTTAAATAACTAAAGTAGAATAAGACATATAATATATATAATATTATATACATATAATATATAGATAATAGTTAAACCAGCAGACGTCTTGCATCAACGTTCGCTTGCTCAGCTAATGTATTTGCGTTGAAAAAAAACTGAAACTCGATGAAAGCGCCACCTACCGGATCGAATTCTGTATTCAAACCATTCTGCAAGCAATTAAAATACACACAAAATTTCATGCAAACTGTTACAATAAATGTATTTCTTCTGTGTCTGCGTATGACTGAAGTCCTCAAAAAGAACTTTATACAAACAGGCAAGGACCGATTGTAATGAAATGCTGTGTGTGTGTCCGTATGTGTTGTGGTTTGGTTTAGATTCACAATTGTACCCGTTATAAGCACAGCCGTCGAGTCGAGAAGATTTTATTTGACGAATAACAAAATAAGTTCGCTGAATCCGCTTATAGCAAACAAGACAAGAACAAGGCTAATAAAATTATAAGACATGAAAATGTTTATCGTGAATCAGAAAAGAAAGATAATTAGCAAATATCACAGCCAGCAATAAGGACAGCCGACAGAACTCAGAACAGGTGGGAAGGCGCGACATTAGTTCAGAAATAAATTAACACTGACGTTTTACTTTACAATTATTCAGTGACTATTTCTCAGCTCCGGCTAATTAGCCTATTAATAACTTTAAGATAATTTTCAAATATAGCAAGACTTTATAAAACATTCCCTTTATTCATCTTCCTTGAAAAGGCTTATTAAAAATGCTTTATTTGATTAAATTCTCTTAAAAGGTCTGTACAAAATGGTGGGTGACCCAAATTCATTAAGTAGCACATGTCAGTGTCACCTTTGTTACTTATTACTAACTTGTAATGGTATGTTTATGCCTTTTATTTAAGTATGACGCTTATTTCTTTTAGCTTTGTCCAAGTGTTTCCTAGTCAACACGGGGTCATTTTAAATATTATTAAAAGGCTTTTAAATATTCTCGTATTGATACTCGTATATTGATGGGAATTGCTAATGAGTGACGCAAATTTAATCGTAAGATTATAAATATATTTTTGTGTAAAATATGCTAGTAAGCTTGGGAAATTTTACCTTGGTGATATTTAGTGGTGATTCCACCTAATTAGGAAGCAACATTGAAACTGAAGATTAAGTTGGAAGTTGTTATATCATTCCACTGACGCTATTTTGTTACCTACGCTACCTATCCTGACCAATATCTAAATCACTTTCACGTCGAACCCAATCCTTGCTTCGTGGGGAGTGCGTTATGGGAGTGGATGGCATTCACCGCACACGGCGGGGCTGCTGTCACATTAGAGCCGGTTTTTTTTTCTTTTCTCTTTTTTGTGACTGTGTTAAAGGTCACCGTTTGCCTTGAGGACATTTACTGGGCACGAGGCGGCAGGGCGCAGAGGGCGCCTAGCCTAAGCCTCTTTAAGAGTAACTAAGCTCTCACCGTAGAGGGAACCTCGGCTCCGGCCGTTACTTTATTATTATTACCGGATTGGATATTATTATTACCGGATTGGTTATTATTATTACCGGATTGGATTGGAGCCATGTGCCTCCCCACATTTTTATTTTAAGTGTAGGGAGCGATAATCTAGTACGTAATATTTAATTCAATATAAAATTGTAAACAACGTTTTAAATACGTAACACTTTTGCTCAGACTTTTACTCAACCATTCTTACATGTCAAATCAAATCAAACATAACTATACGAACTGATAAGCAACAATAAATCAAAACATTTAGTAAGTTATTCAGTTAGTCGATAAAATAAAATAGTACATGAATATAGGAATATTTTAAACTAATAATAAATTCATACATAGACTAGATGATTGCAGCGTAAACGCATTGACCCTATTCCCGTAGACTACGCACCTCTGTAACTATTGACTAAATAATACAACAGTAAGGAGTACGTATATATATATACAATACATTAATTTCTGGATGATTCTTTTACCTCGCTACCAAAAAATCACTTTTATCGTGCCTTTGGCTGAAAGTTTAAGGATTTAAATTATGATCTTTACAATTATGTCCCCTTACACGATTTGTACACTCGCTTTTACATATCCAGACGTCAGCACACTTGTCAACAACTTCGAGGGAACCGTGAATAATGAAAGGAGTTGACCAAGTAGAAGGGTTCTGATTTAGCTTGACTTTCAAAGCTACTTAAAATTCATTGTGTATCTAACTATGAATTAAATATATAGGCATAGGCAACCCTTGATGCAAAAAGTGAATGGGAAGAGTTTAAAGTGTATATCCGTGTAACTGTATGTGGCAGCGAATGGGCTGATTTTTCAATTCGAAAGCTAATGTGGGTCGAGTTGGTTCTTAGCTGCAACGTAAAGATTTTTTTAGACATTTGTAGAGCCCATTTTGTATTGCCTAAGATTTTTGAAGTGAAAAAGCTAAGCTTCTACAGCCGAGTTAGACTATATTTGGTATATCTTATAAGCTCGCGTGAACAACATACTTATTTGAATTTGGAACAGTTCCGACGAACATTTGTTTCATTTATATTTAATTATTTGTGCTGATTATTTATTTATCATTTGAGTTTTTACTCCCGTCAGCAGTCCTTATTACTGACTGTGTTTTTTTTTATTTCATTTACCGTATTCTACATGTGCATTATGAATCTTGCACTTTTGTTAAGTGTCCTTTGTGTCGGAAGTTCTTTAATTTAATCAAATTTACGACAGAATTATTAAAATATTATACTCAGGTATGGATTACAGTAGTAAATTGACTTTCTAATCATAGATCCGACTTACACTTAAAGCTTTCACGTAGCCATGGAAACAATTATCAATTGTTCTGCATAAACCATAAAAACGTAGTTTATTTTAAATATTCCTTTACGGGCATTTCTGTAAATACGAGTCGATCCTTTTGTTCCGAAAATGTATAAATATATATTTTCTAATATGATAAACTATATAGATTTCTTTGCTTA
The DNA here is from genome assembly GCA_029849275.1 of Papilio elwesi. Classification (NCBI taxonomy): domain Eukaryota; kingdom Metazoa; phylum Arthropoda; class Insecta; order Lepidoptera; family Papilionidae; genus Papilio; species Papilio elwesi. The sequence continues at coordinate 4,512,903 of CM056717.1, forward strand.
GTAATGTTCCCAATTCTGAAATTAGTGAACTGATTATAACTATTCTTTAACTATTGGAAAGCATTATGAGAAGCGTGTAAATATATAATCGAATCCGATTATGAAACTTTCCGATCTGATCTCATCTGACACATCCGATTATGACAATTATAAAACTTTAATTCAAGACGTGATTTCTTGTCTTTTGAAATAGAGCTAGTAATAACATCGATTACTCATAACAGTTCCATTGTATGTATGTCTATTACGCGATGCGTCGTGCCACCGCCGCTATGTTTTGCGGCTCGTGAAGCTTGTCGAAGCTTGACTGATCACGCGATCGGACATGCGATCGACAACGCAACGACATTTTATTAAACGGCCACGTTACTCGCTGACACAAGGTGCCATAATATATTCCGGATCAACATAGCTCTTGTTCACACACAATGGTGACTAAACAAAATAAGAAATTTTGTTTCCTTTTAGATATTTTCTCTCTATGCTCATAACTTAGTTTCCTGTATATATATGCAAATGCATTTATATGCTGTATACATACGTATTTTATTAATAAAGGTGCATATATACACATGTATAAATAAAAGTCTAGATCTTGAAAGTACGATAGAGGCTGCAGTGTTGATAAAGGTTGTCCTGGGCAAACTTATACATACCAGATTGGCCATGACCAAGATAGGCAGTATAAAATTGTTAACTAATTAATAATCTGCTTTTTGATTGAATCTGTTAAAAATGTTTTTAGTTGCTATAACAAAGAATAAAAGAGAATCTATCGTAGGTACTGGCACTGTTATTTAATTTATATTAATCGCTTAGTGTTTATTGTTTCTTGTACGATTATCGCTGAAGTCGGTCTCGGGACTTTGGGTTATTTGTTCTCCATCTAATTGATGTCTCTGTTTGCTCCTTTGTCTGACTTCCTTTGCACAGCTAATTGACTTGTTACGTAGACGTGAGGATTCAAAGATTAAAATCGTTTTATAAATTTATCATTGGTGCTACATAAAAAATTATTATAATATAATATTTCAAGCCAATCCGATGTACTGATCTTATTTTGAATAGCTTATACTGTAGCGGTATATTGTTACACTTTTACCAAGTTTAATTGAATGAATATATTATATGCCAACATGCTGATGCTCGGAATATTTTTGATGTTTTGCGCGACAGCCAACCTTTCCACCCATCTATTAAAAAGCACCAAGTCGCTGCTGGAAACAAGCACTTGAACTCGGGTCCGTAAAATTCATTTTCGTAAGTTTGCTACCTTTGTACAATTAAGACCAATGATATACAAAAAAAAACTACAGAAACGATTTACGAAGAACGAAGAAGTGTCAAAAGATAATAATATATTGTTGATTTTGGCTTGCCTTGCTTGATTGCTGGCACGCTTGTCGACGATCGATCAGTTTCGTTTCTGAATTCAAGCGTGCTGTTTATCACGGCTGCAATTTAAATACACTTAATACAAATACCAACGTCACATGATGACCGGAAATTTCAAAACCGTCAGTTTTGAACTTTACGTGCAAAAAAGAGCGTTAGCTAATTTATGTTATATATAAATGTCCAAAACATCCGTATTTGGTCACGGCATCAAGCGTGAACTGCTAGACCGATTCCGCTATTTTTTATGTGTGTGATATTGTCAGGAAAAGGTTCTTATGAAAGAAAAAATTTAGAAAGTTGCGCGGAAAATTTGAAAATTTAAGCTAATTTAGCTATCACTATATTTAATGTAACGTTAACGCATTTGACATACATAGCTGTTAATCGTTTGACAGTTGACGCGAAATATAGGCGGCAGAAACTAAGAATATTGTGTATAATAAAGAATTAGAATAAGAAACAATATTAAGACAGGCAACGTCTGTCGGCTCAACTTGTACACTACAAAAATTAAATTATGTCGATCTTAAAGAATTACTAACATATCAAATATCGACGTATTATTATATATATTGTATTCTCTGTTGCTTTCTAGTTTGTACAAGCTTTTTTTGTTTTTATATTTCTAGTCCTTTCGTCGTTGACTACCATTGTACATATGTTGACTAATATAAATGTATATCATAATTTAAATACAAGCGTGATTTGTTCAGACAATAGTTTTAAATAGTGTTTTTTGATTTTTACAAATGTTTATTTCCAATATAAATTTAAGATATGCCTACTAATTTTTCGTATTGTTGCCTTTATAAGGTTCTGTCTAGTTTAACTTTCTACCTTTTTATATTAAAATTCGTGTATTCCAAAATATTTTCCAGAAACAAATATCATCTCACAATTTCCACAAAATTACAACATTACCGATGAAAATATATAATGTGTAATAGCCGCCATGTACGATAATTAACGTTTGCTTCTTTACAAAAATTATATCTGGCTGTGAAACAAGGAATATGAGAACCAACTTTCACAAAACAATAAACCAACACTGAAATGCAGTTTTAGCAGAAACAAGTGCTGTACATAAAATCTTATGCAAGTTATGACCCCGTATACCCGGCAAACTTATCCGTATATGATGCACACGAAATTTCACCGTATATTTTAGTATAGTAGTAGCGTAGAGAAGCAGTATAAACTTATGTAGAAACGGAATAGTTTTCCATTGTAGCTAGGTCTTACACTTGCATTTTCCCACAGAGTTTTCCTATCGAAATTGTGATTGCCTTTCAAATTTACCAATATGCAACAACATTGTGGTTTTCACGTGTGGTACAAATGATTTCATCCAGATTAGTTTTAATACAATATGTTCCGGTTTTCGGTAATAGTCAATTAAGTATAGCGTCACTTTTAGATACATACATGGCTTTTGCAACGTGACCAAGTTGGGTTTCCAATCTCTATACTCTAAGTGCTGTTGATAAATTGATCTTCAAAGAACGAAACGTGACTGGAATTCGTAAAATTTTGTAATAAGATGCTTACCAGTTACGAAACTACGTTACGGCGGATAGAGGACGAGAACTTATTTTATTTAACAACAACGACGAGAAAACTTAAAACCTATAAATATTTACCTAAATATTTATAATTTTGTTATATAAAGCGAACATTATTACTCTATTAAATTAGCAATTCTTGTATATGTATTTTATCCGCCAATATCCATACCCTAATCGCGGTCTACCCATTAACCATTAGGGTTAAGGAGTGGGTTAAGCGTATGGACCGCGAAACAAGCACAACATGGGGGGTTCGAATCCGCCATTCGACTTTTATCGTGAAGCAATTCCAACCAAGTTAAAGCTTGGTTTGGAATTGTTTAAATAAATAAAAGTAAATTATTTCGATTAACTCCAAATATTTCATATACATATCCGAGTAGGATTATCGTCGGACAGGCCGGCCATAAAAAAAACTATAGCCAAAACCTATTAAAGTATGAACTATGTGTCACTGTGCCAACCCCACATAAAATGATACATGACATTTTGATATTTCTTAACAGTTTTTTCGAAATCCCAATTTTCTTCCAAAACATTGTTGAGCTCAGCTGGGTTGGCATGTCGGACTCGGTTTATTTTACTTCGGAAACAATTTCACATCGTAAAATGATCCAGTATATGGCATGTCAGTTCATACCTTTCTGTCTACCACAGATAGTTATTTCGAGACGTTATAAATGCACTCCAACTTTATCGATATCTGTATGTACTCATTCGTAAATTGATTCATGCTTTCCATAGAAATATTTTCAAATGGAGATAAAATCTATGAAATATTTGAATTGCAATTCAAATAAACTGCGTTTGCTACTGATCAAAAAGCAGTCGCTGAGAGGTATGCAAACAATTTTGCAATAAAGTTGAAGTTGGGTTCTCCATTTCAGAGCTTTTATTGTACATCTTCACTTATCATTTTATATTAAATCAAAAAATACATTCTTTTCAAACTTTATTTTACCTTTTGATTTCCTAATAAAGATGTGTGGATATGAATGACAGGATTAAAAATAAAGGGAAAGTAGTAGTAGTAGAAAGGAATTTAAAAGAAATTGCTGTCATTAAAACAGAGAATACTGAGCTTTGGTTATTGAACGTTGAAATAACCAAGTAAGTAAATTCTTATATAGACTCGATTATGACGTACTAAAAAATATCGTTTTAAAGTTTGCGTAAATTCTAAAATGATGTTAGTTTCACACAAAACGAAAACACTTCTATAAATTCCGGGCTTGAATAAATGAATTCACCACTCCAGTCCATGGCCACTGTGTTTAGTTTACGAGTATGAGGTCTTATAATAACATTTAAATCGCAAAACAAACTGTACTACTAATCAAAACAAATGAGAACCGTATATTATTTTACAAGAAACAAATAAAATGCCACTCTTGCCAAAACTAGACACGAGAACTACGTAATTAAATATTATGAATTGTAGCGGAGCGGGTGCGGTACCCACGGGCACTCCGCGCGGGCCGCGTCCTCGGCGCTCTAATGACAAAACTTTTATTGCGCTCAAGTCTTGCATACAAAGTAATGTTTAATAATAATACATGAAACATGTCTTTTTTCTTTAAAATAAAGTTTCAATACGTAATGTTATTTTTTATTACCTGCAACGTTACGTTACGCTTCGAGTTTTACATTTAGATTGCTTGAAAAAAAATTACTAAACTGTTAGATGAAGATTCTTACAACACTTAAAAATCACATAAATTTTAATGTAAATTCATTAGAATTACTGACATTGAGATAAGATCCTTATGAAGTACGAATGTAAGGAATGACAGGATAAAAAATAACATAATAAGGGAAAAAAAGTGGACGTTGTGAATTAAAATTGAGTTAAGTGTGCTAACAACTCAAAACAGTTACAAGTACTAAAAAATCGAATTGTTCAATTCCTTTTTATTACAATTGCCATACAGGAACACAATGAATTTAATTCTCAATAGTAGAAACTGATTGGAAAACACTAGGAAAGTGTTTTCATATTATTTCTTAAGCAAAACGTAACTGTAATATTAAATATATATGTATATTCACGCATTACGTCGTTTTTCCAATTAACGCACCCGAACAGAACGAAATAGCACAGATATTACCTGGTGGTACCAGGTTGAAATTGATAATTCAAAACCAACAATAAAATATCAAATAGTTAAATTCCATATTTGAATTGGGATTGCACAAAGCATTCAATACCCCATGCCTAATTATGCAATTTATTATGTAGATCAGTTCGGCAATTTAAAATGTACTAGTTCGGCAATTTATTATGTATTACAATTTGAATCTAAAGTTAATATTTCGTTGATAGGTTTTTCGGAATGAAACACACGATGGATATTTGTGAAAAATTGCTGCGCATTTTCTCTTATTTTAAGTTTTCTTTTCTGCCGGCATTCCTTACTAATAACTCTTCTATTTTTACAATTCAAAGTAGTTATCTTTAATCAAAAATCACATATTGTAGTTGATTGGTGTACATTGGCGCCTCTACGTCTATCCGGCAGGCGTCGTACCGTCCGTCTGGCCTACTTTCCCCTCCCATTCATTGATAAGTACAACCTTTGTCAAAAGGTCCTTATTTGATTTTACTTATTACACGTTGTATACAAAAACAGAGATCAACCGAAACAGTTTATTTATTCAATGTTTTTTAGTTTATATTTTCTTAACCGATTCACCCTAAGGCCTGAGTATTTTAGGCTTAAATAGTTTGAATTCAAGTAAAGACAATCAAGTTTGCCATATATATGTACAATCTAACAAATAAGTGCGTATGTGAGTTTTTTCTGTTTTGGACGCTTTTTTCCTAACTCCTTAACGACTCAACCGAATTGTGTTACCACACCATCAGACGTTGGAGCCACAAGTTAAGGTTAAGGCCCATACCGACTAAAAAAACACTCTTTCTTCTGGACTTTCCTAAATGTGAGACAATAGGCAAATGGCGGATTTGACCCACAACACTTCCGCTTCGCAGTACCTATTGAGCTATTGACACTTAGATCTTAATAATTACTTAGACTTCAATATAATGAATCGTTGAACTATTATCACGCAGTGTACGTAAATATAATCAGAATTAAAAATCTTTTTCAACTCGCCATTATACAAAATTACTAATCAAATTAGAACAGGAACAACATTCGTTTGAAACTTTCGGTACTTCACTAGAAACTTTTGTGCTATATGCATATACAAAATTGTTAGCTTTTGGTGACGTGTTAGTTTAATATGCCTGCCGTCATATTTGAGGGTCCCACAGGAGCCGCAAGGCTTACCGGGACACAGATAAGCTCTGTTATTCCCGCAAATGTACAATGTCGGGGTGAATTTCATTTAAATTAAGTCACAACGAGTTCTGTGTGGACGTAATTTCAAGCCGAGGTTTTAACACGACATACCGCATTGTTGATTTCAGAGATAGTGAATTATGTTTTTTTATTAAATAAATAAATAAAAATAAATATGCTTTATGTCCGTAACTAGAGGAGTAGACAGATCATGGATTTCCATTTCACACGATCCTGGGATACCTTTCGCTTCTTTTACATTCATACATCTACGCATACATGCTCGTCGGTTACGGGTACTCCTTATATCGCCCTTCTTTAGTATGTCACTAATCTGGTCGATATAAGGTCTCCTTGGCCTCATAAATGTTATAAATAAATAAATAAATGCTTTATTGTACACTCTTAAAAACAATTTCAATAGTGCCTTGATGCCCAAATTAGGTTGCTCCGTATTTTAGGAGCCAATTCCTTCCCCTGTATAGTTTACATTTTAGTGCCCATAAAAATAATTAAGTAACTAATGATACGTTAACATTAAAAATTAACTAACGGAAAAAGACTAAGAAATTAATTAACAACCCAAAATAATGATAATGATGGTGAGGAATATTGACAACGGATTTTACAGCTCACGTGGGGATTGTTGATGTCTATGGATAGATAGCGTTGTGATGTCTGCAATAGAGTAGCGATAGTTATTTCAATTAAACCAGTTGCTTGTTTGCTGCCGCTCTTCCTACTTCCACATAAACACAGCTTATTGAATATGACAATCGACACCATTAAAAATGAAAATAACGTAACATACAAACAAAACTTATTCAGGTGGCCTGGTTCACATTAAACTGTGAATATTTAAAATTCCATTTTCTCCTACATTAACATTGTGTGACGCACAGTATGCATTATCATTAAAATTTCAACTGCCAGCCAACCAAGTCGATGGACTTTACAGTATCACCTATATTAGAATGTCGTTATAAGTAACTATACTTCTATCGTAAAATTGTACAATCAGAGAGTGCGCATAACTTTATAAACTATACGATAAAACAAAGTCACAAATCTTTTATTAAAACTGAGGTAGATAGAATATGTAATGGGGATGTTTATCCCCATACTCTGCGGCATCTGTGTACTATATATGTGTATATAAAATATTAGATGTAAAAATTAAAATGTATGATTCTTCTTTCTAAATCACATGATGCAATCTTTGAAATACATATAAAGACAGTATATGATATTCACCATTTTATTAAATTTTATTACGCATAACATGACATAATTTCAAATTGTTTTAACAAACGTTAAAAAAAACAGTGTAAGTGCTTTTTGTGGTGTCGCTCGCAGCATATTTAAAAATGGATGTCTCTGTGTGGAACTCAGTGTTAATTCAACAAGTGTCTTGTGTGTAATATCATCCGCATTAATGTGATTAAATGTGTTCATGATTGAAAAACCATAAAACAGTCTTTAAAAACGCTAGAAATTAAAATTTAATGAACTTTTACTACCAGATAAGGATACGGCAAAGCATGAGAAATATCATGTTTTTTGTAAGTTTATTTATCCCGTGTAACTCAGTGTCTTGAGCAGTGAAATGAGTAGAAAATATTTAATTTCGAGGTGAATTCCGCGCAAACTCAAATATGCAGATGATATTGGTTGCTGGGGGGTAAGTGGTTTATATTCACTGAATAATTTGTTATGAAAGATTGCATAAGCTGTTCATAATATTAAGTGTATTTTTATGTCTTATTTTCAATAAGTGGACTAATATAATACGTAAGTCGTTAAGTAGTAAACGATAGGTTGTGTTATTTTGGAAGAGCTATTTAGTAATTGAATTTTGCACTAACGCCATCTCTTAGAAATTTAAGACAATAGATTATTGGAGATTTACAAGAATGTAAATACCACAAAAGATGTCCAGTTGCTTCTTTAATATTACAAGACTTAATGATTGAAGTAAGTACAATAGCCACAACATAGTTTGGTTTACTTTCTAATTCTAAATTCTCCTTAATATTTATAAACATTGCTGCCTTTCCTTGTTTTAAGTTTTCATTTCTTCCGGCATTCCTTACTCGTCTTTTCTATTTCTCTAATTCAAAGTAGTTATCTTAAATCAAAAATCACATATTGTTTTTCCCTGGCGCCTCATCGTAAACTGGCAGGCGTCGTACTGTCTGTCTGGCCTTCTAAAAACAATTTATTTCAGTTCAAAACATAGCAGTTCGGTTTGCTCCTGAGTTCAGTCCTATATTTGATGTACAAGTTATGTGATTGTTAAAATTCTCTAACGTTGTCTATACCGATGAAAGATTCAACTTTATATGTTTTTTTAGGAATTCCAGTTTTGTAATCATGGTAAATTGTTCAACATTAATTTACATTTCAGTTTAGCTATTTTTGTATATCCGTACTATTAATATTCCATGTACGAGTATAGTGTTCATTACCTTTAGTTGCAGTAATTTTTCAGATGAAAATTTGGTACAGCAACAAGCAGGTTTTGGCAACGCGTTTATCACGAAACATCTGTTTTAAACTTTGAACCCCGTTTTAAATTCAATAACACAGTTTCTAAAAAAACTTTCAGATAAAATTATCATATGGGTAAACTTAACGGGAGATATGCATTACGATGTAATAAATAAGCGCATTACATGGGTAATTTTAGTTTGGGTTCCCGTGATCCATGTATGCATTTTACGTACGAGTATAAATTCAGATTTTCAGATTCCGTATCAAAAATAAATTATAAATTATTTCGTTTAGGAACTAAAATTTGATAAATTTTCATTATGACCATTAGGAAGCGTATCGTGGGCAACGGTATAAACAAATACAAGATGGGTGCATTGACCCCATTCTCATTGTCTTGGCTCATAATGCGCCTTGCCAAGTATTGTCTTTGCCAATATTTCGGTTGACCCTCAATCAAGCCAACAAACTCGGTCTAGACCTAGGCCGAGGTTACTCTATTACGAAACTAAAATAACGTCTTATTTCATTCAATAGAAATAATATTCTAGTTGTAAATCTTAACTGTTTTTATTTATAAAATTATGCAACTTCAACAAAATATATAGCACTTCTAGTACATAATATTTTATATCTATATTAGTTCCCCTATTATTTTATAGTTTTTTTTATTCAAATAGAAGCTAGAAGCTTGCTAGGTTAGCTTGCTGGAGGCAAAATATTAAGCAAAAATTGAAAATTAAATTAATTTGGTTTCGAGGACAATGGACGTAACGTATCTATTAAATGTATACCTTCTAATTAATTAGTGAGGAAGCAAACTATTACGGCTAAATCTAGTATGTCAACAACGTATATGGTGAACATGTCTCTTAGGAGTTAAAAACGATGATTTGAAGGACATTATTTTATTTACCTTTACATGTTGCTATATACAATATGTGTCGACGTAATTTCATTGAACTGTAACCTCCTGATCTGAACGAAAAAAAAAACGGAATCGGAAAAATTAGCCTATGTCAAAAGTCCGATCAAAAGACATTTTTGTTGATTTTTTTTGTTTCATAAACTACTAACTTGACTTTTAAACTTGGTAAGTTTTTACTTGAATATAAATTTGACAAGTCTTAGAAAAACCGGACGTCAGTGAAATAAAGATCCAACCTTAATTATTAACTTTCTCCGAATCATCATTGCTTGCGATCAGGTTTAACGAATTTTGTTTCTGCAAAAGAAATCACCTGTTTACCCACTAGGAATTGTCCCTTTAACTGTTGAAATTGTACATTACATTTTAGTCAAGTAGAAGTAGTTGCGGGTGCGAAATTAATACAATTATAAACAAATAATTGTAATGGGTTTATATAAATACATTACAATTATTTAAACTATTATAATATAAACAAACAATTGTTATGTAATTAATTAATCTTACTTCCATATCACGTTTGTGTTGAATTAAAAATAACCTACTGTTACCGTTTAACTACAGCGCCACCTGGCGGGCATCATATGAATCACGAAAGTTAACATCGTGTGGATGGCGCTGTTTGAAGGAAACGTTACGGGCTTGCCTCCATTGAAACTAGATGGCGCTCTACAGAACATTTCGAATAGTTTCACTAGAGTAAAATAAAATCGCATCTCGCATACAAGATTACAAAAAAATACTGACCATTTCGCCTAAACTTGTACAATTAGCCGAAGTTTAAACTTTTATTGTATATCTATGTACATTGTTCAGTAGTTAGAGCTACGAAAAGATTTTAAGGTAGCTTCGTCTGATGTAAGATGTCAGTACGTTGTTGAATAATTTAACGTACCTATTATGTCGAGACGATTATTGCTTTAGTAATCGTTAGTTTAAACTTTGCGTCTCATGTCTTAGTATCACATAACTAAAAAAATTAAAACCTGCCTGAAATTATGACGTGAAAGTAATTAGTATATTTTTCAATGATTTATATTTCATTTTATTACAAATACTAATTAAAGTGTCAAATAGTTATACAAAATAACTTTATTAAAAGAATTTTCTAAATAGTTGTCACTGTTAATAATGTGAATTATGTTTTATTATTATTATTTTATTTAAAATAGACCAAAAACTTTACAGTAATAATTATACCATCAATCGACACGCATGTATCGATGTATGGCCTTAAATTAGTAAACTTGGTAATTTGTAGACACTCATTTAAATTTAATTTCACCTTTGCGATTAAGTATCGTTTGAAGAGAAGTCCATAATATAATATAGCAATAAGAAACCTAAGAAGTTGCAAGTCAACAATAACAACGACCTCAGGGAGTTTCAATGTTATCGGTCTAATATGTATTTATTGTTATAATATTGAATCCTTACTATTGAATGCCATTCAAAACTTGTTGACATTGATTTCAATATAGCTTGGCTTTACAAAAGGGACAATTGTTTGTAGTTGTATGTCTTCTTTGTTACAGTTGTCTACAGCGGCCCCGAAAATTTGAACATTGAATTAAATATTTCTGGCTAATTTGTAACTTCAAGGGATGTTATGAATTGACGAAAAATTGTGAACTTTTATGATAAATAAATATCAACCAATCTACTATTATCAAATCATTATTTCCACTAACATCGTTTCCTTATTAAATGAGGATGGGAATGGGAAGGGGAAGGGGAAGAGGACCAGAATTTTCTTTTATTATATATTAATTTCATATATGTAATTAATGAATTTAATTGAATTGGATTGGCAGTATTTATTGCTGTACATTGTCCTGTAATCATACTTTTTTTACTCATTTCTTGTTTTCTTGTTTCAGGTAAGTATCTGCCATTACTTCTATAATTTTGTGGGCGTCAATACTATTGTCTACAAAGTTTCGACCACGATGAGAAAAGAATGCAACAATACGGTAAGTCTTACTTTAGTCAATTTTAAAATATTCACTTATTTTAAGGTATTTCAGCGTGTTATGAAACTATTACTCTCAACTAATCTAAAGAATCTTTTTGTCCATTATCGCGAATAATCTTTTAGCACAAGCTTACGCCGGAGATGAGATTAGAGTGGAGTGGATAAAAAAAATGTTTTCAAACGGATTAACCCAATTTGCTAAGATTTCATTAGCTTGTTGGAATAAAAACATTGTTGTTTGTAAAAATATAATATTTTTAGAGAAAATTGCAGTCAATTTTAAAATAATACTATATACTAATAATACTGCTTCACTCGTGACAATAAAAATCGTACACGTGTATAAAGATCTTTTTTAAATATAAATATGCGCTCACGCCCGTAACCCAGAGGGGTAGGCAGAGATTATGGATTTCCATTCGGCGCGATCCTGGCACACCTCTCTCGCTTCTTCCACATTCATACATCTACGCATGCATGCTCGTCGGTTATGGGTGCTCCTTATATCGCCCTTTTTTAGTAAGTCATTAATCTGATCGATATAAGTTCTCCTAGGGCGTCCCCTACTCGTAATAATCATGGTAAGAATCCCGTTTCTTACAAACCTTACATGAGTAAAAACCACGAAAGTCTAAGCAAAGAAGCAGACATTGATCTCTTAAATATTTGCATTAATTGTAAGATCGCCAACCCTTACATAGGACGAAGAAATGAGTATCCAAGGAAACAAGTGAGTCGATACTAACTTGTTGGCAAGGAAATAGCTTGTGTAGTCAATTATCGATTGAAAGAGATATATGCTAAATTCTTCCTACCCTCCAGTATTTTCTGAGATTTTGATTTCCTAGTCGAGTTAGTCTGTATGTGCAACAGTTTTTGTCGTTATATTACAGTTTTAAATATAATATTACAGGCAGCTTATTTAAGGAATGCTTGATTGAATTTTTTTTCCGTTACCAAATGAATTTATTGAAAGTTATTTTTGATATTGCACAAACACGTCCGGTTGTAAGGCTGCGGTTTTCGAAACAAGAGAAACGTTTTTAGTTGCACGTCCAGCGATTCAATATCTATTACCGGACCCTTTAGAATAACGACGTAACAGCCCGCCAGGCTTTTATTATTTAAAATGCAGGCCGCGTGTCAATTCTATAAATTCAATGTAAACTAAAATACATCTCTCATCTGCGCAATGGTAACTATTTTTTAAAATAGATTTAGTGTGTTATTATTTTTATTGTCTTCATAAAGCTTTTTAAAAGTCATTAAGTGTATAGAAAATTAGATGGGATTAATTACATTAAACCAATATTTTGTAACTGAATACAACCAGTGCTTGGTCATAATCTTACCGTATGTTAATGGCTTATGCGGTCTATGGCAATTAAAATTTGATGAAAAAGCTGACGCTGGCAACTTGTCCTAATCAATTAGTGTATACTTATATACGAGTATGTTGATCGATGTAGATAAGTTCTCCTTGGAGGTCCCCTCCCAACCTAGCTACTCGACTTTTACAACATAAATTTGTTTCCTTGCTCTCTCTTCATGACTCCTTTCAACATGCCCAAACCACCGAAGCATACGTTTCTCAATTCTAGTCACAACATCCACTTTTATGTCACACTTTTCCCTTACAATGTTATTTTAAACCAATTTCGTCACGCTTATTGCAATAATTCAAAAATCAGTCTAAACAGCTGACCTATTAGCTACGGTCATTTGACGCTTTTCGTCACTCTGTAATGTAGGAAATAGGTTTGAAAATCTAATCGTCACTTCCCGTACACTTCCCGATCACTCGGGGTCACGCAAACCGACCGTTAATGTGGTTACAGAAGGCAAAAGAATTCGACGAAATGACTTGTCGATGCCTCAAGGTCTTTGCGTAGCTAAAATTTGTACAATCATAAATGTTGTATTATTTGGAGTCAAAATGGGACTCCTCTTTGAAACATTCCCTGTTACTGCCATCATGTAAACTTAATATGAACTTAAAAGCTACTCGCATTCATTTTTCATTATCCTCCGCCGGAGTTTTTTTAAGATGACTCCCGAGTATATTATCGACTGTAGTCATTTTATGTTAAAAGTTGTTATTGTCAAAACAAAACACATAACCATGGCAACTAATATTTTAATCAAGGTTTTATGTGCCTTTTCGGGATAAAAGTTGCCATGTTATTTAATGTTCGCCTGACAATATGTAAGGTAAGAAGAGAAAATAAGGAGTTAATGCGTAACAAATTAATAAACAATCTTATAATCGCATTTATAATTAGTTAGGATATTCAGTTTCGTTCTTCATTACGCTATCACATATGTTACGCTCATGTGTTAACATTACATTACACTTAAGTGACAAACACTAGCTGTCCTCTTTTTTCCTTTTTTAATTACGCTATCCTCTTTACACAATAGGACATGTGTGAATGTGTTGTCACAGTTTTTGGAATACTTTTGAACTGTTAGTTGATCGTTTTTTACTTAATAATTTCCCGACCGTTGTGCGAGCGGCTCCGAGAAGACGCACACAAAAAGGCAACTTGAATAAACAACAACACACATAAACATGGAAATTATGCGGTCTTGAGATGAAATTTTAAGTCAAGCGTGTTCTTTACATATTATGTAAGGAGTGTAGAATATGAAAAATTTATCATTTGTTCGATAAAACAAACAAGGTAAATTAGAGCAGCAAATATTCATAAAGGACATATCACGCACCGAAGGTTTAAAAATAGATACTTTATTGGTCTTATGTAAGAGGAGGAACGAACCTTAATTAGTGGTGGTCACCTCGATCGATACCACCATGGTGGCTCGTGGTCAATCGATCAGGTGGCTTAAATGCGACGATGCGGGTAGCACTTTTAATAATTTTTTAAGACGTATTCCCTTTGACAACTTTATAAAAAAAACGTATGTAGTTCGTACCTATATTTCCCGTTAATTGAAAAATAATAAGGGATTACACCGTGTATCATGTTAATACAATTAGGCTTTTGCTAAATAGTTAGACTACAATGATTATAGTTTTTACTTAAATTGCTTAATAAGGTAAGTATTCAATTTAAGTTTTAAGTTAATTCGCAGTTACTGTTTACATCTTATATTACCGTCTCTATTAAAAAATAGACGTGAGAATTTACTGTCTTTCTTAGAAAGCAATGTATTTTGAATAAATAAAACTTCAAAGTTGTATGACGCAATAAGGGCATGATGGTTCAACCCAGCTGGGATTGTAAATGAATCAATACCGGTTGCAAAACTCGTTTCATATTCCTGCAAAATCAAATGCCCCTATTATATTTATTCATTGTAGCAGTATCTGTATGTGCATTGCCCCGTGGATCGGAAGTGATCCACAATGTAAGCATCCGCTGCGGCTACCGGAGCAAATCGTTCAATTCGAATGCAATCCTTTTCTAAACAGTATGCAATAGTGACTCTCGCTCACGGACTATGACCGGCGAAAATTATCATCAAACGTAGATTCGAATTTGATTTGTAAACGTCAACTGATATTTTTCCTTCCATTTTTGCCTCATTTACAGTACAGATCGTATTCTCTGAATTAGCTACTAAGGGCGGTATACACTATCAAGAATAATTCATAAAATGTAATCCATAACTTTTGAATACATGTATAAAAAATCTGATGTCTAACAACTCATATGTATTACAGTCGTCGTAATCATAATCGCTACTGAACAAGCGCGCAAAGATAGCAATATAAGGGCAAAGAAATATCTGTTACTTTTCTGCTTTTACTTGAACTTTGCCATGTTGATTGTAACTGAATATTTTTGACGCAAACTGATTAATACCACAGTCCCGATAAAGACAAGTCACCCACTTGTACACAATACTATGAGTAGCTAACTCAAAATTAGTGGTCATAACATCAGCCATAATATTAGTTCTGTATTGTCGTAAGTTTCTTACTTGATTTGCTGATGGTACTTGATATTTTTAATTATTACAATTATACATTTTATATGTGCATCAACAACATTACAATAACAACTTATTTGAGTACTAGTACAGCTTATGAATCCCATCACGGTGCAACGAACGTGTCTCGTTGCACCCAATAGCGGCGCCACAGCAACCGAGCTCTCCGGGGACAACCAATTTCATATTAACAGTTTGTAATTCTTATAGAACAGTAAATTCTTAGATGTAGCACAAATAACTTCAGCTCTAAAAACTTGTTACTTCATAAGTCTACTACACTAGTCACTAGTTAGTAAGTCACTAATTCTCCTAGGGCGTCCCCTACCAACACTGCCACTCACTTCAACATAAATTTGTTTCGTTATTCCCTCTTCATTCATGCTTATAATCTCATAATATGTCGCGCACAAAGTGCAAAAGCTCGAGATGATAATTGCAAAATTGATTAGATGTTAGACTCGTACATTCACTGAATCGGGCCATGAGACGCTCACTGAAAATGTTTAAGTTCTACGCAAAATGGCTCACGAATGCAAAGAAATTTGATTAGCTACTTCACTAAGTAGTTCCACTGAACACGACTGTTAATTCATAAAAAATAATAATTTTAATAAATCAAGATTCGCATCGACTTTAATGTAAATATTTATAAGTTATCAGTTCTTTTATTTTGCATTTAATCTTGTAAATTAGTAGCATGGGGTGAATTAATATTAAATACTAGTCAAAAGAAATAAGTATCACTTGTTTATCTTAATATTGGTACTGATTTAACTATTTCTGTGTGGTGTATTACCTTTGGTGTAAACATACATGTGGGTTTATCACTGGCATTATTCTTATAAAATTAGGGACGACGCACAACAGTGAGTGTAGAGCTACGTAATGATCGTTTATTATTAATAAATCCTGAAACAACAAAACCAATTTATGTAACACTTTCACCAAGATTTGCTTTTTTTCGGAACTTAGCTACGAAATCCCAATAATAGTTTAAAAAAAACAAACTGGTAAAAAGTTATACAGACTTTGTGATCTGGTCAAGGTTGCGGGAGTCTGAGGACTGAATGACGGTTGCGGGGGACGAATTTATCGCAATCAATGTGGGAAGCCTACGTACAGCAAATACGACTATTAGCTATAAAGAATAAGAAAAATATCGGCTACTTTTTATTGCTAATGTCCTATTAATCCGCATAACATATTACTTTGGTGCTTCTGATAGTTGGAAAGCGCAGGTCAGCGGTTATCAGTGTGACCTGTTAAATCATCGCAGGCACGCTGCCAAATATATCAAGAATTTCATCTCTTTGACATCATTGTATTTTACACAATAACTACAGTAGCTAAAGTGTAATTTATGCTTAAATTGTTAATATTATAAGTGCGAATGTGAGTTTGTTCGTTTAATTCAACCGATTATTATTAAATTTTGCACACACATTGTCATTGTGGTATACAGAGAATAACAAGGGGTACTCCCCTTTTATACTGAGTATAACAGTTCCCAAGGTAAATTCATACAACCTTGATAAACAATATTAGTTATTATTCTTGGAATCATCTTACAAAAATGACCAGCGTGAAAAATAAGAAACGAATATCCGCAGGTAACAGCTAGTAAAATATATAAAAAAGTTTGCTAATTGATATCACTTATTTTAAAGATATACGTACACAAAAAAATAATTACGGCTTTACTAAACCTTCGCTTAATAATAGGTTCAAAGAAAATTACTCATGAGGATATGGCAATGGACTACAATTCAATTAATATTTCATTAAAAAATGGTGGAAAATATGCGGAGTAATTAGAAACCACTTATTTTACGACTTTGGTAGACACCGGATGATATTCCCATTATGAGGGTATCATTAGCTATTGTTTTGAGGTAACATGAAAATTATTTTCCAAGAAATAATTACATTTAATACGCGACTATTATCAACCTTAATTAAAACAAAGTATAATTGCTTTCACGACTTCAACATCGCAAAGGTGGTACTTATAGGAAAAAAACTTCGACGAAGACGAAAACATACCCAATCATACGTATTAATTTATTCAATACGTGATACAATACATATGTATTTGTACTCAATATTGGGCCAGTGTGTCCCAACATGAGTTGGAATCTAATAGCTAATTCCACTGACACTAAAATGTCACTGTCTTCCCAAGTTATAATATATATATATATATATATATATATATATATATATATATATATATATATATATATATATAGTAAATAATATTTCCTAAGCCTCTCTTAGAGGAACTTAGTAACGGCTCGAGGGCTACCTCCGTAGGGGACCTTGGCTTGGGCTTTCGCTGATTACGCGTTTAGCATTCCGATTCGAGGGTGCCCGAGACTCGGTGTGTCCAGCCTGGGAAACGGAGTGGCAAAACCTGACCCAACGGATTGGAGGGGATTTGTCACTGCCAAAGCTAGTGTCGGCGATGCTAAGCGGAAAAAGACAATGGAGAGAGATTCTCGGAGGAGACGCCGTCGTGGAGCAACGACGCTACATATCGACGCACCGGAAATTAGCGCTCCACTTTAAATGGAGCCTTCGGGGTCGCGGGTGCTCAGGGTGGGGTCCCTGCGCGTCTACAAAACGGCCCAGAGTTTAAGGTCAGTGACCCATCTTACCTCGGGATGGGCTAGGTAGCGAAGCACTTGAGGGCTCGCGGTGGCGTTCCGAACGGAGATCCCGTGACCCTTCGCTAGAGCTGTTGACGACCAGCGTGGGGTGCGAGCCCGAATTAATTCGGCTCTCGGTCTCCCCTACGGAGCCGAATATGTGTAGGCATTTCCCCACGAAAAAAAAACAGATTTCATATTCACCTTGTTTGTGAACATTTTTAAGCTTAAAAATTTACTCTCCTTGAAACGAAAACGCACAAAATTGCTTATTCGTAGAATATAAAACAGATGGTATCTGAACGTAGCATAGACGGTCGAAAACCAAAGGCGTTACTTTACACCGAGATATGTAGGTATAAATAATAACCTTAAAAGAGCTAAGTTTGAACTATGTAGTAATACAATATGTAACACCAATACGGTCGGGCGATGCGGTAAGCTCGCCGGCGACGGAAACTGCTTCCGGAATGAAGCTTTTATCAAAGCTGTTGGAAAAAATCAACCCGCAAACTAAAATAAAGTTGACCCATTTTAAGCTTGAATTAGTTTGTTCTATAATTTATTATAATTTCATGTTTTAGTTCAATATTTACAAGATTTTTTTTAAAATTGGCGCTCAAAAACACTTGAAAAATTTGTCAAATTCATAATTACATATAAGTTTATAGCCTTTTTTTAGTACGTTTCCCTACTGCGGGGACATAAGCCTCCTCTGCGAGAGAGTGAAGGGGCCGTATTCCATCACGCTAGCCCCATCCGATGGAACTCGACCAAAATTAACAATCGAGGTCGAGCGCTCGACTCAATGTCAGACTTACTAGACTTCGAAATCGTAGCGCCCATAGAGCCTACTCACTACCCCCTCATAGTGGATCTCACACCGGATGTGCTTTATATTGCAATCGTTAAAAATATTAACCTCACCGTACGTGACGTAGAAGTGACTGTACTTGGCGGGAGCTGCCTCCGGACGCCACAGACTTGCTGAGACGTAAGAACGTAGCCACCCTAGCTTATGACATGTATCCAACAGAATCGAAAGCACGCATAGCCGCCCTCAGGAACGAAACGAAGGACTCAACGCTCAATAACTTAAAGCCATCCCATTTAGCCTTCTGGTGGATTCCCAAATCACTTAGAGGTAGGTCCTTCTATGGAGGGAGCCCTAGAGGTTAGTTACTCTTAAAGAGGCTCAGGCCAGGTGCCCTCGGCGCCCTGCCGCCCCGAGCCCTCTACGCAAGCAGTGACCTTTTAGTCACGCTGGCCCCGTGCGTGTTGATGGATGTAACATGTACTTAATTTGGTCGTTCTAAGACATTCCGGTTTCCTTGCGATGTTTTCCTTCACTATTTTTGGAGCAGTGGTGATGAAAAAATTACACAAATAAAGCGACTGCCTGGGTTCGAACGCGCGACCTACTAGTACGTAACTCGAAGCCCATGCCGCTGGGCTACCATCGTTCCTAAACACAATTGAACATTCTTCCTCATTTGTAGTTTGATAAGTACTAACATGTTAAAAATGAAATAACATTTGTATGTCAAAAGCTAAGGAGCGTCATGCTTAATGGGACCTGGGACTATCTTTCTGATGTACTACACCGTGTAGAGATATGTTATCTTGATTGTTGACAGGCTTCAGGCAGGGAGCTTTTCGCTAAGCTACGTCTTTTAGAACTTAGATACATGTTTCCGGATTGGTTTACTTTAGCCTGTGTACGTGGCTTTTGTAGTAAAAAAGCATATCTTTTTCTTCTTATGTTCTGTTAATTAGAGAATTTATAATATTAATTATCATTATTCGAATGAAATAAAGATGTAAAATGTTTTATATTTTCACAACAGATATTTCAATATAATGTCTCATTATACTCTATCGTCTACTCTCTCGGTAATGAAAATGACACTCGAGCGAGTATCACGAGAAATATTTTCAGTGAACTCAACGCAAAATTAATAATTTAGTTCAAGAGTTCTTAACCTCATTACGTTTCTCTTATATTTATATTTAAACAAGTAATAGTTAAGTTTAAAAAATCAAAATAACTGACTGACTGACTATGACATGACACGATTTACTTCCACCTTTTTGGTTTTATGAGGTTTCACGAACTTTAAGCTATTTATCGCCCCATCCGGCGGACAAGGGAAAATATGCACTTTTAAAACATGACCGGCTCGAAACTTAAACGACCGATGGCATTTGATTTACACAAAATAGAGACATGTAAAAACTGAATCTAAGGATACCCAGTAGCTTTCGGCTTGACAACAATTCACAATACGTGCAAACGTCCCTTTTAACTTCTACTAACGTGGTCTCCCGTTCTTGGGTCCTCCAGTAAAATCAGTATCTTCCAACTTAGAGGAATAATTAGTCCTTTAAAAAAAGTGAATAATCATAATACATAACAAATATCAAATCATTGTAGTAATGATTTAGTCGGAGACTTTGTAATATTCTCATTGTGTCTAGTTGGTTACATAAAATGTATTTTAGCTTATTATAGTTTCTCTTTAAATGAAAGCAGGCGCATACGGCGCGTTGTAGTTTTCACAAACTTGTTAATACGTGTGTGCGAGTAATAGCAGTGGCTAGTTTAATTCCGCCTTTGTTTGCAAAGCGGACGGGGGAGCGTACCGCGGGGAACGGAGCCAGCCTATTCAATTTACAACATGTACACGAGAGCATGCGACCCAGCAGGGGTAGCTTAAAGCATGATACGAGTGATTACGCCAGGCGGTTTTGCGGAACGCTTCGTCCCTACAGCAACATTGTTGCAATGTAGACCTATGCAGGTTTGCAATTAAATGAACAGGTTGTGTGTGCGAATCAGCGTTTATCGGATAGCTAGGTAGCGTTAATTATTGTGCTAAATAAAATTGTGTGCATGCTAAACGATCAACAGCTTAATAATGATTTATTATTAAAATATGTGTACTAAGAGTAGTTAGTCTATATATGTTAAAAGAGAAACTGACTGACTGATATATCAACGCGCAGTCTAAACAACTGCGAAACTAAAACTAATAAAACCAGTACGATTTAGGGTCCTTCAATAAGCGAGCCTATCTCTTTCTTAAAGGCCGGCAACGCATCTGCAGTTCCTCTGGTGTTGCTGGTGTCCATGGGTGTCGTTGATCACCTCGGTGTTCCCGCCGCTCGTTTGCCCCCTTCTCTTATAAAAAAATGGGTCTAGAGACTTGAAATTTTGCCCAGAGATTGCAGATGTACTAAATGTAGGCAAGCACTATTAAAATCTAAGTCTACCCGAGTGAAGCCGGGGCTGGTCGCTAGTTACGCATAATTTATATAAATATAACAGCAATAGAAAGCTTAAATATTAATTAAGATAAGATTTGGACACCCAATTGAACAAGAAGCTCGACCTCAAGCGCAGGAGATTAAAATTATTTAATGCAGTATTATTATCATAACCAATTTTGTAAGAATCGTATTCTAAATTACATTTATTATTCGAGGAAGTTGATCGACTTTCTAAGGAAAGGCGTGTAATGCACTTACGATGAATGGTACGAGATGACTTTTCTAACTAAAGTATTAGTAACATTAGAGTACATTATTTTATAATGAATGAGAAGGCCCTTTAAACAAAATTAACAAACTCCGGCGGTGGCTATTCTCGGCAGTGATGCTAATGAAATGTATCTAAAACTTTAATTAAAACAAAGAACTTACAAACCTTCCGATTCGACGATACTTTATTCACAATTAATTTAAATTTGTTTTCGTAGCTACTTATTTTTATTTTATTTAACCATAATGATACGCCTTTTTTATATGAACGTGCAATTCGAAATTGCTGAGTAGATACACTTTTAACGTGAAGTAGATTTAATAGTAGGTAGGCCTTGTACAAGATGGATCATGTTTACGGGAGGGCGGCATGGGACCGATCTTTAGGACGATTTATAGGGGAGCAGGAGATGTCTGCGAGGTCTGATGTTGATGATACTGGGGATCCAACATAGACTGAAAGTCTAGCAGGCCGATGAAGCATAGATTTTTCACCAGCGTATATAAGTCAATTAAATGACATAATGAAAAATGCGTGCTGGTTGGTTTATTCTTATTTTTTAACTTAAGTTTCGTTTAAATTTATTATTATTTAATTAATTATGTCAGGAAATATTTTCACGTGCTGTAAATATGCATGCAAACTACGTTAAAACTCACGCCTGTCACTTAATAATTGTAATCAAATATATCAGATTTCCATTTTGTACGGCTCATACGGATTGCATTTAGCATTTTATTTTCCTGTACTCATTTACAAACCATATGTTTCCAAAATCTGGTTACCACGACTTACTTTCATGAATATTTAAATGTAAGGGACTAAGCTTCACTAAAAGGTCTTTTTATAAGTCTTCGTTATTACGAGAGAGAAAGAGAGAAATACAGTTTATTATATTATCGTGTTAAGTGAACTTATAATCTAATTATATAAGTAGTGAGCATAGAATTGACGACAAACTTGATGTTTAGTCGTAAATTATTTACTGTTCACTTTTTAATTTATCTTTGTTTTAATTGACGAGGATAAGCAAAAATAAATGTATGCTGATATTATAAAGAGAAGACATTTTATTGTTGAAAATTTTATTATTGAAAATCTGGAAATCTACTTAACCCATTATAAAAATTGTTTTTATAATCTATCAGCGAATAACGTAGAGCATTTTATTATATTTGACTATCTGTCTGCCCGAGGTAAGCTATACCGCATTTCTTTTTTTTATATTGCCTGCCTATTCACGCAACATCTACCATTGATGTGCTCTACTGTCAAGGCATAGTTTCAAGACATACCCGAGTTAAAATGTGCTCTTAAATTTACCTTAACACTTTAGGTATTCGTAATAGGTTTTGAGATTGATTCAAAGATTCAGTTAAATATTTTGTATAAATAAAAATATTGAGTTAAACTTTAAATTAAGACAAGTAGAGAATTTTGAAACTACGAAGCCCAACTTAATTCATACAGAAGAGAGGAACTTGCTGCTTGCAGCCGTGCCGGAGCCGTGATTATAAACTTTAATTTAATACGCAAAATACCAAATGAGCATAACATGTATGCTTTAAAAGAAGTGAAGAAGTTTTACTACATTAAGTGACGTCATTATTTTCAATTTGTAAAACACTTATAGCCCATATTTCAATAACAATGAAAATCGCCAAGCAATGTCGACGCTTGTTTTGGTTAATGGTAGCCAAGCGATATCTTAAGATAATCAGCATTTACGATTTTATTGACAGGCCGGTTTGCGTGGTTATTAAGATACTTGCTTTTCACGCCGGACGGGGGTTCGATCCCTAGGACAGACATTTGTGTGCATGAACGTATCTATTTGCACTCAGGTTACTGGGTGTAATTATCTATTTAAGGATATATTTACACAAGTTTATGAAGTGTATAAGTTATCTGGTTTCCATAGTACAAGCTTTGCTTAGTTTGGGATCAGGTCGCCGTGAGTGAATAATGTCCCACGACATTATTATTTATTATTTTAAAATAAAACGACGATGGCTCATAATCACATCGTATTTATTGCACTGTACAGGAGCATACCTAGCCACTAAATTGTCTTAACAATCTGTTAACGAATTTGATATATTTTTCGCTATTTGTACATCGCGCGATCTTAAAAATTTTCATAGTGTTACAGCGCAATGCTTTGTGCGTGCGTCTTTGTCAGCTAAAATTAATTCTAAATTAATGATCTAACAAGTAGGCTCCTTGTTTTTAGGTTTTATCTATTTCGAAACTTTTTAGCATAGTTTAATTTATTTTTATAATTAATTTAATACACTTTTAAAGTTTATTTTGAATTGATGAGGTCTTAGTCTAGTGTACCCCCTATTTTAGCAACAACGGAGAAGATATAGTGCAAATTCGTGTATCGAATAACTTTGGCTAGTGTTCGGCCTTAAAGCATCCGTTGGAGAAAAGCTTTTCGTTCTTTTTTTACGTACAAACTAAATTTTGCATCAACTTCAAAGCTTTCATATATGTGTTATGTTGCTCAATTGTATAATTTTTGTAATCACAAGGTTTTTGTTAAAAGTTTTATATTAAAGTTAGATTTGACCATCGAAGATGTTATAATACAAAAATGAAGCAGATATTTCATTGGCGATCGAAAAGTGAAGACTCGAAAACGTCCAAATTGGGATGTATTTTGTTAGGCTATTGAATATGATTGATTATATAGCTACTACGTAATAACAGAAATCTCTGTGCAAAATATATAGATATATAGATTTTATTAATTATTAATTTAGTACATTCTAATACCTGTCCTGTAAAATTAATCTCATGCGAAGATGATAAAATGTAGTGTAAACATTGAATCGTTTACTTAATTATAGAAAATAATTGATGTCATTTATAATTTAACTAATGCCACATCCAATAGTACAGTGCTTTGTGTCTAGTTGTACATTGTCTATGTTTATACTAGTAGTTATCTGGCAATGTCACGTGGAACGTGAACGCACAGCACGCCTCCACGACAGACGTCCCGCTGACAAACGTCATCGGCACGGCCCTGACGTATTTTCGTAGCAATTGTAACTACAGAGATCTACAGATATCAGACGACCCTATTTATAGTGCGGCCATTTACGCCCATCAACAGGATATAAAACCGGCCCTTAGTTGTTCCGCTATACTCGTATGCTTGCAGATATGTCAAATTCTTAACTGCTGTCAACACAAACAAATGTAACATATTATTTCTCATCAAGTTTGTTACGATACTCGTTTCACATTTCGTATGCCAATGGTATTGACAAGAGAAGTAACTATTTTTTTTTCAAAAAATCACAAATATGTTGTGCCGTTTTATTATATTATATATAATATTTAGTAACATATGACACTCAAGATGAAATATGTCATCCGTATCAATATAAGTCCCTATGCTGGACATACCTACCTCATCGCCTTTCATAGTGAGCGGTCCTCCATCCAACGACTTCCTACTGTTCTTACGAGATCATGTTCCTCTGATAAATAAATATGATAACATAAGAAGAGATGAAAATGGTACGGTATGCCGTCAGCAATTAGTTTACCAGTGATTTTATATTTAAAATAATCGAATTGCTCCCGATATTAGGGCGAAATTCAAAAGCATGATAGATAATTACGCCAATAGCCCAAGAGATTGATTGATAGATAAATCAGATCAGATTACAATGTACGTTGATTGATTTAAAAGTTTTAATGTTTCACAGCTATTCCTAGCACAAGCTTACGCTTAATTACAATGATTGAATTTTTTAGCTTTTTGACTTTTGTCTAGCATTCAAACCTTTTCAAACAAACCAAAAAATTGTAACTATTTTAAAACTGCATTTTATATTTCCATTTGATGGGAAAATATTTAAAAACGCAAACATTTTCTATATGTAACAATAGCTTTCATATTTCAAAATATAATCTGGTTTTGTTACGCAGCAATGCTTACGTGGCATCGATTCTGAATAAATCATAACTTTGACGCGAAGCCGGCGGAGAAATGACGGTTGCAATTAAAATTAATAACGGAACCCACATTTATTACACATTTCATATTTGGCTTTTAATAAACAAAAATTCTTGCTATAACTCAATAATAAATATAATAGATGTTTGGAAAAGATAGAGAATAATCAGAGTCTAGTGTGTAGATGAATGAAGTTTAATGATGAAGGAATGAAGAAGTGAATGTAAATTATTCAGAAGCAACCGAGGTCTTCTGATCGTTTCTGTTTTTGTGACTGAAAGGTCACTGTCTGCCTAGAGGAGGCATTTACAGTGACACCGGAGCTCGAGGCGGAAGGGCGCAGATGGCGCCTAGCCTGAGCCTCTTCAAGAGTAACTTAGCTCGAGGGCTCCGTAGTGGGAGCCGCGGCTCGGGCTGTTACTTTATTATTATAACCGGAGAGGGAGGTCGCTTCGGTGGACGCTCCAAGGAGTGACTCGGCTCAAGAGGGAACCTCAGATTGGGCTGTCACTCATTATGCGTTTAGCACTCCGATTCGAGGGTGCCCAAGAGGGCCAAGCTTCGGCTCGATCGGTATCTACTATCGAATAACCAATTAGATCGCTTTTTGACCTTACTTCAAGGAAGTAGGCTGAAAAGACCTGAGACTGAGGCGACCTTAGCTTATTATTCCGTCTCGAGTATGCCGAAAGGGCCGAAGTTTGGCTTAAGCGGTAGTGTTTAACTGAATACACTTTTCCCCTGACCCTACAGCCTAGGAAAACTTATATCAATCAGATTAGTGGCTTACAATGGATGGACAAGTGGAAAAAGGATACGTTTATGTATTGATATAGAAGAAGCGAATGAGGTGTGGCAGGATCGCGTTATATGGAAATCCATGATCTCTGTCTACCCTTCCGAGTAACGGGCATAAGCGCATATTCTTTTGCATACCCATTGCTATCACTTAATGTAACAGCTAAAAACTGCAATCGTTACGTTATGTACTTATCTTCATATTTATTTATTTAACATTTATTTACATTACAAACCATTACCGTTAATTACAAATATTGACTTAGAAATAGGTACGCCGACCGCAAACGTGTAATCCATCCTGTACCGTGCTTGTAACAATTGTTCTCCAGTAATTGAACACGACATCGGTTGCATCCGTTTAATTGGAATCTGTGGGTGACGGGAGCGTTCAGCTCTCTAAGTGTTAACTGCTGTTGTCATCTGGAAGCGATTAAGAGCATTTCTGTTTCTTCAATATAATTCAAACCTGCGTCAGACAAAATAAATTCATTACTTAGTGTTTATATTGACAATTTCTCAAAAAGTAAAAGTTCTTGTAATAAAATAATTATACCCAATAATGACTTAGCTGACAGCCTTAAGTTGAGTATTTAACTTAAACGGCTTCTCAAAATTATATTCAGGCAGATACTAAAGCATTGGAATAAAACTAGTTGTATCGCGTTTATTTTACGTTTTTGATTTCCGACGTTTCACGACTTCACGGGGGAGGGGCTGAGGTGTCAGACGTCCCTAAGGTACTACGATATAGATAAACCAAGTTAAAATCCCTACTTCTATTTATTTTAAAGCACTTTATAATGGTGATGATGATAAAAATTGTCTAATAGGACGCCCAACACTCAGTGTGTTACAGCTTCCTGAACGACGAATTTCACGTGCCTCAATTTATTTCATGACACATTGACAGGGTCTTAATAGTCTAACACGTGCCCAATGTTACTTTAAATCTGACGTGCAGACATGTGTTTACTGTAAAAACATGACATGCTTTCATACTCTTCTTTCGAGCGTTATGCGATAAATTTAGAGAAATCCTTTTTAGTGCTCGCCCACCTAATATTTTTTTATTGTGGCCACCCTATCAAAGTTTCATCTGTTCCATTCAGGTTCATCAAGCAATTTGATCAATGATTTAGGAATGCATAAAGGGCAAACAAACATTAAAAATAAACATACAGACATTGATTTAATATAATTTTTAGTATCTTTATCCTATACGAGTTAGACAGAAATTAGTGTCAATGTACGCTTACAAAGTTTTTTTTCATTTCGAACTGGTAAATAGTAAATATTTTTCAAACTTACTGCGAGAAATACTTAAGTAAGAAAGGTTATTTGGGAAAGTTTTGAAGCTACTACAGCTTACGACCGCTCTCGTCTTATTTTATTTGGGAATAGTAAGCGTCTGGTGATCTCACTGTTTTTCGACGATTTCCACTAAATACATTGAGTATAAATGACAGGTATCAACACAGTCTAATGTCCACTGCTGGTTAGAGGTATTGTGCATAAATTTCCACAAAGATACATAGTCGACCGTTGACACGCCGTCTTTACCACCACAGCTCCGTGGTGGGACACCACATGCACGGCAGCAGCGCTACTGTAACTCCCTCGAGATGATAACGCGCTGAAGCTTTGTCAAATTTACATCCACGTCAGCCGTAACTAAAAAGTATACCTAACAAAATAATTCTAATATACAGTGAATTTAATGTATTAATTATTATAGTCAATGTATTGGTATTGTTTAAAAAAAACAGTATAATATTCATTGTTTAATAATAATTGTATAGATGTTTAACAATAAAACCAATTAATAATAATTAATAATATGTTTTCTTCTGATAAAAGTTTTTAAATTGATATGTCAATGTTAATTCTCTTGCTGTGATGAAGAATTTATACTGGCTTGGTAACCAGGTTAATACTTTTAGTATCACCATGGTATCATCAATGTTTTGGTTAAGATTATTTAATCTCATTCTCAAATTTTCACAATCCTTGGTCAATTATGAAATTGACTGTATTTTCATATTTAAATAATAATTTTATGAGCACGACTGTAAAGTATTTTTCCAGTCATTTTAAACAAATATGTTAATAATAGCAGCAAACATGATAGCGTAGCTAATTTCAAGATTTCGTCTAATTACGTCACCAAAATTGACGCTTGGCGAATTAGCAATTTGAGTTATAATTGTTGCAAATCTTTATGTCGATTTCAGGTGTGAATGTGGATGTTATGACATGACATCTATGGCCCTCAGGTTAAGGTAATTTTAGTTTACGCGAGGACCGAATTCGCATAAGTCGTGACAAGGTTCATAACCGATTTGTCAAGTCATTAGCCGTAATAAGCGGCCTAGAACGAAGGTCGGTGTTTGACCCGGTTTACGAGCGTACCAAAAGTTAGTTTTGATTAAAGACGAGGTATATTAACTTTTTCAGCAAACTTGAATTTGCTCGTATCTATGTAGTATATACAAATTGTCAGACTAACCTCTATCCTCCGTATGCGAAATATAAAAGTCTGTTCTATTATTCTATTTTTGATGTTGAATGGCCTCTCTCTTTTTCATTGTTAAAATGCGCCATCACTTTACAAATATCAAAAGATATTTCAAATAATTCTTGTAATAGAAAATATTTATTGTATTTTAGAAATAAGAAATAATATCAGACTAGACGTATTTTATTGTCGTTGCTGCTTTATTGTCGCGACTTATAAGTCTGCCTTTTATGAAATATATTTGAATTCTCAAGTATCAATCGTCACAAGAATTCCTTACGTTATACGGGTGACTAAGGTTACGTATTTTCCAATCAAATATATCTTCAAATGCTACAACTCTTACTTAGAAATATATATATATTACTATTACTAAGTAATACATAAATGCCTGTATACATAGTAATATTATTTCATAACGTAAAAAGTTTACCATTTAGATTTTAGACTATCGCGTAGGGCGATGCGCGTACAGCTGCTGTTTAAAAATCTTGATCTTGATGTGAATGATTGAATCTTGATTTAAATTACCAGGCCAGTTTTAAATATGTCTGATGGTTTATCACAATTCACCAATCCATCTTTTCATATGGTCTGGTCTGGTAAATTCACCCATGGCAATTAGGTAACTCTCTATAAGATGTCCTGCCTTTCTTTACCCTAATTGAGCACTCTGAAGGTCTCGTAGCCTTTTGAGTTTTTCTTAGAGCTATACGATTTCGAGTAGAGACGCCATCATTGCCATATTAATCTTTAAGGTAATTAATACTCGACGTCTCTCTTCAAATCTGAAATGGTGTGGTTTCAGTTGAATCAAGATAATCGACACTGCCCATAGTATTGCTAAAATTAAGTGGTATTGAGAACAGCACAATGTTCGTTGACAGGATCACCAAAGGCGCGAAATGGTTCCGGAGTGGCAGCCACGTAATAGTAGATGATGCAATATAAAACTAAACCGACGATTCTGTTAAGGCTGCAGGAATCCACTGGATGGAAGCGGATGGTAGGGGCAAAAAAATTATATATTTTCTACTACAGCATTAAATAAACTAATTTCTGTATATCGGTGTGTACAGAAATTGACATCCTACGCAGTCTAGACATTTTATAAATAAAGATCCATGGCCATGCACTGTACCAACTCAAATTGCCTACGTAGCAATTTGTGTGTAATTTATTGACACTTCCTAAGGTGGGATTATATTAAAATATTGTGGTTTCTCTTTTGTTATTGAGGTTAGCATGATTTAAAAAAAATATTCACAACATTGCTTGTAGGCCTTTGTCAAACTTAATGAAAAAAATAAGGCGTTTCTTTTCAAGGAAAAATATTACAAACGGGCAAGGTTGTGGGAAAAGCTTATAGTTATAGAATTTCAAGCAAAATGATGGTGTGGGTGTATTTTCAATTTCTAACGAGGAGGATGATAACAAAACATTTCTTAGTAGAATTTCGAATTGGTTCTTGCTTCTGTTCTATAACATCTACGAATTCTAGGCTATAATTAAATTCCGAAGACCAGGGGATGAATAATGGTTAGATCTAGGTCATGGATTATCTCACTGTAATACATTTGATAATTATTTTAATATCTTTATTATTATGTTCATTAGTGATTGATGATAATAAAATAGGTATAACGGAATAAGTATTAAAAGCAATGAGAAATATGGGTAATAAAGTGCATAAACCGCACCAGAGAACAATTTTATAGGACGTACGAAATTCAACGTACATTTGCACGTCGGTCCCATGCTCTCGCGCTCATTAACTCCGATTACATAATTAAAAGGTTGCAGTTCATTCTCAAGCGTTGCTAGATTACGCTAGTACGTGTTGTTTAAACACACCCCATGTACACAGGGCGCTTAACGCCGTGTTAATTGTCCCCGCAGTGTACTAGCTGGTATTAAGTGGCAGCACAAACATTTGTTCGAAGACCTAACCATTGATCTAGAATTTACACTCACATTTGCGTTCTCTTCTTTATATCTCTCCATTTGGCTTAAATTTATTCTTTATGTTTACTTATGTCTTACTCGTACTATTAATGTCTGAAAAATTTAATTTCGAGCCATCCTAAGCACCTAAGGTTGCTTTAAGGACCTGTTAATTCATTATACAAACAATCCCCATGACAAATACAAGTCACGAACTCGTAAGGAATTTGATTGGAACAAAGTTCTTTAGTATATTCGCTCACAACTTTAAGCAGTATATTTACTTTATCTGCCGTAAGATGGTAGAGAAACAAACTAAAAAATAATAGAAAAGCTACCCATCGATAAGTGGATATCCAGTCTTTAAAATTTATATTTAATGGAAGATGATATTGGAATTAGGGATAGCTGCAAGGGGCTTCAGATTTAGAAGTATGCTTGTTCGTGTCGATTTTTCAAAAGATGCTGCGTCTGTCGTCAAGTGTGTAAGCTGCCTTAGATTGAAACATACCATGCTACGGGAGGTTAATCATATTAAGATCAGTAAAGTTGTCCTTTAAAACTTGTAATCAATTGAAACTATATGTGTTTAAGGAACATTAAAAAATTTAATAATTACATTAAATATTTCAAACACTTTAATAAATAAATCTGAACTTGTTCACGACCATTATTGTTCATCTGTTCAATCTTCTGAATTCTCTGAATTCTGAAAGCTCGAAATTTAACAATAATCTAAGAGCTGTTTTAACAATATTTGATGTATCAATTTAAAATACTCCACAGCAAATATATGTAACAAAGCACAGGTAAAATATTTATAGTATTTGCTGCCAATACGATCCGCAGACAATCCAAAAATGTGGGAAATGGGAAAACAAAGCTTTTAGAACTGAAACCGAACCGTTGTTACAGACAAAAGCATATTTTTCACTTCACGCTGAAAATTAAGCCAACCGTAACGTCGACTGCACATTCAACCGCAACGCTGCCGGCTTCGTCAAAAATTCATTCCACGACCCAATACGACTCGATTCAAATCCAATTAAAAATTGGAAGCAGTGTTGTTTTTCCAAAGTCATATCCAGGCTTGTTTTTAATTATGACAACTAACAAGTAATCAACGATGAGTCATGCAATATACGATAGACTGATATTTTAGTTGTAGTACGTATTCCAATAATTGTAGTGTAATATAATTAAGGCCTCACGGTAGATAAACATAAAACAAATTATGTTAGTCAGATATTTTTATACTTAGGCCTAAAAGTGAATAATAGAAATATGTTTAGCGATATTTAGTACTGAAACAAGCAATAATATATGAGAGGATATAGCTGGCAGTTGATTATTAATCTAAGTACGAGGTCGAACGACGACGACGAAGTCAACACTGAATGTAATATACATTTGCATACCTGTAGGTCTCAAAAGAACTGCACTGCTAAACGTACGACGTAGAGAGAACCTGAAGTAGAAACTGCCGCAGCCCTGGTGATATTCAATTTGGTGGGAGGCATCGTCCAGTATGTAGACTAGTTTTGAATATTCTACTACAATACAAACCCTCACGCACAATTTCTTAATATGATATACAATAAATGATACATCGAATATTCTAGAAAAGAAATCTTATTGATATTTCTTACGAAATTGATTCTTGGAAAGAAATAAAGAATGTAATTTTGCTATTTTCATAACTACTCAGGGGTCTCATGAAAATAGCAAAATTACATTCTTTATTTCTCTTATTGTGCCTTTACACGTTTGATGTTCTGCTTCGAAAAATATAGCACAATACTATTGTACAAGATTTAGCGGGGCTTCTGATTCTAAAGGAATATTGTAACAATGTCATGCGAAAAATTGTTTTCCACCTAAAGGAGACGTAGCTGTTATTCGCTGTTTTCGATGTTTTGTTCGATATTTAGTAGACGTTACAAATTGAATCTTTTGAAGTCGTACAAAATTAAAATAAAACGAAAATATATTTCAATTTAATTTAAAACGCGATACAAAATGTACATAAATCCAATGTCATCCTTAGATTGCTTATTAAGACTAGGTTCAGATACCGTAGATCATCTGATTAGCCTATTGATTCTGGCGATTTATCTATGCTTCGTACCAAGATAATTTCTTAAACTAACAAAATGAAGATTTTGAAAAGAGATCATTCCGTTAAACTCCGATTTAATTACTAGATTTAGAAATACACATATATATATATATATATATATATATAATATGTTATGCGCCATTAAGTTTAAGTTAATGGTCATATTTATTTAACTAATATTAAATAAACTTATTTGTTGCGAGATCGCCTTAAACATAGTATAATAAAGAGAGAGATTGCTTATCTAGCGTTGCTTAAGGTAAACATTATCATATATGAACTACATATATTATGTTCCATCGCACGGAATCGCATCAGTGGCCTGCGCAATTAACCTATCGATATAAGCAAATTTTGATCAGTGGTGGCCTAGTGGTATAGGCCCCGACTTTTGGACTGTAGGCCGCGGATTCGAACCCAGACAAGGCTTTACTTTGTGTAATTTTTTTCATGACCATCAAAACGGTAAAGGAAAACATCATCGAAACTAGCATATCTAAAACCCACCAAATTCGAAGACATCCACCAGCCCGCATTACGTGAGCGTGGTGGATTACGGCCTCTGCCTCTATCGGAGAGGAGGCTTCTGTCCCTGCTGTGGTGGAACATTCTTAAAAGGCTAAATATTAAAATAATATAAATAAAGATTCGTGGACTAATAATTCTGTTTTTCTAGATTCACGGGCTAATTAGCTGAAGTAACCTAATCTTTCAATTGTATAAGTTTAGGTCATGATCACGCTTACTGAAAGTTGTAGGGTCGACACAAGAAACCCAATCACTTACATAACACAAATGACTTAATAAATCGTAAGGAAAGAAAGACGATAATATGTATATGGAGGACCGTTAACCGAAGAGTGTGTATGCGTGATGTATCGATGTAGAAGAAGCGAGATAGGTGTGCCAGGATCGCGCTGAATAGAAAGCCATAATATTTGCTTTTTCCCCTCGGCTATGAGCGCGATGCTTCTTTATCTAAACTAATAATAATGAAATAAAATAATCCTTTATTGCTGCTTTCAGTTAGTCAGTTATTAATTTAAATGTACATTTCCATTCTAATCCTTAAAGAAGTTAAATAATATATATATAATATCTTACAAAAAATAAAATAAGAAACGAACGCGTGCGAAGCCGCGGGCAGCAGGTTGTTTATTATATATAAAAAAGTGTTAGTTAAAGTAGTCATTTTATTAATAACACGAAAGGATATCTAACAGTCCAATCTAAGAAGACTAGAACTTTCCGAAGAAGAAATATGTACCCACGATGTCATCTGTAAGAAAGATATACTAAAAAGTTAGTTAAAGATATACTTATTATCGGTCACAGTCTTGGACTAAATACATTAGAAGATAAATTTTAAAGCAGTTAACATTAATATTAGTTCAATTTAGTGTAGAATGCTTAAAGGATTTCAAGAGCAACACCAATATAAAGCTCCTTACGCCACAAATAGGATTAGAGTTAGGTATAGTGCGCTACAATTTATATGGTATAATATCTCAGGTGGGACTTCTCCGTCACGAATCTACAACAATTTCTTATATATAAAATATATATGTATGTGTGTATGTATGTACATAAAATTTTGTTATTACAGTTTTAATGTAAATAGAGAATATGAGTTTTTACTTTATAGGTAAATAAAATGCGTACGACGTTTTGTCCCAAGGCAATTTTGGTGCTTGCCAATGAATTGAGATCGATAACACGCAGATCCTTATAACTCGTTGCCAAATAACATAGGAAATGTTTTCACTAGGCAATTTTAAAATTGCATGACACTCAATTTTAAAGCTTTCGAACGAGCCGACATGACGCCTGTTGACACGCGTCGCCGCGGTGTTTTTTATTTGACAAAAAACAATAATTTGAAATTTTAATGGAAAAAACATTTGTTTTCAAGAATCGCATTTGCTGTGAAGCAAAGCATAAAGTGTTATCTTACATTTAAAACATTTAGGTTGTTAATATTACTTTTTAAAATAGAGATATACTTAGAAAACTCCACGCGTTTGAGTGATTCTCCGGAATAGAACATGTATCTGTTTAGTTAATTTTGTTGTTTCTAGTGGCGTATTACCTGACGCATACCCTAAAACTGTCCTATTATTATAAATGTAATACTATACTCTATTGAGACTTTTTTTATGGAAAACAATATTAAGTATTTTATTCAAATTAGTATAAGTATTGGAATATTGCAATTCTTTTGTTTGAATAATACCGGGACTTAGTCGGTGTTAATAGCTCCCTCTCGGACTTCTATTGACAGAGCAGACGTCAATTCATAATGAGGCTGAGCGGGAACGTTTCATTCTCCAAGTGTTATCACAAGTGTGTCTATTAGTGTCAGTTATCGATGTATTGCGATGTTCATAATAAATTATTACTGTTAAATATAGGCTATTTTATAAATATTCCAACCTATTAATGAAAAAGTAACAAATAAATTACATAATATAAAGACTTTACTATTATTATAATAAATTTCATTACAACTCAACTAATTAATTAAATTTCCAAAAAGTTGATTTCGTATTCTACAAATTCTTTTAATAATTTACCTTCATCTCACGTGAAGTGCTATGTTACTAGTAAATAAACAATCTTTAAGACTCAGGTCACACTTTTAAATTTCATTGAAGTCACCTTTTGTCTATTCGCAGGCAACTTGTAAATCTCATATCAACAACATTTAAGGTACATTGATACCATGTGGCATCGCCGTGAGCCGCCCTACGCTCTTACTAAAAGGGTCACCTTGATGTAATTTTCGTTCGACAGTTTATTGTAGCCTTTTATTTTCAAGTACGAGGCGACGGTATTCATAAAGCTACCCAACAATCATAAGTCACAGATGTGTTGTTAATGTTTTTGTAAATAAAAGAGAAAATGGCGCTGGAAAGGGAAAGTAGAGAGAAGGGATGGATATTTCACTCATCAAATAAAACGAAAAATTATTAATACCTCTAAACTTAGGGTTGGTGGACCATAGTTGCCACAAAATGTCATAACTTGGTCCGCTGAATATAATTAAATACACCTATACATACATAAATCTTACTTTAAATAACTTTTTCACATTACTACTACTCTTTTCGTACGTTTTAAACTCTTTATTTTTTCTTCTTGGTCCTGATAAAAGAATCGACTCTATCCGGACCTCATTTAACACTGTTTCACTACTGCTTCAAACGAATTAAAAATAATAATATTCAGTTAATCAATACTATCTTAGACAAAGGTGAAATAATTCGAGTCTTAAGTGGATATCGCCCGCTATCCGCTTACCTGACCTCAATGTGTTACGTGGATAAGAAAAACACAATTTTATTATACGCAAATCTGTTGCGTTGTGACTTTTATTAATATATTACTTTCGTACCAGCGCTACTGTTCAACTCATCTATTTTCGTTTAAAGATTATTTTTATTCTTTTCTCTTAGGATTATTTTGGTTTCCAATGTCAATTTGTGAACACGTACGTGGAAGTGGTTTGGAAGTTAGTGATCTTCCTCCTGAGTTCCAATAACGATATTTAGAATTTAAAATTAATATAAAATAACTGTTCTATCGGTAGTATTAAATTAAAAAAATAATGATGTGCGCTCGCCCGTTACCCAGAAGGGAAGGCAGAGCTTCTTCGACGTCCATTCATCTATCATATCTACTCGTCTGTTACGGTTATTCTTATTTTGTAGTACTTCACGAATCTGATCTATACAGGTCCTCCCCTACTAACGCAGCCATTCGATTTTGCAGCATAAGTTTGTTTCGTTACTCTTCTTGCATTGCATCTTCGTTCATCCTTTCATCATTATACATTCATTATTAAGCATACAAGAACCGCTGTTACATTTTATTTCTTATGTTAGAAAATATTGTTAATATAGATAACGATGTAGACGCCGTGGGTGCGAATTATTCGTTATATAAGTAGTTTATTCATGGGTAGGGAACGTTTGGGTCTTTGTTCCCTGTGACCTGTTACTGAGGTTTTCGTCTCTTCATATTTTGACAATAAATCAAGTACCACTTGCATTTAAATTACTTTTAATTCAAAACAGTCTTTTATATATTCCCTAGTTCCGTAAATACTCAGATACGGCTAGACTTATTTCAATGACATACTTAGAGAGATAGTATACTTTTGTTAAGTACAAGAATAATTACATAACAGTTATATAATTATATGTCAATTTATTATAGAAAATACTAGTGATGCGCCCCGGCTTCGCCAGATTATAATCTATCCCTGTACCAAATTTCATTCAGATCCGTTCAGCCGTTTTTGAGTGAAAGAGTAATAAACATCCATACATCCACACATATAAACACCCGCATTTATAGTATTATGGCGTTGAAGTAGCTAGAAACTTAGACTTTTGAGAATTTTTTTTATTTTTCGTAAAAACATTTTTTTCCATAAAAAAAAGTATCCTATGTTACTTCTAGTATCTCCAAGAATATGTGTACAAAGTTTCATGATGATCGGTCGAGTAGTTTTCGAGTGAAAGCGTAACAAACAAACATACATTCACATTTATAATATTAGTAGGGACTGTTAAGCAAGTACACGCGCTTATTGAGGTCAAACTAATAAATGTGATGTCAATGATGTTAATCTACAGTTTGGTTTTGTTAAATACTAATAATATGCGGTGACAGAGCGCTGTGAAGCCAATATCACTTATTATTTGAACTTGACCGTACTTGAACGTGGTTAGAAACCGCGATGGAATAGGAAGAAACTAAATAAGGGTTAGTGTACATTGGTATCAGTTTGGTTCAAAATTATAAATTGAAACCTTTGGTTGTGTATAAAAACGATACGATACTTGTAATTTGTGTGTGTTTGTCATTATACTCCAATGGCATCTCAAAAATGGTGAGTATAATTTTCGTTAAGAAGGAAAATTTCATTAGCATTCTTCAAGGTTTTTCCTCGTTTATCATTGCTGCTTTAAGACCTTTTAATATTCGTTATATTAAAAGATCCTAAAGCAGTAATCTCGCTCCTTTTTGTTCAAGGAAACAAACCATCCTATTTATTTAATTTTAACTAATAATATATTATATAAAAGCTTACCGACGGAATAAAACAATCATAATTTTTGTAACTACATATTTATCATTCACGATGACGGTCTTAGTATATTTTAAGCACATAACACGTAGACTATTTTGTTAAATTATTTTTGATTATGATGAGGGCATAAACTGCTTGGAATCGTTTATTTAATCAACAACTGTCGCCTCTTAAAGGCAAGCGATGCAAGCAGACGCCTCGAAACTCATCAGTGAGTCATTTTCTCATCGCTGTCTCCCAGAGCGTGTTCATTTACATTTCACTTAGAGTGGTAGCCTTAACAGCAACAACGGGAGCGGATTTAAAATTTGATTGTTACATCAATGATTTTCATAGTCAATGTGTTGAAAACTCAAGTTCTCAAGAAAACTCACAACTTCACTACAAGCTGTAATCGGAGATACAAAACATGTTGTACCAGGTTTTGGGCAGTTAAGTAAACCAATGTAACACATGTACATATAAACATAGAAAAATATTACTTACACTACAAAGGTTAGCAGTGGTAGATAGAATCGAATCGCCATAGATATTGTCTCTGCTGTCCGGCTGGCTTTTCTGTGCGTGGCCGTTATTCCAAAAAGTTGAGGCCTCACCGCTGGTCCATTTTGCAACTAACGTACCCGGTATATTGCCGTTTATACTTATATATAGCCGTTTATACTTATGTATATATACTTATATAAAGTGCTGTTCTGTGTTCAAACTGTGCTAAATAAATAAATTTGAGGTATGATAAGTACGTGCAAGAGCTCACAAGCACAGCGTTTTTTATCAATTACATAGGAAATAAGTTAAAATTAATCCAGACTCACAATTTAAATATTTGAAAATAATCACAGTGACCCATTTTAAGTAATTAGAACAGCTTGCCACAAAATTTATAAATCGTTAAAAGTTTGAAATATTACTGGGTAATTTTTATTTAACGAACTAGGGTTGTGCTTTATTTTTTCATTAATCTTATAGATTATTTTAGTATTCAGGAGTTCTTAACATTTTGTGTGTATGTGATATACACGTCAGCGGAGCCTAGATTTGACGAGAGTAACTAAATATAGTTTTTATGCTGCGGGTCCAACATTTAATTAAACATCGGGGATACGTACGTGGCTACGAAGCGAAGGTAATACAATATGATCACGATTACAGTTGTCTGCTGATGAGGGCGGCAAGGACTAATCGTGGAAGCCCACGTCCAGTAGTGATCACATTATGTCACTGTCACACATGTCAATAGATTTCGGTGCCATCTCTTCTTAAAAATTGAATTATAGATACTTCACAAGGATATAAAAGTTTATTTAATCTGACGTCTAAGGTAACAATCAGGCTGTAGGCAGAGATTATGAAATTCAATTTGGCGAGATCATGGCACAAGTCTCTCGTTTGTTCGACATACGTTCTCTTATTCTATCCTTTTAACATGCCTGAAGCGTACCTTTTTAAGTCACATCAGCCTGTTTTATGTCACACTTCTCTAATAGGTTTACTAGCTGGCCGGGCTAACTTCGTTCCGCCCTATATCTATAGTTCACTATTTTGGCGATAATGGCTTACATATAAAAGATAGATTATTCTGTTGCTGTCTTTTTTATAGGACTATTTAAGGTAAACATTTTCATTATTCCATACATACGTGTAACTCTAACGGTTTTTTTCGGCGTACACCAGAATAGCGGAATGGCGGAATGTTTTTCTCCTTACTTGACATTTATCGTTATATTTTGAACGTCTCTTACAATATATTTATAAATAAAAGCCTTTGTGTTATTCTGACGCTATATTATTGTAAAGTTTCATTAAAATCCATTCAGTACTTTTTAACAAAGTAACAAACATCCATACATCCTTACATACAAGCTTTCACGTTTATAATATGTCATTCAGTCACGCCTCATCCTTTTCAACGATCGCATCTAAACGAATTTTATTTAAAATTATACTGACATGCATTTCCTGCCAAACCCAACTCTCACCTCAATAACATTAGCATATTTTATATTTCCAGACAAGCCTTCATAATTACACTGTGCATTTTTTGTATTATTTATTGCTGTTAGAGAAAGGTACCAAAATATTAGATACTATATTGAAAATCAATAAAAAAAATGTTGAGAGAAGAGAGCTCGACAGTACGTATAAAGCGATCACTTAACAATCTTGGCCAAGCCAACGAAATTTAAAAAGTTTATTTAAAAGTCATTGCCACACGCCATCTGGAATTCGATTAGGGGTATCTAAATTTCGGCACGGTACGGTAATTTCTTCTCCTTACATCGAGTTCAAATGATGCTTGCATTTATTTTGTGCAAAGTATACATACATATATGACGCATACGTCTGTATGTATATACGTAAAACAAACACACAAGATATATTTAAGGAAACATAATATCTTCGATTTAGTAATACACTGACTGGACTAAAAACTTTTAAATTAATGTTTTTACGAAAACGAAAAAAAATCATCATTAAAAATGGCTTGTATATCAAGTATACGAAATACGTGTCCTAAATACTGTTTCCAAGATTTCTCATAGAACTGATAAGGATATTTAAATGATCTTGGGGATTGTGTTCTCATTATTGAGTCAGTGTTGTTGTTGTTCTGTTACCATTGTGTGCGCAGGATTGGTGTGCTCAATTGGATTAAGGCGCGGGCTACGTGCTGCCCAGTTAAAAGTGCGAATCTCAACCTCTTTGTGAGATTGATTAATTTGTACAGTGTTATGCGGTCGAGCATTATCTTGCAATAGATATCTTGAAATATTTTTTTCTATGAGTTCTTAACTGTGTAGCGTGTGTATACATTAATGCGCAGCTACCACTGTTTTGAGTGGTCATGTCGATGAACACAAATTCATTTAGTCTGTTCATCGATATGCCACCCCAAACCATACAAGATCCGCCTCCAAAAGGAACGCGCTCCTCAATTTAACTTTGAGCATATCTTTAACTCGGACGATAGACTCTTCTGCAACCATCTGCACCAAATAACATCTCATCGGTGAATAATACGGACACCCATTGTTTTTTAATCCAATTTAAGAATTCACGTGGAAATCGTAAGCGAGCTTGTATGTAAGGTGTAGATAAGATTAGACCATCATGGACTAAAAGGGGTGATTCCTTAATTCTCTAATCCGTGCACTTACAGTTATACGCACTTGGTTTAGCTCTTGTCGTCACACAATTAATCTTTCATAATGAGGGTTAGTTATTCGAGTTTTGCTAGTACCATATCTTCTTTTGTAAGAATCTGTCTTCTCAAACCTTCAGTATACTAAAGGAACTGAAGATTGGTTTAAATTTTTAAATTTATTCTCTTTCTCCTCAATCGTTATTTGCATCAATTCTTCCCGCACCAATGTTTTTGCGACTTCGCATCGATGAACTGTCCATGTTACTGTAATGAAATATAAAAAAAAACACCGCAATATCTGAAATGTTTATAATAATTTAATAGGTAGAGTTATAAGAAATGTATAACAATCAATTCATAAATAAATTACCACATTATAATTAAATTAACGCGCAAATTTAATATTAAACGAAAAAACTCGATTTTTTAGTAACTATTCGACTAAAAACTACTCGAAAAAAATTGCATATTTGGCAGAAAATCATTTCAACTTTCAAATGTTTTTTTTCCTCAAACTTGATACAGTTTATAAGTCCGTCAGTATATTTATATTCAGTAAAAAAATCCCCTATAGGGAGGCTTTTCTCTAGCTTGTACGACGATGTACTGTTACTGCTGATACTGTTAGAAGCACTGAATTTAAAACTCTCATATCCCCGTCCTCTTATATAAAACGTTTTTATGATTTGTCCCGTCTCAGCCCTCATCCAACCCCGTAATAAAATTAAAGGATCACATTGTTAATTTTTAATTCTGTCGCACTGCACCGTATTTATTTACGAGTTGAAAAATGGTCATCGCGATTACGGATCGGAGGATAGCTAAGTGGAGATTGAATTTGTAGGCTAATTGATCCTTAATCAACGCTAACTTACTTAAATTTACTTCTTTATAATCTATATACACAATTTCTTTTAAGTATTTATTATATTATCTATATACATATATATATATATATATATATATATATATATATATATATATATAAAATTCTCCTGTCTCAGTGTTAGTCGCCATACTCCTCCGAAACGGCTTAACTGATTTCAATGAAATTTTGCATATACATTCGGTAGGTCTGAGAATAGGTTTTTATCTATCTATTTATCTATCTATCTATAATATTATAAGTGTGAATGAATGTAAGTTTGTTTGTTACGCTTTCACGCGAAAACTACTCAACCGATCATCACGAAACTTTGCACACATATTCTTGGAGGTATTAGAAGTAACATAGGATACTTTTTATGAAAAAAAATGATTTACAAAAGCGAATGTATGTTCCCTATAGATTCTGAAATGGCTGGACCGATTTCGATGAAATTTACAGGGATGGTCCAGATTGGCACTGCGGGTGTTCCTGTGTTTGTTAGCGATCGGATCAACATAATTAGTGGTACCCGGGCGAAGCTGGGGCGGGTCACAAGTATTATATAAGTATTTCTTTCCGTTTCAGGCCATTGCTTTTATAATTAATAACTGCGATAATTCTGTATTTTTTTAATATATGAGCTATAAAGATAATCTATCCGCAATATGCTCGACTAATATATCTTCCGTATCAACTTTGACTCGAAATGTTTTAAGTAGCAAAGTTTTAAAACTTTTCAAGTTAACGAAAGCTTTTCATGACATTAAATTAGGAACATACTGGCGCAAATTTAGTTTAAATCACTGCCTAAAACTCGAACAAGTGTTCTTATGTTTAATTTAACGATTAGTGTTTCATGTTTATTAAACATTTATAGATATAGATGGATAACCTGTAAATTTTACAATGCTTATTCTTTTTTTTTCAAAATGATAAGGTTCCTTGTGGTAATTTATGGGGGAGGACTGAAACGAAACGTACTTTTTCAAAATACAACGGCAACATTCATCGTATAGATAGGCCGGCTTATACGACGAAATATAAACTCATTGATACTTTTGGGGTACGTCTAATGAGTCAGGCGTCAAAGACCTCTTTTTCTTATTTTCTCACCTCTTCTTTCCCACATAAAGGCTCTTATTTTTACTGTAGATTTCCATTGGTAATGGAAGTGACTTAACATCGCTTTGGAATCTACCTCTTTCGTCATCTACCAAAAAAGTATCTTAGGAGTTACATTATTTGCCTGAGCTTTAGATATTCAAAATAGGGTTTGAATAGATTATGGGTAACTTAAATATGTAAACTAAGTTGTTACTTCAATGTAACACATCGTTTTTGACTTTTTTAGAACACCAGCCCCTGCCTTTTTTTCTAACTACCAGCTGTGGTGGAAATAATTAACTTTTCCTTTAAAAATACCTACATTTTCCTTTTTCGACAACGTCTTCTGTGTCTGATAGTATATATTCTTTTAATTTTGTTGTCAATTAGCTGGATTTAAAACTTAGTTTCTACAAGTTAAAAATGTGCAATGCACAAATAGACCTATTATAAGTGGTGCGTGCATATGCGTGGCGGCAGCAACATGAGGCGTGTGGGATCGCCGCAAGAGGCCTAAGAAGCACTTTGCGAGGATTGTTTCCGCGCCTAAGAGAGGACGGAACGCAAGAATGCGGCGTGCGTGCGGGCGGCAGCGCAGCAAGGCATCACGGCAGCAGGATGGAAGGGCGGTATGGCGGTGGGGCAGCGGAGCGGCGCGGGTGTGCTGGGGGATGCGTCGCGGCGCGGGGCGGCGGGGCGGCAGGCCGGGCGCGTGCCGCAGTAGCGTGGAGGCGCCGCCGCGGCCGCTCGCCGACGCCACAACTGAGTCGGCCGAATCGTCGCCGCTCGACTCCGCGCTCCCGCCGACACTCGCTCGCCGCGAAGGCAAGTGCCAACCAACCCCACGGTGGTTCCCGACCTCGAGGAATCGATTGACGGTGGTGTCACTCATGGCGACCAAGTTTTGACCAGGTTTACAAGTTTAATGCAACTTTTCGCGTCCGAGTTTCAGGGACAAAGCGGACTTCCCAGGCAGCCGGCAATCATTGTTGCGCCTCCCGCCTACCGCTCATTGTTACGAAACTCTGTCTGTCGTAATGCTTACTTGTCTTCAAACAATTGCTTCTGCATTGCGATGGACATTTCCGATTGCGGAAGCTACCGCCGTTCATTTTTATTAACTCT
The DNA here is from genome assembly GCA_029849275.1 of Papilio elwesi. Classification (NCBI taxonomy): domain Eukaryota; kingdom Metazoa; phylum Arthropoda; class Insecta; order Lepidoptera; family Papilionidae; genus Papilio; species Papilio elwesi. The sequence continues at coordinate 4,557,411 of CM056717.1, forward strand.
ATGAAAGCTTCAACGAGCTACGACTGAAAGTTTTGAAATTTTGGCGCACTAAAATAAATTGCTATTAAATACAGTCATCGATCTTTAAAATCTTGTCACACCTTTAATGTTAAACGATAAATTCAATTTGTTATTTAAAATTCAGTTTGTAGTAATATTTGAATTGCCGCCAAGATAGAGATAAGATCGGTAAGGAGCACAATCCCATTAATGTCACTAAATGCGCTATTAAACAAAAATAGTACTTACGTCACATTAAAAACAACAATTTAAGCGTTACTATTTTGCTTGGCTCATAATTTTTCTTGATACATAATTTTGGTATATCTTAATTTATCCGACAACGATATGAAATACATAAAAGTTGAAATATTTTTTCTTTCGATTCTTTAACATATTAGATATATATATATATATATATATATATATATATATATATATATATATATATATATATATATATATAATATAAGTACCAATTTGCTTGAAACTACGTAATTACGAAGTTTTAATTTAATAATTTAATAAAAAAGAGTAATTGATACGAGGTAACCTCGTGCTGATGTAGCTTAAATATTTTTTACTTTAACACCTTCTCCGGCATAAGTTAATACAACAGCAAAAATTAACAAAAACATCGGCATCTTCACACATCTATTCGATAGCAAATAACGATTACAGGTGTTCATCTGCTGATTTAATATTTTAAAATAAAAACAATTTAAAGGCACCTTACAAATATTTTAAAACACCAATATGAGAAAATATTACGAACTAGCTTTGCCTCGCGGTTTTACCCGGCGTGCATTTTAATCATAATCAAATAAAAAATATTATAAAAAAATAGTACATACTGCACAAAATTTTCAAAAAACAAAATTCTGTGTCATTTTTCTTTTTTTTATAACTATTAAATTGATAATTATCTGCAAATACGCTTGACCTGTCAAACGCGTGAATTTAAAATAATTGTTAGGTTTTCCAGACTTTCTTGTTTTTTTTCTTCCAAGAACCATAAAAAAAGAATTAGCAAAATCGGTGCAGCCGTTCACCGCATAACAAATATCGATGCATTTTTATATAAATAAAAATGATTCACAAAATTTAAAACATAACGGAATTTATATCAAATAAACAATATGTAGTTTTACTTATTTGTCACAACGAAAGAATACATACATCCTTTTCGATGATTTGAAACCAATTAATAATAATTTTAACTTAGCATACATACATTTATTTATACGGCTCTTTGACTAGTTTCATTTTATTTAGCACACGATGATATCATAGAGAAAATTTCGAACAATTTATTATGTTAAGTAAAAGATATTTGCGCCAAAAGTAGCTCGAGAATTCAGTATTGTACATTAACATTGTAATACATAGCCTAAATTTCTTTTGGATAATGTACTCGTATATTTTTAACGATTAGGGATTATCAAATTCGGTTCAGTAGTTTCAAAGTTTACCAACGAACAAATCTTCCTAGTCATAATAAGAAAATGAACTCATGCCTTGTTTTTCTACAGTTTAAGCTTCACGTATTAATATATAGAAAAAAAATAATACAAAGGACGTCAGTATCTTTGCCTCAACCGATAGCAATATCGTACTAGTCGATATGAAATTTTTCATATCACAAAACAAATTCGGGTCAAAATCTCCCACAATATCCAAATGATTATAGCACATACAGATCGTTTACGTAAACATTACACCAACTCATTTCTTCAAATGTTTTTACAACAAAAAAGAACTAGCTCTCTCATTTAAAGATACAATCACAGACGATGTTAAGATATTCAAGTAACGATTAATTGACTCAATTGGGATCAGCAGTGGTATGATTTGCTGATCGCTTTTCACCGAATCTATCGTCTACAACGTAAACCCAAATTGTTGGAAAGTAACCACGCTAAGAATGAAATGCGATTCGTTCGCATTAGTTGAACTTAATGCAACTAGTCGCAGTGGAACTTATTTATAAATAAAGACTTAAATAGCTTAGAAAGATGGGTAAAACAAATCTGCTAATCCAATCCCTGGAAGCACCAACTCATAGAACTAGCAAGTACAGGTTTAGTTTTATGTTTCACGCGGTATCCGACGAAACTAAAATCCCAATCTCCTTCCGCTTTCCTTTCACATTCTCCTTCTTTTCTTTTCTTCAAGAACTTATGTCGCATCGGACCATCGATAAATTTACTTCTATCTCATTTAAGGCCTTATAATCTCTGTGAAAAGTAAGTCTCGATTACAATGTAAAATTGTTTATACTAACAACGTCGTACGAATATTTAAATAATTTACTTTTATTGTCACTAAGGTGCTGTAAAGTTTTTCGTTATTTGAGACATGATTTTCTATATTAATTGTATAAGGGCAAATAAAAAAGTAACGCTTGTATTACCATTATTAAAACAATCGGAAGGCAGGAATCTACGTATGTAACGCTCATAACCGTGACGCGTGTTGTGCTGGCCGCTGATGACTGCTCCCTTCAGTAAAATGAAAACAGCTACACTCTCATAAGTATCATACAGTTGTTTTTATTCTACAAAGAGATAAACGAGTAAGCTGAACTGAATAATGCCGGATTCGTTTTTGTAGGAAACATCATTATCCAATCTCCCAGTGGACAAGAACTGGGGAGACGGACGAATGGGTAAGGGATGGGGTACATGCAACTAAGCGTAGAAGTAACTCATCAGACAAGACACAGAAGTAAGAATGAAAGACCTATACTTCACGACTGTCTGCTATGATTAGCTAGTACTTAATTCGTTCAAGAATCAGCTGCCACTCCTGGCTCTGCCAATATTCTGACCGTAGTTGTACGTGTAAAAAATACTTTTTAAAAAGCTTACTTATATGCAATATTAATTATCGATTGAGCCATAGTGGTCCCATTAACATATAATAATTTGTATTAAAATAATGCATTTATATATCTTATGTTACGTTTTACTAATAAGTTATGTCAAAATGTCTGTGGGTACGTACTAAATTAATGATAGTGAGACACTTTCAGTTCACTCGGATCGCTTAAATAATTAAAATACCAACATTTACAACTTGTTAACCGCACTCCTTTTGTAAGTCCGCAACTCAGCAATAGATAAATAAATTCTATACTGCTATTTGAATACATTTTACATATTATTAATTTTTTTACCATCCTGTAGCATTAGTCTCTCCACTTGAAATGAACTTAATGCAGTAAGTCACGCCGACCTATAAAAACCATTCAGAGAAAGATAAGTTGTAATAAATAGCGGCTGCATTTTGGTTCAATCTTCCTTCCGTCTTTGCATAGTAATAATCTTGGAGCGATATTAAATTTCATTCTATATTCAACGTCGCTACGAAAGCCGATGCTAAAATAAAATTGTTAACTTTGCATTAATAAAAAAACTTTGTTTAAATTATTTCGTAAAACGAACCAAGATGTCTTAAAATGTCTTAAATTAATATAAAATAACGAAAACTCTTGGGATGAATATTTCGACTCTGTAAGTTGTAAAACAACTAGTGGTCACTGTCAATGTGGAAGGAAAAAGGCCATGGGGCCACAGCCTGATGCGTCTGGTCTGACCAGATTCGCACCACATTAGACTCCACTGTCTACGTTGCTCTTCGAGTGGCCGAGGATAGAACAAGATGGTGTAACATCGTAAGGACGAAGGTCATGGATGGAGGTGGTCACAACCCTCAAACATGAGAAATACGACTTAAGGAAGATAACAATGAGAGTGACTAAATACATGAATGTTGCCGAGAAAAAACTTATATTTTGTAAATTCTTTGATAAAATAAGGATCTTTTACCACATATCGATCAAATTAGTGACATACCAAAAAGGCGATATAAGGAGTACGCGTTACCGACGAGCATGTATACAAACGGTTAAGAAGAAGCGAGAGATGTGTGCCACAATCGTTTAACGGAAATTCGTTATCTCTGCTTGCCCCTCTGTGTTACGGCCGTGTTTAAATATTTATTTATTTAATATGGTTTATCAACAAAATAACATGCATATGTTCCAAAGCATATATACATTATTTATAATGTATATATGCTTTGGAGCACAAAGTACAAAGAAGTAAGTAAGAAGTAAGAAAGCATAAATAAAATAAAATCTCGTAAATGGTATTTTACGAAAACATACGGTTTTTTAAAGTGTAAAAATATTAAAACGAAATAATCTTGCAAACTTAATATCAACTCATTAACTAGACAATAGCCCGAACAATGAATATCGGCGGGAGCGTGTTTAAATCGCTTTTCAAATTATAGACCCAGTACGTGATTACGTTTCAGAAACAGCCAATGGACATATTTCGTTATTGATGCAGGACCACGCGCAGCAAATGTCAATAAATTATCTTTAATTTACAAGGAAATTGATTTCGTAGTCATTTTAATAGTGGAATAGCCCGCAAGAACAGCTTCTGTTAAACGAGTGGGCCGGCTCGACCGGGGAAATACCACGACCTCAAAGAAAACAGGCGTGAAGTAGAAATATGCTTCTGTGCTACGTCTGCAAAATTATTCGCAAACTTAGCCAAGTTTATTGAATTTTCTATTTGAAGACCTCGGCTTGAGCTGTTTTGAGTGCGAAACTATCGCTTTTTGAAGCTATATGTCAATAAATAATGAAGACATGTGACATCTACGAACCCGCACTGAGCCAGCGTGGTGGATTACGGCTCTTTCCCTCTCTCGGATAGGATATATCCCTGCAGTGGGAAAAATGCTAGAAAAGGCCCATTTATTATTATTATTAAATAATGAAAAAAATATTATGCGAACATTCATTTCCCATTACAAGGCAAGGATGTTATTATTCTCGTTCATTAGTTGTACATGGCAAAATTCATCACGACTATCCGATTTTTTACTTTTTATTTTATTTTGATCAAATCACGTCAGATTTCGTTTTATATCTCTTTGTTATTAGATGTCTGAAATAAATACAATATTATTTATAATGTACAACCTTATTGAAAGAATTATGCAATACTCAGAATTATATAAACAAATGCATCGTTGTTATGCATTATATTCGAATTCTTAGTAAGGTTTCTCGGTATTGATGAATAAAATCTATTCCACACCTGCGCTTCACGTTAAGCCTCTTACCTCAACGCTAGTTTACGAGCAGCGCTCATAGACCTCTCGGAAAGGCTCGTCTCTGCCGCGGGAAAGTCGTAAACCGCTTCAAAGCAATTAGCAAAATCAACTCTATCAAATACCCCTTCACTTTATAAATGGTAACTTGTGTTGGAGAACTTATTGCCTGCTGTAATAACGCTCGCCAATCACGCCTTTTTAGCCGCAGTAGATACGTGAGAATCTTACAACGTGGTGATCATAGTTTTATATCACTATCACTAACAGATACCGCGTTCTATACAAATTTTACATTCAAAAGTCGTTTACCAGCGCATCGACGTTCTAGGAAACAACAAAAACAGCTTGTTTGTACGAAGTTAACGTGGCTTCACTTTGAGGTCCCGGATGCTCGATCCGGAGGTATATGACACCCTTGATGGTAATATTATTAAATTAAAAATGTCAGTACATTTTTGGAGGTCTTAAATAAGTCTCACATTAAAGTTAGATAACAAAGAATGGACCTAATGGTCATTTTGCAGAGTAGACTTCCTTTTTTACCAAAACATAACAATAGCTCGGTAAAGAATATTGTCCTTGCAATTAAGAAAATTAATACTACATCTTAGAAGGATGATTTAAAAAAAACCACAAACAGTGTCAGTGTTTGCATATTTTTTTACGTAACTAAGGACATAGCAATACGCACAAATACAAAAATGTCTGTTTTATTTCAATGGATATAAGTTGCAAAAGCGTTCACTTGAAAAGACTTAAGTCATCAATACAGACTTGGGCGTATACAACTGTTCTTCATATCTTATACTATATAAAGTGTGCCGGCAACAGAACGAATCAAAGTTAATATCGGCGAAGAGCGCTCAGAGAAATATAACGCAAATGTAACACGTGCACTGAGATGATAATCCAAAACGAAATACGTGTGGAAACTTTGCCTATTCAGAATTAACCGAGATTTCAGTTCAGAAATTCAATAGCAGCGAGTGCAGGTGGATTGCAACGTTAATTCAAATTTGCTTAACCGCCCTATTCATTTAGTGGCTCTGCCAGTTTTACGCCACCATCTCATTTAACGCACACTGCAACAGATGATAAAGTAACTTATATATATATATATATATATATATATATATATATATATATATATATATATATATATATATATATATATATGGTTGGTATGTTGCACCTGTATAACAGTCCTCTATAACATTAAGTACGCCGTGTATCTTGATTTCTTAAAATATGGGAAGTAAAGTCATATTATTCAGTCATAGCATTCAAATTACTATAAACAATCTATAACTAATATTATAAATGTGAATGTAAGTTTGTTAGTAACTCTTTCACGCGAAAACTACTCAACCGATCATCATGAAAATCATCATTTATGAACAAAAATAGTGTATAAAAAGCGAAATGTTCCGTATAGACCTATAGACTCCGAAACGGCTGTACCGATTTCGATATTTTTAAGACCAAATATTAATATAATATTTTTAATTAGTTACCGAACAACCCTCAACATGTAAGACTGTTTACACACATGTACATAAAATCAAACAGTCGGATGTCCGCAAGTGAAACGTAACTGCGGCTAAGTTAAGGATTTTATCTCGCGTATTATATATTGAAGTGACAGCTCGCCCCGCTGATACTTTGTCGTCTAGCGAATTGGACCATCACATGAGATCGTAAAGTTGAACGGTGCTTTTATTGAGTACTTAGGTGTTTAGTCACTTCAATTTTATTTGTGAATGTAATGCTTTTTGATAGCTTAAAAGCAACTGTGAGACCGTATAAATTTTCAATAAAAAGATTTTAGAATGTGTTCGGTGTCCAGTATAGTAGCTATTCTATGAATGAACCATTCGTAAGGCCGAGATATTTATACTTATTCGTTTCTTCCGAGGAGCAAAGTGTCGCAGGTCTCATCTCCTTTTATCATCTATCCCCACTTTCAATCCATAATTCAAAATTTTATTGTTGAATAGACGAGGTCAAATAACATTAGCTGACCCACTTGCTACTTTAGATAGTTCTATTATAAATAAGAAAATAGAAGGAAGCATCGTCCTCTGAATCCATTTTTCAGTAGCACTTAATCGTATACAAGTAACAGGTGTGCTACATCGGTATCTCAGATGAAGTCATTTGTCGCTACTGTCCAATATTTGATCGTTTATCATCGAATTTGGAAGCGTGCCACCCCACTATGCAGGCATATTACTATCCGTACGTATTTTATTCTACAAGTATATAGTTACAAAGTAAAAAAAATACTATCGATCTTACGATGATAAAGATAAATACTCTGAAAAAATCTCTGTCAACATCTGTAAACAGATAATAGCTACCGATCGAGCCGAGGCTCAGCCTTCTCGGACAACCTCGAATCGGAATGCTAAACGCGAGGGCCCTTGAGTCAAGCCAATAGATGGAGCGTCCGCCGAAGCGATCTAAGAGCTCGGCAGCCTCCCAATCCGGTTATAATAATAAAGTAACGGCCAGAGCAACCCTCTACGAAGGAAGCGCTCGAGCTAAGTTACTCTTAAAGAGGCCTAGGCTAGCCCCCTCCTGCGCCCTGCCGTCTTGAGCCCGGTGTAGCTGTAAATGCCTCCTTAATGCAAACTGTGATATTCAGTTACACACCGATCAAAACGTGAATCTCTATCTGATGCGACGTAAAATCATTCGTAGCAGAGTATAAATGCAAGTGCCAAGTGGTTTTATTACATCCGATAGGTTCAGTCACCGTACTGAAAGTAGAGGAAATGCTGCGGTCACTAATAGTTGCTGAAGGTGTTACCGGGCTTAATTGCTCACCATATATCGCGCCATCTGTTCAAATTGTATGCAACATTCACGGTCATAAATGTGTTCAATGCACCGCAACGTTTGTCAACGTTTTATTTATGACTGCAATTTGTCACACCGCCTGGTATACGTTCTCGCAACCATTTGAATACCATCCGATCGGTGTGGACAGCGATGGTATTTGTTATCCGTTTTTCGAATCGTGCACGTTATACGTAATAAATCTGATTTCCGTCTTTCATGCAGAGTTTCAAAATCGACGATAAGAAAAGTACGTAGTCCTTCCCCATATGCTCAGCTCCACAAGTTTGTGGATGTTCAGGACCTGTATTGAGCACTTAACATCAGATGCCCTTTCTCGTTGAACCAGGTTGACACATGACTTCACGATTATTTTAATTAAATTTAGAGAATACTCCATGTAGTACTTGTAGCTCTTGAACAAGCACGTACTTAAATAAATTAAGACCATGTTCGTTAGTTTGGAGATTTGATTTGGAGTTTGTTTATTTTATTGCTACTGAATAAACAGGAGCAGTGGTGGCCCAGTAGTATAGCCCCGTCTTACATACTGAAGGCCGCGGTTTCGAATCCAGGCATAGCTTTACATTTTATATTTATTTTATCATGACTGCTTGAAAATATCTTGAGGAAATCGGCATGTTTTAAAACCACAAGTCGGACGCATGTGTCATCCAACAACCCGCATTGAGCCAACGTGGTGGATTACGGCCTCTCCCTCTCTCGCAGAAGGCTTGTGTCCCTGCTGTGGAAATGTACTTGCCTAAAAAAGCAAACTATTATTTATTACTGAAAAAAAGTAATTACCACCTTGTGGCGAAATTAAAATAGACAATTTTGATTATATTTACGAATGCTATTCCTAAATTATTATTATTTTAAAACTATGCAGATTACCGGAAATAAAAGTTTTCTATAGGTCTATTTTACATTTGACCACCAAGTTGAGAAAGAGCTTCCCCCGTCCTCACCACAAATAACACCTCAATTTATGTAGATGAGAGTAATTGAACGTATTAATGAACTGAACATGTAAGTGGTAAGAACTTTAGACAGTAAAACCTAAGTCTTGTTAGAGACTAATTAATTAATAGAACTTGTACAGAAGCGACTTGCTTAAAGTTTTAGACAAGACTTCCTTTGTGTTTGTTTTTATGCTATTTTAATAAGATTAATAAAAACTATGTTTAACGGTTAACCAAAAGCTGAAAATAATCATATTAATTACTACCTACTTTCTTAAACAGAGGTAAACAGTAAAGAGCAGTGGTGGCTCAGTGGTTTAGGCCCCGACTTACGAACTATAGGTCGCGGGTTCGAACCCAGGCAGGCGCTATACTTTGTGTAATTAATTTCATCACCATTGCTCCCAAAACGGTGAAGGAAAACATCGTGAGGAAACCGGCATGTTCTTAGAACCATCAAATTCGAAGACATGTGACATCCACTAACCTGCACTGGGCCAGCGTGGTGGATTACGGCTCATTCCCTCTCTCGGAGAGGAGGCCTGTGCCCCTGCAGTGGGAAACATTCTAGTAAAGGCCGATTATTATTATTTATTATTCTTAAACATTGTGACAAAATATTATTGATCGTTAGTCAAGTGAAGTGCCAAGTCTCTCAAAATGGATACAATTAAGGTATACCAATAAGAAATCTCTAGCTCAAAGTTAGTTGACACTTATTTTAAGTAGAAAAAACTTGTATACAAAAATTACAACTTTGTTGATACTGTAAAATCAAATACATTTCTTAGATTCTACCTTTGTAAAGAAAACTTGTCGTTTGTAAGTTTATATATTATATATAAACTTATGTAAGCTGTCTATATAATAAATACATGTTATTATGGTATCTTTAAGAGCGGAGAATATCTCGATTAGTTTGAAAAGATAACTTTAAGCCGAGACTGCAGAGTTCTTGTTTAGTTACACAAGCGATATCGTTGTAAAACATTTAGATAACACATCTCTACCAAGGAAGGTTTTTTTTCTATTTAAAAAACAAATCTTCGTTGCTATTACTTAGATCAAGGATTTGTTCAACCATTCCTGAATAAGAAAATTACGGAAAAATATACAAACAGCTTATTCTGATTATATTAATAAGATATTTTCTATTAAAGTACTTCCAAACCAATCAGTCAAATCTAAAAGTTGTAACATATTGTCATTAATTTATTGATCCATAAAAAAAATTACCCATATTAAATATTTATTTTATAAATCAGTAGTGTTTCACCCTGCCTTCGCTCGGGTAGCTCTAATTATGTTGATCCGATCAAACTTCACAGGATCACTCGCAAAGCTAATCCGAAGATATTCTGAATTTCATCAGAATCGTTCCAATCGTAATAGAATCTATAAGGAAGGTACACACATCGCCTTTTATACTCGTATATAGAATAACGCTGGAACACTGAAATTAGTTATAACGAATGCTTTTAGTTTTAACCCTTGTTAAAAAATAAACCCTTGTAAACTCTTTCTTGCGATGTAGTTAAACATATAGTCATTTCAATTTAAACACAACTTAATCAACAGCTACATAAGCTTAGAGATTACTTGACTACCTTTGTTTGTGCTTAAATACTAAAAATTCTATACCTATAGTATTAACATTTTCAAAGTTGTTAATTAATGCATACATTCTTTAATCTATTGGTTTAAATGATGAACGTTTTATTATTTCAAAATGGTTTACATGAATTGATCAGAATGATATACATAATGTATAACATCATGTGTGTGTGTGTTTAATTTCGCACAATGAAAATTCGAAAGAATAGGGTTTTTGGTTGATTTGCCTTTTAAAAGTAAGAAGAAATATTTTCATATTCGCCTAACAGGTGACACTATTGTAAGCGATCAGATATCACAATTAAGGCTACCACTACCCGTGCGAAGCCGGAGGCATCTTTAGTTTAATATATATATCAGGCATCAATTTTACAATAATATAAATTCACAAGAATAATTACTTAAACCACTTTCAATTTAATTTTATGACAGTAATTAAAATGTATCAAGTAGACGTAATCGTGGTACAATTAGTTAAACATGTATACATTGGTAATACGGAACCGAACCACACCCAAATGCACCGCCTTCAACACCGATAAAAACATTTAATGTACTCCATTCCCAATGGTGCAGTATTTTTCTCTGAGGAACCCTCGGTGAAATTGGACGGTTGCCAATATCGGCGAAACCGTAGGGCATTCGTCCAGAGCCTTGAGATACGTCTGATATATTGTCACTGAATTTACGTAAGTATTGTTTATTAAAAATTAATTTCGACCATGACACATATAAGCCCTTAACGACTCCCTTATAGTCGACGTTAAAGTTATCGAATGGAATTGATAAAACAAAATATGCAACTACGGAATAGTGCAACTAAGGACTTAATCTAACCTTAATTAAAGATCAACCACAACTGAACTAAACAACACAGTCAATTTTATATTAAGTTAATATTTTTTTAAGTTGATTTTAAGTTAAATAAGCCTTTAATAGTTTCAAGCTGATCCATAGTGATATTTCCAAACCAATACAAGAAGAGAGTGTTATCTTTCTTACAGGCCGCAGTTCCTCTTCTTACCGATCGGGTACTCTGGCCCTGCTGAGGGATGTCAGCTCCCACAGCATTTTTTAACATATTTACCACGGGGAGTGTTCCCAAGAACTGTTTGGAACGATTCCTGCCACCGAATTTTGTCATCGGACGGAACAACACACCACCTGGATGTCTGGCATTCCTTGACAGTACGGTTTTCTCGAAATATACTGCCATGCTCAACCGCGTTGAGGAACGGTCTGTCGGCGGTATTTCCAAACCAGTACGACTTAGGATCCTTCAAGAAGCAGGCTATCTTTTTCTTAAAGGCCGGCAACGCATCTGCAGTTCCTCTGGTGTTGCAGGTGTCCCTGGGCTTCGTTGATTTGTTCAAAAAAAAGACGAATCGATCAAGTACTCAGTTCGTGTTAACTTAGTACACTAATCGCTAGTCTACTGAGTCGTACTAAAGATATATCAATACATATATTATGTCTGTTTCATACATATATTAATATAATAGCATGCATCCTAAATCGAGCCGAGCCACTCGCTGTAACAACTAATTTATAGTTCTAACATGGCTCGTTCTGCATTGATTAATAAAATATGGAATTGCGATACAGCCAATATCCGTTCCACCGTTAAGCGCAAACCTAGAAGTGATGCTACTAATATATTACAACTCGGTCATATTATAGCAGTTTAAGTTTGGACGCATATTTTTAAACAAAAAGTAAGTTATGTTTTCTTATTTTTTACTGTGAATGGAATTTACATAAACCTTAAAATATTTTTTTAAACTAATTTACAAATTCAATTTATAAATGTATTTTTTTAACATAAATGGCACTACATAATTTTACTAAATTAGCTAAGTTATATACAGATATAGATTGAAATATACGATTGCTTTATTACCCAGAAAGGCAATTCCGGCTGACCTTATATCATTTGGCATTCTAGAAATCCCATGCTCTGAAAGACAAATAGTTAAATATGAAACTATAAATAGGTATATAAAAACATAATTAATAAGCTGTTTTTAATTTATTACTGGTGTTATAAGGAAAGTTATATTTAGTTATCTTGTGTAATAATTTTAGTAAAATAAGTAAGAACGACTAAACATTTGAAATGAAAAATGCAATTATTATAATCCGTATGGAAGATAATGGATACGTACCTAGTTGATTAATTATTACGTAATTAGTTAGTCTGATTTTAATCGAGTAAAGGCATTTTGTGTGTATTTCATAAAATCTAAATTTCGGTTGCTTTTTGTTTTTTTTTTCAAGGAGACAAACGAGAACTGGATCGCCTAATGATAAGAGATCACCAACGCCCATGGCCACCAGCAACAGCAGAGGAAATTCAGTTCTTGCACACATTCGCCCTCTGTCATATTTGAGACCTTATAAGTCGGGCTATTGCTACTTTTGTCTAATATTGTGAAATTAAAAGACGTTCAATGTAAATATGATACATTTTTATCACAGGAATTACATTTACTTCATTGATTTACAACATGGGATTTTTTTATTTTATAATTCAATATGTCTCTATTCATAATTATTAAAAAGAAATAAAGTATTATTTTTGTACCATTGACAAAAAATATTCTGTAAAGTTTAATGGAGTATAATAGATGTTTTAGTTGTTAAGAATCACTCGGCTGTGCCAAAAACAATCGAATGCGATATTTCATTGTAGCAAAGTGCATCCAAAACAATTCTTAACACTTTTCGCCGATGGATATTTCCTTGGGTAATTCTTAAGAGAAACGTCAATTTATGTGACGTGCATCATATCGTTTTTAAAATAACATAGTTTTGTTAACATTTTGTTTACATTTTATTGAGTTAAAAATTACTCAATTACTTAGTTATATACTTGCTTAATATTATCGAATATTACGACTACTGGCCGGGCTATAGTATGGACTACAATCAGACTGCCGACCCCACATGAGTAGGAACGAGAACGTTGTTCTATAAGTACTGCTTATCTTTTTATCTTATCTCTCATTCTCATGTATATCACAGCACGCACGAATTTTAGATAAGGAGGCAATTGTTAATTCAATGGAAATAAGAAAGAGTGAGAAGAGTCATTGCCTACATAAAACAATGTACGAAAAGAAGGAAGCCATCCAAGCCAAGCTTTCTTCATAGCATTCATTATTCAGCATTAACGTAATATTCACGTACATAAATTTAAATATATATGCGATAAAGATTGTTTTATTATAGAACTAGGTGTAGACTAGAGAAGTTTGTCCGTCTGTCAATAAGTATAATGATAATAGAAATGTTGCAGGCAGTATATGCGCATTAGACGGTGTGCGCTAGTGGGCCGAGCGGTCAACGTACATATGTGCTGAGCGGTACGCACTCGGTCAGTCGCATAGCGCGCAGGCTTCGGTCACTTCGTCTCTCGCGGTCACTACTTGGTGTCAAGCTTCATTATACATAGGTAATCGAGTGTGTAGACACTTGATTACGTGTTTGCACATCATTTCATTTAAACTTATTTAAAACATTTTTAACTATAATAGAAAAATTAAACTATGCATTCGTTCATTTATTCAATAAATTAGTTTCCCTTCTATCGATAACAAAAAATTGAAAGCTCGCCGAATATTGAGAAAAGCATGAACACAGTGTTCGAACAAAAGACATAATTGATCTCATGCATACTCTACAGGCTAGCACATACAAAAAAATGAACTTTCTTGCAATCTCCAAACCAAAAAATATCCAGCGTATATGTGAGTAGAGCAGTGAATTTAGGTTTGAATGAAAAATTTGCTTTTTCCTAGTAAATAAATAGGTAAATAATTTTTAACATTTGCTTACTTTCAATTTATAATATATATATATATATATATATATATATATATATATATATTCATTCATTCAAATTTTCTACATAGAGAGCTTTTAGTAGCAATGAAGGATTTAGAAATTTTAGCGATTATAACAACGTGTACGAAGTCACTTCTACCGCCCAGTTATTTGGAACGAATTTCGAACTTATATTTCTATTATCTTTTAATTTTTTTTATTTATGTTGATTCTGTTATGAAAGTTACGAAAACTATCGATGCTAAATGTAATATAAAACGAATTCTGATTAAGAAAACACACTTTTATAATAACGATCTATACACTACTTTTACTATCAAGCTACGTGTGTAAATGGTGATTCCTTTGAAGAGCCGCTACACATCCCGTTATTATTGAAATTTCTGATCTCAATCGCTTTTACATAAATTACCTATGTATCCTACAATCATATCTCTCATATTTATTATATGAAGGCATATTTTATAGGAACTATGTGTTACATAAGTGAACCAACACGAAACGGTCGAAATCATTCTATCCAGTCATCCCGTATGTTTGCTAACTCATTCATTAAAGGTTTTGGCTACAGTGTACTGCTGGCCGCCTGCTTAACCTTTCTTGGGAATAAATAATGAATAACGTTAATAATAATAAAAGGCTAATACTTCACGACTGACTGAGCATTTCGTAAACAAAACTGTGATTCTTTTTTTTTAATAAACAAAAATAAAATTTACACGAAAGCACACTTCACTGTCAAGTTTTTTCCTTGAATATTGACGAAATTTGCATCACCACTGCAAGCTCGGCTGATGATGATGGGCTCCTCCCTAGTAATGGTGCGGTTATCGAGATTGAATAATGATCGTACATAACATTGTCACCGCCAAAACTCCTCCAGGGATTTATTACAAACCGTGCTTGACGATTATCGAATTCTAACATACTTATAATAGGTATCACTATCTGAGACCTTTATTTTTATTAGAAAGTCGTGTCACACATTACGTAAACGCAAACCGCAAAGCGAATCACCTCATGCATAGTGCACAAAGATGTCTATCAACAACAGCCGAATTCACGGGAATTATTAATGCCCTTCCGTATGAAATATGGACGAAGGTATTAAGGACCTTTACTCACGAGTAGGTTGGAGTTATATGTATTATATATAATGCTAAAAATTAAACACAAAATTCTCTCATATATGTATCGTATGATAAATTGATAAACAAAGCAACGCTTAATATCATTCGCATTTACAGCAATCGACTAATACTTGTATTCGAGTCGCAAAATTACTGTTAACTTTTATTTACACTAAGCTACAATAACTTGCACTTTCACAGTCGATTGTGTAATCTGTTCCCTATTTCAGTAAATAATTTTAAATGTTTTTTGACTATTTTTATAGCTTTATTTATATGTAAGCTTACGTACTGAAGTACATTGGCCGCGGGAATGCTACGTGGAGACGATAAAATAGTAATTGTAAGTGCTTGTCTCTCGTCGTGTACTCGTATGTCTGGTATTGGTAGCGATTTTCCTCATATCTTCCAGCAAAAAGTTCCAAAGTATTGTTTGAAGTATGCAGTGTGTAGTAAGATGACTATACTATAAGTAGTCAGCCGTATGCCATAAAAAGGTATTTAATCTTTATAAACAAAGTCTATTTATTCTGAAAGCCCTTTGCAACAAATATGTCATATCTATTAGCGTCATTAATAGTTACCCCTACAAAAGAGCGATTTCATCAATTAAAATACTGAGCAGTGCCGGAATCCAATTATTAGCTAGTGAGTTAATAATTGGAGATTTAGACCCAAGAACTAGTTCTATTAATTCAGTAAATTAATTGAAGTGATACTTTAAGACAGCACCTCCTCGAGACATCTGAGCTAATAAGGCTGTAAATCAATAAGTTAAGAAATTGCCATTTAATTAAAAAAATATTTTGTTAATTTTCAATGCTCGTACCAACATCATCGGCCTTAACATTACACAAATATATCTTAGAAAACTTGAAAATAAAAAAATCTTAGAATAATATGTGCGTAATATTTTTAAAATTAAAACTCTACATGTTTATATTTCATTGAAGCAATTGAATATTTTTATAATCACTGGACTCACACTACACGTAATAAAAAGGTATTAAAGACATTCGGGTGAACGACGCGAGATTAAATTTCTTTCAAAGCCTCTAAGTAGGGAAACCCATCAAGTAGCAGAAGTTAAAGAGCGCTACAAAGCCTACACAAGTATGGTATACGAACTTTAATCGCCCTGTATATGAAATAAGAAAGATAAACTGACACCTTTTCAGCAATATTTAAAGATTTGATCGAGCGATTATTATTTTTTCTTACTATTAAAGTATATATAAAATATAAATGTTAATTTTCTAAGCAAAGCTCTAGGCTAAGGGCTCCTTCAGCTTAGTGCCAGGCCAGTCTCATTGTTCCAGTGGCTAAAGCTAAGATGGGCATCAGTATTTAGAAGTAAGTCATCTAGAACATCAGTGCAGACATCGATATACCATTACATATATATAATTCTTGTTCAGCTAAGTAATAAAGACAATTGTGTCAACATGTTTCGAAGTGAAAACTCGGCATAAACAAACGTAAACGTACACCATGCGTCAGCAACATGCTTATTTGAATTTGGAACAATTTCGACGAACTTCTTATCATGTATTCAATTTTTCTTTTATTGTTAAACTACAAGGGCTCAATTTTGTCGCTCTGTTTTGAGTTTTCACTTTTTTCGGTGCGTGTTTTTTGTATTCAAACTTTGTATGTTTCTCGACTCTATTTATTTTAAAATCCCATCCATGCTCATTAAATTTGAATACTAAATTATGATGACCTAGAGCTCAGGTAGTGTACAGAATTCTAAGGCAGAGTAATTTAGTCGAATAGAACAAAACCGTCTGCATTTTAGCATTGCACAGCAGATTCGGACAGTGAATAAATTGGAAACGTAGACCGCAAACATCATTGTAATATAAACAACAGTTAACATTCCACGATTCTGTTCAAACTATGTTTCCTAATACGAGTACAGGTTACAAATTAATATAATCTAATCATATTATCAGTCAGTCAAAACCTTGATACCAAGCGTGCAGATTTATACTTTCATTATATATGATTTTTTTTTACATCCATCGAGTTCGAAGAGGCCGAAGTCCAACAGTGGAGGAATATCGACTGAAACGACGTCAGTGTTTATTGTAGAGTCGTAATAAACAAGAAGAAAATATAATCTTCTGCACGTACCTTTTGTAAGAACTGTTTATCACGTAAGATGATCGAAAAAAAAATAATTTAAAATTACTGTATCTTATGACTCAGTAAGGCTACGTAGTCCGCTTTTTACGTCAATAAACAACAATTACCAAGTTAATACTTATATAAATCCCTATTGAGAAGATTTAAACGTTCTCTATGGAACGCTACAATATTTAGATTTGAAATACTATTAGCAAGTCAAATACAACAATTACTTCAAGCTGTTTTCCTTGAATATTGTGTTAGCGCCCGGAAATTGTGAAACATTTCAGTTAATATTCGAATTTGTAATAAAAAAATATATGGAATTAAATAATAAAACACTACATTATGTTTTATATTTTTTTTGTTATAATGTGTTTTGTAATTAATTACTTTATGATTACTTATTATTTTAATTATAATAATTTGTTTTTACAGAATATATTTATTTATAAATAGAAATTAGTATGGGAGACTTCACGCGCGTAGACTCGAGAACGGCAGTGTAGAGGGCATGAAGGCATGACAGAGCGTCATGCCATTAGCCGTCACGACTTACGGCTCGATTTGACTGCAAATAAATATTTTACATCAACAACTTATTTGATAATTACCATGATAAAAAGTAGACATTTTTCAAAAGGTCCATCTAGAGTAAGGTATACTTTGGTGTAGTCTTCTTGTCCACGGCAAAGAGAGCACTTGAAGAGCGCAACAAGTTACGTTCAGTGTCACAGATCTCGATCATTGATTTTAATTCATTAAAATTTATAATTCCATTTGATCGAAGAAAGTCCTATATTACGAGCGACAGATTAAGTATTATTTAACTATAAGAAAGCTATTTTATCGGGAAATTACATATTTAAGTATTATGTAATTATATTTACGTAATAAATTAATTATGATTGTCAAACCTAAAATGTGGACATGAAATATTACAAGGATGAAATGAATGTAGGTTGTGCATTCAAGTCGACCGGAATGCTGTGCGTAACCACGGTTCGGTCCGTGGATACTGCCTGACGTACATTCCATCTCGATCCACGCATGCACATTGCATTCTATACAAGCATTTTATGCACAAACTGTTTTATTTCTCAGGCTATTTCTGAATTAATTTGACTTAAAAATATACCTAATATTTCCCTGGTTATGTATAACAAATCACGATGTTATGTTCAAGCGCGTATTCGACATTTTTTTCGTAAGCAAAAAACAACAGAATAATAATATGAAAAAAAAAACAAACTAAACTCATAAAATTGTTTCCTCTTCCTTAAAGTTGGAGTATAATTGTTCTAAAGACATTGGTACTCAACGCGTACGAACAGAACGGGACCAAAAACAGACGCCGACCGAAACCAACTTGTGCTACCGGAAATTTCCAAGGGAATTCCCGGAATTTCTTTGATACAAACGATTATACTTAAGGATCAACGCTGATATTCAGACGAATAAAATCTTACATCCTACAAGAAAATGAGCCAGTGTTTTAATAAATTAGATGATAATAAATATTGTATCTTACATTAAATATATTTATTTGAAATAGACACAGCTCCCATATAAAACTTTACATAAACTTTAGTAATACGACGCGACGCGAAAATATGAAGCAGTCGTTGTGTGCGGCCTTCGTTGCCGTCATAATTAATCGCGAGTTAGGTATTGGTCGCATCAAGTCGCATTGTGGCGCGTCGCGGTCCGTCGCTCAACTAGGACAACAGATAGGAAACAGTAATCTTATGAAACATGTGAGAGTGATTGAATTAAAGGTGTACAAAAATAATTCTTTTAATTCGAAAAAACAAGACATAAGGTTTCGCCTAATATGTACGCACATAGGTAAAGTGAATTAAATTGTAGCCTTGTTCATACAAAACGCGCGGCTTCATAACGTTTCTGCCTCACCTCGTTAATTATGCGCGCTACATATCCATAGCAACGTTCAAGAGTGTAACGCGTTGATATCCGAGCATTTCCTGGCCACGCCACCCTCGTATACAAAGTCATAGCTTCTTGTAGATTTAAATGCACTTTTTTCTCTTTATTTTTCACTATTCGTTACTTTTTATGCGACATTTGTGAAATTGTATATGGTTTTACATTGAATGTGTTAATTTTTATTTCGTATTTATGCTCATAAGTTGAATAGGTATTAAAAAGTCTTTTTTTTAATACTAAGTTAAACGTTCCTCGCGGCAGGTTAAACAGAAGATCGAAGAGCCTGCCACTTTTTAGCGTTTGTGGACTACGAGAAAGCCTTCGATTCGGTCAAGACCTGGGAGGTACTGAGGTCTTCAGTGTTGCCAAATTGACTATCGGAACATCGTAGTACCTAAGGTGTTTTCCACAAACGCCACTATGTCAGTACGAGTACAGGGTCAAGACACGAAACCTATTCAACTGCAGTGCAGTGTAAAACAGGGCGATTTCATTTTCCCGAAACCGTTCAGCGCGACGTTGGGAGACGATTTCAAGGTCTTAGACTGGAAAGGACTTGGCATCATCAGTCAATTTCGATAGTACATAGTGGTCATGACTGAAACCGTGACGGAATTTAATATAATGCTCGATGACCTCAACAGAACTTCTAAACGAGTGGGTCTTAGAATGAACATGGCTAAAGTTATCAGAAATTATGTGATCCGCAGTAGAAACAAAACAAGCGACGTTGCCCGAAGACGTGGAAACCTTAAATGACCATAGGCTAGACCTGATGGATCAAAGTCGCAGGAGAAAAATTGTCCCTAAATTCGATACATTAGTGATTTTTTGTCCTGCTTATTAACAATATAAAACCATGAATAAAATCAATAAAAGGAAATGGGTTGCTTGAGTTAATTATAAAATTATAAGAATTCTAATCAGACGAAGACGAAAAAAACTTTGATACAATACTACCTTAAAACATTTTCCAATATATTTACTTTCGGTTGAGAAAATAACGCTATTCCTACGTAAGGAAATGTACATCAGACTTAAATGTAAATCAGCCACAAGCACGTCTACGTTCGACCCAAGCCAAACCTCAAGCCCAATGTAACAAACTAATCATTTAATCTAACGGAAGTTGGCGATTTGTATTAACTAGATCCGCAAACGATTTAATTATGCAAATTATAATTCCTCTATTCTGTGTTGGAATTTCCTTCATTCAAATACATGCTTTTAATTAATTTTGTATTACAAACATTAATTTTGATATTAATAAACCTCAATTAAGTAAGTTAAAGGATGAATGAAGATAGAGTAAGGAAACAAATTCATGTTGCAAAAGTTAGTGGTAGTGTTGGTAGGGGACGTCCAAGGAGAACTTATATCAATCAAATTAGTAACATACTAAAGAAGGGCGATATAAGGAGTACCCATAACAGACGAGCTTGTATGCGTAGATGTATGGATGTAGACAAGACAGAGTAACAAGACACGTCCGGAATCGATTCGGATTATATCCATTCTACGTAAAAACCATACAAAGACACATGTATGTTCCTCTTTACAAGCCTAATACTATAAATACTAATGATTGTTTTATTATTTGTTTGTTTATTACACTATTATCTCCTCGACAATTCAGCCGACCATTATGAAATTTTACACACATTGTGAGGGAAGCTGGAAATAAATTAGGGTTTACGTTTTAGTCCGACATAAAATACTTCCCGAAGAATGGGATATTAGAACCTCGCGTAGGTTGCCATGGTAATGCTCGTAGAATATAATTCCCTGCCGTTTCCAATACTTTTGAAGTATTCCCCGTAATGCCGGTGGCTGCACTTCATTAAATATATTCTCCTGCCGTTAGCATACAGGAACACTGAGAATTGGCCTAGTCTATAAGCGACTTAAATAATCGCGGAGAAATTATTTAAGTAATAAGAGACGAGTTAATCCCGCCCCTAAATTCAAAAATGAAAGTTTTAAATTGCATAATTTTGAAGTAAATACAAAATACTAGTTAACTCATTGGTCACTTTACACACCCAAAGCCAAAGAATGCAAATGTATGCAGGGTATTAACTATCGTCGTTCCTCAAAGTTGTTTAGTTAAATTATTTCACTTAAATACAAACTATCTATACGACAAATTATTGAGTGTGTCATCTAAGTGGGTACCTTTATACAAAAACATGTATCTAATATGATGATATAGTCACTACAACTTCATACATATTTTACACCCAATAGAAAATGTAGCATAAGAGCTTAAATCCACAAAGCTATTTCAACCACTCGAAGCGGCATATCAATTACGGTACACGACGCCGCTCGGCCGCTCTCCACTCCACCACTCGGTCGGTGCAGCGACACGTGCTTGATTCCTTTTGCAGAGGCGCCGCGTCCGCATAAGAGTTCTACAACTGCATTTTCAAAGCTATTTGAATTTGAAGACAAACTTTCGAATCGGTTTCCGAAGACCGAGAGTAAAAAGATATCGTCAAGATTTGACACTATACGATTTATATCACAAAATCTACTTAGCTATAGTACAATATTGATTATTGTAAGGTAAAAGGCCGAAAAACTTTGGGGGCTTATGTTAACTGAGGCTTATGATCATACGAAACAATTCAATAGCTGTCATTGCCTGTCAACAAATAAAAAATCTAACAAGATAGGTAATGGAATGAATAGACATTTGAATTATATCATCAAGTTTATCGATTATGCGAAAGTTATTGATATACTAGCTGTTACCCACGACTTCGTCCGCGTGAAATCAAATAGAAAGTATTAATCTTATGTAAACACGACCATCACCAACCCTACCGAAAATCGTCTAACGCGGCTAAAGATGTTTTCCCTTCAATAAAGTACGCAAGTAAAAGGTTTTTATTATTTTACTGCCTAAGGCAACCTTTGTGGCATTGCAGGTAGCGGGCGGCGCTTTCAATAAGGCGACGCGTATTTTGTTCCACAATTTCGAGGTTTTTTAACTTTTTGCGAGAACCATAATTCTTTTGCTTCGATTAAATTAGTCTATTTGAATCCTTGCAATATTACCTATCTTCCAGTAAAAGTCCCATCCAAATCGGTTCAGTCGTTTCGGAGATTACCCGGAATAAACAGACCGACAGACAGACAACATTTTTAAAAATCGTGTTTTTGTTATAATTACCGTATATACATCATGTGTATGGAACTTTTATTTTGATATTACAAACAGACACTTAAATTTTATTCATCTGTACAGATGTAAATAATTCCACTACATGATTGCATTAAAATTAACAAATTAAAAAACTTACATTGAGAAATAGTATAGTCGTACTTCTAACCGAACTAAACTACGCACTGAGTCACGGTCAAAACGTTATTAATTATAAAAATTAAAGAGGAAGTATCGTTTTCCGAGGAATAAATATATTGTGTGCACCAACAAGTTATAAAAATCGAGAGAATGAGCGTTAAAAGAGGATCTCGGTTGCCTACCCCTCCGGCTTTGGCTTAAATTGATTGATAGCGGTGTCCCAAAAGGGTATTCAACGAAGTAATACGTCGCTGCAAACGTGGTCTTCAATTGATTTATAGTCTGTGAAAATTAATTTCTTTTATATGTTCGTTTTAAAATACGAGCGCGAAATTGAATTCTAAATACTAACCGAAAGCTATACACAAGCTTATTACCTGAATCTCCTTAAATGTAGTAAATACATTTAAATTCAGTGTTAAGGTCAATCCGAAGTAACATCATTGCAAGAGTAGTCTGTGTCTATTACTACAACACAAAAATGGATTTTATAATATTTTATGTAAAGTTGAATTGAATTCTACAGAATCTATCTTGAGCCTTGGTAAGTTGCCGCAGTTTTCTTAAAGCCACAAACGTTAAGCACCCGTTCGTGTTTGAATGTCAATGAACCGGCCGTGCAGACGGACCAACCAAATCTGATGCTAATACGTAAATACTTTAAAATTCTCCACGATTCACGTTTGATAATTACACACATAATTCGTAAGCGATACTAAGAAGACAACCAGCTTAATTACATTTATTTTTAACCTTAATAAAACATTGTAACTTTTATAACTGTTACCCTATAAAAGTAAAAAAAAGTGTTTCTTCCTTAACACTCCATTCAAGTGTTAATTAGAAGTTTTTAAAGAGAGACATGGCCTTGAGTTTTGTGTTTCATTGCATGCATGAAATCTAAATACGATTCACTATGCCTGTATCGATGAAACTGTTTAGTTCCAATTTAAAGTTTGGATTAGCTTGCGTCGAAGGAAACTAAGTATCTAAGAAAATACAATTGGTGGAGCCCGCAACCGCGACCGGCGAAATACCACGACCTCACAGGCGTGAAGTAGGAGAATTGTATACTTTGTTTGATGCCCATTGAGTGAGGTGACCTTTCCTATTGTTTCTCTCAAAGAAGAAAGTGAGAAGGGGAAGTGGATTGGACGGGGGAGAGGATGGTAGGAGAAGGAAATATCCTTTTTCCTTTTTAGGAGAGAAGATAATCCATTCGCGACAGTATGCAAGCAAACGATATGTAACAGATTAAACACAATAAGTTCTCGTTTTTTAAATAATTAACACAAGTTTGTTCTAAATTCTCGGTATCAATCCGAGCACGCCTGTTTAATTGAACTTCAACGTGAACCTCGGAAATGAATTAGGGGCGCAGCAATTCCCACTTGTGTCGCGTCGTGTCGGCCAGAAATTAATAATTTCAAAAGTTTAAAAATTGTTACAAACCAGTCAGCACCAATGTTTGTTAAAGGGGGTCGCTGGTGGTTGGCCGTACTCATTGTATTTTACTTAATTAATTTGTCACACACACATAACCATAATTCTTATCATAGTTCAAAAGTAAATAAATTATCAACAGAAATAAATTTGTGTCTTAACAATTAAATTCAAAATTGAATACAAGAGATATAAATGATAAGTTCATCGAAACTATTCCAAATTTAACTAAGCAAGTTGCATTGATCATGTCGATCTTCCCAATGTATAAGATTTTCCAAAAAATATTGTAAAAACACTTTTAATGCAATAAATATTGTCCTCAAATAATTATAATACATATTATGTAGTATTTACAGTAAGATAAAACTGAATCATCCTACAATACCAACAATTCTATTTCGGTACTTGAAAGAGAAGGCGTACCGACATTCTGTCGATATTAATTGAATGACATTTCCCCCGCTGAGGTTAATTTTGTTCGACAAACTGTTGGTTAAAGTTTATAATTGTTGAAGACATCCCGTTTCATTTAATAGATTTTTACTTGTTCAGTACATTTTCCAACACTATTATTCTTTAAATATTGTGTAATGCATTTAGATAACGTCATACGTACCGTGCATTACATACAAATGATTTTGTAATTTACCAGAATCTAAATAATCATAAACTTGCACTAAATTACTTGGCGGTAATTAGTTAGTAGTTTTCCTATAAACACGATTGTAGCAAACATCTCTGCAATTCTAAATCTTTATTGATATTATAAATGACAAATTTGTTTCAAGAAAGACAATTAATAATTTGTAATAGGTAAACTAAGATCCGGGAATTATATTATATTATTTACTAAAATATTCTTCACAAGACACATTTTTTATTTAATAACTTATCTACCTAAACTATAACATAAAATTTATCGAGACATTTATTAAATAAAAACCCAAATAAGGTGAACTGAACTATTTTAAAAAATATTTGTATATTTTTATATGAGATTATGTCAAATGGAAATCATTTGGCGCGTTGGAACACGTCTCTCGCTTCTTCGACATCCATACATCAACACATACATGCTCATCGGTTGAGCGTACTCCTTATAACGCCCTTATTTAGTATGTTACTAATCTGATCAATATAAGTTCTCATTGGACGTCCCTTGCCAACGCTGCCAATTACTTTTGCAACATAAATTTGTTTCGTTGCTCTCGCTTCAGTCATCCTTTCAACATGCCCGAATATAAAGAAAGTAGCGCGGAAAATTAGATTATTTAAGTAAACCCAACGACTTTTCGCTTTTGACAGTTCAATTAATGTGAATTTAGTAGACAGCTGTTTTGTTAATTTCGTATAAATAACAATTTAAAAGTTATAAAAATGGCACAGTTTTTAGAAACTTTCTATGTGCATCTGTGTATATATATATTTTTATTAACAAACGGATTGTCATATATTTGAAAAACGATTTCGTATAAATTAATATTCGCGGCGGGTGACACCACAGGGCACAGCCAGTAATTTATAAAAATGAATTGAAACAAGATGTATTTAACCAAATAATATATAATATAAAATAATATTGTGAGTCATTGCAATTAAATTAGTGTAAAGTAATGAAATAAAATGAAGGTAAATCACAATGCGGCAAAGTAAAGTGAAATGTAAATGGTTGATCCTTAACAGCTTATTACTTCGTGCACTCGGTGCAATTATTTTTCGACGTGGCGCTACACCGCTAACTCTAATTAATATTTGAGCTTTATTCGGATCCTCTTCTACTTCAACGCCACTGCGACATCCACTTTAGAGGGTAACTCGCTCAATTAAAAATATACCTCTCCCCGCGAACAAGTTGGAGCGACACCGGTGACCAATTTGTAAGCTGGATTATACGACGCTTAACGTATTATCCTGTGCTCCTAGAATTGTTTGAAATATTAAATTTATATTATTAATTATTCAGTCGATTCCTCGAGGTTTTCTGATATTCTAATTACTTCTTTAAAGTAATACATCTACTAACTTAAAGACTTAATTTAAAGACGGGAACCACCGAAAATAATTACAATAAAGATAAAATTAGTAATAATAGGAGATTTAACAATTTGTTTCAATAACAGATGCTGTTACCGTACAACAAGCAGAGCGAAAAAGCAGCGTACATGCAGCAAATACAAATAAAAACATAACAATACATTAGTTAAGTATAACTTAACCAACACTTTAACTTATGACGAGAAACAATAATAAAATTGTGATCATTATTAGAACAAACCAATGAAAGCGTCCAAATTTTATTGAATTAGATAAAAGATAAATTAGTAATTATACAATAAGTAATGCGATGAGTTAGCTCGTCTAGTGTCGCTGTCGCGAAGTTGTGGTGAACGCTATGCGAGTGCCGCGGTGTGGGGGCGCTCCGTTCACTTTGACTATGGTAGTGTAATCGGCGACGGCGTGGGGGCAGCAGCATCATGGCAGCGGTGGCCGGCCTGTACGGCCTGGGCGACGAGCAACGCGCACGACACCGACGCGGCCAAGCCAACACTGAACGCTCCGAGTCCAGAGACGACAATACCGAAGCGTAAGTTCCACTTCAGATTTTATTATGCAACCTCCAACTTCAAACCACAAACCGATGTACGACTATAACTTCGCCTCGGAAACTTTGACAACGGCCCAGTTATTAGCTTTCGTGCTATGTAGCAGTCTTTAGTCTTTATTGCGGACTTCGCTGCACTTGAATCCATTCATTTTGTTTTAACTATTATCATATTTGAATTGTGCGCTACCGGAAATCATGGTAGTTGCATCTTCTTAAAATTTTGTAGTTTTTTTTCTGGAATGCACTATTCTATATTTAAAAAAAACACACACAAATTATCCATCATCGATCGCTATGGCTATCGTCTTACCGTCCTTATAATTACCCTAAATCGTCAATATATTTTGGGTATCATATAATGCAGTATAAAAATAGACAGAATGTGTGTCCCGTTTGAGCTCGTCTTCTAGAATCCTGTTCAATAATTCGTGATGAAAACATACCGTACAGACGTGATGGTACGAAAGGGCCCGATACGTGAATCAATTATCATTCGAAATTCAATTTATGTATTTGCTTTCTACTTACTACCCGTTAACATCAATATGGAGTCTACCAAACCATAAACCGGCCCATATAAACAATAGTTACTGACGTAGAGAATCTCCACTAGAGTTCAGCTA
This sequence comes from Papilio elwesi, assembly GCA_029849275.1. Taxonomy (NCBI): domain Eukaryota; kingdom Metazoa; phylum Arthropoda; class Insecta; order Lepidoptera; family Papilionidae; genus Papilio; species Papilio elwesi. The sequence goes on from CM056717.1 coordinate 4,585,004, forward strand.
AAAAAACACACTTGAGGAATACTTATAAAGATGTTTATGAATATTTTTTAGTAAATATGTAAGGGTTTATGTTTATTTTTTTATTTATACGCGTTTATTAATTTTGCGTTCTATTGTCCGTATTGTTTTTTATAGTTTTCTGACACACTTCACGCTGGCGAGTGTTTACAATAAAAATGCATGTAAGTTCCCGGGCAGATTGTCGGATCTGTCATAGTCTGCACGCGAACACACACGCCCATTTTAAATATATCATAGTAATATCATACCAAACAAACAGAAACTAATATAACTGTATCGATTATCTATTTAATACCAGTCCTTAGAACTTAGTGAACATTGTAGGCTTAAGAAAAGCATCGTGCTTACATAAGATCCAATGATAGACTCAGGCGGATTCCAAGGATAGCTACAAATAAATGGAATCCCACAGCCTTGATCTTCGCTCCATCTTGTGGTCCAAAACCTTCCTTAAAAATCGTTTTGAAGCCATTGAGATCTTTGTCGTGTCTTTAAAGTGTTTGTTATCATTTTTTTTGTATTTACAATGCCCTTTGAATACCGATTTAATTTTATTTATTAAGAAATACCTTAACACTTCAAACTTTCTTGTGGAGTCTCTGTAATAGAAACAAAAAGACCACGCATATTGCCCTGTGCCTCATCGGTTTACGACGTTGATTTGCATACATTGTTTTTATTATGCGGCTACGTGAGCTCTTACGGTGACGGGTCGCGAAGCTGCAGAGAATATTTGGATGAAGCCTCTTAGCGCGATGTACTTATCCTCAGATATATACTTTTAGCAATTAGTTTTTAAAATTATAACACGCTCATGTAGAAGGTAGTTACACGACGTCACAGAAGACAGGCGTGAAGTAGAAGTATTCTGCGTTTCGTCTGATGAGTGACGTGTCGGAGGCCTAATTGTAGTCCTCTTCCCCCTCCTACCATTTTCTAATAAGGAAAGGATGGGAAGAGGAAGAGGATTTGACGGATGAGGAGGGGATGGACAGGGAATGGAATTATCCTTTTTTCTGTTTGTCCCCTCCTTCGTCCATGAAGGTAGGTAACGCATCTGCAACTCATTAGCTTGTTGCGGATGCCTATGGGTAGCGGTACTTATTTCCAGAGGCCGCTTGCTCGTTTGCCACTTTGTTATAAAAAAAATAGTTCTATATCGCACATTATTTGTTTGTTTGCAGTCTGAGGGGTTAGACCGCACAAGTGTAACGTCACCAAAAGCCGACATCAGTTATTTTCGAGGCACTACCCAATCACCTAGAGAACTAGAAGAATATCAAACGATTCATCTTTCCGTCAATTTTGAGAATATTAAAAAATATTTGCAATTTTTTACGTTCAAATACCTATTTTTATTTAAGCATTACTTAGTGCAAACTCAAAAAAGATACAGCGATAACGAACTCTGTGCCCACCAGGTGCCATAAGAAACTTCTATCTTTTCTTGCGGCTACGGTACCTGATCTCTTGTGATATTTTTCTCTATTGCTGTGTTTGTGTCTGTGTTATCTTAAAATCGATTTACCTGTTACAGAGTTACATATGTATAATATGTAATAAAATCTAAAACATGGTATTGCCTTTGTCTATGTACACATAAGTTGTAGATCCAATAAAGACAAAGAAGCAAAACAAATGCATAAGTAAATTTACCATTCCCTTTCGACTGTTCGTTGAACGGATAATAACCGTAGGCAAAAACCCAGTTCTATTTGTCGAGAAATCGTTTTGGTGCAAGAGACTTTAATCGAATGAGAAAGACGTGCTGTAATCGCTTGAGAACCCTAGAGCTTCCCTGTAGTTTAGTACAGTAGTTTCTGGCGTTACGTAAAACAAAACGGACGAATTTTAATACTGTGGCAGGATTTTACCTAATATTATTTATATTTATCTCTAGAACAAATAAGGTTTCAATTACTATTTACGTTGTACCATTTATCATGTATACATGTTTATAGGAGTTTAATTTACAACACCCATACTTCAAAGCGTAGTTTGGATAGCGTTGTTTTTTTGATTGTTGACATTTTTCCTAAGCTTGAACGATTACAAACAATATCAAATAAACATTTAAAAGCTTTATTAATAAATATTAACAACCCTACCTGTAATGAATCTTGTGAAAATTGCCGTGGGCAGCCCTAGAGAGGGATAACATCCGTCCCGCGGAGAGGCCGGATTCAAGAATGCTTAGTGGAAATAAATACAGTTTCAAGTCTTGTTAAGTTTGCAGCGCGACGCCAGCCCGGCGCATGGAAAAGAATTCGAAATTATAAAAGTATTTAATGATTTTAGAGATTTATTAAACACGATTTTTTTTCCAATGGTTGACATTTATTACCAAGGTTAATAAAGCTGACAATGGTTTGTAAAATATTTATATTTAAAAATGCTTAAAGTGCAACGATGCAGTTAAATAACCTTTGTAATTTTACATTTAATATTAACCAGCATTTTTAGCCTTTTTATAAAATTGTTATATTTTCATGATGAAACAATGAATGGTTATAATGGAACAAAGAAGAGCGAAGACGTCTTCAAGTCAATACAAATGAGTATAGTATGAAGCATATGGCATCAGTCGCGTATAAGTATAAATTACACCAATCGATTGTGAACTTCGTCAGCTTATAATCGGACTAGACACATTATAAACTTTCAGCAAATTATGATTTAAATGAATTCTTCGAACTTTCCGGCGCTATTTGTATATCTAATATCTATAACATTACTAGTTGTTGAACGTGACATTTGAAGGTTTTATTCCGATTCATCGAGTCCTAACAGAGAACTGCATTCTACAATTTTAAATTTCACGAGCGATTTATCATGAACGAAGTGAATAAAACAATTTATGTAACATATTTGAGCTGTCTGTGTGCAAGCACAATAGGTAACAAATCTTATTCCGTCGTTGGATAGTACGCCTTAATTGAATTCTATCAAAATGCCCAATTCGCCGAAGTATCTCTTATATCTCTCTTATCCTTTATTTTAAGCCACTCTCTTTCAATCTCTTCTAATTCTGATACTGAGTCTTGCGTAGCATACTTCTTAAACATCGCATATCAACTGCATTAATTTTACTAACATGGTTATCCTGCCTACCCCACGTCTCATTTCTATATTCGTATTCACGCCATACCTTCATAGACACATTCTCACAACTATGCCTAATATGATAAGATATGATAAGTCCTCCTTATATCCTATTATACGGCTACTATAAGCATGCTCCGATTTGCACATAAAATATTTTTTATAACCCACTCATTAAGGCGACGTGAAATCTCGTCTATGACTTAAGGGATGGGGCTTGGCTCCAAGGAAAGATGTCTAACATTGTCAAATCGGAAGATCTCGGTGGCGAACTGACTTGACTTTTCGGTAAATTATGCGCCCGAGAAACTTTTCATGCAGGAAAGGCATTGTGGCCTATGATATGTCATCATCGATGTCATAATAAATCGGGCTTTTCTAAAATGTTCCCCACTGCATGGACAGACCTCCACTCCGAGAGAGGGAACATCAATGTCATAATTATCCAACATTGGTCACAAAAGCTGTTAAATATTGTGCTGTATTGCACATTTAATGAATGCTACCGCATTTCCAGTGTCATTAATACATAAATGGTCCAATGATTCACACCACTACTTTGACCACGCTAATATATTCGCTATACGCTAGTATATTCAAAATTTGTTAATATGTTTTCACATTTATAAAATTATTTTAACTGTTCCAACTAAGCTTAAGCTTGTGCAATGGTTCACTGCAAATTCGATTGGCGGATTCAAACTCACCATTCCTAAAGTCAAAGCCATATTAATGGGATAAGCCTTCTGATTCACGGACCGGTTGTAGGGAATCTCACTCAGCGGCCTACCTAAAAGTACAAGATTTTAATTTGAACTAACCTCAAATTTAATCAGGCAATGAATACAAAACGGAGGATAATTTTGTGTCAATTTTGACATCCTAATTTTCATTGTCTATCTGTCTCAACTATTGGCGGCCTCTTTTGGCGGCCCCGGGAACTACAGTAGTATACTTGATATTACGGGTCGTCGGGCTGCTGCCTAAAAAGCCATAACTTAGATCCAGATCCGCCGCTGCTCATAACACCATTAATGACACATAAGTATCAACTATTTGCACGTAAAGCGTAAGCGTTTATTTTATACGCTCAACTTTATCACTTGAGTACGGTTGTAAAAAGGGCTACCAGCCATAAAAGGGTAGCACTGACTACCCTTTTTAAATGTAAATATTATCTTAATAGTAATTTACAAACAACCAACAATTTAAAAATAAATAATTCTATTATAAAGTGAATATCTGAACTCGGCCAACCTACCATTAAGTCGATACTAACAGTTTTAACACCTGTTTGAAATAGCCGAAGTGTGTAGAAGAGAATTATTGCAGTAAATCCCTACTGCATTTGGTACGAATTGAAAAGGGTAGTAAATAATTTTAATTGAAATGTACAATATTATTATTAATACATTGTAGATTTTTATAGTGCACTCAATAATAAATTAAGCACATACAATGGAAGAATTGATGTCATATCATAATTCAAGATATACGCCATCTAGCGGCGAACGGTAAAACTACAACAGCACTATGTTGCACCAAAGTTGAGCTAACATTTTTTATTTTTGTTACTCAAAACAAATACAATATAACCCTATAAAATATACCAAATAATTAAGTTCACATACAATATTTAAAATATTTCTGTTAAATTAAGCCATTACCGAAGTCCATATATGTATCAAGACTATATCTTAATAAATGTGAATGTTGGATTTATGTGCTCCTGCCACATAAATTGAAACCCAGTATCTCTCTCGACTCCGCTATGTTAGAATAAAGTGACATAGATATTTTTTCAAAATTTATTATTTTATTTAATGTAAATATTATTTATTGTAAATATTGGTGTAAACGTAAAATGTTGTTCATTGAACTTGTCGCTAGATGGTGCTTTATAATCTTTTTAGTTTCCCCATTTCGTCATAGATGGAGCTTTTTAGATATTACCAACGAATGCCTTTTTTGCGTTTTTTTTACATTATTAGATATATTAGATATGATCTATTTGGTTATTAACGAAAATGCGATATTAATACATCGTTTTTAAACGGTACGATAACTGTAAACCACCCAAAAAATAATACCTCCATCAATTTGCAGCTATTACAGTATTTATATGTATTTTAACAATTCCAAAATATACAAGTGTCCGAATATGACGTGTATAACAGAAGACCACAAGTTTATAAGGGCGGTTACTATAATATCATTGGGTGTAGCTATGTGTTGAATAAAATTACAGTTAGCAACAACTTATTACGAGCTACGATGACAATGTCGTCGGCGCCTACGAGAATGCTACGCTTTCGTAGCAGATCAATATATATACTAATCTATTTCTAAATTCTTGAATTCAACATTTACAGTGGTAATTATTCTAATCATTGTTGACCATTACGTCAATCTGGGACTAACTGTCCAGTTAGGTAGTTCTAACTTCGGAAGTCGACGAACTCGGATGGGCAGCGTCCGAGATCCAGTCCTAGCATTAATCGCAGTGTCTCAAGACGAAAGTATATGAGCAGCGTGTGGTGCAGCGATGTGTTACGGTACTGAGGCCTGGCCTGTTACTGCGAACTCTCTCACTTGCAGAACGGATGGCCTAAGAAGCCTTAAAAGGCGACCACGTACAGGTCGATATAGCGTACTTAGGCCTCCCACACGATGGACCAACGATCTGGTCAAGTTTGCTCGACTTTTTTCTTTCGTTTAGTCGGCTGAGGGCATTTCGTTTGGTTGGACTTTACATTACTTTTTTTTTTTTTTATTAATATTAATATCCTAGGACATATTCACACACGGCCACCTGATCCCAAACTAAGCAGAGCTTGTGCTATGGCAACCAGATAACTGATATACTACTTACACTTACATACATACTTAAATAGATAAATTACACCCAGACTCAGGACAAACAGACATGTTAATGCACACAAATATTTGTCCTGGGTGGGAATCGAACCCACGACCTGCGGCGTGAAAAGCAAGTATCTTACAAACCACGCCAACCGGCCCGTCTTTATTTATTTATTTTGTATGTTATTATTATTCTCTCCGTTATCTTTTTGTACTGATTTGTATTCGAATATTAAGTAAATATTTCTACTTTTGCTTTAGTACGATTTCTACCCGGCATCATTTAGTTCTTACCGTAGTCTAAAGAACTAGACAGATACAATGGATCTTCATTGGGCACAGCCCTAGCATCTACACCTATTTTGCTTCTTCGACATCCATATATCCCAAATTGTTATTCGAAACAAAAATTTATTGCGCAATAATTTTGCACCTTTTCAAAACTTTTATACGACCAAGTATATATAAATTAGGTGTATTTACGTTAACAAAGTATGACATATGTCAAAAAAAAATAGCATAATTTAATATTGCGTATATCCAAAAGACAGAAAACTTTGGACAGTAATAAAATACGATACCCATATTGGGAATAGAAAACCCTTAGTTGACGGCTAAGAGGCTTCATATGTACATGTCATGTCAAATACGTAAATACATATTACGTACAAGTTAAGTATTGACGAGGGTAAGAATTTTAAAAGACTTTCATTTACGTAAGTATAGGGTATTACAAAACTAGAAGAAAACTTATGTCGCAAAGGGAATAATACTATAGAATTAAATGTTGTATAGCAAAACATTTGATACAACTACATTAACGTTAATATGAAAGTTAAATTAAATTATTTAAAAATGTCCATTAAATTATATTTGTTTAGTTGCAGTTTTTCGTTTATTGTATCCATTTTATGCAATAGTATTGTTTACCGAGCACTAAGAATACCAAGAATATTTATATCAATAACCGGAGCCTAGGCACTGATTTCTATTTCGACTAAAGAAAAGAAAATTGCAATATTTTTTTACAAGAATTACTAATATATTCGATCAGACTGTGACCGGGGTACACCAATAGGGATTACCTAACTACGAGAGACATATAATCGCGATGTTTTACGGATAGATTTTACCCGTCGCTTGATATGTTTTCCGCAGATTTTTCCTTTTTTCAATTTTGGTCTTATTAATGCTTTTATTTTTTTATTAAAAAAACAATGTGCATCAACAGATGCTACAAACGGAAAGTGATGGCATTATTTTGACCCACAAACCTCATCTCGCCCGGGAATATGTCTCGTCGACCTCAACGCCCCATCGTCGAATTAATAGAACGACATCATAACCCAGAATGTCTCTACCGTAGAGTGGCAGCGTCTTAAGTCGGCACAACCCTAAGGCGAATAGGGTTGCGACACTTTTTCTGTTAAGTCGAACAGTCTGCGAAGTATTTTATTCCGATATTTAATTTGGACTCCAATACACAATTTCCTATTGCTAGTAAAATGATTTCGTTGGAGTCATGCGTCCAGAATCAGCTTATACAATAATAAATTATAAGAACAAAAATTCTTGGAATCTAAACTAAACATATAAATATGTTATACTTTCAAAAAACTTTTGTCGTCATCTCTCTATCCCTTTTCTATAGTTCTATAGTACCAGCTTCTTCCATTTGACCGCATATAACAGAGAGATTCGAATTGTCAACCAGCGAGCTCTTACTGATCGGCTGGATCCTCTGGCATTAGCGCGACATTTCTTTAAATTTTTACCGCATATACCATATAAGTACCAGTAATGTACCACCCACACCGTCTTGATGGTTGGCATTGCGTGATTTTTGCTTAATTTCATGCACAACCACACAGTAGAATGATCTTTATCCGGTGGTATCTCCAAACCAATGCGACTTGGGATCCTTCAAGAACCTATCTTGATGACTTTTTGTAATGGATATCCGTTCGCTGATAAACTTCCTTGGTGTTTATCAAAACTCACAAATGATGCTGTATGGTCGTTGGCAATAAATTTATCGCACTTTGTATCCAATAATGTTTGTAGATAAAGCTTAGCAGCTAATACTATTCATTATCTAGAGGTTCAGGCATGGATATATAAAAATCATAAGAAAAATGTATATGTAAGTTGAACATTTTTATGAACTCATTTTGTTGCTCTAATTGATAAAAATTAATGCAATAAAAATAAAACCATTTTTATGGAATAAATTATATACGTAAAATAATGAAAGCTATTATCAACGGTTAACGAAGCGGCAACGGGTAACATTTCCCATCCCTAAAGATTAGTGATGAGTGAGACGGCATGCCGCCGACACTGAAGGCCGGGTTAGCTCCCGGCTCTCACCCCTACGTTTCGGGATACAGCAGTGCGGCCAACGGAAGGGACCGGAATAGACGTAGCGGCGCCCAGGGCCTCTACAGACTAGGTCACGATGCGAATTCGCTCGTACCTCTGCAATTAGGTCGTCAGCTGTCCGCTTTTGCTACGCAAGATAACGCCGCTCATATGTTACGCTTGCAACTAGCATTGTTTCATACATGTATTACAAAAGAAATGATAATAATTAAATATTCTTACTTCATTATCATTGTATTATCTTTACTTATTTTATAAAGATAATAGGTTGGGTTGTTTGTAATGAATTAACTTTACAAAAATTAAACCGTTAGAAACTTATTATATCCAGTAATAATGGACAATAATGGACCATATTCTTTATGTTAATTTTATATAACAACAAGTTGAGATCTAAAGTAAAACCACCAAAAAATTGAACTGCTGACTCCTATTTAATATTATGCCATGCCTAAGGTCTAAACCTTCAGGGGATGAATTAAGAAAAATCCTTTCTTAATGCCCGTAAAAATAATATGTAATGACAGAAATTTCAACTCTCAAGGCCCAGTAGTTTGGAGTGTGCTCTGATACATTAGTCAGTCAGTTTCTTCTTTTATATTTCGACGCTTGAAAAGCAAAACTGAATAAGGGACTAAAAACAAAATCAGTTAATTTTGATTATATACGTTTGGTAAATGTAATTAATTCAAGAATTACCAATAATTTTCGAACATTAATTAGTTTATGGCGCACGATTTGCTAAATATGAATACAAAATTGAAATCAAATAACAATTGACTACTCTCGTCTGTAAAATTAATAAACAATCAAATAAGACTTTAAATCCAATATTAGGTACCGAGAAGTTTCAATTGCGACTTCATAAAAATTCCACCCACCTATGGAGTCTCCTTGTGCGTTAGGTTTATACATATGGATATTAAATGAAAGGGCTTGGTAGAATTGAGTACACATTGACAAACAGGCAAATCCAATATGGCCTCCAACAAAATGGCGGCTGACATAATATTTTTTCACAACTCTCTCTCTCTCTCTATATGCGTATTATATAAAAGAGCTTGACTAGTAAAACAGAGTACACATTGAAAAAATGCAAATCTAGTAAAGTCGACTACAAAATGTCGAATTACATTTTTTTAACAACTCCTACATGGGTAATGAAAGGACTTCATTAGAAGAATTGACTACACATTGGCAAATGGCAAATCCAATCTGGTTGTCAACGAAAAATAAACAGGGCAAGCTTAAACTTCTTCCTTGAACACGGTATTCTTAGTCATTCACTCGACATATTTCCAGGTTCCTTGAACAAGGAAATCTCTCGTCGTCGTCAATTCGAGCTTAACATTTTCTATTGGGACTTATTTCTACTACAAAGATTCGTTTTACGTTTTTATGCAATCTAGTTATAAATGTAAATATATTTTTATTAACACTAAACTGAAATTAACTTATTTTTGTTATCAATAAATCTATGGGCTTGATAAAATTATTTAAAAGTAACCATTTACATTTCATTACAACAAAAAACAAGTTTTAAAAGACATGCATACATAGAAACGAAACAAGTTTTGTTTTATGACGCCTCCAAACATTTTGGTTTGGCTTGGCTTTGCCTTCGACGAATTTCGTTCATCATTTCGTCATCTTCATCATATTGTGCTATTGTTGGTAATCCTTTTTTTATTTTTTAACTTCAGGTTCATCTGACCAAGCCCTTAATTTGATCAGTCTTGAGCGCCATTTTAACATTGGACGTTTTTACATACAGCAGGTATCCTCCGTCCTTTTATACAGATACTGCGCGTTCGAACGAAGCGATTCGAAACTTCGTTCCATCGTTCGTTTGGCAAAGGATTTGAATAAGTTGCCATCGTCAGTGTTTCCGTCCGATTACGACGTGGGAACCTTCAAGAGAAAAGTGATAGGCTGTTACTAAACTAGTGTAAGTAATTTATTCATCATAAAAAAATACTGAAGGTTATTCTTTTCAATCGAAATAATTAAAAACGAAACCTTTTCTGAAACCCATCGGAGTCATAAAATTCCAAACTATTCTTGGCAAATACTGCCTCATAGGAAAATTGTATGATAACCATAAACCGTCATAATAAATATTTTTTTCGAAATCATCACGGTTATCGAACATTTTACACTTCAATTTACTTTATTATTCTTCTCAAAACAGTTTCGAGGAAGTTCTAAGGTACGTCGAGACGTAGCTCTAGTTTGACAATGGATTACTCCACTCGAGTGAGGAAATACCTCGACTCAAAGAAATTTTTACGTCTAAAAATACCGTTTCGTTTACTTGAGGTCGAGTCGAGTGGAGGATATTTCGAGGAAGGCACTAATAATATTGGTGTTAGTCTATTCTTCATGTATTAACTTTTGTGAAATAATAAGTGGCCGACCGGCTGCCTCTGATGACGTGTTCTTCCGCTCGCGCAGCCGACCGGCTCTGATTGCGCGTATCCGCTTTACCAGTGTACTTCCGGCCGGTCTGTGTGAAAGGGCTTGCTCGGCTCCGGTCGTTTACAAGCGTATAACCCGCGCCGGTCTGCCTGAAAAGTATCGCGCTGTCCGATGATCACCAAGCCGGCCTGTGTGAATGAAAACGGACTCGTAAAGTGGAATATCATTGGCTTGCTTAAGCACCTTTTGTATGCATATCGGTTAGATAGTTTTGGAGACTAATACATTATTCCTGTCCTAAAATGATGTAAGTGTTAATGCTGATGTTATTTATATGGATTATTTAGTTGCCAAACGTTTGTGGCACTATATGCCATATTAATACGGGTTTAAAAATGTCGTATGTCTTTAATGGAGGGAGCAAATAATAATTCAGTTGATAATGTAAAATAAATCATTTCTACAGCAGAACAAAGTTTGCCTGGACAGCTAGTATTTGTAAAATTTCCTATTGCACTTTAATATTACTAACGGACTACCTCAGCTTCGCAACCGTAGCACTAAAACAAAAGAAAATTACACATACTGAGCGAATTGCATAATGATTGGTAGTAGACGGGCTGGTTGGCGTGGTTTGTAAGATACTTGCTTTTCACGCCGCAGGTCTTGGGTTCGATTCCCACCCAGGACAGACATTTGTGTGTATGAACATGTCTGTTTGTCCTGAGTCTGGGTGTAATTATCTATTTAAGTATGTATTTACAAAAGAAAAGTAGTATATGTAGTATATCAGTTATCTGGTTGCCATACCACAAGCTCTGCTTAGTTTGGGACCAGATGGCCGGGTGTGAATATGTCCTAGGATATTATTATTATAGTTTTGGAGTCTTATGATAAAGTCTATAGCACTAAGGGATAATATAACAGTGAAAGAATTTTCAAAATTAATTCAGTAGATCCAGAGATTACCCCTTACAACCTCATAAACTCACAAATTTTACCTCTTCCTAATATTAGTATAGACTACATGAGAAAACTTCTCCTACTTCATCCATCCAGTACTAATATTCTTTATCAGTAACGTGCTGCGAATATTATGTACTACGTAATAATTGTGGCTAGTAATGGCTACACCGTTAACACATTACATCCCACAAATTTATCGATTTAATATGCCGGCAATTAATTGAGATCGTTCACAACACTACACGTACGTAATTGTACGCGTCGAAAGAAGTGACGGAAACACAATGAAAATACAATAATCGCTGAAACGTGTTACTCGAAGTGGGACGCTTATAAGCTTGAGAAGCACTATAAAGTTCCACCGACTGTGAGCTTATAAACGTTACTCTTAACGAAATACCCGGGGAATGTTTGTGGCTGAATGCTTAGGGAGCTCTACACAATGATACTCGGCCGGTAACCGCGTCTTTTATTTGATATTTTCTTTACATATTACATTTCAAATGTTATTTCCGAATGGTAAAAGATTGTTACATAAATATTACAATTATGAAGTATGACATAATGTAAACTGTTAGGAGTCTTGGCTTTGGGGGACATCGTGACAGCTAAAGCGGCTTATATTAGCTAAGCCAGCAACTCTCACCGGCTTCGCTCTTGCAAATCGATAAACACCTAAAATAACTTAAGTTACTTGCTGATAGAAGCTTCCTATTTGTGAAAGGATTTTTGAAATTTCTTTAGTAATTTTTAGTTTACCCGGAACTAACATGAAATCTTTTTTTCTCTTTAGAATATTTTTATAGAAGATGAATTAGCCAACGGTCAAGTTTTGTGAACGGTAGATCGACACAAGTGGTAAGGTTTAAAAAAGAAGAGAAATTAGGGATCTACAGACTACCGCTACCCGGTATTGAAACCCTTGACACGCCCCTACACACTACACACTAAATAACTCTTTTTCCGAACTGTATCCTGTTAGGTCGTGGTGTTTCCCAGGTCGGTTTACCCATTCATGAACAAACACTTATACTCAATATCACCGTACCACGCGCAGTTTTCCTGAACAGTTACGGCCATTTACATTAAATATTTAATTTATAAGTAATGTTCGCTGGCATGTCGGCCATGACCTAGCAAGATTTACTATATCTATATTGTAGACGAATAGTTTAACTGCACGCGAATATTTAAATGGCAAATGAATACAATCATTCTGTTTAATTAAACTGTTTTTTCTTCACAATTTGCATCTTAATTGAATTTTACATCTTGATTTTTTTTGACAGAATAACGAAACAAATTTATGTAGCGAAAGTGAGTGTCAGTGTTGGTAAGGGACGCCCTAGGAGAACTTATATCGATCAGATAGATAGATAGACACTTTATTGCTCACAATAAACTAAATACAAATTTAATAAAAATAAACTTATAACCTAAATGTGGGCAAGGGTGGTTGGTGGCAAGTTCATCAGATTAGTGGTGTACTAAAATAGGGCGATATAAGGAGCACCCATAACCGACGAGCATGTATGCGTTGATATATATCTACGCATACATGCTCGTACACGCTCGTAGACGCTCTTCTAGAAGAAGAAGCGAGAGAGGTGTGCCAGGATTCGTGCCAAATGGAAATCCATGATCTCTGCCTACTCCTCTGGGTTACGGGCGTGAGCGCATACTTATTTTGAATTTATATAAGTGTTTTAATGCGATCGTTAAAACATGCAATGTATTAGGTGTGACTTGAAATTACAAGATTAGCCAACGCGTTGATAGAGCAAAATAGTATCTCCAATGACGTTTTGACTGAAATAAACATATTATGTTTGTATTCGGATTATAGGCGTATAACAAACAGGAAAAAACAGACACGAGCAACGATGCAAAAGTGAATTAATAGTACCGGGTACGGAAGAGTGTGCCAGGGCTGTGCCAAATGGAAATCTCGAGTATCTTGTTCCGAAAAGAATAGAAGAAGATTGACTTTAACATAAAAGATAAATGTCCAACAGGAATTGATATTTGTTTTACTTAGGCTGTATGTCAGGAACAGTGGAAACACTTCGCATTACACAAGTGTTCACAGATTTGTAGAGGTTTTTATATCAAACTAGCGTCCCGCCCCGGCTTCGCACGTGTAGTTTTTTCATACACGCGTTCATCCCCCTACTTAAGATAGCCGCGCCAAAACTTCAATTAACTTAAAGTGATGCCAAAAACGTTAAGGTCTAATGCAGGTACATTAGAAAAGTTAATATGGTCGTTAAGTTTTCTTAGTTTTTCTAATTTTCCGCGCAACTTTCGTAAAAACCGTAGCTGACCTCTATTCGGAGAAAGGAATAGTCCTTCTAAATTTTAAGTCTCTAGGACAAATGGTTCAAAAGGTACGCAGTTGGTAAAGCACACAAATTCAACGATGCTTGTTGTAGCTCCTTTGTTGCAATCGGCCTGGAAGCGCTCTGATAAAATAGAAAATTATTTGAATACCCTCACAGAACAAATGCACTCGGTTTATCTGAACGTACTCGTTTTCCCAGCTTCAATAGTGAACGCGCTGCTCTATGGGGGGTGAGCGGGAGGACGGGCACCAGACAAACGCCGCATACAAATGTGCAACGTGTGCATTTTATTTTATATAAACTGAATAACCTTAATAACTGAAGCATGAGTATTTTCCGCATTATCCGTCCAATATTACGTAAAGCGAGGCGCCGTCGTCCCCTGTCGGCTGATAATATAACAGCGATCGCTTCAATCATGCCGCTCCCTGTACTTGTCCTCGGTGGATACGTTTTCAGCCTTACACTTCTGTAATAAAGCTCAATATTAAAGTCCTATGCAATTGTACCCCACATTTATTAGATACTAATACGACGTTTCAGAAGGATACTGCGCTCCCATTGGCAAATTGGCTTCGTTTCTTTCTATAGCCATGAAAACTTAACACTGAAACTTATTATAAATAAATGTATAAATATACGCTCACGCCCGTAACCCAGAGGGGTAGGCAGAGGTTATGGATTTCCATTTGGCGCGATCCTGGCACTGGCAACTTATTATGAATTATATTAAATATGTATTATAAACAATTAAATTGGTAACCCACTGGCAGTAGAGGGCCGACCTTTGTGTCCGAAGACGTCGCAATCGGTCCCGCCATTTTAAAATTCGGTAGACGCGAATAGAAGCGTAAACAAAAGATATTATCAATTTGTTCATGATTTCAGATTGCTATCACGCATACGTAACAGTTAACCCGCAAAACCAGGGTTCTGAGCCTAGCCGATAAAAATGTTTGTTCTAGCCGTAAAAATGTAGCTTACTAGCCAAAGATCTTTGTTATTCTGCTTGTTTAGTACCCGATTTCTGAATAAAGTATATAATATCTACGTCAGGGACAGCGAACCAATGGCACGCGAGCCAGCAATGCAATGGTTCTGAACCGGGGCTGCCAGGTATTTTTGGGGTGCGGGAGAAGCCTCTAACAATATAATAAATTATCATTCCAAAGGTAAGGTACTAAATATTGGAAAGTAATCTAAGAAATTATCTATAAAAGTAGAGTATTGAAAATCAATAACGCGAACGGGATTGCTTTATTAAAATATTGATAATTCGGGTATCAAGGCTCGTATAAAAATTAGGATTATGCTCTACGCAAGAGCCGGCGCTGTTCTTACCTTCGTCATTTTATAAATCCTGAAAGTTGATCTGTGTAATGTCCCTAATACTGACAAAAACGATCGCCGAGTAAGAGTTTTGGATCACGGTAGATTTCAAAAAAGTACTTACTTTGTTAAAGTACTTCGACTCCGGTGTTTTTCGAATCTAAATCTATAATTATTCGTTCCATTTGTAACGCCAGTAATCTATTAGACATTAAGCACGGAGCAATTTATTTGCTTACTAGCAGTTGCCTGCGGCTTCACATGCATTAGTTAATTATTTTCCTCGTTGGATTTTTTTATAACTTAACGTATAATATGTTAGTAAACCCAACATTACAGATAAAAGTTAAAAAGTTGTTATCGATCGCCATGGTAATTTATAAATTATTTTAATAACAAATTTATTAATTTATTTAATAACAAAATGGCAACCGACAGTAAGTTATGTTCTGTCCCTCCGTAGTTTTTTATGGTATAAGGTGGTTAACGGGCAAGCGGGTCACCTGAAGTTAAGTGAACGCTACCCATAGACATCAGCAACAAGAAAATATGTCGCGGTTGCGTTGCCTACCTTTAATGGACATATGGCATAGACAGGAAAAAGGATATTTTCTTATTCCCATTAACCCCCTCCCCGTCCAATCCTCTTCCCATTCCCTTACAAGGAAATGGTGCGATGGGAAAGAGGACTCAAATTAGGCCTTCGGTACCTCACTCATTAGACGAAACGCACGAAAAAATAATGATATGATGAATAACAAACCAACAAACAAACAAAGTCACATTCCCATTCATTGTGTTAAACTGGGTTTTATAAGTTAGTAAAGCTGATAATATAATGTTTTACGAGTCTTAGTTCGAGTTGTCCTTCCAGTACAAAAATATCTATGTCCTTGCGATGTAAAGAAAGAATTATTAATGAAACCTTTAATGCCATACGTGGATCTAAGTGTATACAATTATATTTTAAATCGTACACGCTGTTTATGTGTTATTATTTTCTAGCTTTATTTTATTGTTCACGTTTATTTTTTTACGTTAATAACAAGTATATCTTTCAATTTATCTATTTTAAAGTTGCAAGTTAGTATCATCGCAGCTTTTTTTATAAGAAAAGGGAGCAAATGGGCAGCAGGATCACCGGAGCTATAGATGCGTTGCCGGCCTTTGAGAAACAGATAGGCTCGCTTCTTGAAGGACCCTAAGTAGTACTGGTTTGGATATACCGAGGACAAACCGTTCCATAACGTGTCTATCTGTGTCAGATAATTTCGCGAGAACCGCACTGTTGAGGAATGCAAGCTATCCAGCTGGTGTCGATAGTACGTCTGTCGTGTCGCCCGATGGCGGAACTCGGTAGCAGGAATCTTTTCAAACAGTTCTCAGTTCTGAACACGGTCCGTGGTTTATAAGATAAATGCAGAGGGAACTGACGTCCCTCAGTAAGACTAGAGTATCATCAGTACTCGATCGGTAATAGCTCGGTCATTAAGCTAATTGCTTATCCTCCTTACAATATCAAGACCGCTCATTGTTGATCGTGCGTTTGTGATTGCGTTGTTATGGAACGTGCTCAATGCAAACTGCAAAATACAGAAATTATATTATGAATTAATAATTATTACAACTGGGAGAGTATTTGCGTACATTTGAATTGCTTGTTGACGTTAATTTGTACAGTGTAATGAGTATCGGTTCTTCATTACATTATGAATACAATGTAATGATAAATGATAAACAGAGCTATTTCTACTAGTAATTAATATTTCATCTACATTACATACATGACATGGTACTAACTACATAGTGTGAAGGCCAGGAAAATTAGACGGACGGTACTTTCATAATAAATATTATCAATATTGTGTTGACAAGCAACTTGGTGCGTGTTTCTATTCGCTATTGGGTGCAATGCAGAAATGATTAGGAGCGCCTCAGGTTATAATGTAATTTCTGAACTACAAATACCAACCTTCGTTTGAGCTTAATTTTTAAGTAGTCTACAAGTAACATACTTACGTATACTATAAACGCCATGTGTGTATGTATAGAATCCGAAACGGCTAGATCGATTTCGTTCAGTTCGAGATCGGCCCAGCTTTGTTCTTGTGAAGCATAATAGCGTAATTGTATGTAGATTAACATAATTTGTGGTACCCGGGCGAAGTCGGGGCGGGTCACTAGTGCTTTTATTGAAATCTATCTATATATATATCTATATATACCACCCACTCGAAAGCCACTCCCTTCATTTCTTCCTCTCCTTTCACTCATGTACCCCCCTACCCCACCCACCCACCAGCCGACAAATACGATGGCAACACATTATTCTTACACATTTTATATAAGTTAAATAAAAATAAAAACCCACTTACACTTCACTGCCTTATAACAAGGGAATTTTAAAAATACCTTATACTGCCATCATTCTATCCCTACGTATTTATACATTTTCACGGTCGATGTCGATGAATATGAAACTACTAGTAAATATTTATGTTACTCTGCCACACATAGTAAGGTTTATTTATGTTTTAACACGATTTGAAAAATTTGACTCCATACTTACGGCAGAGTCCGGGAGGAATACTTCTGTGAAATTTTCAAACCTACGGTACGATTGCTTTGCTATTGCGTATCAAGCTTTGACAATAACATGTGATTGATCAATTTTACGTAAAATATATTACATATATTTCAAATACGCGAAATAAATTTACAGAAATATCCAACGTGTAAAATGAGAAACAAACGCGTGCAAAGGAGGAGATAATAACAAAGTAAACTGACTGACTTAAGACAGGATGTCTGTCAAGTTAGCTGACATGAACACTTGAATCCATGAAAATTCCAGAGATTTAACTGCGATATTCCTACGTGAGGTCGTCAATGTCTTACTGCCGGAAATGTTGTGTCAGGAATGAATTTCAAGTGACGCCTTAGCCCGTATTTAGGGAGACGTCCGAAAATCCACACGAGTCCCACTTTTTATACGCTCCCGGGATAAATAGGCCACGCTCCCCTCCTCCCTGTTCCCGGAGGGGCTCTATGACGTCACGCCGCAGCACGCCGCAATGCAATGTAGCGCAACTTTCCTATGATGCGGTAACATGGTGGATGTTGCCACTGACTGTGAAAGGTGCTTCTAAACCGGTAATTAACTGATTATGATGCCAGTTGGCAGCTTATCAACACTTCTACGAGTTCTGTCTTGGAACTTTTTCCATTTAGAAATGCACGCGGCGGTTGGCGGCCGAAATTCCGGCTACGATATATTGCGCGATTATTCTTTTGTGACCTTACCTGTTCATTTTCGGGCAGATTTCCGCTTTCAAGAAATTAATTATTTAACTGTAATAATACCTCCATGAATGACCTATTTTCACTTTTAGACTAAACAAGTTATACGAACGATTTATCATCAATAAAAATAGCGATATGATATATTATATTTTCTATAAATACATTAAATAAATCGCGATAAAGCTTACATCGATCATTAACTTATTTTTAAATTTATTTAGGAAACAACAGGCTTCCTGAACAAATATATTAACACAACAAAAGAAAATTGTGTAAAAATTGATAAGTTTTTAAGCCTCACTCATATGTAATGTTCTAAAATATAAATGAAACTTAAATAATTTTAAAAACAAACCTGAAATTCTTATAAACTTTCGTTATAAACGATAGAGGTTCTCTTAAAATGCGTATGAATGTAATTGTCCCGCAAACGAGCTGCATTGTTCTAGATGCCTACGTGCCCTCGCCACAACCCTTTAATTAACGTACACGTGTTTACCTTCCATCACTCTGAACCGTCATATTTCAATACACAAGAGCAAGTGCTCTTCGATGCGAAACAAACCCGAAACCTTAAACGATAATTGTTCTACGAAATGTATTCATGTATAATTCGTATACAACCACACAATTTGTAATACAATTATATGTATATTAAATTATATAATCATAGAAATGTCGGTCCACGTGTACGAGTACATTATTTATTTTTAGTTAAATTAAAATTAACTCATATCATAAACAGTACATAATCACCCTCCCATTTTTCTACTTATGTGGGGTCGGTACAGTATGATTGTAGTGCATACTGTATAGGTTTTGGCTACAATTTTAACGGCCGGCCTGCCTGCTCAGGAATCATTAGTTGTATTTAAGTCTTGTTCTGTCATTGTGTTAAAATTTTCATAGCATAATGAATAAAAAACGGCGTTCACTTTTCGGATATACGAGTACCTGGGGGTACAGTAGATGCCGTTCGAACTCGAGCCGTAGGAACGGGGTGCTACCCCTTTTTTAACTGACTTTAAAAAGGAGGAGGGTATTAACATGCACGAATTTCGTCACATATTGACTAGCTCATTCACACACTAATAATCATTGATATTCTAAGGTACTTACGGCTGAAATATAAAGGCTAAGAATAATTTATAAATGACGGAAAAATTAATTAATATTTCGGCGAATTTAAAGAAAAGCTTAATGAATTGTATAAACCTTTCCGCTAAATCACCTTCTGAAAACTGTACGAAAATAGAAAGACGGGGTGAGAGGACTAAGAACAGGAGAGCGGCCGACCCGTGAACCCTCGACCCTCTGTTTCATAGGTATGTGCTTTATGACATCATACGAATATTAAATATATTTTCTAAATAAAACTCGTGAAATTATTATTTTTGTATTTTTTATATCTTTCGTACTTTATCACAATCCTTTTACATTATTGTATGGATGGGTAATTTGTAAGCTGCCCCATATCGCTGCTCTATTATGTCAATAACACAATCCGGTGTTGTGTTTAAATCAATATTATAAAATCCTTGAAAACTTCTCAGTAGTTTGTAACATAAACAGAAATACAGCACGGGAAATTCTATTCAAAATTAAATAAACACATGCGCACGCGTCCCTAAAACGTGTACTTATAACTTATATATATGTAACGTACGGTATACATAAATATATAATACTCCGCTCCGCATACATGCTTGTCGGTTACGGGTATTCTTTATATCGCCCTTCTTTCGTATGTCACTAATCTAATCGAAGCTTGATTACTTCAAGCTTATGGTCGGATCAATATTCTGCTCCTCGCATTACTCGGGTTATTGTTACTCGAAACCTGTACCTCTCAATATCCAATTTGATGGGAAAGTTTTGAAGCATACCTGCTTCTGCTCTATATGTTTAACTTTTCGGTAGTAAAGGACTGTAACAACCAATGGCGATGTTGACATGGGGATCAACTGTAGAATCAGTGCTGAATCGGCTGTTTACGGTCAACTACGTCACAGGGTATTCCACTCGCACAACATCAAACTTAGGATCAAAATCAAAGTGCAGCTGGCAAACATTTTGTGCTCATCTGGGATGCGGTGTTCCGTCAGTAGTATGCGCAAGACGAAACCGATCGTTTGCTTGTTACTGTACAATTCAAGAGCGTCATCAGTGTCATTAATTGGATGAGCATTTAATGGGCGAAACGTGACGATGGGCGCAGATGTAGCGGAGAGCGGACCTGGCACTGCGCGGTCTGAGACGAGCAGTCGTCTCGCCCGCCCCGCGCCCACGCCCTCCCTACGCTCCCTAGGCGAAGATGTTGTTCCGTACATAAACATTTTAACCAAAACTACAAACCACAAGATCCGTTCGTTCGCCTCCGTCCATCTAGGGATCAAATGTTTGCTTGAAAATTTCTACAACATTATTTTATTATTACAAAAACGAACATTGAACTTACGAACTATTCAATACATGTCTATGCATATCACAATATTCTTTGTAAGTTACTGTTACATTACAGTTCAAGATCGTTTAAATTTTAAGCTAATTAGTTGGTCACCAATGTTGAAATTACAACGGACCAAGACGATATTTGGTAACATCCACCTCAGCTATTCACCACCAGAACGATCGATACCCTCGAAAATTATCCTCTTTCTCTTTCACGCCCGCAGCTTTATTTCCTGCTCAGCCTGTCAAGTGTCTATGTACGAGTTTAGCTCTTGAGACGAAGAGTACTTGGTAGGTTATCGCTTGACACATTTTTGCAGATCTTGTAACAAGCGGCACGCTTTATTGTGTAAAGTTGAATATACAGGGTGTGAGAGTTCAGCCAAAAGGGGAGCGAAGGACAGTTTTTAAAGAAGCGACTCGTTCATAGCAGGATCCATTAATTGCACAACGCTAATTCACATGTAATCGTTATAATGTAACCCAAGCGTGTAAGCATTTGAAATGAAAATAAAATAAACGATATTGTAATATTAATGTAAGTTACTTTGTAGAAGGTGAAATATACCATCTATTCTCATTTGTTAGTAGGGCTTATTAACTCGGTTTTCTAATAGTTCGAGAGCTCTATGAAATAATATTCTTGCATTATTTAAACGATTTAATTAATTAATTACGGTTCTGGGGCATGGCCTCTCACCATGAGCATCATTAAGCGGCTCATAGTTGCTCAAAGAGAGGACATCTTGTAGTTTACATTAAATATGCTTTTGTTATCATTCAATCTTCGAGTGTTTTTGCGAGATCGTATCAGATCCGCAATAGAACCAAAGCGACCAACATTACCCGAAGAATTCCTAAACTTTGTGTCAAACAAAGAGCTGGACATATTGCTCAACAAGTAATGGCTGATGGAACATTTTGGAATGGCGACCAAGTACAGGTTGACCTAGCGTATGTAGGCCCCGCACAAGTTGCATCATAGTTTGGTTAAGGTTGCGAGTGTCTTTTGGATGAAGGCGGCAGAGGGATACAGTAGGATGGACAACGCACATTTACCAACCGTTACGTTATTAAATAGATTTAAAATTGGGTTACATAATTCCAAGATGAACATAATCTGTAAAATCTATTTCATTATAAAGTGAACAAAGAGGTATCAAATTTGTTTATATAACGTTTGTAATTTGCGCAGTTCTTAATCACCAAACTTAAACACGATAAGGCGCTTTTAACAACGGGCTTTGTATTTGAAGTAACTAAAATTACCGCGTTCAACAGGATCATCTTTGAAATTCTACGAGGGTGTTACGTTTCCTTATTAAAGTCTTCATCATTAAAGACAACGCCCACCCTTCAGACGCCCTCTTGCCACTACCAAGAAACTTCGACCATATCAATGTCTTTAAATATTTGTTATACAAGATTATCAAACGGTTTTCATATTACAGTGTATACAATCTGGTTATAAAGTAGTACATTTTTATAATCAACATCAAGGAAAACACATTGTTTAAGAGTAACAAAATATTATGTTACGGAATAATTTATTTATTCAACTTTTTTATTGCTTATGTCGTAAATTCAAACTACAGACGGAGCATTGCAGAAGTCTAAATTATATATTAATCTTGATGGTTGTATTACGCGACTGTGCGTTTCTTGAGAAATGCACTATAACCCTGTTGGTGTTTTCGTTAGCTATATCATAATCGATAGGACGCTAATGTCTACCATATCATAATAACGGTCCTCTCATACATATACATACATATTTCAATCTTATAATAACCTGGTCTATAAGGCATCGTATAATCGTCGGCGCTAACATGTTATCTTCATAAAGTAAAACGCCCACATGTGTTAGCGTGTAAGACACATTCCAGTCTTTACAGATCTTATTTGCAACATAATGCCAATTCATAATTTAGCGCCATCTTACATAGAATTATTCTTTGGGTATAGATTTATCTCTCATTTCGATTTGCCGGGCTCTTAAAGGTTCAAAGGTTCCATAGTAGTTGTTACATGCAAAAATAATGTATCCGAGATAAGCGCTAAAGTAAAGACCAACAAAATTCTCCATTTTATTAGATTACTATTAATGCATGAAATTTCCGCGCTTTTGTAGATGTACCTACATATTAAGTCAGGTTACGCTACGCCCAACGATTTTATTTTTGCGTGTGATCAATGCCCTATCTTGATAAGTGTGATGTGATGATGGTGCCTAGGACCTATCTTTTTTTACTTTAAATACATTATCTACTTAATTATTTTTTTTCAATAAATCAAACTACCAATTTATTTCCAAGTTATTTCTTTATTAGTGCTTACAATTACACTGAAAATTAAATAGTGTCGTCATTACGATAAAAGTAATATACCAAATATCAGATCAATCTACCAAGAGGAAGGGGGTAAAATTTTGAATACTAAATTTGACCCAAATACACAAACGGGTATTTAAATATTTGGCATTATAGCGGTGTAAAAAAGGTTTTTGGTAACAAATCTGTCTTTATATAAAAAAAAACATTATTCAGTATAAACGAGACAGTGCAGTGAGCACAACATAAGGGGTTAGTTACGGCCTCGCGTGCATAACAAATCTTATTATGCGTTTATGAATGGTTTTCTCCTTCGTAAGCTAAGCTTTCAATAAGGCCGAGCTATGAGTGACCGTGCACAGGTGCTACAGGGTTTCGTATTGCGCAACTTCTCAAGTGCAAGGAAATATGAAATCTCAATACACTCTTCTTATATATAACTACGCTTCTAGGTACCTGTCAAAATTCACTCATGTACATAGCACTTCTTGTTGTTATTTATATTCGTAGTTACGTTATATTTTGTCCTACGTTAGTACTTCCATAATAATACCAAACAGACAGGTTGAAGTGATTTAATTGGGGTAGAAAGTTGAGGAAACTCATTCTTCCAAAACTTCCCTGTTATTATTTCGTCATTGCTTAGACTGGTAATTGTTATGTTTGTTTGTTTAATGTAATTTCTGTATTTTAATTTTTACTCATATAAATATTTTTTGTACATCCCCTCTCTCGGAGAGGATGCCTGTGTCCCTGCAGTGGGGAACATTCAAAAAAAGGCTCATTTATTATTATTAATAAAAAAGACATACCGGTACTTATTAAAATATTTCTTTTTTCAAATTTTTGATTAATATTGGATGGATTTCCATCAATTACTGTATAAAGAAATCTAGCATTTGGTTAAATAATGTAAAGACATGGTAAATCTCGACTTTATGCAAGTCATAATATAATTAAAAAGAATTAAACAATGCAAGCGTAAAAGCGTGCCGTCGACTGCTGTCACTACTGAAGTGGTCGTAGCCGCTAACAATTGACCTTTGTTTCCTGTTTCAATAATTAAAAACAACACCGTCACCGACAGGTCGCCGAACAATTCACCACAACAACGTAACCCCGGAGTCAACAAAAGCCGTTCTCATTTGCAGAGAAAATGAATTTGCGAACCGGTTTTGTTTTTGTTATTATAAAATGGCGTTAGGAAAACTTAATATATACAAAAGAAAAAAGTGAATTCGCCTACACCCTTTTTTTAATTTTGTACAGAGATTTCTGTTACTTCGTAGGCGAGGTGTAAAATAGGGAATGAAAATTTGTATGTCCCCAGATCTATAAATAGTTTTAATTAAATAGGTTAGGGCACCATGGTTTTCTCAAAGCGATTCCGATGCCGATTGACCCCTTGTAACTTCATTGTGGATAAAGCACGAAGTTTTAATTTTTAAGGATCAAAATATATACTACACTAGAAATAGTACTACTACTTATTCTATATCTATCGCTAGTCATAATTAGTAACTTTGTCCCTGACACACTCACTGTTTATCAAAATACTTCAAGCAGTGCCACATACTTTGCCGTATAGAAACTAAAAAATGAGGAACAACGAATTTTTTTAGTACATCGTCTAGACAATCCCCGCGCACTTGCCTCTATAACTATTAAATTTTCATTCACCTGCACTTAATTATATATATGCAAATGATTCAATTCCGTTTAATTATCCAATAAGCTTATCTTATATTTCACATCTACCTATATATAACGTCTAACGAGTAACATGTAGACTAATTATACAATGACTTACTAAGCTTTTCTGAATCTTTCAACTTATTGAAGTTCATTACCCGTAGGGTAATACGACGCTCGCGCGTTGTCCTAGGTTAATGTCAAACGCGAAGCGATATTATGCGGCATAACCCCACCGATAGGTCGTAGCGTCGCGTCCCGTAGCATTTCCGCGCATATCATGTGACCAACAATCAACACGCGACTAATTATGGCGGCAACATAAGCCACAAATACATGTAACGAGTACTAATAGCATCACGTTGAATAGCGTAGCATTACCGCGTTTTTCGTTCCACCTACGACAAAACATACAAAATAAGAACAATGTCGTTACATTTACAGATATGAAACATGTTAAGTGTGCAATATAAGTGACCAATGCAATAAATTCTCTTGTATCCGCCGCTTCCGCAGTAGGCAACTTATTGTATATACACAAATTATTGAAACATCTTGAATCGATGTTACATGGATCTTCACCATTATATATTAAAAGTTCAAGAGTATTATAAAGTACAATCTTTGTGAATTTAAATTGCGGAATATTCTCTACGATAAATTCTAGAATACTGAGAGTTGGGTAATAGAATTCAACACTCATACTCATATTGATTTGCGAATTATTATCCTAGCATACTTTTTAAATAAGTATATTTGGGAAAGGAAATGTTGCAGATGCCACATAATTATTTCCGGAAATGCCTATAACTACGCTCTTTTCTTGTGGTTAATGAAAATCAAATAAGTAAATAAATGTATACAGAATATGAAAATGTTCTTTGTTTCGTTAATAATTTTATAAATTCAGTTTTGTTGTTTAAATCGAGAAAGTCATTTATATGCTGAAATTGATGCAGTATATTATTTGTAACTTACAAATTTGTACATTCTAGCCAAGTAGACTTACGACACTTATCATTTCTATCTCTAAACGTTACTTAGAGATAATAGTTATATAACTTTAAATGTATTCTGTGCCAAAATACACTAATAGCTAAAATTATTTAATTTTCTGATTGGCAAACGAATGGTGCGCCATTTTCGATCGAGTTACCTTGACATTGGCAAGTTAGTTGACGCCACGGAAGGCTATCAGATTATCCTACCAAGAAACCTACAGAGCTCTTAAGCTAGGCTATGATCAAGCTTAGGTTTGCGCCATTTACTCCCACACAAGCCAACTTCGCAGATCAAACGTGTGATCGTAATACAATCGTTAAATATTTATGATATTCTTGTATAGTACTCGTATATGTGTGTATATATATATATATATATATATATATATATATATATATATATATATACAATATTTTTTTAATATATATTTATATTCAAACATTGTACTAGTGTAAGTATTGTTTTGAATTAGTTGGTTTTGTAAAAAAAATATCTTCCTAGTATATAATTTGGTAACTTTTGTATGATTCGCTTACGCTAATGCCGTAGAATGTACAGCAGAATTGATCCGCAGCGCGAGCTTTCAGCGGCGGCGTCCGAAATAAAGTTTGTATATGGACTTCGGAGCCTTATTTAGTCGTCGGAGGAAAAGCAAGCGGTTTCCGGATGTGATTTAAAGCTCCGAACTAGATAAAGGTCGTTAACATTTTATCAGTTGGCACTATTTGGCTCACACGTTGAATTTACAAGCAACTGTATTCTTTCTGCGAGATCACTGCGAGGTCGGGGTAGAGTGCGACAGGCCGGTGCATCGGCCCGCGCCGCGGTGCAGTAGGCGAGCCGCATTCATGCTGCCTGGCATACCGATATCCAGTTACGGCAATATATGATTGGATGGCGCGCCTCTTGAGGACACATACGCTGCGGGAGAGTCATGTTAAGTATCGTTGCGGTTTCAAGAACATCTGTTGTAGAAGCAAGTGATTCTTGTGCAAATCTCAAATTCAGTTTTTGCTAATTCATTCGTAATTACAAAATAATAATTCTTATATTTTATTTTTACAATTTTTTAAATAAAATCAGTTTTTTCATTAAAATTCATTCCACTTAAAGCTGGCGTGAAGCGTGTAGGAAATAAATTCGTACACACGGAAGTACTAATAAGGGCAAGGAAAACGATTGTTTTGGCGAGGGTCGGACAGGTCCAGTAAAGTGTGCGTGCGGCGTGCAGCAGCGTGAAGCGCGCGTGTCGGGAGGGCGCGGAGGAGGTCGGGGGTCGGGCGGGCGCGTCGTGTGATGGCGCGCGGGCGGGCCGGCCCGGTGCAGCGGTTGGCGCTCGGTGTCGATACGTGTGCGGCGTTCGGGCGGCGTTCGGGCGGGTGGCGGGCGGCCATGGGGATTGCGGGGACTTGAGGGAAACAAGGGCGGGCGGGCGGACGCACGCGCCAGTTCTCTGCCGGCGCGCACAGACGACATACGCTCTCAATCGAGAAGCGCGATCGCAACGCGGATCTCGTAGAGAATATGAGTTGTCGCAACCGATGAGACGCTACCGCACGCGCGCCTTACGCATTACGTAAAGATTCCGCCCGTCGGCCGATTACATATCAATATTTTATTTTTTTGCATAATTTGTTTATTAGTAGACGATCCGCAAACAAGCCGGGTGAAGATAAAAGTTAGAGCGCGCAACTTAATTGTTTGCGCGGTGTCAGTCGGGCGTGACGCAAATGCGACCGCCGCGCCGCTCGCTCTGAGCGCAGCATGAGCGAAGGCACGGCGAGCGGCGCGGGCAGCGGGCCCCAGTGCGCGCGCGGGCGCGGCGTGGCGCACGAGTAAGGTGGCGGGCGCTAGCCGGCCGGGGGGCGCCGCGGGTCAGCCGGCCTTGCCGCCGCGTCCCCGCTGCACCGCTCCGACCCGATGACACATTGACGTTGAGCAGCCACCATTGCTCGTATAGAGTTGGTCGAGAAATGGGGGCTGACGCCTGTCCTCAGGCCGAGGCAGGAATGCCCCCGGGCCCAAGAAGATGGAGAAGATCAAAGGTACGTATGATTAATGGACGTTCTCGTCGTGCGCTCGGGGGCGGCAACCGCGGCGATAACGACTTCAGTCAGGATGTCTCGCTTGCGTCACAGGAGATAGCCCGCGTTGCGGGAGACGGGCGGCACACGCTGTTCGTCTTGTGCGAGCGTGCGAGCGCTGCACGTGCCCCGCTCTTTTCATCTGCCTACACATGCAACTCGAAGTTGTTATGGAATATTTCGACATGTGTTGGTGAGTGCCGCCGTTGGCCGCCACTAACGTTCACTAACCGCACGCCAAACTTCTCCCGATGAATGTTTTTGCTACACTTCTATACTCATAAACTTCAATATTTCTATCTTTGTACAGATTACATAGTAAGAACGCAAAAACACTTTTTCTGAAAGGTATAACTTTTTAGCGCTCGCGTTATACATTCTCTATTCAAAAGACCTGGTATTAACGAGTAAATTTATCATTATAAGCAATAAAATCCTAAAAGTAATAAGCAGACACCGAGCTCTATAGCCTGTCTGGGAAAATATCGATGCTAAACGTCGTAAAACTTTACACACTGAAGGCGTGCGCCGGGTACATCTCGATACTCCACGTCGTTACCCGGAACAGGACCCACAAATATTATAACAACCAAAATTACTCACAGCACGCGTATAATTTAAAAACTTCATTAAAAAAACATATGTAAATTTTAGGAGTATGCGTACATCAAACTATTTAAACAACAAAAGAATATATTTGTCTCTTCGCATTCACACACAATTAATACGTTGCCGTCATCGTTATCGTCAACACCCATCGGATAATTGATAAAAACGAATTAACACAGATTATTTATCGATTTATCTTTGATGTACATAAATATATATAATTTAAAATCGAACAGAGCTATTTCTAGTCAGATAAATTTACGAAAAAATTTCAATCACCTAAATATAAAAAAATAAAAAACAAACTAATCTTAATTTAAAATATTCCTTAAACGCTTTAAAAGACAGTAACAACTTCATACTATTTTCAATAACCTTCCTCTTACAATTCTATCATTTTTACGATAGTCACAATATAATTGATTACATTATATTACTATTTTGTCTTCGGACGATCTTTAATAAAATGAAAGTACAACAAGCTCGAGAGAGATAGACTGATTGATAACCTGCAATTATTAATTACGAATGCATAATTATGTATCTTTAGCAATGGTAGTAAGACTTGTAATAAATGATATGTCTCCATTGTAGTTTTATATTGTCAAAAATACTTAAAGCAGGTATTGTGGACGCACGTTGCAGCGAGGACTGCGCAATTTCGTTCACGAGTTACGCAACCATATGGCCCACTTGCATATCATTTAATGCATTACCAGGTTACCAGCGTCAAAGCTGAGCCGTCGGAAGCTATCGAGATTCCCTTTGATCCTTTGTTATAACGTAGACCGCTGTGCGCGATAGTCACTTAACATGTTATCTATAGCCGCTACATTTTTGCTGCGAAAGGAGGTCGCAAGATTTAGTTATAACCGTATAACTGTACGAAATGTAATTTCGTAAAAAGAAACGTTTTTTTAAATTATTTACTTAAAAAAAGTATTAAAATTATTTAAATATATATATATATATATGTATATATGTTTATGTTCTAGTACAATTATCATGGCCGCGTTAAATCCATACCGTTTGTAATTGCCGACAATATTTTGACACGTAACGGCGAGAAAATAGCAGAACGTACGTTCCACTAAAATGTTTACAAGTTATCCCCCAACGAAACCGTACGTCATTCAATGAATACCGAAACGGTAAATTTAAACCCAAGACATCTATAATTCTCTTTTTTGTACTAATTTTGATATCTATGCTTAATTAACTGAAGTTATAATAAATATATCATAAGAACTTTATTGTACTCGGTTTCAATTTTTGCTATCGATTTTTTGTATTTCAAAATTACAATTACTATTTGTGATTTATCCAATTTTTATTATACGATAACTCGGCCTGAGTCGGCTTAAGATTGAGAAATTTGACTTAAACGTCCGGTAAAAACGTTGCGCGGTGTTGAGCCAAAGCAGATACCTATCCGCAAATCATATCATCTGCAGTGCGGATACGGCGCCACAGCGCAGTCTTTTACCTACAAAGTAACTTTACATCGCGTAGATTCTATGCGAACTTTCAACGATATTTATCAAGAGGATTTCCAATTAATCAGGAGTAAGCAATGATTAGTAGTTTAAAACTAATCATCATTTTTATTCCTTAAGTGAATTATATGTTTTTTTTTAATTACAATTATCTTTTAAATAACTTCGGCGATATATTTTATCGTAGTTTTAAATTCCTGACGACTTTTGTAGGGATATTTTGTCGTATCATGTAGGGCCGAAAGAGCGTAGAATGGCGGCCACGAACAAGTCGATGCAGCATAGGTAGGGCAGACCTCCCACACGATGGGCCGACAATCGGATCAAAGTTGCAATAGTTTACTATATTACTGTAAGCTAATAGAACGGAAGGAACATATTCTTAATTAAATAATGTAATATTATAAATTATATAAGCACGGCCATTATTTAAATCTTAAACATTGTTATTTTAAAGCTTCAAACAAACCTTTGAGATTTCAGTCTTTGATGATACAAAAAGTTGTCTCTTTGCGTTTGGTTTACCGTTCAGTGAAGGCGCGGTGCCGGGAGCTAGCTAGCTGTTATATGCGCCCCGCCCGTGGGGGACGACAAACAAAGCAAATATTTACATCGTAGTGAAGTAAGGTCATGAAATAATATTTTCTTAAGCCTCATCCAAATTTGATTTAGCACTCTCGCTTATAAAATATTCTTCAATATATTATGTTACGACTGAGAAT
Organism: Papilio elwesi; assembly: GCA_029849275.1. NCBI lineage: Eukaryota > Metazoa > Arthropoda > Insecta > Lepidoptera > Papilionidae > Papilio > Papilio elwesi. The sequence goes on from CM056717.1 coordinate 4,616,115, forward strand.
AGAACGACAGAGTAGGATACTAGATTGTTTTTTTATTGTAATAAAAATATTACAATATATATACAATATATATCTAAGTATGCAATATTAAGAAGTGAAATTTCATTATCCAACTTAGAATAGTCCATAACATTCGACGGATTTGCCACAGACACAGCAAGCACTGGACTTTATCCAGGGCATAAGATATAAACCAGTCCCCGTTCTAAGTTCTTAAATCCAATAGAATGTTAGTGCTTTGGTTACTGATTTAAAAATATCACTAACATACTGAAGGAAACACATTAAAATTGTTGCGTTAGGTAACCTTCGTCTGGGATATTCTATTTTAGATAACACAACAGCGCACAGTGTCGCTTCGAGCACAATTGATACGTGACTGGTGCGACAGAAAATAAAACGAACTTATACATACTAGATTATCATCTTACGCAATATTAAATATACCCGTAACCGACAATCACTACTGAATAGATATATTGCAAGTAAACCAAGACATATGTGCCAGGATCGTAACGAATGCAAATCTGCTTACTCCTATGGTCTCGGACATATCTTTAGACATCAGACCAATCAGTGTTAATATCAAAATATGAAAAATCAATTCCCAAACAGTCACCACCACAGCTATGCGCTCCTTTAATGACCACAAGCTGATACCCGCGGTTTCAACCGCCGTGCAATTTAATTTAATCGACGATTGTGCAGCCAATGCTGAACCCTATTTAATATGATTGATCATATAGATTTGAGATCAACTTCCATTGGATTATAATTATTTCTCATAAAAACTTTCATTCCCTACTTAAAATCTTTAGGGTATGAATTTAGAAAAATCCTTTCTTAGTGCTTACCCACGTAATAAGAGAAAAATCTGTGCAAATTTTCAAGTCTGTAGGCCCAATAGCTTAGACTGTGCTTTGATTTACCATTAAGTCAGATTGTTCTAAAATATATGTCTGTTTGTATAACTTTGGTTTTAATTCTAAGAATTTTATTTAAATTCCAATAAACGTCATTTGGTAATATCTAAACAAATCAAAAAGCAATCTGTAGGCAATTGAAAGAAAACAAGGATAAAAAATATCATTTCTAAAGTCTGAAGGGACAATTCATTGGATCAACATTATAACTGAATATTTTTTACGGAGGTAATTATTTGTAAGGCCTCTTGAAGCTTGCGATATTAATGGTAGAATAAATAAATAAACCTTTAAAATCTTTTAAAGGTTTATTTATTTATTCTTTGTTCATTTGAGATCCTTATAATTAATACAAACCTAAATATTTATATACTAGTGAAACTCCACGGCTTCGCCCGGATGCCACTACACACACACACTACAGGAATGTGCCAATCTGGACAATCCCTGTACATTTCCTCGAAATCGGTCCATCCATTTCGGAGTCCTAGAAGACCTATGTCTATAGGGAACATACATACTTCGCTTTTATATACATTTTTTTTCATAAAATCTATCCTATCTTACTTCTAGTACCTCTAAGAATATGTGTACAAAGTTTCATGATGATCGGTTGAGTAGTTTTTTGCGGGAAAGCGTAACAAACGAACTTACATTCACATTTATAATATTAGTAATGATTGCTACCTCCATAGAACATGACATTTTATTAAAAAAATGTTTACTGGAACTTTTACAGCATGGACTACGGTCATACGGTGGAAAAAGCAGCAATGGTGCAGCGTGAAGCAGTCCTAATCTCTATCAACATTCCATTTTTTTAATTACAATCAATATAAAAATATTGTGTCCGCTATAATCTTTTAAGACTGCATCACACACAATCTATCTTCTTGTAAGTTTTGATTAACAAGGGAAAGCCTTCAAAGGATTCAGTTGTTCGTTCACTTAACAATGGGAAACTTTCATTAAAAACTTTCGTCCTACAAGTGAACTTTTAACAGCTCCGTTTCATTTTAAAAGTTTCGTTTCGTTACACTATGATATGATATAATCTCAAGAGAGAGGATGATATTATTTGAACCTTAGCGTGTCCTATATTACGTCAGTCGTCTGGAAAAATGATATCCAATTTTTTTTGTTGTATTTCCTTGAGTAGGTTTTGTAATGTGAAAGAAACCTCCACTCCTGAAACAAAAACTTGGCGATGACGAAGTAATTTTATAAATAAAAATCCTCTCGCCCGTAACCTAGAGGGATAGGCGGATATTAAGGATTTCCATTTGGTGCGATCCTGGCACACCTCTCTCGCTTCTTCCACATTCGTACATCCACGCATACAAGCTCGTCGGTTATGGGTACGCCTTATATCACCCTATTTAACCATAATCACAATTTAATATTAATATTAATCATATTAAGTATGTATTGACATACTAAATATGATTGATTTATATTAATCAGATGAACTTATGTTCTTCTTGGACGTCCTCTACCAACGCTACGCTGCCAGTCACTTTTGCACGCACTTTTACAACATGTATTTTAATTGATTTTAAGTATTTTTTAAGTAATGATGATAATTCTTCGCGCTGGATGCAATTAATAACAGTGAAGCATTCAATGTCTTAATCTAAGTAATTCACAGAAGCGGAGATGCGGCCTGCTTCAATCTCGCTAATAATATTTTTTTATTTTGATAAAGTACAAGGCTTCACGCGTGATCTTAGTATGACATAGGTGTGCTACTAAAAACAAACGATAAGGGATTTTATAATTTTACTTGGTAATAAAGTCATAGATGAAATTGCATAATTTAATTCGATGCATAATAATACACTTTACTTATTAATACAATGTCTTAGCGGGGCATGGTGATGGCCAGTCGCAAATTTACCAAGTTTTTCTAATCAGTATCCCGGTTTATCGTCAGTATGGTGAGGTTTTTCAGTGATCATAGTACCTACAGATAGTGTGCTAAAATTATTTTAAGTTATTTTGGTATTTTACCTAATTTTACTTTGCTAACAAAACCTTTCAAAACAGATTTCTTTGTATTGCGAATGTACTTTCATAATCTGTTATGTTATCTTATTTTTTTTCTGTATCCTAAGAGTTCTGTTTATATTATAACTTCAATATTGTAACGACTTCTTTGCTGAGCGTATATGTATTGTAATACGACCATATTTTCCGGCTATGGTATGTTTATTTTTTGTTTAGCCGCGTCAGATAATATTTAGCAGGGGAAAATCTTATAGGATAATATATCTTATAGGAAAATAATTTGGAACAGCTTCGACGAACCTTTTTTCATTTATTTTTTTGCCATCATCATCATCTTTCATTTTTACATTTTATTTTTAAGGTACAATTATTTATTTTTGTTTATTATTTATTTATTTTTGAAATGTTGTCGCGTCTTCCCACCTATTTCCAGTTCACTTCTGTCGACAGTTCTTACGACTGCCTGTGTTTTTTTTATTTTTCACATACCTAACGGGAATAAAATCGTACAAATCAATGCGTTACATGCTATAAAGAAATGAGAATATAATAATTCACAAAATTGCAATAAGTACAACGTGCGTGAGGGAGAATCCCGATACATATGCGGTGGCTTTAAGATGGCTTCTTACCACAATTTCTTAACTTTTTATGTTATTATTACAATTAAATAAATTGTTAAACAGTCTGTATAACTAAAAATTATTAATAAAAAATTGAATAACAAGCGGCAGTTGTATTCTATGTATTCTAACCCGAAAAAAAGTGACCACATCACTCTGAATTAGCCAATACATATTGAGCAGTCACTGCTTGATTATCTCCATTTAATTTCTTACATTAAAAAGTGCGATGCCAGAACGAAAGACAGGGTCACCCAAGAACACCCGGTACAGTCTCCCAGTGACAGGTTCATAATTATAGTTCGTAAGTTCAGTATTCTTTTAGGTAATAATACAATGATCTCGTAGAAATGCTCAAGCAATCATTTGTTTTTGAATAGCTTATCACTGTTTGTGAATTACTTAGTGACTTGAAGAGGCACATGTAGCTACACCAGCTTACAGTGGCAGGACGCAGAAGGAGTACGCGAAGAGCGTAGCGAGCGATAGTTATTGCATTGTCTAGATAATGTAATGCCTAATTCTTCGATAGTCTTTACGAAACTTACGGAGTACGATTGTTTGGTAGGTGGCGGTACCTACAACTAACGAATAAGCGTGAACTAGCGACGACACCAACTTCAGGTGTTGAGCTATAATGGGCAGCTCTAAGTCCACGTGTAAATCGACGTTGCTTACGAACCATGGTGAACAGTTGACCCTGTGCAAAAATATATTTTAGATCACCTGAAGTCGGTGTTTTTGTCTGAAGGCTATGTTTGCGAATACCGGTCTAGCGTATGTCATAATTGGTCCTACGACGATTTTATAAAATGTCATATGGTTCCGGAGGGACATTTCCTTTCAGCGTTAATTAATGGGAATAGGTGGCCTAGTACAAAGGCCGCCCGGCTCCTGACCAGGACCTATAGATGTTACAGGTTGTGTAGATAAGAGTTATTTAGGAATCACGAATTATTTATGTTAATTAATTAGGAAACCACCTTATATTTCCTTCTTCCACCTTATATTGGTTAACGGTTAACTATACTTCAGAGTACATGTAACTACTTCTAAAATAATTGCATTGTTGTGCACGAACGTCTGCACATGCTTGTGTGTTGTGTGTACATAAAAATGAAAACAAATAGTATGAACGTCAATTGTTTTACAAATAAAAACATCAATTGTATGTTAATATAACTATTGGTGCATAATCTGCACCTCTCATTATTTGTGTTCTGACACGTCGCATAAATTAAAACAATAATGATGCCTTCCAACGAAACGTCATCGTCGCCCTCGCAGCGCCTAAGAATGATCGTGGATCATTGACCATTTAATTGAACGGGGAATGCCAGTCGACGTAGGCATCCATTCACTCGTCTAGACTAAATATTAATTACGTTACCTATTATAAATAGCATCCAATCCAACTCGCTCATCCGAAATAAATCTTTAATTGAATAGACATATAAACAAGTTATTGGTATACAACCAATTCATAACCAGCCCCATATTGTTTTTTTTCACAATTTTAGTGGTCTCTATGAGTTAACTTTTTAACAAATAATCAAATACCCTCTGAATACGTATGTTTAAGTTCACTATACTTCATTTGAAACTTGATATCCACGATCAAAATCGGTAATCTATGAGAAAATGCTCTCTCTGGCTACCCTATGCCAGATAAAAGACTTGTGATGTTATGATGAATTTAAGTGTAATTTGCCTCTACTATACTACCATATAGTAACATTACAATATATTTTTTTAGTAATTTACATGGAATCAAATTACAAAAACTTCTAGCAGGGAAAATAATAAATGAATGGGTACGAAGCCGCTAGCAACAGCTTGTATTTATTTATGCATGTATGACGTGGTAGCCACATATATTTTTATTAGTACACTTCTATAACGTGAGAAAAAAATCGAACATGTGGTGTTATATCTCGGTGCGTTACTAAACCGGTGGCCAATTCGACGCTTGTCACTCTGTGTCACAATCCGTTGGAGCGCTCCCACGGTCGTCGTGAGCGCGCACGTGTGTGTTGCTGTAAGTGTGCGTATGTGTGTTTATTGTGATTCTCCAAATCCGCATTACGTACAGCGCATTCGGTTATTATTAGAATAACCTTATTTTAGAGGCTGGATGAAAACGGCTCTACGTATCAGAAGCGTAAAATACTCGTATATTTATTTATTTATTTATTCCCGAATGTTGTTTCGCGCACAGCATAATCGTAAAGGTCTCTTAAATGTATCATGCGCTTTATTTTAACCGCTATAGTTATAACAATGGGGTGGTGGGGAGTATTTTAAGTTTCGCATAATTTGCCGATATAGCTCCTGCATCATTTTATTTCGACAGATTTAGCAATCGCTGCACTTTTTAAATTGAACTTCTCCCATCTACGCTTATCTCAAAAAGCAATTAATACTTGTAAAATCGAAATTTGTAATTTTAAAGTAGATAAAATGTCACATTTTCTTTGTTAGTGCTGTATATACGCAAGTAAATGCTCAATCTCGCCATGTCATCGGTTGTTTAAAATCGTTGCCGTCCGATAAGCTTTCGTATTATTGCTTGCAATAAATCAAAGTATCGCAAAAGATTTTACTACGGCACGCGTGAATTTATATTTAGATGATTAATTTGATCGGCCGTTTAAGATACACGCGGTGTAAGATTCTGGAATAACAGTGTATCGACTTATGTGCATCAGAATTGCAATGATTCGCGAAATACAAAGAACTTTTTCATTACGTTTTAATTTTTTATGACCAAGGAAACAAACAGCATACAGGACAATAATCTGATGATTAATACATACACAGATATGTCTACCTATGACACTACAGTGCTACCCAGAATCTTCACGAACAAGATCTGTGAAGAAATAGGGGACATGACAGAAGCTCGTCCCGCAGATGTATACATACAAGCATAGAAGAAATGCGCGCGTGAAATGACTAATAATTCTTGTTATTCTGCATTTACCACTTCGCCTTATAAAACTGACATTGGAAACTTAATTTTACTTTTAATATAAGCATAATAAATAAATTAAAAAAAATACATAGAAATGTAAAGAGAAAAGTATTTCAGAATTAAGCTACAGCGAAATATTCATTGTTTTTATACGTTATATTTAAAGTATTCCTCAATATTTTGGGAAATATATAATAATTTGTTCCCGTTAATATTTTGTTACACGATTTAAAATGGGATTCGTATTTTCCAACAGCGATAAAAATAAATAAATCGTTGAACGAATAACTACTTTTATAAAAGGCTGCATTCAAAAATGTGAAAGCAGGTTGTTTCTTTTATTTTGCGAATTTCCTTTAACGCCGCGGCGGCACTATCGTCAGCATCTTGGAAACGGCTTCTTTTTTTACTTCGAAATAAAAAATCGTCATAAATGAGGCAATTTAGTGAAAACTGCAATGCTTTGAGCTTCTCTTAAACTCACGTACTTTAAACTTGGACAGTGTTGAATTATATTTATTGTTGCATTTTTTTCTACTTTTAACTTTAACTTATGGGTATAAGTAGCGATAACAAAGTGATAGAAGTATTTATCACTTTCTGAATCTTATATTAGTTACCTAAATATGTATTGTTTTATCTATTCCAGCAAGATGGAGAATTAAATAAATATATCATAATTTGTTTTATTTCTATTAAATTAGTAAGCACTTGATACGAACTTGTTTTCAGCTTTGCGATGGAAAACATTCTATTTGATTTGTTAAAATAAAGTACTTCAAAAATAAACAGCCATTAGCAATAAATTGGATCAAAAAAAAAAGTAGCGTCGACATCACTTAGGAATTTTCCTTTGCTAACACGGGCAGAATTATATTGTAACGTTAAAAAGAAGAACGTTAATGGAAATCACAAAATCAGTGATAAGTTATTCAACAACCCTCTTTTCAGCTACATTACTTATTATGCGCAAATATAAAGGGAACACGGCAAATCACTTAACGCTAATCGGTAAAGCGTCAGCGCTTTAAAAGGTTAATGGATTTAGAGTAATGACAACAACGAAAACTCGTTACCGAAGAGAAATTTTGGAGAGTGCTCGAGAAGTGAGCGTTGAGCACGTTTATGCCCTCGGTGTCGGGGCAAGAGGTTGCGAGTTCGACTAGACTAGTACTAGAAGGAAAGTGGAACATGTTATCTACAAAAATCGACCTATTGGACCTGCCACTTGTCGCTGTATCATATCCAACACATTTTTAAACACTATACTTATATCTGTTGTATGATATACTTCGTTATAAATATTTTTACCATCAAGACACAATCGTAATGATTAGCGAAAGAGAATGGTGAAAAAAAGAAATAATACTTCGGAGCTGACAAAATAAATAAAATATAAAATAAATGTGCGCTCACGTCCGTAACCCAGAGGAATTGGCAGAGATCTTGGATTTCCATACGGCGCGATCCTGGCACACCTTTGTCGCTTCTTCTACATTCATACATCGACGCATACATGCTCGTCGGTTATGGGTGTTCCTTATATCGCCTTTTTTTTAATAAGTCACTAATCTGATCGATATAAGTTTTCCTAGGGCGTCCCCTACCAACACTGCCACTCACTTTTGCATCATAAATTTGTTTGGTTATTATCTCTTCATTCATTCTTTCAACACGCCCGACCCACCGAAGATAAGATAAAAAACTAGGAAGCATTTAAGTGCGTTAACACAGTACAGTCGATATCCCACGGGGACGTGTTATTTGTCAGTTTGAGCGAGAGCTAAACTTTACCCGAATAAATTTATCGATGCGAAAATAATTTGTTAAACTTCGTTTATTGTTGCTGATGTTTCACACATCATCAAACAAATTGACGTTTTCGGAGTTTACACCCTTAAGATATTCATATATAAGCCCGCGGTATGAAAATTTCTGAGGAGTAAAATCCAACTTAGCGTTACACGAAAGCGTTACGAAAACGTATCTCATGCGCAACCTATCGAAATCGACGGTCATTCTCAAGTACATCGTATACACGGCGGGGTGGAAACGTTATAAACGGTGGATGGTTAAAATTTACTAATTTAAATTTCAACCATTTCCTGATTCCAGATTGATCTGACATTTGGTACACACCTTTATTTCTGGTGACAGTACAATTTAATATATTGAGTATCATTGTAAATTCAAGATGGGCGCCGCTACAAAATGGTGGGTTACATATTTTTCACAACTGAATATTAAATGAAAGGGCTTGACTAGTAGAATAGAGTACATATTGAAAAATTATAAATTATTTATAATGTTACAAAATTATTAATGATTTTTAATAAATCAAAATTGTCGTTACATATTACCGTGTGTATATATATGTATGTACAGTATTGCGCCTAAATAACTATATCAGTGTATACTTTTTATTTTATATATTTTCAGCGCTATGTTATGTATATGGACGAATTTATTGTGTAATTAATATAAATAAATGTATCATGCATGCTTTAATATAACAAAATGCATTCATTTACCGTCGTCTACTAATATTTCGTCGTCGGAGCTGACACACACACAATGAAATTTTGATAATTTGCTGGTCTCATTGCCTCTATAGGATTACGCTTCAAATAATTAATTTTCTTTTAACCATAAACAATAGTTGTCTACGCCTATTTTAATTTGACGTCTAAATATTTTATAATATGAATTAACAAAGATTCGTTTGTTTTGTTTCAGGTCACTACCGAAGCTGTACAATGCGGAAGAAGAACAAAATCGCCCTCCACAGGGAGGAGTGATAACCTTTGAACCAATACAACATGATCACGACTACTGCGAAAGGATTGTCATAAATGTAAGTTGTAATTAACTTATACTCGATATAAGTTTAGCAAACAACAACACGACAGAAGTGAAAACTCAAACCTATAAGATTTCCGTCTACCAAATATAGTATAACACGACTAAGACAGTTTTCAATTCAGAAATCCATTGCGGATTACAGAAACAGATAAAACCAAAGACCGTTGGATTCGTTACTTGATGTAACTACGACGTGTTTCGGTTGACTACTACGGATAATTATTATTTTAATTTTCAAATAACATTTATTTAAGATAATACAATTAATTTGAATGTGTCCATAAAAGCGATGTCAGTTTCTGTTTGCGTGCATATAAAGTTTTCATTAAGCTTAAAGAAAATGAATAACTCCGGAGCAATGTATATGACACAATCAAAATTGCTCGCATCGCTACAGTAACTCATAATAATACCAATTAAGTTTGTCCGCTCGTGCGCGAAGTATTTAAAGCGCTTGAGGCGGAGGTGTTTACTAGCTGCATTCGCTAACTGTTTAACGTATCTGAGTTACGTATGTATAGTTTGGATGAGGCACGCCTAATTTTTATGTCGAATATTCATTGTATGATGGAATTTATCGGCGAACTGAAATATTAAGTTATGCTGAGTTTTGTGACCATCAATGTGAAACGCATGTTTTATTGTAGTCGGCTCATTAGTCGGATGAATAAGGAAACTACCACGTATTTTTTTTTAAATAATAATTTAAACTTTAAAAGTGGTAGAGCCTGCAACAACTTCTGTCCTCGCCTAGCCACAAAGAAGAAATAGAGGGTGTCTCAGGTGAACCTATGTACGATCAAAATGGTTACAGAATTGTTATGTATCCATTTTTCAGGTATCCATTTCAAAATCTATAGGGAACATTCATACATACACACATCACCCGTTTACATAGATTTTTAACTCACGAGAGCCGTGCATTTTCCCGGGATAAAAAGTAGCCTATGTGCTATTCCAGATTAGAATCTATCACTGTGCCAAAATTCATGCAGATCAGTTCCACCATTTTTGCGTGAATGAGTAACAAACATCGATACATACAAACTTTGCATTCATAATATTATAAAATTAAAGATCTACTGAGAAGCAACAACGGGTTGTCTCATCTGACACTCATGATATTAATTTGATTCGACGATTTGATTAATGAAACTATATGATTTAAAATTACGATGCAATAACACGTAAGGGCCACATCAAACCATCACATGTGACTTTATCGTGTTAAATTACTAGTACTGACAATTATAGAGGCGTAACAATTACTATTTTAAAAAAGTCATTTTTTTCCTTATTTAAGCACAAATTGGCGGACATGAATGACGATGGACAATGGGATTTTATTAAAATAACATAGATAGTACAGATAATACAAATATTCCTATATTTATATACCAACATACAAACAAAAATAAATTAAATATTTATATTTAACAGATTTACACCGGACAATAAAACAAGCCCGAAAACAAATATTTCTGATTTATTTAAATATGATTAAGGTACTATTTAAAATATATTTTGTAAGTTTTATAAAGTTAGGTAATATAAAAATAAATTAGGTATAACGTAAGGTAAAACACTTAATACATATACGTTAAGGTTCCATGCTAGTTTTCATAACAGGTTTATTAGCTGTTTAACTCATAGTAGGGGCATGTAGCGCATCCGAGCTTTACGAGATCCGATGTAAAGCCATTACCATAAATACGGGGCGGTTTCATTTCACGCTCCTAGCAAATTGCATCCCACCGGTGGGCGCGCTTGCATAACCCAAACATTACGGCACGAACGTAACACAAACTCGATAAGCATAGGCATAACATAATTTATCAGCATAAAACCACTACGAAATCAGCACCAGCTCGGCATGACATCAGTTCACCATATTAAATGACCGATATCCATAGATTTGCAACAACCTAATTGGTAACAGATGCGTTTCCTACCTTTATTTTGATATTTCTTTTTCCTATACAAACTATCCCCCTCAATACCTTGCGAGGAATTGACTTTTACATCCCATTTTTAACAATAGATGTTGTTGCGAGCTCTAACACTTTAAGTGCAAAATAAACGAAATCTGTCTTAAGATTAACATGACACAAATTTACAAGCAGATATTTGAATTCTCATTTGCGCAGTAGTATCTTTTTATACACGTTACGCATTATGATGAGGACTGAAATTAGGCCTCCGGCACCTCACTCATCAGACGAAACGCAGAGTACTTCTACTTCACGCCTGTTTTCTGTGAGGTCGTGGTATTTCACCGGTCGAGCCGGCCAATTCGGCAACAGATGTTGTTGTTGCGGGCTCTACCACTGTTATTTAATTATTTTTATTTTTATATTAATGAATTATTTTTATTTTTTATAGTTAATAGACTTGAACATAAGTACCCACAAAATTATTTAATTATATTCTACCAAATATTGTTTAAATCTGTCACTGCTAACGAAATAACATATGTTGATTAACTGACTGCAGTATATGTACGTCATACAACGGTAAAACTTCACCTTGATTAAAATAAAAAAAATGCTCTATAACGATTAAATTTGAGTTGTATAAAAGTGATTCGTATTACTTGAAACGATTTCTCGCACACATTTCATATACGATATCAAATTAATGGATTTTATTTTAAAAACATGATACTCGTAAATGCAATAAGTGTAAACAAATTTTATATTAATGTTCATAGCATCCGTTACTGTCGAATTAATGTTTTATTAATAAAGAAAATATTTCACTTGTGCGATAAACTAAAATAAATGTAGGTAAAAGTGGAACGAAGGGCGGAGGCAATTGAAGTAAATACGTAATGACGCCGACGGAAGCGGGAGCGCGCGCGGAAGAGATCGCGTAAGCGGGTGCGTGTGAAGATATGTCGGCATACGTTACGTATACGTCTTTCCACGTAGCGTAATAAAACTTTAAATGCAGGAACCATTTGTGGTTGAATTTACGGCGTCATGCTCCTGATATATTAATTATAAAATCTCTTCATAAAATCGTCGATTCCGCGTGCGGTGTTCGGGTGCACTACACACCTCGGCCGCCCTTGGTGAACGCACAATAAAATGTATTTTTGGAGCGATCCATTGCCAACCGCAGAGCAACATCCGCGCCGAAAGAAATTCAGCGTGGAGCACCGCTGGTCATGCGAATCCTAAATTTAATTTATGCGTCGACCGCATGCAGATATATTCTAGCTCTCGAGGAATTGGCCACAGAACAAGGATTTGCAAAACAGAGGATTCCGAATAAATTTAATATTTCATGATACAAATATTACCTTTAGTTTAATTTTCTCTTAGATCATATTAAATGTAGCCCTATCTTCTTTGTGCATTGCCACCATCAACTTCTTTAGCACTTAGAATTTAAAAACAAAAGGTGAATTTGTGGTAACGATAAAAAATAAGAATATTTCAATCATTGACGAAAAAAGGTACCTATATTAGACAACAGACTGAGGTAGTCTAGGTAGGTAATCACATGCATCAATGAAAAATTGAGCAATGAGATAGTGGTGGAAAAATGAGCCCGCGATTAGACACAATTTTTCGACATCGTCTATCGATGTCGCAGATGTTTACATGCGACTGCGGTTACCTTGGCATTATAAAAAAGCACCCTTACTAGAAATTATAATTTATTTTAAGATAACCTGTTTACAGTATTACAACTACTGTATTACAGTCACTTAATCAGACAAATGCTTTTCCAAGTTCACGCGTCTGTTGCTACATATCACGACAGCACTTCATGTGATTGCCTCGGTTGTACCATCAGTTACGTGCACGCTCCGTGGAAACAATCAATTAACGAGAACTTTTGCATGTTAATGAATCATGTATTTCTAGTAAAACAAACTTGAAATATAGAAGTACCATCTACAAACCTTGAACTTTAAATTTAAAAGGTGAAAAGATACGTAAACCCACTTACAAATTGTGCACCAATTTTCAACGTGAATGACCTTTGTGGTAAATCGTTGCAGCTATTAATGATGTAAGAGTGGCCGCTAGAACCATTCGAATTACGGAGCATTAATTATTTCTTGAACTTTACTCAGTCTGTTTGAAAATGTGAGACGTTTCAAGGCTAATGCTTATGGTACGATGTATCGCTTAAAAATTTATTAGACTTGGAAAGTATTCTAGGTCTTGCTTTGTGAATTTATAACGATAAAGTTTCTGAGCAGATGGTGAATTGTTTATCAACTTATTTTCATGGATTATTTTCACCCGGAGCTCAACATTTAGCGGTAGATACTTGTACAAAAATGTATCTTCTAACTTTAATTATTTTATCATTTCACATTAAAGGTACCTCAAAGACTTAAGATCTATGTATATTTTGCTCGCTTTTGCTAAACTTAACAAATATAATATTCTAGAGAATATTACGTATAATATTGAACACACACAGAATAATTAATTTCTTCTTAGGGAAACTAAATTAAAAGTCGTTTGATTCGATGATGGCGACCTTCTCAAGTAATTGTATATGTATGTACTAGCTATGCCCCGCGGTTTCACCCTCCCTCCAATTTTACTTAAACGAAATGATATTACCTACTTAAATACTACCCTAACCTTATCATGTACCCTGCACTTTTCCCGCTTATGTGCGGACAGCGACGTGACCGTAGTAAATCTTAACAATCACGTATGATTGTTTAAACTGTGACCATAGTCCATACTATATAGGTTCTGGCTATAATTTTTACAGCCGGCCGCCTGCCTCACCCCAACCCTCCTCGGGGATAATAAGCTACTAACCTAATCTAACAAAAGAATAAGAGTTATTTTATACCATTTTTATCGAACAGATGTTTGACATGGTTCTTTAAATTGTTAATTAACTTTTTTATTTATAATTAAACCGACTGAAATAAAACAAACACTAAACTAACACGCACAGCCACGTTGTGGAATGGTCTGTCCTCGGCGGTATTTCCAAACCAGTACGACTTAGGGTCCTTCAAGAAGCGAGCCTATCTCTTTCTTAAAGACCGGCAACGCATCTGCAGTTCCTCTGGTGTTGCGGGTGTCCATGGGCGTCGTTGATCACCTCCGTGTTCGCGTCGCTCGTCTGCCCCCTTCTCTTATAAAAAAAGTTAAGTGAAGCTTACCACAATACATTAGTGAAACCGCACCAAAATTGGTTAAGCCGTTTTTGAGATTATGAGAGATTAACAAACGCTCAGACAAACAGGCAAACAGAAAAACAGACCTATAGACGAAAATTCTAATAATCATTGTTTTGGGTTTAATTGCATTTATGAAGGTTCCCAACAATAGTTTTTCTCAAATATCTCCCATGTACAGACAGCGATTAGTTACATTTTTATTATATGTATAGATATAGGTTTTCATTACTAACATCATTTGTAAGTTATGTCACGTAAAGTACGTTTTCAGTATATTTTAAATAATAAAATTTGTCAAAAGTGGTTAGCAAGCTTGTCAAAATCATGTTTGAAAAAATTCACTCATGCCCTTAATTCAGAGGGTTAAAAGATAATGGATCTTTTCTCGAAGCTTTTCGTTGCACTTTTGAACTATTATAGTTCAGGTCTGAATGATGCTCGAGAGATGAAATTTGTTATGGTAGAATTTAAATCTTATACCACATTCCTGGAACACAAATGGTCAATGGACCTTAGCGAAGGCCTTCGCTCTGCTAGAGATCTCAGAACTTTTTTACAGTAAAGCATTATGACCTTGTGAGTCTTTGCCAAGCATTTAAACATGAACAGTTTTCTGTGGGACTATAATTACATTATATTAATCTTATTTTTTTATTCTGCTAACACGAACAATCATCTTAATCATCTCTCAAGTTATGATAGCTCAAAGCAACAATAAAAAAAATACCGAGGAGTTTCCGTTTTCGCACTCTACAGTGCAGAAATAAGTATACAGCCTTAAACTGTGCCTTTTATATCGAGACCTAATAAGCTAGATGAAAACTGAGCTGTAATAAATAATAAAAAGTTATTCAGCTCCTATAGGTATCGAATAATTATTTGCTGCAGTCACTCGTAACAAGGTACTTCGGTCAGGACATGTCTATCAGGTCGATCAGGTGTACTAGTCATTTATTTCTTTCCGTTTATTACAACTTAACACTTTTATTTATAAAATACAATTTAAATAAAATATCTCAATAAAAAATTGCATCTTTTATTTTTCTCAAAGTGATCTTAAATCTACTCATATATCGTAGTCACAATACACAAAGGTAAACAATGTTTTTTGTTATGCTGACGTATATGCCATTATTGAATGTGTTCCACCGTCCTCGGCGCCACCTGTTGCTGTGCGACCCTGACTCGAAGCCATGAAGAATTTATTGTCGGCCGTTGGTCGTTGCATGCGGCTCCTCGTATTTCTCCATGGCCTCTATAAATCGTGCTAAAAAGCAATAGCTTTGTTACAAATTGCCGTACTTTTCCTCGTGTTTACTTTTCATCGCTAGTCATTTCCAAAGGTCGTTAGCATTTGTGAAATCGTTTTCCTATGCTTTTTATTCTTTCTCATCTTCCGCGGGCAACTATTTTTGTAATTTGACGAGTGCCTCACCGACGCTCGCTGGACGGCGTTTTAGGTTGCGGTTGAACTTTTGCCAATCATTCGAATCACAAAAACACAACTATAGAAATGTTTGTACATGTTTGTATGTTTTGTTTGTAATTTACAAACAAATTCATTAGAAAGAAACAAATTCTTTCTAATGAATTTGTTTGTAAATTTTGAAAGCGGCAAACGTGGACAAACAAATGTTTTTTTCGATATGGAATATTTCAGATTATAATGTAGACGTTTAATAGTAAAATATAATCGAAAAATTCATTTTCAGACCCCATATCTTTTACACACATACAAATATATCATTTTTTTATACATTTATAGATATATATGCGATATGATCATATGATATCACATTAGCAGATATGTTGTCCTTATACGCCCGACCAATAAACGTCTCATTTACAACGTAAAAATTTTCTCGTCGCATTTTAATGTCGGCATAATTTTCAAGGCACAAACATCGGACGAGAGAGTTAACATACGGGCATATTAAACTAATTTCCCTCTTGAAATACCGTAAAGCTTTCAAGAGGCTCGAGACGAGTACACCACTTTCGCTTAAGCAGCCGTTTAAAGTTGACCTTACAGTCGCTTACCTTGAATAGGCTTGGATTTCCGTAGCTCATTAGTAAACGTAGCTCTTTGGACGGTCTCGGCCTTAATGTGTTAATGAATGGTTGTCGCTGTGCGTAATAAAACGCAACGACTTTTAAAAATAAACTAATTAGTTGTTTTACCATTTCACTTTCGCTTTGTTTACAAACATTACCTTGTTCTAATCCTATAATTTATATTACTATTTATTCCATGACTCGCACTTTTTCAAAAAGTCTTTAGTTTTCTTTCAAAACATCAAATTGGGCAGAGCTTCTAAGGTTTTTATTAAAACTTCAATCAAAATGTTTTAAAGGGATTGAGACATCTAGTTTCAGTGGTCTTGAACCAATTGAAACAAACCTTTCGTTATTCGGCCGCGATTGACATTGAAAATTGCAAAAATGATGTTATTACGCGACGCCTATAGGTGACAAGTAACCACGCACCAAAGCGTGCCGGCGTAAACATTTCTCTCATAGTCGTTAAAAACGTCTTCAAGGTCGGTAACTGCTTGCAGCTTTACCGTATAACATTTACACACCACATAGGTTCTGAAGTTTGATTTTAACATATTTCCCACTATTATCTTCTTAAAGACAGACTTAGACTTTTAAAGCTTAAATATAACAGTCAGAAGATACTCATTATACAACAGATTTTGTTCTTTATCTCTAAACCTCGGTCTTCAGCGTTGTCATACAAACATGATTCAAGTTTTTGATTATATTAATGTCATTTATTTTTAAGTACATTTATCTTTTATCTGTTTGATATCCTAGATTTATTAGAGCAAGAGCTCTTCTAGTATAAACAACTAGTTAAAGTTTGCGGCTAAGATACTTCGCTTTAATTACGTTCTTTTGTGTATTAATTTATTTTTTATTTGTCCGCAGATAAGCGGCCTTAAGTTCGAAACACAACTACGTACCCTAAACCAGTTCCCCGAGACCCTCCTCGGGGACCCTACACGCCGCATACGTTATTTCGACCCCTTAAGGTAATTGATATTAAATTTAGTGCAAATAAGTATAATTCCACAAAACATCTTATATTATCGGATGTTTAAAATGTACATTATTTTGGTATTTCGCTTTGTATTATTTTGAAAAATTGTTTAAGCATGACACGAATTTGGTGTTATTAACAAAGTTGCATTTGTTCCAGAAATGAATACTTCTTTGACAGAAACCGACCATCTTTCGACGCAATCCTTTATTACTATCAAAGTGGTGGGCGTCTGCGACGCCCCGTAAATGTACCCCTGGACGTGTTCTCAGAAGAAATTAAATTCTACGAACTTGGCGAACAAGCCACCAATAAATTCCGGTAATATTAAAATAAATAAACGAAAAAGGTATCACGGTTATAAATTAAAATGATCACTTTTACAAATTAATTTTCTCTGTATTTTAGTGAGGACGAAGGATTCATTAAGGAGGAAGAGAAGCCACTGCCCGCTAATGAGCGCCAGCGCAAGATCTGGCTGCTCTTCGAATACCCCGAGAGCTCGCAAGCCGCGCGTGTGGTCGCCATCATCTCCGTCTTCGTGATCCTTCTGTCCATTGTCATCTTCTGCCTAGAGACCCTGCCAGAATTCAAGCACTACAAAGTCTTCAACACCACCACCAACGGCACCAAGATCGAAGAGGACGAAGTGCCCGACATTACAGATCCCTTCTTCCTCATCGAAACCTTGTGCATAATTTGGTTCACCTTCGAGTTGATAGTGCGATTCTTGGCTTGTCCGAACAAGTTCAATTTCTTCAGGGATGTCATGAATATAATAGACATCATCGCTATTATTCCATACTTTATCACCCTGGCCACTGTCGTTGCCGAAGAAGAGGACACCTTGAATTTACCACGGGCGCCAGTTTCACCACAAGACAAGTCCACCAATCAAGCAATGAGTCTCGCAATACTCCGTGTGATTCGCCTGGTGCGAGTCTTCAGGATTTTCAAGCTATCCCGCCACTCCAAGGGTCTTCAGATACTTGGACGAACTCTTAAGGCATCTATGCGCGAACTCGGACTTCTAATATTCTTTTTGTTCATCGGTAAGTACCGAAATTTTAATGATATATCACTCGTAACACTAATATTAAATAGGTTAAAAAAGCTTTTAATTTTTAAACTTATTTCAAGATTGTAAATCGCATTAATACCAGGAAATTTCTTTCATCAAGGTTCTTTTAATTATGATAACCGAATAGTTGTTACTTGTGTGTTAAAAAACTTATGGAACGCTACACGACACGCAACGTGTAAGTTTATTACAACTCTAGTAAAAATAGAAATAGACCTATCATAAAACCGTAAAATGTTTCTTCGTCAACAGCCATTCAATCATATTAAGGTCCTATTTAAAAGGTATTATTTAAATACATCAAAGCACATACAATTTTGACGAAGACGCCTTCAAGAGAAAAGTGAATAGATTAATGCTAAACTGATGCGTCCCAAACTTTTGGCTAAATAGCTACTAACATCACGTGGGATTGTAGTCAAGAACTAATTTTATATATAAAAACAGTATTGTATTAGCTTCCCTTTAGCTAATGGATTGACCATACTTAAGCAGATGCGAACTGTACAATACATATTACAGACTCAATTATTTTTTGAAATAAAAAATCAAACCGTGTCGTAATCTGACCAAATAATATTTGACAAAACCCATTGTATCCCTAATCTTATTAAAATCCTCTTGCATCATCAACCCGCACCTACTTCTTTCCAGCAGGTCTCTATGCTGTCATTAACTTTTTGAATGGAAATATGAGTGAAACTAATGACGAATTCACAGAGAAGTTTTGGCGAGCCGGTGGCGTGAGACGACCGCAGGGTGTCGCGGGTGGTACATTACGCGCAACGTGCTTTATTTTTTCAGGGGTGGTTGTATTCTCCAGCGCTGTTTTCTTCGCTGATAAAGACTGCCCTGATACAGACTTTTCCTCAATCCCCGATGCCTTTTGGTGGGCAGTAATAACGATGACCACCGTCGGCTACGGTGATATGAGGTAACCCGCGCGTGACCACCCCGCGCCCGTCGCTATCGCTCCCCTCCATCGTATCTCCCACTGTATTCTCCGTTGATGTGCTTGTTCTTAAAGGTGTGGTGCTGTTTTCCTCCGCGGTGTACTTCGCTGAAGCCGGAAGCGAGAACAGCTTCTTCAAATCCATACCAGATGCGTTTTGGTGGGCGGTGGTGACTATGACGACCGTAGGATACGGAGACATGACGTATGATTCACCGACTTCACCCTAAATTTCATATATGCCTTCTCGTCATTTCATTTTATCCTACAATCTTACATCGGCATTTAACACTGTTCTTATTTTCTTTTCTACATCTCATACAACTCCATTTGCTTCAATTTATTTTTCGTTGGTTCGCTTAGAACTTACTATTTACTTATTATTTAACAATCTTTTACGAAATTATTATTGCACGTTTACGAACGTTTGTTATTGTCTTGTCCATTGTTTTGATTTCGATATATTGTTTTACATCATCCTTTCGAAACCACATACAATTTTACATGGAAGCAGTATTGTAAAAGTTTACGGTGATCACACTGGTTACCTTAAATATTCACCAGATGTCGTCGGTGTGACAATCGCCCTTCCCAAAGCGTATTTGCGCCAATAAGAATAGCTTTAAATGTTTTATCACACTTTAACTGCGATTGTCCTTCGTAAAATCAGAATAAAAGCTGATGGGGAGAATCGAGTTGAGGTGGTCTTGTCGATGTACTTACAGGCAATGTTCCTTTTGTGTTTGTAATTGTAATCCTCTGTAATGCTTATGCTACGATATATGTACGTGTTACCACCCATGTTATAGTTGTTGTAAATGTTAAAATGGTAGCTTATCGAAAATGGTGACAATAATCTATGTGCTCCGGATATGATTTTAAATGAACTTATTTTGCTTGTATCAACTTTTTGTACTGTGTATTCTGTACATTATTCCGATTGTTTGTTTCTGTCTTTTTTTATTTGGAATGCCCTATCAGACCCGCTGCCGACATACATGGTTCTATGGTAAATTTTACATGATCGTGCTACTATGTAAAATTGATGGTCAATTTTTATCACCGCTTGTTCCTCGTCGCATTACGATCACTTGCTTACACCATTTTCGATAGAAAATTTCTTTTAAATGTATTTTATAATCATGTTAGTCGTAAAGTGATGCATGCTGATGAATG
The DNA here is from genome assembly GCA_029849275.1 of Papilio elwesi. NCBI lineage: Eukaryota > Metazoa > Arthropoda > Insecta > Lepidoptera > Papilionidae > Papilio > Papilio elwesi. Next base: position 4,636,926 of record CM056717.1, read on the forward strand.
TCTTGTATGTATTTTCTTTCATAATTTTAATAAAGTCTTGTCACAAGTCACGTGAGCGCGGTCAAGTTGTTGATTCGGCAACAAGAGCCTAAATTTTAATTTATATATTGTTGATCGCTGCAATTGTTCTGTGACGATGACTTTTACTACATGTACAACATCAGTGCTGGCGACATAATCACTCAACAGCTCGGCGCTAATTGTATGAACTTACAGATTACCTATAACGTGCTGGCGTGTGTGAGAGATGAGGTATGGCATTGTATTGCTATACAACGCGAATGGTCTACGTTACTTATCTTCAATATTTCTTAAATTAACTATAAAATAATTATAACATTAGGTATTCTCGAATTTACCGTTAGTTATACAATGAATTTCATTAGAATAAAGGAATTCTAAGAAAGAAGACTGATAAAGGTATGTACGAGAACGAAACATTTTCATCGCCGAAGGATTTTTCTTTTATTGGCATCTTCGTACATTTTCAACAAGACCAGTGTAAAACTTGTAGATAACACAATATCCTATAATAAGACCGTATTTTTATTTTGTACAAGCTTTAAGAACATTTTTTGCATTAGGTATTTAAAATGATTTTTCTGCAATAGGCCTGTCGGTGTGTGGGGCAAGATCGTTGGGTCGCTGTGTGCGATTGCTGGCGTACTCACCATTGCCCTGCCCGTACCTGTCATCGTTTCTAATTTCAATTACTTCTACCACCGGGAAACTGATCAAGAAGAAATGCAGTCACAGAACTTCAATCATGTCACCAGCTGCCCCTATTTGCCTGGTACTATGGGGGAACCTTACCTGAGTACGTATACTTCGCCATATTAATAACATTGTTCCTCAAGTTCTTTGAACTGAAAAGAATCTCTTACTTTTGTTTCAAATTTAATGTTTCATATGTACGTGCACACTATTTTTCGGCATAGTTTGCAATAAATGTGCTTCTATCATAGTTATTATTTATATTATTTATTTTAAAACTTTGTTAGAAGTTATGTTCATTTCTAAAAGGGCCCTGAGACGATCAAACGGTTTGATTCAAACACGTGAATTTAGGTTTGACTAAGACCAACGGCGTCTGTTGCTGAAGTTGTTCGTGTGTGCAACGATATCTTAGTTTGTGCCATTCTCTGGACGAAATTCCTTTTCTACTTTTTCTCTTTTTGCGTAAAAACGCAGGACATTAACGTAATAAACGCGAGGAAATCGCAATCCTTCTTCGATAGCATCTCACAATTTGTTTGCGTCACAAATGTGACAATCTAAAGTCCGATTACGGTGTCGTACCGAAGCAAACTGCGGAGTGCCGTTTGACAACCGTTCAAATCAAACCTACAAAAAACGCTTTCAATCAAAGGTTTGAATCAATTCAATGAAAAAAAAAGGTTTGATCGTCTCGGGGTTACAGGTTACAATTCGTTAAGTACTAATTTATTGGTCTTAAAAATATCCACATTTCAATTAATAACACTTAGGTTAATAATTTATGTTGTTGAGTTTGCATGTTTAGCTTTCTCTTGTTTCTTTTACGTTTTTTTTTTTATTTTTCGGTAATTTCAGGTGGGAAGGATGAGGACCAAGATGAAGTTTGCTGCGATCATTGACTGTATGACAGTGTCTTTCTGTCACTTAGTATTGCGGACTTAATCTAATCGACAGAGACGATTATTGTGATATTATGGTTTAAGAAGCGAAATAGTGCAGTTTTGGTGTAAATAGTAGTTTAAGTAACGTAAAAATGCGTTGATATTGTTAACTGATTGCTATCTTGTTATATTTGAACAACTGTAGAGGCGTTTGTTTACGTAATCGGGTATTGCTTTACATTGCTCCCTAACTGACCAGTGATATACTTGACGTCAAGTTTACACGTAAGTTTAGTTCGAGTGTCGCTTTACCTGACAATTTCCAAGTGTGTTCCATGCGGTTTTTATCATGTAAATATTATATTATTATCTCTACTCGAATCCCTTATTTGCTTCTGGTTTGACTTTTATTTTCTTTGTTAAAATAAAAGATGCAACATAAAGCAGCATTCCTCTAATCATATTTTTTTTGTTTCAATCTTGAACAAAGTGAGGGAAGTAAAATATTGTTGAATTGACCGCACATTTAAAGAATGACACATTAATAAAGAAGTAAATATTATATGTGCACCATTTTAATATTTAAAAGGCAGTCCTTTTAAATATCAAAGGGCACCCTCCCAAGTGGGAGGTGAGCATAAATAAATAAATGTATAAAAAATAAGATACGAGAGGACAGAAAACAATAAATTGATATCCGAAAGAACACGTTCCTTCAGACTACTAAGATTTACGATTTAGTGCTTCTATATATATATATATGTATGTATATATTTATATATATATAGAAGCACTAAATCACTATATATATATGATCAATCGGTTACTAAGTAGTTATTTTAAAAAGGTCACTGTCGAATTAAATTAGCACAACGTACATAAAACTAGAATTCACGTAACATTGAGCCATTTCTGAGTATGGTTATTGAAAAGGAAAATGCGGGTAAAATCTTATAAGATGAAACCCGACAAGTAATACTTAACACCTTGCGACACGGTCGCTCGTGTAAAGTGAAACCTTTGGAACGTTCTAAAGGCTTTATTTAAATCTACGAACCTCTGCAGAATTACGTAATAGGGGATGGAACATTTTCTTAGATCTGGTATTGCGTGTTACGGATATACTAAATAGCATTTCCGGCGGAAAAACAAAATCCTTTTGAAATCGAACCTGTCTGGCGGTTTCACTTGAATTCTTCTATCACCATCGAAAAATTGCCTCATCTCGTCAGGGTATTCCCATAGCGACATTTTTTTTATTATTTTAGCGTTTGTATGTCATCTTTGCACTTGGATATCCGGAAGTAAGTTACAAATTTTTATTTCTTTTATTTTTTAATTTCTTTTAAATATATATTTGATGTGTGTCTATGTTTCCCTAATAGTTTCAAATTAAAGTCACCTTGTATAAGTAGTTGGTGGAAATATAGTTCGAAGCGATGCGAAAACGAATGTAATGTAATGTGTTGTAAATACATAAAAATATGTACTTACGACTAACGCGTCTTAATAGTTTAATTAATTTCTTTTTTCAATCTTTAATTTACATTTACAATTTTAGAAAAATAACGATTCATATCGTATTCTATAATATGAGTTCGTTCTCACATCTCTGTTGCTTCTCTGTTGCGTTTAAATGAGGTCTACATGTTCCTGGCGCGTGTAGTTTCAGGGCCGATCAAAAAGAAGTCTTCGGTGAGTGAGGAGTCGTCGTCGGACATGATGGAGGAGATGGACGAGAGTGCGCTGGTGGCCGACTCGCAGCTGGAGGATAACCTGAAGCGGCTGCGCGAAGAAGAACGGCTGCTGCTAGAGCAACAGACTGCCATGGAGGCCGGCCCCACCGACGACATCGCCGCCCTGGAACACCAGGACGCCATACGCTATAACCAAGTATATCTAGTTCCGTCTTTCTTTTTTTCTCAATAGCAATAGATATCAGAAAAAATATCCTAAATATAGAAGTTTACCCCTAACTCTACTAAATAAAGTTAATCTACTATTATGTATACTCCTTTTAATGAAAGAAGTCCCGCGGTTTTTCTTGTAACTAAAATTGTAATGCTTTTCTTTACCCTATTTTCTCATCTAATCTCATTCCATGTAAGTAGGTGGAACACCGCTTATATAAGTAAATAAAAATATACTTTTTACATAATATAAATATAGTAAATATAGGTGGCATATTTATATGTCACGCGAGTACAGCGCCGCGTCTGTGGGATTTATTTCATAAACAGGACTATAACATGAGACCATGAGAGGTTGTTGGACAAAAATTATTACTTATTTATATCAAATGTTTTTCATAACTCAAGAGACGCACGAAAAAACTCCATAAGTAATATACTTTTGTAGCTGCAGCAGCGTCGAGTGGAGAAGCAGCAAAAGGCACAAGCTCAGTGGCTGTTGCGCCAGCAGCCGCAGGCCCAGGGCCAGGCTCGGGGACAGGCTCAGGGACAGGCTCAGGCCCAGGCTCAGGGACAGGCTCAGGCCCAGGCTCAGGGACAGGCCAAGTGTCCGGCATTGGGACCGGCCCAGGCGCAAGCCCAAGCGCAAGATAGGCCTTTAGGTGCACGGCCACGCGACACGCGCGACTCCCGTGACATCTGCGAGTTTCGGGAGTGCCGTGAGTTGCGTGAGGTCCCGCGCCGCCGCGCCGCCTGCAACGTGCGCGTCAACAACCTGCACGCCTCCGACATTGCTGCGTCCGACTCCATTGAGACTGATGTCTGACCAATAGGTAAGCTGTCCCCACTAACTACTTGATACACTACTTATACAACGCGAACTTCTAAAATTTAACTTCAAACATTAAAAAAAATATTCTGTTGGTCATACGAGAGACATTTGAATCATTAGCAAGGAAAAAAATGTTACAATTCATTGCACAATTCTACGATGTACTTTTAGTACAATATTTATTTCAGGAACTGTTTATATTTTTTTCTACAAATCAAAAAATACAAAATAACTTAAATAAAGCCTAATTAGTTTTAATTCATAAAGTTTATAGAAGGCGGTTGCATACAAATCAATGAGTAGTACCACTGTATTGCCTTGTGTGAAATCTGCAAAAACTACTAACTTCAAGTCCAATATAGATCAAGATCAAATAATAATATAATTAGTCGACGACCGTATTGCGGCAACCATAATAGCTATAAAAAAATATATTTTTCAAATAAACAAGCTAGGGTTACGATGAAACACTAGTACTATAATCCGTGTTACATTAAAATACGTAGTACAACATTGAAGGGATGTGGATGGAGACAACTGCAAGCTGTAACGGCTGTCGACATCGGAATTGACAACAAATTGCCATCCATGTCTTGCGGGGAGTGATAAACAGATCCACGTGTTTTGCGTACCGCTTATTTTAAATTAAATCAGCTGCTGTAACAGATTTTAGCTTTGTGCAGGCTGCTCTCCATGGCATAGCACAACTAGCCGTGTTTGCGCCTCGCGGGCCTGTAAGGAAAATATTTTTATCTTTAATTTGGGTTCTGAAAGCACACACTTGGAAAATTCACATGCTTTCGAAAATATAATATCATGCGTCTCTTCTCTCATTTGGGGTCTACCTAGCTCGATCTATTAATATTTTGATTGATATTTCAACAGAGTATTTATATCTTTTAAAGCCATTACGCAACACTGAAGACTATTTATACTTTATATTACAAAAGGCTATGTGTTTATGAAATAATAAAATTATCTTGAAAATAAAGGCACCAAATCATTAAAACAAGAATCAAAGTTCAGTAGGTTTATCTAATTGTTTATCATGGTATCAAATATTAATGCATTTTTTTTGTTTATTAGTTTCTGTTCAAATCCATCATAACTCGGGACATTAGAGGAGTAAGTCAAAAAGATTATTAAAAATGCATGTCCCCTCATGTTGCCGTTTCACACAGATCTAATGAACACGATCGTTGAGATTTTTGTGAAACGTAAGGCGCGAGAGCCGCCCGCCTCGCTAACAAAATTATAAGCTAATGTCGACTTCACAAAAACAAATTAGTACAATCAATTGGCAAACAAAGACGACCAGGCCCGCGGGCTCTCGTACTATACTGATCCCAGCTCAATGTTGTCCAAATAACTTATGAATTAGTGTGACCTTTAACAGATTCCTTAAAATATTCCTGCCATGCAAACGTCTATTTAGATTTTTCGTGGAGTTGTTGGTAATTATAATAGGAACCCGAAAGTAAAATAATAACAATAAATGTTAAAATCGAGCCGAGTAAGTTCATTTATGTTTAATTAAATAGACGTTTTCATCAGCACAAATGATTGCGAACCTCCGACGAAACAAACGTCAGTGTACCGATTGATTATATTCGTTGAATTCACAAAAATGTATGTATGTATGTAAATGATTTCACTCGTCGGGGGTTGATATTCTACATATTGTCGATGTGTAATTCCTCGTTTTGTTTGTCACCTGTTCGTTGAGCCTTTAGCCATTGTGTGTTACCCCATTCAATGGTTGTAATTTGCACAAAACCATCCAAATATGATGATATTTCAACATTACCTGAATTGGCAGTAGCTTATTTATTTATCAATATCACCAATATTAAAATTTCATTCTCTCCTCAAATTTAAATTAATATTACTTACCAAGATTAATCTTAGCCGTAAAGAGGTGGATCCACCCATGGGATCTTTGATCGCGACATCACCGTTTGGCAATTGGCCTCCAACTGAACCACCTAATGCAGAAACTTTGTGTCTATCTGATAACAAAAGCATGCCCGGAAACTCGCATGGTTCTACGTCAGTATATAATTAGATAATCACAGGCTCTTAGTGGTACGTCTTTGCTTGCGTGTCACTCGAGTTCGACAGAATTATAAAGTGCTAGAAGGATTAAAATATTTTCTATATATACATTGAATATCGAAAAATATTTATGTTAGATTGTTAGTTCGTTTATATGTAAAGCGGGAGAAATAAAATAAAACAGTTCTGTCGTACTCGAAATAGTATTGATAAGTAATGTATGGCGTGCCGACTGATGTTATCTTTGTACGGTCCTTCGTCCCCTATCCGCTGTAAGCGTGTGGATGTGACAGGTCGCGTCTGCGCATGGCTTACGTCCCGCTACGTGTGACCCCTCGTGTAGTTTAATGTATGGTTGTTGTTGGCTCATTGGTATTTGTCGCAACGTAATACATCTAAAAGTTAAGTAATTGTTCTTCATGTACAAAAAAAGAAAAATATATATGTATGTGTTTAATTATTTTGTCACGCTATGAACTAATTTTGAATATAATTCAATAAAAAGTCGGAATAACTAACGTCTAAATGTATGTCCCTGTTATATGCAACTGTCGGATAAATTAACATCCATTAAATTGGTCAACCAACATAATTTTACTCGGGATCCAATATTAATTTGTATTAATCATGCAGTTATCACTTTAATGGTGTCCAGTTATGTCCTATTTGATGTTTATGTTGTTTGTCTATAGGGGTAGACAGAGAGGTCTGCGTGTGTGCACGAAATTGTATGTGTACTATAGCAATGTGTTTAATGTATTTACAGAGAAGGCGGGCCGGCGCGAGAGTGCGCACGAGCTCGTTGAGCTGCAGGAGCCAGCCCTGTCGGTGTGGCGCGGGCGGCTGGCGGCGCGTTCGCCCCGCTCCCCGCCCGCCTGCCGTGTTTAAACACGGCTAACCCGTCAGGCCGCGTGAGCTTCTGTATTCGGCTAATCCGCCGGGCGCGTGTGAGCTGCTGTATTTGGCTAATCCGTCAGACGCGTGTGAGCTGATGTGCTCGGCTAACCCGTCAGGCTTGTGTGAACTGTTATACTCAGCTAACCCGCCGTACCAGCTGTTTTCGAGCTAGTCCGCGCACTCTCATAGCGCCTTGCTAGCCGTCTGTGTCCCGTGAACTAATATGTATGTGTGCTTCATTCCTTCGAACAATTATTTAAATATAAACAAATAATTAAAACTAAATATTATATTAGCCTCAAAGTGTTACGAATACTCTTCTTTAAATAAGCTTGTTCCATGCGCGAACCTCCGCAGGCGATGCCTATTTTGTCTAAGAGTGGGAAAGATCGACCTTCGCCCAAAAAAAAATTGTCTCATCTGATTATCAGATGTGCGAAGGTCGCTCTAACACGGTCTCTTCTAGTCATTGTAAATATTAATACATAGCTTCCGCTTGTCTACCGCTTCGAACACTTCCCGCATTTGATCACAGATGTAAGTATAGAACAAAAATGAAAGAATGTTAGGTATGGAAATAGGCCTAGAATGATATGTGTACGTCAATTCCCTAAAGATTTACGTACGATAGACTAATATTGTAAAAGTGAAACGTCGGGCGCCCGTCAAGACCGCGCCCACGTCATCAAGTCGATGGCCATCTTGTGGCCATCAAACTGCGCCGGACGGCAACATCCCCGGCGATCCCCTGCTATGACAACATACACGGATTTACTTCTACTCGACTCGACATGCCGACTATTATTGCCGGTATTAGTGAGGCTAATACAGTCTTGCAACCATCAACACTATTCGTCTTAAAGACCTGTGTATTCCAGATCTGTGTACTCAAATAATACACATAGTATTGATCATTATAACATGGAAGCTTGAAATATACAGATCTTAAGACAATAACTAAACGATATACCTGAATATCGTGTCACTAAAGACAGATATAATCAGTAAAAATAAAGGATTGTGTCGAAAATTATGTAACGAATCCAAAATGCAGGACAGATGCATGCAGACAACATTCCTGAGCGACTAGACATGCTATCCGTGAGTTCGCACTGCCAGTAACATGAAATAAAACATTGTCATCTCAGTCTTTTAGTATTTTCGGCAGTGTGAACACCGTGGATGACTCGTTTTTGCGGTCACAAGAGCGCATAGGACACCTAATCGGTGGGAAGCTCGTCTGGGGCCGCTTTGAGTATTGTGCGTGGTTTTCTATTAGCTCAGATTGTTGTTATAAAATGAGTCTGCTGTTAAGTCCCGAGGGCGACTTAGTAATAACGCATTTAAACGTTTACGATGCAGGACTATTGTCTGCCTCGGCAGATTGGATTCGTAGTTATAAGTTATTTATTTTGAATGTCGTGAAATATATGTATGTATTAATATTCAGTAACTGTCCTCACACTACTCCCCCATTCCACGAGTTATATGTAACAGCCTCGGATCTAGCGCACGCGTTAAAACTGTTAATAAGTAGTCATTAAACATCGATGTTGTCAATCTGTTAATAAATGTTTATATGTTAATCATTAAGCAAAGTATGTACGGTTGTGAGTCATCAAGGCCAGCGACAGAATTGGGTAAGAGGTGATCGCAAAGTGAAATTAAAAGACTGAAGTATTGCTTATACACAGCACACAAGTTAAGTCGTCATCATGAAGTGTGAGAAGAAGGTGCGTGCATTATAACCCCTGCCCGCTGTAACACCCGGAAGGCTGAGTCACCTAGGCTCGTTTTGTCACCTTCACACTTATCACCATTCGATTGCCATGCTGAGCTGTCGCTGAGATAAAGAGCTGTGTTTATTATTAACTTTTAAAATTATCTTAGAGACATATCGAGTAAGACGTGATTTTAATGTTATATTTGTTGTTAAATGTACGGTGTTCTTAGTCTATTATGGTTACGTTTGATGTCCGGTGCTTTAGCTTTACTCTATACCACTCGGGGTGACGATGTATGTCCATTCTGTACATTGTGGAATTTTTTGAAGTCGGCTAAAGCTAAAGTACACGACCTGGAATGACAAGCGTTGCGAGGATACACTCTGACGGGAAATTATGTAGGGCTATGTACACACACCATTGTTAAAAACGGATCTCTTCAATTATTTATGTATACTTTTACTGTACCTAATCCAAAATACCGACATTAGACCAAATGTCTACCTCGCAAACAATCAAATCAGACTCAGACCGGTAGGAATCAATAGCTAAATTTGATTCTAACGGAATGTTAATCTTCACGCCTGTTAACATCGCTAGCCGGGTATGCTTAATAGCTCGAGTCCCAATCAATTCTAAATGAAACTTTTTCGAAACGTTTTTTATCATTTTATTAAATGAATAATTTTTAACTACAGTGACATTGCCGTATTAAGTTCATATTTTCGTACACATTTTGCAAACATTGGTTCATAAGGTCCGTCCAACAACGCTCGCATATAGTTTTAAAATCAATACGAACATTGGATATGTAAAACTTCCACGCCATTGCACCGCATCCAGGCTCCTTCATCCGAAGCCCTTGACAGCCGCCACCAGTCCACTTGCCCTCATAATTGTGACCCGATCTCGTCGAGAGGACTGAATTGTAGATTTATTTCAATGTATCGATCAGTGTTAGTTGTACAATACATTTAATCATCGTCATCATATCGTTAATACACATTTCATAGCGTTTAAACATTAGATAAAAGACATTATATCTATCCCATATATGTAAATTAGAGTAGGACAGTAGTTATTAAAGTAGACTAGATCTTACTACTTTTAATTATACTTGTTTATCATGCAGATTATCTCTTACTAAATAGTTAGCGTAACAATTTAATTAGGTGTACCTATAATTATGGAAAACAACAATAAGAACATCTATTTCGTGCTACGCTGAATAGTTACAATTCAAAACTAAATAAAGGGATTTCAAGCGCATTTTACAATATTTCGTTAGAACAGCTTTATGAACGGAAATCTTGTTTGTGTCCTAGTAACCATTCTTATTAGATACATCTATTTAAATCGTACAATTATCTTGAAGCATTCCTTACACATTATTGATGTTTAAATATATTATGTAGTTTAATACCAGTGGTAGTTAATGGTTATTATTGTAAGTAATGCATGTTTTACGTATGCCCGAAGTAGACGCACTCGAAAGTTGCATACACAACGTATATAAACAATTGTATAGATTAGCAATTATACGGCAAAGTAAAATGAGCATTATTTCACTAAACTCTGAAGTTATTGTGGGCCAAATGAATGTCAAGAATTGATAACAAAGACCTATTTGAGACAACCGATTTGGTACACCAAGGAGTATTCAACCATTTGTCATTTCTTTATTTGTACCACAATAATTGTTCAGAAATTAAATTTAGAAACAGGTTTCCGAGGCTGTTGCAAGAAACCGTTAGACGTGTCGATGTTTACTCGTAGTGAATTCATGTGGTGTTGGTTGTTTTAAATCAAGTGGGTCCCGATGACTTAGCGACAACGCACAATCAATATCTTCTTCGAACCTTTCTATGTAATCGAACACAGGCGGTGCGCATTTATATAGATTGTTGACGACACTTTCAATTTTGCTTGTTACTTCTGCATTTTACTACCAAAAGAAGCACAAACACTAATACTTTTTAGTGTCTGATTTATTGCTATAATGTAAAATAAAAATATCAAATAAGGTCATAAGATCACGTTGTGTAGCGAGCACTGATATTTAAAAAAAATAGCAAATGCCACTAGATTTCTGAATAGAGTTTCATTAAGAGTACGGTTTTGCTTCGGCTTCGATGAAATAGACATGAGATATCTAGAATTAATCGTGAATTACTCATGTTGGCCAAAATCTTAGGTACGCCGTATTTGCGTATTATGATTTTCGCTCGGTATTATTAGTTGTTACATCATGAAATAACGTCAGTGTAAAAGAGGTAAGTCATCAAGGACCCCGTTATAATATTTAACAATCTCTAATTACCACTCCACTAGAAAACACGGTAATGAACGAAGTGCACTGCATTCACCATCTATTGTCCAAATAGATGACGAACCTTTTGCATCGCAAACGATTAATATCTTGCTGCACTCTGCGTTTATGTCTGTACGATGGGTCGCCGTACTATTGCACGTGTTAACAGTGCAGTGGGAATTAGATGGTTTAGTAATAATAATGAACTATATGTGTAACTAAATACTCATCTAGCCAGCTAACCTACTAAGCAAACCTTGTCTTAAGTTTTTATTCTTTACAATTTATTAAACTTGCCATTAGATACGTAGTTTTCAACCACATAGTTTACGCTGATGGAAACACATACTTCTAATCGAATAATATTTTGTAGTTTGGGTGGAATTTGCAAAAATATATTATATCATAAAGTCTGATGATATTTCTTTTGACTTATCGACTGTATATGATATGGTCTTGAGGAATCAGCAGTAATTCGATGAATATAATTTGTTTAGTTGTTTTATATATTTAATATTTGCAAACGCTTAGCGGCATTTGCTATGTCCGATACGTTTTCATCCACACTTTGTTCTGTGTGCGTGTGTGCACAGATCGAGTACTGCCAGGGGCGCACGATTGTATGAATTCCGAATAGCAAATGGGATCAGCATCTTGTATTTTATTATAAAAAAAACTATTATTATACTGCTCACATACCATATTTCTTAAATCTTATACTAAACAGAAAATTGCATTAAAAAATCAGATTCACACATTAAAAAGCACAAATTTTAAAATAATCTTGCTTATAGATATAACTTTTCGTTCGTCACTTCTTCCCTTTCCGTCCAGGTAAACGCGTGTTCATAATGTATTTGAATGTAAACACAAAATGAATTCACTGTTTATTATATTGAGCATTAATAACATATTTTCCTATAATAATAATTAAATTTTAACGAATATAACACTACCTTTATATAATAATTGATCAAGATTTTGCGAATGACGTCAGACGGTGCGGCACAGCACAAGGCATGCCCCCGTTTGTGTCTTGTAATGATCTTATCCGATTTGTGTTGGATACGCTAAAGTTTTGCTAAAATGAGCTTAATTATTATGAGCATTACGGATTCAAATTTAAATATTCGAATTTTAAACAATTTTTCTATAATTTAGGATAACGGGCGAAGGCTCAAATAAGATTTTTTAATATTAAGAGCTTTTCGAATGGTATACTTAAAGATAACCTGAATTTTGCATCACAATTTATTAAACTAATATCCATCCAATATTATTAGATGTTATATGTATATAAATGAGACCTTGCAGGGCAAAATAAAGGATGTAAACAAAATTACCAGATACCATAATAAAAAACAACCCAGAAAATAATAACAATTTAAAACCAGATTCAGACTAACACAATCTTATTAGCAAAAAAATATATATTTTCATTAAGCAAAATTAAAAGAACATACAATTCTAAACTCAAGAGAAATTAGAACAATTAGAACCATTGTATAATTTTATTTTAACGATGTCTTTCGGAATTCATCAAACTGTGTATCCCCGGATATCGTGAAGACATAGCATATGCATTTATATGTAATTTAATGATCGTTGCAAAAATGTACAATTAAACATATTAGTTTAAATTTTATTTGCAAGAGAGAAGCAAGGAGCGACAGTGATTTTTATTGTGTCTGTACACTTACATACATAACGGTACAAATGAAGCCGGGCCTTCAATTTAAAATGCCATAATGGTTTCATTATTGGTGTCGTAATGGTACCACAATGGTGATCCACTGACAAATCTGACATAATTGATTAGTTGAATCTCAAATCAACAATTGTGAAACTAATGTGGCATGTTCGCTTGACGGAATTGCAACTTACATAAATTTATCCATCTCGTTTTGGCGGCAACTGTATACATAATTATCTGTCTGCTCCTTGCCAGTAAAATAATATTTATATTCTAAATGCAATGTCATTGCACGTAGAACACGTCACAATATGTCTAAGTTATAATGTGATCAAGCAACATTGTAAAGAAAGTATGTGCAAAATTTTCCTAGGCGGTAATTATGATTATTTACAGTTATTATCATTTAATTGGACACTATTCCTAATTTGTGTTTAGGTATATTTGGTACATTGCAACGCTGATTAACCACAACTGCACCACTGGTACCATATTGAAGTGCCATTTCTGAGCGGTGCCAAATGAAAGTTCAAAACAAACTTTTCTTGGTATGCAGAAATCAAGTTGTGATGTACCCCTTTTCCACTTCAACTTATTTACAATTTTCTGCTAATATTTATTTAAATTACCGTTCCAATTGTAAACCAATATGTAAAAACCTTTTAATAAAGTGACTTTGATGTTTCATTGTGACTTTTATTCCATCTCAACTAACATAACAAAAAGGCATATTCAACATAGAATAATACAGCTATAACTTTTAATCTGACTTAATTTTTGTGGACAATTATCAAATATCTCTTATCTGTATTGTTTTAGTAGAATTTAAATTAAGAAAAACAGTCCGGGTATGGTACCTGTAACTGTACATTTTAACTTGATTTTAGTTTAGCTTGTCAACCATAAACATAACCGAAATTATTCATTTAAGCGTATAACTGATATACTACATATACTACTTTTCTTTTGTAAATACATACGTAAATAGATAATTACACCCAGGACTCAGAACAGACATGTCCTTGCACACAAATGTCTGTCCGGGGTGGGAATCGAACCCACGGCCTACGGCGTAAAAAGCCGAAAGGTATCTATCTATCAACAATGCCAACATTCTCAAGGACCGAACTATTTCCAAATTTGCATTACTGTAAAATTTATTGGTTCAGTGCTTTACGAGTGACAGACACAGTTATGTTTATTTGTAATTTTAGAATGGATTTCTATCATGTTAAAGAAACAATAAAACAACAATTGAGTAAAATATATTTATTCAAATTTCAAATGACTAAATAAAATAAATACGATATTTTTATTTGTAGGTTCCCCCAGAGCAATGCAATGAAACTTATTCGATACTCAAAAGAGTAAAAACAAATTATATACAAAATAATTGCAATATATTTAAAAGGAAGTAATTATATTAAGTATATTAAACAAAAAAAAGTTTAATGAAACCAAAATTTATTTGATTTTAAAGTTTATTTGTTCAGGTTTGTTTTACCCTAGCCACAATATGTAATGAGGCTGTCTATGACTCGCGAACCTATTCAATTTCTGATATTAAATTATTTTTTAATAACTAAATAAAACTCAAAGACAGCCTCAGTTATTCATTATACATTTCTTCGACATTTTAACGAATAACATTTGTAACTTGAAAGAAATAAACATAATTAATCCACAGAATTAAATTAATATTACACTAAATCCCAGAAATAAGAGCGTGTGTAAATTGGTCGCCGGATTAGTATCCGGTGAATGTTATCTTATTGTAAACCATGTACCACCGCAAATCCGGCAAAAACACAAACCGTCATCCGGCGAAGAAAAGCGATGTGAAAAAATTTCAAATTTTCAAACTAATGTTAATATTACCTGGAACTGTTCACTCAATTCGAGAAATTCGGTCCATTATCTAAAATTCTTCTTAAAAAAAAGACAGATCTGACACAAATTGATTTATAAATTATTGATTTTAAAGAATAAAGGTACTTGTCTATGAAGACAAGCTTTGGAGAGGCATTTTTCTAAGAAATGTCAATTGGACCTACAAACAAATTGCGCAAATTGCCAGACGAGTTACCGTTGAAAAATTAATGTTGAATGACAATCACATCTCTGTATAAGGTCGTTCAGTCGCTTTATAAAAACAGCTAGGTATCTTTGATTTCAGGTGGCACAGGACTATTCTGAGTGACGTTCTGGGATAGATCACAATACAGGACCAATTGAATTTCAAAGGTACATGAATAGCTGAATAGAGTTATTTTACTTTCATTAAACAAGCAACATAGTTATTATTAAAAAAGGTTTACTATTAATTTCACATTTTAAAACGAACTATTGTATGGTAAACATCAAATTCTTTTATGATGATTGGAAACTGATCTAAAAATGCGGCTTAAAATAAATTAAAAAGTTAATAAATTGTTAGTAAAAACATGCTTAGTAGAAAAATTGTATGTTTTTTTTTAAATTACTGTGTAGACGTTGAAGTCTTAACATTATTTCGCAAATGTGATTTTGTGATATCTCGTGTGGTATAAGTAGCCGCTCGGAGGTTTCAATTCGAAGAGCGCTGCGAGCGCCAGATGGTCGGAACCGTACACGTGGTTTGGTAGCGGACCCATTTCTTGACACTCCGCCTGCGTCGGCAAACGAAGACGCTCCAAAAGTTTCAGCGCACGGCAGCGACTGAAATCAAAACATTATACTGCCACAAGTAATAATTACTAATGTACGCAAATTTATTACAATCGACAACAAAAAATTATGCATGCCTGTAGCCAGCAATTTATTTTTAAACTGTACTGTACTTAAAAAGCCTGTTCGCAGTATCACAGTAGGGACTCGTATGATCTTTGACAGAAAAAATAGGTCGCTGCGTATAAAGCAATTATATTGAACATAGTTCGAGATATGAAGTCTTTGCGATGTGTGCGGTTCATTCTGTATGTCAAGTGGCAAAACCAAGTACTCAACTCTAAAGTATTGCTCCGGCATACAAGTAGATCATTGATTGATTTAAGCACGGACATATCGTTCGTATGTATGACACCAGGCTGCCTAAATCTATATTATACTTACAAGCAAAGAAAGGAAAGCGCCAACCTCAATGACAATGTCAATTCTTGCGATACAGAGATGTAAGTAATACAAAGATTAAAATAACTCTCGCAACAGAGACGAGAGTGGCGCAACTCTATTACCACGGCTGTTATGAATTTCGAAATTTAACTAAAATAATTATTAAATAATAATTCATTAAGAACCCAAACGGTATATTGTAATGTCGATTCCATACCTAAAATATATATAGTCGACGGTGAGCCAATAGTTCTGGAAGGTGGTCGCCTCCGGGGCGCCGTCCGGCTTCTGCTGACCGTACACTGATGCGAGGCACAGCGGGTGCGTCAGCTCGCCGCTGTTGAACAACGAGCCATACTCCTCGGTACCGTCAGCAGAGTGAGCCGCCGGTATATAGCCCTTCCCGTGCTCCGAGTTGAAAATCTTAATACAAAATATCCACGTTACGTGTCACAAGTAAAACAAAAGTACTTTTACATATAAAATGATATCGCGCCACATTAGTGTTAGCTCACTCTCCTCGTTTAAGTCCTTTTAGTATCTATCAACCGTCAACTCATTAATCTCCCATTTTTTACTCATATCATATTTCGCATAGTTGGAACGTGATGTTCGTGGAATGAAGATAGAATAATTAAAGCATTTCCTAATCCCAAGAATGTAACCTGTAAAATATATATATTGTGCCAAGACCTTTATCATACTGTTATCAGCGGCGATGCCCCTCTGCCTACTCAGGTATACGGACAGATGCTGACAGTTGTCGGTCACGCCAATCCTTCTCCAGTCAGAGTCGTCTCGGAACGGGGCAGCGCTGCAGCAACACAATTTCTACATTTTATAGATACAAAACTAATGTTTGCGAATTGCATTACATCATCTTGTCAAACATTAATGTTACTATATTTACTTTTCCCTATATGATACAGAGACAGAAAGAAAAATAGACAAAAAAGACAAAGGAAAGAAAAATATAGTTAACCAAATTGGTAATACTTTGGTGTAAGAATAAACATACGCTCACGCCCGTGACCCAGAGGCAGAGATTATGGATTTCTATTTGGCGCGATCCTGGCACACCTCTCTCGCTTCTTCTACATCCATACATCTACGCATACATGTTTGTCAGTTATGGGTGCTCCTTATATCGCCCTTGTTTAGTAAGTCACTAATCTGATCGATATAAGTTCTCCTAGGGCGTCCCCTACCAACACTGCCGCTCACTTTTGCAACATGAATTTGTTTTGTTATTCTCTCTTCATTCATCCTTTACACATGCCCGAACCACCGAAGCATACCTTTCTCAATTCTAGTCACAACGTCCGCTTTTAAGCCACACTTTGCCCTTATAACGCAATTTTAACCCTATCATTCAAAGTCACGACTAACATAAGGATCGCATCTCAACGGCATTAACTCTACTAGCATGCTTTTCCTGCCAAACCCAGCTCTCACTTCCATACATTAAAGTGGGGACTAGTACAGCATTGTGTATAGCCAGATGAGTCTTCATAAACACATTCTGACACCTCACTGCTGGACCTATAACTCCATTCATATTCTTTTTTTATGTAAGATTTAAATATTATATATTCATGCGAGATACAAAGATACATAAGAAAAGCATATGAAGTATAATTTATAAAGACATTAACAATATGTAATGTCCAAGTATAAAAAATTGTAAGAAACAATATTTAGTATTTAAAAGAAAACACGTGCCACGTGTTTTGGAAGCCATACTAGCCAAAACAGTAAACCATATACGGTAATTTTATTTAAATAAATTTAGTTTCTAACTTTCTGCATGCTAAGTACATAAACTTTGTCATTAACTGAATAATTTATCGAAATATTTCACAAGTTACGCCGATGGGAATGTCTTTATCGCGTTGCTTAAACCACTCAAATGAAATCTGCACATATTCGCGAATCGAATTGTAAAGGTGTAGAGTAAAAAAAAGAAATAAAGTTAGACATTACCAAACCTGTCCTTTTCCTAGAAGCTGAATGATCGCGCTGTTGGGCGGAGAGTTCAAGTCTCCGGTCAATATTATTGGATAGTATCCTGATCTGAAATGTATTTCAAGTTACTGTTTAAACAAAGGGTATAGGTTTTATTGAGTTTTATGCAATAATTAACATACAGTTCGCAAAACACAAAACGTTAATTTTGCGCATTTGCGATATATAGGTATGTCTTACAATAAACCATAGCGTAGACAATCGCAATGAAAATAAATTTGTTACATTTACCAAAGCAATTTCACACAGCATCTTACACTTACTTCTTAACTTATAATGATATTTTAACCAGTTTAGGGAACAACTTTAATTCAGCTCCTACAGAAAGTGTTTATATATACATGGAGTGATATCACTAGGCGGTACTTACCGTGTACCGGTATTGAACAGTTAAAATATAAATAGTACGGTAGAGTACTCAAAATTATATTTTTACCAACTTTAATAAGCTGGTAAAAAATATAATTTTGAGTATTTACTAATGTAATTTATTGTAAATCTGATAAATTTACGATATAACTTTATATGCTTTATAATAGAATGCTCAGCGAGCGACGGACAGATTCCGAATTTCTCTAAGGGCATCATAATAATCTCGAACGAATAAGTTCAACGAAGAAACAAAAATAGTCAAGATAGCTCCAAGGAATTGGTACCAATATAGGTAATAAAGGTCAGGACAATGTCAAGGTCAGAATAAATATCAATATGTAGTCAATACTGGGTGTGTTTATAATATTAATTGAAAGATGTACGACGTTAAATAGCAACTCACTGCATGTTATTATTATAAAACGCGAAGCGGTCGATTTCGGCAAGGAACAGCTGTATTTGAGCGAGCCGGAGGTCGGTTCTCTTGGGATGGTACTGCAAATGCGTGGTGGCGATAACTAAGGGCGTCGGGGGACCGCGAGGATTGCGCGGCGCCAGGCGTAGAGCGATGCCGACATTGTCACGGTTCAGCATCGGCAGCTCCGGCTGGTAAAACTCCACCTGTACATGCACACAAATACTATTTCCCGCGGTGGTTTACATGGCGTGCACGTATGCACGTAGCACATTTTTATATAAGTGTCGATAATTTATTTTACTCTCATCTCATCAGCACTATACCATGATACACCAAGATTATGTTGTGAGCCTCAACATACCACGCAATTAGGACGCGAAAGAAATATTTGTCTTAGCCGAAACAGGATCTCATAAACACCTGGACCCGAAATTGTACAAAGCGGAAGTGGCGCGTGTTGTGTCAAAAAAATCACGTTCTAAGCCTTCAAAAATTAACATCCGTATCCGGGTTGTTTAAAAGTCCATAATATTCCTAATGAAAATATAAGTGTATACTAGTGGTTCTTTAGGGCGCTCGCACCCCCCGGAGGTGGAAAGTATTATTGAGTGTGCGGTACAAGCGTGTAACAAAATAAATTATT
The DNA here is from genome assembly GCA_029849275.1 of Papilio elwesi. NCBI lineage: Eukaryota > Metazoa > Arthropoda > Insecta > Lepidoptera > Papilionidae > Papilio > Papilio elwesi. The sequence goes on from CM056717.1 coordinate 4,656,494, forward strand.
AAATGTCATTTACATTCTTAAATTTTTGGCAACAAAATATTTGAAAACCAATTATCTTATTAATCCTAATCAATAAGCGAAAGTCGGAAATGAATTATTTAAATAGTGTTTTAATAATATATGCGGGCACGCTCATAAAAAAATTACGGTTATTTAAAAAAAAACAAAATGTGCCGAAATTATAAAATAGTAAAGTAAAAATTAGGGCTTTTATCGCTTTCGCACATAAAAACCATTTAAAGCAAAAATCGGTTAAATGCAAGTGTTAGCTAACGTGTTTCTTAAAAAAATGAAGCCGCTGGCCTCACTCACTTCACAATTTTAATGAACATAACATTGTTTTTTATTTGATAGAATAAAATGTATTTTTTTTTAAATAATAAATATACAAAAATCAATCAGATGCGGCTTTTGTACCTATTGCCAAATCGGAGATGCGATAATCGATATCGTTAGGAGTGTGCGCGTGTTTAAACGATATAATAGAACTTCCTCGCGATACGCAATTGTTATTACAAAGAATCCCGGAGATCAGAGTTTCGTGCGCCGTCGTCTTTATGCCAACAATACGTCACAGCTGCTTAAACAATTTTGATTCATATGAACAGTTGAAAGTAGCACATAACACATCACGATAGCTCCGAACTATAGGATACTCAAAGGGTAATAGTAATATTCTAAGGTGTGGAGGAATATTTCGATTTTAATATTTAATTATATTATATTATAATAAATATGTTTTCCTTTTTATTTGTCTTGTGTTTAAAATAGTTGATAACATACGCGTTAATTACCAATAATTTTATGTTACTGCGTTACATTTCTCCTATTATGGAATTAGCACACATATAATATCCTACATCTAATTATAATCTTAATGCAAATTTGGTGACATAGACCAAGATGTGGCTGCCGCCAAATAAACAATGGACGTCGACGACGGACGACGTTAAATATTAACAAATTTGTTTCTTGGTCCGAATTAAAACGGAGTACAAAATATTAACAACATTATGAAGGGAACGAAACAAAGGATAAAAAACTTAAATCGATAATATTAATTAAAACAGAGAGTCACTTTAGTGATTAATATTATTCAATTCATTTGATACTTCATTACTTTTGTTCCTTTTTTTAATTAACACCGGCCCTTGTCTGACAAAAACTAGATCTCGCTTAGATATTTTCGTGGAGTAGCGGAAAAGCGGTAGAGTCCGCAACAACAGCATCTGTTGCACGAATTGGCCGGCTCGACCGGTGAAATACCACGACATTACAGAAAACAAGCGTTAAGTAGAAGTACTCTGCGTTTCGTCGGAGGAGTGAGATGCCGGAGGCCTAATTTGTGTCCCCTTCCCCTTCCCACCCTTTCCTCATAAGGATAGGATGGGAAAGGGAAGAGGATTGGACGGGGAGGGGGTTAACGGGAAAAGGAAATATCTTTTTTCCTGTTTATTAATCTGTCCATTCAAGGTAGGCAAGGCATCTGCAACACATTTGCTTGTTGCCAATGTCTATGGGTAGCGTCACACAACAACCGATCCGATCTGCTGATCCGCTTGCTCGTTTGCCACCTTCTCATATAAAAAAAGTGTCCAATACCAATAACAATTAAAGAAATCGCTTTGAACATGAAATTTACTTACATTGACATGATCCTCGAGATGAAACATGGAGCGTTTAAAATATATAGCGCAGCCATCTTCACGCTGACCAGTTTTTTGTTTAAAAACACCATAGTAGCCCATCTGTTCAAACTTTGAGTAGAAACTGTTTATGTGTGATGCTTGAACTTCTTGAAGACATAATATCTATAACAATTGAGCTCTTTATTATTTATTGTATTACAATAAATATATATTTTATTTACATTTCGATTTAGGTATTTATTTAATTATTTAAGAAGAATTAAAACTACAAAGATTAATCTTTCTCGCAACACTTACATCAGGGTCCAGATTGAGAATCTCAATGTAAAGCCGTTTTGCACGCTCGTTCCATTTGAGGTCGCGAGGGAGGCAATTTTTGTATAGATGTGGATAAGTCTCCAGTAGACACTGTGCCAGAACATTGTAGGATACAACTTTAAACTTAAAACTGTTTCCTAAAACAAAAACTTGTCTTAATTCAAACATTTTTACAGCTAACTCTCTGAAATTTTATCTATTAAGGTTTTTTATATGTTTTTAGATTATTTAAATAGTTTACTAATTTAAATTTTTATTATTTTTAATATTTTAAAATTTCTTTTAAAAATCCCAACTAAGCTTAAGTGCGCTAGGACATGGTTCATAACAATAGTCAAATGGCGGATTGCATGGACTGTGGGTTCTAAGACGACCTTATGATAGACAGTCCCATAACCATTAGGCTATTGGCACTTTAAAAACTGATGTATACAAATTACCTATCCCATTTTTATATTAGTTTTTTTTATAGTACTTGGTGGCAAACGAGCAAGCGGTTCACGGATGTCAAGTGATCTAGCTGCCCATAGACATCTGCAACTAACTAATTATCCTTTCCTTATAAGAAAAGGGTGGGAAAGGGGAGAGAACTAAAATTAGGCCTCCAGCACCTCACTCATCAGACGAAACGCAGAATACTTCACGCCTATCTTCTGTAAGGTCGTGGTATTTCACCGGTCGAGCCGGCCATTCGTGCAACAGATATTATTGTTGCGGGCTCTACCACTGTTAAAAGTAGTTTATATTAATCTTTCTTTTCGATTTAAAAGTGATAATAATGTGTAATTCAAAACGTCTTTTAACATGAGGCAGACAGGAATAACAATCTTTATCCATTTTTCTCAGATCCACCACGCATCAAAAACAAACATCTGTTATATTTAATAACAAAAAAGTTTTTTTACAGCCTTACTAATAATCCAGATAATGAAATCATTCCTACTTAACATTTTACACTACATGGTATTTTAAAATAATTTTCTATCCCTCTGTGTCTCTTTATTATCAATTGTATAATGACAAATTTAAATACAGATAGTAAATTATGTTACAGTTTTTTGTCTTTTAAAGACTGTGGATGATGAGATACGGGTGATTGGTATATTTCTCTTAGACCTACATTCAAATGTCGACTTTACTTAGCCTTTGTGACAAAGTAAACATTTTACTTTTAAATTATTATGTGTATGTCTTTTTAATTCTTTAATTACGTAAAATATCATACCTTCATATGTTTTATTCCACTTTCCCACTGACTCCCATACTCTAAAATTTGATGGAACTTCTCTTCGTGTATTTCGATTATCATTGGTTGTGGAGGCTGAGTTATCTAACTGTACGCATGATTCACATTCACCTTCTGACACACTAATAATAATACAATTATAACCTTCAAGATTTTTTATTGCACTACAAAATTACGTAATAAACATTAAAGCAATTGCAAATTATTAACCAAGCAGTTTAAAAATGATCAAGATATGACAAAACAAAACATTAATATTTAATGTATACAATATTTAAAGATATCAATTTTGTATTGCAGATTATACAGGATGTCCCAAAAGGTTACGTACATAGGAAGGGGGATGATAGGGGTGGTCACAAGGGTCACCAGAAAAATAAAATAAAAATTCCCCTCTGGGTATTAAAAAAAATAAAGGGCATTTTTTAAAAACTTAAAAATTTTACACCTTCTGGGGCAATTTTGTAACCAATGACCTACAAATATTGCTACATTTTTAAAAAAAAGCTATTATGTTATCGTCAATAACCCTTTATCAATATGAAATAAAAAAAACAATACAACTAACAAAGATTTTAAAGAAAATCAAGTTCTTGTCCAGTCAAGAACTAAGTAATTACGATTTCAATCAACTTCCTCCAAGTGTACTGAAAAAAAAAAGTACTATGCAACTCCGGCGAGTAACTTAAAAAGATAGGTAATTTTATTACAATTCCAAAATGGTATAATACTTGCTTAAAAAAAATCATACTAGGACATTTAAAAATATTTTTTGCGAACAATACCCCTTCAAAAGAAAACATACCAATAAAACAACAGTCTCAAATTCGTACGCAAAAAAGTTTGGTGGTGAGTGAGAGAGACAGGGCGATACACTAAGAAAGAGACAAAAGTAGGTGTGCTATCTTTGGTTAGTCAAATAGTTGGTCAGTACATTAAGCTCTCTCGTTTACCGCGCATCCTTTGTATTCGTTTGTGTTCATTTTGTACTAACAACTTTGCATCGCTTTCTGGACTTGATTATTATCTTTGTTTGTGATTTCTTCCAACGACCCGGCTTTTTAAGGACTAAAGTGTGTGACACAGTACCACCATGCTACCTACGTACACTCCACAAGAATATGCGAACATGCATCTCATTTACGGCGAATGTTAGATGTAATGCCCGTGCTGCAGCAAGACTCTACCGAGAACGATATCCGAACGCCGCTCGTCACCCGGATAGCCGTGTTTTCGTCAATGTCCACCGACTATTGTCTGAGGGTCGATTTCCTCACCAAGCGGTCAATGAAGGCAGACCTCGGTTCGATGTCGAAGATGAAGTGCTTCAAGCCGTCGCAGATGATCCGAGTACATCAGTTCGGGCAATTGAAGCAGGTACAGGTGTACCGAAAAGTACTGCTCATCGCATATTACAAGCTGAGAAGTTTCACCCGTACCACGTGCAACGCGTACAGGCTCTGTTACCACGCGATTATCCTGCGAGACTTGCATTTTGTCGTAGGATGTTGCGCATGCATAGGGAGAACCCTCAATTTTTCAATAAAATATTGTGGTCTGACGAGTCCACTTTTAAAAAGGACGGATACACGAACCTACACAATTTACACGAGTGGCACGTAGAAAATCCTCACCTACTTAGAGAAGATCGGTCCCAATATCGTTTTAAAGTGAACATGTGGACCGGAATACTGAATGGTATAATAATTGGACCCTTTGAGCTACCGGAGGCACTGTCTGGCGAAGCGTACTTACACTTCTTACGAAACGAACTACCAAATCTGTTGGAAAATGTGCCGCTAGAAACAGTCAGGAATATGTGGTTCCAGCATGATGGGTGCCCAGCACATTATGCACGGCCTGTAAGGGATTTCCTAGACGAAGAATACCCTGGTAGGTGGATGGGAAAGGCCGGTGCTATAGCGTGGCCAGCTCGTTCACCCGATTTAAACCCGTTAGACTTCTTTTACTGGGGTGCTATAAAAGAAAAAGTTTATGGAAAACCCATCAGGGACTTGGATGACTTGAGGGCGAGGATCACAGAGGCAGCGGAATCAATTAATAATAGAAGATTTGCTCGCCATATCTCCCGTTCATTTTTGAAACGATGCAGGGCGTGTATTTATGTTGGTGGTAGACATTTCGAACATTTTATTTGAATAAATAATTGCAATATTGTTTATTTTTTAGTTACATTTAAAACGATTGCAATACAATTACCTGTCTTTTTAAGTTTTAAGGAAGAGAATAGACATTTAAAACTGTATTTGCGTACAAATTTGAGACTGTTGTTTTATTGGTATGTTTTGTTTTGAAGGGGTATTGTTCGCAAAAAATATTTTTAAATGTCCTAGTATGATTTTTTTTAACCAAGTATTATACCATTTTGGAATTGTAAGAAAATTACCTATCTTTTTAAGTTACTCGCTGGAGTTGCATAGTACTTTTTTTTTTCAGTACACTTGGAGGACGTTGATTGAAATCGTAATTACTTAGTTCTTGACTGGACAAAAACTTAATTTTCTTTAAAATCTATGTTAGTTGTATTGTTTTTTTTATTTCATAATTATTAAGGGGTTATTGACGATAACATAATAGCTTTTTTTTAAATGTAGCAATATTTGTAGGTCATTGGTTACAAAATTGCCCCAGAAGGTGTAAAATTTTTAAGTTTTTATAAAATGCCCTTTATTTTTTTAATACCCAGAGGGGAATTTTTATTTTATTTTTCTGGTGACCCTTGTGACCACCCCTATCATCCCCCTTCCTATGTACGTAACCTTTTGGGACACCCTGTATAGATGTTATAACAAATTTGTACTTACATATCAAAGTGTCCCCCATAACTGACATGGTTAAATGACGGCTGGAATGATTCACCCATTGACTTGACTGTTATTTCCGCATTTGTATTAGTAAATGGCTTCTTGGTGCAAAATCTCTTCCTTTTATTAGAAAGCAGCCGGCACTGTTGGATGTTGTTAATGAATAGGATGAATGAAGACCTCTGATTGTATACAGAACTGCATATCTTGCCTCTACAACTTAGTTGTGAAAAAGCTATTGAATGTGATATTTTGTAAGTAAAACTTTCACATGAGGACTTCAAGCATCTGTAAAAACTGTTTGTCAAATTCAGCATATCTTTATAAATGTATTAAATTAAGCTAACATGTTCACTAGTATTTACAACTATCTTATCTTCACTTATCATTAACTTAACAGAGTTCTTTGGATCACATAGAATTTGCCCTGTGAATATGACAGGTTTGTGAGCTGCAAAAAAAGAGATTATTATATTGAGTTATGTGTGTAAGCTAGTATAAAAAGATGCATTATATGTATACAATATACAAAAATAAAGTAAAATAATTATTTTAAAACATTAAGCTACGTAATTTATTGCAAGCCAAGCAAACGGATACAATCCTTCATTGCATGCTGGTCATCCATCCAGCATGCAATGAAGATTGTGGGTGTGATGAAGCGGTTTACAAAAAAAACTGGTAACCTGGCGATAAATTGTCACTCAAATAATAACATACATAATGGCATGGTGGTGCTGGCGGTCGACTCGCATGTAAGATTAATCATTTGTATGCATATGTGTCCGAAAAAACATTATTATTAATTCCCACATGGACAAAGTCATGAGAACAGCCAGTAAATAATAAAAAAATAATCAACAAAACTAAATCCTTATCTTATATCTTAACAATTGAATACAACAAAAGAATTCGGCAAAACTGTTTAAAATTCTAAGAAGAATGTTGCATGTTGTTCCCGCGCACCTGTAAGATTTTCCTCTACCAAATATAGCTTAACACAGCTAAAGATTTTTTTGTTTGTAATTTAGCTGTCAATTTGAGGTGAAATTCAAAGAAGTAATAGGAAACCAACTGATTATTTGTTTTGGCCTGCTTCTAAAAGAAAAAATACTAATACTTACAAAATCACATGATAGTTGAAAAAGTCTAGCTATACTGATTACCTATCTTCTCAAACTTTAAGGTATAATTTCAACTACTACTGATGATAGATGGCTTATTTAAGCCTGATGAATGTAGCAATGTTGGGCCTGCTGAAAGCATGAATAGAGAGTTTTTTACTCTCTCTTTATGTTGCAATAAGTGGTTGTGTTGGCCAAGACAGGAAAAATTATCTTGGTGAGATTAGTGACATAATAACAGACAATATAAGGAATACTCATATTTGCATATATGCATAGATGTATGGAAGTAGAAGAAACAAGAGAAGTGCTAGGATTGCAATAAATTTATATCTATGATATCTGCCTATCCCTCTGGATTATAGGTGTAAGTGCATATTACATATTTATTTATATTTAGTCCTATGTAAACATGGACTGTGCATAATATAGTAGGGCTCTTCCCCCATTCTATGACTAAGTTTACATTTAGCATAAACATGTGGTAAACAATAAATATAAGTTAGAAGTCTTCATACTCACTCTCGGGATAAAGGAACTGAAGAAACATTGTGCTTGTACTTTGTTTTTAACTTTTCATTGGTTTATAACTTTAAATTCCGACTTTTACAAGACACCTTTTTTAAAATAAATTTGGACTTTTGCCCATTAAATTCAGTATTATCAAAAGTTACCATGTATAGAATTTAATGAACTATTTTCGATAAATTGATTTTCAAAATACAGAAATTTATATTTTGCAAATGTATATTTCCTAATTATAGTTTAATAATAAAACAAATCTTAGAATGTTTCCCACTGCAGGGACACAGGCCTCCTCTACAAGAGAGGGATGGGGTCATCATCCACTACACTCTCATTTAAATAACTTTTAATGCTTATTTGATTCCAATTTTTAAAAGGAATGTTAATTACATTTTTTTCCCTTTTTGTTATAAATCTACATGGCAAAAGTTCTTCTAGTATAAATAAATAATAAACAATAATTTACAAATTTATTCAAAGTTGCTCAATCAATATGGGAAAACTGCAAACACCACAATAAATATTTCATTAAATTATTTTTTCCTAATCTCCAACAAGTAAGCCAAAATAAGCCAAATAGCCAAATCAGAACAGATACAGTTAGCAAACAAAGAGTTTCAAGCCACTAGCTTTAAACATTCCTAAAAAGAAAAAAACTTTCTTTATAAAAATTAGGTGGCAATACTCTTAACCAAAATATATTGTAATTGAATTTATAAATGAATATATAATTGATGTAGTGAAAAACTTTGTTCTCAAAATGATGTGAATAATGCAGATACTCCTTCAGAGATAAACATTTTTTTTAATATCATCGGTGTTATTAAAAGTTATATAACAAAATCAAACCACAAAAACACTTCTATGCAAAACAGTTTATGCACAAGAATAGTAAGCAACTCAGTTTCAATAAAATATAACAAAAAATAAAATAAACACACTCATATTACTCTCACTCGTATATACGTCATTCGTTATTTCTTGGGCAAACAGAAAAACCATGACAACACTTATAATCTACAAATACATTTTTAATGTCCTACCGACCTCTTCTATCGCTGATTTTAATGCCAAACGAAAACGCCAACTCAATTGCTCTTCGAAGCGCCAAACTACTACATTTATTTTAGTATTACCACATTATACTTATTTGACAGACATTTTTAACACACAACCAAAGAATAAGTAGTGTTCAATTGTTCAAGAATTTTATGTTATATATTTTTTTGTCACAAAATTGTACTAATGAACTGCTCTTGTCGAAGAAACCGTTGCCTTATAAACTTCTGTATAATCCTTAGCAATTTTTTTCTAGATAGCGACTTTTATTTAGAATATTTTTGCTTACTTGTAAAATTTTGATTTAGCAAATACAAAAGCCTCAAAAATCTTTCTAAACTTACAGGGCCTGTATATTGAGTATTTTTAATATAATTGAAATAAATTAAGCATATTTAAAAACAACGCTCATTCCAGCTTCCAAATTGATTTCATCCGGGCAACACTAGAACTATCCAAGTACTTTTTGTTGGAAGGTCGTGATGCTGTCCACATATAATTTCCTATGATGCACTATATTTGAATTTAAATAATGTTCTTTTCACTTTTGATGTGTGGTGTCATTATATATTATTAAATATATATATATATATATATATATATATATATATATATATATATTCTCATATACAAGTAAACACAATGTTTTCAAGTATTATTTACGTTTTATTTAATTGCTATAGCCGGTAGTCCACCCTATCACTTTTCGACGGTTTCCAGCAGTTTCCAGTTTTGCCACTCTGAGGCACGAATTAATTTTTCAAATACTTTTAATAAAGAACAAAACACTGTACAACTCACGATTTTCAAAATTTAATTTTAGTTTATAAATTTTCTTTAATTTAGTTATATTTTTTATTACGTAGTACCACACAATTAAGGCAATTTTCCAGTTTCAAATCTGGTACCCTAAACTTTATACCCCGACCGAATTTAAGAAATGTAAAAATGGCGGACAGCCTTGACTAATGGCAATTTAAAGTAATTGGTAACCATTGGGAACCACATGTATCAGCCGGAAGGTCAGTGGTGCGTGCCAGTCATCTAGGACGTCCAGTACAGCCTCGACAGTTCTGTCCCCTGCTCTAGGATATGCCAACCTTTCTTCCACGTTTCAAGCAGTAACGAGCGTGAGACTTTCGCGATTCGCTCTCTCGGAAGGGGATTTCCTACAACTGGTCGGTATTCTTGGCGCCACTGGTATAAATACGCAAATAATTCTGCCTCCAGATCCTAGGAAGGGAACCTCGCTACGATGCACGCCGCCTCATAGGAAACAGTGCGGTATCCACGTGTAGCCCCATTGCATCAAGCGTCAAACGACCCATTCGCAAGCCAAGTTGCCGGTGCAATAAGTCAGGGCCTTTAAGATGCTCGATGATCCGACGAGCGATAATCCGCTCAAAGATTTTGTCCACCTCGTCAAGCATTACTATTGGTCAATAAGGGGAAGGGGTAAATTTGCAGGTTCTCCATCTTTCTTGATAAGTCCGCCCGTCTTCCAATTTTGTGGGAAACGACTCGATTCCAGAGGGGCGTCAAAAAGCTTACGGAGTCGGCACCTCTAGAGCCAGTAACCACTCGCGACCAGGAATACCATCGAGACCTGCTCTAGGTCCGGAGAGGTATATTACACTTAAGCCGATCCTGGCGTACTGCCACTCGTTTTCAAAATATAATGTTAATCATCAGAGTCATCATTCTTTATGATAGTCAAATTACTGAAGTAATTGAATTAAAAATAAAGTAAATTGAATCTGGAAATTAACCTTTTTTATTTTAAGTTCAAATTTTGCCTGGCATTTATTTCTAGATTGATATATTAATTCCATCCATAAGGAATTGTTTATGAGAGGATCACAAACAGCCTTCTTTTGAACGAACCGGAGCTCATCTAGGGACTTGGCTCTGCTAGAGATCATATAACTTTTTAATATTAAACGTATTATAGCCAACATAGGACAACTGGACCATTACGCCTTCGTCGAGTTATAAAGTAAAACGAGGAAATTTTGAACTAATCAGTTTATTTAATACTTTGCTTACAAAACCATTTTTAGAACTGGAATGTATGAAAATAATAACACAAAATAAAAGGCACTGAGATTCATGTTCCTTTTTGCCTTAACGTAAATACTAGTGCCTGACCACAAATCTCATCAGCCCCCTGATTGGGTTATGTTGCAATGGTCAAGCACATGGCACTTTTCTTATAATTATTTAATAACAACCTCATAAATCAACACTAAATACACTAAAGAGATCATTATTATTCATTGGTTAGAACATTTCTCTTACGATGGAAACACCTCAGGAGGTTTACGTCTAATGAGGAGCACAAGATCCATCATCACGCCCTGGTTATATTGAGGTCTCTGGTCTAGTTAACACTGGACAGTTTCATTTAATCTTATATTACCGTAAGAATTGAGTTTGCTTACAAAAGTATTTCTAGAACTACAATATATGAAAATAAAACTCTATTTATAATTTGTTTCGTTTGAATTAGTAACAAAAATATGAATAATATTTAAACATAACATTTGAAGTCTTCATATAATATAAACAGGAACTTTATGATTAATTTTTGACAAATTAAATCATCTATTTTTAGCACGGAGTTATCACAGTGCAGGTAGAGAACCATGAATATTTTGTTCACGTCCAAATTAAACGACAGTAAAAGGCAAAGGCAGATTCATGTTCCTATTAAGATGATCCCTGCTTTTTGCCTTAATGTAAATACTAGTGCCTGGCCACAAATCTCATCAGCCCCTGATTGGGTTATGTTGCAATGGTCAAGCACATGGCACTTTTCTTATAATTATTTAATAACAACCTCATAAATCAACACTAAATACACTAAAGAGATCATTATTATTCATTGGTTAGAACATTTCTCTTACGATGGAGACACCTCAGGAGGTTTACGTCTAATGAGGAGCACAAGATCCATCATCACGCCCTGGTTATATTGAGGTCTCTGGTCTAGTTAACACTGGACAGTTTCATTTAATCTTATATTACCGTAAGAATTGAGTTTGCTTACAAAAGTATTTCTAGAACTACAATATATGAAAATAAAACTCTATTTATAATTTGTTTCGTTTGAATTAGTAACAAAAATATGAATAATATTTAAACATAACATTTGAAGTCTTCATATAATATAAACAGGAACTTTATGTTTAATTTTTGACAAATTAAATCATCTATTTTTAGCACGCAGTTATCACAGTGCAGGTAGAGAACCATGAATATTTTGTTCACGTCCAAATTAAACGACAGTAAAAGGCAAAGGCAGATTCATGGTCCTATCAAGATGAGCCCTGCTTTTTGCCTTAATGTAAATACTAGTGCCTGGCCACAAATCTCATCAGCAATTTTGCAATGGTCAAGCACTTGTTTATTTGGCACTTTTCTTATAAATCTTTAATAATAAACTAATAAATCAACAATAGATAATGTAGAACAATAAGCCTGGATCTGAACGTGTGTATGAACATCCAATACATTTCCCATTGACCATTCTCCTGTCCTTTCCTTTATACTACAAGTTTGGCAATATCCTTCCCACTCTGGATTATGTTATGAGGTGGGATAAATGGTTTGGACAAGGAGAGTTTTACATATGAATGTGGAAGGATACATAGGAAGGGCGGGGCACACCGAAGAAAAGATCTATGGATTTTTGTAAATGATGTTAGGTTGACCTTCTAAACTGTTTACACGTTCCCTTTGTTACCGGGCCACCACTCCCGCACGAACTCCACCTCATCGTCCCAATCTTGCTCCTGAAAATTAAAATATACCGATTATATATACACGCACACACACACACACATATATATATATATATATATTCTACCTTCTATTTCTATTACTCACATGGGCAACCGTAACGCGAACTAGCTGCCGTCAAGGTTGCCACTTGTTTGATATGGATGTGTGGTAGGGTCAGATTTGGAATGACTTTAAGGACAGCAGTGGAGGTCGTTCTCATGCCACCAGTTGTCACCTATACGCTAGTCTCTGACAGCTTCTAAGTTTGTTCTACGTGCGGTTATCTCTTTGGGTTTGGTCCACCAAATGATAGCACCGTAGATGATCATAGGTCGAATGACTACTACGGTCGACTATAACCACAACTTGGTGTAAGCCGCCATCGTTAATCGTTTATCTACGCGGTAGGTATATAAGACTTATTGACGATGAGATTTAGTTTTCTGCGAATTGCTTCTCTAATAACTATAAAATATTTATGAAATGTATGTTTTTAGTAGTAGTTTTGAATGTTATGTAAGACACTGACCCCTCGCGGCTTCTTGGCTCGCAACTGCTTGTCGCGCACTCCGTCGGACGCCGCGCCACCGTCGTCCGACTTCGTCGTCTCGTCTTCGGAAGTTACGAGCTGGTAGCTGGAGGTCGCGCGCCGCTTGTTACGATTCTCGATTTCTATTCCCTGATAAATATTTACAGGATTCTTTGAACATGGATAATATTATTTACACAAAACAAATACAAACCTTAGAGTAAAAGTAAACCTGCATGAGATAGGAAACATTTTTAAGGTGACATTTGTGAAAGGTCGATTTTGAGTATAATGTGTGAGACTCACCTCTCGCGACTGTTTGGCGCGCCCTCTGTCGGGTGCCGCGATCTTGTCGCTGGACGTCGAGTAATCTTCGTCGGGCGGCAAGTACTCTACGTCGGGCGTCGAGCCCTCGTCGTCGGGCGGCAAGTACTCTACGTCGGGCGTCGAGCCCTCGTCGTCGGGCGCCGAGCCCTCGTCGTCGGGCGCCGAGCCCTCGTCGTCGGGCGCCGAGCCCTCGTCGTCGGGCGCCGAGCTCTCGTCATCGGGCGCCGAGCCCTCGTCGCCGGGCGGCAAGTACTCTACGTCGGGCGCCGAGTTCTCGTCGTCGGGCGGCAAGTACTCTACGTCGGGCGCCGAGTTCTCGTCGTCGGGCGCCGAGCCCTCGTCGTCGGGCGCCGAGCTTTCGTCATCGGGCGCCGAGCCCTCGTCGCCGGGCGGCAAGTACTCTACGTCGGGCGCCGAGTTCTCGTCGTCGGGCGCCGAGCCCTCGTCGTCGGGCGCCGAGCTCTCTTCGTCGGCCGCCGAGCCCTCGTCGTTGGGCGGCAAGTACTCTACGTCGGGCGCCGAGTTCTCGTCGTCGGGCGCCGAGCCCTCGTCATCGGGCGCCGAGCTCTCTTCGTCGGCCGCCGAGCCCTCGTCGATGGGCGGCAAGTACTCTACGTCGGGCGTAACATCCTCGCTGCAGGGCGAATACATGTGTTCGTTGCCGTACCGCTTTTCTTCTCCCAACACCTGATAAATAATTACAGGATTCTATATTAACCATTTACCCGGATATTTTTTTTGGCGGCTCTATGCCACCCTCTCGTTCCCCTAACAATGTATTGGTCAGGGATCTTTTTGCGGGGTAAATAATTTTTTCAGGTATATTTGTATTTTTAACTTTAGATCTACTACTGTGCATTACTAATACACTTACTACATATATCACATTTTATACCTTATTTCATATTGTATTACCCGGATTTTAGTCGTTTAACTGGGGCGAGGACCGCCAAAGAACGAGCAGCAGCTACCTTTAAAACGATGCAACAGACTGCCAAGCGTGATCATTACGGCACAACCACCGATGATGGCAACCACAAAAAAAATGGTCCCCAGTACCCGAATCCGCATCTCATGGGCAGCATTCGGGATGTTGCTCTGTCTGTCTGTCTCTTGTCCCAACACCACCATCACTTACCGCAGTGTGTCAGGAAGAAACTGCGAAAGTTTAGGAGCAGTGTGTGTAGCCAGTGATATATTACGATACTGAGACGTGGTCCCTCACTGCGAGCATCATTAGACGGCTCAAGGTCACTTAATGAGCAATGCCCAGAGTCTTTCTGCGTGATCGCATTAGAAATGATGTAATCAAAGTAACCGACCAACGTTGCCTGAAGTACTGCAAGCCGTGATTGACAATGGGCCGTACACATTGCTTGCAGAATTGATGGCGATGGAGCCAGAACGTCGTTAAGTATATATATATATATATAACCTTCTGAAAGTAAGAGAATTCCACCAGTTCAACAGCGGCGCGAGCGTCTTCCTCGAGGATCTGTGAGCTGAAGCGGCACTTGGCGTGCGCTGTAGCCAGACGGATCAGCGTCTCCACAGCCCGCGGATTCACGGGCGGCGTCTGTATAACGAAAGCGAAATTTATTCATAAAGTTGTTTGACAATTTCATTTTTCACACATAGACCACATCCTTTGAGAATATCGGTGGGAGGTATGTAGCGAGATGCAGCAAAGAGAGGCAGGCGTTCGTTAATCGTCATAAAAGAGAAAAATCGATTATGCAAAGGTACTCGTACTGATATGGTAGAAAATTGTAATAAAATAAATTATTTAAAGAATCCATGGCAAAATGAACAGAGTGCAAGAATAACAAATCTATATATATTAATATAGTGTCATACAATCGTGTCCGGCATTCGCAGGCGCGTGTACTCGCTGGCGATAACTTCTTGCGCCTCGTCCGTCATCTCGGGCTCGAGGAGGCTCGCCAGGTAGATATATTTGCGAATGAAGCGCGTGTTCAGGATCTGGTCCTCCTTGCTGCGAGTGTTAGCATGCAAAAGAGGATTGTATACCTCGTAAATTGACTCATTTGATTCCTGCAAAAATCGAACGAATTTAAATATATATATGTATATATATAAAAGGCGGTGTGTGTATCTATATTCCGTATGGACTACGAAACGGCTGGACCTATTTGGATAGAATTATCAGAATCTTTCAGAATCGTCTAGCAGGTGTCCCTTCTCCCTTGATGTTTGGTAGCAACCGGATCGAAATAATAAGTACTCCCGGGGCGAGTCTTAATAAACGTACTCACGCCACTTAACAAAATATGAGAGCAGCATTTGGCGAGACAACGTTTTACTCGAAGGTCATAGAATTGTAAAGGAAAATAAACCGACCGAGGGAAACTAACAAATAAGTGTGTTAAAATAAACATGAACTTACGTCAACTTCTTCATTATCAGGTATCTCTTGCTTGTCTTGCTCTTCTTGATTTCTAAAAAAAAACCAAATCGTTAACTAAATGGCATGTGAAAACAGCTACTTAATAACACCTAAAGAGTTATAGATATGTACATTGCGACCCTGGGAAAATAAGAAAATGTGAGGATGGGAATAAGGAAAAACAAGTACCTAATCAGATGGAATGCAGAAATACTTGTCCTTGGTCGGTATTCTGAGGGGTAGTTGCAATGCCTTCCTTGAATTGGAATGCAACATCTACTGGCCAATATAACGCCAAATTACGTAAGCCTTATCTAAATCCCGGTCCTTAACCCAGAAGTGTAGGCAGATCACGGATTTAGCATAACGGGCTTTTATGTCTACTCTTAATACCGCCATACTGTAACGTCACCAACCTATCTATCTAATCTATCTAAGTGTCGGTATAAGTTCACCTAGGTCCTAGGACAACCCCTACCTACCTACGTACCACTCACTGCCCCTCACTTTCGCAACACAATCGTCACTAAGTTACATCTAAAGGTTAATACCTGAATCTCCTCTTGGCTAGCATGTTTTCTGCGATAAGGGTGTCGCGATCGTCGTCCGCGCTGTCCTGCATCACGAACAGAAGGTCGAAACGTGACAGCAATGAGTTCGGTAGGCCAATGTTCTCCATCGGGGTTTTGTTTTCATCATACTGAGGACATACATGTTTAGAAATTTGTAATTGCCACCTTATCTATTAGATAATTATTACTTGATTTCTGCATGGTCCCATACAGGTACAGATTTAATAATAAGTTATTAAATAAAGCAGTAAAGTAACCACAACTAAGCTGAGCTAACATAAACAGTTATAGTGATACTTATTAAAAATATTATATTAGGTCAGCGGGTAGAATAAGTTTGTTCGTATTTTTATGTATACACATTCAAGTAAATTTTTCTCCTTGTTTACTAACATGTGAATATGGCACCTGAATTGATTGATGATCCTCTCCCCCCCCCCCTTATACAACGGAATGTGACACTCAAATTCGACTCGACGTCCACATAAACTTAAACACTAGATGGCCAACGGCGACTTACGCAAGGGTTCAATCTAATGGTTTTTTCGATTTAATAGTGTTGGCCTGACAGATTTAGCGTGGAAACCCACTTGTTATTTATCGATGTATGTATATAATTTTGCTTCTGATTAAATAACAAAAATTCCTTATACTCTTACTTATCTTCTACCAGTATAATGGTGTCAAAACCAGTAAAGACTTTTCCCCGATCTATTATTATTTGTACTAGTAGATACGGTAAATAAATCCTTAAAGCTTGTTGACTTACCAAGCCAAAAAAACAGTTACTGGCCGCTAGCACGCGGCAGCGCGCGTTGAGCGAGGTGTGCACGCCAGCGTTCCTGATCATCACACGACCTTGCTCCATCACGTCGTGGATCGCCGAGCAGTCTATATTTGACATCGTGTCGAAGTGGTCCATACAGAGCACACCGCGATCGGCCAGCACCATGGCACCCGCTTCCAGTCTAAATTAAGCATACATTTACATTGTTTATTAAGCACAACAATTACTGCTAACCGGTTAACAGAGCTCTTTTAAGAGCTTGGAGTTTACTCCAATACACCTCTTAACATATTAAAATTGTAATTAAACGATATAAAAAAATAATAATTGAATAAGCTCTTTGACTAGTGGCTACACAATGGTATACATTGGCCCTCTTGCATAAGGCTAGGTTAGATTACCAGTCCTGAATGTTGCATTGGTTACAATTAAGACAACAAACACTAAAATGTTGAACAATAAAAAAGCCGACTTAAAAATATATATTCAAAACAAAAAAATGCAATATACATTATAAAATAATTTTACGCAATTAAATATAAAAATTAATTCTTAATCATATTTAGTTTTGCAGTCGGCATCAACCAAGGAAATATCAAATTACACGAATGAGTTAAGAAAACTTTTTTACAAAAAATCTTTACTCTCTTGCATGTAAGTATGTTTTGCCTTCTACTTTCATTTTGATTACCTCCTATGCCCAGTCTCCGGGTCTGTGGTGACCGCAGCAGTGAGACCACCACCCGGGGTGCCCCTGCCCGTGGTGACAATCACGTGCGCCGCCGTCCGCTGCACGGCGCGCAGCAGCTGGGACTTCGTCTCCAATGTTTCTCCGATCAGCAGAATGTTAATATCACTATAATTAAAAACATCTGATTACAGATACAGTGTTCTTATGGAAGCAACTATCAGCACTGTGGTCACTTTACTCATTAGGCAATTCACATCAATATTAATATACAAGACATAAATACTTTCAATTCATATTGAATTCTTTGATGTCTTGGTAATCAAATGTTTTAATGTCTCAGCTGCAGGATTGTTGCATTGTCCATACATGATATAAGGAGAGGATCATAGCAATACTACTTTTAATACAAAACTAACTCACCCCTTTAATCTCGTGCCATCAGGCAGTATCTTCCCCACGCCCCCAAGTAGTAAGCAAAGAATAGCCTTCTTGATATAATCATAACCGATAGTAGATGGAGCAAGGGACTTGCTGACCATTTCAAACATGTCTGTGTTGCTCTGTCTGGCAAGCCTCTTGCACTGTTGAATGTCTCCATCAGTAATAGTCAGGTTGGTCTTCTGTTTAATTTCTGTTACATTGTTTGCTGTTAGGGCTGGTCTGAAATTTTTTGTAATAAATTCGATGAGAATAGTAGATTCCGTTCTGAGTATTGGTTTGGCTAGACTGATCTGCCCACACGCACATAAAAGCTAGTTGTGGATTTGCAGAAATGTAGCTGCCAATTACTATATCTTGCATTTTTAAATGTGGGCGGATAATTGTAGTTTGAATATTGATAAATAATCAGTGTTTAATCTATTTTATAAATCAGGACAAGAAATGATATTTAAATTGACACTTTCTTAAATACATTTTTGATGTTGCATTTTTTATTTACTTTGAAGAAAGCTACAAAACATGATAACTCACTAATAGTTCACTCTTGCATAATGCATAGGGGTCAAAATTATCACAAATAGTCACCTATCATCACCTCCTAACTGTATATTCAGATGCCAAACTGATTCTAACCTTGTATTTTTATGGTTTACCTGAAAGTCCTTGGGATAGGTACCCCCTGGCTACTAGCTGGTAAGGTGCCTTGATAACATGGCAAACACCCATAACTTCCAACAATCTGCACTCTATCTCCGGGCTTGCACATATTCACCAGATCATCATAACAAACCACCTCCACACAGCAGGGCTGCTGTCCGGCCAGTACTGCCTCCGGCATCTCTTGTAGTGTAAATATCTGATGATCCGTGTACTGAGATAAGCCATATATTGTCTCTAATGGATTATCATCATAATCCTAGAAGTTAAGTTATCCTGTTAGCTTTAATAATATGAAACTAATAGTTGGCTTATTTTAGAAATCAATCCACATTTTAATAAACACTTATGAACAAAGATAATAAAATTATACTTGTAAATATCTTGGGCTATAAGACAATTAGTACAGTTCATCCACAAAATGAATTTATTAAAAGTGCTGTCCGTCACTTAACCTTTTAAATGTTATTTAAAAAGGGATTTTGTAACACATGATAATTCTTTTAACTAATATTGCTTATAATTTCTTAGTTGTTTTACATGTTATAAATATGCCAACTGCATGATTTTGTTATTTAATCTTGTGATGATAAAAAAACTTACACAATTCAATCACTAGTATTGTAGTTTGAGAAAAATGAAAATAATGCTTGATACCTTAGTTGGATACACATCAGATGTTGCAGAAGCGCCAGACGAAGAAGGATCAGTTAACTCCTTGTTTGTAAACTTCATAGGGGTGGGACTGTAGTCCAAACTACTCACTGGCTTTGCTCCCACAGATACACTGATCACTAAGCCCTCTACACAGACTAAGTTTCCCCAGTAGCTTTGAATTAGAAGCAGAATTAAGTTAATTTTGTACACAGTGACAATAAAAATTTGTAACCAAGGTTGAAATAAAGGGCATGGAAGGGGCAGATTCCCGTTTCTCCCAAAACCACTTCCATAGAAAGAAAATACAATGTTCTGAGAAAATGTTGAATTTAAAATGTCTTTGTCGCCTTAGAGTCCCTTTTGGCACCCACCTAACTAACCTCATGTGTGTATGTCGGTGTATTGTTATTACCAAAACAAAAAAGAATTGCCCTCAATTGTAAAGTGGACCTAATGAAAAAACATCAAATCTATGTTTTAGGTATAATCATGATGAATTTTGTACATATACTTACCGAGAATTTAAACTTTTTGGTGTTACGTGTTTAGTTCCAAAGCTCCCAGAAAATGCAACACAGAATTCTTTCATTTCCTTAACATATGTTGGATCGATATTAGACACATATTCCTTAAGGGCTTTTTTAAATGCAGTTTGCTCCTCAAAAGCATTTTCTAATAGTTTTTCGGCTCGAGGTGGATTCTTTCTTCTTAAATCATCTATATTTACAACCAGACGTTTTGATTTCTTCAAAATCATTACTTTTACTTTCTCCGCATACAAGCCTTGGTCTTCCTAAAATCGATAGCCGATATAAAAATAAAACAGCATTTACATGCCATACCATTTTAACACAAAGTTTTATAAGTATGTAGGTATTTTAACTTACTTGATCGTCTAAAAATTGGAGATATTCTTTTTGTAAATCTCGTACACGTTGGTCGAAATCTCTTACTTCCATTGCGACAACTTCGAACTTAATAGCTCAATACTACAACAATACAAACTAACTCAAAACGACGAAACGATAATAAATAAAATTTAGTACAGTTTCATTACAGTTAAAGTTTGAGAATTGGAAGTCAATGTCAATGTCATCATCACGCAGTTTTCCCGCTAAGACAAACTTCATAATGATATTTTCAATATGGCTACTTGCCCTATTGAGCCAGTCATTTACATGACATCGCAACATTGATTAGTTTTTAATCGTTACTTGGTTTTTACCAGTTATTTTACTAAAAAAAAACAAAAAATAGAAAAATATAATATTGTATATACATTTTGGATTGATGTATGTATCTTTCAATTGATTGTTTTAATTTAGTGTCGAGTTTCCTTACAAATTAACCAGAACGTAAAATTTCATTTTATTAATTTTGATTTACGAAGTCATAACTTTTGTGAGTACGATTGAATAATTAACAATAATTTATAGATATGTGCTTGTTTATAGACTTGTGTTGTACAAAGGAAAAAATTCGACATGATTTCTATAGTTGTATTGTAACAAACTTATAAAAATGTTTAATATTGAGTCCTGCGTCACACCAATATTACTTAGTTATATGGACAAGTACGCAAAGACTTCAGGCCGGCCGATGCACAAGTAAGTAATAGACAATAGAGCATAAGCTTAATAATTTAAAAAATATTGAACTGTACTGCTTTGTCACAACATGTAGCACTCTTCGTCCCTCAGACCCAATGTGCAATGAATTATTAAGAATAGTATCTGTTCTTTCATAGTGGTGTTATGGGACAGAGGGACTCTCCCCCTCTCTCTACACTACTTATAAAACCTGCCTTTATATGAAGTCATACCATGTGAAATGTTCTAAGTTGTACCATATAACAGTCATCACCCCATTGTCACAACTCTCATGCAACACAGAGTTTATTGTCTTATATTTTCAGGTATCATTATGGGGTGGAGGTGTTGCACTTCATAATCTAGTTCTTAAACCTGATGTCTTGCAGCAAGTTGTAGCTCTGCCATTTACCCTTGTCTCAGGTCGTATCCATGAGCTTCTTATCAGGGTACCATGGACCAAGATTATGTCTGAACCCATAACTATTACTATTGATACTATAGGTAAGTTTGAATGTTACTTAAGGTAAAACCACCAGTAATTGACACTGCATCAATAGTTGACACTTTGATGAAGAAAATTAAATATCAAGAATAAAAAAGTAGCCAATGATAGACATTGTGTGTATGATATAGTATAGAGATCTAGCGGTACCAACAAAAACTATCGTGGCGTTTTAACGTCATCGCTAGTCACAGCGTTCGATCCATGGCAGTCGGTTGTTTCGCGCCATATATATTGTTATTTTCGTGTGCAATTTGTTAAGAACAAGCTGAAAGATTAATATTGGAAAGGTACGTAATCTTTTATAATTATGAATAAATATTAATTGTATCCTTTATATTAGAGTCTGAAGTGTGAATGCATGTCATTTAACATGACAAACAATAAAAAAATAAATAAATAAGGGGTCATGTCATTTACTGATTCTTAAAACGACTTAAGATTGAGTAGTTGACATGTGCTGTCAACTAATGGATTTTCATAAAATTTATTAATATCGTATAATTTATGTGTCATCTTGCTGCTTATACATTAAATTACTCTATTATATCTTCTAAAATAATTTAAAACCATTTTGTTCAGTAGTTGACAGGAGATGTCAACTATTAGATATTTAGGTGTCAACTATCGAATTATTTTTCTTTCGTTTTGTAGATGCCACCGACAAAAGGAAATTTTAGGAATTATACACAAGAGGCTATGGAAGCAGCGGTAGAAGATGTGCGCTTACATATAACTCCTTATAAGACTGCTGCAAAAAAAATTAACGTACCAAGGATTACACTAAAGTACAAGGTTGAAGGCAAACATCCAATTGATCGGTAAGTCAGTTTTAAATATATTAAGCGAGTGTATATACTAAATTTAGCTGTAAGTGCGTCAATAAAATAACATTGTTGTAGATATGTATTTACTTCCTAATTTTATTTTTAGAAAAATGGGGCTGCCAGCCATATTGAGTAGAACAGAGGAAAAAACTATTGTAGATTGGATTTTTGAAATGGCCCGTGCAGGATTTCCCGTCACTATGAAGGAGGTTGTCTTTAGTGTGCAGCGTCTATTAACAGAATTAAAAAGGCTGAACCCGTTTAAAGACAATTGCCCAGGAAAATTGTGGATGAAAGGATTCATGAAGAGGAATCCTGGGATAAGTGTTCGTATGTCTCAAAAGCTTACAAGATCAAGAGCTGTTATATCCAAGGAACAAAGTTTAAATTGGTTTAATGAAGTAGAGACATTTTTGTATCAGACTCAACAAAAAGACATTTTACAAGATCCAAGAAGGATCTTTAATACAGATGAAACTGCTTTTTTTTAAAACCGAAGGGTGGTAAAGTTTTAGCACAAAAAGGGCACAAGACAGTATATCAGCAAGTTAATCTAGATGAGAAAGAATGCCTAACCGTCTTTATCACAGGTAGCACATCTGGTGCTATACCTCCTCCAACAATTTTGTTTAAATATAAAAGAATCCCACAAGAAATTGCGCAGAATTTTCCTCCAGAATGGGGTCTGGGAAAAACAGATTCTGGTTGGATGACTTGTGAGGCGTTCTTCGAATTTATTGCCGACATTTTTCATCCTTGGCTGAAGAAAGAAAGTATTCCTTAGCCAGTCATTCTTTTCATGGACGGGCATGCGTCTCATCTAAGTCTACAAGTGAGTCAGTTTTGCGAAAAAAATGGCATCATCCTCATTGCCCTGTACCCCAATGCAACACACCTATTACAGCCAATGGATGTTGCTGTATTCAGAACTCTGAAAGAGCATTGGAAAAAGAGGGTACACGAATGGAAAATATCTAATTTGGAAGCTCCAATCTTAAAGAAAAAAGATTTTCCAAAACTTCTGAAAGTAGTTATCGACACTACACTGAATGCGACAATCTTCGAAAATGGTTTTAGAAAATGTGGGCTATTTCCGTGGCACCCGGAAATAGTCACTGTTCCATTAAACAATGAATACCTTCATAATCAAGTCACAAATGTTGAGGGACATGTTGACAAGTCACAATTGTCTTAATTTGAACATACTATGTCAACTACTGAAAATAACAAGTGTCAACTACTACATATTTTTGTTTTTACTAGGTGTCAACTACTAAGTTACTACCTTCATTTTATTAAAAAATACATAAAAAATATGCATCAGTTTTATTTATACAATTCTTGTCATATTCTGAAAGTGTAATAATTTGCGCAACTATTACCAAGTAGAAACTCCCTGTAAGATGATTTCATACCAAACTATGTCTATAGACATACAAATAAACCCTAATAAAGGTGTCATCTACTGGATAGTTTCCCTTAAATTATTGCCTTGCAAACTTGTAAAAAAAATTATGGAACAAAACCACAACAACATACACATAATTAATTTCTATGCATACTCTAGACATTTTGGCCTATATGGTTTTTACCTTAACTTTAATATTTGACAGAATGTATCTTGAGTCTTCATTCCACACCTGAAGAGAGTCCGCAACCTGAACTACCAAGGTACAGTTTATAAATTTGTCTTTTTGATATTTTCACTTGCACTTAATAGTCTGCAAAAGAAAGTCCAAATTGTATGTTGTTTTTTATATTAATATAGAAGGGGTAAATTTGCAGGTTCTCCATCTTTCTTGATAAGTCTGCCCGTCTTACAATTTGGTGGGAAACGACTCGACTCCAGACGGGCGTCAAAAAGCTTACGGAGTCGGCACCTCTAGAGCCAGTAACCACTCGCGACCAGGAATACCATCGAGACCTGCTCTAGGTCCGGAGAGGTATATTACACTTAAGCCGATCCTGGCGTACTGCCACTCGTTTTCAAAATATAATGTTAATCATCAGAGTCATCATTCTTTATGATAGTCAAATTACTGAAGTAATTGAATTAAAAATAAAGTAAATTGAATCTGGAAATTAACCTTTTTTATTTTAAGTTCAAATTTTGCCTGGCATTTATTTCTAGATTGATATATTAATTCCATCCATAAGGAATTGTTTATGAGAGGATCACAAACAGCCTTCTTTTGAACGAACCGGAGCTCATCTAGGGACTTGGCTCTGCTAGAGATCATATAACTTTTTAATATTAAACGTATTATAGCCAACATAGGACAACTGGACCATTACGCCTTCGTCGAGTTATAAAGTAAAACGAGGAAATTTTGAACTAATCAGTTTATTTAATACTTTGCTTACAAAACCATTTTTAGAACTGGAATGTATGAAAATAATAACACAAAATAAAAGGCACTGAGATTCATGTTCCTTTTTGCCTTAACGTAAATACTAGTGCCTGACCACAAATCTCATCAGCCCCCTGATTGGGTTATGTTGCAATGGTCAAGCACATGGCACTTTTCTTATAATTATTTAATAACAACCTCATAAATCAACACTAAATACACTAAAGAGATCATTATTATTCATTGGTTAGAACATTTCTCTTACGATGGAAACACCTCAGGAGGTTTACGTCTAATGAGGAGCACAAGATCCATCATCACGCCCTGGTTATATTGAGGTCTCTGGTCTAGTTAACACTGGACAGTTTCATGTAATCTTATATTACCGTAAGAATTGAGTTTGCTTACAAAAGTATTTCTAGAACTACAATATATGAAAATAAAACTCTATTTATAATTTGTTTTGTTTGAATTAGTAACAAAAATATGAATAATATTTAAACATAACATTTGAAGTCTTCATATAATATAAACAGGAACTTTATGTTTAATTTTTGACAAATTAAATCATCTATTTTTAGCACGGAGTTATCACAGTGCAGGTAGAGAACCATGAATATTTTGTTCACGTCCAAATTAAACGACAGTAAAAGGCAAAGGCAGATTCATGTTCCTATTAAGATGATCCCTGCTTTTTGCCTTAATGTAAATACTAGTGCCTGGCCACAAATCTCATCAGCCCCTGATTGGGTTATGTTGCAATGGTCAAGCACATGGCACTTTTCTTATAATTATTTAATAACAACCTCATAAATCAACACTAAATACACTAAAGAGATCATTATTATTCATTGGTTAGAACATTTCTCTTACGATGGAGACACCTCAGGAGGTTTACGTCTAATGAGGAGCACAAGATCCATCATCACGCCCTGGTTATATTGAGGTCTCTGGTCTAGTTAACACTGGACAGTTTCATTTAATCTTATATTACCGTAAGAATTGAGTTTGCTTACAAAAGTATTTCTAGAACTACAATATATGAAAATAAAACTCTATTTATAATTTGTTTCGTTTGAATTAGTAACAAAAATATGAATAATATTTAAACATAACATTTGAAGTCTTCATATAATATAAACAGGAACTTTATGTTTAATTTTTGACAAATTAAATCATCTATTTTTAGCACGGAGTTATCACAGTGCAGGTAGAGAACCATGAATATTTTGTTCACGTCCAAATTAAACGACAGTAAAAGGCAAAGGCAGATTCATGTTCCTATTAAGATGATCCCTGCTTTTTGCCTTAATGTAAATACTAGTGCCTGGCCACAAATCTCATCAGCCCCTGATTGGGTTATGTTGCAATGGTCAAGCACATGGCACTTTTCTTATAATTATTTAATAACAACCTCATAAATCAACACTAAATACACTAAAGAGATCATTATTATTCATTGGTTAGAACATTTCTCTTACGATGGAGACACCTCAGGAGGTTTACGTCTAATGAGGAGCACAAGATCCATCATCACGCCCTGGTTATATTGAGGTCTCTGGTCTAGTTAACACTGGACAGTTTCATTTAATCTTATATTACCGTAAGAATTGAGTTTGCTTACAAAAGTATTTCTAGAACTACAATATATGAAAATAAAACTCTATTTATAATTTGTTTCGTTTGAATTAGTAACAAAAATATGAATAATATTTAAACATAACATTTGAAGTCTTCATATAATATAAACAGGAACTTTATGTTTAATTTTTGACAAATTAAATCATCTATTTTTAGCACGCAGTTATCACAGTGCAGGTAGAGAACCATGAATATTTTGTTCACGTCCAAATTAAACGACAGTAAAAGGCAAAGGCAGATTCATGGTCCTATCAAGATGAGCCCTGCTTTTTGCCTTAATGTAAATACTAGTGCCTGGCCACAAATCTCATCAGCAATTTTGCAATGGTCAAGCACTTGTTTATTTGGCACTTTTCTTATAAATCTTTAATAATAAACTAATAAATCAACAATAGATAATGTAGAACAATAAGCCTGGATCTGAACGTGTGTATGAACATCCAATACATTTCCCATTGACCATTCTCCTGTCCTTTCCTTTATACTACAAGTTTGGCAATATCCTTCCCACTCTGGATTATGTTATGAGGTGGGATAAATGGTTTGGACAAGGAGAGTTTTACATATGAATGTGGAAGGATACATAGGAAGGGCGGGGCACACCGAAGAAAAGATCTATGGATTTTTGTAAATGATGTTAGGTTGACCTTCTAAACTGTTTACACGTTCCCTTTGTTACCGGGCCACCACTCCCGCACGAACTCCACCTCATCGTCCCAATCTTGCTCCTGAAAATTAAAATATACCGATTATATATACACGCACACACACACACACACATATATATATATATATATTCTACCTTCTATTTCTATTACTCACATGGGCAACCGTAACGCGAACTAGCTGCCGTCAAGGTTGCCACTTGTTTGATATGGATGTGTGGTAGGGTCAGATTTGGAATGACTTTAAGGACAGCAGTGGAGGTCGTTCTCATGCCACCAGTTGTCACCTATACGCTAGTCTCTGACAGCTTCTAAGTTTGTTCTACGTGCGGTTATCTCTTTGGGTTTGGTCCACCAAATGATAGCACCGTAGATGATCATAGGTCGAATGACTACTACGGTCGACTATAACCACAACTTGGTGTAAGCCGCCATCGTTAATCGTTTATCTACGCGGTAGGTATATAAGACTTATTGACGATGAGATTTAGTTTTCTGCGAATTGCTTCTCTAATAACTATAAAATATTTATGAAATGTATGTTTTTAGTAGTAGTTTTGAATGTTATGTAAGACACTGACCCCTCGCGGCTTCTTGGCTCGCAACTGCTTGTCGCGCACTCCGTCGGACGCCGCGCCACCGTCGTCCGACTTCGTCGTCTCGTCTTCGGAAGTTACGAGCTGGTAGCTGGAGGTCGCGCGCCGCTTGTTACGATTCTCGATTTCTATTCCCTGATAAATATTTACAGGATTCTTTGAACATGGATAATATTATTTACACAAAACAAATACAAACCTTAGAGTAAAAGTAAACCTGCATGAGATAGGAAACATTTTTAAGGTGACATTTGTGAAAGGTCGATTTTGAGTATAATGTGTGAGACTCACCTCTCGCGACTGTTTGGCGCGCCCTCTGTCGGGTGCCGCGATCTTGTCGCTGGACGTCGAGTAATCTTCGTCGGGCGGCAAGTACTCTACGTCGGGCGTCGAGCCCTCGTCGTCGGGCGGCAAGTACTCTACGTCGGGCGTCGAGCCCTCGTCGTCGGGCGCCGAGCCCTCGTCGTCGGGCGCCGAGCCCTCGTCGTCGGGCGCCGAGCCCTCGTCGTCGGGCGCCGAGCCCTCGTCGTCGGGCGCCGAGCTCTCGTCATCGGGCGCCGAGCCCTCGTCGCCGGGCGGCAAGTACTCTACGTCGGGCGCCGAGTTCTCGTCGTCGGGCGGCAAGTACTCTACGTCGGGCGCCGAGTTCTCGTCGTCGGGCGCCGAGCCCTCGTCGTCGGGCGCCGAGCTTTCGTCATCGGGCGCCGAGCCCTCGTCGCCGGGCGGCAAGTACTCTACGTCGGGCGCCGAGTTCTCGTCGTCGGGCGCCGAGCCCTCGTCGTCGGGCGCCGAGCTCTCTTCGTCGGCCGCCGAGCCCTCGTCGTTGGGCGGCAAGTACTCTACGTCGGGCGCCGAGTTCTCGTCGTCGGGCGCCGAGCCCTCGTCATCGGGCGCCGAGCTCTCTTCGTCGGCCGCCGAGCCCTCGTCGATGGGCGGCAAGTACTCTACGTCGGGCGTAACATCCTCGCTGCAGGGCGAATACATGTGTTCGTTGCCGTACCGCTTTTCTTCTCCCAACACCTGATAAATAATTACAGGATTCTATATTAACCATTTACCCGGATATTTTTTTTGGCGGCTCTATGCCACCCTCTCGTTCCCCTAACAATGTATTGGTCAGGGATCTTTTTGCGGGGTAAATAATTTTTTCAGGTATATTTGTATTTTTAACTTTAGATCTACTACTGTGCATTACTAATACACTTACTACATATATCACATTTTATACCTTATTTCATATTGTATTACCCGGATTTTAGTCGTTTAACTGGGGCGAGGACCGCCAAAGAACGAGCAGCAGCTACCTTTAAAACGATGCAACAGACTGCCAAGCGTGATCATTACGGCACAACCACCGATGATGGCAACCACAAAAAAAATGGTCCCCAGTACCCGAATCCGCATCTCATGGGCAGCATTCGGGATGTTGCTCTGTCTGTCTGTCTCTTGTCCCAACACCACCATCACTTACCGCAGTGTGTCAGGAAGAAACTGCGAAAGTTTAGGAGCAGTGTGTGTAGCCAGTGATATATTACGATACTGAGACGTGGTCCCTCACTGCGAGCATCATTAGACGGCTCAAGGTCACTTAATGAGCAATGCCCAGAGTCTTTCTGCGTGATCGCATTAGAAATGATGTAATCAAAGTAACCGACCAACGTTGCCTGAAGTACTGCAAGCCGTGATTGACAATGGGCCGTACACATTGCTTGCAGAATTGATGGCGATGGAGCCAGAACGTCGTTAAGTATATATATATATATATAACCTTCTGAAAGTAAGAGAATTCCACCAGTTCAACAGCGGCGCGAGCGTCTTCCTCGAGGATCTGTGAGCTGAAGCGGCACTTGGCGTGCGCTGTAGCCAGACGGATCAGCGTCTCCACAGCCCGCGGATTCACGGGCGGCGTCTGTATAACGAAAGCGAAATTTATTCATAAAGTTGTTTGACAATTTCATTTTTCACACATAGACCACATCCTTTGAGAATATCGGTGGGAGGTATGTAGCGAGATGCAGCAAAGAGAGGCAGGCGTTCGTTAATCGTCATAAAAGAGAAAAATCGATTATGCAAAGGTACTCGTACTGATATGGTAGAAAATTGTAATAAAATAAATTATTTAAAGAATCCATGGCAAAATGAACAGAGTGCAAGAATAACAAATCTATATATATTAATATAGTGTCATACAATCGTGTCCGGCATTCGCAGGCGCGTGTACTCGCTGGCGATAACTTCTTGCGCCTCGTCCGTCATCTCGGGCTCGAGGAGGCTCGCCAGGTAGATATATTTGCGAATGAAGCGCGTGTTCAGGATCTGGTCCTCCTTGCTGCGAGTGTTAGCATGCAAAAGAGGATTGTATACCTCGTAAATTGACTCATTTGATTCCTGCAAAAATCGAACGAATTTAAATATATATATGTATATATATAAAAGGCGGTGTGTGTATCTATATTCCGTATGGACTACGAAACGGCTGGACCTATTTGGATAGAATTATCAGAATCTTTCAGAATCGTCTAGCAGGTGTCCCTTCTCCCTTGATGTTTGGTAGCAACCGGATCGAAATAATAAGTACTCCCGGGGCGAGTCTTAATAAACGTACTCACGCCACTTAACAAAATATGAGAGCAGCATTTGGCGAGACAACGTTTTACTCGAAGGTCATAGAATTGTAAAGGAAAATAAACCGACCGAGGGAAACTAACAAATAAGTGTGTTAAAATAAACATGAACTTACGTCAACTTCTTCATTATCAGGTATCTCTTGCTTGTCTTGCTCTTCTTGATTTCTAAAAAAAAACCAAATCGTTAACTAAATGGCATGTGAAAACAGCTACTTAATAACACCTAAACCTAGAGTTATAGATATGTACATTGCGACCCTGGGAAAATAAGAAAATGTGAGGATGGGAATAAGGAAAAACAAGTACCTAATCAGATGGAATGCAGAAATACTTGTCCTTGGTCGGTATTCTGAGGGGTAGTTGCAATGCCTTCCTTGAATTGGAATGCAACATCTACTGGCCAATATAACGCCAAATTACGTAAGCCTTATCTAAATCCCGGTCCTTAACCCAGAAGTGTAGGCAGATCACGGATTTAGCATAACGGGCTTTTATGTCTACTCTTAATACCGCCATACTGTAACGTCACCAACCTATCTATCTAATCTATCTAAGTGTCGGTATAAGTTCACCTAGGTCCTAGGACAACCCCTACCTACCTACGTACCACTCACTGCCCCTCACTTTCGCAACACAATCGTCACTAAGTTACATCTAAAGGTTAATACCTGAATCTCCTCTTGGCTAGCATGTTTTCTGCGATAAGGGTGTCGCGATCGTCGTCCGCGCTGTCCTGCATCACGAACAGAAGGTCGAAACGTGACAGCAATGAGTTCGGTAGGCCAATGTTCTCCATCGGGGTTTTGTTTTCATCATACTGAGGACATACATGTTTAGAAATTTGTAATTGCCACCTTATCTATTAGATAATTATTACTTGATTTCTGCATGGTCCCATACAGGTACAGATTTAATAATAAGTTATTAAATAAAGCAGTAAAGTAACCACAACTAAGCTGAGCTAACATAAACAGTTATAGTGATACTTATTAAAAATATTATATTAGGTCAGCGGGTAGAATAAGTTTGTTCGTATTTTTATGTATACACATTCAAGTAAATTTTTCTCCTTGTTTACTAACATGTGAATATGGCACCTGAATTGATTGATGATCCTCTCCCCCCCCCCCCTTATACAACGGAATGTGACACTCAAATTCGACTCGACGTCCACATAAACTTAAACACTAGATGGCCAACGGCGACTTACGCAAGGGTTCAATCTAATGGTTTTTTCGATTTAATAGTGTTGGCCTGACAGGTTTAGCGTGGAAACCCACTTGTTATTTATCGATGTATGTATATAATTTTGCTTCTGATTAAATAACAAAAATTCCTTATACTCTTACTTATCTTGTACCAGTATAATGGTATCAAAACCAGTAAAGACTTTTCCCCGATCTATTATTATTTGTACTAGTAGATACGGTAAATAAATCCTTAAAGCTTGTTGACTTACCAAGCCAAAAAAACAGTTACTGGCCGCTAGCACGCGGCAGCGCGCGTTGAGCGAGGTGTGCACGCCAGGGTTCCTGATCATCACACGACCTTGCTCCATCACGTCGTGGATCGCCGAGCAGTCTATATTTGACATCGTGTCGAAGTGGTCCATACAGAGCACACCGCGATCGGCCAGCACCATGGCACCCGCTTCCAGTCTAAATTAAGCATACATTTACATTGTTTATTAAGCACAACAATTACTGCTAACCGGTTAACAGAGCTCTTTTAAGAGCTTGG
The DNA here is from genome assembly GCA_029849275.1 of Papilio elwesi. Lineage (NCBI taxonomy): Eukaryota > Metazoa > Arthropoda > Insecta > Lepidoptera > Papilionidae > Papilio > Papilio elwesi. Next base: position 4,688,632 of record CM056717.1, read on the forward strand.
AGTTTACTCCAATACACCTCTTAACATATTAAAATTGTAATTAAACGATATAAAAAAATAATAATTGAATAAGCTCTTTGACTAGTGGCTACACAATGGTATACATTGGCCCTCTTGCATAAGGCTAGGTTAGATTACCAGTCCTGAATGTTGCATTGGTTACAATTAAGACAACAAACACTAAAATGTTGAACAATAAAAAAGCCGACTTAAAAATATATATTCAAAACAAAAAAATGCAATATACATTATAAAATAATTTTACGCAATTAAATATAAAAATTAATTCTTAATCATATTTAGTTTTGCAGTCGGCATCAACCAAGGAAATATCAAATTACACGAATGAGTTAAGAAAACTTTTTTACAAAAAATCTTTACTCTCTTGCATGTAAGTATGTTTTGCCTTCTACTTTCATTTTGATTACCTCCTATGCCCAGTCTCCGGGTCTGTGGTGACCGCAGCAGTGAGACCACCACCCGGGGTGCCCCTGCCCGTGGTGACAATCACGTGCGCCGCCGTCCGCTGCACGGCGCGCAGCAGCTGGGACTTCGTCTCCAATGTTTCTCCGATCAGCAGAATGTTAATATCACTATAATTAAAAACATCTGATTACAGATACAGTGTTCTTATGGAAGCAACTATCAGCACTGTGGTCACTTTACTCATTAGGCAATTCACATCAATATTAATATACAAGACATAAATACTTTCAATTCATATTGAATTCTTTGATGTCTTGGTAATCAAATGTTTTAATGTCTCAGCTGCAGGATTGTTGCATTGTCCATACATGATATAAGGAGAGGATCATAGCAATACTACTTTTAATACAAAACTAACTCACCCCTTTAATCTCGTGCCATCAGGCAGTATCTTCCCCACGCCCCCAAGTAGTAAGCAAAGAATAGCCTTCTTGATATAATCATAACCAATAGTAGATGGAGCAAGGGACTTGCTGACCATTTCAAACATGTCTGTGTTGCTCTGTCTGGCAAGCCTCTTGCACTGTTGAATGTCTCCATCAGTAATAGTCAGGTTGGTCTTCTGTTTAATTTCTGTTACATTGTTTGCTGTTAGGGCTGGTCTGAAATTTTTTGTAATAAATTCGATGAGAATAGTAGATTCCGTTCTGAGTATTGGTTTGGCTAGACTGATCTGCCCACACGCACATAAAAGCTAGTTGTGGATTTGCAGAAATGTAGCTGCCAATTACTATATCTTGCATTTTTAAATGTGGGCGGATAATTGTAGTTTGAATATTGATAAATAATCAGTGTTTAATCTATTTTATAAATCAGGACAAGAAATGATATTTAAATTGACACTTTCTTAAATACATTTTTGATGTTGCATTTTTTATTTACTTTGAAGAAAGCTACAAAACATGATAACTCACTAATAGTTCACTCTTGCATAATGCATAGGGGTCAAAATTATCACAAATAGTCACCTATCATCACCTCCTAACTGTATATTCAGATGCCAAACTGATTCTAACCTTGTATTTTTATGGTTTACCTGAAAGTCCTTGGGATAGGTACCCCCTGGCTACTAGCTGGTAAGGTGCCTTGATAACATGGCAAACACCCATAACTTCCAACAATCTGCACTCTATCTCCGGGCTTGCACATATTCACCAGATCATCATAACAAACCACCTCCACACAGCAGGGCTGCTGTCCGGCCAGTACTGCCTCCGGCATCTCTTGTAGTGTAAATATCTGATGATCCGTGTACTGAGATAAGCCATATATTGTCTCTAATGGATTATCATCATAATCCTAGAAGTTAAGTTATCCTGTTAGCTTTAATAATATGAAACTAATAGTTGGCTTATTTTAGAAATCAATCCACATTTTAATAAACACTTATGAACAAAGATAATAAAATTATACTTGTAAATATCTTGGGCTATAAGACAATTAGTACAGTTCATCCACAAAATGAATTTATTAAAAGTGCTGTCCGTCACTTAACCTTTTAAATGTTATTTAAAAAGGGATTTTGTAACACATGATAATTCTTTTAACTAATATTGCTTATAATTTCTTAGTTGTTTTACATGTTATAAATATGCCAACTGCATGATTTTGTTATTTAATCTTGTGATGATAAAAAAACTTACACAATTCAATCACTAGTATTGTAGTTTGAGAAAAATGAAAATAATGCTTGATACCTTAGTTGGATACACATCAGATGTTGCAGAAGCGCCAGACGAAGAAGGATCAGTTAACTCCTTGTTTGTAAACTTCATAGGGGTGGGACTGTAGTCCAAACTACTCACTGGCTTTGCTCCCACAGATACACTGATCACTAAGCCCTCTACACAGACTAAGTTTCCCCAGTAGCTTTGAATTAGAAGCAGAATTAAGTTAATTTTGTACACAGTGACAATAAAAATTTGTAACCAAGGTTGAAATAAAGGGCATGGAAGGGGCAGATTCCCGTTTCTCCCAAAACCACTTCCATAGAAAGAAAATACAATGTTCTGAGAAAATGTTGAATTTAAAATGTCTTTGTCGCCTTAGAGTCCCTTTTGGCACCCACCTAACTAACCTCATGTGTGTATGTCGGTGTATTGTTATTACCAAAACAAAAAAGAATTGCCCTCAATTGTAAAGTGGACCTAATGAAAAAACATCAAATCTATGTTTTAGGTATAATCATGATGAATTTTGTACATATACTTACCGAGAATTTAAACTTTTTGGTGTTACGTGTTTAGTTCCAAAGCTCCCAGAAAATGCAACACAGAATTCTTTCATTTCCTTAACATATGTTGGATCGATATTAGACACATATTCCTTAAGGGCTTTTTTAAATGCAGTTTGCTCCTCAAAAGCATTTTCTAATAGTTTTTCGGCTCGAGGTGGATTCTTTCTTCTTAAATCATCTATATTTACAACCAGACGTTTTGATTTCTTCAAAATCATTACTTTTACTTTCTCCGCATACAAGCCTTGGTCTTCCTAAAATCGATAGCCGATATAAAAATAAAACAGCATTTACATGCCATACCATTTTAACACAAAGTTTTATAAGTATGTAGGTATTTTAACTTACTTGATCGTCTAAAAATTGGAGATATTCTTTTTGTAAATCTCGTACACGTTGGTCGAAATCTCTTACTTCCATTGCGACAACTTCGAACTTAATAGCTCAATACTACAACAATACAAACTAACTCAAAACGACGAAACGATAATAAATAAAATTTAGTACAGTTTCATTACAGTTAAAGTTTGAGAATTGGAAGTCAATGTCAATGTCATCATCACGCAGTTTTCCCGCTAAGACAAACTTCATAATGATATTTTCAATATGGCTACTTGCCCTATTGAGCCAGTCATTTACATGACATCGCAACATTGATTAGTTTTTAATCGTTACTTGGTTTTTACCAGTTATTTTACTAAAAAAAAACAAAAAATAGAAAAATATAATATTGTATATACATTTTGGATTGATGTATGTATCTTTCAATTGATTGTTTTAATTTAGTGTCGAGTTTCCTTACAAATTAACCAGAACGTAAAATTTCATTTTATTAATTTTGATTTACGAAGTCATAACTTTTGTGAGTACGATTGAATAATTAACAATAATTTATAGATATGTGCTTGTTTATAGACTTGTGTTGTACAAAGGAAAAAGTTCGACATGATTTCTATAGTTGTACTGTAACAAACTTATAAAAATGTTTAATATTGAGTCCTGCGTCACACCAATATTACTTAGTTATATGGACAAGTACGCAAAGACTTCAGGCCGGCCGATGCACAAGTAAGTAATAGACAATAGAGCATAAGCTTAATAATTTAAAAAATATTGAACTGTACTGCTTTGTCACAACATGTAGCTCTCTTCGTCCCTCAGACCCAATGTGCAATGAATTATTAAGAATAGTATCTGTTCTTTCATAGTGGTGTTATGGGACAGAGGGACTCTCCCCCTCTCTCTACACTACTTATAAAACCTGCCTTTATATGAAGTCATACCATGTGAAATGTTCTAAGTTGTACCATATAACAGTCATCACCCCATTGTCACAACTCTCATGCAACACAGAGTTTATTGTCTTATATTTTCAGGTATCATTATGGGGTGGAGGTGTTGCACTTCATAATCTAGTTCTTAAACCTGATGTCTTGCAGCAAGTTGTAGCTCTGCCATTTACCCTTGTCTCAGGTCGTATCCATGAGCTTCTTATCAGGGTACCATGGACCAAGATTATGTCTGAACCCATAACTATTACTATTGATACTATAGGTAAGTTTGAATGTTACTTAAGGTAAAACCACCAGTAATTGACACTGCATCAATAGTTGACACTTTGATGAAGAAAATTAAATATCAAGAATAAAAAAGTAGCCAATGATAGACATTGTGTGTATGATATAGTATAGAGATCTAGCGGTACCAACAAAAACTATCGTGGCGTTTTAACGTCATCGCTAGTCACAGCGTTCGATCCAGGGCAGTCGGTTGTTTCGCGCCATATATATTGTTATTTTCGTGTGCAATTTGTTAAGAACAAGCTGAAAGATTAATATTGGAAAGGTACGTAATCTTTTATAATTATGAATAAATATTAATTGTATCCTTTATATTAGAGTCTGAAGTGTGAATGCATGTCATTTAACATGACAAACAATAAAAAATAAATAAATAAGGGGTCATGTCATTTACTGATTCTTAAAACGACTTAAGATTGAGTAGTTGACATGTGCTGTCAACTAATGGATTTTCATGAAATTTATTAATATCGTATAATTTATGTGTCATCTTGCTGCTTATACATTAAATTACTCTATTATATCTTCTAAAATAATTTAAAACCATTTTGTTCAAGTTCTTAACGTACCAAGGATTACACTAAAGTACAAGGTTGAAGGAAAACATCCAATTGATCGGTAAGTCAGTTTTAAATATATTAAGCGAGTGTATATACTAAATTTAGCTGTAAGTGCGTCAATAAAATAACATTGTTGTAGATATGTATTTACTTCCTAATTTTATTTTTAGAAAAATGGGGCCACCAGCCATATTGAGTAGAACAGAGGAAAAAACTATTGTATATTGGATTTTTGAAATGGCCCGTGCAGGATTTCCCGTCACTATGAAGGAGGTTGTCTTTAGTGTGCAGCGTCTATTAACAGAATTAAAAAGGCTGAACCCGTTTAAAGACAATTGCCCAGGAAAATTGTGGATGAAAGGATTCATGAAGAGGAATCCTGGGATAAGTGTTCGTATGTCTCAAAAGCTTACAAGATCAAGAGCTGTTATATCCAAGGAACAAAGTTTAAATTGGTTTAATGAAGTAGAGACATTTTTGTATCAGACTCAACAAAAAGACATTTTACAAGATCCAAGAAGGATCTTTAATACAGATGAAACTGCTTTTTTTTAAAACCGAAGGGTGGTAAAGTTTTAGCACAAAAAGGGGACAAGACAGTATATCAGCAAGTTAATCTAGATGAGAAAGAATGCCTAACCGTCTTTATCACAGGTAGCACATCTGGTGCTATACCTCCTCCAACAATTTTGTTTAAATATAAAAGAATCCCACAAGAAATTGCGCAGAATTTTCCTCCAGAATGGGGTCTGGGAAAAACAGATTCTGGTTGGATGACTTGTGAGGCGTTCTTCGAATTTATTGCCGACATTTTTCATCCTTGGCTGAAGAAAGAAAGTATTCCTTAGCCAGTCATTCTTTTCATGGACGGGCATGCGTCTCATCTAAGTCTACAAGTGAGTCAGTTTTGCGAAAAAAATGGCATCATCCTCATTGCCCTGTACCCCAATGCAACACACCTATTACAGCCAATGGATGTTGCTGTATTCAGAACTCTGAAAGAGCATTGGAAAAAGAGGGTACACGAATGGAAAATATCTAATTTGGAAGCTCCAATCTTAAAGAAAAAAGATTTTCCAAAACTTCTGAAAGAAGTTATCGACACTACACTGAATGCGACAATCTTCGAAAATGGTTTTAGAAAATGTGGGCTATTTCCGTGGCACCCGGAAATAGTCACTGTTCCATTAAACAATGAATACCTTCATAATCAAGTCACAAATGTTGAGGGACATGTTGACAAGTCACAATTGTCTTAATTTGAACATACTATGTCAACTACTGAAAATAACAAGTGTCAACTACTACATATTTTTGTTTTTACTAGGTGTCAACTACTAAGTTACTACCTTCATTTTATTAAAAAATACATAAAAAATATGCATCAGTTTTATTTATACAATTCTTGTCATATTCTGAAAGTGTAATAATTTGCGCAACTATTACCAAGTAGAAACTCCCTGTAAGATGATTTCATACCAAACCATGTCTATAGACATACAAATAAACCCTAATAAAGGTGTCATCTACTGGATAGTTTCCCTTAAATTATTGCCTTGCAAACTTGTAAAAAAAATTATGGAACAAAACCACAACAACATACACATAATTAATTTCTATGCATACTCTAGACATTTTGGCCTATATGGTTTTTACCTTAACTTTAATATTTGACAGAATGTATCTTGAGTCTTCATTCCACACCTGAAGAGAGTCCGCAACCTGAACTACCAAGGTACAGTTTATAAATTTGTCTTTTTGATATTTTCACTTGCACTTAATAGTCTGCAAAAGAAAGTCCAAATTGTATGTTGTTTTTTATATTAATATAGAAGGGGTAAATTTGCAGGTTCTCCATCTTTCTTGATAAGTCTGCCCGTCTTACAATTTGGTGGGAAACGACTCGACTCCAGACGGGCGTCAAAAAGCTTACGGAGTCGGCACCTCTAGAGCCAGTAACCACTCGCGACCAGGAATACCATCGAGACCTGCTCTAGGTCCGGAGAGGTATATTACACTTAAGCCGATCCTGGCGTACTGCCACTCGTTTTCAAAATATAATGTTAATCATCAGAGTCATCATTCTTTATGATAGTCAAATTACTGAAGTAATTGAATTAAAAATAAAGTAAATTGAATCTGGAAATTAACCTTTTTTATTTTAAGTTCAAATTTTGCCTGGCATTTATTTCTAGATTGATATATTAATTCCATCCATAAGGAATTGTTTATGAGAGGATCACAAACAGCCTTCTTTTGAACGAACCGGAGCTCATCTAGGGACTTGGCTCTGCTAGAGATCATATAACTTTTTAATATTAAACGTATTATAGCCAACATAGGACAACTGGACCATTACGCCTTCGTCGAGTTATAAAGTAAAACGAGGAAATTTTGAACTAATCAGTTTATTTAATACTTTGCTTACAAAACCATTTTTAGAACTGGAATGTATGAAAATAATAACACAAAATAAAAGGCACTGAGATTCATGTTCCTTTTTGCCTTAACGTAAATACTAGTGCCTGACCACAAATCTCATCAGCCCCCTGATTGGGTTATGTTGCAATGGTCAAGCACATGGCACTTTTCTTATAATTATTTAATAACAACCTCATAAATCAACACTAAATACACTAAAGAGATCATTATTATTCATTGGTTAGAACATTTCTCTTACGATGGAGACACCTCAGGAGGTTTACGTCTAATGAGGAGCACAAGATCCATCATCACGCCCTGGTTATATTGAGGTCTCTGGTCTAGTTAACACTGGACAGTTTCATGTAATCTTATATTACCGTAAGAATTGAGTTTGCTTACAAAAGTATTTCTAGAACTACAATATATGAAAATAAAACTCTATTTATAATTTGTTTCGTTTGAATTAGTAACAAAAATATGAATAATATTTAAACATAACATTTGAAGTCTTCATATAATATAAACAGGAACTTTATGTTTAATTTTTGACAAATTAAATCATCTATTTTTAGCACGGAGTTATCACAGTGCAGGTAGAGAACCATGAATATTTTGTTCACGTCCAAATTAAACGACAGTAAAAGGCAAAGGCAGATTCATGTTCCTATTAAGATGATCCCTGCTTTTTGCCTTAATGTAAATACTAGTGCCTGGCCACAAATCTCATCAGCCCCTGATTGGGTTATGTTGCAATGGTCAAGCACATGGCACTTTTCTTATAATTATTTAATAACAACCTCATAAATCAACACTAAATACACTAAAGAGATCATTATTATTCATTGGTTAGAACATTTCTCTTACGATGGAGACACCTCAGGAGGTTTACGTCTAATGAGGAGCACAAGATCCATCATCACGCCCTGGTTATATTGAGGTCTCTGGTCTAGTTAACACTGGACAGTTTCATTTAATCTTATATTACCGTAAGAATTGAGTTTGCTTACAAAAGTATTTCTAGAACTACAATATATGAAAATAAAACTCTATTTATAATTTGTTTCGTTTGAATTAGTAACAAAAATATGAATAATATTTAAACATAACATTTGAAGTCTTCATATAATATAAACAGGAACTTTATGTTTAATTTTTGACAAATTAAATCATCTATTTTTAGCACGGAGTTATCACAGTGCAGGTAGAGAACCATGAATATTTTGTTCACGTCCAAATTAAACGACAGTAAAAGGCAAAGGCAGATTCATGTTCCTATTAAGATGATCCCTGCTTTTTGCCTTAATGTAAATACTAGTGCCTGGCCACAAATCTCATCAGCCCCTGATTGGGTTATGTTGCAATGGTCAAGCACTTGTTTATTTGGCACTTTTCTTATAAATCTTTAATAATAAACTAATAAATCAACAATAGATAATGTAGAACAATAAGCCTGGATCTGAACGTGTGTATGAACATCCAATACATTTCCCATTGACCATTCTCCTGTCCTTTCCTTTATACTACAAGTTTGGCAATATCCTTCCCACTCTGGATTATGTTATGAGGTGGGATAAATGGTTTGGACAAGGAGAGTTTTACATATGAATGTGGAAGGATACATAGGAAGGGCGGGGCACACCGAAGAAAAGATCTATGGATTTTTGTAAATGATGTTAGGTTGACCTTCTAAACTGTTTACACGTTCCCTTTGTTACCGGGCCACCACTCCCGCACGAACTCCACCTCATCGTCCCAATCTTGCTCCTGAAAATTAAAATATACCGATTATATATACACGCACACACACACACACATATATATATATATATATTCTACCTTCTATTTCTATTACTCACATGGGCAACCGTAACGCGAACTAGCTGCCGTCAAGGTTGACACTTGTTTGATATGGATGTGTGGTAGGGTCAGATTTGGAATGACTTTAAGGACAGCAGTGGAGGTCGTTCTCATGCCACCAGTTGTCACCTATACGCTAGTCTCTGACAGCTTCTAAGTTTGTTCTACGTGCGGTTATCTCTTTGGGTTTGGTCCACCAAATGATAGCACCGTAGATGATCATAGGTCGAATGACTACTACGGTCGACTATAACCACAACTTGGTGTAAGCCGCCATCGTTAATCGTTTATCTACGCGGTAGGTATATAAGACTTATTGACGATGAGATTTAGTTTTCTGCGAATTGCTTCTCTAATAACTATAAAATATTTATGAAATGTATGTTTTTAGTAGTAGTTTTGAATGTTATGTAAGACACTGACCCCTCGCGGCTTCTTGGCTCGCAACTGCTTGTCGCGCACTCCGTCGGACGCCGCGCCACCGTCGTCCGACTTCGTCGTCTCGTCTTCGGAAGTTACGAGCTGGTAGCTGGAGGTCGCGCGCCGCTTGTTACGATTCTCGATTTCTATTCCCTGATAAATATTTACAGGATTCTTTGAACATGGATAATATTATTTACACAAAACAAATACAAACCTTAGAGTAAAAGTAAACCTGCATGAGATAGGAAACATTTTTAAGGTGACATTTGTGAAAGGTCGATTTTGAGTATAATGTGTGAGACTCACCTCTCGCGACTGTTTGGTGCGCCCTCTGTCGGGTGCCGCGATCTTGTCGCTGGACGTCGAGTAATCTTCGTCGGGCGGCAAGTACTCTACGTCGGGCGTCGAGCCCTCGTCGTCGGGCGGCAAGTACTCTACGTCGGGCGACGAGCCCTCGTCGTCGGGCGGCAAGTACTCTACGTCGGGCGTCGAGCCCTCGTCGTCGGGCGCCGAGCCCTCGTCGTCGGGCGCCGAGCCCTCGTCGTCGGGCGCCGAGCCCTCGTCGTCGGGCGCCGAGCCCTCGTCGCCGGGCGGCAAGTACTCTACGTCGGGCGCCGAGCTCTCGTCATCGGGCGCCGAGCCCTCGTCGCCGGGCGGCAAGTACTCTACGTCGGGCGCCGAGTTCTCGTCGTCGGGCGCCGAGCTCTCGTCATCGGGCGCCGAGCCCTCGTCGCCGGGCGGCAAGTACTCTACGTCGGGCGCCGAGTTCTCGTCGTCGGGCGCCGAGCCCTCGTCGTCGGGCGCCGAGCTCTCTTCGTCGGCCGCCGAGCCCTCGTCGTTGGGCGGCAAGTACTCTACGTCGGGCGCCGAGTTCTCGTCGTCGGGCGCCGAGCCCTCGTCATCGGGCGCCGAGCTCTCTTCGTCGGCCGCCGAGCCCTCGTCGTTGGGCGGAAAGTACTCTACGTCGGGCGTAACATCCTCGCTGCAGGGCGAATACATGTGTTCGTTGCCGTACCGCTTTTCTTCTCCCAACACCTGATAAATAATTACAGGATTCTATATTAACCATTTACCCGGATATTTTTTTTGGCGGCTCTATGCCACCCTCTCGTATATTTGTATTTTTAACTTTAGATCTACTACTGTGCATTACTAATACACTTACTACATATATCACATTTTATACCTTATTTCATATTGTATTACCCGGATTTTAGTCGTTTAACTGGGGCGAGGACCGCCAAAGAACGAGCAGCAGCTACCTTTAAAACGATGCAACAGACTGCCAAGCGTGATCATTACGGCACAACCACCGATGATGGCAACCACAAAAAAAATGGTCCCCAGTACCCGAATCCGCATCTCATGGGCAGCATTCGGGATGTTGCTCTGTCTGTCTGTCTCTTGTCCCAACACCACCATCACTTACCGCAGTGTGTCAGGAAGAAACTGCGAAAGTTTAGGAGCAGTGTGTGTAGCCAGTGATATATTACGATACTGAGACGTGGTCCCTCACTGCGAGCATCATTAGACGGCTCAAGGTCACTTAATGAGCAATGCCCAGAGTCTTTCTGCGTGATCGCATTAGAAATGATGTAATCAGGGGTAGCACCAAAGTAACCGACCAACGTTGCCTGAAGTACTGCAAGCCGTGATTGACAATGGGCCGTACACATTGCTTGCAGAATTGATGGCGATGGAGCCAGAACGTCGTTAAGTATATATATATATAACCTTCTGAAAGTAAGAGAATTCCACCAGTTCAACAGCGGCGCGAGCGTCTTCCTCGAGGATCTGTGAGCTGAAGCGGCACTTGGCGTGCGCTGTAGCCAGACGGATCAGCGTCTCCACAGCCCGCGGATTCACGGGCGGCGTCTGTATAACGAAAGCGAAATTTATTCATAAAGTTGTTTGACAATTTCATTTTTCACACATAGACCACATCCTTTGAGAATATCGGTGGGAGGTATGTAGCGAGATGCAGCAAAGAGAGGCAGGCGTTCGTTAATCGTCATAAAAGAGAAAAATCGATTATGCAAAGGTACTCGTACTGATATGGTAGAAAATTGTAATAAAATAAATTATTTAAAGAATCCATGGCAAAATGAACAGAGTGCAAGAATAACAAATCTATATATATTAATATAGTGTCATACAATCGTGTCCGGCATTCGCAGGCGCGTGTACTCGCTGGCGATAACTTCTTGCGCCTCGTCCGTCATCTCGGGCTCGAGGAGGCTCGCCAGGTAGATATATTTGCGAATGAAGCGCGTGTTCAGGATCTGGTCCTCCTTGCTGCGAGTGTTAGCATGCAAAAGAGGATTGTATACCTCGTAAATTGACTCATTTGATTCCTGCAAAAATCGAACGAATTTAAATATATATATGTATATATATAAAAGGCGGTGTGTGTATCTATATTCCGTATGGACTACGAAACGGCTGGACCTATTTGGATAGAATTATCAGAATCTTTCAGAATCGTCTAGCAGGTGTCCCTTCTCCCTTGATGTTTGGTAGCAACCGGATCGAAATAATAAGTACTCCCGGGGCGAGTCTTAATAAACGTACTCACGCCACTTAACAAAATATGAGAGCAGCATTTGGCGAGACAACGTTTTACTCGAAGGTCATAGAATTGTAAAGGAAAATAAACCGACCGAGGGAAACTAACAAATAAGTGTGTTAAAATAAACATGAACTTACGTCAACTTCTTCATTATCAGGTATCTCTTGCTTGTCTTGCTCTTCTTGATTTCTAAAAAAAAACCAAATCGTTAACTAAATGGCATGTGAAAACAGCTACTTAATAACACCTAAACCTAGAGTTATAGATATGTACATTGCGACCCTGGGAAAATAAGAAAATGTGAGGATGGGAATAAGGAAAAACAAGTACCTAATCAGATGGAATGCAGAAATACTTGTCCTTGGTCGGTATTCTGAGGGGTAGTTGCAATGCCTTCCTTGAATTGGAATGCAACATCTACTGGCCAATATAACGCCAAATTACGTAAGCCTTATCTAAATCCCGGTCCTTAACCCAGAAGTGTAGGCAGATCACGGATTTAGCATAACGGGCTTTTATGTCTACTCTTAATACCGCCATACTGTAACGTCACCAACCTATCTATCTAATCTATCTAAGTGTCGGTATAAGTTCACCTAGGTCCTAGGACAACCCCTACCTACCTACGTACCACTCACTGCCCCTCACTTTCGCAACACAATCGTCACTAAGTTACATCTAAAGGTTAATACCTGAATCTCCTCTTGGCTAGCATGTTTTCTGCGATAAGGGTGTCGCGATCGTCGTCCGCGCTGTCCTGCATCACGAACAGAAGGTCGAAACGTGACAGCAATGAGTTCGGTAGGCCAATGTTCTCCATCGGGGTTTTGTTTTCATCATACTGAGGACATACATGTTTAGAAATTTGTAATTGCCACCTTATCTATTAGATAATTATTACTTGATTTCTGCATGGTCCCATACAGGTACAGATTTAATAATAAGTTATTAAATAAAGCAGTAAAGTAACCACAACTAAGCTGAGCTAACATAAACAGTTATAGTGATACTTATTAAAAATATTATATTAGGTCAGCGGGTAGAATAAGTTTGTTCGTATTTTTATGTATACACATTCAAGTAAATTTTTCTCCTTGTTTACTAACATGTGAATATGGCACCTGAATTGATTGATGATCCTCTCCCCCCCCCCCTTATACAACGGAATGTGACACTCAAATTCGACTCGACGTCCACATAAACTTAAACACTAGATGGCCAACGGCGACTTACGCAAGGGTTCAATCTAATGGTTTTTTCGATTTAATAGTGTTGGCCTGACAGGTTTAGCGTGGAAACCCACTTGTTATTTATCGATGTATGTATATAATTTTGCTTCTGATTAAATAACAAAAATTCCTTATACTCTTACTTATCTTGTACCAGTATAATGGTATCAAAACCAGTAAAGACTTTTCCCCGATCTATTATTATTTGTACTAGTAGATACGGTAAATAAATCCTTAAAGCTTGTTGACTTACCAAGCCAAAAAAACAGTTACTGGCCGCTAGCACGCGGCAGCGCGCGTTGAGCGAGGTGTGCACGCCAGGGTTCCTGATCATCACACGACCTTGCTCCATCACGTCGTGGATCGCCGAGCAGTCTATATTTGACATCGTGTCGAAGTGGTCCATACAGAGCACACCGCGATCGGCCAGCACCATGGCACCCGCTTCCAGTCTAAATTAAGCATACATTTACATTGTTTATTAAGCACAACAATTACTGCTAACCGGTTAACAGAGCTCTTTTAAGAGCTTGGAGTTTACTCCAATACACCTCTTAACATATTAAAATTGTAATTAAACGATATAAAAAAATAATAATTGAATAAGCTCTTTGACTAGTGGCTACACAATGGTATACATTGGCCCTCTTGCATAAGGCTAGGTTAGATTACCAGTCCTGAATGTTGCATTGGTTACAATTAAGACAACAAACACTAAAATGTTGAACAATAAAAAAGCCGACTTAAAAATATATATTCAAAACAAAAAAATGCAATATACATTATAAAATAATTTTACGCAATTAAATATAAAAATTAATTCTTAATCATATTTAGTTTTGCAGTCGGCATCAACCAAGGAAATATCAAATTACACGAATGAGTTAAGAAAACTTTTTTACAAAAAATCTTTACTCTCTTGCATGTAAGTATGTTTTGCCTTCTACTTTCATTTTGATTACCTCCTATGCCCAGTCTCCGGGTCTGTGGTGACCGCAGCAGTGAGACCACCACCCGGGGTGCCCCTGCCCGTGGTGACAATCACGTGCGCCGCCGTCCGCTGCACGGCGCGCAGCAGCTGGGACTTCGTCTCCAATGTTTCTCCGATCAGCAGAATGTTAATATCACTATAATTAAAAACATCTGATTACAGATACAGTGTTCTTATGGAAGCAACTATCAGCACTGTGGTCACTTTACTCATTAGGCAATTCACATCAATATTAATATACAAGACATAAATACTTTCAATTGATATTGAATTCTTTGATGTCTTGGTAATCAAATGTTTTAATGTCTCAGCTGCAGGATTGTTGCATTGTCCATACATGATATAAGGAGAGGATCATAGCAATACTACTTTTAATACAAAACTAACTCACCCCTTTAATCTCGTGCCATCAGGCAGTATCTTCCCCACGCCCCCAAGTAGTAAGCAAAGAATAGCCTTCTTGATATAATCATAACCGATAGTAGATGGAGCAAGGGACTTGCTGACCATTTCAAACATGTCTGTGTTGCTCTGTCTGGCAAGCCTCTTGCACTGTTGAATGTCTCCATCAGTAATAGTCAGGTTGGTCTTCTGTTTAATTTCTGTTACATTGTTTGCTGTTAGGGCTGGTCTGAAATTTTTTGTAATAAATTCGATGAGAATAGTAGATTCCGTTCTGAGTATTGGTTTGGCTAGACTGATCTGCCCACACGCACATAAAAGCTAGTTGTGGATTTGCAGAAATGTAGCTGCCAATTACTATATCTTGCATTTTTAAATGTGGGCGGATAATTGTAGTTTGAATATTGATAAATAATCAGTGTTTAATCTATTTTATAAAACAGGACAAGAAATGATATTTAAATTGACACTTTCTTAAATACATTTTTGATGTTGCATTTTTTATTTACTTTGAAGAAAGCTACAAAACATGATAACTCACTAATAGTTCACTCTTGCATAATGCATAGGGGTCAAAATTATCACAAATAGTCACCTATCATCACCTCCTAACTGTATATTCAGATGCCAAACTGATTCTAACCTTGTATTTTTATGGTTTACCTGAAAGTCCTTGGGATAGGTACCCCCTGGCTACTAGCTGGTAAGGTGCCTTGATAACATGGCAAACACCCATAACTTCCAACAATCTGCACTCTATCTCCGGGCTTGCACATATTCACCAGATCATCATAACAAACCACCTCCACACAGCAGGGCTGCTGTCCGGCCAGTACTGCCTCCGGCATCTCTTGTAGTGTAAATATCTGATGATCCGTGTACTGAGATAAGCCATATATTGTCTCTAATGGATTATCATCATAATCCTAGAAGTTAAGTTATCCTGTTAGCTTTAATAATATGAAACTAATAGTTGGCTTATTTTAGAAATCAATCCACATTTTAATAAACACTTATGAACAAAGATAATAAAATTATACTTGTAAATATCTTGGGCTATAAGACAATTAGTACAGTTCATCCACAAAATGAATTTATTAAAAGTGCTGTCCGTCACTTAACCTTTTAAATGTTATTTAAAAAGGGATTTTGTAACACATGATAATTCTTTTAACTAATATTGCTTATAATTTCTTAGTTGTTTTACATGTTATAAATATGCCAACTGCATGATTTTGTTATTTAATCTTGTGATGATAAAAAAACTTACACAATTCAATCACTAGTATTGTAGTTTGAGAAAAATGAAAATAATGCTTGATACCTTAGTTGGATACACATCAGATGTTGCAGAAGCGCCAGACGAAGAAGGATCAGTTAACTCCTTGTTTGTAAACTTCATAGGGGTGGGACTGTAGTCCAAACTACTCACTGGCTTTGCTCCCACAGATACACTGATCACTAAGCCCTCTACACAGACTAAGTTTCCCCAGTAGCTTTGAATTAGAAGCAGAATTAAGTTAATTTTGTACACAGTGACAATAAAAATTTGTAACCAAGGTTGAAATAAAGGGCATGGAAGGGGCAGATTCCCATTTCTCCCAAAACCACTTCCATAGAAAGAAAATACAATGTTCTGAGAAAATGTTGAATTTAAAATGTCTTTGTCGCCTTAGAGTCCCTTTTGGCACCCACCTAACTAACCTCATGTGTGTATGTCGGTGTATTGTTATTACCAAAACAAAAAAGAATTGCCCTCAATTGTAAAGTGGACCTAATGAAAAAACATCAAATCTATGTTTTAGGTATAATCATGATGAATTTTGTACATATACTTACCGAGAATTTAAACTTTTTGGTGTTACGTGTTTAGTTCCAAAGCTCCCAGAAAATGCAACACAGAATTCTTTCATTTCCTTAACATATGTTGGATCGATATTAGACACATATTCCTTAAGGGCTTTTTTAAATGCAGTTTGCTCCTCAAAAGCATTTTCTAATAGTTTTTCGGCTCGAGGTGGATTCTTTCTTCTTAAATCATCTATATTTACAACCAGACGTTTTGATTTCTTCAAAATCATTACTTTTACTTTCTCCGCATACAAGCCTTGGTCTTCCTAAAATCGATAGCCGATATAAAAATAAAACAGCATTTACATGCCATACCATTTTAACACAAAGTTTTATAAGTATGTAGGTATTTTAACTTACTTGATCGTCTAAAAATTGGAGATATTCTTTTTGTAAATCTCGTACACGTTGGTCGAAATCTCTTACTTCCATTGCGACAACTTCGAACTTAATAGTTCAATACTACAACAATACAAACTAACTCAAAACGACGAAACGATAATAAATAAAATTTAGTACAGTTTCATTACAGTTAAAGTTTGAGAATTGGAAGTCAATGTCAATGTCATCATCACGCAGTTTTCCCGCTAAGACAAACTTCATAATGATATTTTCAATATGGCTACTTGCCCTATTGAGCCAGTCATTTACATGACATCGCAACATTGATTAGTTTTTAATCGTTACTTGGTTTTTACCAGTTATTTTACTAAAAAAAAACAAAAAATATAATATTGTATATACATTTTGGATTGATGTATGTATCTTTCAATTGATTGTTTTAATTTAGTGTCGAGTTTCCTTACAAATTAACCAGAACGTAAAATTTCATTTTATTAATTTTGATTTACGAAGTCATAACTTTTGTGAGTACGATTGAATAATTAACAATAATTTATAGATATGTGCTTGTTTATAGACTTGTGTTGTACAAAGGAAAAAATTCGACATGATTTCTATAGTTGTATTGTAACAAACTTATAAAAATGTTTAATATTGAGTCCTGCGTCACACCAATATTACTTAGTTATATGGACAAGTACGCAAAGACTTCAGGCCGGCCGATGCACAAGTAAGTAATAGACAATAGAGCATAAGCTTAATAATTTAAAAAATATTGAACTGTACTGCTTTGTCACAACATGTAGCACTCTTCGTCCCTCAGACCCAATGTGCAATGAATTATTAAGAATAGTATCTGTTCTTTCATAGTGGTGTTATGGGACAGAGGGACTCTCCCCCTCTCTCTACACTACTTATAAAACCTGCCTTTATATGAAGTCATACCATGTGAAATGTTCTAAGTTGTACCATATAACAGTCATCACCCCATTGTCACAACTCTCATGCAACACAGAGTTTATTGTCTTATATTTTCAGGTATCATTATGGGGTGGAGGTGTTGCACTTCATAATCTAGTTCTTAAACCTGATGTCTTGCAGCAAGTTGTAGCTCTGCCATTTACCCTTGTCTCAGGTCGTATCCATGAGCTTCTTATCAGGGTACCATGGACCAAGATTATGTCTGAACCCATAACTATTACTATTGATACTATAGGTAAGTTTGAATGTTACTTAAGGTAAAACCACCAGTAATTGACACTGCATCAATAGTTGACACTTTGATGAAGAAAATTAAATATCAAGAATAAAAAAGTAGCCAATGATAGACATTGTGTGTATGATATAGTATAGAGATCTAGCGGTACCAACAAAAACTATCGTGGCGTTTTAACGTCATCGCTAGTCACAGCGTTCGATCCATGGCAGTCGGTTGTTTCGCGCCATATATATTGTTATTTTCGTGTGCAATTTGTTAAGAACAAGCTGAAAGATTAATATTGGAAAGGTACGTAATCTTTTATAATTATGAATAAATATTAATTGTATCCTTTATATTAGAGTCTGAAGTGTGAATGCATGTCATTTAACATGACAAACAATAAAAAAATAAATAAATAAGGGGTCATGTCATTTACTGATTCTTAAAACGACTTAAGATTGAGTAGTTGACATGTGCTGTCAACTAATGGATTTTCATAAAATTTATTAATATCGTATAATTTATGTGTCATCTTGCTGCTTATACATTAAATTACTCTATTATATCTTCTAAAATAATTTAAAACCATTTTGTTCAGTAGTTGACAGGAGATGTCAACTATTAGATATTTAGGTGTCAACTATCGAATTATTTTTCTTTCGTTTTGTAGATGCCACCGACAAAAGGAAATTTTAGGAATTATACACAAGAGGCTATGGAAGCAGCGGTAGAAGATGTGCGCTTACATATAACTCCTTATAAGACTGCTGCAAAAAAAATTAACGTACCAAGGATTACACTAAAGTACAAGGTTGAAGGCAAACATCCAATTGATCGGTAAGTCAGTTTTAAATATATTAAGCGAGTGTATATACTAAATTTAGCTGTAAGTGCGTCAATAAAATAACATTGTTGTAGATATGTATTTACTTCCTAATTTTATTTTTAGAAAAATGGGGCTGCCAGCCATATTGAGTAGAACAGAGGAAAAAACTATTGTAGATTGGATTTTTGAAATGGCCCGTGCAGGATTTCCCGTCACTATGAAGGAGGTTGTCTTTAGTGTGCAGCGTCTATTAACAGAATTAAAAAGGCTGAACCCGTTTAAAGACAATTGCCCAGGAAAATTGTGGATGAAAGGATTCATGAAGAGGAATCCTGGGATAAGTGTTCGTATGTCTCAAAAGCTTACAAGATCAAGAGCTGTTATATCCAAGGAACAAAGTTTAAATTGGTTTAATGAAGTAGAGACATTTTTGTATCAGACTCAACAAAAAGACATTTTACAAGATCCAAGAAGGATCTTTAATACAGATGAAACTGCTTTTTTTTAAAACCGAAGGGTGGTAAAGTTTTAGCACAAAAAGGGCACAAGACAGTATATCAGCAAGTTAATCTAGATGAGAAAGAATGCCTAACCGTCTTTATCACAGGTAGCACATCTGGTGCTATACCTCCTCCAACAATTTTGTTTAAATATAAAAGAATCCCACAAGAAATTGCGCAGAATTTTCCTCCAGAATGGGGTCTGGGAAAAACAGATTCTGGTTGGATGACTTGTGAGGCGTTCTTCGAATTTATTGCCGACATTTTTCATCCTTGGCTGAAGAAAGAAAGTATTCCTTAGCCAGTCATTCTTTTCATGGACGGGCATGCGTCTCATCTAAGTCTACAAGTGAGTCAGTTTTGCGAAAAAAATGGCATCATCCTCATTGCCCTGTACCCCAATGCAACACACCTATTACAGCCAATGGATGTTGCTGTATTCAGAACTCTGAAAGAGCATTGGAAAAAGAGGGTACACGAATGGAAAATATCTAATTTGGAAGCTCCAATCTTAAAGAAAAAAGATTTTCCAAAACTTCTGAAAGTAGTTATCGACACTACACTGAATGCGACAATCTTCGAAAATGGTTTTAGAAAATGTGGGCTATTTCCGTGGCACCCGGAAATAGTCACTGTTCCATTAAACAATGAATACCTTCATAATCAAGTCACAAATGTTGAGGGACATGTTGACAAGTCACAATTGTCTTAATTTGAACATACTATGTCAACTACTGAAAATAACAAGTGTCAACTACTACATATTTTTGTTTTTACTAGGTGTCAACTACTAAGTTACTACCTTCATTTTATTAAAAAATACATAAAAAATATGCATCAGTTTTATTTATACAATTCTTGTCATATTCTGAAAGTGTAATAATTTGCGCAACTATTACCAAGTAGAAACTCCCTGTAAGATGATTTCATACCAAACTATGTCTATAGACATACAAATAAACCCTAATAAAGGTGTCATCTACTGGATAGTTTCCCTTAAATTATTGCCTTGCAAACTTGTAAAAAAAATTATGGAACAAAACCACAACAACATACACATAATTAATTTCTATGCATACTCTAGACATTTTGGCCTATATGGTTTTTACCTTAACTTTAATATTTGACAGAATGTATCTTGAGTCTTCATTCCACACCTGAAGAGAGTCCGCAACCTGAACTACCAAGGTACAGTTTATAAATTTGTCTTTTTGATATTTTCACTTGCACTTAATAGTCTGCAAAAGAAAGAGTCCAAATTGTATGTTGTTTTTTATATTAATATAGAAGGGGTAAATTTGCAGGTTCTCCATCTTTCTTGATAAGTCTGCCCGTCTTACAATTTGGTGGGAAACGACTCGACTCCAGACGGGCGTCAAAAAGCTTACGGAGTCGGCACCTCTAGAGCCAGTAACCACTCGCGACCAGGAATACCATCGAGACCTGCTCTAGGTCCGGAGAGGTATATTACACTTAAGCCGATCCTGGCGTACTGCCACTCGTTTTCAAAATATAATGTTAATCATCAGAGTCATCATTCTTTATGATAGTCAAATTACTGAAGTAATTGAATTAAAAATAAAGTAAATTGAATCTGGAAATTAACCTTTTTTATTTTAAGTTCAAATTTTGCCTGGCATTTATTTCTAGATTGATATATTAATTCCATCCATAAGGAATTGTTTATGAGAGGATCACAAACAGCCTTCTTTTGAACGAACCGGAGCTCATCTAGGGACTTGGCTCTGCTAGAGATCATATAACTTTTTAATATTAAACGTATTATAGCCAACATAGGACAACTGGACCATTACGCCTTCGTCGAGTTATAAAGTAAAACGAGGAAATTTTGAACTAATCAGTTTATTTAATACTTTGCTTACAAAACCATTTTTAGAACTGGAATGTATGAAAATAATAACACAAAATAAAAGGCACTGAGATTCATGTTCCTTTTTGCCTTAACGTAAATACTAGTGCCTGACCACAAATCTCATCAGCCCCCTGATTGGGTTATGTTGCAATGGTCAAGCACATGGCACTTTTCTTATAATTATTTAATAACAACCTCATAAATCAACACTAAATACACTAAAGAGATCATTATTATTCATTGGTTAGAACATTTCTCTTACGATGGAGACACCTCAGGAGGTTTACGTCTAATGAGGAGCACAAGATCCATCATCACGCCCTGGTTATATTGAGGTCTCTGGTCTAGTTAACACTGGACAGTTTCATTTAATCTTATATTACCGTAAGAATTGAGTTTGCTTACAAAAGTATTTCTAGAACTACAATATATGAAAATAAAACTCTATTTATAATTTGTTTCGTTTGAATTAGTAACAAAAATATGAATAATATTTAAACATAACATTTGAAGTCTTCATATAATATAAACAGGAACTTTATGATTAATTTTTGACAAATTAAATCATCTATTTTTAGCACGGAGTTATCACAGTGCAGGTAGGGAACCATGAATATTTTGTTCACGTCCAAATTAAACGACAGTAAAAGGCAAAGGCAGATTCATGTTCCTATTAAGATGATCCCTGCTTTTTGCCTTAATGTAAATACTAGTGCCTGGCCACAAATCACATCAGCCCCTGATTGGGTTATGTTGCAATGGTCAAGCACATGGCACTTTTCTTATAATTATTTAATAACAACCTCATAAATCAACACTAAAGAGATCATTATTATTCATTGGTTAGAACATTTCTCTTACGATGGAGACACCTCAGGAGGTTTACGTCTAATGAGGAGCACAAGATCCATCATCACGCCCTGGTTATATTGAGGTCTCTGGCCTAGTTAACACTGGACAGTTTCATTTAATCTTATATTACCGTAAGAATTGAGTTTGCTTACAAAAGTATTTCTAGAACTACAATATATGAAAATAAAACTCTATTTATAATTTGTTTCGTTTGAATTAGTAACAAAAATATGAATAATATTTAAACATAACATTTGAAGTCTTCATATAATATAAACAGGAACTTTATGTTTAATTTTTGACAAATTAAATCATCTATTTTTAGCACGCAGTTATCACAGTGCAGGTAGGGAACCATGAATATTTTGTTCACGTCCAAATTAAACGACAGTAAAAGGCAAAGGCAGATTCATGGTCCTATCAAGATGATCCCTGCTTTTTGCCTTAATGTAAATACTAGTGCCTGGCCACAAATCTCATCAGCAATTTTGCAATGGTCAAGCACTTGTTTATTTGGCACTTTTCTTATAAATCTTTAATAATAAACTAATAAATAAACAATAGATAATGTAGAACAATAAGCCTGGATCTGAACGTGTGTATGAACATCCAATACATTTCCCATTGACCATTCTCCTGTCCTTTCCTTTATACTACAAGTTTGGCAATATCCTTCCAACTCTGGATTATGTTATGAGGTGGGATAAATGGTTTGGACAAGGAGAGTTTTACATAGGAATGTGGAAGGATACATAGGAAGGGCGGGGCACACCGAAGAAAAGATCTATGGATTTTTGTAAATGATGTTAGGTTGACCTTCTAAACTGTTTACACGTTCCCTTTGTTACCGGGCCACCACTCCCGCACGAACTCCACCTCATCGTCCCAATCTTGCTCCTGAAAATTAAAATATACCGATTATATATACACGCACACACACACACACACACATATATATATATTCTACCTTCTATTTCTATTACTCACATGGGCAACCGTAACGCGAACTAGCTGCCGTCAAGGTTGCCACTTGTTTGATATGGATGTGTGGTAGGGTCAGATTTGGAATGACTTTAAGGACAGCAGTGGAGGTCGTTCTCATGCCACCAGTTGTCACCTATACGCTAGTCTCTGACAGCTTCTAAGTTTGTTCTACGTGCGGTTATCTCTTTGGGTTTGGTCCACCAAATGATAGCACCGTAGATGATCATAGGTCGAATGACTACTACGGTCGACTATAACCACAACTTGGTGTAAGCCGCCATCGTTAATCGTTTATCTACGCGGTAGGTATATAAGACTTATTGACGATGAGATTTAGTTTTCTGCGAATTGCTTCTCTAATAACTATAAAATATTTATGAAATGTATGTTTTTAGTAGTAGTTTTGAATGTTATGTAAGACACTGACCCCTCGCGGCTTCTTGGCTCGCAACTGCTTGTCGCGCACTCCGTCGGACGCCGCGCCACCGTCGTCGGACTTCGTCGTCTCGTCTTCGGAAGTTACGAGCTGGTAGCTGGAGGTCGCGCGCCGCTTGTTACGATTCTCGATTTCTATTCCCTGATAAATATTTACAGGATTCTTTGAACATGGATAATATTATTTACACAAAACAAATACAAACCTTAGAGTAAAAGTAAACCTGCATGAGATAGGAAACATTTTTAAGGTGACATTTGTGAAAGGTCGATTTTGAGTATAATGTGTGAGACTCACCTCTCGCGACTGTTTGGCGCGCCCTCTGTCGGGT
Organism: Papilio elwesi; assembly: GCA_029849275.1. NCBI lineage: Eukaryota > Metazoa > Arthropoda > Insecta > Lepidoptera > Papilionidae > Papilio > Papilio elwesi. Next base: position 4,712,585 of record CM056717.1, read on the forward strand.
GCCGCGATCTTGTCGCTGGACGTCGAGTAATCTTCGTCGGGCGGCAAGTACTCTACGTCGGGCGTCGAGCCCTCGTCGTCGGGCGCCGAGCCCTCGTCGTCGGGCGCCGAGCCCTCGTCGCCGGGCGGCAAGTACTCTACGTCGGGCGCCGAGCTCTCGTCATCGGGCGCCGAGCCCTCGCCGCCGGGCGGCAAGTACTCTACGTCGGGCGCAGAGTTCTCGTCGTCGGGCGCCGAGCCCTCGTCGTCGGGCGCCGAGCCCTCGTCGTCGGGCGCCGAGCCCTCGTCGTCGGGCGCCGAGCTCTCGTCATCGGGCGCCGAGCCCTCGTCGCCGGGCGGCAAGTACTCTACGTCGGGCGCAGAGTTCTCGTCGTCGGGCGCCGAGCCCTCGTCGTCGGGCGCCGAGCCCTCGTCGTCGGGCGCCGAGCTCTCTGCGTCGGCCGCCGAGCCCTCGTCGCCGGGCGGCAAGTACTCTACGTCGGGCGCCGAGCCCTCGTCATCGGGCGCCGAGCCCTCGTCGCCGGGCGGCAAGTACTCTACGTCGGGCGCCGAGTTCTCGTCGTCGGGCGGCAAGTACTCTACGTCGGGCGACGAGCCCTCGTCGTCAGGCGGCAAGTACTCTACGTCGGGCGGCAAGTACTCTACGTCGGGCGTCGAGCCCTCGTCGTCGGGCGCCGAGCCCTCGTCGTCGGGCGCCGAGCCCTCGTCGTCGGGCGCCGAGCCCTCGTCGTCGGGCGCCGAGCCCTCGTCGTCGGGCGCCGAGCTCTCTGCGTCGGCCGCCGAGCCCTCGTCGTCGGGCGGCAAGTACTCTACGTCGGGCGTAACATCCTCGCTGCAGGGCGAATACATGTGTTCGTTGCCGTACCGCTTTTCTTCTCCCAACACCTGATAAATAATTACAGGATTCTATATTAACCATTTACCCGGATATTTTTTTTGGCGGCTCTATGCCACCCTCTCGTTCCCCTAACAATGTATTGGTCAGGGATCTTTTTGCGGGGTAAATAATTTTTTCAGGTATAATTGTATTTTTAACTTTAGATCTACTACTGTGCATTACTAATACACTTACTACATATATCACATTTTATACCTTATTTCATATTGTATTACCCGGATTTTAGTCGTTTAACTGGGGCGAGGACCGCCAAAGAACGAGCAGCAGCTACCTTTAAAACGATGCAACAGACTGCCAAGCGTGATCATTACGGCACAACCACCGATGATGGCAACCACAAAAAAAATGGTCCCCAGTACCCGAATCCGCATCTCATGGGCAGCATTCGGGATGTTGCTCTGTCTGTCTGTCCCTTGTCCCAACACCACCATCACTTACCGCAGTGTGTCAGGAAGAAACTGCGAAAGTTTAGGAGCAGTGTGTGTAGCCAGTGATATATTACGATACTGAGACGTGGTCCCTCACTGCGAGCATCATTAGACGGCTCAAGGTAACTTAATGAGCAATGCCCAGAGTCTTTCTGCGTGATCGCATTAGAAATGATGTAATCAGGGGTAGCACCAAAGTAACCGACCAACGTTGCCTGAAGTACTGCAAGCCGTGATTGACAATGGGCCGTACACATTGCTTGCAGAATTGATGGCGATGGAGCCAGAACGTCGTTAAGTATATATATATATATATAACCTTCTGAAAGTAAGAGAATTCCACCAGTTCAACAGCGGCGCGAGCGTCTTCCTCGAGGATCTGTGAGCTGAAGCGGCACTTGGCGTGCGCTGTAGCCAGACGGATCAGCGTCTCCACAGCCCGCGGATTCACGGGCGGCGTCTGTATAACGAAAGCGAAATTTATTCATAAAGTTGTTTGACAATTTCATTTTTCACACATAGACCACATCCTTTGAGAATATCGGTGGGAGGTATGTAGCGAGATGCAGCAAAGAGAGGCAGGCGTTCGTTAATCGTCATAAAAGAGAAAAATCGATTATGCAAAGGTACTCGTACTGATATGGTAGAAAATTGTAATAAAATAAATTATTTAAAGAATCCATGGCAAAATGAACAGAGTGCAAGAATAACAAATCTATATATATTAATATAGTGTCATACAATCGTGTCCGGCATTCGCAGGCGCGTGTACTCGCTGGCGATAACTTCTTGCGCCTCGTCCGTCATCTCGGGCTCGAGGAGGCTCGCCAGGTAGATATATTTGCGAATGAAGCGCGTGTTCAGGATCTGGTCCTCCTTGCTGCGAGTGTTAGCATGCAAAAGAGGATTGTATACCTCGTAAATTGACTCATTTGATTCCTGCAAAAATCGAACGAATTTAAATATATATATGTATATATATAAAAGGCGGTGTGTGTATCTATATTCCGTATGGACTACGAAACGGCTGGACCTATTTGGATAGAATTATCAGAATCTTTCAGAATCGTCTAGCAGGTGTCCCTTCTCCCTTGATGTTTGGTAGCAACCGGATCGAAATAATAAGTACTCCCGGGGCGAGTCTTAATAAACGTACTCACGCCACTTAACAAAATATGAGAGCAGCATTTGGCGAGACAACGTTTTACTCGAAGGTCATAGAATTGTAAAGGAAAATAAACCGACCGAGGGAAACTAACAAATAAGTGTGTTAAAATAAACATGAACTTACGTCAACTTCTTCATTATCAGGTATCTCTTGCTTGTCTTGCTCTTCTTGATTTCTAAAAAAAAACCAAATCGTTAACTAAATGGCATGTGAAAACAGCTACTTAATAACACCTAAAGAGTTATAGATATGTACATTGCGACCCTGGGAAAATAAGAAAATGTGAGGATGGGAATAAGGAAAAACAAGTACCTAATCAGATGGAATGCAGAAATACTTGTCCTTGGTCGGTATTCTGAGGGGTAGTTGCAATGCCTTCCTTGAATTGGAATGCAACATCTACTGGCCAATATAACGCCAAATTACGTAAGCCTTATCTAAATCCCGGTCCTTAACCCAGAAGTGTAGGCAGATCACGGATTTAGCATAACGGGCTTTTATGTCTACTCTTAATACCGCCATACTGTAACGTCACCAACCTATCTATCTAATCTATCTAAGTGTCGGTATAAGTTCACCTAGGTCCTAGGACAACCCCTACCTACCTACGTACCACTCACTGCCCCTCACTTTCGCAACACAATCGTCACTAAGTTACATCTAAAGGTTAATACCTGAATCTCCTCTTGGCTAGCATGTTTTCTGCGATAAGGGTGTCGCGATCGTCGTCCGCGCTGTCCTGCATCACGAACAGAAGGTCGAAACGTGACAGCAATGAGTTCGGTAGGCCAATGTTCTCCATCGGGGTTTTGTTTTCATCATACTGAGGACATACATGTTTAGAAATTTGTAATTGCCACCTTATCTATTAGATAATTATTACTTGATTTCTGCATGGTCCCATACAGGTACAGATTTAATAATAAGTTATTAAATAAAGCAGTAAAGTAACCACAACTAAGCTGAGCTAACATAAACAGTTATAGTGATACTTATTAAAAATATTATATTAGGTCAGCGGGTAGAATAAGTTTGTTCGTATTTTTATGTATACACATTCAAGTAAATTTTTCTCCTTGTTTACTAACATGTGAATATGGCACCTGAATTGATTGATGATCCTCTCCCCCCCCCCCTTATACAACGGAATGTGACACTCAAATTCGACTCGACGTCCACATAAACTTAAACACTAGATGGCCAACGGCGACTTACGCAAGGGTTCAATCTAATGGTTTTTTCGATTTAATAGTGTTGGCCTGACAGGTTTAGCGTGGAAACCCACTTGTTATTTATCGATGTATGTATATAATTTTGCTTCTGATTAAATAACAAAAATTCCTTATACTCTTACTTATCTTGTACCAGTATAATGGTATCAAAACCAGTAAAGACTTTTCCCCGATCTATTATTATTTGTACTAGTAGATACGGTAAATAAATCCTTAAAGCTTGTTGACTTACCAAGCCAAAAAAACAGTTACTGGCCGCTAGCACGCGGCAGCGCGCGTTGAGCGAGGTGTGCACGCCAGGGTTCCTGATCATCACACGACCTTGCTCCATCACGTCGTGGATCGCCGAGCAGTCTATATTTGACATCGTGTCGAAGTGGTCCATACAGAGCACACCGCGATCGGCCAGCACCATGGCACCCGCTTCCAGTCTAAATTAAGCATACATTTACATTGTTTATTAAGCACAACAATTACTGCTAACCGGTTAACAGAGCTCTTTTAAGAGCTTGGAGTTTACTCCAATACACCTCTTAACATATTAAAATTGTAATTAAACGATATAAAAAAATAATAATTGAATAAGCTCTTTGACTAGTGGCTACACAATGGTATACATTGGCCCTCTTGCATAAGGCTAGGTTAGATTACCAGTCCTGAATGTTGCATTGGTTACAATTAAGACAACAAACACTAAAATGTTGAACAATAAAAAAGCCGACTTAAAAATATATATTCAAAACAAAAAAATGCAATATACATTATAAAATAATTTTACGCAATTAAATATAAAAATTAATTCTTAATCATATTTAGTTTTGCAGTCGGCATCAACCAAGGAAATATCAAATTACACGAATGAGTTAAGAAAACTTTTTTACAAAAAATCTTTACTCTCTTGCATGTAAGTATGTTTTGCCTTCTACTTTCATTTTGATTACCTCCTATGCCCAGTCTCCGGGTCTGTGGTGACCGCAGCAGTGAGACCACCACCCGGGGTGCCCCTGCCCGTGGTGACAATCACGTGCGCCGCCGTCCGCTGCACGGCGCGCAGCAGCTGGGACTTCGTCTCCAATGTTTCTCCGATCAGCAGAATGTTAATATCACTATAATTAAAAACATCTGATTACAGATACAGTGTTCTTATGGAAGCAACTATCAGCACTGTGGTCACTTTACTCATTAGGCAATTCACATCAATATTAATATACAAGACATAAATACTTTCAATTGATATTGAATTCTTTGATGTCTTGGTAATCAAATGTTTTAATGTCTCAGCTGCAGGATTGTTGCATTGTCCATACATGATATAAGGAGAGGATCATAGCAATACTACTTTTAATACAAAACTAACTCACCCCTTTAATCTCGTGCCATCAGGCAGTATCTTCCCCACGCCCCCAAGTAGTAAGCAAAGAATAGCCTTCTTGATATAATCATAACCGATAGTAGATGGAGCAAGGGACTTGCTGACCATTTCAAACATGTCTGTGTTGCTCTGTCTGGCAAGCCTCTTGCACTGTTGAATGTCTCCATCAGTAATAGTCAGGTTGGTCTTCTGTTTAATTTCTGTTACATTGTTTGCTGTTAGGGCTGGTCTGAAATTTTTTGTAATAAATTCGATGAGAATAGTAGATTCCGTTCTGAGTATTGGTTTGGCTAGACTGATCTGCCCACACGCACATAAAAGCTAGTTGTGGATTTGCAGAAATGTAGCTGCCAATTACTATATCTTGCATTTTTAAATGTGGGCGGATAATTGTAGTTTGAATATTGATAAATAATCAGTGTTTAATCTATTTTATAAAACAGGACAAGAAATGATATTTAAATTGACACTTTCTTAAATACATTTTTGATGTTGCATTTTTTATTTACTTTGAAGAAAGCTACAAAACATGATAACTCACTAATAGTTCACTCTTGCATAATGCATAGGGGTCAAAATTATCACAAATAGTCACCTATCGTCACCTCCTAACTGTATATTCAGATGCCAAACTGATTCTAACCTTGTATTTTTATGGTTTACCTGAAAGTCCTTGGGATAGGTACCCCCTGGCTACTAGCTGGTAAGGTGCCTTGATAACATGGCAAACACCCATAACTTCCAACAATCTGCACTCTATCTCCAGGCTTGCACATATTCACCAGATCATCATAACAAACCACCTCCACACAGCAGGGCTGCTGTCCGGCCAGTACTGCCTCCGGCATCTCTTGTAGTGTAAATATCTGATGATCCGTGTACTGAGATAAGCCATATATTGTCTCTAATGGATTATCATCATAATCCTAGAAGTTAAGTTATCCTGTTAGCTTTAATAATATGAAACTAATAGTTGGCTTATTTTAGAAATCAATCCACATTTTAATAAACACTTATGAACAAAGATAATAAAATTATACTTGTAAATATCTTGGGCTAAAAGACAATTAGTACAGTTCATCCACAAAATGAATTTATTAAAAGTGCTGTCCGTCACTTAACCTTTTAAATGTTATTTAAAAAGGGATTTTGTAACACATGATAATTCTTTTAACTAATATTGCTTATAATTTCTTAGTTGTTTTACATGTTATAAATATGCCAACTGCATGATTTTGTTATTTAATCTTGTGATGATAAAAAAAACTTACACAATTCAATCACTAGTATTGTAGTTTGAGAAAAATGAAAATAATGCTTGATACCTTAGTTGGATACACATCAGATGTTGCAGAAGCGCCAGACGAAGAAGGATCAGTTAACTCCTTGTTTGTAAACTTCATAGGGGTGGGACTGTAGTCCAAACTACTCACTGGCTTTGCTCCCACAGATACACTGATCACTAAGCCCTCTACACAGACTAAGTTTCCCCAGTAGCTTTGAATTAGAAGCAGAATTAAGTTAATTTTGTACACAGTGACAATAAAAATTTGTAACCAAGGTTGAAATAAAGGGCATGGAAGGGGCAGATTCCCGTTTCTCCCAAAACCACTTCCATAGAAAGAAAATACAATGTTCTGAGAAAATGTTGAATTTAAAATGTCTTTGTCGCCTTAGAGTCCCTTTTGGCACCCACCTAACTAACCTCATGTGTGTATGTCGGTGTATTGTTATTACCAAAACAAAAAAGAATTGCCCTCAATTGTAAAGTGGACCTAATGAAAAAACATCAAATCTATGTTTTAGGTATAATCATGATGAATTTTGTACATATACTTACCGAGAATTTAAACTTTTTGGTGTTACGTGTTTAGTTCCAAAGCTCCCAGAAAATGCAACACAGAATTCTTTCATTTCCTTAACATATGTTGGATCGATATTAGACACATATTCCTTAAGGGCTTTTTTAAATGCAGTTTGCTCCTCAAAAGCATTTTCTAATAGTTTTTCGGCTCGAGGTGGATTCTTTCTTCTTAAATCATCTATATTTACAACCAGACGTTTTGATTTCTTCAAAATCATTACTTTTACTTTCTCCGCATACAAGCCTTGGTCTTCCTAAAATCGATAGCCGATATAAAAATAAAACAGCATTTACATGCCATACCATTTTAACACAAAGTTTTATAAGTATGTAGGTATTTTAACTTACTTGATCGTCTAAAAATTGGAGATATTCTTTTTGTAAATCTCGTACACGTTGGTCGAAATCTCTTACTTCCATTGCGACAACTTCGAACTTAATAGCTCAATACTACAACAATACAAACTAACTCAAAACGACGAAACGATAATAAATAAAATTTAGTACAGTTTCATTACAGTTAAAGTTTGAGAATTGGAAGTCAATGTCAATGTCATCATCACGCAGTTTTCCCGCTAAGACAAACTTCATAATGATATTTTCAATATGGCTACTTGCCCTATTGAGCCAGTCATTTACATGACATCGCAACATTGATTAGTTTTTAATCGTTACTTGGTTTTTACCAGTTATTTTACTAAAAAAAACAAAAAATATAATATTGTATATACATTTTGGATTGATGTATGTATCTTTCAATTGATTGTTTTAATTTAGTGTCGAGTTTCCTTACAAATTAACCAGAACGTAAAATTTCATTTTATTAATTTTGATTTACGAAGTCATAACTTTTGTGAGTACGATTGAATAATTAACAATAATTTATAGATATGTGCTTGTTTATAGACTTGTGTTGTAAAAAGGAAAAAGTTCGACATGATTTCTATAGTTGTACTGTAACAAACTTATAAAAATGTTTAATATTGAGTCCTGCGTCACACCAATATTACTTAGTTATATAGACAAGTACGCAAAGACTTCAGGCCGGCCGATGCACAAGTAAGTAATAGACAATAGAGCATAAGCTTAATAATTTAAAAAATATTGAACTGTACTGCTTTGTCACAACATGTAGCTCTCGTCGTCCCTCAGACCCAATGTGCAATGAATTATTAAGAATAGTATCTGTTCTTTCATAGTGGTGTTATGGGACAGAGGGACTCTCCCCCTCTCTCTACACTACTTATAAAACCTGCCTTTATATGAAGTCATACCATGTGAAATGTTCTAAGTTGTACCATATAACAGTCATCACCCCATTGTCACAACTCTCATGCAACACAGAGTTTATTGTCTTATATTTTCAGGTATCATTATGGGGTGGAGGTGTTGCACTTCATAATCTAGTTCTTAAACCTGATGTCTTGCAGCAAGTTGTAGCTCTGCCATTTACCCTTGTCTCAGGTCGTATCCATGAGCTTCTTATCAGGGTACCATGGACCAAGATTATGTCTGAACCCATAACTATTACTATTGATACTATAGGTAAGTTTGAATGTTACTTAAGGTAAAACCACCAGTAATTGACACTGCATCAATAGTTGACACTTTGATGAAGAAAATTAAATATCAAGAATAAAAAAGTAGCCAATGATAGACATTGTGTGTATGATATAGTATAGAGATCTAGCGGTACCAACAAAAACTATCGTGGCGTTTTAACGTCATCGCTAGTCACAGCGTTCAATCCATGGCAGTCGGTTGTTTCGCGCCATATATATTGTTATTTTCGTGTGCAATTTGTTAAGAACAAGCTGAAAGATTAATATTGGAAAGGTACGTAATCTTTTATAATTATGAATAAACATTAATTGTATCCTTTATATTAGAGTCTGAAGTGTGAATGCATGTCATTTAACATGACAAACAATAAAAAAATAAATAAATAAGGGGTCATGTCATTTACTGATTCTTAAAACGACTTAAGATTGAGTAGTTGACATGTGCTGTCAACTAATGGATTTTCATGAAATTTATTAATATCGTGTAATTTATGTGTCATCTTGCTGCTTATACATTAAATTACTCTATTATATCTTCTAAAATAATTTAAAACCATTTTGTTCAGTAGTTGACAGGAGATGTCAACTATTAGATATTTAGGTGTCAACTATCGAATTATTTTTCTTTCGTTTTGTAGATGCCACCGACAAAAGGAATTTTTAGGAATTATACACAAGAGGCTATGGAAGCAGCGGTAGAAGATGTGCGCTTACATAAAACTCCTTATAAGACTGCTGCAAAAAAAATTTACGTACCAAGGATTACACTAAAGTACAAGGTTGAAGGAAAACATCCAATTGATCGGTAAGTCAGTTTTAAATATATTAAGCGAGTGTATATACTAAATTTAGCTGTAAGTGCGTCAATAAAATAACATTGTTGTAGATATGTATTTACTTCCTAATTTTATTTCTAGAAAAATGGGGCCGCCAGCCATATTGAGTAGAACAGAGGAAAAAACTATTGTAGATTGGATTTTTGAAATGGCCCGTGCAGGATTTCCCGTCACTATGAAGGAGGTTGTCTTTAGTGTGCAGCGTCTATTAACAGAATTAAAAAGGCTGAACCCGTTTAAAGACAATTGCCCAGGAAAATTGTGGATGAAAGGATTCATGAAGAGGAATCCTGGGATAAGTGTTCGTATGTCTCAAAAGCTTACAAGATCAAGAGCTGTTATATCCAAGGAACAAAGTTTAAATTGGTTTAATGAAGTAGAGACATTTTTGTATCAGACTCAACAAAAAGACATTTTACAAGATCCAAGAAGGATCTTTAATACAGATGAAACTGCTTTTTTTTAAAACCGAAGGGTGGTAAAGTTTTAGCACAAAAAGGGCACAAGACAGTATATCAGCAAGTTAATCTAGATGAGAAAGAATGCCTAACCGTCTTTATCACAGGTAGCACATCTGGTGCTATACCTCCTCCAACAATTTTGTTTAAATATAAAAGAATCCCACAAGAAATTGTGCAGAATTTTCCTCCAGAATGGGGTCTGGGAAAAACAGATTCTGGTTGGATGACTTGTGAGGCGTTCTTCGAATTTATTGCCGACATTTTTCATCCTTGGCTGAAGAAAGAAAGTATTCCTTAGCCAGTCATTCTTTTCATGGACGGGCATGCGTCTCATCTAAGTCTACAAGTGAGTCAGTTTTGCGAAAAAAATGGCATCATCTTCATTGCCCTGTACCCCAATGCAACACACCTATTACAGCCAATGGATGTTGCTGTATTCAGAACTCTGAAAGAGCATTGGAAAAAGAGGGTACACGAATGGAAAATATCTAATTTGGAAGCTCCAATCTTAAAGAAAAAAGATTTTCCAAAACTTCTGAAAGAAGTTATCGACACTACACTGAACGCGACAATCTTCGAAAATGGTTTTAGAAAATGTGGGCTATTTCCGTGGCACCCGGAAATAGTCACTGTTCCATTAAACAATGAATACCTTCATAATCAAGTCACAAATGTTGAGGGACATGTTGACAAGTCACAATTGTCTTAATTTGAACATACTATGTCAACTACTGAAAATAACAAGTGTCAACTACTACATATTTTTGTTTTTACTAGGTGTCAACTACTAAGTTACTACCTTCATTTTATTAAAAAATACATAAAAAATATGCATCAGTTTTATTTAACCAATTCTTGTCATATTCTGAAAGTGTAATAATTTGCGCAACTATTACCAAGTAGAAACTCCCTGTAAGATGATTTCATACCAAACTATGTCTATAGACATACAAATAAACCCTAATAAAGGTGTCATCTACTGGATAGTTTCCCTTAAATTATTGCCTTGCAAACTTGTAAAAAAAATTATGGAACAAAACCACAACAACATACACATAATTAATTTCTATGCATACTCTAGACATTTTGGCCTATATGGTTTTTACCTTAACTTTAATATTTGACAGAATGTATCTTGAGTCTTCATTCCACACCTGAAGAGAGTCCGCAACCTGAACTACCAAGGTACAGTTTATAAATTTGTCTTTTTGATATTTTCACTTGCACTTAATAATCTGCAAAAGAAAGAGTCCAAATTGTATGTTGTTTTTTATATTAATATAGAAGGGGTAAATTTGCAGGTTCTCCATCTTTCTTGATAAGTCCGCTCGTCTTACAATTTGGTGGGAAACGACTCGACTCCAGACGGGCGTCAAAAAGCTTACGGAGTCGGCACCTCTAGAGCCAGTAACAACTCGCGACCAGGAATACCATCGAGACCTGCTCTAGGTCCGGAGAGGTATATTACACTTAAGCCGATCCTGGCGTACTGCCACTCGTTTTCAAAATATAATGTTAATCATCAGAGTCATCATTCTTTATGATAGTCAAATTACTGAAGTAATTAAATTAAAATTAAAAATAAAGTAAATTGAATCTGGAGATTAACCTTTTTTATTTTAAGTTCAAATTTTGCCTGGCATTTATTTCTAGATTGATATATTAATTCCATCCATAAGGAATTGTTTATGAGAGGATCACAAACAGCCTTCTTTTGAACGAACCGGAGCTCATCTAGGGACTTGGCTCTGCTAGAGATCATATAACTTTTTAATATTAAACGTATTATAGCCAACATAGGACAACTGGACCATTACGCCTTCGTCGAGTTATAAAGTAAAACGAGGAAATTTTGAACTAATCAGTTTATTTAATACTTTGCTTACAAAACCATTTTTAGAACTGGAATGTATGAAAATAATAACACAAAATAAAAGGCACTGAGATTCATGTTCCTTTTTGCCTTAACGTAAATACTAGTGCCTGACCACAAATCTCATCAGCCCCCTGATTGGGTTATGTTGCAATGGTCAAGCACATGGCACTTTTCTTATAATTATTTAATAACAACCTCATAAATCAACACTAAATACACTAAAGAGATCATTATTATTCATTGGTTAGAACATTTCTCTTACGATGGAGACACCTCAGGAGGTTTACGTCTAATGAGGAGCACAAGATCCATCATCACGCCCTGGTTATATTGAGGTCTCTGGTCTAGTTAACACTGGACAGTTTCATTTAATCTTATATTACCGTAAGAATTGAGTTTGCTTACAAAAGTATTTCTAGAACTACAATATATGAAAATAAAACTCTATTTATAATTTGTTTCGTTTGAATTAGTAACAAAAATATGAATAATATTTAAACATAACATTTGAAGTCTTCATATAATATAAACAGGAACTTTATGATTAATTTTTGACAAATTAAATCATCTATTTTTAGCACGGAGTTATCACAGTGCAGGTAGGGAACCATGAATATTTTGTTCACGTCCAAATTAAACGACAGTAAAAGGCAAAGGCAGATTCATGTTCCTATTAAGATGATCCCTGCTTTTTGCCTTAATGTAAATACTAGTGCCTGGCCACAAATCTCATCAGCCCCTGATTGGGTTATGTTGCAATGGTCAAGCACATGGCACTTTTCTTATAATTATTTAATAACAACCTCATAAATCAACACTAAAGAGATCATTATTATTCATTGGTTAGAACATTTCTCTTACGATGGAGACACCTCAGGAGGTTTACGTCTAATGAGGAGCACAAGATCCATCATCACGCCCTGGTTATATTGAGGTCTCTGGCCTAGTTAACACTGGACAGTTTCATTTAATCTTATATTACCGTAAGAATTGAGTTTGCTTACAAAAGTATTTCTAGAACTACAATATATGAAAATAAAACTCTATTTATAATTTGTTTCGTTTGAATTAGTAACAAAAATATGAATAATATTTAAACATAACATTTGAAGTCTTCATATAATATAAACAGGAACTTTATGATTAATTTTTGACAAATTAAATCATCTATTTTTAGCACGCAGTTATCACAGTGCAGGTAGGGAACCATGAATATTTTGTTCACGTCCAAATTAAACGACAGTAAAAGGCAAAGGCAGATTCATGGTCCTATCAAGATGATCCCTGCTTTTTGCCTTAATGTAAATACTAGTGCCTGGCCACAAATCTCATCAGCAATTTTGCAATGGTCAAGCACTTGTTTATTTGGCACTTTTCTTATAAATCTTTAATAATAAACTAATAAATAAACAATAGATAATGTAGAACAATAAGCCTGGATCTGAACGTGTGTATGAACATCCAATACATTTCCCATTGACCATTCTCCTGTCCTTTCCTTTATACTACAAGTTTGGCAATATCCTTCCAACTCTGGATTATGTTATGAGGTGGGATAAATGGTTTGGACAAGGAGAGTTTTACATAGGAATGTGGAAGGATACATAGGAAGGGCGGGGCACACCGAAGAAAAGATCTATGGATTTTTGTAAATGATGTTAGGTTGACCTTCTAAACTGTTTACACGTTCCCTTTGTTACCGGGCCACCACTCCCGCACGAACTCCACCTCATCGTCCCAATCTTGCTCCTGAAAATTAAAATATACCGATTATATATACACGCACACACACACACACACACATATATATATATTCTACCTTCTATTTCTATTACTCACATGGGCAACCGTAACGCGAACTAGCTGCCGTCAAGGTTGCCACTTGTTTGATATGGATGTGTGGTAGGGTCAGATTTGGAATGACTTTAAGGACAGCAGTGGAGGTCGTTCTCATGCCACCAGTTGTCACCTATACGCTAGTCTCTGACAGCTTCTAAGTTTGTTCTACGTGCGGTTATCTCTTTGGGTTTGGTCCACCAAATGATAGCACCGTAGATGATCATAGGTCGAATGACTACTACGGTCGACTATAACCACAACTTGGTGTAAGCCGCCATCGTTAATCGTTTATCTACGCGGTAGGTATATAAGACTTATTGACGATGAGATTTAGTTTTCTGCGAATTGCTTCTCTAATAACTATAAAATATTTATGAAATGTATGTTTTTAGTAGTAGTTTTGAATGTTATGTAAGACACTGACCCCTCGCGGCTTCTTGGCTCGCAACTGCTTGTCGCGCACTCCGTCGGACGCCGCGCCACCGTCGTCGGACTTCGTCGTCTCGTCTTCGGAAGTTACGAGCTGGTAGCTGGAGGTCGCGCGCCGCTTGTTACGATTCTCGATTTCTATTCCCTGATAAATATTTACAGGATTCTTTGAACATGGATAATATTATTTACACAAAACAAATACAAACCTTAGAGTAAAAGTAAACCTGCATGAGATAGGAAACATTTTTAAGGTGACATTTGTGAAAGGTCGATTTTGAGTATAATGTGTGAGACTCACCTCTCGCGACTGTTTGGCGCGCCCTCTGTCGGGTGCCGCGATCTTGTCGCTGGACGTCGAGTAATCTTCGTCGGGCGGCAAGTACTCTACGTCGGGCGTCGAGCCCTCGTCGTCGGGCGCCGAGCCCTCGTCGTCGGGCGCCGAGCCCTCGTCGCCGGGCGGCAAGTACTCTACGTCGGGCGCCGAGCTCTCGTCATCGGGCGCCGAGCCCTCGCCGCCGGGCGGCAAGTACTCTACGTCGGGCGCAGAGTTCTCGTCGTCGGGCGCCGAGCCCTCGTCGTCGGGCGCCGAGCCCTCGTCGTCGGGCGCCGAGCCCTCGTCGTCGGGCGCCGAGCTCTCGTCATCGGGCGCCGAGCCCTCGTCGCCGGGCGGCAAGTACTCTACGTCGGGCGCAGAGTTCTCGTCGTCGGGCGCCGAGCCCTCGTCGTCGGGCGCCGAGCCCTCGTCGTCGGGCGCCGAGCTCTCTGCGTCGGCCGCCGAGCCCTCGTCGCCGGGCGGCAAGTACTCTACGTCGGGCGCCGAGCCCTCGTCATCGGGCGCCGAGCCCTCGTCGCCGGGCGGCAAGTACTCTACGTCGGGCGCCGAGTTCTCGTCGTCGGGCGGCAAGTACTCTACGTCGGGCGACGAGCCCTCGTCGTCAGGCGGCAAGTACTCTACGTCGGGCGGCAAGTACTCTACGTCGGGCGTCGAGCCCTCGTCGTCGGGCGCCGAGCCCTCGTCGTCGGGCGCCGAGCCCTCGTCGTCGGGCGCCGAGCCCTCGTCGTCGGGCGCCGAGCCCTCGTCGTCGGGCGCCGAGCTCTCTGCGTCGGCCGCCGAGCCCTCGTCGTCGGGCGGCAAGTACTCTACGTCGGGCGTAACATCCTCGCTGCAGGGCGAATACATGTGTTCGTTGCCGTACCGCTTTTCTTCTCCCAACACCTGATAAATAATTACAGGATTCTATATTAACCATTTACCCGGATATTTTTTTTGGCGGCTCTATGCCACCCTCTCGTTCCCCTAACAATGTATTGGTCAGGGATCTTTTTGCGGGGTAAATAATTTTTTCAGGTATAATTGTATTTTTAACTTTAGATCTACTACTGTGCATTACTAATACACTTACTACATATATCACATTTTATACCTTATTTCATATTGTATTACCCGGATTTTAGTCGTTTAACTGGGGCGAGGACCGCCAAAGAACGAGCAGCAGCTACCTTTAAAACGATGCAACAGACTGCCAAGCGTGATCATTACGGCACAACCACCGATGATGGCAACCACAAAAAAAATGGTCCCCAGTACCCGAATCCGCATCTCATGGGCAGCATTCGGGATGTTGCTCTGTCTGTCTGTCCCTTGTCCCAACACCACCATCACTTACCGCAGTGTGTCAGGAAGAAACTGCGAAAGTTTAGGAGCAGTGTGTGTAGCCAGTGATATATTACGATACTGAGACGTGGTCCCTCACTGCGAGCATCATTAGACGGCTCAAGGTAACTTAATGAGCAATGCCCAGAGTCTTTCTGCGTGATCGCATTAGAAATGATGTAATCAGGGGTAGCACCAAAGTAACCGACCAACGTTGCCTGAAGTACTGCAAGCCGTGATTGACAATGGGCCGTACACATTGCTTGCAGAATTGATGGCGATGGAGCCAGAACGTCGTTAAGTATATATATATATATATAACCTTCTGAAAGTAAGAGAATTCCACCAGTTCAACAGCGGCGCGAGCGTCTTCCTCGAGGATCTGTGAGCTGAAGCGGCACTTGGCGTGCGCTGTAGCCAGACGGATCAGCGTCTCCACAGCCCGCGGATTCACGGGCGGCGTCTGTATAACGAAAGCGAAATTTATTCATAAAGTTGTTTGACAATTTCATTTTTCACACATAGACCACATCCTTTGAGAATATCGGTGGGAGGTATGTAGCGAGATGCAGCAAAGAGAGGCAGGCGTTCGTTAATCGTCATAAAAGAGAAAAATCGATTATGCAAAGGTACTCGTACTGATATGGTAGAAAATTGTAATAAAATAAATTATTTAAAGAATCCATGGCAAAATGAACAGAGTGCAAGAATAACAAATCTATATATATTAATATAGTGTCATACAATCGTGTCCGGCATTCGCAGGCGCGTGTACTCGCTGGCGATAACTTCTTGCGCCTCGTCCGTCATCTCGGGCTCGAGGAGGCTCGCCAGGTAGATATATTTGCGAATGAAGCGCGTGTTCAGGATCTGGTCCTCCTTGCTGCGAGTGTTAGCATGCAAAAGAGGATTGTATACCTCGTAAATTGACTCATTTGATTCCTGCAAAAATCGAACGAATTTAAATATATATATGTATATATATAAAAGGCGGTGTGTGTATCTATATTCCGTATGGACTACGAAACGGCTGGACCTATTTGGATAGAATTATCAGAATCTTTCAGAATCGTCTAGCAGGTGTCCCTTCTCCCTTGATGTTTGGTAGCAACCGGATCGAAATAATAAGTACTCCCGGGGCGAGTCTTAATAAACGTACTCACGCCACTTAACAAAATATGAGAGCAGCATTTGGCGAGACAACGTTTTACTCGAAGGTCATAGAATTGTAAAGGAAAATAAACCGACCGAGGGAAACTAACAAATAAGTGTGTTAAAATAAACATGAACTTACGTCAACTTCTTCATTATCAGGTATCTCTTGCTTGTCTTGCTCTTCTTGATTTCTAAAAAAAAACCAAATCGTTAACTAAATGGCATGTGAAAACAGCTACTTAATAACACCTAAAGAGTTATAGATATGTACATTGCGACCCTGGGAAAATAAGAAAATGTGAGGATGGGAATAAGGAAAAACAAGTACCTAATCAGATGGAATGCAGAAATACTTGTCCTTGGTCGGTATTCTGAGGGGTAGTTGCAATGCCTTCCTTGAATTGGAATGCAACATCTACTGGCCAATATAACGCCAAATTACGTAAGCCTTATCTAAATCCCGGTCCTTAACCCAGAAGTGTAGGCAGATCACGGATTTAGCATAACGGGCTTTTATGTCTACTCTTAATACCGCCATACTGTAACGTCACCAACCTATCTATCTAATCTATCTAAGTGTCGGTATAAGTTCACCTAGGTCCTAGGACAACCCCTACCTACCTACGTACCACTCACTGCCCCTCACTTTCGCAACACAATCGTCACTAAGTTACATCTAAAGGTTAATACCTGAATCTCCTCTTGGCTAGCATGTTTTCTGCGATAAGGGTGTCGCGATCGTCGTCCGCGCTGTCCTGCATCACGAACAGAAGGTCGAAACGTGACAGCAATGAGTTCGGTAGGCCAATGTTCTCCATCGGGGTTTTGTTTTCATCATACTGAGGACATACATGTTTAGAAATTTGTAATTGCCACCTTATCTATTAGATAATTATTACTTGATTTCTGCATGGTCCCATACAGGTACAGATTTAATAATAAGTTATTAAATAAAGCAGTAAAGTAACCACAACTAAGCTGAGCTAACATAAACAGTTATAGTGATACTTATTAAAAATATTATATTAGGTCAGCGGGTAGAATAAGTTTGTTCGTATTTTTATGTATACACATTCAAGTAAATTTTTCTCCTTGTTTACTAACATGTGAATATGGCACCTGAATTGATTGATGATCCTCTCCCCCCCCCCCTTATACAACGGAATGTGACACTCAAATTCGACTCGACGTCCACATAAACTTAAACACTAGATGGCCAACGGCGACTTACGCAAGGGTTCAATCTAATGGTTTTTTCGATTTAATAGTGTTGGCCTGACAGGTTTAGCGTGGAAACCCACTTGTTATTTATCGATGTATGTATATAATTTTGCTTCTGATTAAATAACAAAAATTCCTTATACTCTTACTTATCTTGTACCAGTATAATGGTATCAAAACCAGTAAAGACTTTTCCCCGATCTATTATTATTTGTACTAGTAGATACGGTAAATAAATCCTTAAAGCTTGTTGACTTACCAAGCCAAAAAAACAGTTACTGGCCGCTAGCACGCGGCAGCGCGCGTTGAGCGAGGTGTGCACGCCAGGGTTCCTGATCATCACACGACCTTGCTCCATCACGTCGTGGATCGCCGAGCAGTCTATATTTGACATCGTGTCGAAGTGGTCCATACAGAGCACACCGCGATCGGCCAGCACCATGGCACCCGCTTCCAGTCTAAATTAAGCATACATTTACATTGTTTATTAAGCACAACAATTACTGCTAACCGGTTAACAGAGCTCTTTTAAGAGCTTGGAGTTTACTCCAATACACCTCTTAACATATTAAAATTGTAATTAAACGATATAAAAAAATAATAATTGAATAAGCTCTTTGACTAGTGGCTACACAATGGTATACATTGGCCCTCTTGCATAAGGCTAGGTTAGATTACCAGTCCTGAATGTTGCATTGGTTACAATTAAGACAACAAACACTAAAATGTTGAACAATAAAAAAGCCGACTTAAAAATATATATTCAAAACAAAAAAATGCAATATACATTATAAAATAATTTTACGCAATTAAATATAAAAATTAATTCTTAATCATATTTAGTTTTGCAGTCGGCATCAACCAAGGAAATATCAAATTACACGAATGAGTTAAGAAAACTTTTTTACAAAAAATCTTTACTCTCTTGCATGTAAGTATGTTTTGCCTTCTACTTTCATTTTGATTACCTCCTATGCCCAGTCTCCGGGTCTGTGGTGACCGCAGCAGTGAGACCACCACCCGGGGTGCCCCTGCCCGTGGTGACAATCACGTGCGCCGCCGTCCGCTGCACGGCGCGCAGCAGCTGGGACTTCGTCTCCAATGTTTCTCCGATCAGCAGAATGTTAATATCACTATAATTAAAAACATCTGATTACAGATACAGTGTTCTTATGGAAGCAACTATCAGCACTGTGGTCACTTTACTCATTAGGCAATTCACATCAATATTAATATACAAGACATAAATACTTTCAATTCATATTGAATTCTTTGATGTCTTGGTAATCAAATGTTTTAATGTCTCAGCTGCAGGATTGTTGCATTGTCCATACATGATATAAGGAGAGGATCATAGCAATACTACTTTTAATACAAAACTAACTCACCCCTTTAATCTCGTGCCATCAGGCAGTATCTTCCCCACGCCCCCAAGTAGTAAGCAAAGAATAGCCTTCTTGATATAATCATAACCGATAGTAGATGGAGCAAGGGACTTGCTGACCATTTCAAACATGTCTGTGTTGCTCTGTCTGGCAAGCCTCTTGCACTGTTGAATGTCTCCATCAGTAATAGTCAGGTTGGTCTTCTGTTTAATTTCTGTTACATTGTTTGCTGTTAGGGCTGGTCTGAAATTTTTTGTAATAAATTCGATGAGAATAGTAGATTCCGTTCTGAGTATTGGTTTGGCTAGACTGATCTGCCCACACGCACATAAAAGCTAGTTGTGGATTTGCAGAAATGTAGCTGCCAATTACTATATCTTGCATTTTTAAATGTGGGCGGATAATTGTAGTTTGAATATTGATAAATAATCAGTGTTTAATCTATTTTATAAAACAGGACAAGAAATGATATTTAAATTGACACTTTCTTAAATACATTTTTGATGTTGCATTTTTTATTTACTTTGAAGAAAGCTACAAAACATGATAACTCACTAATAGTTCACTCTTGCATAATGCATAGGGGTCAAAATTATCACAAATAGTCACCTATCGTCACCTCCTAACTGTATATTCAGATGCCAAACTGATTCTAACCTTGTATTTTTATGGTTTACCTGAAAGTCCTTGGGATAGGTACCCCCTGGCTACTAGCTGGTAAGGTGCCTTGATAACATGGCAAACACCCATAACTTCCAACAATCTGCACTCTATCTCCAGGCTTGCACATATTCACCAGATCATCATAACAAACCACCTCCACACAGCAGGGCTGCTGTCCGGCCAGTACTGCCTCCGGCATCTCTTGTAGTGTAAATATCTGATGATCCGTGTACTGAGATAAGCCATATATTGTCTCTAATGGATTATCATCATAATCCTAGAAGTTAAGTTATCCTGTTAGCTTTAATAATATGAAACTAATAGTTGGCTTATTTTAGAAATCAATCCACATTTTAATAAACACTTATGAACAAAGATAATAAAATTATACTTGTAAATATCTTGGGCTAAAAGACAATTAGTACAGTTCATCCACAAAATGAATTTATTAAAAGTGCTGTCCGTCACTTAACCTTTTAAATGTTATTTAAAAAGGGATTTTGTAACACATGATAATTCTTTTAACTAATATTGCTTATAATTTCTTAGTTGTTTTACATGTTATAAATATGCCAACTGCATGATTTTGTTATTTAATCTTGTGATGATAAAAAAAACTTACACAATTCAATCACTAGTATTGTAGTTTGAGAAAAATGAAAATAATGCTTGATACCTTAGTTGGATACACATCAGATGTTGCAGAAGCGCCAGACGAAGAAGGATCAGTTAACTCCTTGTTTGTAAACTTCATAGGGGTGGGACTGTAGTCCAAACTACTCACTGGCTTTGCTCCCACAGATACACTGATCACTAAGCCCTCTACACAGACTAAGTTTCCCCAGTAGCTTTGAATTAGAAGCAGAATTAAGTTAATTTTGTACACAGTGACAATAAAAATTTGTAACCAAGGTTGAAATAAAGGGCATGGAAGGGGCAGATTCCCGTTTCTCCCAAAACCACTTCCATAGAAAGAAAATACAATGTTCTGAGAAAATGTTGAATTTAAAATGTCTTTGTCGCCTTAGAGTCCCTTTTGGCACCCACCTAACTAACCTCATGTGTGTATGTCGGTGTATTGTTATTACCAAAACAAAAAAGAATTGCCCTCAATTGTAAAGTGGACCTAATGAAAAAACATCAAATCTATGTTTTAGGTATAATCATGATGAATTTTGTACATATACTTACCGAGAATTTAAACTTTTTGGTGTTACGTGTTTAGTTCCAAAGCTCCCAGAAAATGCAACACAGAATTCTTTCATTTCCTTAACATATGTTGGATCGATATTAGACACATATTCCTTAAGGGCTTTTTTAAATGCAGTTTGCTCCTCAAAAGCATTTTCTAATAGTTTTTCGGCTCGAGGTGGATTCTTTCTTCTTAAATCATCTATATTTACAACCAGACGTTTTGATTTCTTCAAAATCATTACTTTTACTTTCTCCGCATACAAGCCTTGGTCTTCCTAAAATCGATAGCCGATATAAAAATAAAACAGCATTTACATGCCATACCATTTTAACACAAAGTTTTATAAGTATGTAGGTATTTTAACTTACTTGATCGTCTAAAAATTGGAGATATTCTTTTTGTAAATCTCGTACACGTTGGTCGAAATCTCTTACTTCCATTGCGACAACTTCGAACTTAATAGCTCAATACTACAACAATACAAACTAACTCAAAACGACGAAACGATAATAAATAAAATTTAGTACAGTTTCATTACAGTTAAAGTTTGAGAATTGGAAGTCAATGTCAATGTCATCATCACGCAGTTTTCCCGCTAAGACAAACTTCATAATGATATTTTCAATATGGCTACTTGCCCTATTGAGCCAGTCATTTACATGACATCGCAACATTGATTAGTTTTTAATCGTTACTTGGTTTTTACCAGTTATTTTACTAAAAAAAACAAAAAATATAATATTGTATATACATTTTGGATTGATGTATGTATCTTTCAATTGATTGTTTTAATTTAGTGTCGAGTTTCCTTACAAATTAACCAGAACGTAAAATTTCATTTTATTAATTTTGATTTACGAAGTCATAACTTTTGTGAGTACGATTGAATAATTAACAATAATTTATAGATATGTGCTTGTTTATAGACTTGTGTTGTAAAAAGGAAAAAGTTCGACATGATTTCTATAGTTGTACTGTAACAAACTTATAAAAATGTTTAATATTGAGTCCTGCGTCACACCAATATTACTTAGTTATATAGACAAGTACGCAAAGACTTCAGGCCGGCCGATGCACAAGTAAGTAATAGACAATAGAGCATAAGCTTAATAATTTAAAAAATATTGAACTGTACTGCTTTGTCACAACATGTAGCTCTCGTCGTCCCTCAGACCCAATGTGCAATGAATTATTAAGAATAGTATCTGTTCTTTCATAGTGGTGTTATGGGACAGAGGGACTCTCCCCCTCTCTCTACACTACTTATAAAACCTGCCTTTATATGAAGTCATACCATGTGAAATGTTCTAAGTTGTACCATATAACAGTCATCACCCCATTGTCACAACTCTCATGCAACACAGAGTTTATTGTCTTATATTTTCAGGTATCATTATGGGGTGGAGGTGTTGCACTTCATAATCTAGTTCTTAAACCTGATGTCTTGCAGCAAGTTGTAGCTCTGCCATTTACCCTTGTCTCAGGTCGTATCCATGAGCTTCTTATCAGGGTACCATGGACCAAGATTATGTCTGAACCCATAACTATTACTATTGATACTATAGGTAAGTTTGAATGTTACTTAAGGTAAAACCACCAGTAATTGACACTGCATCAATAGTTGACACTTTGATGAAGAAAATTAAATATCAAGAATAAAAAAGTAGCCAATGATAGACATTGTGTGTATGATATAGTATAGAGATCTAGCGGTACCAACAAAAACTATCGTGGCGTTTTAACGTCATCGCTAGTCACAGCGTTCAATCCATGGCAGTCGGTTGTTTCGCGCCATATATATTGTTATTTTCGTGTGCAATTTGTTAAGAACAAGCTGAAAGATTAATATTGGAAAGGTACGTAATCTTTTATAATTATGAATAAACATTAATTGTATCCTTTATATTAGAGTCTGAAGTGTGAATGCATGTCATTTAACATGACAAACAATAAAAAAATAAATAAATAAGGGGTCATGTCATTTACTGATTCTTAAAACGACTTAAGATTGAGTAGTTGACATGTGCTGTCAACTAATGGATTTTCATGAAATTTATTAATATCGTGTAATTTATGTGTCATCTTGCTGCTTATACATTAAATTACTCTATTATATCTTCTAAAATAATTTAAAACCATTTTGTTCAGTAGTTGACAGGAGATGTCAACTATTAGATATTTAGGTGTCAACTATCGAATTATTTTTCTTTCGTTTTGTAGATGCCACCGACAAAAGGAATTTTTAGGAATTATACACAAGAGGCTATGGAAGCAGCGGTAGAAGATGTGCGCTTACATAAAACTCCTTATAAGACTGCTGCAAAAAAAATTTACGTACCAAGGATTACACTAAAGTACAAGGTTGAAGGAAAACATCCAATTGATCGGTAAGTCAGTTTTAAATATATTAAGCGAGTGTATATACTAAATTTAGCTGTAAGTGCGTCAATAAAATAACATTGTTGTAGATATGTATTTACTTCCTAATTTTATTTCTAGAAAAATGGGGCCGCCAGCCATATTGAGTAGAACAGAGGAAAAAACTATTGTAGATTGGATTTTTGAAATGGCCCGTGCAGGATTTCCCGTCACTATGAAGGAGGTTGTCTTTAGTGTGCAGCGTCTATTAACAGAATTAAAAAGGCTGAACCCGTTTAAAGACAATTGCCCAGGAAAATTGTGGATGAAAGGATTCATGAAGAGGAATCCTGGGATAAGTGTTCGTATGTCTCAAAAGCTTACAAGATCAAGAGCTGTTATATCCAAGGAACAAAGTTTAAATTGGTTTAATGAAGTAGAGACATTTTTGTATCAGACTCAACAAAAAGACATTTTACAAGATCCAAGAAGGATCTTTAATACAGATGAAACTGCTTTTTTTTAAAACCGAAGGGTGGTAAAGTTTTAGCACAAAAAGGGCACAAGACAGTATATCAGCAAGTTAATCTAGATGAGAAAGAATGCCTAACCGTCTTTATCACAGGTAGCACATCTGGTGCTATACCTCCTCCAACAATTTTGTTTAAATATAAAAGAATCCCACAAGAAATTGTGCAGAATTTTCCTCCAGAATGGGGTCTGGGAAAAACAGATTCTGGTTGGATGACTTGTGAGGCGTTCTTCGAATTTATTGCCGACATTTTTCATCCTTGGCTGAAGAAAGAAAGTATTCCTTAGCCAGTCATTCTTTTCATGGACGGGCATGCGTCTCATCTAAGTCTACAAGTGAGTCAGTTTTGCGAAAAAAATGGCATCATCTTCATTGCCCTGTACCCCAATGCAACACACCTATTACAGCCAATGGATGTTGCTGTATTCAGAACTCTGAAAGAGCATTGGAAAAAGAGGGTACACGAATGGAAAATATCTAATTTGGAAGCTCCAATCTTAAAGAAAAAAGATTTTCCAAAACTTCTGAAAGAAGTTATCGACACTACACTGAACGCGACAATCTTCGAAAATGGTTTTAGAAAATGTGGGCTATTTCCGTGGCACCCGGAAATAGTCACTGTTCCATTAAACAATGAATACCTTCATAATCAAGTCACAAATGTTGAGGGACATGTTGACAAGTCACAATTGTCTTAATTTGAACATACTATGTCAACTACTGAAAATAACAAGTGTCAACTACTACATATTTTTGTTTTTACTAGGTGTCAACTACTAAGTTACTACCTTCATTTTATTAAAAAATACATAAAAAATATGCATCAGTTTTATTTAACCAATTCTTGTCATATTCTGAAAGTGTAATAATTTGCGCAACTATTACCAAGTAGAAACTCCCTGTAAGATGATTTCATACCAAACTATGTCTATAGACATACAAATAAACCCTAATAAAGGTGTCATCTACTGGATAGTTTCCCTTAAATTATTGCCTTGCAAACTTGTAAAAAAAATTATGGAACAAAACCACAACAACATACACATAATTAATTTCTATGCATACTCTAGACATTTTGGCCTATATGGTTTTTACCTTAACTTTAATATTTGACAGAATGTATCTTGAGTCTTCATTCCACACCTGAAGAGAGTCCGCAACCTGAACTACCAAGGTACAGTTTATAAATTTGTCTTTTTGATATTTTCACTTGCACTTAATAATCTGCAAAAGAAAGAGTCCAAATTGTATGTTGTTTTTTATATTAATATAGAAGGGGTAAATTTGCAGGTTCTCCATCTTTCTTGATAAGTCCGCTCGTCTTACAATTTGGTGGGAAACGACTCGACTCCAGACGGGCGTCAAAAAGCTTACGGAGTCGGCACCTCTAGAGCCAGTAACAACTCGCGACCAGGAATACCATCGAGACCTGCTCTAGGTCCGGAGAGGTATATTACACTTAAGCCGATCCTGGCGTACTGCCACTCGTTTTCAAAATATAATGTTAATCATCAGAGTCATCATTCTTTATGATAGTCAAATTACTGAAGTAATTAAATTAAAATTAAAAATAAAGTAAATTGAATCTGGAGATTAACCTTTTTTATTTTAAGTTCAAATTTTGCCTGGCATTTATTTCTAGATTGATATATTAATTCCATCCATAAGGAATTGTTTATGAGAGGATCACAAACAGCCTTCTTTTGAACGAACCGGAGCTCATCTAGGGACTTGGCTCTGCTAGAGATCATATAACTTTTTAATATTAAACGTATTATAGCCAACATAGGACAACTGGACCATTACGCCTTCGTCGAGTTATAAAGTAAAACGAGGAAATTTTGAACTAATCAGTTTATTTAATACTTTGCTTACAAAACCATTTTTAGAACTGGAATGTATGAAAATAATAACACAAAATAAAAGGCACTGAGATTCATGTTCCTTTTTGCCTTAACGTAAATACTAGTGCCTGACCACAAATCTCATCAGCCCCCTGATTGGGTTATGTTGCAATGGTCAAGCACATGGCACTTTTCTTATAATTATTTAATAACAACCTCATAAATCAACACTAAATACACTAAAGAGATCATTATTATTCATTGGTTAGAACATTTCTCTTACGATGGAGACACCTCAGGAGGTTTACGTCTAATGAGGAGCACAAGATCCATCATCACGCCCTGGTTATATTGAGGTCTCTGGTCTAGTTAACACTGGACAGTTTCATTTAATCTTATATTACCGTAAGAATTGAGTTTGCTTACAAAAGTATTTCTAGAACTACAATATATGAAAATAAAACTCTATTTATAATTTGTTTCGTTTGAATTAGTAACAAAAATATGAATAATATTTAAACATAACATTTGAAGTCTTCATATAATATAAACAGGAACTTTATGATTAATTTTTGACAAATTAAATCATCTATTTTTAGCACGGAGTTATCACAGTGCAGGTAGGGAACCATGAATATTTTGTTCACGTCCAAATTAAACGACAGTAAAAGGCAAAGGCAGATTCATGTTCCTATTAAGATGATCCCTGCTTTTTGCCTTAATGTAAATACTAGTGCCTGGCCACAAATCTCATCAGCCCCTGATTGGGTTATGTTGCAATGGTCAAGCACATGGCACTTTTCTTATAATTATTTAATAACAACCTCATAAATCAACACTAAAGAGATCATTATTATTCATTGGTTAGAACATTTCTCTTACGATGGAGACACCTCAGGAGGTTTACGTCTAATGAGGAGCACAAGATCCATCATCACGCCCTGGTTATATTGAGGTCTCTGGCCTAGTTAACACTGGACAGTTTCATTTAATCTTATATTACCGTAAGAATTGAGTTTGCTTACAAAAGTATTTCTAGAACTACAATATATGAAAATAAAACTCTATTTATAATTTGTTTCGTTTGAATTAGTAACAAAAATATGAATAATATTTAAACATAACATTTGAAGTCTTCATATAATATAAACAGGAACTTTATGATTAATTTTTGACAAATTAAATCATCTATTTTTAGCACGCAGTTATCACAGTGCAGGTAGGGAACCATGAATATTTTGTTCACGTCCAAATTAAACGACAGTAAAAGGCAAAGGCAGATTCATGGTCCTATCAAGATGATCCCTGCTTTTTGCCTTAATGTAAATACTAGTGCCTGGCCACAAATCTCATCAGCAATTTTGCAATGGTCAAGCACTTGTTTATTTGGCACTTTTCTTATAAATCTTTAATAATAAACTAATAAATAAACAATAGATAATGTAGAACAATAAGCCTGGATCTGAACGTGTGTATGAACATCCAATACATTTCCCATTGACCATTCTCCTGTCCTTTCCTTTATACTACAAGTTTGGCAATATCCTTCCAACTCTGGATTATGTTATGAGGTGGGATAAATGGTTTGGACAAGGAGAGTTTTACATATGAATGTGGAAGGATACATAGGAAGGGCGGGGCACACCGAAGAAAAGATCTATGGATTTTTGTAAATGATGTTAGGTTGACCTTCTAAACTGTTTACACGTTCCCTTTGTTACCGGGCCACCACTCCCGCACGAACTCCACCTCATCGTCCCAATCTTGCTCCTGAAAATTAAAATATACCGATTATATATACACGCACACACACACACACACACATATATATATATTCTACCTTCTATTTCTATTACTCACATGGGCAACCGTAACGCGAACTAGCTGCCGTCAAGGTTGCCACTTGTTTGATATGGATGTGTGGTAGGGTCAGATTTGGAATGACTTTAAGGACAGCAGTGGAGGTCGTTCTCATGCCACCAGTTGTCACCTATACGCTAGTCTCTGACAGCTTCTAAGTTTGTTCTACGTGCGGTTATCTCTTTGGGTTTGGTCCACCAAATGATAGCACCGTAGATGATCATAGGTCGAATGACTACTACGGTCGACTATAACC
The DNA here is from genome assembly GCA_029849275.1 of Papilio elwesi. Taxonomy (NCBI): domain Eukaryota; kingdom Metazoa; phylum Arthropoda; class Insecta; order Lepidoptera; family Papilionidae; genus Papilio; species Papilio elwesi. The sequence goes on from CM056717.1 coordinate 4,740,675, forward strand.
ACAACTTGGTGTAAGCCGCCATCGTTAATCGTTTATCTACGCGGTAGGTATATAAGACTTATTGACGATGAGATTTAGTTTTCTGCGAATTGCTTCTCTAATAACTATAAAATATTTATGAAATGTATGTTTTTAGTAGTAGTTTTGAATGTTATGTAAGACACTGACCCCTCGCGGCTTCTTGGCTCGCAACTGCTTGTCGCGCACTCCGTCGGACGCCGCGCCACCGTCGTCGGACTTCGTCGTCTCGTCTTCGGAAGTTACGAGCTGGTAGCTGGAGGTCGCGCGCCGCTTGTTACGATTCTCGATTTCTATTCCCTGATAAATATTTACAGGATTCTTTGAACATGGATAATATTATTTACACAAAACAAATACAAACCTTAGAGTAAAAGTAAACCTGCATGAGATAGGAAACATTTTTAAGGTGACATTTGTGAAAGGTCGATTTTGAGTATAATGTGTGAGACTCACCTCTCGCGACTGTTTGGCGCGCCCTCTGTCGGGTGCCGCGATCTTGTCGCTGGACGTCGAGTAATCTTCGTCGGGCGGCAAGTACTCTACGTCGGGCGTCGAGCCCTCGTCGTCGGGCGCCGAGCCCTCGTCGTCGGGCGCCGAGCCCTCGTCGCCGGGCGGCAAGTACTCTACGTCGGGCGCCGAGCTCTCGTCATCGGGCGCCGAGCCCTCGCCGCCGGGCGGCAAGTACTCTACGTCGGGCGCAGAGTTCTCGTCGTCGGGCGCCGAGCCCTCGTCGTCGGGCGCCGAGCCCTCGTCGTCGGGCGCCGAGCCCTCGTCGTCGGGCGCCGAGCTCTCGTCATCGGGCGCCGAGCCCTCGTCGCCGGGCGGCAAGTACTCTACGTCGGGCGCAGAGTTCTCGTCGTCGGGCGCCGAGCCCTCGTCGTCGGGCGCCGAGCCCTCGTCGTCGGGCGCCGAGCTCTCTGCGTCGGCCGCCGAGCCCTCGTCGCCGGGCGGCAAGTACTCTACGTCGGGCGCCGAGCCCTCGTCATCGGGCGCCGAGCCCTCGTCGCCGGGCGGCAAGTACTCTACGTCGGGCGCCGAGTTCTCGTCGTCGGGCGGCAAGTACTCTACGTCGGGCGACGAGCCCTCGTCGTCAGGCGGCAAGTACTCTACGTCGGGCGGCAAGTACTCTACGTCGGGCGTCGAGCCCTCGTCGTCGGGCGCCGAGCCCTCGTCGTCGGGCGCCGAGCCCTCGTCGTCGGGCGCCGAGCCCTCGTCGTCGGGCGCCGAGCCCTCGTCGTCGGGCGCCGAGCTCTCTGCGTCGGCCGCCGAGCCCTCGTCGTCGGGCGGCAAGTACTCTACGTCGGGCGTAACATCCTCGCTGCAGGGCGAATACATGTGTTCGTTGCCGTACCGCTTTTCTTCTCCCAACACCTGATAAATAATTACAGGATTCTATATTAACCATTTACCCGGATATTTTTTTTGGCGGCTCTATGCCACCCTCTCGTTCCCCTAACAATGTATTGGTCAGGGATCTTTTTGCGGGGTAAATAATTTTTTCAGGTATAATTGTATTTTTAACTTTAGATCTACTACTGTGCATTACTAATACACTTACTACATATATCACATTTTATACCTTATTTCATATTGTATTACCCGGATTTTAGTCGTTTAACTGGGGCGAGGACCGCCAAAGAACGAGCAGCAGCTACCTTTAAAACGATGCAACAGACTGCCAAGCGTGATCATTACGGCACAACCACCGATGATGGCAACCACAAAAAAAATGGTCCCCAGTACCCGAATCCGCATCTCATGGGCAGCATTCGGGATGTTGCTCTGTCTGTCTGTCCCTTGTCCCAACACCACCATCACTTACCGCAGTGTGTCAGGAAGAAACTGCGAAAGTTTAGGAGCAGTGTGTGTAGCCAGTGATATATTACGATACTGAGACGTGGTCCCTCACTGCGAGCATCATTAGACGGCTCAAGGTAACTTAATGAGCAATGCCCAGAGTCTTTCTGCGTGATCGCATTAGAAATGATGTAATCAGGGGTAGCACCAAAGTAACCGACCAACGTTGCCTGAAGTACTGCAAGCCGTGATTGACAATGGGCCGTACACATTGCTTGCAGAATTGATGGCGATGGAGCCAGAACGTCGTTAAGTATATATATATATATATAACCTTCTGAAAGTAAGAGAATTCCACCAGTTCAACAGCGGCGCGAGCGTCTTCCTCGAGGATCTGTGAGCTGAAGCGGCACTTGGCGTGCGCTGTAGCCAGACGGATCAGCGTCTCCACAGCCCGCGGATTCACGGGCGGCGTCTGTATAACGAAAGCGAAATTTATTCATAAAGTTGTTTGACAATTTCATTTTTCACACATAGACCACATCCTTTGAGAATATCGGTGGGAGGTATGTAGCGAGATGCAGCAAAGAGAGGCAGGCGTTCGTTAATCGTCATAAAAGAGAAAAATCGATTATGCAAAGGTACTCGTACTGATATGGTAGAAAATTGTAATAAAATAAATTATTTAAAGAATCCATGGCAAAATGAACAGAGTGCAAGAATAACAAATCTATATATATTAATATAGTGTCATACAATCGTGTCCGGCATTCGCAGGCGCGTGTACTCGCTGGCGATAACTTCTTGCGCCTCGTCCGTCATCTCGGGCTCGAGGAGGCTCGCCAGGTAGATATATTTGCGAATGAAGCGCGTGTTCAGGATCTGGTCCTCCTTGCTGCGAGTGTTAGCATGCAAAAGAGGATTGTATACCTCGTAAATTGACTCATTTGATTCCTGCAAAAATCGAACGAATTTAAATATATATATGTATATATATAAAAGGCGGTGTGTGTATCTATATTCCGTATGGACTACGAAACGGCTGGACCTATTTGGATAGAATTATCAGAATCTTTCAGAATCGTCTAGCAGGTGTCCCTTCTCCCTTGATGTTTGGTAGCAACCGGATCGAAATAATAAGTACTCCCGGGGCGAGTCTTAATAAACGTACTCACGCCACTTAACAAAATATGAGAGCAGCATTTGGCGAGACAACGTTTTACTCGAAGGTCATAGAATTGTAAAGGAAAATAAACCGACCGAGGGAAACTAACAAATAAGTGTGTTAAAATAAACATGAACTTACGTCAACTTCTTCATTATCAGGTATCTCTTGCTTGTCTTGCTCTTCTTGATTTCTAAAAAAAAACCAAATCGTTAACTAAATGGCATGTGAAAACAGCTACTTAATAACACCTAAAGAGTTATAGATATGTACATTGCGACCCTGGGAAAATAAGAAAATGTGAGGATGGGAATAAGGAAAAACAAGTACCTAATCAGATGGAATGCAGAAATACTTGTCCTTGGTCGGTATTCTGAGGGGTAGTTGCAATGCCTTCCTTGAATTGGAATGCAACATCTACTGGCCAATATAACGCCAAATTACGTAAGCCTTATCTAAATCCCGGTCCTTAACCCAGAAGTGTAGGCAGATCACGGATTTAGCATAACGGGCTTTTATGTCTACTCTTAATACCGCCATACTGTAACGTCACCAACCTATCTATCTAATCTATCTAAGTGTCGGTATAAGTTCACCTAGGTCCTAGGACAACCCCTACCTACCTACGTACCACTCACTGCCCCTCACTTTCGCAACACAATCGTCACTAAGTTACATCTAAAGGTTAATACCTGAATCTCCTCTTGGCTAGCATGTTTTCTGCGATAAGGGTGTCGCGATCGTCGTCCGCGCTGTCCTGCATCACGAACAGAAGGTCGAAACGTGACAGCAATGAGTTCGGTAGGCCAATGTTCTCCATCGGGGTTTTGTTTTCATCATACTGAGGACATACATGTTTAGAAATTTGTAATTGCCACCTTATCTATTAGATAATTATTACTTGATTTCTGCATGGTCCCATACAGGTACAGATTTAATAATAAGTTATTAAATAAAGCAGTAAAGTAACCACAACTAAGCTGAGCTAACATAAACAGTTATAGTGATACTTATTAAAAATATTATATTAGGTCAGCGGGTAGAATAAGTTTGTTCGTATTTTTATGTATACACATTCAAGTAAATTTTTCTCCTTGTTTACTAACATGTGAATATGGCACCTGAATTGATTGATGATCCTCTCCCCCCCCCCCCCCCCCCTTATACAACGGAATGTGACACTCAAATTCGACTCGACGTCCACATAAACTTAAACACTAGATGGCCAACGGCGACTTACGCAAGGGTTCAATCTAATGGTTTTTTCGATTTAATAGTGTTGGCCTGACAGATTTAGCGTGGAAACCCACTTGTTATTTATCGATGTATGTATATAATTTTGCTTCTGATTAAATAACAAAAATTCCTTATACTCTTACTTATCTTGTACCAGTATAATGGTATCAAAACCAGTAAAGACTTTTCCCCGATCTATTATTATTTGTACTAGTAGATACGGTAAATAAATCCTTAAAGCTTGTTGACTTACCAAGCCAAAAAAACAGTTACTGGCCGCTAGCACGCGGCAGCGCGCGTTGAGCGAGGTGTGCACGCCAGGGTTCCTGATCATCACACGACCTTGCTCCATCACGTCGTGGATCGCCGAGCAGTCTATATTTGACATCGTGTCGAAGTGGTCCATACAGAGCACACCGCGATCGGCCAGCACCATGGCACCCGCTTCCAGTCTAAATTAAGCATACATTTACATTGTTTATTAAGCACAACAATTACTGCTAACCGGTTAACAGAGCTCTTTTAAGAGCTTGGAGTTTACTCCAATACACCTCTTAACATATTAAAATTGTAATTAAACGATATAAAAAAATAATAATTGAATAAGCTCTTTGACTAGTGGCTACACAATGGTATACATTGGCCCTCTTGCATAAGGCTAGGTTAGATTACCAGTCCTGAATGTTGCATTGGTTACAATTAAGACAACAAACACTAAAATGTTGAACAATAAAAAAGCCGACTTAAAAATATATATTCAAAACAAAAAAATGCAATATACATTATAAAATAATTTTACGCAATTAAATATAAAAATTAATTCTTAATCATATTTAGTTTTGCAGTCGGCATCAACCAAGGAAATATCAAATTACACGAATGAGTTAAGAAAACTTTTTTACAAAAAATCTTTACTCTCTTGCATGTAAGTATGTTTTGCCTTCTACTTTCATTTTGATTACCTCCTATGCCCAGTCTCCGGGTCTGTGGTGACCGCAGCAGTGAGACCACCACCCGGGGTGCCCCTGCCCGTGGTGACAATCACGTGCGCCGCCGTCCGCTGCACGGCGCGCAGCAGCTGGGACTTCGTCTCCAATGTTTCTCCGATCAGCAGAATGTTAATATCACTATAATTAAAAACATCTGATTACAGATACAGTGTTCTTATGGAAGCAACTATCAGCACTGTGGTCACTTTACTCATTAGGCAATTCACATCAATATTAATATACAAGACATAAATACTTTCAATTCATATTGAATTCTTTGATGTCTTGGTAATCAAATGTTTTAATGTCTCAGCTGCAGGATTGTTGCATTGTCCATACATGATATAAGGAGAGGATCATAGCAATACTACTTTTAATACAAAACTAACTCACCCCTTTAATCTCGTGCCATCAGGCAGTATCTTCCCCACGCCCCCAAGTAGTAAGCAAAGAATAGCCTTCTTGATATAATCATAACCGATAGTAGATGGAGCAAGGGACTTGCTGACCATTTCAAACATGTCTGTGTTGCTCTGTCTGGCAAGCCTCTTGCACTGTTGAATGTCTCCATCAGTAATAGTCAGGTTGGTCTTCTGTTTAATTTCTGTTACATTGTTTGCTGTTAGGGCTGGTCTGAAATTTTTTGTAATAAATTCGATGAGAATAGTAGATTCCGTTCTGAGTATTGCTTTGGCTAGACTGATCTGCCCACACGCACATAAAAGCTAGTTGTGGATTTGCAGAAATGTAGCTGCCAATTACTATATCTTGCATTTTTAAATGTGGGCGGATAATTGTAGTTTGAATATTGATAAATAATCAGTGTTTAATCTATTTTATAAAACAGGACAAGAAATGATATTTAAATTGACACTTTCTTAAATACATTTTTGATGTTGCATTTTTTATTTACTTTGAAGAAAGCTACAAAACATGATAACTCACTAATAGTTCACTCTTGCATAATGCATAGGGGTCAAAATTATCACAAATAGTCACCTATCGTCACCTCCTAACTGTATATTCAGATGCCAAACTGATTCTAACCTTGTATTTTTATGGTTTACCTGAAAGTCCTTGGGATAGGTACCCCCTGGCTACTAGCTGGTAAGGTGCCTTGATAACATGGCAAACACCCATAACTTCCAACAATCTGCACTCTATCTCCGGGCTTGCACATATTCACCAGATCATCATAACAAACCACCTCCACACAGCAGGGCTGCTGTCCGGCCAGTACTGCCTCCGGCATCTCTTGTAGTGTAAATAACTGATGATCCGTGTACTGAGATAAGCCATATATTGTCTCTAATGGATTATCATCATAATCCTAGAAGTTAAGTTATCCTGTTAGCTTTAATAATATGAAACTAATAGTTGGCTTATTTTAGAAATCAATCCACATTTTAATAAACACTTATGAACAAAGATAATAAAATTATACTTGTAAATATCTTGGGCTAAAAGACAATTAGTACAGTTCATCCACAAAATGAATTTATTAAAAGTGCTGTCCGTCACTTAACCTTTTAAATGTTATTTAAAAAGGGATTTTGTAACACATGATAATTCTTTTAACTAATATTGCTTATAATTTCTTAGTTGTTTTACATGTTATAAATATGCCAACTGCATGATTTTGTTATTTAATCTTGTGATGATAAAAAAAACTTACACAATTCAATCACTAGTATTGTAGTTTGAGAAAAATGAAAATAATGCTTGATACCTTAGTTGGATACACATCAGATGTTGCAGAAGCGCCAGACGAAGAAGGATCAGTTAACTCCTTGTTTGTAAACTTCATAGGGGTGGGACTGTAGTCCAAACTACTCACTGGCTTTGCTCCCACAGATACACTGATCACTAAGCCCTCTACACAGACTAAGTTTCCCCAGTAGCTTTGAATTAGAAGCAGAATTAAGTTAATTTTGTACACAGTGACAATAAAAATTTGTAACCAAGGTTGAAATAAAGGGCATGGAAGGGGCAGATTCCCGTTTCTCCCAAAACCACTTCCATAGAAAGAAAATACAATGTTCTGAGAAAATGTTGAATTTAAAATGTCTTTGTCGCCTTAGAGTCCCTTTTGGCACCCACCTAACTAACCTCATGTGTGTATGTCGGTGTATTGTTATTACCAAAACAAAAAAGAATTGCCCTCAATTGTAAAGTGGACCTAATGAAAAAACATCAAATCTATGTTTTAGGTATAATCATGATGAATTTTGTACATATACTTACCGAGAATTTAAACTTTTTGGTGTTACGTGTTTAGTTCCAAAGCTCCCAGAAAATGCAACACAGAATTCTTTCATTTCCTTAACATATGTTGGATCGATATTAGACACATATTCCTTAAGGGCTTTTTTAAATGCAGTTTGCTCCTCAAAAGCATTTTCTAATAGTTTTTCGGCTCGAGGTGGATTCTTTCTTCTTAAATCATCTATATTTACAACCAGACGTTTTGATTTCTTCAAAATCATTACTTTTACTTTCTCCGCATACAAGCCTTGGTCTTCCTAAAATCGATAGCCGATATAAAAATAAAACAGCATTTACATGCCATACCATTTTAACACAAAGTTTTATAAGTATGTAGGTATTTTAACTTACTTGATCGTCTAAAAATTGGAGATATTCTTTTTGTAAATCTCGTACACGTTGGTCGAAATCTCTTACTTCCATTGCGACAACTTCGAACTTAATAGCTCAATACTACAACAATACAAACTAACTCAAAACGACGAAACGATAATAAATAAAATTTAGTACAGTTTCATTACAGTTAAAGTTTGAGAATTGGAAGTCAATGTCAATGTCATCATCACGCAGTTTTCCCGCTAAGACAAACTTCATAATGATATTTTCAATATGGCTACTTGCCCTATTGAGCCAGTCATTTACATGACATCGCAACATTGATTAGTTTTTAATCGTTACTTGGTTTTTACCAGTTATTTTACTAAAAAAAACAAAAAATATAATATTGTATATACATTTTGGATTGATGTATGTATCTTTCAATTGATTGTTTTAATTTAGTGTCGAGTTTCCTTACAAATTAACCAGAACATAAAATTTCACGGCCACCTAATTAGATTTTATTAATTTTGATTTACGAAATCATAACTTTTGTGAGTACGAGCTACGTCTTTGGTTGGAACAAAATTTTCTCTGTTGGAATCTGCAGTGAATCTCCTCTAAGTAAAGTTTATAAATTCTATTTCTGCCTGCCCAGTTTCCAAATAGGTATCAAGGTCCACTTATCAACATATTCTTAATCCACACTGTTCGTATTTCATAGCTTTCAAACATTTATCTATAAAGAGATTGATTGATAATATGTAGAAAATATCTATACAGTATATCAATCCAGAAAAGTGGTTTTCAAACAATTTAACACTAAACTTTGGTTTTAAATCGACTATACATCATGGTCTGGCCACAGCACTTTCTTCTTGTATGGCCCACAGTCTTTTTAATCTTCAAAAAAAATATGGTATGTCTAACTGTACAGCTTGACAGCTGTCATTTCATGTCAGATATGTCAGAAACGCATCCTAAATATTCAACTTTTACAGACAATGTTAAGAATTAAGTTAAGATATGGTTTGCATTTAACTATAGATTGAGCGATTAATAATAATTTATAGATATGTGCTAGTTTATAGACTTGTGTTGTACAAAGGAAAAAGTTTGACATGATTTCTATAGTTGTACTGTAACAAACTTATAAAAATGTTTAATATTGAGTCCTACGTCACGCCAATATTACTGAGTTATATAGACAAGTACGTAAAAGACTTCAGGCCGGCCGATGCACAAGTAAGTAATAGACAATAGAGCATAAGCTTAATAATTTAAAAAATATTGAACTGTACTGCTTTGTCACATGTAGCTCTCTTCGTCCCTCAGACCCAATGTGCAATGAATTATTAAGAATAGTATCTGTTCTTTCATAGTGGTGTTATGGGACAGAGGGACTCTCCCCCTCTCTCTACACTACTTATAAAACCTGCCTTTATATGAAGACTTACCATGTGAAATGTTCTAATTTGTACCATATAACAGTCATCACCCATTGTCACAACTCTCATGCAACACAGAGTTTATTGTCTTATATTTTCAGGTATCATTATGGGGTGGAGGTGTTGCACTTCATAATCTAGTTCTTAAACCTGATGTCTTGCAGCAAGTTGTAGCTCTGCCATTTACCCTTGTCTCAGGTCGTATCCATGAGCTTCTTATCAGGGTACCATGGACCAAGATTATGTCTGAACCCATAACTATTACTATTGATACTATAGGTAAGTTTGAATGTTACTTAAATAATTGCCTTGCAAACTTGTAAAAAAAATTTATGGAACAAAACAACAACATACACATAATTAATTTCTATGCATACTCTAGACATTTTGGCCTATATGGTTTTTACCTTAACTTTATTATTTTACAGAATGTATCTTGAGTCTTCATTCCACACCTGAAGAGAGTCCGCAACCTGAACTACCAAGGTACAGTTTATAAATTTGTCTTTTTGATATTTTCACTTGCACTTAATAGTCTGCAAAAGAAAGAGTCCAAATTGTATGTTGTTTTTTATATTTTAGTTATATTGTAAATTATGACAAAGTATTGGTCATCACAAAAAATATTGATAGACAAAAATTAAGATAAGCCTTATCACATGAATTGTTTTATTATAATTAACAACAGGAAAAAATAATAATATGTGTGGTCATTAATGTGGAGAAAAATAAGAACCCTCATATTAATAATTATTAGACTTTTGTATCTAATATTATAATATTGGGGATTAAGGATGGATGAGCTGATTGTAAAATGTACTGTGCATGTTGATGATCAGGTCATGTTTACATAATCAGTGGGGACTTACAATATATGTTGAATGTAATGAATGATATTAATGTAACAGTGGTAGAGCCCGCAACAACAACATCTGTTGCTCAATGGGCCATCTCGACCGGTGGAATACCACAACCTCACAGAAAACAGCCGCAAAGTAGAAATACTCTGCGTTTCGTCTGATGAGTGAGATGCCAGAGGCCTAATTTGAGTCCTCCTCCCTTTCCCACCCTTTTCTTGTAAGGATGGGAAGGGAACGGGAAGAGGATTGGATGGGGAGGGGGTTGACGGGAAAAGGGAAATATCTTTTTTCCTGTCTATACCCTCCTAGGTCCATTAAAGGTAGGCAATGCATCTGCAACATAATTTCTTGTTGCGGATGTGTATGGGTAGCTGACACTTATGTGATCCGCTTTCTTGTTTGCCACCTTATTCCATAAAAAAAAAAATTGGAAGGTTCAGGTTAAAATGAGACAAGATGAAATTGATGGCATTTGAAAAAAAATGAAGTAAGACAGTAATTTAAATAAATGTTAATGATAAAGAAGTGGTGGAAGAGTTTAAGTATTTGGGGTGTGTGTTTATTAATGATGGTAGACATGTTAAAGAATTTAAATGACAGTTTAATCCAGAAAATAAATTGATTGGGGCTAGAGGTACGGTAGTGAGGAGTCAGAATACACCTATGAAGCCTCATCAGGCAATACACAATGCGTAGAATTTAGACGGAGGATAAATGAAGGAATGGAGGGAGTAACAATACAAATTTATGTGGTAGTGCTGGCAGAGGACATCTAAAAAGTCCAGAAGAGAAATGCTATATTGATCAGATTAGTGACTAACTAACTAAAGGAGTACGATATGATGAGAACCCTTAACCGACGAGAATTTACGCGTAGATGTATGCATGTATTCAGGAGAGAGATGTGCTGGTAGTGCGCTAAATGGAAATCCATAATATCTGTCTTAATAGACATGACTGGTCCATAACTTGTGAATGTATTGTTGAATATTTACAGTTGTGCTACAAGTCCCCACTTTAACAACTTACAGGGCTCAAGTAGTTGAGGCCCCGCCAGGGTACATGCGCGCGCTAGTCCGCCGCGTGGTGAGCAACATCAGTGTGCGAGTACACCACCTTATCGTGAAGTATGTGCAGGACGACATTGTGTTGTCATTGAACATCAAGCACCTAGCAGTTGACAGCGCTGACTCTAATTGGAACCCTGCATTCGCAGGTGAGCGAGTTAAATAAAATAAATGAATAAAGATGTTTATTGTCATAAATGACAATATATGATTGATAATGATTGTAAGGTTTAGTGAGGAATCAGCCTTCTCACTATTGTGGGAACACTGTTTTCTAAAGTACTGATTGAAAGAGTCATGAAAGAAACAGAAGAAAGAATGTGGGATGTGCATGCTGGTTTTAGGAAATGAATGGGTTGCATGGATCAGATCTATTCTTTACGTATGAACACAGAATTTTGGCTCTTAAACAAAAAGTTTTCTACGCTTTCGTAGTACTAGAAAATGCCTATGATAAAGTGGAAAGATATGATCTGTGGTCAACCTTGGTTGAGTTTGGATTGAACAGTGATCTAATAAAAGCGTTAAAGTCTCTTTATAAAGATTCTACTGCTTGTGTGAGGATTAACGGGGCCTACTCAGACTGGTTTAGCATCTATAAAGGTGTAGGACAGGGCTGTGTAGCATCCCCGTGGCTGATCAATCTCTATATGGATGATTGTTTGAAAGCTTGGAAAGACAAAGAATTAGTTGTAGAATGTCTATTGTACACTGATGACCAGATTGTGTTTGCGTCATCAGCGGAGGACTTTCAACTTATGCTGAATGTAGAGAATGATTCATGTGACGGTAAAGGTATGAAGATGAGTGTGGATAAGACGAAAATAATAGTGTTTGAAAGAGAACTATGTAAGACTATAATTTAAATAAATGTTAACGGTATAGAAGTGGAACAGGTGGAAGAGTTCGTGCATTTGGGGTATAGGTTAAGTATGAATATGATGGTAGGCATGTTAAAGATTTTGAACGACGAGTGAATGCGGGAAATCAAATGAAAATGCCTTCAAAAAAAATTATAAGTGAGTAGTCTACGAAAAAACATTTTTATTAATCCACGCGGACGATGTCGCTAAACAGCTAGTGTACAATAAAATATGTGACGGTTATATAAACAAGTTGGGTGATAATTTCAGACATAGAGGCCAGTGACCCTGCTCTGCGACGGCTGGTACGCTTAGATGATCTTACATTGTGTCTGGACCGTGCAGACGCCGATGGCAAGATACGCTTCTACCAGGAGCCGCTTCTCTACCGATGTCAGCTTGACTTCAGGTAATTTACTTTTAAAAACCTTTATAGTTTTCTTCAATACTATCCCTTACTTCGGTGTTATCTCTTAAAAATAATCGATAAAAAGATACCATAGAGTGCTTCAAAAATATAACCATTTTCTAATCCCCTGTTCATGAGTGAAGGCCCTTTGAAGTAAGATTACTATTATTTTGATAATTTTAACTCGCTTTTATGTAGTAGTAGTAGTAGGGGGCTTCTTTTCGGCAACTCCACGAGTAGCGTGTATTTTGCGTGTGGGTGGGACATGCATCACTCCTACCAGTCCAACTCTCTGAAGAACATCAACCCCTTAATCTTGCCTGTGATCTCCGGGAATGATCCTAGTCCCGCAGAGCAGTGCAGCATGATATGCGGTGCCGTTTCCTCCTCCTACGTATATACGCTCTACATAGAAGAAGAAGTCTATGGTGGATCTCTTAAATTAAACACCCAACAAAAACTATTTAAACAAGTGTTTATTGTAAAAGCCATGACATGTGAGCGCCGCTACAACTGTCCGGATCTGTGTTTTATTTAAATGACGTAACGTACTTGGGGTCAGCCTATTTATCTTGGGCTTATATATTACAGGGTTCTAACTCGGTTGGTATCTGTCAAATGGCTGCGTCCGTTTTCGGTTTGGGTGCGAGCGCGAGCCGCGCGGCTGGCAGGCGGCGCGAGCAACGAGCAATTGGCGTTGCTGGTGCGGTTGTTACGCGAGCGGCCGCCGCCCCCCTCACCGCCCGCCGCCCCACGGCTCACTCCACCACCTCAAATCGGTCAATATGTGTTTATTTATTTTTATATGCAATGTGTATATTTGAGCGCATTCGCAGTTCCTGTGGTATTGTGTGTATGTTCATGGGTGGCAGTGATTGTTGACTATTAAAAGTTATTCTTGCGAAAAGAACTGTGATTGTAGAGAACGGTGATTCTAGAGACAGAATTCAAAATTTCCAACTTGTTCTAGTAATTTCGAGAAACAAGTTGAATTGTAGAACTTGAAACAGAGTAGTACAAAATGTGACTTTACCTTTTATTAACGCGCAGTCTATAATAGCGTAATAGGTTATAGTAAACAGGTTCATCATCAGTATCTTTGGAGGGTGTTCGCGTGGAGAGTTGGACCGAGTGGGCGTGGTCGTGGCTGCCCGCGTCCGACCAGTTAGAGGACGTAGCGCCCACCGTCGCCGTTCCCGTGCCTCTCACATTAGCCGCCTACTTTGACGACATCTCATTTACTTTCAAAGTGAGTCGCTTTGCCTTATTTTTTTGCGTTAGTAGTAGATGTATGAATGTAGAAGAAGCGAGAGATGTGGACCAAACCATGCCAAGGGGTAGAAAGAGATCATAGATTTCCATTATCCATGGTCTCTGCCTAAATCTCTGGGTCACGGGCACGAGCGCATATTTATTTATTTAAATAAAATCGATTCGACTGTATGTTATTTTTTATTAATAATACTACGGGAAATGGTGTTAATAATGTAAATTTTTAATAAGTTTAACAATTATATAATTTTACCAATTCCCGTGACATTGATACAATTTCATACGTAATTGTTTATTTTGCATCGAGTCGTTTATTAATAAAACCCGTTGAAAATGTGTGCCACTTTGGCAACCTTTACCACCTTCGAAGTATGTCTACAGACTTATAAAACTTTTGTTTCACGTTACAGATTATTATTATGTATTCAAAAGTCAAATGGAGATAAGTTTACAATAATCGGAGTTACTGTTAATAAAACTATTGCTTACATTAAAGATGATGGAGACGGATTTGGGCGGAAAGCGACGGGCGCGGCCCGTGCTGCAATTGGTAGCTACTCACGCGGCTGTCAAGTTCTTCAAGTGCACGCCCACTTCAGTACGCATGCGCGCCGGCGCACGTCTGATAGATCTGCGCGCGCACGGCAAATGCGTCTGCGGGCAATTACCCCCAACACATGTACGTCTTACTCGTCTATATACTCATCTAATTGTGATCAAGTACTAGTTTTTTCTTCGGTTTAGTTTAGTTTCTATGTGTACGTAGTAGTAATGAAATTAGCGTATAAACGCTCAAGCTTATAATAGAAATATCTGTCATATGTGATAGCTGCAATCCTAATTATGTTCTTGAGTTTAACTGAAGATATTTAAATTGCGATGTATCAAGTCATAAACACCCGCAATCCAAAATATCGGGAGTTGATTATGATTTAATATTAGCGACAACCAAGAGATCTAGTTATAACGATTAAACATTTGTGCTTAAATTATTTTACAGTATCTTTTTTGCTAAATCTAATAATGTTGTTTACAGCCTAACTTTGAGCCAACAATATATTTGAGCAATTCAATGTCGGAGGAATCGTGGAATTGGCCCGAAGAAAACTTTGGCAGCCGTCCTGTGGAGACGGGCTTAGCTGTGGAAGAACAGTTTCGAGCGTCACCTGAATCTAATGTAAACATAAATAAAACACAAACTAATTATTTAAAACTACTTAAATATGTAGTAAAGTAAAAACAAAAGAATAGATTTTCGCTACCTAAATCAATATAACTTTGTTTTTACTATAATTGTAATAATAAATATTAATATATTTATTTATTTCTTATGTATAAATATATATTAATAAATAGAAAATAATATAATAAGTGGCTCAGAAAGTGCAACGAAGCGTTCGTGTGTAGTGTGCGCATGCACACTGTAGGTACAGCTACACGCACACATAGAAAGCCGTCGAGAGGGATGGGGTAGAGGGTAGAGCGTCATGCCGTTCGATTTTTGAAGCCGTCAATTTTACTCCCAAGGCGCTCCAATATACAACGAATACGTCATACAAAAGTAATGATTAAGGTTTTAATGTTTAATCACAAGTTATATTGTTTTTACTTCAGGACACGACAAACTGCAATCTCGTAGACACTCAATGGTGGAGAGAGACTCAACAGGACGGGAGTAATGATGAGCTATGGGAGAAGATGGCGCCAGTAGTGTTTATGGAGTACTGTCACGACCGGGCCCCTCCAGATTCGCAAGGGAATCCCTACGACAAACCTCCGTTGGATTTTGAATACAGGTGCAAATTGACCACATTTTCTCATTCATTAAACTGTAGATAATATCAGGCCTTTCAATCCAAGTAATATATGATATTATTTGCTTTACTTACAAGTAATGCCACCTAATGTACTAGTGTAATCGGCAACAGGCGGTATGCGGTGCGTGTTCAGACTGTCGAAATTCATATTAATTTAGTATTTGATATTATAACTAGCCCTATTTTCATTGAAAACCACGTTGTACTCAGCACTTAGTAATTATTGTTACTTATTTTCTAAGTAATGAGTAGTACTTAATCATTTTTTAAAGTTTTTTTCTGGATCCCGAAAATATTTGTCCATCAATATCCGGACCACACACAAAACTGCTTGATTACTACTGTCCTATTGTATAGCTAAGTTCAAAATATAGCAAAAATTGCAACAAGTTATTGTCATTTATCGATGTTTATTCTTAATTAATCTTATATATTAAAGTGCGTATTTTATTTTTTACGAAAAATATGAATGCAGAAATAAAGGTAGAACAAATTGTTTTTTCGTGCAGCGACTGGGCAGAGGAGTGTACCGTATCATTGCGCGTGCAGCCGCTACAAGTCGAATTGTGCGGTGGCCTTTTGCACCGAGTGGCGGCCATCATTGACCTTGCTGTACACCTGCCGCCACACCAAGAGGCCGGTAAGTTACCACTATTAATTAATAATCGTAATCTCTACCCAAGCCACTGGTTTAGGTTAATATTATATCATGTATAAAGTTAGTGAAGTGTTATGTAGACTTTTGTGTTGCATACCAACTTATCGATACAGTTTCCTAGTTGAAGAAAGACTGGATCGGTCTGGGTGTACCTGTTTCTGGCAAGCAGTTACTAGTTTGTTCATTTATTTTTTCATTCAGCAGTACAGTTCATTACTTTAATTAAATAAATAATAAACATATATTTGCTACAGAGCAACCACTGCGTACCTTGACTCTGGAGGAGTGCGATGCGCTATCTAACAACATACCGCAGCGGCGGTGTGAAGTGGAGTTGCGTGGACTTGTGGTGCGCGCGTGGCCCTGGCAGCACCCACCGCTGCCCCACCAACGCGCCGCCCCTCCACTGTTACTAGACTTTGAGCTGCCCCTGGCTGTGGCCACGCTATCAACACCATTATACACATACAGGTACCTACATATATGGTTACAAACAGTCACGGATAATATTTTTGTATGTACTGGTAAATAGTAAACTTTATCTTTATATTAATACATAAAATATATATTTTTTAATATTCCGAGCTTGGAGTTTTGTGAGTTGTCGCACATTAAAGTTACTGTGAAGGAGAAGTAGAGAAAACGTATATGAGTTCTTATGTACCCAATTGAATATTGTGAAAATAAATATTGTTTATGTTCTTTCTGTCACCATGCGATCAGAAAAGAAATAGAAAGTATCAAGGTGTTCTTTAAAAGACGGCGTGGCGGACGTTGAACAACATTACAATGTGTGGTTTAGCAACGGACCATCACCTCATCTGATATTGTGGAAATTGATTTACTAGTGATCACTGGCGATCAGCTGCTCCTTTGCCATATCTATCACAAAGTCTGTCTTCCATTGCAGTGCTGGCCTCTTTATCACAAACGAATGGGGAATGTGTGTATACGTTAGTAACCTCAATAGTGTTTTGAGTTAGTTCATTATCTGACTATATTAAAACAAGTTCATAATTTACAGGGTGTGCTCGGCAGCGTGTCAGATGCCAGAAGACGAGACGCTGGTGTGGGGGTGCGCGCGCGCGCACCTGACGCTAAACGTAAGCGGCGCGACGGCGAGCGTGCGCGGTGCTGACATGCCCGCGCACGCCGTTGGTCATGCGGACGTGCGCGCCACCGCCCACCGCCTCCTGCACCCGCACCTCTTTAAACACTACGCCACCGTGCGTAACAGCTACACAATCAATATACGTTAGTAGATAAATGTGTTCAAACATGTACACACTAGATAATATACGTAAAATTAATTTAATCAACGAATAGTAAAGCGGGTAAAATATGCTTTGATACTAAATTGTTTTAGAAAATTACAAAATTTTTTATCTAGATTTTGACACAAAGACTGACATCGCATCTGTGACTACTTTCTTTGTCGCAGATGTTGGTGCGTAGGTGTGATTACCTGACATCATCATCAGTCGAGCTGCTTAATTTTTCGCTTCCTTCTACCGTAAATATATATTTTGCTTAAATACTACTACAGTACTACTGTTACTACACAGGCGAAGCTGGAATTTGCGGTTCTGTGGCGAGGCTCAAGGCAGCTTCGGAGGTGCTGGCCGCACTATGCAACGCGCGCCCCTCCTCCCTTCTGAACAACACGACGCTCGCATACGACGCTTTGCACGACGATGGTACGACATGCACCGTACACACACACACTCAAACGCATACACGTGCTACCTACCACTGCCTCGTATAGTCACCAAAGCTGGCCAATCTTGTTTCAGGCTTTTTTTTTAAATTATATGTTAAATTTATCATTGTACGTGTTGATAGTAGTTTGTTGCGGTTACAGAGCTGGTGTCAATGGATGTGACGCTGGAGCAGATGACGCTGCGCGGGTACGCGACACTCGGCTTGCGCACGCACATATTGTCGCTGCACGCCGTCAGGGCCACCGCGGTGCACGCGCCCAGTAAAAACTTACACTTTCATTTGTCCTACCAAGAGACAACAGCATCCATTTGAACTTAGTCTAATAAGTTAGCGAGATTGATGGACAAAGTCGCTTGCCAAACTGATCACAATCGTTGATGTAATTGACTATTATGTTTAATAATGAACAAATGTTTGGCCACAGTCCTACCTGATTTTAAGTGGCGATGTGGTCGAAACACGGTTACACACTTTGTACGCACAAACTACGAATGGCATGCTTATCTTGGATTATAGCTTTATAGAAACGTCTAAAAGTACCATTAGTGATATCGATATGATTGGCTTGTTCAATCTTCTTAAAAATATAATAGTAGTGCCATTTTAATTACTATTTTTTGTTATCTTCAGAAGGTGGCGAATTAAAACAAGCTTGGCTATTTTCGGGACCCGAGGCACCGACAACATCGTAAGTTATATTATTGATTTTATTATGCTATGTTAAATTACTATATTGACGCATACAAAACTGCCCAAAAAAATTGAAAAATACATGACATTTTTGTAGTTTATATCGCGTATATCTTAGAAGTATGTGCAAAAGCACAATCAATGAATTAATACGGATAATGGATTTCATATTATGGATTTTTATTTCATTATTTATTTATTTAAAATCTTGTAACACAAGGTGACAATGTGACAACGAAATAAAAATGACAGGCGAGCTTAACTCATGAGTTCTTTTACTACCTTGCGTAAGAGTAAAGTTTCTAGTGGGTATATAAGTGAACCTTGCTTTAATAATGCTAAATAGCTTCGTTTTTATGTTTATTTTAGCCCGTACTTGCGTATGGCGGTACAATGGATCTTGGAGGGCGAGGCGGCGACGAGGGCGGACGTACTCATCATGGAGAAGGATTCTGAGGACATGAGGGCGTTGGAGTTCGCGGGGGCGTGGCTCGAGCCCACCGCGGTTAGTGTCGACCCGCTGCTGCTCGCAGGACTAGCGTATGCGCCTCGCGTCATAATACCCAACGGTCTGTCCTATTTGTTCTTATATTCATTGTTGTTAGGTACCGAAAGATACATTTTTGATTCATTCCGAATTTTGGGATATGCTGATGACTTAGATGTGACAGAAATATAGCTGCGGTAGAGAATGCGTACCTTGCCATGGAGAAAACATCTGCGGTGGCCGGCCTGGAAGGCAATATGGACAAGACCAAATATCTTGTCATCACGACCAGCATCAATAAACATTGGCAATAACACCTTCGCCAATGTCGACATCTTTGTGTCCCTGGTAGCCACAAAAAAAAATCCTGTATAAGACTTACTAGGACCAATTATGACATACGTTGCTGAATGCTGGGTTTTGTGTCGGAAAGACGAGGACTAGTTACTGGTGGTGGAGCTTTTCTCGTGAATAATCAATGGCGGATACGCTACAATTATGAGCAGCCAAAAATATAATGAGCCAAACAATATTAAGGCCATAAAAGTTGGACGGCGACAATAGGCTGCACATGTCTCGATAATGGATCATTACAGAGTTCCCAAGTGCTTGGAATGTCAGCTATTTTTTAAAAGACATACAAGAATGCTTTCCTAAATGCAATTAAAAACATGACTATGTAGATATTTGGGTGTAAAATGATTATAATGATGCTAATAAAATGGCCGGAAGACCGTATATTGTGGAAGGCATTGGGAAAGGTCTATTTCCAGCAATGAATTGATGCAGGCCGATGGTGATGAATGAAATGGTTTAAAGGATTTATTATTCGTTCATTCTGTTTAATGCTTATTGCACAAATTACTTATTAAAATATTAATGTTAAATAAGTTATTAAAACGCATGTGGAAATGTCATTACAGTGGATCCGCAATCTTTTCTGGGTGTTGGTAAACCAGCGTCGTCGTCTCTACATTCAATGCTCCGTCGGCCTACACCACCTGTGAGTAATCAAACACTACTGTTATAGGTATAATGACAGATTTATAATATACGGTTCTACAGTGCGCGGCGCGTAAGTTGACCTAGGCGCAGTAACAGATTTTTAGGTGTGTTCAATCGAAGTGCGGTATGGGGCGGGACGTGAGGGTGCCACGCGTACCACACCACAACCAGTTTTAAGAAGACAGGCGAGAAAGATGGTATATGATGTATACAATTATTTTTTGAAAGATAATAATATTACTGGGTCTCTAAATAAAACGGCGAAGGCTACGAAAAAGTCTCTGTCCACAGTTAAAAGGATTGTAAAACAAAGCAAAAATTCTGAAATTTTTGTGACATTCACGACACCCGGTAAAAAGAGGCAGCGAGTAAAATCAGTCGCCGGCATAGACGATTTTGACAAAGGGATAATAAAACGATGCATTCACAATTTTCATTCAACTCTAATTTCAATTAGCTAACATTAATTAAATTGCCTTAGCCACTTCACCTTCACAATTCCTATAAATATATACATATTTCAATACCACTCAATCACCTTTCCTTTTCGGTTTATATTTTTCATTAAACCTGTCTAACAATTTAATTCATAATTTTACTTACTTGCCGCGATATGTATTTTTCTTAAAAAAAATATTATAATGTCTGTGAAAATAATCAACGATATTTTTCAAATTTATTGTATTCTCTTCTTTCTCCATAGTAATGTTAAATATTTTTGTCAATACTTTTAAAAATCCTCCCCATGTTTTCTCTTAACGCTTTTTTATATGTGCGCGTAGTCGTCGAGCGGGCGTGGCGGCAGTCGAGCGGGGTCGGGGGCTGAGGTGCACTCGCGTCCGCGCAGTGCCGCCTCCAGTGCCGAGCGCACTGAGCACGCACACGCGCCGCCCACACCGCGACCACATGAGAGTCACGACACACTCGTACGTATTGCACACTCGTTTTCTGTATTGTTTTTTTTATATCAAACGTACAAACTGTTTACTATATATTATGTGATTACCACTACCCATACGCAACAATAAAAGCAGATTTTTTGAGAAGCCTTTGTGACACAAATACACATACACCTAAGAACAAGAAAAATAGAAGGGCATGGGGCCCTTCAGCTCTTCCATTGTCACACGAAACGCTGAAGTTCTACTACTTTACTCCTACTACTACTCCACTATTACCTACTTACCTACTCTACTTCTCGCCCGTATTTCGTGAGGTCGTGGTACTTCCACTGTTAAATAGCTACCTACTGTTAAATACTACCATAGTAATGTTAGAGTTAAATGCACGTAACCATGTGATTGAGTGTTCTCTAATGATGTCTATGTCGGGTTAAGGCCAAGAGGGTAGCGTGGTTGTGGAGTGGGGAGCGTGCAGTGCAGCTGCACGCACGACTGCGGTGTGCGCTGGCATGCTGCGACTTCGGCCTCGTGCAG
The DNA here is from genome assembly GCA_029849275.1 of Papilio elwesi. Classification (NCBI taxonomy): domain Eukaryota; kingdom Metazoa; phylum Arthropoda; class Insecta; order Lepidoptera; family Papilionidae; genus Papilio; species Papilio elwesi. The sequence continues at coordinate 4,762,200 of CM056717.1, forward strand.
GTGTACGTGCCCGCGCAGAGCGTGTTTGTACGCAACGCTCACCCCTTGCACGGCCAGACCGGTCAGACAGGGCTGCGCGACGCCATCGAGACACACGCTGCCCATAAGCCCGTGCTAGTGCTAAGGTACACTTTACGTATCGTATCCCTAAACCCAAGTTCTTGCCCTTTTTTCGGTTATCAACTCTCCCAGCTTTTCTGTACATATGAAATTCTTCAGATTATATGGACAGCAATGATCACATAAATAACAAATAAGAACCAAATAGCCAAGCCAATAAGAGGTCATCACGATAAGTTGACATTTTACGAAATTTATTTATGTTAATTAAAAAAATAGATAAAATACCCGTCTCACAGACTATGTGTTTAGTAGGTTAAATAAACAACCAGTTAAATTTACTTTTTCAAATCAATCGGAACCAAGCAGAAAGGACTTCAGAGAACGGCCCAGCATTGCTCTGTTCTGTATTTATTTATTTATATAAGTATTTAACTTTATTAATTATTTTAGTTTGGGACATTTGTCGATGCACTCTAACGCAATGGTCAAACACCTTTGGAACGACATCCGACACGACGGACCTACCTATATTGCTGCGAAGCTTGAACATACTCGTAAGTTATAGTGTGTATATATATATATATATATATTAAATATAATTGTAGCGATATTTGTTCTCCCTTCAATAAGTTAGCGAAACTAGATAATGAATATTATACATATCGGCAACTACCGCTGTCGCACAGGTTCGCTTGAGTGAAAACATATTTAATAATGTACCTATATGTTATTAATTACTAAGTTTTCAGCGACTACAGCGCAAGATTAGCAGCTCGCGCATGCGCTCTAGTTGATTCCTCGAAAACTGGAATTCTGCGCAGGTTCAACTCATGTGCCGATACTCATAACAATAGGCTTAATAGGCTTTAAGATATACTGCGGTACTTATTTGATCCACCACGGCCTCTTGAAATAGGTCTGGCGGGATGCAAATATTTTACTTCTACATACGTTATGTGAGGTGCTACCAATGAGTAGTTATTTTCTTCTTAGGAGTCATCTAACCAGCCGTATTATTTTTAAAAGCTATTAAAGTGTATTATATGCATCGGTAAGTGAGTAAAACCTGGGCAGAAGTCAAGCTCCAGCTTTTCCCGATTCGTGATACTTATTTAAATTTTGTATTACTTGCATTATGTAGTGGAGTCTTTTCCGTGGCGTGTGCGCATCGCGGACGTGTCGTGCTACACGCTAGAGGCGCGGCGGGCGGTGGGCGTGCACTCTTCGTTGCGTGACACGCGTGCCATACACCCGCGCGCACTACTAGGGCTCCTCACCACCACCGTCACACTCTCTGTCGTCACTAAGTCGCTCTCTTTGCGGCTGCCCGTACCCGCACAGCGTACGCCACATGTCGCACACGATGAGGTAATGTAAACTGCGCCCTGCGTAAGTTAATGCTGGATCATATTCTTCTACCCGGTCACAAATATATCAGCCATTATATAATTGACATTCCATTTTTTCCCCCCACAGAAAGTTAAATATTTCACAAGCAGCGTTGACTTTAAGCCTTCAACATTGAAGGAATTCATCCGAGGTCCCGCTAAGTATGTTCGATTTTTTAAATAGTATTAAAATAATTTTACTGTCTGGTCACCCTCGAATTGTTTTCTTTTATTTTTTCTTTTCAGACACAAGCGAACGAATGTTGAGGTAAGCATAGCAACTTTAATTTAATTTACAATACTATATTAAATTTAGTTGTAGGCGACTTAAGAGTATTTTAAAATAAAAACTCGAATTTTATGTGGCGTAAAGATTTTATAGATGAGGCGACAGAGGGTGTGAATGACAAGAGATTGATCGCTTCGTCAATGCCGCTCAAGACAAAACTGTAATTGTCTTGAACTCTATAAATTGTTTGTATATAGTATATCATGTGGAATATTCGCTTAAAACGAGTTTTAAGGATTTTGTTTCGTAAACAGACCAAAGCGGCCCCGGAGTCGACAGCAGCGCCAACAGCGGCGGGGGGCGGACCGGTGGTGTCGCTTGGAGTGCACGTGCACGCGGACACGCCCCCTATCACGCTGCATCTAGACCAAGATCAGGTATACCGCTATCATCACATACAAATATATTTTAAACATATTTGTATACGAATATTTAATTATATAATTATTATTATTATGTTGTCAAGTCGCGCTTGCACACACAACCACGCTTTCACATACGTACAAATACTACTTGAACAACACATGCAAAGGCTGCGCGTGTTCGTGATTTGCAATAACTATACTACGATTGTTGATATTGTTTATGTAGGTGGGCGTATTAGCGGACGCATTGCATTGCTTGATGCACATGGCGCTGCTGCTGCGGCGCTCATCCGTGTCTGTACCCCCTCCTCTCTACACGCCCGTCGTTCCTGTCTCAGTAAACAAGACTCTTATAAGGTATGTTTAATTTTCATTATTTACTGATAGTAAATCCTCTTCATTTATGATCTAAGATACGGCATAAGAAATTTACAACGGAATGTTAGAGTTAGAGTTGGATTAGATGTCACATAAAGCTGACCCCTAGAATTGCCAACGCCAAGTTACGCAAGGGTCCCTAACTTATAACTTACTTTGGTTATTACGATTCAACAGCGCTGGTCCTAGATTTAGTTTGACAATTCGCTTTTTATTTATCCAGGTAACATACATATTATCTAAAATATAATCTAGGTCCCCTACTACCGTATCAACTAATACGAAGCGATAAGCGATAGGAAACGGTTTTAAAAAAATAAAAGTCATATATTGCCATCTCTTACTAAGTAACAAAAAAAGGAAAAGTGCTTGGTTCGAAGGTGATTCACACTATCTTTTATTTTCTTCCAGGTCTGTTTCTGAACAGGAGGAGCGAGAAGCGCCGTCGGACAGAACGCCCAGTGATAGCCGCTCTGATCTAATTCCAATCTTTGAAGCGAGTGCTATTAAAAGTAAGTTTATATAGAAAACTAACAGTCTTATTTCTCAGCCTTTTAAATGATGTTATGTATGTATACACGAATTAAATGATCAAATACCGTGCATTTAGAATACACAGTAATCAGGAACCATATCCGAGATCCGGGTCGCCCCTAGTCCTTAAAATAGAGCTTGATTATGAGGATACCTATCACATTATTCATCTGTTACAATAATCCTAGATAAGTACAACTACAAGACGGTAATCGTTTTTAGAAATACAAATTTCACTAAAATTTGTATTTTAAATAATTATATAGTTGTATTATTTGGTTTGTCCTCGCGCTAAAGCGCGTACCTGATTATGGTTATATAACCTTACAAGTAATGTACTTTAGATATAAAATAAATAGTTATACAGCAATGAAAATACAAAGATATATGTAACAAAATGGAACTATGGTTTGTTACACATCAATATGGAATCTTTATAAAAGCTTACACCTAACCTTTTATGAAAAAAATCGTAAGTTCCAAAATATTATCGGTAAACAACTTTTGTGACATTACCTTTCCATATTACACATTTTCACTTCACTTTATGTCATGATTTCCACAAAATTACAAAAGTGTAATGGCCGCCACGTATGGTAAGTTGCGTTTGTTTGTTTGCAAACATTTTTAAGTGTAATGGGACTTGGTTTCCAGTTGAGACGAAGACGTTCGTGTGGGTGCAGTGGGTTTTGTCACGTGCGACGGTAGCGGTGTCTACCGGTCGCGCACGGCTCGCCGCTGACGTAGACGACATCATCGCCACCGTCGACTTACAACCGCACTACAGCCAGCTCAAGCTGAAGCTGGCCTCCGCATCGCTGCGCCACTACCGTCGGTAAGCTGCTCTTTACATTGCTCTCGGTTATTCTCTTATTAATGCTTAGTAAGAATTTGTATAATGCATAGATAGGTCAAGTCGACCAAGAAAGTATCACAGCCTCACAGAAGGCAAATGTGAAAGTAACGAGGGAGACAAATGATATGTTTTCATTCCGAATCGGATCGAAACCATCGAGAGTTTCCTTATCAAAGACAGGGCCTTCCCGACCTACATAAAAACTGCAACACAGGTCTGGTTGTTTTATGTTAACTGGATGAGAGCGCAAAACTACAATTTACGATTTAAACGGTAAAGTTACTCTACATTTTACATTAAAATGTATTGTTTGTAGGTCAGAGAGTGACGAGTGGGAAGCGGGCGCAATGGGAGGCCGAGTGCTGGAGGCGCGTGAGCCTCTCGATTCCAAACAGGACAACCACTTCCTTGCGCTCACTATAACGCAGGCAAAGTCAGTATTTGATTTTGTATGTAATGTTTAAAAATGTACACCTTATTTTTCGATTTGAATACGATGTAATTCGTTTATCTAATATGAATTTAATATTTGCAATTGGCACATTAAAATGTTATCAAAATAGTACTAAGCAATCAAAAAAACCTGAATCAACTAATATCGCATAGTCGATTTTTAAGGTTATTAATATGTTAATTAATCTGAAGTGGCATTTTTACTAGGGATTTTTTTAAAATTTTATTTAGGAAACAAACAGTCGCTTACAGAGTAGTAATATATATATATATATATATAAAAATATATATAACATATGGACAGAGTTCCATGAATTTGTTAAAATACTTATAAATGTGCCAAAAATAATAAAAAAAGGTTAAATTAAATTAAATCGACGATTATTATTTATTTAAAAGATTACTTGTAATTAAAATTGTTATTAAAAATATCGATATCTACAAAAAATATTATATACATCAACACTACGTCTAAAAAAATTATTACAACTAAATACTGATTTATACAAAGGAATGACGAATACATTTTTACTGCGAAAGCTGTGCTTGGTTATTTTAAATTTAATCTGTCCTAAGATATAAGGGGAGTCTAAAAAAATATTTAAAATTCTATAAAGATATATTTGGTCAAAGTAAGTTCGTCTATCGGCAAGAGTCGTGAGGTTGTGACGAATAAGTGAGCTATTGTATGATATGTAGGTATTGTTATTGCGTTAAATATATAGTATTCAAGACATTTTATAAATTTATTTTGTATTTTCTCGATGCGAGTAATGACATTCAAAAACCGGATTCCAGGTTATGGAAGCGAAATCTAAGATTGATCGAACATAACTATAATATAAAACTTTTAAGGAGTGTGCTTTTTTAAATCGTTTCAAAATTCTTAAAATAATATCTTGTTGTTGAAACGCTTTCTTAATGATCATGGCTATATGATTATTATATGACAGCATTGAGTACATTATTATACCCAAATCACGTACTGGGGTCACCCTATTAAGGGACTGATCGTTAATTTTATAATCGAATAAAATAGGAAATAGGATTTCGGTTGCGTGTATATGTAATAATAGAACACTTGTCAAGATTTAGAAAAAACTGGTTTGCTGAGCAATATTCCAATATTATATTAAGTGTTCGTATCGTGTTGTAACACTGAACAATCATTCATTATTCTTTGTTTTTATTTCAGAATATCTAATCTACCAGCCAGTTGGAGAGAGGAGCTGCATCCGAAATTATTGGAGCAGAAATCTGTATGATTTTTATAATGTTCAAAACCGCACTTTAAGCGTTCATGCTCTGCCAATCAAATGTTATGCTTTATTGTTCGTTGTTCTAGTCCAGTACAAATTTAAATTTGTTTGTGATTGTAGAAAGATTTTGTTGTATACTTATAGCTATAGTTAAAGTTTAAATTAATTTAAAAAAAATATATGAATGATTCACAAAGCATACAATGTTTTGCTTATTGTTTGAATATAAAAGAAAATTGATAATTTTTCTTATGTATTTATATTCCATCGCTTATTGGTTTGATGGTAGCAGGGTGCAGACAGTATGTGGGAGGTGTACGCGACACTAGCGCCGCTGGAGGCGGTGGTGCAAGCGAGCGCAGTGAGGGTCGCGGCAGCCGTGGTGCGCTTGCTGCGACCGCGCGCCGCCGCCTGCCCGCTGCGCGCCTACACGCACCGCGCACAATCATGTCTCTTGCCTCGACACACGCCCTTGTAATACATTGAACTATCTATTAAAGGATAAGGAGACAAACGAGCCGCGGATCGCCTAATGTTAAGTGATCAAGTGGGCGTTGGCCCACGAACATCCATAACACAAGGGGAAATGTGTTGCCGGCCGTTAAGTCGTATTGGTTTGGAAATAACGCAGATGATTCCATAATTATCCTTTTCATATATAATACGTCGAACAAAATGTGGACATGTAATGAGAATGAATATGAAATTGCAGTCGTAAATCCTGAAGTATTGTAGGTGTATGCACGGGCATTATTTTGAAAGTTTAATAAATTTAGCTAAAAGCGCCTAACGGTTATTTTTTTTAAATATTGTTCGGCGCTATATGATGTATAATATAAATGTTTCAGACGCAGCGAGTGGCAGCTTCCATTTTTCTACATGTCGGCCGGCGGTCTGAGACTGCTTCTTACAAATGAACACGTGGCGGAGAGCGCAAAAGAGGACACACTCATGCTTGTTGTTAGTATTTTTACTTCTTAAGGAAATGAGGAGGATGGGATAAGTAGGTCACTTAGTTTGTTCGGTCTCGCCAAACGAAATGCAACTTATTATTCTATATGATAGTGGTATTTCGTCATTCAAGGAAAATTCCAACTATCACGAAAATGATTCCTATTACTGATCAAAGGAAAATATTTTTTTGTCACAAATGCTTGTGTTAATGTTTCTGTTGTATCTAAGTTTTTTTTTTTCAGATCGGAAAAATCACTGTGAATCCGCATCCTGACAACCCCATTTGCAGGTGACTAATTTAAAATGTGGCAAAAGCGTTATGTTTGTGTAGTTGCTCAATCTCACGAGCACTCTTGTGTGCCTTACTCCAGGCAGCGGACGGGTAGCGTAGGAAAGTGCAGCAATGTTTAAAATAATTACTTTAAATGTCGTAATAAATGAATCTATAAAGACAATTTAGTTATTCAATACAATTACTATGAAATATGTATGACTTCCTGATTTGACTAATTGACTCTCTAAATTAAACAAATTATTTAAATAAAAAATCCTTTTCCCATACCTAAGTTTTTACTACAAATTTTTTTTCGTCGTATTCTTCGGATTCAAACTTTTCTTCTCTAAACTCTTCGGACTCTTTGTCATCACTTTCGTCTTGGAAGTTTGTAATGAATATTTCTTATGTTTACTTTCTATCTTAATTTTTTCTTTTTTTTTACTTGGTATATTTGGTTACATGTTCTGGACAGTTTTATGACACAAAGTCTGACATTAATAACCGGACAGTTATCCAACCAAACGCGCTCGTGTAATGAAATAACTATAATTGTATATCAATTTGAATAATTAATAATAAATGAGGAATTTCTCGATTACAGATTGTCCTTTGCGTGATTTGTGTATTGTTCGCAGGCGGGTAGTGCACGCTTGTGCAGAGACGGGCAAGTGGGCGACGGGCGCTAGCGTGCCGGACGGCCGCCAGTACGAGGCGCTCGCTAACGGCGTTTCCCTACGCTCCGCGCGCTTCCATCAGCTGGTCCGACAAGAGGTAGGAACACCTACCTCCGTCACCTAACAGTGTGTAGGTATAGCGGGGCGTACCTCTTATACCTAACAGTCTGTAGGTATAGCAGGGGCTACGTCATATACCTAGCATTGTGTAGTCATAGCAGGGCCTACCTCCTGTACCTAACAGTATGATGATATAGCAGGTTCTACCTTTTGTGCCAGAGAGTATGTAGGTATAGCAGGACCTACCTCCCATACTTAACAGTGTGGGTATAGCAGGACCTACCTCGGCAGAGGGACTGCGCGGGATAAAATTCAGACGGTTTTCCCTCAGGTCATTATCGCCCTTCGCATGTAATTGGCGGTGTAACCTAAGTACAGATCTTTCGGTTTCTGGCCCAGAATTTTTAAAACCATAAAGGCACTAAATTCTAATCCTCCTTTACTTTAAAAAGACTGCATTAATATTGTTATACAAAGCAATGTATAAAAATATTAATGCAATGTAATAATATATTTTTAGGTTAGTGAAGCAGAAATTATGAAAGGCACGGGTGGAGAAAACCCAGCGTTAAAATGGAGTCAGCCAACGATTTCACCGGTCATCACGCCTATATTACATTCGTGAGTTTTTTTTGTTGAACTATTTTAGGGAAGTTTTGCAACCATTTATAAATACGCATTTGATCGAGTGCTAATCGAAAAACTACTATCTAACTTTTAACACTACTGTCCATGCCCTTAAAAGAGCTGTCATATCGCTGTCGGTCCGACTAGTCTCAGTCACAAGGTCAAATCGTTTGTTTGTGTTGCAGTGTGGACGTGGAGTGCGTGGTGGCCCCGGCTGTGGTGAGCTTGGAGGAGGAAGGGCCTACGGTAGCGTGCGGGCCGGCGCTCGAGCTCAACCTCGCCTCCGACTGCGCGCTGGAGCTTGGCCTGCACCAGCTCGCGCTCGCTGTCTCCCTCCTAGATTCTATGCGCGCAGCGCTCGCCGATGGGTAGGCCAATGGTTACAATAAGATACCGCCACATAATAATTAAAAAACTTATGAAGTCAAATTATTGCAACTGCACTATTTAATTCCGTTGATTGCGGTGTAAGCTCTGCTGATCGAGCGAAGATCGCCTGTGATTAGCTTACGTTGTTAATTACGCTTTAACAAATATTTATAAACACTATTTTTGGTGCATAAAAATAATGATTTTTTATGAGCATAATTTGTTATAAGCAATGTGTTGTGTATATTACAGTGTTTTAAAGATTTAAATAAATAGATAATTTTAAAACAATGACGAAGTTTTCATATCTAACAGTAGGGACGACGTTGAAGATGATGACACTGACGAGGAATCGAGCGCTTGCCCGTACTCGGACCTCATCCCCGAGCCGCTCGCGCCCTTGACAGACGCAGCTCCCGTCCTTCCAACTCCGCCCACCGCGCCAGCCATGCCCACAACGCCAACGACACCCGTCAACTCTCGTAAGTATTTATCAATCATACCATGCGTTTGACTCGACAACTTTTAAAAACTGTTATAAAAATCTTATGTTTGCTATTTTGTATACACACTTCTGTTACGGCTTTTATGCTTTCGTAATGTCTTCATTTAATGTTATAAAATGTAGATTTATTAATCTATACATATAATAACTGACTGCTGTCTGTACATGGAAGATATTTGAGAAAAACTATCATTGGGGGTCTTTATATACGCAATAAAACCCAAAACAATGATTATTGAATTTTTGTCTGCTTGTCTGTGCGTTTGTTACCGCTAATCTCAGAAACGGCTTAACTAATTTGGGCGCGGTTTTCACTTATGTATTGTGGTAAGCTTCACTTAACATTTAGTGTTTGTAATAAGTATATTAATTTCGTTTAAGTAAAATTGCAGGGCGGGGGAAACCGCGGGGCACAGCTATAATAGATATAATAACAGTAAAAATATCAGTTGGAAATTCTTAATACTTATTTTGTTTGGTGCCGCAGCTTACGAGGTCGTAAACAGCCGTCTTTTTTGTTATTGTTAATTGAACACGTGCGTTATTACTTTACCATTTTTTTACTTTAAAATTGAATAGTAACACTGGGTGAAATGTAGCTTTATACACATAAACAAAATTAAATTGTTTGTTATATCAAAAAATAATTTTGATACTGATGTTTTATGTTTAATTTTGTTCGGTAAAAACAGCTAATGTAAAAAGTACGATTATAAAGTTTTATTCTGCGAAGTGATTAATATGTTTTATTTGATTCTACGCGGACGAAGTCGCGGGCAACAGCTAGTATATAATAAAATACAATGTTTAATATTGAATTTTATTATGTACCCGTGCGTGCTTTTTGATATATCCCATGGCAATGTTTTAAATTGGATCGAATGGTCGTTCTTATCGCCCGCGCCACGTTACAAGCTTAACTTGAAACCGCTATACGCATGTAGCGTGCTCTCCGCCTATCAAAGGCCGCGACTTAACACGACGCAGTCTCTTCTTATTGCTGCATTCGTGCGTGAACATACATCCTTAACATAAATACTATTTTCATTAAAACAGAGTGCAGGGGACTATTAGCAACATTCACTATAATAATATATATCCCTGCGGGTAGCGGTCACCTGATGCCTATGGGTAGCGGTCAATTGATAATGGGTAAACCGCTTGCTCGTTTGCCACCTTTTACTAGAAAAAAAATATAATGTTGGTAGTACAGTATAGGAAAAATTACAGAGTCGACCGGCCGGAGTGAATCGGTGCGCGGGGGCGTGGACTCGGGCGTGGCCTCGGCCGCCTCGCACTGCGCTGCTAAGTACAGTTTCAGCGAAGAGCCCATCAAGAAAAACGTGTCCATCGCGCTCGTCGATCGCACGTACTTATTTTTTTACTTCATAACATTTTGGTTGTATTTGAAACAAAAGATCTATCATGATTAGGGCTGCATGCTCATATATATATTGCTTTAAATAGTAGCTAATATGATCATGTACAGGTCATGTTTAGCTTGAGTTAGTATTGCTAGCTAAAAGTAATTTAACATAGCCGCTTATGTTACTTCGGCATGATATAGCTACTAGTATCAAATGGCACATTTAAATTTGGCAATAGTGGACCTTTGTTAATTCAAAAACTTGTTTCTTTCCCACAGTGTCGACCCTTGGGAACACATGGAGTTGTTTGTGACGATGGGCGTGATCGATGCATGTTTGTACGCTGTGGATACCGGCGGTAGTGAGCTGTCGCCGCTGCGCTCCTGCGAACCCCTACTGTCAGATCACGTACCAGCGCCGACCCCGCACTCCTCTGACCCCGAATCAGCTCCAGCCGCGCCCATCCCCGCCGGCGCCAACATAGTGCCGGACGAACATCCGCGCCTGAACGTAAATATACAATTTCATTTCAATTGCTATCCTTCAAACTGTTTCACGACATCTCCTTATGAAAGAATAATAATAGCAGTTTAACTAATCTAGTCTAAAATATTCAACATATCACCAAGGGGTAATTGACGCCTGTCGAATAAAAAAGAAATGACAGTCGAAAACAATTTTTAGGGAAAAAATGTGATATTAATCTTTGTTTGGTTTCCAAAGGTGGGTTTCAAAGAATTTAAAGAAACGAGCAAGAAGGAGGACGGCCGGGACTCGGCGACCGCCGGCAGCTCAACCGCACCGGACGATACTAAACCCATTGACATCGACAAAACTCACTATGAATTTACGGTTAGTTGCTTCAAAACAAACAAAAATGTTTCAAATGATATTTTAAAAACGTTCGATATTGCTGATTATACTTGCCTTATATGCTATATTCGAAATATAAGAACAGCGGCAACGTATAGGACAACGATGCTTAAGTGAACTTTCACAAGATGGACTGATCTGTTCAATATTGCCACTGAATGAGAACGACAGCGTACCGGTCTAGCTGCGGACGCTAGTTGGCTGGTGACCATATAAATTATATGTAAAAATGTTACACGCATATCATAATAATTGTACATATAATTTATTGAAAAACCCTCTTTTTAAGTTCCTTATAGGGTAGGGCCTAATCTAAATCCATCCATTGTATTTTCTCAGGAGTACATCTTAAAAAAAATAATCAAATAATAATGTTACTACTATTCATAAATCGTCTTAGAATTTTACAGCTTAAGAAGTAATTTAGTTTTTTTCTGAGCAATCAAATATGCTTGCTTACAGAGTGCACTGCCCCATGCGAGGAAATCGGAAGGACACCTATTGCTGGTCCAGCTTACCTTGCAGCAACCTAATCTGTACTACTGGCGAAAAGAAACGCAAAGGACATTACAGGTACAGATATGACAATTGTGAGAAGCAAACACTTGTTGACTAGAAACAATCACTGATCACTATACACATAGACCACAACTGATCATGGCTGCGTCAATATCGTTTTTGTGTTAGTTTTATTTATTTTTCATTTACGTTTTGATTACAACTGCTTGTAAGGAAGTATCGGCGATTATATGCGCACAAATTGCTGTATGAGCGTTATTGATTCGTACAACTGTTTTTTATTTATATATGTCTGAGATGTCAATAGTACGGAAGTTCATTTAATAATGGACATTAGTCGAATGCAAGTTTATATGGTTAAGAATGTGAATAGTACCAAAGTGTAGTGTGTTTTTGTGTATCGTTGCAGTTATCGCTGTTCGACGCGGGCGTTGTGCTTGGCAGGGGCACGTCGCGTCGCGTGCTACTAAGCACGGAGCGAGGCGCCCGCGACCCGCTCACTGACATACCGCCTGCCCTCGCTACTCTCAGGGCTACACTACCCTACACTGGTACGTCTTATACACACGCACAAACTTACACACTTACACGCGCCCATGTGTCTATAGCAAGATTGCAAATTATAAATTGTTCGCAATAAATTTCAGACATTTGTTGGTACAGCTTTCTGGTCTTGAGTGATAATTTTCTAATATGTCAAAATACATTTAATTCCAAATATTTTTTATTTTATAATTTTGACTTTAAAATTGATGTATGTATTTTGACTTTAAAATTGGTGATGCTGAACATACGGATATAGTTATTTTCGCACTCAAAATAAAAATATTTATAGGTCTATCTGCCTCGGGAATACCGAACGCACGAGGCACTCTCCAGCTAGATATCGAGCGACCCGTGTTGGTGGACGTCTGCACGGACCGACTAGTGCGTCTCCACACTATCCTTAAATTGGTAAGTCTTAGCTTGCGTATGATTTTGATTACACCATAATTGTCTTAGTTGGATTAATTAACTTTATACATTTGTTCAGGTCAATAAACAGTTAAAGAGAGACGATACGACAGCGGAAGAAGGCACAAGTCCGGCGACTGTGAGCAGACTACGTAAATTGATGAGTGTGTAATCAAAATTACATATTAATTTATTATTAACTATTCATCATGAATCTTCCAGTAGCATTTATATTCCTATTAATAAATTTATCTCCATACTATATCAAATTTATGCATTTATCATCTCGGTCAGTAATGTCTTGTGCTATTTTTTGTTTTCCATCTTATCAATAATAAATAATTAACCTGACTAAAGATTATATCACATTTTATAACTTATAAGTGTTAGATTTGTAATATGTACGAATAATGTTGCTTATGTGAGATCGTTATTGCAGCGCGTCACGGTCTATCGAGCGTGACGGTGAGCATGGGACAAGTGGGCGTTCGCGGGTCTGTGGGGGCAGCGGGTTGGTGCAGCGCGAGCGCGCACGTGTCCGTCGGGGCGCGCCCCGATCGGCTTAATGCGCGCGTGGTGCTGCGCGCGCTGCTCGCCACCGCGGGTTCGCCTAGCGACTGCCGCAGACCGCTACTACTGCCCGTCAATGTCGGGTAAACACTTTCATATTCTATTTACAATTTACTTCTTGCTTAACACTAATCGCAAAGTAATCCCTTAGCAAATTCCATTTTGCTTCTGAGGAAAACACGCATTGGTAAATCTATATTAAGAAAACGATGAATTATAAGTGACTTCTCATAGAATTCACATCACCCAACATAAAATCACTGCTGGGACTTACACTTCGCCACAAATCTCACCCTTGCCACCCTCATCCAGTAGACTCCCGCAATCTTGAACAGATTGTCGATCCGTCTTGTAGGAAGCTTATGCATGCTGCGTCGTTGGAAGGTACCAGACTAACATCTTTAAGGTTTTTTTACTATACTGGAATGATGACTATAACATGAAATTATCATTAACAATATCAACTGTATTAAACATTTATTTATTGTGTTTAGTTCATAGGTTATAAACTGTAAATGTTGTATATGGCAGTTGTACTGTGGAGGCATCGTGGGAGGGGTGGCGGCGCGGTGGAGGCATGCGCGGGGCGTTGTACACGGACGAGCTCACGCTGGACGTGCGCCCCGGGGACCTCGCCGCGGTCGCCGCACTACAACACGCTATACTGCAATTGCAACAGCTTTTAAAAGTAAGCTGCCTCAATTTATATTATAGTTGATAAAAAAGAGAATATTTAGTCGTGGACGCTCGTTGAAGCTATATACCAGGATCTTTTTGTTGCCAGTGTATTTTTATTTTAAATATTTAATGCTCTGTAGTCTAAGTTCATGTGTAGTAACGAAAACAAAGTTTTTTTTTGTAAGATATCTGACTTTCTTTAATAGAACACTGACACACAAGGCTGGCGGAGCAACACCGGTGCTAAGGAAACCAGCAGTACGTCGTCTACAGCGGTTTCATTGTCACCTGCCAGCTCGTTAGAGGATCTCGCAGATCATTACTACAAAGATGACCTCAGGTGATTCTTTATGGAATATACATTTATCAATAAAGCAATTTATAGTGCGCAGTAGTATTTATATTATATATATATATATATATATATATATATATATATATATATATATATATATATATATATACTATTTAAGAACGCAGGTTACTTACATGAATACGGTACGGTTACGGTAAACGGTTTGTCTAATGTTACTAGTACCCATAGACATACACAATATATGCTACACATGTTTTTGACAAGATTTATGTTGAGCAGAGAAGGCCAATAAGGAAAATGACTCGAGGATGTCTCATGTCGATTATTGTTCTATTTTATTTTTACCAGTAATAGCTGTGTTTGATTGGCTATATCATCAAATACGTCAATATTATATTAAAGCATTCTAAACAAGTTTAATTAAAACCATAACTTTTTATATGTCAAAAATATTGACGTCTTTTTAAATAAGTCAAAGCTTTGTGCAAAAAGTTTCATTACAATCAAATTCAAGTTCATTTTGGTGACGCTATTACGTCACATTGAACAGTCAGTTCCGTTAGCAATCTTGCTTGGGGCCATTGTTGTTATTGCTGACATCTTTTTTTTAATGCGTATAAAAATACTTTACAGTCGTGCTCGTCAAATTATTATTTAAATACGAAAAATCAGTCAATGTCACAAGTGATCGGGGATATTGAAAATATGAGAATGAGATTAAAATAATCTTAATAAAAACATTATTGACATGGTGACATCTTCATCACAGCATGGGAATTAACATCGGATGATGGAAATACACTTACCAATTTGACTGACATACTTTTATCAAAAGAAAACAAATTACTACTGTACTTACTGTATATACTTATGTTATTGACAATAATAATTCCATAATTATTAATACATTAAATTCATTACGTATTAGAATTATTTTGTTAACTATACTTTTTAGTTGTCACGTGTACGTAAATTTGACAAGGTCCCAGTACATTATCAACGAGTTCATAATTGATAATGTGTAATGATACTACTATAGTAGTTTTATTTGAAATTCGTATCTGAATTAAGTTAATATTTTGAGTGTTTGATGATATAGTCCTTGCTCGACTATACGTACGTGTAAACATTATCGTTTCATCGTTGCGCAGGAGCGGCGCGTTCAGACTGGTGCGTGGCGGGCAGGTGCCTATGGCGTACCAGGTGCGCGCGTCGCCCGGCGCGCTCGCCTGGCGCTATCCACACCCGCGCGCACTCACAAGACTCGTCGCCTTCCCAGTGCCCGGACTGGTAATCACTACAACAAATTATACATTAAACTTACAACCTAAAAGACACCAGTATACCAATAACTTAAACCAAGTTGAAATTTTTAAATTATTTTTTACATAAATTAAGAACCCCTTAAATTGTGTCTGAATAGTTACGAACTTGCGATCTTGTATGTTATATTTTACCTTTTTAATTAACTCTTTTACTGCTAAATTATCCTTGTTACGTACATTAAAAATATAGAAGAGACAAACTGCCCTGGTTATTTTTATTTCCGAATCAATAGTAACGCTACACGAGTTAATCGTTTATTACTACTTTAACTGCATAGAGTGTTTAATTCTAAGCATTTATATTATACCGAATCGATGCTTCTTGAAAGTAATAAAGCATGTTGATTGATCTTGTAGGACGAAGAGACGGAGTGTGTGCTGGAGCTGTTCGAGTCGACGATTATGCGCTGGGAGCCGCACACTTATTTCCACCTGCCCACCAGTGAGGCGCGGGAAATTAAACTCGACGCAAACCCCTCAGGTATTATACTGTTTTCAGACAAGGTATTTTTATGGAAGAAGGTGGCAAAAGAGCAAGCGGTTCAATCTGATGTTAGGTGAAATCTACCAACAAGTAAATGAGTTGCAGATGTGTTGCCTACCTTTAATGGACAGAAGAGGGGATAGACAGGAAAAAGGATTTTTCTTCTCCTATTCACCCCCCCCCCCCCGTCCAATCATCTTCCCCTCCTCCATAGTTGATCTCGCAGTTTTCGCTTCACGTATTATTTAACTATAATATCGGTTGCCATGGTAATGCTGTGTTATATTTTGACAATAATAAGTTTTTTATTGCAAGTTATACCAGGAATAAAGTTACAAAATATCCATCGAGAAAATAAAGAAAAACCGCGGACAATAGTTAGTCATAATGAAACGATGTTTTGTTCGTTTTTTTGATACGCATATTTCCGTTCAATTAATTTTTCAACACTCTAAATGGCGTTACTGGTGATGCATTTACAGCCATGGTGTTCGCGTTGATGTGGCGCGTGCGCGTGAGCCCGAGGGCGGAGACCGATCCGCCGCCCTTCCTGTTCGACCCCAACAAGTTTATGTCGCAACACGACCTGATGGTGAGTTTTCTTGATTGGAAATCTGCGTGAAGCGTGTGTAGAGAGAACCTTTTCCCTTGAGTTTGAGTTGAGTCACTTTTCGCCATTGTAGCTTTGAGGCGCAACCCAATCAATATTTGTAATAACAAGCTATAGACTCGTTGCCGATTTTGTGTCGAAAAAAGATGAGCAGTAAATAGGGAGAAGTCCGTCAACTCCTCTATTCTGTGAGGCCGTATTACTTCGTGAGTCATGCTGCCTTAGTGTCTCATTACTGTATTTTTTTTTCAATTTGCATTGAGGTAAAATATTAAGTGACATAATGCGATTCGATGATTGCAGTGTAGGGGTGTAACAAAGTGAAAGTGCCCACAGGGGTGTGACCCGCCGCCGCACTCTTTTACTTCCCGCTGATACCTAGAACTGTGTTTTGTGCATCGACTCATGCGATGGTCCTCTAACTCATATAATGATTTATGTTTGACTGGCCACTTCGGTCTCTTTATATATTAAGGGAACTTACGTGGGTGTACAGGGTGCGGACGCGTTGTGGTCTGCGGTGTCTGACACAGAGTGCGCTGGCGGTGGTGTAGGGACCGAAGAGCTGCTTACCTCCGAGCAGCTGTGGGGTTCGATGCGAATCGACTCGTACTTCGCGCCCCGCCTCTTGCCGCCCATGCGTTTGGCGCTGCGCCTCGCTGTGCTACGTCTATACCTGCACAATGACTTGCCCACGTTACACACGTACGTATACAACGCCTGCGCTACGTGTAAACACACGGCCGTCGGTGTTTTACATTTCTGTTTCATTTTTTATGTACTTTAAATATTCGCAGCTTATAGTTAAATTATACGCAATGTAAATCCTATAAATTATTAATTGTAAAATAATTCCTGTAATAACTCTGAGGACAATAATCACGGGAGCGCAACGCTGACTTATTCAAATTACGTACCCGGGTTTCATGCATCTCAAAATTACCGACATAATGAGGCCCAATTCTACTCCTCTTCCCATTTCTATCTTATCCTGATAAGGAGAAGATGGGAAGGGGAGGAGGGTTTGATGGGGGAGGGGATGGTAGGAAAAGGAAATATCCTCTTTTCTGTTTATCGCAGTGTGTGTGAACCTCTTGCTCGTATGCCACCTTCTTCTATAATTTTTTAATCAATCGTGAAACACTGTAAGTGTAAAGTAGTGCTTAAATTTCTATTTCTAATACTTAATCTAGTTGGTAGTTTTCCATAAAGTAGTGTGAAAATTTATATAGTACTAGCTTTTACCCGCGGCTCCGCTCGCATTGAAGCCATTAAATAAGTATCAGAGATCATTATCGTAGAAATGAATCAATATGATAGGTCCATTTTATTGCTTAGCTGGGATTATCAATTCTTAAAATTACTACGTGCAATGAAGTTTAAAAAACTTACAACATACTTTATTGAAATGCAACAACAAATGTTGCAATATATTTCTCTGTAACAAAAGTAAATAGTTTTAAATTTAATCAATTTGAAAATATATAAATGCAGATTTTTAATGTAGGATATTTTTGTAGACTATATTATAAGTTTGTCCGCTGGGTGCAAATATATGTAAATTCCGGGCATTAGACACACGCAAACAGGCTACATATAGTTGACCATGAGAGAAGCATGGCTTTTCTAGATGCACTCCTGCTACCTGTAATGTCTGCTCTTGTGCCTTGTTTTATACTGCATATATAATGACAAAAAATGTGTAAGAAGTTACACTTTTTTAGTATAAAAAATAAATATATTTAATAATACATCAAAAAAAGATCTTAACTTTATTCATTGTTTTAATATTTCGCATCTTGTATATTTCACTCATCATTTTCATTCATAACGCGGCTAAAGAAGTATAACTTTAACAATAAATACAGAAAAATCCCAAAAAAGTATCCTATGCTACTCCTAGTAGCTCCAAGAATATGTGTATAAAGTTTCATGATGATCGGTTGCGTAGTTTTCCCGTGAAAGCGTAACAAACAAACTTACATTCGCATTTATAATATTAGTAGGGATAGAGTTTTTCTATAAGAATATTGTATATTTAATACCAATTTCATTATGTTTATTTTACTATTTAGTTAACTTATAATTAGAATATTAATGTTTTGCAGGGAAAATCAAAACTCGTTCGAAGGTTTGTACGTGTCGCGGCCGCTGCGACGCAGCCATCGCGTGCTGGCGCTAGCTGTGCGTGATTTTGCCGGTCACCTGCACATCGGTCCAGCCTTACGCCGCGCCCTCATGCACGCGCATTTCTCGTTAGTTGTTTTTTTAAAATATCATTAAATGAATAGAAATATATACAAACACTTCGGGAACATTTTCGAGAATATTGCGAGCAAGGAAGTATGTGACAATATATATATATATATAGGCTGTCCGGAAATGAGGTGTGGTCTGCCACTAGTTTTTGACTCGCAGCTTTTTATAATCTACTAATGCAATTGGGTTGTAATATTGGAAAAACATCTACCTAAGATATTTAATATAATTTATACCTAAGATATTTAATATATTATAATCTAGAATATGCAAATGAATCTGTTCCGCAGAAGTGATATATTGGATTGCACGACGGGTACAATGGAGCGGTTCGTGGAAGAGTTTAGAGCGCAGGCGTCGGTGTTGATGACGTCGGTGCGAGAGTCCGAATCCAGTGACTGGCACGTACGTACGTGCGCGGACCACGTCCGCGTGTCGCTGCACGTGCCGCGCATGTACACGCTGCAGGCGTTAGCCAACGATTGGCGCCACGCGTACGCTAAGGTAATATACGTATTAGCTGTTGCATATACACATATATTGCCATTATACTTCATTTCTCACTGTCCAGTGCCAATAAAATAAAAATAAATACTTTTGTAGTCTCTAATTATAATTTTACCTAATATATATATATATATATATATATATATATATATGTATATATTATATGTCAATATAAAGTTAAACCTATGTGTATTATAGGTATTAGGCATTTTTAATTTATTTCTTAAATCAAAGAAAAAGGATTTTTATTATTATGTTAATTATTGTTTAATTTGTTGCCGGGCCCAACTTTGTTTAATAAAAATTAAACATTTAGATATTTCAATAGCGACTCAGACATAACATGTGTATGACCAAACATTTTACGGACATACACATGTCATATCTTATGGCATTGTTCTAAAAACAAAAAATATATAAAAAAGGTTACTAACTGAGTTGCCATTGAAATATCTAAATGTTTAATATTTATTAGCATTTATACACTCGTGGTGGGCCACACTGACAATCTGATAGGCAGTGCTGCTGTTTTATCTACTATTTATAACAAATGGTTATTTGTTTAATGAACAAACCTGCATAATGTAACAAAACATGACATCTGTACTTTTGTTTTCAAATATTTGATTTCACTAGTTTTGTGCATCAGTAATCTGTCAGCATCTTATGAGAAACACGTAAAGTCTCAAGATTTTACTATAACTATAACATTTTTTTATTTTTTAGAATTAAAATAACGTTAACTTATTAGAATAGCTTTTGTGTATCATGCACCATACAATTATCAATATAGATCACTAAATATAAGGGACAGCTGAGCTGGGATAACGACTGCGTATTTACACAGATTTTGCAGTCACAGTATCATAATGTTTTTTGCATTTTAATATTTAAAACCATAAAACTCACAATGTTAACATTCTCACATTAGAAGTCAAGACCAAAGAAAAGTTGAAACGTAGATAAATATACAAAAAAAATGCTTGTGTTATTTGATTTTCTAGTGCAGTTTTGGTGACAATAGTGACGACTTTGTTAATGTAACCTAATGTATTTATTATATTTTCAGTACATATTAAAGCAGAGTACGAGCGAGGAGAGCGGTGCACTAGAGGCGTGCGAGGGGGCTGTGTTTGCGGAGGGGGAGGAGACACAACGTGCTCTGCGAGGACGTGTCTCTCTGTGGCTACATAACGAGTGCGCGGTAGCGCTTCGCGTCTCCCAGCTTGCCACTGACGAACTAATGCCACTGGGACCTGACTCCATGCTCGCATATCGGTACGTTGAAACCTTTACCGTAGTCCATTGAACCGTTACATAGTCACTAGATAAACTCTGAAATATATTCTACGATTGGAAGGAGAACGAAGTTTAATTTCAAAAAATTGTTAAAATCTACATAAATACAAAATAATATATACCAGAATGCTGCAACTTAACTATGCTTCAATCTATTACAAATTTCCACTAACTCACATAACTGTTGTAGATTTAAAAATTACTTATCCACTTATGTATTAATTATACTCAATTTTGCAGATGGCACTCCCCGAATGAGACGAAAAAGCTAAGATTCGCGGTCGCCACCCCGTCTACAGACTGGCGGTGGTCTAATAGTAAGTACAGCACATGGACCACAATATTTACTATTTATGTGTTCTCTCACAGACTTTATCATTAATCACAGGGACTTACAATAGTACCTATGAACTGGTGATCCCAATAATATAAATAATATTAATGTGCATAAATATGACAGCCATGTTCTTTCTACACAATAGGAATATTGGTCTATTATATTTATTAAGAGCTCATTTTTTCCTCATATATGGTTATTAAAGGTATACCCTTCGAGGAAGGCAAGTACCTCATCCGTTTGGAGGAGCCGAATCTACATTTAAACGGGGCTACGGATGGCAAAGGGAGTGGAGCAGACTCTAGCGCGCCAGAGACCTCTCGCGTTACCCCGGGGTCTGGCATGTTCGTATACGCGCGCGTCACGGAGCACGGCCCAACGCGCACCATGCGTCTCACCGGGCGACTCACGTTAGCGAACATGCTACGACACCCACTGCTTTATAAGGTGACACTGCAGGTTTTTTTATTTAAATATCTTGGCCACACGCACGCACTGCATTGTACTTCTAAATTCATTCTCACTATTTGAAATAAACCCCATTGTGGACTGGAAACTCGCATTATTAAAACTGATTAGACCACTACATCCATTAGCCATATCACAACAATATCGCGATCTTACTTCCACATCCGTCATTTCAGTCGTCACTTCCTTCTTGATCATGTCACCTCTCACGCACTCCATCCATCTTTTCTTAGGCCTACCCCTACCGACATATCCATCTACATTCTTATCTAAAATTCTCTTTGTCACATGTCCTTCTTCCCTCCTCATAACATGCCCGTACCATGCTAACCTTTTGCTCCTTAACTTTTCCACTATCGGTGCTACTTTCAAGCTTCCTCTAATATACTCGTTTCGTACCTTATCCTTTCGTGCCACTCCACACATCCATCTCAACATTCGCATTTCTGCCGCATGTACTCTCTTTCAATCCGTTCCTTTAACAGCCCAACACTCCGATCCATACATTATGACAGGTTTTATAATGGTTTTGTTAATTTTATTTTACGGGAAACTCGTGTGTCGCATGTCAAGCTGTCGTTACCTGTCCCCATTTCATCTAATATGAAAATCTTATATCAAATTTAAAATTAAATGTATTTTTGATTACAATTTTATATTTTAAAACTTTTAAAGGCGAACTGTAATCAACAGTAATACATGTAGTTTGGTTATTATTTAATGTCTCAGGTTATATAATAAGGTTCAATATGTACTTGCGCATCAATAATTTATGATTATTTATTATTTTCATACACCGTCGGGCAGGTGCGTGTTCGTTGCGCGTTGACCCAGCAGTGGCGCGCGCTGGGCGCGGGCGAGTTGCCCGGCGAGCGCGTTGGCCCCGCTCTTATCTGCGAGACATCCGCCGATCTATCACTAAAGTAATAATCATCATTATTTACGAATGGAGTAAAAACGCCCAGCAATCTGATATGCACAGACGCTAACGTTAATAATTGGAAATCACACTCTGGCTCAGACTAAGAACTGAATTCTTAACGTGGCACATGATACATCAATATTTTTCTACAGTTTTACCATTGTGTGAAAATTAGAGCACTGTAGAGCACGATTGTGTCTCATTTCAATTTACATTAAAATTCGAAATTATCACTAATAGGCAACCGCATCATTGTTATTTAGAAATAATGAAAAACTTACTAGTGATTTTTTTTCGCACACTGCGGCTTTTGCAGGTTAAGATACTGCAACCCACCCATTGCACGCAAAATAATTTAAATGCTTCAACACGTTTGAAACCTTTCTTTCTTGACAAACAACCGAATTCGACCACAGTAACTATAACAAAAAATACATTTTCTGTCTGTCTTTCATTTTATAATTTTACTTAATGTCACAGTATTACGTACCGCGTATACTCTTTTTGTTATGGGTGGCGCTGTATATAGAGTTCTTAGTCTCAGCACGCTGAAGAGATACGGAATTGCAATGAAATAGCTAAAATATTCTTCTCAACTTTCATAGCCAATGGCCAACAGTTGAGTGGGCGTTATGTACGCACACTTTTAATTTCACACCATAATTAATGGATGGCTTAAACATAAATGGAATCATTAATAAATAATATGGTTAATTGCAAAGGATTAAATTTTTCCATTTCAGGGTCAAATTTGTGTCACAAGATTCTGGTTGGTCGGGTGATATTCCCATAAGACAATGTCCAAAAGAAAATGTCCCGTGGCTGGTTAAAGGTACCACTTTTGTAACTATTTTATATGGAGATTTTTAAGAAGCATCTGTTATTGGAGTAGCCTGGTTTAACGGGGATAGTGTCACCACTAGAATAAGTAAACGAAACGAAATTATTTCAACGAGTGTAGTGCCGGAGAACCAGTGCCCTTCCCATCCCCATTCCCTTTTCCTAATCTGCTTGCCTTCCTTTCTCCTAGAATGATGCATCTGTAACTCGTCGGATACTTAACTTGCAGATGTCGTCATTAACATTAGTCTTACTCCTTTACTTACTATGTATATTGCATTTCATTCCATCCAGCTGATGTCCACTGCACATACGTCCGTCTCCATCCAATACTCCGACCAGATTATCGGTCCGTCTTGCGGGAGGCCTACCTCCCTACCCATATGGCCGCCATAACAGAAGCTTTTGGGCTGGGACAACCAACTTGTCATATTTCTGAAAGTCATAACGAGTGGTCTTGCTCGCCGATTTGATAACTTGGAGCCTCTCTATGTATGTTGTATGTGAATAATTCCATGTATATGTATCGTGTACATTATTGCGTCGCAGTGCCAAGCGGCGGCGACATGGCGTACGTGTCGGTGTGGTGCCGCGTGTCCCGCGCCCGCTCCGACCGCCGCCTGCTCGCCACCTTCTGGCCCCTGTTCGTTCTGCGCTCACACTTGTCGCTTGATACCGAGGTTTGTTAACAAGTGACATCATCGTATTACACTATAATACAGTGAAACTGTGATTTTTTACAGTTAAAAGTACTTGTATTAGAGAAATTAGTGACATATTGAATATATGCAATTAGCCATAACAGAAAAACATGTGTACGCATTAATGTATGGATACAATAAAAACAAGTGAGTTGTGCCAGAACTGCGACTAATAGAGATCAATATGCATCAATGTTGATAGCCACGCATAGTTAATGGAATTATAAAATAAAAATTAATAAAAGAACTCATACCAAGTCAAAGGTTCGGGGGTACCCATAATTAAGGGTCGTGCTGCCAGCCAGCAGCAGTGTTCCGGCTTGTCTTTATGGAGGTGTAGCGTGGAGGCTTGTAGAAGGAATATAAGCTGGCGCAGCAAGCGGGGCGCGGAGGATTTAACATTGGAGGTTTAGTCGGTGCAAGTCTGACATAATCTGCCCTTGGCCCCCGATTTTGTCAGACCAAAAGGTCCTGGAATAGCGGCCAAGTACAGTTTAACTTAAATTAATTGTCTATTGTGTTATGGGTGTTATGAAGGTGGTGATAACAACAGAGTTGTTTGACGCGAGCGCGCCGGACGCAGGGACGAAGGTCGCGTCGTCGGGGCTGTCGCAGACGGCTCCGGGGCGTGGCGCCACCACACAACTCACCGCGCCAGGCACCACCGCCGCAAGACATACTCTTACACTACAGTACAGGTACAGTGCTATTTTAAGTTTATTTATTTTAACGAACGAGGTGGATTATGGTGAAATTATAAGGACTGCTGACAGAAGTTAAAACTAAACTGGTGGGAAGGGGCATCAATAGTTAAAATATAAATAAATAGTAAAAAAAAATAACCAATAATAAATAAATACAAAAAATTTCAAGTTGCCGACGCGTGTTGTCGACGCATGTTGTTCACGCCATAAATTTTTCCCCCTATCCAATGCCGTTTCACGCGGCTAGAAGTAGAAAGTCTTTACGTGAGAAATATACATAAATGTTGTTTTGTAAATCGTGTAGTAAAATATAGTATGTTGTTGGCAGGAACATCGATTGTCCGGTGACGCCGCAGGGAGTGCCTCTGCACTACGGCATTACGCAGACCTCCGTGTTCGACGAGTGCCAGCCCATTCAAGACATCGACGATGTACTGCAAGAAATCAACAACTGGTAAGATGAACACATATTTGTTTATTTGAAGATGTAACATTAACAAATATTAAAAACATGGCGTTTGTAATGAACTCTGCATGCTAATAAGTGTTGCTTGCAATTTATTTGTAAATGCCGAGGAGAGTGTTATAGATGTATTAAAAGTAGTTTGGTATATTCAATCACTTTACTTGATTAATTTACTGTGTGTAAATACACATTGATCACCAATTATTATCATTATGCTAAATATACAGATACACACTCTTTGTAATACTTAGCTGTAGATTAAAAATAGATTATACAACACTCGCCCCATTATGTGAAAAGGGTGTGTCTATGGCCTTTTGGATGGTTATGGTCTTGAAAAACACAAAATGTCACAATCAAGTGTTTCTGGAAAACTTTGAGCACATAGTATATAAAATGTCAAAAAGTTGAACTTTATTTTTATCTGTGGTGGCACATTTTTTCTGATTTTATTCTTAAATACACACGAATTATATTCTTTTCTTATTTATTTCGATATTGCTAGTTTCTTCAGTTCCTCATCACTCATTTTCATATAAATAGCGCATATAAGTTAACGACAATCGTTTACTTGATGATGACGCATAGATACTTGCTATAAATTATATTTAATTTATTTTATGTTCGATGTTTAATCCTCATCGCAACTGTTATGTATTTAAAGCAGGTTGTTGAGTTCTTCAATTGTTTTATTAAGTTAATTTGCACACAAATTATACACTAATGATCATTGTAAATTGATAAAGTCATAGACACGCACTCTTAATAATAATTAGCCATTAATTGTATAACAGAGGGGTAATAAATGATTGTTTTTTGCATTTGGTCACAGGTTACGAGAGTGGAGCCGAGAAGCGCGATCCGATTGGCCGTACTCGCTGGTGCGCCGTCACTGGAATGGCACTTGGCAGCCCGCGCTGCTACAGCCGCGCGCCGATATCACGGTATACATACGATTTCAATCTTTGATTACCCATGTTTACGCTTAGGTACTTCATTTGAATAATTGCATGAAGCAGCTGAATTTACATGATTGTCAGAAAATCACTTATCAAATGCAGTAATATATTAGTTTCACCTGTATGAATATAATGGAATCTTAGAATGTGATATTGCCTCACTTTGAACGATCAGATTTGAATTAAACTTTGAACACTCGTCGAAGACAACATGCAATAATTAGATCAAATTATCTGGTTATCCGGATTAAGTTCGTGAGGATTTATAAATTTCTTTTCGTATCCTTTGTTTTTAGTTGACACTGGCGACATCTATTAGTCCATTACGTAATTAGCAAACAACAACTTTAACCAACAACAACTTTACGATAACTTGACATATAAGATGTCGCTACTTGCAAATTGATTAGTTGTTAACACATCTGTACAAACTAAAGACAGTTGTTTTAAATCAAATCGAACTAAAAAGCGAATGATAAATTATAGCTTAAAAACTTTAAAAAAGTTATCTTTCTATATAACTAAACGCTAATCGATTTTTTTTCGTATTTCCCATCTCCCCATTTATCCACTCCCCTGCTCAGCCCACCCACCCACCACTCACGCCAAAAAATGAGCTGTCTTTGGGATTGCCAGATGTTAGATGTTACGCCCGTTACAAGTGATGTCATGCAATAAAGAACTCCGTTCTAATAAGAATAGTTTGCATGTATGATGCAGGATGGTCATTGAATCGTTTATCCAATGACGATGTGGGTTTATCCAATGACGATACTTATTTTCAGGTGCAGTACAGCGCGGTATGCGCGGGCGGGGGTTGCGCGCTCGCAGTGCAACTTTGGCCGGTAACGCTGCTGGCGAACGCCGCGCCCATGCCGCTAACGCTGCGCGCTCACGACGCTGCCCCGCTCTGCCGCCTCGAGCCTGGACATGTCGTCTCACCGCCCTCCACATTGCTCACAGTAAACTAATAACCTCTTTTTAGTTAATATTATATCTAAGTAACGTCAATAAGTACATGTATTTCACTCTTTATTCAACGCATAATCAAATTTTCAGATATATATATTTTCAGCCCCGGCTGTTACCGTCTCGTGCTTTTTTATTTTTAGTTTAGTTTATTTTTGGAATAAGATGTATCCTATGTCCTTTTCCGTATCCCTGACAACGTGTCGGCAAAACTTTATGGTAATTAGTTGAGTTGTTACAAATAAAGAATTACGATCGCCTAATGTGAAATGATTACCAACGCCCATGAACACTCACAACTCCAGAGGAACTGCAGCATAAGGAAGTAGCAAATAATGTCATATTTACACATTTAAAAATATGCTTATATAAATGTATTGCATTCATGAAATGAATTTCCAGAAGCCTTTTTTCCTGTCACTGGAGATGGGTAGAGAGACGTTCGTGAGCGAGCCGCTAGTGGTGAGCACGCAGGAGCCAGGGCGCTACGGCTCACTGCCGCCCGGACACCTGGCGCTTGAACATGCCGCTCACATGGCTATACATTGCAACCATAAGGTATTTTCCTGCCTCATACGTATTTTCCCTTAGATTTAGTCATGCTCTCTTACTCTGTACCGACTAGTATACCAGAGGGTCGGTAGGGATATGTTATATAAAGTTATATATCAAGCCAAAAAACATTGCTCAGAGGCTGAAGCATTATTACCTAAGTAATTGTTGACATCAGGATTAGTAGGATGGTCGGTGTGGGAACTGGATAACTTGGTGCGACCTATCGGTGTATTTTTTTAGCATTAAGAACAAACCTTAGAGCTTTATAAATGCTATACTACCTGCCTGATTGTATCCTATGTATTAAATAAGAAATATATATAAAAAATATATAAAATAGATTGGTGAACATCATAATATGTTACTGTAACAGGAACCCGACTGATTCATATAGCTTCCCACGGCCAAATTTACTGTAACCAGCAATTTGAAATTCGATACAGGACTGGCTTATTTTTATAAAGTGGACCGGTATTAAGAAAGGGTGAATTAATCTAAAACTTGGGGGACTGTGCTGTGATTTCAAAAATGAATTAAATAAAAAAGTGTTTCTCCTTCGCAGGTCGCATTGTTTTCAATGTATTACGAAATAAAAGAAGATATGAACGTGTTGGGAATCACTTCAACTTACGTTCTCAGAAATGCCATGGAAAACGACATACTGGTAAGTACTACGCATGTTTAACTGAAACTTCTTGGCATTAATGATGTGTATAAGCAATAAGCAACTCAGACTTTATTTCTCGATGAGATGATGAACTACGTCAAAGAGATGATGATCTCTTTGACGTAGTTCATAAGCTTAATACCATTTTGAAAACTTTAGATTCGTTCCGTAGAACATATAAATATTGATTTTGGAAAACTTTAATTGCAGGTGTCTTGCATAGCGGTGCCTGAAGGAACGGAGGACGAGGTGCAACTAAACCCGAAATCATTCAAAGCGATCCCGCCTTCCAAGGAGAAACGGTATTGCTTACTTCTATTACTGAATATAGAAACTGCCATTATGTTCATGACTTATATATAAAATTTGACTACTCGAATTCAAAAACGATCCGAAAACGGATTCGGAGCGAGGTTATAAAGTTGCATTATTCCGTCACAGAGACGTGGGTGTGGCTCTGTGCCGCGCGTGGGTGTGGGGCCGCTGGCGCGGAGACGCACGCGCCCGCACATTCCTCTTCGTGTCTCTCTCTCACGACGCGGCCGTGCCTGTGCGCCTGGCCACGCCCCCCGAGCACACCGGCCACGCTCCGCACGCCGCACAGCCCATTCGACGAGCTATCGCACTCCGCGATCACAACGGCCGATCTGTATGCAGACCTACTACACAAAATTCTTTCTTTTAATGTTTTTGTTATATACAAGAAAAACAAACAAATAAGCGGTTCAAATTTTAAGTGATTAACAGAAAACGCAAAAATACATTTCCTTCGCCTGTCTCCTGTTAGGCGGTGGTATTTTTTTGATCAAGCAGCTCATCCGTGTACTCACAAGTCAACACACACAAATTGTAGATCAACTCATGATTTGTCATCCACTCATCATCATTTCGATTATTTTAATTATGCCGATAAATGTATAAAAAGCGAAAAAGGTGTCCTTGGAACGTGCAAAATAGAAATCCGTAACCTTTGCTTAGCCCTTTTATTCTGGACGTGACAGCATTGTTTGTTTAAATTATAAAATTGTGAAATACACAAATTTTAACGTAAAAACCTATGTTCACAAGGATTCCATCTTCCTATGACACAAATTATATGTTCATATACGTTATCTATATTCAGATGTGTTATTGGTGTGATCTGAGATATAATATAATACTTATTCGTTGTGTCCAGATGGCAGTGGTGGTAACTCAGCACTATCACGAGGGCCGCTGGCAGGTGGTGGTGGCGAGCGACCCGTGCCCGCAGTTCGTCGTGTACAATGCTACGCGCGAGTCGCTCGCATTCGCTCAGGTCGATCAGCCCGGAGCGTACGATGACTACCAAAATTCCAGCTCAAACGTTGTTAAGGTATAAAATCTTGAAATGTTATCTCCTAGATCTAACTTTAAAGAAGTGCATATTGAGAATTAAAAGATAATCTGAGAAAAAAGTCTCAATTATGATTAAACGTTAAAAATTAAAAAAAAAGATTTTTACGTATACACGTTTCAATCCGTGCAACGTAACTATTATAATAATAAGTTGCGGATATCTATGAGAGGTGGTCGCTCGAAACCGCGAACCGCAATTAACCAATATATTTATATTACTACATGTAACCAATATATTTATGTCTATAGGCGGTGCCAGAGTGCGAGGGGGTTCGCTGGTGGTGCACTGTGGGTCCGGGCGCGAGTACGCACTACACTACGCCTGCGTACTGCGCGCGCTACCCTACTCCCACTTCAGACGTCGACAATAACGACGCTCTTGCTCCCATATTTCTCACCTTCGCACGAGCAACAGGTAATAATTAAAAAAAGTCAAAAAAAGGGAGAGGTGTCTTATGGACAATCGGGTGGGAATGGAGTTCCTTTCGCTATAATTTTTTTGGGCTTGTATTAAGTAATGATTAAATAAAAGAGGGTATTTAAATGGCAAAATTATAAATATTTTTGCATACTCTCAAAATTGACGGACTACATGTTTTTTTTTAAACTCCGTTCTAACGAAATTCACAAAAACACATCCAAAATGAAGATTCAAAAATAAAACAAAGATCTTTATTCATTTTAAGACTCAACCATTTTATTTATTTAAAAAGAGCTATGAAGATAATCAGAACTGACATTAATATGTAACGCAGGAGAGCAGCGAAGCCCCAAATGGTGTGCGCCGATGGGCGTGGTGAGCGGGGAACAGCTGGTGCAGCTGGACGGCCTCACGGTCAAGCTGCGTGTGCGCACGTCGCCGCACTCCACCTTCCTCGATCTCCAACACGTGCAACAGGTGCTTGTTACTTTATCTTATGAAATTTAACTATTAACAACTCCTTGGTCGCTCCTGGCGTATACAGAATGGCACAATATGCACATAGCCACATTTTTGTACATCTTGGCTAACCGTCCGCTTTGCCGACAATTTGTCGCTAAAGCAATCGGTTTGGTTAGCCTTTTAAAGATACTCAAACCTCGCCTAACGAAATCTAAGTTCACCATGTACGGCGTAATAAACACATCATTTCTAAATCCGGTGCGTCAACGTGTTTTATTTACATAAATATGAATTAAAAACATTTACCTTGTAAACCAGGCCCGAAACAAAACATATCTAGTCATATCTGTGGGAACGCTGTATGTGCAAACTATTGTGGTTAAATCGGCTTACTAGTGGGGTTAAAGGCAATTCATTGAAATTCTCAATTTAATTTTTAATAAATTTTCAGCACGACATCTCCGCAAGCGACATTAGGCAGCGCCTAGTCGGCTCCTCTAGCAACGCTAACATGCACGGCCGGGTGAGTGTATATTAACTTTCATTACTTGTATTAATATAATTTCTCTAATTCAAAGCGGTCGAGCCGTTTGGGTTTCTATAGAGTATTATGTACCTAATAAAGTTCGTAAAACAAAAGAATGTTTTTCTTTATTTACAGAAATACGCTGATAAACTCTGGTCGACTAATATGGAAAGAGTCAACGAAACGGATAATTGTAAGTCTAGTATTTGACACGCCATAAATATAATAAACAGTTAGTCGTTCTCTTAACTAATATTGTTGTGTAAATTGTATGTATAAATTCGCGAAACAGAACTCAGCGGAACCATCGAGTTGATTTATATAAATTTCGTGACTCGGGGCTTGTTATTTTTTTGGGATTGCATAAAAACAACAGTTGCTGTTTGTATCACAATCATAAAAATATCTCCTCTGCGTAGGCAAAGAAAGTATTTTGTTCTCGCAGTATTGGAAGCTGGTAGCCCCGCCTATGACTCAGTAATTTGCTATCTTATGGTAATT
Organism: Papilio elwesi; assembly: GCA_029849275.1. Lineage (NCBI taxonomy): Eukaryota > Metazoa > Arthropoda > Insecta > Lepidoptera > Papilionidae > Papilio > Papilio elwesi. The sequence goes on from CM056717.1 coordinate 4,793,887, forward strand.
TCGTTGTTAAAGATAATTTGAGTTCACATTCGAGTGATGCTTCTAATTCGATTCGCCTGTCGGCCCTGAAGGATTGTGAGCTAGCCGCAGACGGCGGTGAACTAAAACCGAACGCAAGAGTCTCGTTGTGCGGTGAGAGAAATTGCGACCTCTTTCACTGTAAACAAATTCTTCTAGTTGTTTCACTGACTAACTAAACTTTGAATATTGTTCTAGATTAATGATTACATACAAGACGAGTTTTGGTATTTCTATGTTATGATTAGAAATAGAATAAAGAATAGATGAGTTCATTATACATTTTTTTGGTCAATTGAGCAATCATTTGAACTGATATAGAGATTAGATTGATGTAAAACAACACATATACGTAACAACATTTACATAGTATTATCATTAGAATTATAATTTAAAAGGCGACATTTCATTCTCTTCTCATATTCATGTAGACAAATCATTGAAATGCTCATACATTTTTGATATCTCTAATTGTTTAGGGATGTATCAAAAATAGAAACCTGCCGGTCCTGTCACCTCAAAACAAAAAAAACATCTCATTGTTTTATATACTTTTAATTTATGTTTGTTATTTGTTTTTATTTTTGACTGTGGTATGGTAGGCTTAGAGCGAGAGCAGACGAGGAGCTTGCTGGCCGTGGGAAACGAAGAATTGAATAATTCTCAGGTTTCAATGGTGCAAGATCTGTCAGAGGCAGAGGCTGGGCAGTCCAGTTTCAACGAACTTTGTAATTATTTTATTTATTTCTCTTTTTACTCAAAAGTTTTATTTTGTTCATTCATACTTTCACAAAAACATTATAAATGCGAGTGCACACTAACAGTACCAGTAAGACGCTACTTTTATACGACTACAGCCAGCATCTTATTTAAGACCAAAACTTATTCTCCCTGTAACGTGACAAACGTTTTAATTGTTGCTGGATTTTATCTAATAAATATATTGGACCTTAGAAACTTTAAAAACATAGCTAAAGGTTTTGTAATTTGATAGATGTATTAACTAAAACTTGGGGCGTTATAGAACCTTCAATTCTTTATGTGAAAATTGGTAAAATTATTTTGAAATTAAATATTTAATTTTTATCAATATAATCTAAGCCATATTTAAGTACATAAAGTAGTATTTACAGTGTACAGCGGCGATCCGGAGGAGGAGGGTAACGGCGGTGTATGGCGCGGCGAGCGCGCAGTGTGTGAAGTGCGCGGCGTGCACGTGCGCCTCGCCGCCGCCGCCGACTGCACGCCGCTCGTCGCACTGCACCTCAACAGGCTGCTCGCCACAAACCACGCCGATACACATGTATGCAATATTATACATTATATTATGTATGTCTCCGACCGATGTCGAATTTTCTCTTTTCTCATTTCTCATTCTATTGGTCTAGTCATATTATGAACTGTCAACAAATTATCAACTGAACGACATTTTTACTTTGACAATTTGATGTATTAAAAGTAACAAACTTATTCACATAATTTCAATTTCTTTTTTCTTACATAAAAATTGTTTTTGTTTATTCGTTAGGATATTATAATTTTGTTAATTGCAATATGTTCGTTTTTTATCTGTAATTGTTTAATTACTAATAAATATTATTGAGAATTAACTAAACATTTCAGAGGGGACGCGCAACAATAGCAGTTTCATCAGTGCAGATAGACAACGCTCAGTTCTGTAGCGGGCAATATGACTTCGCGGTGGTGGCGACGTCACGCGCGCCGTTGCCGCCGTCCCCGCGCTGGCCGCTGTTGTGGGGCGTCACGCAGCCGCAGCAGAGCACCGACCAAGATGTACTAAACCTAGACATCATCACCGAAGCATGGACTGTCGCAGGACAAGACTTCTGTGGTGAGTAAATAAAACTACTTTTCAATTACTGCACAACATATTGCTTGTTCATTTTTACTTAGTCCCTAGCTTTAAAATGGATAATTAGATGTACTTTTTTTAAAATAAACTAACCTACCGTTGATCCCCTTTGTATCCACATGTACTCCCACGACAGTGTATTTCACCATCATATCAAATAGGTGGCTAATAATTGGACATTGACATTTTAAGTTTTTCATACTTTGTTTGTTACTGGATACAACAACATTATTAGGTTAGGTTAGATAACAAAATTGTTAGGTATTATAGGATTAGTTAAGAAAATGTAAAATCTATACTTGAAATTGTCGAAGGCAGCACCACGGAGGGGATTACAGTGACCTAGTAAGGTCATTACAGTAGTAATGCTCTCCTGATATACATGTATCTAGTGATAGTTGATACCCTAATTATGTTTTAATACAATGTACAATGGTTATTAAATCATTTCCGTCAGAGATAACAGAAGTTGAGGTGCGCGTGGGCCCGCTTGCGTTATATATAGAGGACGCATATGTGCGGCAGCTGGCCGCGCTGCTGCGGGAGGCGGTGCTCGCTCGCGACCACGACGAGTACGCGCACGCGCTCGCCGCCGCGCGCGTCATGCAACGCCCCCTACGCCTGCGCTCGCTTACTGTGCTGCCCATCGACCTGTTACTCACTCTCCACACAGCTGTAAGTTTCGCTGTAACTGACTATCTTTTTATTTATACAATAAAGCGCAAGAGTTGGTTTGAACTCGCTAATCTCAGAAACTGTCATTTGGATTTGAAGTATTCTTTTTACAGTTGATAGATCTTGATTTTTTCAAATTAAAAAGTATACAATTGAAGATTAAATCTTTTATCGGCAAAGGTTTAACTAAGGTCCAGATTTTTCAAATTTTAAATGACTGCACAAGCATATCTTAATGGAGGAACACAGTACAACGCTCGATGACCTCAGTAGAGTCTATATGTTGAACATACATGTTCCACCCACTCTAATAATGATCGGAGGCCTTACTCACAGACGATTATGTCTATCTAGCACAAACTGTTTTTGAGTCCAACTTCGAAAAGCAGGTCAGTCGGAATCCAACTTGGATGTGTAGCGTTCACGAAGTTGCAAGATATCCTCTCGTCCCAATACCTAACGCATTGTGTCAAGCCAGAAAAGAAGTATTTAAGAATAGATAGATAGAGAGAGAGAGAGATAGAAAGATGTGTTAACGCCACTGAGTCGCGAGTCCTCACTGCGAACACCAATATGCGGCTCAAGGTCAAAACAAAGAGCAATGGATAGGGCAAACAGTCGCATCAGAAATTATGTGATCCGCAGCAGAACGATAGTGATCAACATTGCCCCAAGAATTGCGAGTCTTAAATGGTAAAGGGCCGGACACATTGCTCCCAGAACAGATGGCCGATGTGCTTGAGTGGCAATTAGTTAAGCCAGCTGCCAGCAGTGGAGGAATAGAGGCTGAAACAACAAATGTTAATGACAACGTATATCTAATGTATTATTGTGCACATTGTTTATATTGTAAAACATCAACAGTAATTATAGTCTCTTTTTAAATAGTAAAAAATATTTTAACATAAATGGAGGGTTTGGTGTGCCATTTGTTCATGGTTTGACGTTTTAATTTATTAAACTAAATACAAAATCATCATCTGAACTTTTCGTCTTAATAATTTTAATGTCGTTTTTGGACTGTTTTCAAATCCTATTTTTTTTCGACCTGCGGATAAATTGTACGACATATTTTAGTGCAATAGAATGCCATTACACATAAAAACTGTGAAAAGAGTGACTATGTCGCGGGTCGTGAGTTGCGGTCGCTAAGGTCCGAATTCTACAAGACATTCAAACATATAAGCAATTGGCAATAGGTGACGCAAAGCTATTACTTATATTGATTATGATTGATCTCATTTCATATTAAATGTGTACCGTATGATGTTGCAGGCGCACATATACATTGCCTTGGATCAGAGCCCGCTGCGGCTGGCCGCTTTCCGGCAACGCGCAATGGTCACTTCGGTGGAGCGGCTCACGCACGCCTTCACCGTGCACTATCTGTCCGCAGCATTACTCAGCGCAGGTCGTTATTTACCATTGATACTCATATTATTGCCAAATTTGTATTTTTTTTAAAACGAAAGTTCTAAAAAAAAGAATTTTCGTTACGCGTTAAATAATTTCTCCTTGTTTTCAATTTTGAGTGTTATTATTAAAAGGGTTTTTTATTGCATAACGCGGGTGACAGCCAGTTCGTGCAATGACCCAATGGCTTTTTGTGTACCAAATACAAATATTAATGAAATGTGCAAAATTAAATTGTTAAAACATATGTACTCATACTATTCTATCGCACTTTAAAAACAATGAATGGTATCTAAATGGTCATTCACTCGTTAATATATGACAGATTTTTTTTAATGAAATATTTATGTATCACATTGTTAAGAAACTACTATTTAAATGAAGATATCTCAATGTATTGCCAGGTTGGGTGGTGGGTGGACTAGAATTGGTGGGCGCGCCGGTCGCACTGGCCGCGCGCGTCGTTGGCGCGGGTGGCGGCGTGCGGGGCGTGGCGAGCGCGACTGCGGCCGCCGTGCTGCGCTCGCTCAGCGCCGCCGCCAGCTCGCTAGCGCGCAACCTGGACCTGCTCGCCGGCGATATCGAACACGCGGAGCGAGCCGCCGCCGCGAGGTAAATTATAAAGTACTAAAATACCACCACCATAATATGTGTATAAATAGAGAAATATCAATCACATAAATGAATGGCAAATACTATATAACAATTACTGACTACTAATTATCGTAAATCTATAAATTTAATGTTCTTTTTTTCGAATTTGTACATGAATGATTAGGTAGTAAATTAGTAGGCGTCCTCTTTTCTACAATTCGTGGAGTAGCTGTCTTGTGGACATCCGTTTCGACACAGCTTTATTCCGCGATAATTTGAATTTGATATTTTATAGTTCATTTAATTACTAATTTCATTCAAATATTTTTTAAATTTCAGGAGACAGTCGCCTTCCAGCTTATTATCCGGTCTTGCAGCGGGGCTGACTAACTTCGCTATCAACATACTCGGTATGTTTTTCTTCCTTTTTTGGATTCTTTTTGATTTTGTTTACTTTACTTTATTTTTGTTCGGTCTGAAAAGTATTGAAATATGGTAAAAAAACTTTGAATTCATAATTTTCTTTAAAATATGTTTCAATGCAAAAAAAGTTTGCGTTTTAAACCCGATTTGTTTCATTTAATTTTCATATAAAGGAAAGTAACGATAAGTAAATAATAAGAAAACTAACTAGAGCTTGAAGTTTAAGCCTAAGGTAGGTGGGGAAGGTATACTACGAATATTTTTAAAACCTAGTTCGAATGTAATAAGGACATTTTTCGTATCGCAGGTGCGGTGGGCGGACTCGCTCACCATTCAGTGGTTGGCGTGTGCGTAGGCGAGGCGGGGGCGGGGGGCGGGATGGCACTGCGCCGCGGCCTGGTCGGAGCTCTGACCAAGCCTCTCAGCGCCACCGCTGACCTACTCGCCTACGCCGGCCAAGGCCTACTCGCGCAGACCGGCTGGGATGCAACGCCTCAGGTATTTAATTCGTGACAGATCTTTTGCTTCTATGTTCAATACAAATATTGCTCTCTAAAATTGTGCCCTAAGATAAAACTGTTAATTATCACTATTGAAGTCACATAAACATAAACATTGCAGGCTCAAGCATGGATCGATGGCGAAGGAGGGGTGGAAGAGGGCCTGGCGAGCGTGTGGCAGCGCGAGTGTGTGCGCTGGGTGTTCCGGCTCGCCGACTTGCCCGTGCTATCCGGCTTCAGAGTCCTGGTCGACAACGCGCCGCTCTTGCTTATTATCACCCACAAGGTATCTTTATCTATGTTTCTTAACATAACCAAATACACAAACAGCCACATTCTTCTACATTGTCACACTTACTAGTCACTTATTTAAATCAAGTCATGAAATGACCGCTTGTTTAAAAACTCAACGAGCATGCTTACATCTTATTTATAATATAACTGGACGTCGTTCTTTATTGTGCATACCGTATTGTATTTAGATCTATAACACAGCCCCAGGACAAACACAATTGACTGATTGCATTGGCACCAACGCGCATACAGATATAGTGAGAAATGATTTTTTTTGTAAAAGCTTGTATTTATTGTGCTCGCTCAAACAGCTTCAGTATCCATCTTATAGCCGTAGGGGTAAGTTGCATCAGCAGACTAATATATATATATATATATATATATATATATATATATATATATATATATATATATATATATAGAGAGAGAGAGAGAGTGCGTAATACGCGATTCAAATATTTTGTAATATATATTATATTACTATTAAAGAGGTTGGTGTCGAAACCTCGCAAACGGTTAAAAAATCCAGTCCAAGGTAGTATTATATTAAATATTTACCTGTACTTCATATCTGAAAATAACAAATTCTAAAATAGCAACAACACAGAGTATTTCGGCAAAGTTCAACTGCGAATTTCGGACGCAACGGGCATATCTAGACCAACAATTAGAATTTTTTTGGACCAGGAATAATAAAAATACCAACACAATCAAAATTAAGCTGGGTATAAATTTTGTCTAGATCTTGATGATTTTTGTTATGCAATTATACGACGAATGGCTTATAACTTTCATCTCATTTTTAAACAAGTTCCTACAATAAAAGCACTAAAATACAAATTAATAGAAACGATGAATTTCAAAGGATGTGATTTTACACTAAGAAGAATACTTCGCCAATTGGGTTTTTTATTCAAAAACTGCTAAGAGTAGGTAAATGCTGATGGAAAAAGATGACGTTACACTTAAAAGAGTAAGCCTAGCCTTAATAAGGAAGTACAGATCTGAAGGCGGAGATATTGTGTACACTGACGAAACTTGAAAAAGAAAGTTCGGGATCGATTCTACGGATAAAGGAGTGACTCATTTAATTTAAAAAGGTCAACGTACATGCAGGTAGTGCCAAAGGATTTGCACCGCTTATGTACAAGTCTACTGATAAAACCGGTGATACCGGTGAAAAATACAATATTCCCCATAATTCATCATTAACCGAAATACTTATACTTAAACTAAACGAAATTATTTTTCGACATAAAGGATACTTTGTAGAATATTCCATTGATAAAATTTTACATCAACATGGACTCGAAGGTTACCGCCATACCATACCGACTTCAACCCTATTGAAAACATATGGCCACAAATAAAAGGTTACGTATCAAAAAGCAACATAGACATGAATGTGAGTACAGTAAAAAATTGATTGAAGAAAAAATAATGGGCCCGGATGAATAGCAGAAAGTTTGTGATCATGCTACCAAATGTGAAAATGAATATGACTCACAGGAACACACACACATGAGTGTAACCTGTGTGAGTATGAACTCACACAGGTTACTAACGCCAGTGAAAGTACTGACCAATCTGACGATATCATCGTCTGACTTACTCAGATTGTGAAATAGAAAATATTGAAAACATCGATCTAGTTAAATATGCAGTAGGTAACATTTTAATGTTAGGTACCTATAAGTGTACTAACAAGTTTAGTATTAAAGCCTTTATCACACGCAGGTTATTTACTTAGGTAAGAGAGGGACGTTATTTATTTTGACATTTGATACTAAACAATAAAGTTCGGGTGTCATCGTATTCCGTTAAAGCTCCGAGTTTTCCCGAAGGAAAATAATTTCTCACTACATCTGTTTTCTGTTTTAACCCTGCCCCGATTCAGTGATATCTGATCATAAATGAAAATTGTACGTCTTATTACAGTTCCTAGTGGTGGCCGATCCTCACACCGATCGTATTGTTGAAATGATAGACCTAAAATCGTGCACGGTGCAGCCGTTGGAGGGACACGTCCTCGAGGTAAGTTCAACTCGATGGGTCCCTTATTCACTGCTTGCGTCATTACTAGCGATTTGAGATACTAGAACAACGGTACATAATAGACTTTTTACGCACATTTTGTGTTGCATGTACACGACTGCTTAATTTCATATTTATTATAATTTGAATTACACTGGTTAATTAAAATATCATCTCTGTGTAGTTGGTAGTTAAGCAGCGGCGGCCCACTAAGGTTCAGGAGACCAACGTGCCAGATGAAGATAACGAGTGCCAAGTATGTACCATGCGTATATAAATAAATAGTACCTAGTTCGGTATTTTTTTTTGGTTTATTTATTTGGTTAAATTATATTTAGACAAGGACATAGCAATAATAGTTTTTCTTCACAAAAAAGGAACTGGACTTGAACCAAGGTTTTCATTGCCTTAAAATACGGATAAAACGTCATTTCCTAAAAATGAATTCTAGTTAGATCGATTTATTTTCCCCGAAAACCCCCTTCAAAAAATTTAATGAAAATCGTTGGAGCCGGTCCTTTAAAACTTCTATATACTTATATTTTTATTCTGACAGTGGGTATTTTATAGAACTAATGAGCGGCACCATCTTTTGTGTATAGTAGATAGTCCGTTCCGTTTCGATTAGGAGTTCGTTTACACTTTATTCGAGGCTGATGCGGCGTTGCGTACTCAAAATAATAGTTTTTTTTTTACGAAGAGACAGTCGCAAAAGTATAGTTTAATATTATATCATAATGTAATACTCGAATATGGAATGATAATTTGCTGTACAGATAAGTGCGTCGGCGATGGCGCGTGTCGCACGGTACACAGGGGCTGGGTCGGCGGGTGCCAGGGTGGAGCTAGAAGGTGCGGCGGGCACGAGCGCCGCGGGGGCTGGGCTAGAGGCGGGCGCTCGCTCGCTGCTGCTGCGCACCGCGCCTGGGCAGACGCACGCACTGTACGCCGCGCTCTGTGCAGCCGCACAACATAACTGCGCTGTACACTTCCCACTCTTATAAGACGTATTCATTCCACATCGCCGATATCATTACAATTCTATAAGTTACGTTAATACTACACAACGCTCAATGGATGTAATTTTTTATGACCGTTTAAAGTATGTCGAAGTTGTCGAACAATGAATTGTCATAATTCCATGACGATGTGAGTGCAGTCACCGAACGATAGCTACAGTCCGTAGCACTTAATAGCATATATAGGTTTTAAGTTATATATATAACATAAACACACACACATTATTTTAAACAAAAAAATATAATAATAGACGCGAGTCACACAATCTCAATAAAAATATAAAAATAAGTTTAGAGTTATAAAAAACAGTCTTTAAAAGAAACAGTATTCAGTTGGGTGCTCAGCCTATGGTGTTGTTATTTTTTCGGCATCCGGTCCTCTGGAGTAGTTCGCTGAACAAACACTACTTTGTCCCCTCCATGCTGGACAGGACAATAGCACTCTTTGTCATTTCTTTATTTTGCTTGGCATTATTGTAAAAGTAATGCAGCCAATGATATTATTGAAATAAAAATGTATCATCATCCAAGTCTTAATAATCAGGACATCGTCGCGGATATCAAACTTAATGTCCCTATCTTGAAGACACAGCGCGCGACACTTTCCGAATAAGACCTTTTTATCTCATTTTATTTTCTGAGCACAGTTCAAATACATTTTCACAATATCATCACGATAATAATATATTATGTAATATTATGATAATAATATGAGATTTTCTAAACGGCAAACATTATGATTATTTCGGCTATACAAATTCCATCTCTAATAGAAAGGCATTCCTCTCGCGAATAAGTCTTGTTAAGTTACGTTTTGTATAATTATTTAATATTCTATTAGAATTAAAATAGTAGTATATTTGAATCAATAAAAAAATACAATCATAACGAAAAAAAATGAAAAGTCAAAACAAAGGGAAGGCGCCACAATTATTAAATTATAAATATGAAATACCAAACTGAATATAAAAATATCGTCAACACTGTTCCAAATTTAAATAAGCACGCTGCTAGTGCGTGCTGCTGACGCATGCTGAGCATGTTATTCAGGCTGACCTACCTACTTACCAAATATCGCGTGGCGACTAAAGAAGTTTTCACTTCAATAACCAAATTAACAATATTACAAAAATGTGTAATTTTATTTAAAATTATATATTAAAATGAGTACATACACGTGTTTACAGGCTTATGATTTTTTATATATGTATTATCTTATATGTATTATACATTTATGTAGCTTATTTGTCTTTGTCCTTTTTTAATCATACTTTACAATATCTCTTGGTATTTGGTCGCATATACACGCGTACACTACAGCTACTAATTATTAATTTAAAATGTATTTCATCATTCATTCATAAACATGGTTATAATTTTTGTTGTATATAAGAATATACAATTTTATTATTAAAACTTTATTAAATATATATTTAACAATGTTATTTTTGTATAATATATGTATAATTTTATTTCCAAAATATTTTAAAATATAATTAAATTAATATTGATGATTATAATGGGTAAAGTAATTTGATATTGTTATGTGATGTGTTGTCCTTAAATATGATTCTTGAAATGTGTGAACATATTGATTAAAATAAATTTACTGAGGTCCCGATTGTTTTTAATTTCGTTGTCAATTCCATTTTATTATAGATCAAATAAGCACTCAAGCTCTTAACCCTTAGGGGTAAGTAGAGATTACGGATATCCTTTTGGTCTCCTTTTACGTCTCCCTGTCTTGGATTCTCCCGCGCTGCAGTTGGATCGGTTTCGTGTCCGGACCCTGTACTCGGACTGACATAGTGGCGTTTTCGTACAAAAGGCGTCAACATGTGCGTCAGTAAATAGTACAAAGTATTTATTTTTGAAGCAGAAGGTGGCAAACGAACAAACGGTTTACCGATATTAAATGACCGCTATACATATGCATTTGTAACAAGCTAATGAGATGCAGATGTGCTGGCTACCTTATGGCCAGAGGAGGGATTAACAAAAGAATTACATTTCCTATTCCTATCCATCCCCTCCCCGGCAAATCATCGTCCCCTTTGCATACTAAAAAAATATAGGAAGAGGGGGGAAACCAGGTTTAGGCCTTGAGCACCTCAGTCAGCAGATAAAACGCAGAATACTTCTACTTGCCGCCTGTCTTCTGTCAAGTAGTGGTATTTCACCAGTCGAGTCGGCCCATTCGTGGAACACATGTACCCAGATCTACTACTGGTTAAACTTATTGTTCGTGTATCCTAGTTGACTTAAGCTATTACAAAAAGTAAGAAACGAGTTGTTATAAAAAAAAGATTGGCAGTCATTGAGCACTTACTGTTAGAAATCTGACCGACACGATTCGATATCGTTGTCATATACATATTTGTGATCTTATGAGCCTGTAAACTAAATATTAAGGTATAATAGTCCTGTCCTCCTTGTCTCATCTCTTGCTACAATCAGTGAGAAAATTATAACAGTAAGGGAATTAATAAATGGATGCGATCTCGCGGCCTCCTAACGGCATTCTGTTACCAACCTGTTGGAACTGCTCCTTACTCTCCAATACATATCGTCCGGGCCCATTACACAAATTTTCAACATTAGCAGCTGGTTCGTGCGAATTTTCCGCATAACACACCTATAAAGACCAAAAGCCAAATGTGGGAAAACAAGTAAATTCATTTGTTAAATATAAAACGTCTAATAGAGTTCTCATTTCTTCATTCATTTTACATATTGCATTCAAATTCAAAATAAAATTTATGCCCCTTACAAAAACACCCCCTTTCGGAGCGCCAGATTTTCGTATCGGGGGTACCTTGGACCCTGTTAAGTGCACCTTACACCACAAATCACTCATCCATGTAGAGCCGTGCGCTTAGGGTAACCAAATCGATCATCGGACATACTCGAGTGTATTAGATTAAGATAGGGTTGTACATATTAATAAGTGAATATTTTAATAATCGTTTGATTTGTGCGCGATGCAAAGGAGTGAGTGCACTGATCACAAACTTGTACAACCGTCACCTGAACATTTGCATTTTTATAAAACATGCGAGCAGTTGGTTTTTTTTCAGATGATAATATTAAACATTATTATTTAAAAAATGTCGAAAACAGTGAAATGTGCTAGTTGTAATGTTGTTATAAATGTGTTTTGGCATATGTGCAAAATAAAATTTCGATTATAATTGAAGACAGTTTAATGAAAATTTGTTTGTCGTCGTTTAGCGGTGACCAACTTGATGAAGCAAAGACGTTGCTATTTGAATGTCTACCTGCTGAGTACCGGAAAAAAGTGCGAAAAGGGCAGGGATAATGGATATCATCAGCTTATTCAAGGTCGCAGATAGTGATGTGATGCCAGTATTTGTAGCCCGCGATTTGGATAAACTGCCTCCAATAACTTTCGATCACCCAAATGTGTCTAAACTGCTAAAAGACCTCATCAATAATATCAAATCTTATGTGACAATAACTCAATTAGAGGAATAAATAACAAACCAGATGCAAAATAGGAAGCACTCCGCTCCCGCTTATCAAGGCCGAAACAGCGAACCTATGGGATTGTCAAATCTCAATGACTCCTCTATACGCGAATCAAACAACATATCAAAATCTAACATATCACTAGATGAAGAATTGAATTATAAATAAATAAATATGCGCTCACGCCCGTAACCCAGAGGGGTAGGCAGAGATCATGGATTTCCATTTGGCGCGATCCTGGCACACCTCTCTCCCTTCTAAGTTTTCCTAGGGCGTCCTCTACCAACACTGCCACTCACTTTTGCAACATAAATTTGTTTTGTTATTCTCTCTTCATTCATCCTTTCAACATGCCCGAATCACCGAAGCATACCTTTCTCGATGCTAGTCACAAAGTCCACTTTTAGGCCACACTTTACCCTTATAACGCTATTTTTAACCCTATCATTCAAAGAATTGAATTATCGAAGTGTAATTATTAAGAGCGATTGCACGTCGTGGTCGTCCAGTTTCTGGATCACCTGCGTGATCGGCGTCACTGAATCCTTCTAGGATTCCAGGTTTGAGACCATGTAGCGCAAGATACGTTTTACCTTGAGCCAATCTGTTTTTGCAGGTTTCTCCAATTTTCTTGAGATAACTCCAATGGCATAAGCAATGTCAGGCCGAGTACCAACCATTAAGTATGCCAGAGCGACGACAGTTTCTCTATATGGGAAACAGGAATCTTCCGTTTCTTCTTTCCCTTCTTGAAGAGTCTCTTTCTCGATCGGTGTGGAAACTGGATTGCTGTCACTCATTTGAAAGCGGTCTAATACCTTTTTCGCGTATGCCTCTTGGTTGATGAAGATGGAGCCATCCTTTCCTCGATGGATTTGAAGACCAAGATAATATGTCGCTGGTTTCGTCGTTATGTAAAGTCTCTTCTTCAAATCTTCTAAGAAGGCGTTAGCCGTGTCTTCATCAGTGGCATCTACTAATCCGTCATCGACGTACAACGTTATCAGTAGTTTCTTTCCATTTACCTCTCTTGAATATAAGCAGCAATCAAGCTTTTATAAATAAGAATTAAATTTGCGGATGTTTTAGTTTGTTTATCGAAATCAGTTTTATTATTTTGTTATACTTCACGAACTCACTCATATTTTTTCACAAGTCAAGACTATTGGAGTTGATAGGTATAGACACTCCTTAACAAAAAAAGAAAACATAAACATAGGCAGTCACAATAGGTGTCTTGACGTGTGTAAAAAATATATATAAGTGAGTTCGTGAAGTAAAACTAATTGATAAAAGTGTGTTCGTTTATTATTTCGTAACTGCCTGTGCTCTGCAATTTAAAGATAGGACAGTAGTAAGATCTTCAAATTATATCAGGTTACGGACCCGCACTACGAAAATGGAAGGTATTCCAGGAAAGCTGCAGATCAGCCTCCTAGATGGAAAAAGCTGGGACACCTGGAAATATAAAGCCTTATGCTTACAGTACCGTCGGCCCTAGCAGTAGTTGAAGGATCGTTCCAGGAGCCCACTTGTCCACTTACCGGATGCGGCGATGCTGAATTGGCGGCTTATGAACAACAGAAAGATAAGTTTGATAAAGCTGATGCCAGTGCTATTCTTATACTTACCACCAGTATGCAAGAAGACACACTTCGAAAAGTTATGCGGTTCACTAAAGCACGCGATGTCTGGTTAGAGCTCCACAGGCTGTTCGACGGAACAAATGAGGATAAAACCTACAACCTGTGTATGAGTTTCTTTAGCTTTAAGAAGGATCAAGCAGACAACATAGCCACCAACATGTCAAAATTAAAGAACATCTGGACTGAACTGAATCAAGAACTCAAGAAGGACGGTAACCAAGAGCTACCCGAGCTGCTACTTGTTTGTAAAATACTGGACACGCTTGACAATTCATACTTCAGCTTCAGAAGTAGTTGGCTCCTCCTGTCCAAATCCAACCGTACCGTAGAAAACCTGACCAGTCATCTCTGCGCATTTGAAAGGGCACTGCAAGGTAACATAACGCACCCTCGCATCAATCGGAAGCCCTGGTTTCGAATACGGAGAAGAAGAAGCACAAGAAGCTTAAATGCAACTACTGCCTAGGTATTGGCCACAGAGTACGCAACTGTCAAAAATGGATCCGTGACGGTAGACCTCCTAAGATCCAAAATCCGACCCAGACAGCAACGCCTTCTACTTCAAAGACCGCTAACTTATTACTCATGTCTTTAGAAGACAACGAAATCTTCACAGTTTTACGGGACAACGAGAACTGGTAAATCGATAATGGCGCAACAAGCCATGTCACCAACAGAGCTGATATTTTCCAAACCTACGAACATTTTAATGAGAATTACACTGTTACAACGGCCGCTGGTAATGAAGTCCGTGCCAAAGGCAAAGGAACAGTACAGCTCACAGGATATGTTAACGGGAAACAAATCGACATCAGCCTGCAAGACGTCTGGTACGTTCCGGCCATAAGCAAGAACCTCTTCTCCGTACTCGCACTTCACGACCGCGTCCCGAATAGCACCTTTTCATCCAGGACAACTGAATGCAACGTCATTGTCAAGAGGAAAGTATGCTTAATAGGGAAGAGACAAAAACAAGGTGGCCTATATCGACTGGAAGTAAAACCCGTACTGCCAGAAACACCACCCGAAGTCTTTGCAACTACAGCAACGATGCAACTGTACCACGAGAGACTCGATCACCAAAATAAAAGACACGTAAGAGCGACGATCCAACGGGAATTAGGTCTAAACCTGCCGATGGATAAAGAGACCTGTGAAGGCTGCATCTTTGGAAAGGCGCATCGACTTAAATTCGGTACAAGAACCCGAGCTACCGCGCCCGGAGAAATCGTACACACCGACGTTTGTGGACCGTTTCAACCTAGCTTCTCAAAGTATAAGTACTGCGTATTATTTAAAGACGACTTTACTGGCTACCGTATGGTGTACTTTATACGCAAGAAGTCCGAGGTCAAAGACAAGTTAGTTTTGATGATCGCTCAAACTAAAACAGTCGGACACGCCATAAAATGTCTTTTGAGTGACAACGGTGGCGAATTTGATAATGCGTCCATAAGAAGTGTTCTAGACACTCATGGAATAGTCACCCCGTATACGCCGGAACAAAACGGAGTAAGCGAAAGGGAGAACAGAACCCTAGTTGAGACAGGCAGATCGATGATATATGCACATGAGCCATTACCACAAGTGCTTTGGGCAGAGCTCATTAATACCGCGGCATACATTCTGAACAGAACAGGTCCCACAAGTTCAGATAAGAAATCACCGTATGAACTGAACAAATTTGGTATGGAAAGAAACCTATTATTAAACATCTCCGAATAATAGGCTCAACCGCATATGGCCATATCCCAAAGCAGAAGCGTAGAAAACTCGACAAAAAGGCGATAAAAGGTAGACTTATCGGGTACGATGAAGATTGCTACCGTATCTGGGTCACAGACGGAAAACACTCGACGCTCGTCCGCTCTCGTGACGTAATCTTCGATGAGAAACCTCTTCCGATCTGTAATAGTGAAATTCCTAAAACAGAAGTTGAGACAAGAGAATACCCGATTTCCATAACGCCAAACACGAACTTAGAAAGAGAAGTTTCAGCTCCAGAGCAAACTAACTTTCACGAGGGAGATACACTCGAACCAATCACCAACGACCATAATCATGTTCTCGAGGGAGAAGAATCGGATCAAGTCCTCCACGAAGACCATGACCATGAAGACGAAACGACGGCTCCAGGAGAATTTTATGACGCTGAACCACCGCCAACGGGCTACAATCTTAGAGATCGCTCACTGATTCGACGTCCTGAGAGGATAAAAGATTACGTCTGTATCACTGAAACGTTCCCAAATAATTTAGCAGACGCTATGAAAAGGGACGATCGCGAAGAATGGCAAAGGGCAATGGATAGAGAAATTAAATCCTTCGACGACCTGAACGTTTGGACGCCGTGTACACTGCCAAAAGGACGAAAAGCACTTCCCTGCAAATGGGTTTTACGGATCAAACGAAATCCAGATGGCACGATCGACAAATACAGGGCTCGACTTGTCGTAAAAGGGTACAGACAAAGGAAAGGAGTGGACTATGACCAGACCTTCAGTCCTGTGGCACGCTTAGCTACTGTACGAGCACTACTCAGTGTCAGTGCGCAGGAAAAATTGCATCTGGTCCAATTCGACGTCTGCCATTCTGACCGGAAAGCTCGAGGAAGAAATATACGTTCAACCACCAGAAGGGTGCAACCTCACGGAAGGAACGTCTACTTCTACCGTTTTTAAGCTTAACCGTAGCCTGTACGGACTTAAACAAGCACCAAGGTGCTGGAACTCTTGCTTTTAAGAGATCCTGTTGGATATGAGCTTTAAACAGTCCGAAACTGATTGCTGCTTATATTCAAGAGAAGTAAATGGAAAGAAACTACTGATAACGTTGTACGTCGATGACGGATTAGTAGCTGCCACTGACGATGACGGCTAACGCCTTCTTAGAAGATTTGAAGAAGAGACTTCGCATAACGACTAAACCAGCGACATATTATCTTGGTCTTCAAATTCATCGAGGAAAGGATGGCTCCATCTTCATCAACCAAGAGGCATACGCGAAAAAGGTATTAGACCGCTTTCAAATGAGTGACTGCAATCCACTTTCCACACCGATCGAGAAAGAGACTCTTTAAGAAGGGAAAGAAGAAACGGAAGATTCCTGTTTCCCACATAAAGAAGCTGTCGGTGCTCTGGCATACTTAATGGTTGGTACTCGGCCTGACATTGCTTATGCCATCGGAGCTATCTCAAGAAAATTGGAGAAACCTGCAAAAACAGATTGGCTCAAGGTAAAACGTATCTTGCGCTACATCAAAGGTACCATTTCGCATGGGATCTCCTATAAAGCTGGTCTCAAACCTGGAATCCTAGAAGGATTCAGTGACGCCGACCACGGAGGTGATCCGGAAACTGGACGTTCCACGACGGGAGTGATCTGTCGCTATTCTGGAGGCACAGTTTCATGGATCAGCCAGCGACAAACATCGGTCGCTATCTCTACTACAGAAGCCGAAATTGTGGCAGCCAGTGAAGCTTGCAGAGAGCTAATGTAGCTTGCTAGAATATACCAGGCAATGACTATAATTGCGGACGTACCGGTTCTGCATGTGGATAATGAAGCTGCTGTTCGTCTTGCTCACAACCCCGAATTTCACAAAAGAACGAAGCATATCCGGCTCAGACATTTCTACGTCAGAGAATTAGTAACTGAGGGTATCTGCAACGTTGTAAGGATCGGAACAAAGGATCAAGTCGCAGACATCCTCACCAAAGCACTACCTCGTCCATCATATGCAGTTCTATGCCAGGCGCTAGGATTGTGTACTATGTAAATGTTTAGGGAAAGTATTGGAGTTGATAGGTATAAAAACTCCTTAAAAAAAAAGAAAACATAAACATAGGCAGTGACATAGGTGTCTTGAAGTGTGTAAAAAAATATATAAGTGAGTTCGTGAAGTAAAACTAATTGATAAAAGTGTGTTCGTATATTATTTCGTAACTGCCTGTGCTCTGCAATTTAAAGATAGGACAGTAGTAAGATCTTAAAATTATATCAAAGACACCTATTGTCACTGTCTATGTTTATGTTTTCTTTTATTTTTTTGTTAATGAGTTTCTATACCTATCAACTCTAATAAGAGTTACTGATAACGGTCATTACAATAAATAAAATGTCCAGTAACGTTTAGAAATTTGCTACTAATAATTGTAAGAGTGTCAAGCGCTCAGTAGATAGAATATGTGAACTATATAAAACATGTGACATAATTGCTCTTCAGGAGACATGGTTGCTGCCCAGTGATCTGTCTTACTTGAACAGTATCGATGACGAGTTTAGCTGCACGGGGACTTCGGGGGTGGATATGTCGTTGGGCATGTTACGAGGACGTCCTCATGGCGGTCTTGAATACTCTGAAGGAATAAAGTCTTCCCAAATGTGTTAGTGGTGCAGTGCAAGAATCCGCGAATATGTGCGATACGCGTACCTGAGCGGGCTTTACTAGTGGTATATGTTTCCATGCGGCAATGGGCACAGTGGCGAATTTAGTCGAGCTTACGGACATCCTTGGGTCGATAAGCGCCATCATAAACAGTAGTAACATTGATTGTGTACATATATATATATACTAGGTGACTTTAATGCGCACCCTACTGAACAATTTTATAATGAATTATCGTTATTTTGCGAGGACCAAGAGTGGACTTGCAGTGATGTAGTAATATTGAAGGGCGTTTTGAATTCGTCAGGTTGTTTCACTTTTCTCATCGATGCTCACGGATCGCAAAGATGAGCTTGATCACTGTATAGTCTCTAAGGCAGCTGTGTCGTTAGTGCGCAGAGTATTTGTCAAGTATGATGTACTATGGTCAGACCATTTTCCGTTAATAATGGAGTGTAATCTAGGCATAGTATTACCTGAGATACTAGAATATAAACCGACTGTAAATAATGTTATATGGGGAGATAAATGTAGGTCAAATTAATCAATACATGACTGAATGTCATAGACACTTAAGACATCTTGACTTTCCAGAGGAATTTTTATATAATCTATACTCTGACACTAATTCATATAATTTTGTAGATGTTATATTAAATAAATAAATAAAAATAAATAAATAAATATTAAGAGAGGCCGCATTGTGTAGCAAACATAGTATACATGTACGTAATAAAAAGAAACCTGTCGCAGGGTGGAACTTACATGTTGGCGAGGCACACAGGAACGCTAAGCATAAATTTTATTTGTGGTTTTGGTATAATAAACCGAATTCGGGTGCTATTTATAACGAGATGTGTATGGCCAGGAAAATATTTAAGAGCCGACTGAGATGGTGTCAGAACAATGAAGAACAGGTAAAAATGTACATTATGGCCTCTCATCATTCAAAAACGATTTTCGATCTTTTTGGAAAGCTTCAAATAAACTTAATAGTTAACCGGTCTTTCCTGTGTGTGTCGACGGAGTAAGCGATGCAGGGAAAATATCAGATCTGTTTCGACAACATTTTACGGTCAAATCCCCATTAGGGTCGTCGCAGTCTAATCGATGTTAAGAATTGTGAAAAGATGGGTTTTAGATGTACAACTGGAGAAGTGAAGTTGATAATCAAATCAATGACTAGAGGTAAATCTCCTGGCCATGACGGGTTGAGTATAGAACATCTGCAGCATGCTGGACCGCACTTAGCGAGACTGTTGGCCATGCTATTTAACTTTTGCCTTAGCCACTCATATCTGCCTGACGAGATGATTAAAACGATTGTAATACCCATAGTTAAAAATAAGACATTCAGATAGGAATAACTACACACCTATCTCTATTGCCACAGTAATATCGAAGGTTTTTGATGGCATGTTGAACTCACAGCTGACCAAAGTCATTGAACTTCATGACTATCAGTTCGGCTTCCGGGCCGGACTATCCACTGAAATTTTGTGTGTTAAGCATGCTGTCAAACACTACACAAGTCGACAAACTGCAGTCCATGCTTGCTTTCTCGATCTTTCGAAAGCCTTTGATCTGGTTTCCTATGATATTTTATGGAAAAAGTTAGAAAAAACTAATTTACCAACATAACTCATCAACATCTGCAAGTACTGGTACGGAAATCAGGTCAATGGCGAGCGATGGTCAGGAACAATGTCACAATCGTACACATTATAGTGCGTAGTAAGGCAGGGGGGATTGTCCTCGCCAACTCTATTCAACTTGTATATAAACGACCTGATTCGGGCACTCAGTAGCACCCGGGTAGCTTGTCACATAGATGGTATTAATGTAAATAACATAAGCTATGCTGATGACACGTTTAGCTGAGTACTTCGGTATGTGGCATTAAGAAACTGCTTTCAATCTGTGAAGAATATACCGTGCAGCATGGGCTAAAATACAATCCACTAAAAACGAAGTTATGGTCTTTGAGGCCAGAGGAAACAGTACAGGTAACATATTTCCAGATATTATGCTTAATGGTACAGCTTTGCGTAGAGTATCTAAATTTAAGTATTTAGGTCATATGCTGACCTCTGACCTCAAGGACAATCATGACATTGAACGAGAACGGAGGGCGCTGGCAGTGCGGGCGAACATGATAGCTCGCAGGTTTGCACGTTGCTCGACAAAAGTCAAAATTAAACTTTTTAAGTCCTATTGTACATCTTTCTACACGTGAAGCCTGTGGGCTGACTATACCCAAAAGTCTTACAGTGCCCTCCGATTCCAGTTAAATAATGGGGCTGCGGCGATTCTGTAGTGCATCAGGGATGTTTGCTGAACATCGGGTAGACTGTTGGTGCGCTACCAGGCGTAAAAGATGCGCATCCCTGGTGCGCAGTGTACGTAGCAGTACCAACAGTATCCTTAGCATGATCGCTAGTCGGCTGGACTGCAGTTACATCAATCACTGCTGCGCCATTTCTCATGGAATGGCACAGTAATGAGTGATGAATTTGTTTTCATGTTGTTTTGTTTTCTTTTTAATTTCTTTATGAAATAGATAGTATATAAGAACATTGTTATTTAAAAAATGGACACCATAGTCTGCAATAAAGTCTTTATTATTATTATTAAATGTTATTAAAAAAATGTAATATATTAGCTGATCCAGTAGATGTTGTCTAGCATGCTCGTTGGCTTGCCTGCTATGAACCGGGTCCAGTTGTGTTTTTAAACCATCCAGCACCCCATTGAAATATACCATACATACGAAATATCATCCAAATCGGTCTAGCCGCTTTGGAGTCAGGTGACAAAATACGTGAAGGACAGTAATATTGACGTATGTGCCATTCATTATAAATGTTCTATAAATATAAATGTGTTATAAATTGAGGCAGAGATCATGGATTTCCATTCGGCACGATCCTGGCATACCTCTCTCGCTTCTTCTACATCCATACATCTACGTATACGTGCACGTCAGTTATGGGTGGTCCTTGTATTGGCCTTTTTAGGAAGCTATTAATTTGATCGCTATAAGCTTTTCTAAGGCGGCCCCCTGCTAACACTCACATGCACATAAATTTGTTTCGTTTTTCTCTCTTCATTCATCATTTCAAAACCACCAAAGCATTCCTTTCTAAATTCTAGTCAGAACATCCGCTTTTAAGACAAACTTTCAATGCAGTTAAAAAATTTAATCCTATCATTCAAAGTCACGTCTAACATACATTACGAAGGATCGCATCTCTACGGCATTACATACACTAATATACTTTTAAACACAACGTTATAAATAAAACTTTCTTCTTTCAAGATATATAAGGATTCATTTCATTCATTCAAACTGTTATCAATCATCATTCGTAGGATACTAAAGACGGGCAATATCAAAAGTACAAAATAATGACCAGTACCCGTCCTGATATTCACTAGCACGTTAATTTATTCCATGGATATTGTTTTAGCGGGAGAGATGGTCAGGTCTGAGGATGTAAATGTAAATCAGCAATGCCTACCTACCGTCATCTCAAGAGCGTTACGTAATAAAATTATACTTAATGTTACAATTTTGCTCGCTTTTTATTATTAATACCTAATGTTGAACGCCTATACGACATCGTATAGGCGTCAAATAGGTAAAGCTTGAATTGCGATTTTAAGATGACCTGTAAACGCTGCCCCAGTTTCCTGTCGTCACGTACGATTTTTAAAATTATGCTTACGCGTATTGGGCTATTGTTTGTATATTTCATAAGTCAAGCACGGTAACATACGTCTCATCAGCGAAAATAAGCCGCTTTACTTACTTATATTGTAAATTGTTGATCAATTCAATTCTCTATTCCGAGCGAATATCTTACGTATTTACCAGGTCATTGTTCAACAAGCCGTAATTGTGGACCGTTTACGTTGGGTAATACATAAATAATATAGGCGCAGTGATTGAATCCCCGCACAGACTTAATGTACAGCATTTTTTAAACAAATAGTATACTATGAGAATTTATGTCCTATAAGGGAATAAGGAAATCACCTGGTGGCCCATATCATTTGACCAAAGTGATCGACGCAACAACTTCAAAGATTAAAGTAGTTAATCTTTTTGAAACGATTATGTCCCTAAACTACGACCCCTGTATAGTGGTAGCTTCAACAATAACAACTTTTTGTCCTCGATTCATAATGTAAGATTTAAACTATCGCCACCAGCTACCGCGTATTGCATTGTATGATCCACTCGGTCAACTGCTTGACGAAAGTCAGAAAGTGTATATGCTGTTCATTCTCAAAAAGTTCTGCTGCGTATCTTAGTAAGTTTATTATGATTTTATTTAGCGATGGGTAATACAGTTATGGACTAGCTTTTCGAAGATTTGTGATATAGTAGGTAGAATAGAAATAGGGTGTTAATTTCCTACTTTAAATTTGTTGCGGCTCTTATACATTGGTGTAATGCCTGCTAATATCCACATCGCTGGAAAGACTCCGTTTCGTAAACAAAGATCGATAGTATGTACTGGTTTATAAATATTCAAAGCAGCCTGTAGAAAAATTAAGGGTATATTATCTGAACCAGGTCCTTTTGTAAGGTCTAGTGCGCGCAGCTCTTTCAGTACTACGCCGGCGCATATCTCATATTTTTACAGAATACCAACTTTATATTTTTATAACGGAACGTGGCAAACGAAAAAGCGATTCACCCTGTATCAAGGGACCGCTATCTGTAGGCACCAAGCAATGAGCTAATGACTTCTAGATGTGTTGTCTACGTTTAATGGGCAGAAAAGGGAATAAGCAGAAAAAAAATGATTTATCCCCTTCCCCGACAAATATTTTTCCCTTTCCCATTCCATCTTTATTAGAAAAGAAAATGAAAGGATAGAGGAAAGGTATTAGGAATCCGATACCTTACTCCTCAAACGAAATGTAGGATACTTCTACTTCACACTTGTATTCTGTGAGGTCGTGGTATTTTCCTTTTCTTTTGGTCGTGCAATAGATATTGTCGCAGGCTCTATTCCTGTTATTTATATTCTGCCATTTTATCTGATCTGGCCACTCAAAGGCGTAGTGTAGTTGATATTCACGATCAACTTCCAGGGTGTCAATATCAAAAATTTACAAATCTTTAATAACATTGTATATAGAATAATATTTAATAGCTAGTCGTTGTGACGAGTGCGTTTATTAAAGAAATTGGTATCAATGTTTGCGCACTTATGCGACGTGCACAAACAACAAACATGTTGGAATGTTGAACTATTTGTTATGTTCTTGATTCTTAATTTACTGGATAGTACGATAAAGTTATCTAGATATTATGATAGAGATGTATACGCAAAAACTTCGGCAATTCGGTGCACTTAGGTGTATAAGATTTGGCATAGTTTAAGTGAAATTATTGGCACTTCAGGGAAAACTGTGGGCTTAAATCGTGAAAGTGACTACATGAGAAAAAGCCGACATAACAAAGTTGTTAGGTGTTTAAATCTCAATTTTCCCATTCTTCTTTTCTTTTTTAATGTCTTCATCTATTTCCTTTTTTTTATTTATATTTCTTCGCTCTATAGGAATCTCGATTCAACAGATGTCAGCACGAAGCGTTGACAACGCTAACTATAAATCAGCTAAGTGCCAATTGAAGAGCTGCCAGAATTTGGGAGTTTTACCCTATATTTACGGATTTTTTAACACACATGACAAATAATATAAATGAGTTATTAACTATTAAGAATATATTAGTGATTTCATCTGAGATTGCATGTGCACAGGACCACATAGCACTCTTATTGGGCGCAATGTAAAGTCGGAGGAACGGGCATACCTTGTACCGAAGGATATATGCGATGCGAGTGAGTACCTGATTGTTTTGCGCTGAGTCGGCAGCAAGCGCGGCGCTGACAAGACGTCACCCAGGCGCTATAAGTGCCGTGCGCGTGTGCGCCGAAGCAACATTCGCGGCCGCGCGCGTACGCTGCATGTACACACTGTATCCACTTCTCTGTAACCTCACTACGACAAAATGCCAAAAAATATTTTAGCGGAAATGGGTTCGCAGGTGGGATTGACCGTCCAGAACAGAAGGGTAAGTCGTTTGTTTTAATACAAATCAGATTTTTATTAACAAGTCATATTTATATTGATATGTTTACTAAGTATGTTGTCAAGTTTATTTTGTTACTATGTTTTTCTTTTTCAAAAAAACCTCAGTGATTTTTTTTTTCGAATGTAACAGAACGCGAATTTATTGTTATATAAATTTGAAATCTGTCGATAGTGTAATGATCCTATACTCGTATGTTATATCGTGAATTGTTAGCGATATTAAAAGCTTTGCATAAGATTCTAGCTTAAGAATTCCACATCGCTCAAAGTATCTTTGATGTTAATTCTACTTGTTTCTTTAATTCCTGGTCTTGATATTTGTTATTTTATCTCTTCATAACTGTAATAGTTATTTTAAAACAGTCCGTCCGGTATTGTTAGCTTAAACAGTTCGGATAATTTTGGGTATAGCATTATATTTGACTACCAGGTCTATCAACAGCAGATCCTCTGCCTTTCTTTTGAGAGACTCAACTGTAATGGCCAATATGGTATTGAATACTGTTCTATACCTATTACAATCTGAGATAGTTTTCAATCATTATATCAGTTCAGTTTATGTATTCCATTATTATATATATATACATATATATATATATATATATATATATATATATATATATTCATCCGTTACGAACTTTATGAAATCGCGTTACACACTCGCCCTTCTCACAGTTATTATTTTATAGTACGAGTTTTTATATTGTACTGCATCCTTTTATGTGGATTGTTGGCCTACTTTTTTCTTGAGAGCCATTGTCAAAAAAAAATTATATAATTCGACGTCGATTGCAAAACTGTGGATTGCTTACTGAGACAAACATTGACCAATGTAATTAAGTTCTCACGTTTTACTCTAATGGAATATCCAATGGAGATGGCCATCACTGGCAGCTTAACGCCGAGCTACTAGGTACGAGGTACCAAATGTGGAAGAGCACTTGCCTATCTCATTTATTAATATTTTTCGATAGGCGATGAGAGCTGCAACACGTATAACAATTTTTAATAATAAAATTATATTTAAAATACAAGTAATAAAAAATATAAGTATATAATAAAATCAGAGACCTTTTCCTATGGGTGCAGGTTGAATGGGCTTAAAATCTAGGACTATAGCAATTGCCATGAATACTTAATAAATGTAGGAGGGTCGTACTTTTTTGTAAACAAAACATTGTCATCTGTGAGTTCCCATTAAACTCCATTCGCCTATAGTTCTATCGGCTACCGTTCGGTAGCGCGTAGGTATCGTGTACCGCGAGGTCGGCCGTAAATAAATCGACCGGCCCAATGTCAATATCGCTTTTTAATAAACAAACGGGCAACTGTGTAGTAGATTTGATCCGGCGACCCAGAAGGACAGCGTGTATACAACTTATTAAAACGGTGATTGGTATGAGATTGCAGAAAGCTAATTTAGCGATCAGCGAGGACCATAAAGAAAATGTTCTCGTACTTTGCCTTCCGGACAGTCGCACAGTTATATAGCATACTAAAACTTAAGAAGCACTAACTGCGTGGGCTTTCAGCTGCAATCATTTTGTATATCCCACTGAAATAAAGACCAATTTCAGAGATATATTATTTGCTATATTTTGATGTAATTTCCTTCTTTAACGGGAATCCACAAAATAGTATATCCTCATTTATGTTGATTAATATGTACAAACATACATATAAATGCTAAATATTGGGCTTGTTTTTATGTGATTTTCATACTTAAAAGCTTTCCTGCTTTAGTTAAAATGTATAGAATGTGAAAAAATACATATCATAAGAACTGCGTACTTTATCGTGAAAACTCATACGAAGTTGGCCTAAAGTGCACAATTTTACCAATTGGGTAAACTGTGCATATTGGCATAGTTTAGCCAATTACACACGTGTACATGTAAAATGTTCATATTCTGAATAAAAAAACAAAAACCAATTTTCAACCAATTAGGGTTGCCGACAATGACGCGTTTGTACGGTTGATTCAAGATCACTCACTCAAGACTTTAGAACCTACCGTATAAATAGCCTGCACGGACCGGGGGACCATATCCAAATCTGCTCACTCGCAGGTCGTCTCCGTACCCTTTGCCTAGTTTCTCGTTAAAGTCCCCCATGACAACGGTGTAGTAGACTTTGCAACTATATGTATGACTCGCGATATATCCTCATACATAGTTTCCACCTCGACGTCGGAGTGCGTCGCAGATGGTGCGTAGACCAGCGAGTAAGAAAAGAATAACCAAACAGTAATCGTTGAAAGTGTTTTTGAACATGTTTTTATAGTCGCAATCATTGGGGAGTTGTGCCGTAATGACCACACTCGGCAGGCGAGATCGCGATCGCTGTGTACCAGTTCAGTCCCACCATACTAAAGGGAGTGCTGCTGCCCGTACTCTACTGGTTTCGACGCAGCTTAACGACTAGTACCAGATTCATTGAAGCTTCAGCTTTACATGTAATTTTTCCTTACATAAAAAGCTCCTAAGCTAAGAACGTACGTTCAGCTTCAGGCTCATTTTTTTTTCATTAAAAGTAGTGCTGCTTCTTTAAAATATCACCATACACAATAATCCATTTATTGCGGGACACATGTATGTACACGTAGTTCGAAACATATTTTTTTTGTTTGGTCCATTAATATTTTGAATTTATTGCCTCCCAATATTGAAAAGTCATATTATTCTTAATGTTGGAACCCGTTTAAGACATAATAAAGGCGTTGTTGCGTTTTTGAATGACCTATACCAAAGTTTATTCTCCTGCTGGTCGTTGCTCCGTGCCCACATTGCACTTAGTTTCTTTTTAACAATCTTGATTCGGTAATTGCGAGGAATATTCGACAAACGTTACCGACATAGTTCGCAAAATTAGCTCACTAAAGTGGCGATGGGGTGAATATCGTTCAGCAAACAAATACTGGGCTTCAAATTATTTTTACTATTTAATTTTTGTTAATAATACTTAGTATTTTGGATTCGGAAATTCCTTGGGATCGATCTCAGTTAAATGGAAAATTATAATTATTATAAAACGTTTTGTTTGTATGTGAAATAAACAAGGGTTAACATGAGAGATGATGATTTATGAACGATTTCGGTCGTAAGGACAGCGCGGCCGGACACAAGGTCTCTGTCGGTCGCTCTCAATGAATGCCTCGTTTATCCCGGTCTCGATCGTTATACTACTTACTTATCAAAACAGAATAATAAATTACAATATTCTTAACTCGTAACATATCGGATAAGGGGAAACATTATGAAAACTTGAAGCTTCAATGTAAATAAGTTGCAATTTCAATTTTTTTTCCTTTAAGCACTGGTTCACGACTGCACTCCCATACTCCACGAATACTACCGAAGCTACTACTACACTCAATAAATTAAAGTTCTCTAAGATACTCATTGTTCAAATATTCCTTGAATTTCTCATATATATATATATATATATATATATATATATATATATATATATATTCGTATATATGAGAAATTGTAGTATTGTGAGTTCACTGTCAACACACGTACAGAAGAATTATATATATAAAAATATAAAATAATTATAAGCAATTTACATATATTCGTAATATTACCACAGCCTTGTGTTGCAATCTCTCTTGTGTTATAAATTCAATAAACATAAATTAATTAAACTTGAATTCATCAGAACATCAAGGTCTCATATTTATTGTGATCTAGAAATATAAGCAGATTTTGTTAATATTATATGAATATTTAACTGGGTTTTGCCTTATAGAGGAGCCAATGTGGTAGTCTGACGTGACTACCTGTCATGAAGTGGAAGTACTGCGTTACGTCTGACGAGTGACTTGAAGAAGACCCATTTCCAGTCCTAACCTCTTATTTAAAAATGAAGAATATATATACATTTACATTGTGTATGTATATCTAATACCTTTAAACGAGCACTACTAAAAATATTATGTAGATAATTAATAAGCGCCATCTACTGTTAGGTATTTGTATTATCTATTTTTTGGAGCGTTGTCAGGGCAAACTTACTGATATCTCTTTTTGTTTGATTGCGCTATATTTAAAAAAAATCACGAATTTACATAATATATATATAAACTTAAATTACACATTTAATGTAGAGTGTATATTTATACCCAGCTGGACGGAGACAAAACACAAAATATTAATTGTTGTTGAAGATAAATAAAAATACTGGTACATATAATAATGATAATATTAAGCACTGAGAACATAATGGATTGTATCATTTTGCAAGGAAATGCTCAGAGTTGTTGTACATAGCGGTATCTAGCAGGTAATGGAGTATTATATGATATAATAATAGAAGCAAAGTATAGTGCGTGTGCATTACACGTCATTATAAGCAAGGTCACCTACGTCTACGTTATTTTCTTAAGCAATAGTAAAAACAAAATAATTAATATGTGCGAGGGGTACTAATATATGTTTGTTGAGTGAAACCGGATTTTTGTTTCTAAGATACATGTATGTGAGTTAATATACATACATGTGTAATTGAGGTGTACAAATTCGCGTTCCTCCTACATAATTCCATGTTTAAATACCCACTGTTTAAATATAACATATAGTAGATGACTGGTTTTACCATTTCTATTTCTATTTAATTTCCAAACATTACAATTGCCAAAAATGTATCGTCGGCGACAGGTGGCGCCGAAGCTCATTCGTGTGTGCGGCATGACAGTGCGATTGGTTCCGTACACTCACAAATTGTTGCTATTTATAATGCTAGAATTCCGAATTCAATTTTTAAAATATAAATGAATTTATTGAGGTTTCCAATATTCGCGTACTGCACAAAAACTGCAACCACGAGTTTGATAATCAATTTGTAATCAGATAATGGCTATCGATCGAGCCGTGATCTGGCCCTCTCGGGCACCCTCTAATCGAAATGCTAATCGCGTAATGAGTTACAGCCCAAGCCGAGGTCCCTTGAGCCCAGTCACTCCATAGAGCGACCTAAGAGCTCGGCGGCCCAATCCAGTAATATAAATATAGTAACGGTCCGAGCCATAGCACTGCCACCTCGTGCCCGTATAGTTGTAGAGTAACAAGTCAGTCTCGATTTTTTTTTGATAACATTTTGTTTTACTTTTTGGCATCGTGATTCCTATTGCGCTCTGCAATGCTTATTTTGTTGTCGTGAAGAAGTTAGTGTACGTTAGAGAAATAGGAACTGTACCGAAATTGTTTTCAAAAAGTAAATAATTAAAATAATATGACTACAGATTAATATTAGACATTTATATAATGATAGCAGGTTCATTCGACGAGAACGTTGCTAGCAGGTTGCTACAGTACAAAGTATGACAGCACACGGAATTAGAATGTGGGCGACATTTTGCACTAGACCGGTATTTTTTTGTATTTGGTCAACATTTTGATCCTATTTTTGTTCTGAAAAATGTCAAAGCATCGCTTGTCGTGTCCAGCGGTTGAGCGTTAATCGAAACAAGCAAACAGTCGAGTGGAATCGAAATCGCGGCTAATTCGCGGGTCGCTTATGATGTTGCAATTATCGTCGGTGAGTAACGCCCGCTGACTGCCTCTGACGAGCGCAGCGCACGCGGCGCACGCCTCCGCATACCGTTACTTTATAGCCAACTAGCGATCCGCCCCGGCTTCGCCCAGGTTCCACTAATTATGTTGATCAGATCGCTACCAAACACAGGAATGTCCCAATCTGGACAATCCCTGTAAATTTCATTGAAATCGGTCCAACCGTTTCGGAGTCTATAGGTCTATAGGAAACATACATACTTCGTATTTTATATAATTTCTTTTTTCTTAAAAAAGTATCCTATGTTACTTCTAATACCTCCAAGAATATGTATACAAAGTTTCATGATAATCGGTTTAGTAGTTTTCGCGTGAAAGCGTAACAAACAAACTTACATTCACATTTATAATATAACTAGCTTTTACCCGCGGCTTCGCTCGCATTGAAGCCATTAAATAAGTATCAGAGATCATTATCGTAGAAATGAATCAATATGATAACTCCGTTTTATTGCTCAGCTGGGATTATCAATTCTTAAAATTACTACGTGCAATGAAGTTTAAAAAACTTACAATATACTTTATTGAAATGCAACAACAAATGTTGCAATATATTTCTCTGTAACAAAAGTTAATAGTTTTAAATTTAATCAATTTGAAAATATATAAATGCAGAGTATTAATGTAGGATATTTTTGTAGACTATATTATAAGTTTGTCCGCTGGGTGCAAATATATGTAAATTCCGGGCATTAGACACACGCAAACAGGCTACATATAGTTGACCATGAGAGAAGCATGGCTTTTCTAGATGCACTCCTGCTACCTGTAATGTCTGCTCTTGTGCCTTGTTTTATACTGCATATATAATGACAAAAAATGTGTAAGAAGTTACACTTTTTTAGTATAAAAAATAAATATATTTAATAATACATCAAAAAAAGTCTGTTATTTTATTCATTGTTTTAATATTTATCATTTTCGTAATTTGCTCGTTTATTTTTCTAAATATTTATTTTTTATACAATTTAATAATAAATATCAAAAATTTATATTTTAATTTGATGTTCGATTTTTATAATATTTATTTTATAAATTGTTTTATCAAATTTATTTCTTTACTTTGTAAATTTTAAATAACCAATAATAAATATTTAACATATTTCGCTTCAACCTGTTACTTTTGTACTGACACTGCTGCGCGCGCATCTTAAAATTTCACTATTTAGCTTCCAACCTGTTACTTTTGTGTCATACTGCTGCGCGCCTAAAATTGCACTCATAAAGAAAGAAAAGAAAAAGAAGTATAACTTTAACAATAAATACAGAAAAATCCCAAAAAAAATTATCCTATGCTACTTCTAGTAGCTCCAAGAATATGTGTACAAAGTTTCATGATGATCGGTTGCGTAGTTTTCGCGTGAAAGCGTAACAAACAAATTTACATTCGCATTTATAATATTAGTAGGGGTAGGGATATCACTACGAACAAAATATATCCAATGTAGTTTGTCACGGGACGGAATTTTAAACAATAAGCGAGATCAAACGTCACTTATACCTGATAAGCGAAGTAGATGCATGTAGCATGCTGTACGCACGAGGGTAAAAGGAAACGCGTTACTTATAATCGAGTAAAAATCTTTTAAACTATGACTTTTTTCAATTATTTATTTATTGCAATTTGTTTACAAGTTATGTATAGTATGGTTTACGCGAAATAAAATTCAATTAGAAACTCTCATGAACATCTACTATGACTTCACTGTGAATTCTTTGCAATGAAATTAGCATTCCAAGGAGGGTTGGCGTAAGACAGGCAGTCGGGCGTAAAAACTGTAGCCGAACCCGCATGACGTGGAAAATTCAGGGAGATGATGATGAGTGCAAAAGTAATATAGAGTAGAAATTAAATTGTACTGTGTTTTTACGATATAAATATTATATTTATATGGCAATAACACGAGCATTTTAACATTTTATTGCTATCAATTATTATATGCGTAGATGCATAGCTGCTCAATTTGCAAACACGTAAAGGCGCACGTCCAAATATAATTAAACATTTGCAAAATTTACCTAGCAACTACCTGACTTTAGCGCTGATTCAGTAACGTGTTCAGTAGGTATGTGTCACGTTTACGCACATTTCGCTACGTGCGAAAGATGTAATTTAGAAATAATCAGAACGTGATAGATGTGATGTTATTTAAATGTTGAACAAACTGCAAAATAAGTATTTTTATTTCGTTTGACATACTTGAGTCTTTCAAAAGAAATAGAAATTACTAATTTACGCTGTCACTGTCTCTCTCACTTCCTCTCGCACTAAATTTCTCTTATTCTACCTTTTAAAGAAGGTTTACTTCTATCACGTATACGATGTAAAATATGATACTTATCATGATATTTAATTAAAGCTTCGAGAGTCGAATGGGTGAGAGATGAGGGGGGAGGGCCGAAATAAAAAGAAAGAGTCAATCTTTACAATGATGGAAGAGGGAAGCCGATGTTCATAGACTAATGACGACTATAATTTTTTAGTCGCCGTAGTGCGAAGTAATAGCGTACGGGGTGTAGCCTCACGAGATGTTACGTTATTTAGTCAATTCAAACTTGGACACTGTCGACATCACGATCTTATGTTTGCAGACTTATTATACTATATGTTATTACGTCATTGCGTACGACCGACGTTTAAGAACTGAAACTATATTGTTATTAGTGTGTTCAACATTTTTCCTCGTATAATCACAGTAGTTTTCCAATACAAAGACCAAGAAGGCTTTCTAATAAAAAAATCCGTCTTGTTATATTTTTCGTATTGTCACGTTTTGTCTGCAAGCTGGACTATATGATCCCATACTAGTTTGTTCTAACGAGAACTAGCTCAAAATGAATCCTATTAATATTTAATGTACCTGTAATTATTATGATCGAATCAAACCTCTTGTACAGTTTTTTGAAAAAAATAATTTAAGGTAAAGCGTGCTAGAAAAGTTAATGCCGTTGAGATGCGATCCTTAAGAAGTAGATAGAGAAGAAGATTTTAGGCGTGACTTTGAATGTTACGGTAAAATAGCGTTATGAGGGAAAAGTATAGCTTGAAAGGTTCGGGCATGTTGAAAGGATGAATCAAGAGATAATAACAAAACAAATTTATGGGTGAAAAGTGAGGGGCAATGTCGGTAGGGGACGCCCTAGGAAAACTTATATCGAACAGATTAGTGGCTTACTGGCGATATAAGGAGCACCCATAACCGATGAGCACGTATGCGTAGATATATGAATGTAGAAGAAGCGACAGAGGTGTGCCAGGAATGCGCCAAATGGAAATCCATGATCTCTGCCTACTCCTCTGGGCTACGGGCGTGAGCGCATATTTATATATTTTATTTTATAATTTAAGCGATAAATTTTACTGCGTTGCGATATTTTTAATTTATCATTTAGCTGTTCATTTTATTTATTACTTTACTCTTTTTATACCATTGTATTATCTTTCTTTTGTCACTTATGATGTTTATTACAGTATAGAAATAAAAAACCAGCAAAAGTTAAAAAGCAGTGTGCGCAGACGGGATGTCGTCGGCATATCTGTGGAACAATTTAAGCAATCTGCCCGCGGCCGAGTTCGCGTGACTATTTACAGAGGTACAGGGACAACGCTAAGGTCGCGCTAAAAATAAGCTTGTCTATAGTTAAAGACCGTGCCGCCGTACGTCGGGAGTCGGCAGAAGACCGTCCCCCTCCTCAATTTACGCTAACCTTGTTACCAATAATGACCTGGAAAGATGGACAGGAAGACGCTTAATATTTCTAAGCCGTTTATTTCATTTGTATTAACAAACAAACAATGTTGTAGTTACCATGAGATAGTTAATGTAGGAAATATACTATAATGTGAAGAATTATCTATTATGTTGTATCTGTTGGCGTTGTCTCGATTTCCATAACAATGTACAGAAGTCCAGCTTCTATTCATGTTACCGTCGAGTACGTATACTTGGCCTACACTTACCCAAGTACTTTTTGTAACGAAGTAACTTCCAAAATGATATTATCGATAATTCAAAAATCATATTTTCAATGGATTTTTATCTTTTCTTAATTATGCATACCACAGCCTCGCTTGAAACAGCCAGTTGAAGGGACATCGTACCTATTGCCAATTTTGTACTCTTGTGATCTGCTGTGACCTTGTCAATGTCAAGTAATCTCTCTTCGTCTCATCATAACACATATACCACTATTCACGTGTGTATTAATTAGACCTCCAATCAACACCATCATGAGTCAAGAACTGCAATTATCGGAATAACGACAGCCCCTTTGGGAACACAAGTTGATAATTATTTCAATTAAAAACGTCCAAATCTGTTTTTCGAATCTTCCCTCCCATAGATCTCTGAACTTAAGTTATAACTGTTGCGATGTCACTTTACTCTGTATCACTTATCGGTCAATTGGGGAGATTAGGTGGCGCCAAGTGTTCGTTAAGTGTCCGGGCTTAACGATGCGATGAATCCACATAGCAGCGCTATTTGTGCTCATCATTAGAAGGTGTGGGACCTGGAGGAATGGAAAAACTAGACGGCGTAGAGAGTGATAGATTGAGTGGAAACTCTTGACACCTACAGTTACTCTTTTGTGAATACCCTACACGAATAATTATGTCTTTCTTATGCTGAGCTATAAGTACACGTTACTAAGCCACGGCTTAGCCAAAGCGAAGGTCAGTCAACCTATCATCGTCATCTCTGCCCTTGTCCTCTTTCATTCATATGGGGTAGTCCATACTGTATAAGTTAGGATTATTGATGATTTACGAAGACTAATCACTTGCTAAGTATGAGTCCAAACAGAATGTGATAACTACGTTAATATACCATAGTATAAACTTGACCTCTCGGCTCAACAATGTCTTGTTGTGAGTTTATCAGAGTGATTTAATGCGTACGGAATATATTATTGTGGAGTAATATTTTTTTTGTGAAATTTAATGTATAGAATTATTTCTGTGGCTAATTTTTATATTCAAAATAATTCGGTTTAACAAGAAAATTAGGCGAATTCACTTGTAGTGTTCATTTCGAATTGCTCCGATTTACACAAGTCATTGACATCCTCTGTTGAACATGGTATCAACCAAGGATTGCCACAAAGATAGGTCATTTGCCAACCTTATCCAATGCATATTGTGGCAGCTCTACGTTATCCACTTCATTGCTCCAATTTCCGAACATCTTGACAACTGATCGATCATCAGCTTACAAATTCAACCTTGTTCCTTGATACTGCTGCGCATCGCATCATTCATGATTCGATTCCGTAGAGAGATTTCGAGTATTCCGGGAGAGCAATTATGTTACGGCTTGATTACGATAAATTAAATGTTACAAATAATATTTGTATGGTTAAGGCATTAGTCATATAGAGTTATTCTCCGCGGGTCACGCATTCTGCACGCCGCACCGCTGCGACACGACCCGCGACCACGCAATTACGCGTGGAATATTACCAAAAGCAATATAAATTATTCACCAATTTAAAGATATTTTTATTTTGAGTATAAAATAATTATTTCTTTATTTACATAACACATGTGATATAATAATATATATCAAGCTCGATGAAGCAAACCACAAAGTGTGATGTCATTTTTACAAGCGCAGATATGACACTAAAACCTGTTCTGTTTACAGATGATGTTTTGCTTTGATCGAAAACAGGTAATATTTATGTGTTTGGTTGTGTAAACAACGGTTTGGTGTTTTTTGTGTCGGGTTTGCAGAACGGTCGCAACTTATGACCAATACGAACCTCCAGCACTGAGGTCGGGATATCTTAAATATTTATAAATAAACTAGTGCCCCGCCCCGGCTTCGCTCGGGTAACACTAATTATGTTGATCCGATCGCTACCAAAACAGGAACACCCGCTGTGCCAATCTGGACAATCCCTGTAAATTTAGGTCTATAGGGAACATACATACATCCCCTTTTAAATACTATATAGATAGACGATATGAAAATCACACTCGACTTGCAGTATGGATTGCAGCGCCATCTGCTGGGTTTATTTGTGAATCTAAACCATCATCGAATCCACTTGACATACATAAAAATTCATTCAAATCGCTTCAGCCGTTTAGGAGTAGTTCACTGTCAACATACGTACAGAAGAATTATATATATATAAAAATAAATAAATAGCTTTGAACTAGAATGTACTTTAGAACGTACAAAACAGTTGTCTATTACGCTTACCAACAAAATGCATAGATTATAAAACATTTCAACTTTGCGCTACACGTAACTGACTCCCTTATCGACTAATGATTGATGACGCCATTCACTTATAAATTTTTTTAGACATCTTAATAATACTATAGATATAGATACTTTCTCATACAGGACTAGCATTAACTGGCGCTACTAAGCCTCACAGGAATACGCGCCAATCTAAACATCCCTCCAATTTTAATTGTAATCGGTCCAGCAGTTTCGAATTCTATAGGGGTGAAACATTCTTCATTCAGCATTGTTTGTTGTTGAGTGAAAAAAAACGATGAATCATTATTTTTCACTCACATTCACAGTTTGTAAAAAAATTAAGATAAATTAGCAAACGTATGGCAATGGAGGTTTATTTAAAGTAATTATTATACGAAATATTTTGATTCCAAATAAAGTATTTTTCCACGCTTTGTGTGCTACTGCTACCGCTACTGCGGATTCAACCATTAGTCATTTGACTACGTCAACATTTTTTAAGTTGCTCTAATGACTAATAATCTTTAGAGGTTTGTTATGGAGTTATTTTTTATTAAAGCGATGATTGGAGAGCTACTGGTTATTTTTTAAATAAATATTTTCATTAGGTATTTCTCACATTATTTTGCAATGACCGCTATAGCACACATACATGTGGAACAGTGCAGCATCGGCAGCAGTTTTATGTTAGGGCCGCCTCGACAGGTGAAGCGTAACGAACAGATGTTTAGCCATGAGATCAAAGATGTTTACCTCTAGATGGATTATCCGGAACCAAAAGTGACTTAAGACTGCCTTAAGCCATTTGGCGACTTCATGAAATACCGCTCAGTCATTTGTTTCCCGGCACACAATACAAAATCTCCGTGTTTGTAATTTCCAAAAACTACACTTAAAAGGAGATAAGAGTACAAACATAAAAATTGACAAGTAAATGTAAAATTTTAAAAATAACAACGGGACGCCATCACGTTAAGTGTTGTCAACTACATTACACAATTATTTTTACCCAAAAAATATCACGATATATTAAAAAAGTGTTGTAAAAATATGTACGTTTTTATTTAATTTATATTAACAATGTATTTTAATATCTTTTTAATGCTTCTGTTAGTGCTAATGTTAGTTAAAATATTGATTATTATTTGTTTTTTTATATTGTCGTGTATAAGTCAATATTTTTTCAATATATAAGTATTTTTATAAACTCCGTTGAAATAGTCTTGCAATAAATATCACGTTCTTTTAAAAACTCCGAAGCATTTTTAATCTGTTAATCATATTTCCCAAAGTGGGTTTTCGCCAATACGCTGGTAAACATTTGCGGCAAAAACCGACCTTCATTTTTGAATGATGTGTATGGAACACGGAATTTAGAGTTATTATAAATATACGCATGAGGTATTACGGAGGTATATGTAGAATTCTCATCTGGAGAATGTGCTTCTTCTCCTCTACCTCTCTACTTTCTTATCTCATCTACTATCTGCATCCACATTCCTCCAGGTATTTGCGGACATCCTTGCTTGTATGGTTGTGCATGGTTAGCATTCATCTACAAATGGATCATTTGTCATGAGCTAAGCTTGTTCCACCTTCTGTCGTCGTCATATTGAGGTCGTTTAAACATATAAAACACGATAACATCTTATGTAGACATTTTTATTTTATATTAAATAACAACCATACTTAAATACGTAATATTTTTTGTCACTAGGTAATTTATTTGTTTCTTCTTAAGATGGCTTTAAAATTACTACGTTTAAGACTCGTTATTAGGTATAGTTACAGTGGAGTTCCGCTGTAATTGAACAGGTGTGCCGCATCTGTTTAAAATAATAGGAGGAGATGAAGACGCGTAAGTTTTCTAACTACACAGCACATACTTAGCTTATATGACAAATTGCTATGTCTGGACTCTACAAAAGACATAGCTTCAAAAGTTTACTATTAACTTGGTGATTTTTGTGTGTACCATCCGCATCAACAGTCGCTTCTTAATATCGAAGGTTTCGGCCAACAGTCGTCCACTTCTGAAAGCAATATGCCTCGCCTCGTCAGAAAAATCGCCCCCCCCTTCCAACCAGTGGACATTCCGTGACCAGATTATCGTTCTAAGTCGTGGGCTGCGTACATACCCCGCATCGATCTGTTGATGGTCGC
Organism: Papilio elwesi; assembly: GCA_029849275.1. NCBI lineage: Eukaryota > Metazoa > Arthropoda > Insecta > Lepidoptera > Papilionidae > Papilio > Papilio elwesi. The sequence goes on from CM056717.1 coordinate 4,832,317, forward strand.
CATTATGTTTAGGCCCCATCGGCAAATCAGCATCAATTTTTCAATGGATCTACTTTATCTTATAATTTTTCTTATTTGAAATCCCGCCATGGGCACATCTACACAATCGAGTCACCCAACCCTTCTTGGGCTTCCCCGCATTTTCCTTGTTTTATACAAAATAAATAAAAATTACTATATAAGTGACATATCATGTAACATTAATCATTAACTTTTCATCACTTTGAGTGGTTTTGGTTTTTACTTGCCTTTAATTACATCAGAGCTCTGCGGTTAGGGTTGCCTACTTGATGATTGTTGATGAATAATTTCATTAAAAAATTTGATGACATTTTTAAAGAAAGATATTTGACTTTCTCCATTTTTTGAGTTTGATTTCATATGGCTAGATGTCTGTTATATTTGAAAAGTCTATTATTTTATGAAAAAAGCAGTGACTTTCCTGATCGACTTCTGTCTGTCTGTCAGATTAGGTTAAACTGTTAAGTTTTCTTTATTATTTTAAATTTGATAGTTCATTATTGGTCTTTAAACAATGTATAGTTGTAGTAGATAATTATTCGCGGCGTAAGCAACTCCGCTAGTTGTGTTTAGCACGTGTGAGATCATGGCACTTGTGCTTGACGCTGGTGTATCACCTCGCGCCAATTAACACTATCACTTGTAGACCGATTAACATGTAGTCAGCTCATTCTAGTGTTGAAGAATCTTATTGATAATAACTAGAGGGAAGCAGTTAAAATTAGGGAGCTACTTGCTCTGTTACTAGCTCTGCGTATCTATAATCATCATTAATGAACAACACGCAATCGTATTTTATACTATAGATATGTTATATTCCTACATACAGCAACATTCACACATGCCAAATGTGTAAAAAGGATAGCGCGATTTAAAGTAATAAGAAAAAAGAGGACAGTTAGTGTTTGTTACTTGACGAAAGCTAATAAAAATTTTCGAGCGCTGAATGATAATGTATACTTTTTGTATTATAATCATTGATCGTTTACTTAATATACCACATATTTCACTTAATATTGGTACTGAAATTACAAAACCTTGTCGTATCTTTTATCCACTACATATATGTAGTGGAATTAGTTAGAGCTATATAGCGGCAGCCTGTTACGTGAATGGATCGAAACGATCGGAACTCTTAACCTAACTGGTCAAAGGTGTATCTAGTTAATGACATCTTAAGTCAGACACATGACTTATTGATTAAATGAAGAAGAAGTGCAATAAAATACCAAAACTGACTATGTAGTACTACAACTAAAAAGCAACAAGGCTTGGCTAACTTGTACTATAGTTTTGTGTACTTGGGGATAAAGCGTTCAATGTTTTAGTACAATCAACGTACGGACAATCTATCAAATACCAGACTAGTTTAAGTGGTTGTTCAAATACAAAGGCAACGGTTACAATTATTAGAAAAGCAATGTCTTCTATAAACAGCGAGATGTGGCGGACTAAGGTCGGTTGGAACGGCCGCGAGCGAGACGAAAATACTGTACCTACTGTTTTGAAGTAATTCACTTTATTCGCATATGTTTGTTTATATACATTTTTTGATGAGAAACGAAAGGCTCTCTATTAATTAATTATCTTTTACAGCATCTAACAAATCTTCATGACATTATTGTTAAAAGGATAGACAGGAAATGTAGGCTGCGGTAGAACGAGGTACCTACATCATATGTTCATAGCTTCTTTTTTATGTAAGAAGGTGGCAACGATCAAGCTGATGACGTGATGTTAAGTGAGCGTTACTCATAAACATCTGCAACAAGCAAATGTGTTGCAGATGCGTTGTCTACCTGTTTCCTTCTTTCCGTTAACCCCCTTCCCGTCCAATCCTCTTTGCGTTCCCATCCTATCCTTATGAGGAAAGTGTGGGAAAGGGAAGAAGACTTTAATTAGACCTACAGCACCTCACTCGCCAGACAAAACGCAGAGTAATTCTGGTTCACGCCTGTTTAAGTCGTGTGTAAGGACGTGGTATTTCACCGGCCGAGCCGGCCCATTCGGCAACAGATGTTGTGCGGGCTCCAACACTGTCTTACATAAATGGAATAATTTAGCGTTGTAGACTTTGTATGTATATTAGTTTTGTATATCAAAGACAAATTTGTAGTCACTTTGAATTAAGAATACATAATACTTATGCATTTATTTAATACAGCTTTTGATTTTTAATCTTTAACTACCTGTGCCCTGTTAATAATGAATATCTCAAAATCTCCAAAACTGTCCTGTTTTGAACTTTATATAAACTTTCAATCATCAACATTTTAAATATCATAATATATAGCCGTTTCTGGTATTAGCGGTAACAAACGCATAGGCAAAACAGACATACGGTCAGACAAAAATTCTAATAATCCTTGTTTTGGGTCTCATTGCGTTTATAAAGGCCACCAATAATCTTTTTTTTCAATAATTTTCCATGTACAGACAGCGATCAGTTACATTTATTATATGTGTAGATTTACATTTGAATATGTGTGTAATTGACAGCTGACTTGAGTTAATTTTGTGTGAAAATACGTATAAAAGCAATCGGTCACTGAACACGGACTTCGCGAGAGAGCAATTTGTACGGTGTAAATCGTAGATGTGCCGTTTGAAAGGAAGGTCGAATGAACTGTGTTGATTTAATTAAACACTACCAAGGTACGTACATAGAGACACGTATCAACTACTTAACTCCGATATACACTACTCAAATTAACTATGCGGATGACTCATTTGTAACACATTATTTATTGGTCTTGATATTTTTTCTGGGCGCTATTGATTCACCGAGAATATTTGAACTCAAAATTCAAATACATAAGACATTGTGTAAAGGGAGTCAAAGTGATGTGGGAACTCTCACTACTGCGATTAGATTGGCTTGACATATTTTTAAACAATTATATCGAGTCGTTTAAGAAAAATATTCTTGAAACGATGCGACAATGCATCATTACATCGGTGGACAACGACTACACTTAACAATGTAACTCGACTAGTTTGCCTTCACTTTATTTCCAAAATGTTTTCGACCTTTACCAGTATCAACCGCCTATGACAAATTTCACCGTGTATAAACTCGTGTCGGCTTAATAGCAAACTAACAACCATACATGCAAATTGTAAATTCTACAAAATAGGGTTTTCTTATACCCACAATCATAGACTTAAATATAAAACTACTAACCTTCCTAGATACTTTTTGCTTTGTTCTTTTGTTATGCGGTTGGCAAGTGCTTAAAACGAGTTTTTAGGAAACGTTTCACGTTATTGCGGATACTAAATTTTTTATACGATATATGACCTGGCGCACACAAAAAACGTTCAAGCCCCATAGCTCAGGAGTAGGCGGGAATTGCTGATTTTAATGTTTAATGGTTCTAAGTCCTTTAACTTTTTCAAATCTTATAAATCCTCATCCATACGTCTGTAAAAGTAATTGCCGGAGATAGACTTGAGTAAGCGGACACTTGGGTTATGCGTAATCCTTGTCAGATGAGAGTAGACTTCGGTAAGCAGACACTTGGGTTATATGTAATCATTGTCAGGTGAGAGTAGACTTCAGTTAGAGGGCACTTGGGTTATGTGTAGTCCTTGTCAGATCAGAGTAGATACTCTCGTTAAGTACTATCAGATATGATACTACAAGTTCTTTTGAATAATCAGGTCAATGTTGGTGCTTATCTATTAGTATCACCTTTGCCTTACATCTTACATTTCAAAAAAAACGGTAATTATTTTAACGAGAGCGATACATAGTATGTCTCACTTACAATTCGGTTAAAAAGTTTATTTATTTATTTCTTTTATCTTTATGAATTTATTTACTTGATAGATTTGCACATTCATTATATCAACTGCAAATTGATTTGATCTTTGCACGCGTAGCTTCGGCGACTGATCTGATCGCCGCGATTTAAATATATTATTGGTATTATTATTCGAATAGTGTTCATTACATATTCAATGATAAATTAATACTTTATACTTAGTTTAAACAAGAGGGATCCAGTAACATTCAGTTTTAATGAGTATAACGGGGCGTTAAAGTATTACGTATAGAGTTTGTGAAGGTGGTGGTGGTTAAGGATACAAATTTGGGGGGTAATATGGACACCCTACGTCGGTAAAGTATAAATATCATCCCTACTGATATTATAAATGTGAATGTGAGATTGTCCAGATTGGCCCATTCCTATGTTTGGTAGCATAATCGGTCGGATCAGATAAAACATAATTAGTGGTACCCGGGCGAAGCCGGGGCGGGTCACACGTATTATATAATCTGTATGTAGCAACCATCATTTCATCATTAATATACATTAAAGTTTAAAAATTGCACAGCTATTATTTTTCATTTTGATGCCTCTAGTCAGGACATTAAAACAAAGTTATTAAAAACATAGTGTCATGGCTTGTGACCGACGATACTACGTTATTATGTGTAAAATTTCTTATGACATCTTTCAAGTCAGTAAAAATTACCTCGAAAGATTCTGTTAAATAAATATTTTTCTTTATTGAATAACGTAACCGCTACTAAGTGACCGCTACCCATAGGAATCTGCAACAAGCCAATGAGTTGAAGATGAGTTCCTGCCTACCCTTTACGGATGAAGTCAACCTACTAAAGTATTTTGATCATCCGCTGGTATATAGGCTTTGTGACGTCATTATAAATATTTGACTATTTACACTAAATTCAAATTCACTATTTTTCATCTTGCCGATCGAAATTAAATGCGAAGTCAATATATTGCTATAATGTGCACACATTTTAGCACCTGGTTTATTTTTTTGCGTAAAATTTAGAAATGGGAACAAAACTTTGATCGCAAGATCGGTAGACAAGCTACTGAGATGTTAAAGCTTATAATGTTCATAAGATAAACGAGCAATGAGCTGTGACTGTAGAAAAGGATCGTGCCACGCCAGCGTCGGACGCCTCGTGTTTCCTTGCAATTACTGCACGGCCTTGTCTCTTCCTCCGACTGACTATACTCATTCCGATTCCTAAAGCGTGCCATTAATGAACACTTCTGTACGTATGGCGTAAAGTCAAGATGATTTTTGTGCTCATCAGATGTACAAATATCACAGAAAGTAACAGTACTTGACAATACTTATTGAATTTATAGCTATACAAATCACATAGCGTGTGTTACTATAACACACACAAGATCAAGAGCAAGTCTTTTATAATTTAAATATAACTATTTTACTACTTACTATCTAGGAGGGGAATAAGTTGTTTTTAAATATTTGTCAAGGTAATAACTTCCACAAGGTAAAACAGCACCGAGTTGAGCGTATGTATATGTAAAGTTTGTTATAAGTAGTTGTTACTGGTACTTCCCCTAGACTCAAGTAAAGTCAGCACTATCACAACGCCAGTTGCCTTTAACTTGGTGGCGTTTAAGTCTACATGTCGCAGCATTGAACATTATTTTGTGTCTTAAAATCTCACGTTATTGTCGTCTATTCGTTTTGTCACTTTATATTAAATAAAGTCTACGACGTACCGAGACGATATTCTGTAAGATTGTTTTGATTATTACTCATATATGGACTTTGTTCAGTGTGATTGAAGGGCTCTGGTCAGTCAGATTTCGTAGCACGGGCGACGCGACGCATTATATTGCAATGTTAGTGATCGGCAGGATGCTTGCATTAGCTCGGCGACAAATATACACTCGTCTCCAGCCTGGCCTTAATTGGATTAGCTAACTCAGAGACTGATATTCCTTTATGCTATTCGTGGCGAGGAGGGACAGAGAGAACAGCTGTTCTCTGCTGCTGCTTGCTAAGTTTTGTTCTTCTAAAATGTACTCGAGCCTTTCACTTCCGTAACTCGTTAGCTCATGGTATAAATGAATATCGTAGGCAACAAAATTGTCATTTGTTAAGGCCAATGCGTGTGTAAGCTCAAGACGTTTGGATTCACAACAATATTTACATTCAGAGTAGAAAGCCATCTCACTTACACGTAAAGGGATTTCACTGTACAGACTTTAATTTTTTTTAATCCTTAAGCAAAAATAATCTACTTACATTTTTATGCGGTACGTAGATATACTATCATCTTTTAATACTACGTCTGTTACAAGCCCATAAATTATTTCACAAGGTAATTGTAATAATCGATGCGACGGGCCGGTTGGCGTGGTTTGTGAGATCTTTGCTTTTCACGCCGCAGGTCGTGGGTTCGATTCCCACCCAGGACAAACATTTGTGTGCATGAACATGTTTGTTTGTCCTGAGTCTGGGTGTAATTATCTATTTAAGTATGTATTTACAAAAGAAAATTAGTATATGTAGTATATCAGTTATCTAGTTGCCATAATACAAGCTCTGCTTAGTTTGGGATCAGATGGCCGTGTGTGTGAATAATGTCCTAGGATATTATATATTATAATAATCGAAGAGGGAAAATCACACACCTTTAATATATTGCTTATTTATCCATAGACATCTATAGAATGGATTTTGAGTAGTGCTTTAGACTGATCTGTAATTTTGCAGAATAAAATTAATAAATAATGTAATAAAAATATTGATAAAAAGTGTGATATGCCACCGGGCATGTAAAAATATCACTGGCGAAGCTAATATCTCTAGTAAAGCGCACCGTTGGCACACGCCCGAATATGAAAAAAGTCACAAACCTAGGGACAAATTAATTCATTTATTTTTACACGTGATTTTTTCTTGAATTTCGCTACATATAAAGTACTTTAAATATGACTTCCTACATGTATAAATGTGTATAAGTTAACCGAGCCAAATTCCTTATATTTGGTACTATTACAATTTCTTTTATGATTAACATTATTGTAAACTTAAGTAACTTAAGTGTAGTTAAAAATGTAAGGTATCTCGTCAGTCATGATCTGTCTATAAATTTTTATTCCAAAATAACCTTTACAGTTTTATTTATTGTTGCTATAATGATTGTAATAAATAGGTTCATGGGCATATGGATTTTGTAACAGCCAAATCAAACATAACTAAATCTAATAAGATACGAAACACTAGCAAGTTATGGACTTGTGTTTCGTTTATCTCGTATAAGGACCGATGTCTCGAAACTATCGAAAGGTTAATATATATATTTTTTATCTGTTTGTATGTAATCGAAAGGCCTTAAGCGGTAGCGTACGCCGTGAATTAAGTAATTGTAGAACCAGATAAATCCAGATGGAACCAGTTCTGAGTTGGCGGTGTGCGCCTCAAGGTTCAGCTGGCACAAAACTTAACATTCCGTTTATTAGCGTATCTTCACACTGACTGCACCGTATCGTACCTTGTACTGTTCACAGTGTACCAATAAAGTACAGGCTGGGATGTACTGACTGCTATGCTTCTCGCTCTTAGTTACACAGTTTCCACGTTTGTGTTTACTCCTTACATGCTGACTAGCCTGCAGCCTGTGTATGTTGTACACAACAACAAAGCTCGAAATGCCCGGCACGACCGTTAAAATATATCACCCTAACAGAAACAGCATGACATAGAATTAAGTATTCTTCACTTTGTTTGATGAGAGAGGTTGCAGAAGCCTAATTCAAATTGTTTTCACCTTCCTACCTTCAAATTATGAAAGGATAGGGGAGAGAATCCGATACCTGAAGTATACGAGCTAGGTCAAAGCGCTGGACCGCTGAATATTATTATGAATTGGTTTTATCTAGTTAGTAGTCACTTGGAAATGCATAAATTTGTTATATCTGGTATTCTTGTGACACAGTTTGAAGTGTGGCGTGCATGGTAATTAGTTTCCCGCGGTGTCGGCGGTCACATTGCACTATGTACCCTTCACCTGTAAATCGTACATTTGACTAAACCAGTTTCATACAAGCTTAAATATAAATTGAATATTAAATATTGAGCGGAATTTAATATCCATCGTTATTTTCAGCTGCAGCAGAGACGAATTTGTATTTTTCATTCAATCGTTTTTTTTAATGTAAATATGGTAACCTGATGTTAAGTATTAATAAAGTGACCGCTACCCATAGACAACCGCAACAAGCAAATGAGTCACAGATGCGTTGCCTACCTTTAATGGAATGGGAAAGACAGGAAATAGGATGTTTCCTTTTTCTCTATCCCTTCAACGTCCAATCCTCTTCCTCTTCCCATTCTAATCTATCCTAAGGGTGGGAAATAGAGGACTGAAATTGGGCCTGCAGCACCTCACTCTTCATACGAAAGACGGTTCGCGAAACGTGTCTAAAATCGAATCCTAAGCTCTGTCAAATTTGAAATGATATTAAATATGCTGACAAAGGGTAGGCAATTATCAATAATACTTAACAGCTATGGCGTAGGTGATCAACGCTGTGGGTTGTAACACGGTGCGCAGAGTATAACATAAGGGAAGAGAAAAGAGCAAAATTTTCCATTGGGACCGGTCGGCGCCGACCGGTCTGCGCCGTTGCTGTGGCGGCCCCTTATCCCCTTCCCGTCCCCCCCTTCCTCGCCCCTGACACGCACACTTGTACCCTCTGTCTTGTACACGCTCTGCCTATACCCACTAGTACAACCAAGGTGGCACGGTTCAACGTTACGATATAACATTTCCCTGTAACTAGTTACAAAATATAATTTGCGCTGCAGACTCTTAACTTGTACGATCCAATTACCTAAGTGAAAACTAATAGATATAGTTTCAATGTATTTTGAATTGTATGTTATTTAAAGGTTGGTCGGATCTCCATTCGGAAACAGATTTATAGTGCACCAACGGGTGCCACAATTATTTACAAAAGTCCGTCGTCTGGTTTTTGCCACAAATTCTTTTGATGTAACCAAAATAAAAATGCGGGAGGCGCGACTCTGACGCGAATCATTCGCGACCTGCCAAGACGCGAACCAGTATATTTTTTATGTTGGAGATGCTAGAAACACACGTGCATATTAATGAATGGTAAGAAAAGTTGTTCGCTTAAAACACTTGTAGGACGGCCAAACGCGGATTGCGGATGCGATGTACACGGTACATGTATCTAAAAGGAACGATTTTCTGTGCCCAAAACTTAGCACCTATCAGATTTTACTCAGCATCAATGTTATGGTTCATTTACCCATTAATTCCAAAATGAAGATGTACGAGAAAAGAATTAGCTTATACTAATATATTACAAATTTTGATGCAAACCAGAGATAGATTTGACCTAGGAGATGCTGCACATGGAGAAAGCATCTTGAAAACGCGGAAATAAATTAAAAAAGATATGCGAGGCGATGAAAAATTGTATTGCGTCCCACCAATTCTTAAGTTAGCAATTTGAACATGTATACTTACAGATTAAGCTAAAGCTGCCTAACCCCAGGCTCAAAGCAAGTTTTAAATGGCCCGCTAAAGTTTTTCTTCAAAATTCTCGAAAACTATAACCGAAGGGAAAGGCATATGTTTTTTAAATACTTTGGAGAAAAGCTTTGCAACGAACTTTTAGCTTTGCGACGAAATGTCAGTTTGGTTTGGCCTAATTCATGAAAAATTTTAACAACCTTGAATTACTGACGTAATCGAAAAGACTTTTGGACACCACTAAAACAGTGTGACCTACAAGTTATTAAAAATGCTGGTTGTATTCCATTATCTGCCGTTTCCTTTTTCTAATATTAAGATTCTTATTCATTTTAGGCATGTTTTTTGACATTACAATAAAAAGGAAAACAGAAATATGTTTATATTTCTGTTGAATGGTCGTTTACATAAACCTCGTGACGTTTTAAGCTTCATCCACAATAGGTGTCTTTCAAACTTAAACAACTTTATAGAAAGTGTAACGTAAAGATTTGGCAGTAGCAGCAGTGGCACGAGATGTGTTTGTAAAACTATTTATACGAATGCGTCAGATAGTTTTCAGTGATGTGCAGTTGGCAAGACGCCGTGGAACACCATGACTATAGGAGACGAGGCACGCTCGAAATGACCGCTGCTGTCCAAAGAATACATAATATATCAGAATTTAATTGATTTAATCCAAGAACACCCTGACACTAAAACCAACAAAACATTGTGCTGTCATAATAGCGAATATATAAATATATGTAATAAGAATGCGCTTAAAAATTTAAGTTTAATTTAAATTTATTAGACTTAGTTAAAGCATCTTCGGCATCATCGTCGTCATTATATGAATGCACAATCAAAAGAGGATGATTTTTTTATTAATAATCTAATTTATGTCATTCATTCGAACACTTAATTTTTATTTTAATCAATATCTAATTTAATTAGGACATTAAACTACAGTCAATACTTTATTTATTGCAGAGCAAAATCATTCATCGTCCGTCCGTATCATTCCAAAGACTTCCACAGTATGTAGTCTTCCACGCAGCGCTTCTTCCTTTCTACTGTCTGTACCAGATGGAGTATTCCGAAGAACTTTAGAATTATTGCTGCCTCTTAGTTTGGTATCGTGCAATAAACAGCTTCAAATGTTATTCATACCAACTCAAGTCTTGAGAAATTATTTGTTGGGGTCACTGGGAACATCTGGACCGATTTGGATAAAACCTTAAGGTTGTCCTAGCGAGTGACCCTGTGAAGTTTTTTACCGATCGGATCAACATAACTAATGCGGGGGTTGGTTACCGGTTAATCAATAAAGAAGACAGAACAAACATGCCACATTCTGCGATCTAATTTTAAATTATGTTAAGTTACCAGTACTGCTTACAATATAACAGTTATTATTCTACTTAATATAATAAATGTGAAATTTTGTTAATATCGATGTTTGTTATTCTTTCACATAAAAACTACTTAACAGACCTGGATGAAATTCGGCACAGAGATAGATTACAGTCTGGAATAGCACACAAGTTACTTTTTTTCCCGGAAAATGTATCGCGTGGGATGAATTGTTTTGTCTACGTATATATTCCGAAACGGCTACCCGAGCGAAGCCGGGCGGATCACTTGTTCTTAAATAAACATTAAAGAGTATTGGCACACGAACTTCGCCTACCATAAACATATGTGTAAACATTATTTGTCTCCACTTGCAGTTCGTATGCTCAACACCATGTGTACCCGCTAGTTACCTATCTTATCTACATTTATGTACGTATAGATATATCCGATGGCGATCACCATTAATTAAAATGCGAATGGGAAAATCCTATTATAATTCTAATTTAACACATACCTTGTGAAGGTCGACACGCACACATTTAAAATTAACATGAGAATGACAAATACAACAATAATTATTAAACAACATACAAATGACATACATATATACGCAACTTATAAGTAATGTGTTATTTATAATAAATAAATACATGTATATTATAATAGCATTGATTAACATTCCCAGTGCGAATAGCACCGAACTTGTTAAGCGCCGCCGTAGAATGCGTTTTATATTTATTTAATTTAAAGTTAATTTAAATGAAATCATAATGTGTACGACCATGTTAGTAATTTATTAGATATACAACGTAGATAACAAGTACCATAGCGATGTTCGATTGCATTCCCTTAAGGGCTCTACGGAGCCGAACGAAAAAAGGGTAAATTGGAACCGTTTTACTAAGCCTCTTCTGTCTGTGACCAGGATAGTTAGAAAGTTTCAAGTTTCACAGATGATGTATTTCTGTTGCCGCTATAATAATATCCCATACAACAAGATATTGATAACGTCAACAGGTAGACGCTTGAAATATTCACAGAATATTGAGTTATGTTATTCATTTTAAAAATAAATAATTAAATTAAAATGAAATGAACGTTTAATTAAAAAAATGATTTTTGCTGTATTTTTAGATAATGTTACCGGACCCTTAATGCGCGAGTCCGACTCGCACTTGGCTGGTTTTTTAACTTCTTTTGTGCGCTTAAATGAGCCCACTAATAGCATGCAAAACAAAATCTGCTGGGTCCGCTATTTATTATATACATTATGTTAATACTATAAATAAATGAGAAATCTTGTAATCTTTTGTGCTAGTGTTCCGCCCGGCTTCGCGAAGTGCATTAATTATGTTGATCCGATCGCTACCAAATTACCAATCACAGGATGACAAGCTAGGCCAATCTAAAAATTTAATCGAAAACGCATTTATGATTTACGTTAACGATTTATATATTAATATGGTGGTACTGTTATCGATATCGATAATAAAATGAGAAAAATTAACTGCATTAACAAATACTCTCTGAAGTTACGGCGCAAGCTGCAATTCACTAAAGAGCCTTTCAACTAATTTACCTTACTTTATTTAATTACCTTCAGTTTAAATTGTGGATGTGGTACTCTTCAAAGCAAAGAACGTTTACAAATCACTTTCTACGACTAATTTTCAAAAAGGTCTTCTATCTACTACAAAATACTAAAAGATATCGATGATGAGAAGATGGGGAGAAGCAGGGAAAGGAGCTAAAGTCGTCTGGCTCTCGGTTTTCAACTCCACGCCGCGCTTACGTGCCTGCACTGGCTCGCGTCCAAACACCACTAACCAACTCATAGAGAAACACTAAAACTGTTCTTGTTCATACAGGATTACCGTAGAACCGAACTATTTATTGAAACGCTGCCAACTCATCTACGATGACAATATATGTCAAACAATCAGATATTAAATTTTTAGCTGTAAATGTTAATTGTGAAATAATAACTTCTTCTTGTAAGCTTTGTTTAAGCCTAGTCCAATAGCTGACCAAAGGCCGGAGGCCTAATTCGGGTCCAACCCCCTTCCCACCCTTTTATTATAAAAAAGGATAACAAGATTAAGAGGAACGGAGGAGGGAATGGATGGAAAAAGCAAATATTCATTTTATATGTTTATCCAACACGGTTTTCGCGGGCGAGAACGTTGTGTGTATCTTATTCCCGATAAGGCCACATAGGTAGGGTTTTCTCCCCCTACTAAGGATAGAGTCATTGCTGGAGCTTCTTCTACTTGTGATGGTAGTGTTAGCTCCTCTAAGCAAAAAGAGACATGTCAAGACAAAAGAGCCTTTGAATGTTGATAAGTTAATTGACCATTCGTATCTTCATGCGACTGAACTCAATTCCATTGTTGGCGTACAGGTCTTAATAGTATTATCTTAACGATATCAATGCACGACATAGAATTCTGTTACTTGTCTGTTGAGTCAATAATAAGCCTTTAAATTTATTAATTTTTATATTTCTTCTACCTTAACCGGATAAAATTTAATTGATGACAAATAAAAAGTGTCCATTAATAAAATGAGTTACGTAAATGATGAAAGTTTTCTGTATAGTTCAAAAGTTTCATAAAAATGTCGCACATATAGAACTTTTTGTAATAACACAAACAATGTTCAAAATTTATTACCGTATAAAATTTGTAATCGATAGGATGTTATAAAATCGTTGCACGTTTTCAGAAATCGATACGCGAAATCGAGTCCGCGTTGCAAGAATTGTACTGAATCCTGATCTTATCCATGTATCAATGAGTTATTAAAAGCAGTCGCTTTGAATAATAAGTGAGCAATGAATCATTAACATATAACATATATATATATATATATATATATATATTTATATATATATATATATAAATATATAGAATAAAACGGCCCTAAATACGATCTTTAGGGAATATCGGAGATCAGGAATTACCCACCCTATAAGCTCCGAAACGTTTGAACCGATTTTGATGAATTTTTACCACTCAAAAAAATTTATTACTTATTTGTGTTTCTGTTAAAGTAATTACGTCACAAATTTTGAGATATTTTATAACCTTTCATTTTAGCATGCTTCCAACTTTTAGTGGAACCTAAACCCATAATATTAATTCAGTTAGACATACAGTATACAAACATGATAATGTAATATGTAAAGTTTTTCTTGCCAGAGTAACAACCGAATATAATAACACTATATTCAATCCAACATCTGTAAAACTTTGTTTACGCACCTATCGATTTAGTTTAATGATGACTTTAAAAACAATTTGATATTGGCTTTCCTTTGTTTGTTCTAGAATAAAATAAAATATTTATCAAATAAAAGTAGTATTAAATTGATAAAAAGAAATGTCGGCTATACTTAAAGTTCACTTCGTATTAATCGCCATGCAAAACACCTCTACGCAATGTCTTGTCTTATTTCTTGTTTTGATTTAGTTAACGTATTGAACGCAGCAAAGACCCGATGCGAAAGAGCGTCGGCGCAAGCGCACGCTAATTCGCACTGAACGAGTTATCAATGTCAGTGCATTGTTGTGTTGTACACTGATATGGGGATAATTGAAAAATTTGCATAGACATCGACAGTCACAAATCGCAGGATGCGGCTCGTTAGACATAAAGCGCCGCCTCCTCCCCACAGACCTCTCGGCTATATCCTGTATTCAACTCGATTTAAAATAGTTCTAGCTCTCTTCATTGTTAATTGAACGCCATACACAAATTGCCATTCACTCGCAGATCTAGAGACTCGTCGCGATTATCTCGCTCGGGGAGGTGACACCTAAACTGTAAAGGTCTTTGCACACGACGTTTTTTGTGAGCACAGACGATGCTCGCTCAACGCCCGTCGTCCGCTCACAACAATAAATATCGTGAGTTCTTATAAAGACTGCCGTCAGTAGTGAAAACTCTAAAACATGTGCGAAGGTGCGACAATAGTTCAAAAATAAATAAATACCCAACAAAAATTAAGCTTTGTATCCCAACAATAAATGTTCCTCTGTTTTTTATATTCATTACTCTTTAATCTTTTATATAACCCACCGAAAAGAAAATGATGAGTCTTTCTCAGTCAAGGAAGTAAAAATCACCAGGCGTGACAAAATGAAAAAACCTAGCGATAGCAAAATCATTCTAAGACACGTATTGTTTATAAGAAATCTCACGAACGGCGCGTTTAAACGATCGTCGCTGACTTTTAACTTACATTTATAATAAATACGTTTATTAATAGAAAACCACTATATTAGATTATATATTAAATATACCATGCATTTAAAATTGTGTTATTGCTTCGGCGGTGGTCAAAAGGTTGAAGTCTTAGAAACCTGCTACGCGAATACGATTACAGGAAGCAATGCTCAAGATATTATAAATATGATAAGGGGTATTGAGTTTGAACATATTATGGCTTTCTAGACTACTGGTTGGAAGTCTTTATCTACGTGTCTTTTTCGTTTTCTGCATTCTTTTTCAAACCTAAAAGATCGTACTCAAGCTTGTTAATGGAACAAGTATTATTATGTTTTAGCAATGTTTGATTTTTAGATGTTCATTTTAATATTAAATATGTATATGCATTATTTAAGTGGTACAATAAAATTACAAAAAAAAACAACGTCTCTTCTCTTCTTCAGTAACACAGTATGATGTGGCGAAGGTGCTACAGGTGCCATCAAAGTTCTTATTCAATTTTTATATATATATATCCACTTATGTGGGGTCCCCACAGTATGACCTATGTCTAGTTTATACGGCCATCCTCCTTCCTGACGCAACCCGCATCGGGAATATATACATGATATGTGATAGCGTGCATTGGTGTGTAAATGTTGTTTTCTGTATTTTAATTAATAAATTTTTTGTTACGCAGGAGGCAACGGATTGGACGCAACGGCGTGGCAGTCTCATGGTCAACCCGTCTTTCGAGCCGGACGATATTGTGCCTGCGAGGTAAGCCCTTTTTTGTGATTGACTTGACACCGTTTTCCTAGAGGACGCATCTGCAGCGACACCGGTCGCGAGGTGACAGGGCGCAGTAGACGCCTAGCCTAAACCCCTTTAAGAGTAAATTAACCGTTACTTTATTATTATGACCAGCTTGGGAGGTAAAGCCCTGAAATAAATATGTACATAGTGTAACTCTAGAGGTAGATCAACGTTGGAGAGGATGTCAATGACCTCAATATCTAACTATTTAGCACAATTTAGTTCAGCAATTTTCAATGAATCTAAAATTATTTGTTTTTTTGTCAATAAATATCGAAAAATAGATTTCAGACTCGTTCAGATTGGTCCGTGTATCCAAAATATAAGGTATACATCAGTTTTGTTTTTTTCTTAAACAAGTCTAATAAATAATAATAAAAAATAAATCTGGGGCTATCGGATCATTATGCCTTTTTCTAGTATCACATTAAATTAGTTTCTCCCATTTTATTTTTAGTAAAGTATTTTTTAAAAGTGAACATAATATTTTTGTTCAAATATAAATAATACGTAAATATACTATAAAGGCGCCAGCACAATTTCATCTCTGAACGAGATGTGGCAAAGTGCGATGTAATTTCTATTAGTAAATGCCATTTTTGTTTCACTAATTTATTGACTATGACAGTGACTTGTCATAGAAAAGTATTTGATTGGCAAACAATAGTATACACATAAATAGTCCCCTTAAACAATATGCTGTCAATCTGTACTCAAGCTTGACTTATTACTTAATGTTGAAACAAGATACGATCGTTGTTGTAAATTACTAATAAAATTAATAATTTACAACAAATACTAATTTAAATTAAAAAGTAACAAGTATTTACTTTGTTCACATGTATGATTTGTTATACAAGAAGGAATCACTCATATCGACATCGATATGCGCATTTGAAAGTGTGTAGCCGTACCAAAAATACATGTTATAGAATTATACAAGTACTACCGATCCGCCAAGGCATCGCATGGGTAGTTTATCTATATAAACATTCATCCCCTACTTAAGGTAGTCGCGCTCACTGTCAAAGAACTAACAGTCACGCCAAAAGCGCTAAGTTTACCGACAAAAGAAAAGTTAATATGGTCGTTAAGTTTTTTAAATTTTCAAATGAGTTTCCATAATTCTCATACAATGAACGAAGTACCTTAAGTTTTTGTCTATCAGTCACGGATCTCTGTCTTTAATAAATATATGTTTGCAGTCTATCACCTGTGAATGAAAATGAAAGGATGCCCAGAGCCGACAATGGCATATTCCTCGTTAATATGAAAGATAATAACGTACAAGAAGTGGAAGTGGCAGAGTATGAGCCATATGACAACAGAGCCGTACAGCACCCAACCACGTGAGTGTCACATTTATAAATATATATTGGCATATAATATATTATAGTTATAAGCTCTCACGCATCTTTAAGCCAGAAGCTTTAGCCGCTTGTCACCGAGCTTATGATAGTATCATATACGATAGGATATGATTCTATCGTACATGATCGATAACACACGAAAACTAGCAATGCTGAATTTTAGTCGTTGCACAAGGTTTGCGTACGGGCGTACAGTCGCTCTCGTACTATAAGATTATATCGTTTGGACCAAAAAAAAATTACGACGCTGTGGTACAAAACTCAATATTGAATTTTGGTAAGTATTGTTTACTAAAACAAAAATTACTATAAATGTATATATTATACATACATTGCACTTGGTATCATTTTATTCAAGTCCGCGTGGCTGTTTCCTTAAATACCAAACAAAAAGAAACATTACCAGGAAAAACGTCGTTTTTAGTGTCATTTTTTCCTTATCGTGTTGTTTCTAAGTTTAAATTAATAGGATTAAGAGACATAATGAATTTGTATCAGTATTTTTAAATAGTTTAAAACTGTTTTATATACAATCAATAAATAATGTGTCTAATTATTTAGTTCATACGCTTTTGCTAGGCATTTCTACTTCACTTGACGCACTTAATGACTTCCTTTACTTCCTGGGAAAAGAGATAAGTCTTTGAGGTATTTTTTATAAAAGAAGGTGGCAATGTACAAGGGGGGGATAAAAATGAAAAGGGTATTTTAGTTCCCTATCCATCCTCTCTCTCGTCAAAACTCCTTCCCTTTCCCATTTTATCCTTGATAGAAAAGGATGGGTAGGGCAAGACCAAAATTAGACCTCCGGTTCCTAACTACTTACAAATTATGTTCTATTTGATTTTCCGCTTAATTTGACCGACCGTCACCTTTCTCCTTGGGTCGCCATAAAATTGACAATGGCATAACATTTGACATTGTCCTCATATACATTGCTAGTACAGTTTGTTGGATCTTTAGTCTAAGTGGTCGTATAGTGTAAATTTACTCGACGAAAGTGTAACAGAACACAATATTTATTCTTCGACTAATCTCTATACCTAGTTTCACCTTGAGGCGACCTTGTCAATAACAAATAACAAGTGAGCGCAGTGAATTTATAATATCAAGTCGATGGGGCCTGTTAACCTTTGCACTGATTGCAATTTTCTTCCTGCTTCCTGCGAACATCTTTGCTTTCGGTTATGGATCACAAGGATTTTCCTTATCGTTTGTTTCTAGAAACGACAAAATATAATAAAATTGATAGACAATAATAATTAATAATGTATATAGACGTTCAATGGCCCTTAAGCATTATATTCACAAGCGAGAGAACGGTGACCAGTCAGGGCTCACTGTAACATCGCTGGAGGGACATTTCTATTGGTATAAGATACGGCGTAAGAAACCTCTGTTATTTGATCGGTAACTAAACTATATGCTAGTTATGCGTTAATGCGAGCTCAATCTAACGCTAACATAGTTAAATCTTAATTAGTTAGTCTTAGTAGCATATGGTTGAGTCCTTGAGTAATTCGCCGTTGGCGTTTCGACGTCCATACTTGACATCTAGAATCGCCAATGGCGAGTTACGCAAGAGTTCAAACTAATTGGGTTATTAAGATTTAACAGTGTTGACCCCAGATCTAGCTCAGCTACCAACTGGTATTTATCAATACACAAATGAAATGGATTTAATAATGTTTTAATGAAGGTATTTATATAATTTATTACGTTATATATATATATATATTATTATTATTATTAATTTATATTTCTTTGACCTATCAAAAGCATTCAAGCTATAATATATTTTATTCAACAAAAAGCATATAATCTGGTCGAGGGTGATGAGATGAAATTCATATTTAGATGACGAGTTAAAACCCGGTGTTGTGCACGGTGACCTTTCGTATTGACAAGATTATAAGAACATTGACAAAGGTAGCTTTGTAGTTAAAAATGATTCAATACAATTTTCTTTCGCTTAAAACCTATTTTTACGTTCCGACTTTGTTTATAAAACCACATTAGCGTTTCGTAATATACGTATGACAGTAATGCCCCCTGTATGCTGTATCCTTGTAAGTAATAAATGGTGGAAATTTTTCCCAAGTGGTGACGTCGCCGTGTGACCTGCATACCAAGCAGTGCTCACAGTTTACTTGTGTTTTGTGCACAGAATGTAAAAAAATATTGAGTTAACTCAAATTATAGCAATGACGTAAAGGATTAACCCTGGTCTTTATTCACTAATAGTAATTAGTCATAACACTTTTTTTAGACTACGACAAATCACTTTTAACTTGCATTCAAATTCGTCATATTTTAATTATATTATGATATTAATACTTGATTAATCGTGCCTTTGGGCATAAAGTTCGCACCACAGTGCAGCGCCCCTTGCTGCCGCCCACTGTGGCTCAATATGCTTTTAATAAAGGGGTCGCCCTGGGTATAACCCTGGTAATATCAAGGTAGACCATAATTTTCTAGTATAATATAATAAGACACCATGGACACTGATCACGTAACTTTATATAACACGATCCTAGCAACGATTCTTACGATTACACGTACTCTTAAGATTACGGATTCTCATATCTTCATCCTTTAGCTTCTCGTCAACCTTAGCGACTAAAATTTTCTTGTCTTTCTTTGACAAAAACTTTTGACTTTTGACTTCAAAAACAATATGCAAAAATAACTTATACACTAAAAAGTATAAAATAATTTTACGCAACTGAACATAAGAATCAATTCTTAATCATGTTTATTTTAAAAAAAACGCGTGGTTCATATGAGACAGCGTCGTTTCAATGAGACAAACGAAGATAGGACGGCGCGAGCACCAGGAGCGGAGTTCTGAGGTAACAAACATAAAAAACCATACAAACTAATTGATAACCTCCTCCTTCTTGAAGTCGGACAAATTATAAAGCATGTGACATTCTGGATTCTAACACTGGAATCTAATCGTTAAATAAAATTAATTTCACGGATTTATGTCGCATATTCACACACGGCCATCTGATCCCAAACTAAGCAGAGCTTGAGCTATGGCAAACAGATAACTGATATACTACATGTACTAATTTTCTTTTGTAAATACATACTTAAATATATAATTACACCCAGACTCAGGACGAACAGACATGTTTGATTACATGTTGAACACAAACGAATTATTTTGTCAATTTGTTCACTATTTATTTACACACTAATCTTATTACACCTCGATACATGTAAGCAACTCTTCTAATTTATGCCTTTATGATCGCAAGCCTTCTGTATCTAAGAATAATTTATGAAAAGACTTATGCTAGGCATTTACCAAGGAAACAAGAATTATAAGTAGGAAATCCGTGGGCGTACAAAGGTTATCGACATATCTTGCTAAATTAAATAGCTGAAATGGCAATTCGTGTCTGATATACAGGTAGGAAATATTCGTAAACGTTGGATAAAATGGTGACTGTATTGCGGGAAAAACAAGTACAGGACGCTTACCATCTGGTCAATATAGCCTATAATGGGCTAATATCTAATGGAAACAGTGAAAAGCAATTGTATTCACCAATATAATTGTTATGAATACATGAACATTGTGGCAAATATTCAAATTTAAAAAGACAGTTGATATTAAGAGTAGCCGTACAAGTAAACGTATATGCGAAGATGCATATATGCGTATATGCATAAATGCAAAACGTAAATGCGTATATACGTAGATTCTCTTTTAATGCCTTTGCGTAGATGTATCAATGAAGAAGAATCTAGAGAAGTGTACTACGACCAAATAGATATATAACATTTTTTTCTAGGAACACGGAAACGTTGCTACACTTAATGAAGGGCAGCTTAGGAACTGGTATACTTGCTATGCCGCACGCGTTCTCCAAGTCGGGTTATGTGGTTGGCGCGATTGGTACGGTTGTGATTGGGATCCTGTGCACCTACTGCATTCACATCCTGATGGACTCGTGCTACACCCTGTGCAAGCGGCGGAAGGTGCCGTCGCTCACCTACACGGCCGCGGCTGAAGCGGCTCTGTTAGAGGGCCCCAACTGGTGTAAAGCCTGTGCACCTTATGCCGCGTTAGTATACATTAATATGCATATTCATCAACAAAACAAAGCCTTATTTGCTGCTAACCCCTTGTAAATGTTGTATTTACAATCATGAAAGTCATAATCCTTCACCTCTGCAATTAACTTGTTATATACAAGCTGTGCCCTGCGGTTTTACCCGCAGTACAATTTAATTTCATCAAAATCCGACGCAAGCAGATCCCTATTTAATATGATTGATGTTATAGATCTGAGATCAACTTAGATTGGATTACAATTTAAAGACGGTCCATTGGTTTGAATTTTAGCTAGATTACTTTCTCTATAAGTACAGCTAATAGTGTTTCTAGAACTAACAATATTGGAACGTCGAAGTAAACAGCTACGCGCAGTTTATGACACACAGAGAAAGAATTGTTGAATCTTCAAGTAATCTTCCATTCTTTAAAACTAACGCATTCATAATTAATATGCACAATTAATGATGATATTAAGGAAGGACGCGTATATCACAATCTAAATTAGTCATGTTTATTAATTATTTCGTTTAATTGCACCCACGATAGGCAAATTGCTTTTTTATATTAGATATTGTAGTCGACATGACGACATTAAAGATTAATTAAATAATATTTACTTCAATGTTTTATTTTCTCTAATATCTGTTGCAGACACGTCGTGAACGCCTTTCTCCTGATCTATCAAATCGGGACGTGTTGCGTGTATGTGGTATTCGTATCGGAGAACATACAGTTCGTGCTGACTAAGCAGTTCGGGATGAACGTGACTGTGACCGAGGTGATGCTGTGGATCCTGGTGCCCTTGATACTAATCAATTGGGTGCGAGATCTTAAGTACCTCGCGCCCTTCTCCGCCATCGCTAACGCTGTCACCATTGTCAGCTTCGGAATCATCCTCTACTATATATTCAGAGTTACACCTACAATCGAGGGCAAAGTAGCCGCTGGGAGAATTGGAGACTTACCACTTTTCTTCGGAACCGTACTGTTTGCGTTAGAAGCTATTGGTGTGGTAAGTTGATGAAATTCAATAATAATTTATCTCTCTCTCAAAGTGTCAATTAAATCTGCATATAGACAGAAATAGCACGCTGTGGCTATTATTAAAAAAGGACGTTGTGATCAAAATTGAATAAAGGTATATATTGATTGTTAGGGAATGTTAAAGGAAAAATTAGGAAAAAAAATCCAATTGTAAAAGAGAATGTCGGTAGGGTAGGTATGTCAGGAAGATTAGTGACTAATAAAAGGCGATATGAAGAGTACCCCATGTATGCGTTGATGTAATTAATTAACCTAACTGTAATTGTATTTATCGTTGAAATTATTTATTTATCTTTATTGACAATTTAACTTCTTACACGTTATATTTTATGCAGATTCTGCCGCTAGAGAATGAGATGAAGACACCGAAGGACTTCGTAGGGAAGTTTGGTGTGCTCAACCGCGCCATGATTAGCATCATCATTCTGTACGTGGGCATGGGCCTATTCGGCTACCTGCAATATGGGAACAACGCCGCCGGAAGCATCACACTTAATTTGTCATCTGATACTGAAATGTACGTTAATGAACTAAATATTATACAAATCCATACTAAAATGCTAGACATATTATCCTAATGCTCATTTTAATAGGTCGTTAAATCAGTCTTTATAAAGCACGTGGGTTGTCATCGAATACGGACTATAGTCTAGTGAAAGTAAAATATCGGGCTATATACGACATGCGGTTATTTCCCGCACGCGGATTAACAACCAATTAAATTCATCGGTTGGTGTAAAGCAAGCGAGGCACAGGGACTAGTTTACGAGTGTTCGCACCCAAAAATATTTTTTCTTTTTCTTCTGTGATACTAGATCTTTAGTTAGTCACAGATAAAATAGCTTCACACATCTCGATGTGTGGGCAAGTTTGTATATGGACACCGGAACCATCGGAGCCACCTTGTCCGGGAAGTAAGAGCATGGGCGGGGGATGAGTCCCGGTGGTGCTACAAAAACCGACTTTATCATGTCGATGCAGAAGCAAACGAAAAGCTCAATTGAAGTCGACAGGTGAAGTCTACTCTCCGCTTAGCACCTATCATATCCATAATCCCGAAAGATTTCAGCTGGAACTCCAAAATCTTTCTCGTTTTGACTGCCTGGAAAGGAGCGTATATGATCTCAATGAAAGGCTCATGCGGTATGAATCTAAGTTTTCTAAAACCCGCCGTAAGAACACGTCGAATAAACTCTCTGACTGCGCTTCTCGCGCTCTACGCAACAAGGCATGGGATGATGACGGTATTGTAGCAGACCTATTAAGGGCAGCTGGAGAAGAACTGCAGAACCGAATGCCAACAACTAGCTAGCTTTTCTATAATAAATGCGATGTATATTTGTTTATATAAACAATACAAATTTATTTGTTACGTTTTCATGACTCAAGTGATCGTCATGAAATTTTACACTGCGCAATGCGAGGGGTATAGAAAAAGACATAGGATAACACAGTTATCCCAAAAAAATATTAATTTGAAGGCAACACGGGCGAAGTCGTCAAACCGCTGGTAAAAGCTGGTTTTCCTATCTCCATAAATACAACAAAGAAAAGGACGATAAGGTATTTACATCCTATAATTTTACAATCCAGATTAGCGAGTGTGGTACAATGCCTGCTGGCGTTCGCTATCTTCATAACGCACGGTCTGGCTTGCTACGTTGCCATTGACATCCTGTGGGGCGAGTACATCGGACCCCACGTCCACAGCTCGCACCGCACGCTCTGGGAGTACGTAATGAGGACCTCCGTCGTTCTACTCACATGTAAGTACCAAACTACACCTGCTCCAAGATGAATCTATTTTTTATTATGAATATTACTACAAAACCACAGCGTCACCTGATGATGAGTGGCGGTATTATTGAAAGAATTTGATTACTTTGAGGCGTCAATCTGTCTTGACAGTCATTCTTTGATTGGACAGACGGGCTAGTTATTGGTTAATAAAAAAGTAAAGTACAAATAACGTCACAATACGTACGAGCTTGTATGACGATGTAAATTTCCTGTAGAGTCGGACGTTCTAGCAATAAATTTGTTTGTAGTTGGCATCGCGGCGGCGGTACCTGAGCTGGACCTGTTCATCTCGTTGTTCGGCGCGCTGTGCCTGTCGGCGCTGGGGCTAGCCTTCCCAGCCTTTATTCAAAGCTGCACTTACTGGTACTATGTGTCCGATTACGAGCGTATACGGATGGTCCTCAAGAACTCAATCGTGGTACTGTTCGGTACACTGGGACTGGTTGTCGGCACCTGGATCTCCCTTGAGGGCATCATTGTAAAGTTTTCCGGTCACGGACACGGACACGAACACGGACACGGACACGGGCCGGTCGCTAGTGCCATCGAGATGATCAACCAAACTGTCTTATCGCCAAGAGATTAGGTTAACATAATGAGTGAGAAAGTGCCACTATATGCAGAAATATCTGTGGCACCTTCTAAGTATAACTTTGAACTTCATTCCTGTTTAAATCTAAATTATATGAAATTAAATTTTTATTTACATACAAAATTTTACAAACAATTGTTAATTTTTAAATGTATTACATAAAATTATGAATATCGAAGGCTTTTGTTCGTCTATGTAGAACATAATAATTGTTGAGGTAGTGTAAACTATTATTTATTTGAATATTAATTAGCGTGTAAATTTAATTATAATGATTTTTGTTAGAGATTTTTAACACGTTTAATATCGTCTTTCAAACTCAAGTAAAAAGTTATTTTTAAAAATTAAGAATACATTTCTTGCAATGCATAATAGATTTTAAAATACCTAGTTTAATTATTTACAATTAGGTTCGATGAATGCGTCGAAGTTTTAATTTTTAAAACGTTTTAACTTTTAAAACATTTAGTTTAGTTGCCCCATCTCCTTGCGACACTAACGCTGTACTCTACTAGCCTTTAGTGCTTTGGCATACATATGGCTTGCCGGCAAACAGATATACCGGTGAGTGCAAATATAATGACAAAGCGTAAATGTAATTTAAAAAAGGCAAAGGATTCTAGTGACGGTTGTGAACTGTCCAAATAAGTTATTACGGAGCTGTGAGTTTCTATGTCAAGCGATGTGGCATTTTCGTAGGATAAGCGTTTGTAGAATTATGAATAGAATACAATTATTTATTATAACCAATACGATATTAATAATCAATGTGATTGAACAAACATTCATGATTATTGTAAGGAATTTGTAAACCTCGCGATATTGTTACCGATTATTTTTAATTTTTACTTTTTAAAAGTTAATAGATCGAAATGTACATTATGGTAGATATACGCATGCGATGTACTCTACCATCCTGCGCGACTGATTCGGGCTGCATTGTTAGCCAGAGGCTGGTTCCGCTCAGCCTTTTTAATACAGAATCTTTCATGTTGATAGTTGATAAAATACTTATTAAAAGTCAATTTGACTATAATCATCTGCTCATCTGTTAGTCTCTATTGTTTATAATTTCAGTATGAAATATAGTGTAGTATATTTTTAAACGGCTTTTATTCCTCCTTTACATCCGAAAATCTTTTGTCCTCTATATTTAAGTTGTATTTTGAATCAACATATTTTCAATGTGCAGCCATATAATGTGTATTTATTACTTAAATTCACAGTAATGAAGCCATGCAACGGTATGTAAGAAATCAGTGGTCTGTCACAGAGAGAGGAACCTCCTCACAAAGCCAGTCTTTATGTTTACCATTAATTGTATCGGACCATTAATATGTTCATATTCAATTCATCAATAAAACGCGGAAATATGTTCACTTGGTTTAATGCCGAAAACGAGAGTGGCGTACCCGACGAGCGGAGCGTGCAACAAAGACAATGTTCTAATTAATTACAACGCCCTCTTTTGCATGGCTGATACACTTCAACCATTCATCCAACTATTGAGCGAGAGGTTGTTAAGATGTTGATCGAATTTTCTAGGTAAAAGTAGTCACAGACACTATTGGATCAAGCAATGTGCACGCTATAAGGTTTTCACAGGGACATTTTCATTTAAAGTATCCCATCTCATCCGCCAATACACCACTGGATGTGGGAGCGGAGTTAACTATTAGCGGAGAATTGTTCTCCAAAGAATCCAGCCGAACAGACGGCAGGTATCCTCTTCCCGCTAGTGTTGCGCGCTACGACTACGAGACCGACGAAAGCCGCAAGTAAATACGTACGACACTAAATGTTCTTGGATCGGATGCCGGGGATGTGTCTGTTGCCTCGTCCCCCGACGTGGCGCAAGACAATAGAGGTTCGTTGCGGTAATTTTGATGTGTAAGGTAAGTCACGTGTAGGCAGGCTGGGTTCAAAAACTCGACGTATGGGTTCCTTAGGAGTAGAGTACGTCTGGCATTTCAGAATACACCAGTCCATTATAAGTGAAGAAAACGGTCTGAATTGAATAATAGGACAAGTGTACTATTCCATCATGACAACGCCTGCTCACGCTTGTCTTTGATGACCTGTCGAAAATTGGGGCATCTTTACAATTTAAGTAATGATTTGTCATTTAATATTTTTACTGTACAATTTGTTCACATTAAGTAGTTGGGTTTTTTTACTACACATTGGAATTTACAATCTGATATCCTTGAGTCATGCATAAAAGAAAACAAAACTTTTCTGATAGCACGAGAAAGCCAGAAAGAGATTTGAAAAGAATAGAGATCAAATTATGCGCTTTTTCGCGCAATATTCAAATATGGATTTTTTAACCCTTGCCGTATTAAAAAAGAAAAATTTGAGCGAAATCATTATATAATTTACTGTTTGCAAAAAAATGCTTAAAACTATGTATATGTATAGTTTTAGGCATTATTTCAGCAATTCATGAGAATTACTACGTGACAACTAGAAGGTGCGGGGGGAGTTTTGGCAAATAACTCGGGTGGTCATCTATCCCTTGAATTTGTTGTTCGGTTGACTTGCAAATAAGATTAACCGTCGTATAACTATCTGTACGAAAAAACATATTTATTGATTCCCACATGGACGAAGTCGCGAGAATAGCTAGTCGCAAAATAAAAACTAATGCGCGTGAATATAAAAGCGCGGGTCTCACGTCGATTTCGGTACTGTTCGCTTGATGCGACCACCCTAGCTTTCAATATAGGGATCCACCCGGATATAACTCATCCAGCAATTAATACAAAACTAATACAGATAATAAGGTAACACAACATACATTAATTTTAAAGCGGAACAAAGTTTGCAGGATTAACTAGTTTAATTTAAAGAAGAGAAGCTTCCTACTCTATGCGATACCAGTACGTCCTCTATTATTTAAAGGTACGCAGTGTTGAACAAGCATAACTAGAGCCAGTTTGAAAAGCTAGTAACTTTACTCTCACAACGATCTAGACGTACCTTCAGACTTGTAAAAATTATGACCTCAAACTTGGTTGTATTCTGTATAAAGTAGTAATTCCATCAATTGAGCAATTGCTCTTCTGCTGCTTCCAAGAATTCTATATATTTAGTTAAGCAAAAATCAATGTTTGTTACATACATTGGTTAAGTCAATTAAAAATTTTATACGCAATAAAAGTCACCCTAATAGTAATAAAATTTAACAAGCTCGTATTTATATTATTTTTCTCAACGGTGTATCAAAGCGGTACCATTCTTGGCCTGATTTTCATTTTAAACGTCAGCCGCAATTCATATTTTGCAATGTTCTTTTGTATTATATTCATAAATATTATTTTGTTTTTTAAATGTGGCGATACAAAACTTGCTTCCATGGTAATTTTAGACAATATTCATGAACATCACTTACTTTTTTTTTATATAAGAGAAGGGGGCAAACGAGCGGCGGGAACACCCAGGTGATCAACGACGCCCATGGACACCCGCAACACCAGAGGAACTGCAGATGCGTTGCCGGCCTTTTAGAAAAAGAAAGGCTCGCTTCTTGAAGGAGGCTTGCTTCACAGAACAAGTTGTTATCGTGCTTACCATTTCAGCATCCCGTTTTAATCGCTCGCTCTTCTTTGGATTGGATGCCAAGTAGAATTAATTCCCTTTACTCTGACGTTGGAGCATGGAGCGGAAAGTTTGTAAGTTTAACCATTTATTTATAATAAGAAATGTCAACTTAAAAAAAAATCTCGAGCTCTACTGATAGAACATCTTTCGACAGTTTCCTTGATTGACCATCTCATTGCCTTGTTTAACTTTATTTCACGCTCCTTTGAACTTCACAAATATTGAAAAAAATATAATGTATATCAAGTAATATTTTATTAGTGGGATCTTGACAAAGGTAACATATCGATACAAGTCGTCTACCCTACCAGTCTTTATTTTCAGTATTGTCTTGGCAAAATAATGATATTAAGAAAATCTTAAATATATTTTTTTATTATATATAATCGTTATTTTTATATTTCGATTGCGTAAATAATAAGGTAAGGAATTATTTTTCTTTAAAAATTATAATAAGCCAATCTTCATAATAACTTGTTGGCTAATTATGACTTCTGATTTTTTTTAAATTTCATTTCATTGTTCCTTAATTTACCAAATTGTTATAAAGAAATTCCAAGGGCCGATACATTTTCTCTTGATTTAAAGAAAATATAAAATGAAATAACAAAAAATAAAATATAAAAAACTTTTTAATTTAATACACCTGCATAAATATCTAAAATCTTTTTACAGCGACCAGTGATGGATGAAATAGAATCGGATGAAGCTCTGAGGTTTTATCAATTTCTAAATTACTTAGATGGAGGCAGTTTTGGTACAGGTATGTACTATTATTTCATTTCAGTTATTTCATAGCTCCTTTATTTGTGATTTTACATTTTGGTCCATAATTAAAAACCTTAAAATGTTAAATGGATCTATCTTTAAATATATATATATATATATATATATATATATATATATATATATATATGTGATACCAAGATGGGCCGAATCTGGTGAAGATTTCGGGAGTCCACTGGATGAGGGAGACAAGGGCTCGATTTTAGAGCCAATATTGATCGGATTTTATTATTATTTGCTAAGACAACGACTAAAACAGCGTCTCACCGTCTAACATTTATTCGAAACATGCTTCTGTAAAAATGATTACGGACTTAAAAAATCTTAATCTCCACCTGAGTAATTATGGTAGCTAGTAGTTAATATGTTTTCTCTTCATTTGGTGTAGGCCCCATAGATGAATTCGTAGACGCAATGTACAGATTAGCCAGTTATATGAAACAACAAAACAGCAGAGAGACACAAGTTAGAGGCATGCGAGAACTCGAAGCAATTAATGGTGAAAAAGGTAATTTTAGAACATGTCTTTTAATATTTCGTTTTCGGATTAACCTAAGCGAAGTAAATTCAAATATGTGTTTGTTTATAGGTAACAGCATCAAAACTGTTTTAGAAATCAGTACAGTAATAATGAGAAAAAAGCGAAAGTTTTTCTGTACAGGCGAAGTGAAGGAGCCTATTGTGAATAATAAAATAATATGTAAAGTACGTAAATAGTACATCAACAATTATTTGTTACAAACACTGCCTTGTCCTAGCCAATCATTATCTTATTACAGGATAGAATATTATTGCCAATTGCTGGGACTTCGTGTAGAGATGCAATCATGTATTGGCACCCAGATTTGACGGAAGAGCATTACTGTGTTGGCGCATTAGAGTCCAAAAGTCCTGTTCATATAATGGACATTGAAGGTATTATGATTCTTTGAGGGTAAAGTACTTGGTCGTATTTAGTTACTGTTTTCAGAGAAATAATGACTAGATAATCCTGAGTAAGTAATATACAACATATGTCCTTAAAGTTAAGTATAATAACAATAACGTAACCGTAAATATAAGAATAATTTGGAATAATTCCAGGTTCTTCTTCCAAAAAGCAAGCGATTATTATTTGTTAAACATGTTATTAATGAACAAAATATTTCAGGTGAAATGTTTTGTAAAGGGGACGACTATTCTAAAAGAGAATACTTGTTAGCTTGTGATTTCTACGAAGACCAAGAAGCCCCAGTTGCTGATTTACTTCAATATTACCCCGATCCGGATCCAGAAATAAGCCCTAAATTATTCTAAGGAATTATCTAATATAATAAAGCCAATACTATTTCATTAAATATACTTCTATTTTTTTTATACAGCCAATATATACCTATATTTATTGTTACGACATCATTAGATTTTTAGTGTTTCTGAATCTAAGATATCATCACCTGGTTGTTGTTATGTTTATTTTAGGTTATTTTCTTCTAAAATCGAACTTTTAACCCCATAATCCGTAACCGTACCCTTACGGAATTTGACTTTCTTTAAGAGATCAGCACTCGAATTAATCCCCACATGCGGAAGCTGGTAAATAAGAGAGAGTTATTAATATGTTACCGGGTTTAAACTTAACTATATAACTGTTATGTATTTAATAAATGATCAGAAGAATAGAATAATAACAATCCAAAGAATGCTTACGATAGAAAGTATGACACATTGACACTTGCTTTGCTTGACATTTTAACCGGTTATGACTTTTTGACCATTTGAGTTTGACACTTGGATTGGAGAAATGTCTCCAATTGGAGATCACGATTTGCAAGACGTTTTATTTTTACAACGATTATGCTTTAATTTTGTATTTGTTTTAGCATAATTTAGTCTCATAGACTTATTCAGTTTAATAACAAGTACTATCAAGGCTGATTTATACGGATAATTAAAAATGTGAAAGGTCAACCCGTATGTCAATGTAGGTTAACTTGATCTATTAACTCGGACAAATAGAACTTTCGTAAACCACCATCATTCGTACTGTTATAGTATTGAGAAAATCAAGAAAATGAGTGAGGAACGGGTGAAAATGCGTAAACAACTAGGACTGTTAGAAGGTGTCGCTATTATATTAGGTATTATTTTTGGTAGTGGTATTTTCATTTCACCCAAAGAAGTGTTGGAAAAAACAGGGTCAGTGTGGGGAGCATTAACCGTATGGGGGGTATGTGGGATTTTAGCGACATTGGGTGCCATGTCATATGCTGAATTAGGTCAGTATCAAATTCACTAAGCAGACATTTGGGCTTTGTACAGAAATATTCAATAACAGCTTTCATTTTTACACTACTAATGTAGAAATAAGAATTCACTTTAGTTCTAAATATTGTGTGTACACTAACTCAGATAATGACCTTATATATGTTAAAGTAAAACCGTTATTCACAATACAAGTATTAACTTCTAATTTATTTGTGTGAGATTAATAGGCAATCCCAATATGATGTGTGAAGTTCAGTCTTTATATTATTTATTATTTCTTTTGTAATATAATAATTACAATAAAGGACTACTCCTTTTTGTGAAGTTTTTAGGATGGGATGTAGAAATGAGAGTTGCGAGTGCAAATTAGATATAGAGAATAGGAAAGAAAACCTTGCAATCTAAGTATAAACATTCATAATATTTTTTGTGAATGTTTTGAGACTTAGAGTTCTAACATATTTTAAAAAATAAATGTTTAAATAAACATTTATTTCATTCATTATTCAAAATTCGTTAAATTTAGTAATAAAATACAAAATAATTTGATTCATTATAAAAATATAAACTAGACATGACAATAAGTATATTGTTTGCAAAAATAGGGAAGAAAACCTTGCAATCTAAGTATAAACATTGATAATATTTTGTGTGAAAAGTTTGGGAGAGTTCTAACATATCTTAACCTACAACAAATAAAACTATGACCCATATTTACATGTAAAGATGAATGCCAACTAAGAAGGAAGAACAACTAGAATGATGAAAATAGTTGGAACAGGCCTTTGACCATATTGGAGGTAGAAATAATGGAGCAATTTTTTTTAGTTCAAAATAGGAGAATGATTAAAGCATTTAAAAAAAGCTATTATAATGTATGAAAGTAAGCCTAGATAGGGAATGCAATCCGGAAAACTGGATTGGAAATCTGGTGGATCTAGCATATTTGCTGATATTGGTAATTGTGCCATAATTAGACAGATTGATCAAATAATAAAGGAAACTGTCATAAATATAAAACTTGTTTGTTAACTTTCTTGAATACTTTAATTTATTGTGATCTTATCTCAGTAAATGTCCTAAGGTTTAAGTGGTGGTGAGCTCACCTCTTCTACTAAATCCAAATGAGTTCTGGTTTAAGTAAAAATAAACTCATTATATGAAAATCCTGTCAGAACCCTGAGTTGTGGGTGGTGATGTCACCACAGCACTTGACAAATGTGCAACTTTACAAAAGCATTTATTTAGAATAACATACAAATGGAGCCTCGATGACATTTTATGTCATACCAACAGTGCCAATTTTCATAAAAATAATTATTAATTCAAGTAGCAAAGACGTTTTATGGAAGTACTTCACAACTTCCCAAATTCAAATTTTTGTGAGTCAAATGAATTGGAATCTAAATTTCATTTGCAAAAATCTGAATAAGCAGGAAAAAACCTATATAATATTACAAACTACCTATAATAAGTACGATCGCACTTGACCAACTCAATATTAGCTGATTTTACTCCAAAAAGCAAATATCAACCTAATTGGATCAATCTGTATCAATATAATGGAATGGGCAGATTGAAAATGATGTCAGATTGAAATCCCTAGAGCTGGGATCGGCAAGTCAAACATAAAAGAATAATGAATGCTGCTCAGTTGTGACCCTTGAGAAGTATGATAGGTGTGCATGATAGAATTAGAACCGTGTTGTAAGAAAATTGCTTTAAGATAGCTGAAAGGATGATTGTATATAGAATGGTAAACAAATGTTGCAATAATGAGTGGCACCACTACAGAACCCGCCACATTTTATATTATTTAATATTCTTTGCAGCTATTAACCTAGCATTAAAATATTTTAAAGGTGACTAACAATAATATTCCATATAAAATAATACAAAATTTTATCACATCATCCCCCAAGGCACAACTCTGGCACAAAGCGGTGGAGATTACCATTATATAAATGAAGCTTATGGACCATTGCCTGCTTTTCTTTACCTGTGGGATGCAAACCTTATATTTGTGTAAGTGCAACTTGTTTTACACACACAAACCCATCATAGGAACACTAACAGGAAAGGGGTAGTTTTCATAAATACAAAATACTGTAACTGTACTCTTGCCTGCCTGACATCAATGTTTGTTAATTTCTCTATATTTATTATATAACTACCAGATTGTCATAGATGATGGTGGTGGATCCAACAGCTTTTTAAATCCAGGTAACAGCTATTAAATGTAACCTTACTGCTAACAGTATGTTGTTCTGAAGGCTTATGTTGTGTAATTAGGAAATTATTTTTTTCGTTCATATGCAGACTGAACCCCTTTGTTTTACTCCTCTGTTATCTACAGTTTGCCTGTCTTAGTCTGGACTGCTACACTTATAAGTCCATATAAGTCCAGCAGTCCAGACTAAGATAGGTTATATATAACATCTAGAAATAACCAAATCTTTGTCTATGTAATTATGTAATGTAATTGTGCCTGTAATACCACTGAATGCTTTAAGACAAAATGCATACCCCTCTTGCATTTTGGTTGTGTAACACTTCCTTATGGAATTCAATGGTTCAACCATGTTTTTCTTGCTTAGTAGTATTAGTAGATGCTTTTGTAATACAGAGTAATGTTATAGTATAAAAAAAATGGGTTTCTACTACAAAAACTTATAACAAGCATTTTTATTGTTACTTCATACATGACTGTGGTCACCATTAAGCTCTACAAACATTATTATAACAGACAGAATCAGGATGCTCAATGTTATTGAACGTGACATGGAGAATCATCACATTGCGGTAAGTTGGTTTAAAGGAATAGATTCATTGTCGCATTTTGTTTGGTAAACAAGCAATGTCATTACATTAATATCTTAAATTAATAATATCAGTGTACATTCTACACAATGAAAATAACAAGTAATGTTTGGTTTATTGTAGGCCCAGCACAAATGCTATAATGGCATTAACATTTGCTAACAACATATTGGAGCCAATTTTTCCAAACTGTCCAATTGACCCTTTGAGTAAAAAACTAATAGCTGCAGCCACCATTTGTAAGTAAAACCAGTAAAGAATAAAAAAATAAGCGAAATTAATATATTATTTAGATTGCTTCTTTTATGTATACACACAAAAATATATTATAACTTTTAGCTTTTAGTAACGTATTTTAAAATCATACAATTTAAAAAAGTTATTATCAAACGAGCGTGAGCGCATATTTTATTACCAGTATAGGCATTTTGGTTTTTTAACTTTGGTAAATCACTAATTTTAGCTTTTTTCAGGTTTTCTAACATTCATTAATGCATATGATGTGAAGTTTACGACTCGTGTTCAAAACGTTTTTATGTTTACAAAGATCTCGGCGCTCTTTGTCATTATTATCGGAGGAATAGTATGGATGGCTCAAGGTATGTTGATTTGTTTTTTTTACTAATTTAATTTGCTTCAGTATATTTAAATTATTCAATATAGTTTTAATGACACAAATTAACACACTCACATTAATATTGTCTTGAAATTTGATTCAATTAAAATTTAAACAATTTAATCAATTTGACATTGAATATTGTATACATATTTTATATTGAATATATTGTACATTATATTATTAACATGCGGTAACTGCTAATTATTAGTACTCCTTGATTTTTATAAAATATTTGCTTACATTATAAATTAGTTCATAAATATTTCAAACTTTTGTTTACATAATTTCATTAACAATTTTTTTTTATATTGTTAATGAATTGAAGAAAGGAATTGCGAACATCTAAATACGTTTGATATTATTTTCGTTAATGTACTCATTGTTATTCATCTACATTATTCTGCAATGATATACATCATACTGATGTGTATCTGAATATATTATGTATATATATATATATATATACATATATATATATATATACATATATATATAAGAAAAAAACCAGAGAAGCGGGTAGCTGCAAGCTAATAAGTTTATATATTAATAAATAATTAATATTGTTTTCCGATTTACTAAACAGATGTATTAACCAAACAATATATTATAATGCAGGAAAAGTGGAGCATTTTCAAGATGGCTGGGCTGGCACTAAGACATCTGTTAGTGATTGGTCGGTGGCATTTTACTCTGGTATATTTTCTTACTCAGGATGGTAAGCACGTGCGCTCAGTACATATTGTTTTCTTTTTAAGTTTATTTTTTAATGAAATATTTACTTAATATGATTATAGGAACTACTTGAATTTCATGACTGAAGAATTACGAGAACCATTCGTGAACCTGCCACGGGCCATTTATATATCGCTACCGATGGTTACGGGAATCTATTTACTTGCCAACTTATCCTACTTGGCAGTTCTGGGACCGGTTGGAGTCAGAGCTACAGACGCTATTGCAGTTGTAAGCCAATTACATTACATACATAAGTTAACAAGACAAGCGGTAATTGCCTAATTGCTTCGGTTTTCGGACTGCATAAGATAAAGTAATAGTGGCCACTATTGCTAGATATTTGCAGCGTCAGCACAGGAAATCTACTAGTTTTGTGATTTTCTGTAATCTGTAAGATCGGGTAACTAAAGCTGACGGCTTTAAAATTAAATTATTTATGCAATTACAAAAAGTCTACTCTGGTTTAGTAAGGTTAGATGAGTTGTGAACACATTTCAAAAGAACTTGTAATACATATATTATCACTGAGTATATACAATGAGAATCATGAATAAAATCAAATCAAAATACCACTCTCTATTTATAAACACTAGCAAAAGCAAAACAGAGCTCCCTCCTTCATAAGGTTGACTGACCCGAGCGATACGGCGGACCTCATGATGCGCATGCAGAGCGACGTTGCGCCGTGCTTACACCAGACAATACACAAACTCAACGGATAAGTTTACATGTAGAACATGCCAGATTTAGGTGACATGTATGAATACATTTGTTTGTTATTTACTTATCAAACAAATAATAGTTTTTTAGCTCATTCGTGACTTTATTGTGTAGGACTTTGCAATCGCGTCGCTTGGCTGGCTGAGGTGGTGCATGCCGGCGCTTGTGGCGCTTGCGGTGCTGGGCGGGCTGTCGGTGCACGTGATGACTTCATCGCGCATGTGCTTCGCTGGCGCCCGCAACGGCCACATGCCCGAGCTGCTCGCTCATATCAACCTGGCTTGCATGTCACCACTACCATCTCTCGTATTTCTGGTGAGCACATTTAGATTACCCTGTCTTTGCTTTATACTACACATGACTCCCACACTTCCGCCCAGCGTATTTAAAACTTTTGTGTAAGCAAAGTCTTATACATGTATTGTGTGTTGACAGATGCTGATATCGTTGGTCATGCTAATCCCGGACAGTTTGACTTCCTTGATCACATACTGCACGGTTGTGGAGTCATTCTTCACCACACTAAGCTGCAGCGCTGTGCTGTGGTTGCGCTACAAGAAGCCGCACTTACCAAGACCGATTAAGGTTATTTCCCACTACAGCTTTTTTCTTTTTTATTTAAAACTTATCATATAATTATATAATGCCCTTCTGAAACATAACATGTTTCGATATTTATAAACATCTTGATTAACATTGCAGGACCTACATAAGCATAATATAATAGTTATACACTAGACACCATTGTTTACATATACATATATAAGGTTATTATCTTAATTTAAATATGCACGTACATTGTAAGCGTTAAATATGATATATGGTGTGGTTTTACTAAATACATATAAACTAATAGAATACGTGTGTAGGTGAGCCTATGGATGCCGGGCGTGTTCGTGTGCGCGAGCGCGGCGCTGCTGGTGGTGCCGGCGTGGAGCGAGCCGGCTGCGGTGGCTGCGGGTGCCCTCATCACTCTTACCGGCGTGCCTGCGTATCTACTGCTCGTGCGCTCGCCTCCACTACAACTGCGGACTATATCTAGTAATTTTAATTATGAATAAGCAGTCACGGCCTTAACTCAGACATGTAGACAAATATTACGGATTTTCATCTGGGTCCATCCTCGCACACCTCCCTGGCTTCTTCTACAATGGCACATCATACGCATTAGACAGTTACTCTTATAGTCTATCGGTACTCCTTATATCCTTTTTTATAGTATTGCACTGATCTGGTCGATGAAAGTAAAAACAAATTTTTGATATTCTCGCCCGACCTTACCAACCTCTAAAATTCGATATCCTTGTTAACAAGTATATGTTACAGGTTTTTTCTCCTTAACACTTGTTCGTCGATCGTGGGTGGTATTAATTACTTTATTAACATGCTTTTAAGAGGTTTCCCTGTATCTATTTTAGTCCAGGTCACAGTAAGAAAAAAAAATAATTTAGAATAACGACATCTGACATAACGTTATGTAATGTGAAATTGTAACTTTTATTTTTTTAACTATGAATTGTTGTTTATTTTATCAATCATAATGTAATCACCTTTAATTATACTTAATATGATTATGAAATAAGGTATGTCTGGTTCGCAAAAAAAACTCTTTGTTTATTCCGGTTCTTTCTGCTTTTTCCTTGGTTAGTTCATTGTCTCAGATATACACATACCGATTGAAAGCTCATGTGTAACTAACTATCCTGATTGTTGCGCATGTCTTTGGGTAGTCGCCACCGAAATTTCTCTAAAAAGTTTACATATTTGTATCAAATATATATTTACAACTATCTATCGTACTTGCAGGGTTGAGTTTTGTTATAATAGTGTATTATTTTGTTATAATTTTCAGCCAGATTCACCCATACGTGCCAGAAACTATTCCTGTCTGGGGTCGAAGATGATAAAGAGGAGTGAACAATGCTTGATGACTTATGGGAACCACCAGCTGTCACTGAACCGTCTGTCTATCAAATTTATTTATTTGATATGTTTTGATTGATGAGGGATAGAATTTCTTATATCTATACTAATATTAATTTTCTTATTTAACTATATCTACCAGAGAAAAGCTTGGATTGGTTGCTAATAAATTATAAATATAGTTAATCATTTTAATAGATTACATTGGACACTTCGACATTTGACAGCGTAACCTTGTACCGGCAGGCACGCGACATTTTTTTTTCACAATTCAATTTAATCGAATATTTTACAATCACTATGAATGTAGACTGAATGTGATCCATTAAATTAATTCTACTATTAAGTAAAAATATCCCTCGAACTAAATCAGATCTGCAAATAGAATCTGTAATGAATTCTCATTATTCGACTAGACTAAGACTAAGTTATCTCTAATCACTTTGTAAATATATACCTTATTATTATATAATCATCTCTAAACTTTTAATCTGAAAATTTAAGTAGGTGCTCCTCAAATAAAGATATAATTGTGTTATTTAAGATATAGGTGTATATTTTCTACTACTTATACTATAAAAAATAAACAAATAAAAATACATAGTATCATTGCATTTCAACAAAACAACTAAATACTAATATGCCAAGACAACATTTTTGAGAAGAATGTGATACGATTATTTTAGCAGTATTGGTATGCAGAGCCACTATGATATATCCTATCTTTCGCCAATATGCTTTACTTTGCTTTGATAATTAGCTAACTATTGATTTTAGTACTAACTTGAAACAACTATATAGATAAATAAAATTGTAGTGTCTATGTTATATCAAAATAAAATGCATACTCATACACATACACATGATGTATATACGGTACTTATAACAAGAATAAAAATTTTAAAGTTTTTACCTGTCTGTCTGTCCGGTTAGTCCGGGTAATCTCCGAAACTACAACCTATTTGGATGGGACTTTTACTGGAAGATAGGTAACATTGTAAGCATACGTGCGTCGTGTTTAACTAAACCCGCACTGTGATAATAGTAATAAGAAAGAAAGAAATCTACTTTAGAAATAAAACAAGTAATTCACACTGAATAATCATCATTATATTAATAATTAAACACATATTAAATAGAATTTTACCCATCAACATAGTGTGGGTTGGCAGCTATAATTGGATCGTCTTGCATTTCTTGAATTATGAATACCTTGTCCTAAAACAAACAAAAACAGGCTAATAAGCAACCTGTGCACAGGAATAATTTCAGTGTGTGGTTTCAAATGTGACCATAGGAATCAACTACGCAGTAAATGAAATATACGTGAATATGTTGATGACAGTAGGACAAAGGAACGCCAGATCGTATGTGATACCTGCTGCATATCAAAATACACAATGCTTTCAATGTACCCTGCGTCTGTCGCACGAGCACTGAGCGAGTGCGAGGACGGTATTAAAAATTTAAATACTCACATTATCTATGAGCATATTGATAACTCTCTCGACCAGAATCTTCTGCGTGGCCATTGCATCTTCGTTCTTCTGTCTTAGTTCCACCAGTTGTTGTTCTAAGTGCCATTTGACGAGAGCACTCTTACGCAGTCCACTACCTGTTGTTGTTAATTATACTTATTCTTACTACCGCTTTACCATAACATGATTCCAAAATACAGTGAAACAAAACTTGAGTCGAAAATAATATAGCTTGGTCCTTCGTTGTAGTAACACAAGGAGATCAGAGTGATTTGGGGCTCGCAACAATCTCAACAACTGACATAATATATTCGTACAAAATAACATGACGCTCGAGTGTGATTACGTCCCTTTAGCGCTTTATAGTACAATTTACAAAGTCTACGTTGTAAAATAATCGAAGCTAACGAATTATTATAGCTGTAGGTAGGTGCAACAGAGAGGTCCACGCGAGTCTCGTGATGCACTCATAGTAAATTCTGCACTTTCAGAAATATAATGATTGTGTTAAACTATTGTTAAAAAACTACTGTGTACAAGGGTGGTTGGCATTATTCATAACTTTTCGGTGTGTCTTTGTGATGTTGATGGCTTGTTATGCTGGTGGCATTTTAAAAATTAAATACTTGCCGGTAGCTTTCATCTCATCGACCACTTGCTTGAATAGGTCGTTTTTAATGTTTCTATACTCCTCAAACGTTATGTAAATGTTTTCCATTGGTACCGAATCTCCACTTACAGCTAGAAAAAAAAAACACAAATGATGTTATACAATTTAGACTAATCAAGCATGCTTTTGTCACTTGTAAGTAATATGAAACTTGCGGTATACCTAGGAGTTAGACAGACCTGAATATTCGAATGTAAGGATTTTCATTTGACTTGCTCTGTGAGATCAGTAACATTGTGCAGCTTGTTTATAAATCAATAAAATAATTAAACTACTAAAAATCTAAACAATCTTTTAGAGTGTTGTTGACTTTATAAATGTAATTTATTTTCATCGGTAAGTACAGTTTACAACAAACCTGGTCTTGAGAGGGTAAGGTCAACAAAGTTAATCTTTTTAGGTTGTAATTCTTGTTCATCCTGCAAATGCGCCGGCAGCCATTGATGTTCTAAACATTTCTTAAATAATCTGCAAATAATGCCCATTGTAAAATAATTGTATTACATACAATATAATACATCGGACTGTTTTAGAATATTTCCCACTGCAGGGACACATGCCTCTTCTCCGAGAGAGGGAATGGGCTGTAATCCACACAGCTGGCCCAGTGCGGGTTGATGGATGTCACATGGCGACAAATTTGATAGTTCTAGGACATGCCGGTTTCCTCACGATGTTTTCCTTCGCCGTTTTTGGAGCAGTGGTGATGAAATAAATTACACAAAGTAAAGCGCCTGCCTGGGTTCGAACCCGCAACCTACAGTACGTAAGTCGGGGCATAAACCGCTAAGCCACCACCGCTCCTATTACAGACAATATAGTTTGTTCCAAATCAAGATGGTAATTTTTTTACAAAATATTTCCTAAAAACCACTTTTCTTACATATGTAAGAAAAGTCACTTCTTCACGAATGATCCATAGCTCCCAAGATATTAGCGCCTAGATGGGAAATTAGCTTAGGCTGCTACTTGTGTGCGCATTAATTTTCGTTGTAATACTTCTAAGGCTTCACTAGTATCGTATGGTTGTGTCTGTATGTTAGCTTTAATTTGTATGATGTTACCTGAAGGCGTCGTGCACGTGCTCGATTGCGACTACGGTGCTGCAGTGTACCTTGGCGACGGCCTCCGAGAGATGGATAAGTGACTCCAGCTGGCGCTCGGTGATGCGGCGTATGAACGGCGAATCATCACATTCGAACTCTGTGTCTCCGCTGGTCTCTTTCCATAAGCATAACGATTGGTAGCAGTCCCATATCAGCTTGCTTGCTTGCTGTGTAATATTCAATGTTACAATGATTCAAATACAATCTTTATGTAATATGTCATATATGCTTGGTGTCGTGTGTAAGGAAGGAGTAAATACATTTCTTCTGGTGAGTGACACACCTGAGTTTTTGAATCTTTGATCGCCTCCCTGACGCCTGAACCTTACTCTTCCACTTTTCTACAATTAATACTTATTTCATCATTGCTACAAGTGATCACTTAAATCAAATCAATTGCTATTTTATTGCTCTTATTATTCCTAACACAACGCTGTTGCTATTGTTAAAATGTAAAAAAATCTATGTTTAACACTCACTTGAGTAATTGATGGCTTGAATGACTTCGCGAAGTCGATATACCTCAAGATATCTTGTCTTGAATAAACACAGTCGTTCCTCTCCTCATTACAGCAGAACCTGTCGAGAATCTTCTTGGCTACCGCGTAATCGGCCTTCTCGTTGCTCTGGTCGGTCAGGGCGAAAATCAGGTCAAAACGCGACATGATATATACACTTGATGCAAAATTCTGCTCCAGCGATTTGTCTTGACTATACTTCCCGTCCACCGGGTTGGCCGCGGCTATGATTGATGTTCTAGCGTTTAGGGTCACCCGTAATCCCGCCTGAAGCAATGAGGAAAAGTTCAACAGTGCTGCTGCAGTGAGGTCTCTTAAATCTTAAAGTTCACTTACATTCATTTAACTATACAAGATCTCTACTAAGAATGTTCCCGTGCCATGTCGGGTTACTATATGTATTAACACTTTTAATGGCTCGACCGGCAAGTACAGCAGTAGTGAGGTAGGTAATCCAACTACACAGAAAACTTGTGTACTCTATAGATATTTTGTACTTCTGCGTTTAGTTAGTCTAATGAACGATAAGCCACCGCCAGCCTCCGCTTGTCCCCAGATTTTCTCTACCTGTCAACAACAACATCCTCCAGCACATCTCTAGCTGTGTTCACTTTACATCAAGTAAACTTCTTGCTTTCTGCCTATTTCTTCCATAAAACTGTAAATATTAGAGGAAATGTACAAACCTTGGCAATGGAAATGGTTTGCCGCTCCATGGCCTCTAGCACGGCGCCCTGGTTCTCTGCGTCCATCTTGTCGAAATCGTCGATGTAGCACACGCCGTTGTCCGCTAATACCAGCGCGCCCGCCTCGATCACGAAGTCATCCGATTCCTCGTCCTAGGACATCATACAACTATATACTACTATACTTATGACATTTTTCCTATCAGGTAAATGGGTCTCATAGAAATCTTGAGAGTAAATCCACAACTACATTATAATTAACCATTACATTTTTATACACACAACACAAGCGAAACCAGAATTGATAATTAGTAATCGTGGTTCCATAGTAATTCAAAGGAATTTAATCTGTAAATTTGTCGTAACTAAACTTGAGTCTAACATATTGTGTGCTACTTTAATTACTTACGTCGAAATAATTGTACGTAAATTTAATACACATATAAACATACTCACCCTAACAATATCAGCGGTCAAATCGGCGGCGGAAGACGAAGACGCGACACTGGTGTAGACCGAGCGCAGAGTTATCTCACTGGCTTGCTTCAGTATTTGGGACTTGGCCGTGCTGGGGTTGCCCAATATGCACACGTTGATATCGCCTGGCAGTCTTGATCCTGTTATAGAAATCGTCAAAGTGATTAATTGGTCATCATACATAATGCCCATGCACTTACCGCAATCCTGTTTATTATGAGTTTTGCTACGGGGCATCACTTTGTCCATAACATATACAAAAATAAGTATTAAAGAATTGGTGTGTGTACTGACAATATATAAAGTGTGTGTCAAGCTCCGATGCGCGACTGGATTTTACTCTTTATGAACAATTATAAAATACATAGATTAGTAGAGGAGGGTAAACGACTACATTTTCTTATATTACTTAAAGCATGCATTTATTTATGAATTCATACATGAATGAATGATTATGAATCATGAATTATACAATGAATTCGTCAAAACACAAAACAGAGCCCATGTAGGCGCCGCTATAATGTGTTACTATATACACATGTGTATGTTACGACAATTTTAAAAATGTATATTTAAAATTATTAATAATTTCAAAATTAATCACAATTAGTCGAGGTAAAAGTAAAAATGTTGCCTTAAGCAATAAAACAATAAAAACTTTTTGCTTTCATTTTTTTATGCGTTTCTGTAAGTCCGTTATTTTTTCATACTATGTATCCAAAATACCACGCTTGCTCACAATGGGGGCAGGGGTTTTAGATTTTCGTCAAGTAGTCAATATCCTTAGCAGCATTTCGCTCTTTTTAAACCAACACCGTATTAATAAAGACAATTAGGCAAACTAATATTTAATTTTCTAAAAATATTTAAATATATATTTATGAATTACTACACGGGTTTGACGTCTGCCGTAAAAACTTTAGCCGAAACCTAATGAGTATAGACTACGGTCATACTGTGCCGACCCCACATAAATGGAAGGGCAGGAAAATGATGTTGATGCTTAATGAATTGCTACGTGGAAACTAGAAGCTGTGGCGGGAGGTCTCGGCATTTACTACTGGTGGTCTTTTAAAAAAATGCAAATGGCTCACGGAGCACCTTTACGTTCCATAATAAGAATACTCATATTTTTTTTCAAGAACATGTTAAAAAACTCACTCACTCAATGTAACGGAACCCTATAAAGATACAAGATGGAGGGTCTATCTCTTGAATTTGATGTTAAGAGCTTACAATGTAATTGAAAAAAAAGTCGTTTTGCGAATATGTACATTAAGATTAACCATCAGTCATGTCAGTATGTGTAACATTTTATTGATTCCCACGCGGACGAAGTCGCGGGAGCAGCTAGTAAGTATAATAAATATATAGT
The DNA here is from genome assembly GCA_029849275.1 of Papilio elwesi. Lineage (NCBI taxonomy): Eukaryota > Metazoa > Arthropoda > Insecta > Lepidoptera > Papilionidae > Papilio > Papilio elwesi. The sequence continues at coordinate 4,876,652 of CM056717.1, forward strand.
TTTAATTATTCATGGCCAACTTCATTCTTTCGGATTGACTCGTAACGGTGGACGAGCACAGCTCACGATTTTACTTTGAACTAAATGCGTTCTATAATATATATGTATATATTAAAGTTCTATAATAAGAATAAGCAAAGCTCTAGTTAAGTTAAAAACATGCTCACAGAAAGGAACAAACTATAAATGGTATAAACAATATAAATTGCCAAGAGCCAGTAGGAGTTCAGGACAACCTAGTTTGAGGTGACTATATAGCATTATTTTCAGTTTTTAGATAAAGATCTTAAACATCTGTTAAATTAATAGATATATATACAAGCTAATAAAATTGTTATTTAATATGAGCAAACCTTCAAGAGTAGTTTTAGTGACGCCTCCAATTAATGCCAAAAGAACCCCTCATTTCTCTTTGATGTGCCCTTGGATATTTGGAAATAGGCTCTGTATTAAATTGTTGTATATATTCCTGTCCCTTGTCATTTCAAACACCTGTAGAGAAAAGTAATATTAAAACAGATTCTTTAACTCAGATGGGATAGTCACGAAAATGGTAAATCTACTATGTTTAAAGGTATAATGTTACACATACAGTTTTATAAAAATATATTGACATATTTAATATTTTATTGTACTCATAAACATTTCAGAATGATCTTTTCGGATCGATTGAGCATCCTTGAACTAAAGTATACTAGTTTAAATAAAAATTGGTTTAAATGTACACAAACAACTATCAGCTTTCAAACCAAACTTCTTTATCGTCCCTACTAATTATGTTGTCAGTGTATGTACAGAATACAAAGTAAAGTGTATTGTACATAATTACCTTATTCCACTCCTCGCCAGACAAACAGTTCTTCATATCATCAGAGGTAAAGTCATCCTCTCTAATGTAAGAGTTGCCAACCCGACGCACGTACGTTATACGTTACGTACGTTATACGTACACAAATATTAATGCTGTACTGTTCAATATTTTATTATCAACTTCAACTTTTGTTTATGGCAACCAAGTCATTTTTAAATGTATCATTTTACAAAATCTTACATGACACTGAATCACTGAAGTATTTTTACATTATATTCTGTATAAAAATCTGTTGAAAGCTTGTTGTTACCTTGTTGTTATAGTTAGGATTCAATTACAATTTCATCGAAAAAATTGCTACAAACTTGCAGTAATTTGTTGGCATTGGTATGCCTTAAGTGATACTTACTCACCCATGAAGTCAATATTGCAAAAATATGAAAATACTTACTTTTCCAAAAAATCTTGAAACAGCTTTTGACATCGCAGGCCTACATCATCCTTCACTTGTTTTTGGGTGGGATATGTAATGGCTAGATCCATTATTTGAAACTGGATTATTCTGTTAATAATTTTCAAACAAAATTATTACTTATTAATATAATTGACACTGATCTAACTTATTTATCGTAACTTATGCTTAGTTTATAATATTTAATTCAACTTAAATTTTTGTTTAATGTCAACTAACAACCAAGTAACTTTTAAGTCAGCGTCCATTACTGCCACAGAATACAAATGGCTTGATTGCCAAAGAATACAGACGAAAATTGATTGAATTATCACTCACGATGATTACTGCCAATGACTTCTGAAACCAGCACAATGTATGGCGTGTTTGACCGGTTTTAAAATGCGTCCAATTTTAATTGAAAATTGTTATGTTAGTTAGTCCTAATATTACGCTCCAATTATCCAATGGCCACCAATAAAAAACAGTGCTACCAACTTTTGAAATTATTTGTCCCGAAAGCCAAAACCCTCTAATAAAATAAATAAATAAATATGTGATATGAGTGCAAGTTAAGTCATAGCTGCGATCACTTAATATATTAGTTTAGTATAGTTTTGAAAATAAGTTAACTCTATTATGTCTGTTGCCTGTGTCCCTGCAGTGGGAACATTCTAGGAAAGGCTGATTTATTATTATTGACACCTTTTTTTCATGTTTTGATTTTGCCGAACTTAACATTTTCGCTCAGGATATTATTCCTATACATCCTCGTCGTATATGTAAGACGTCGTGTTACTCAATATACGGGCCAGGCTATATATTAAAAATATTTGTAGCTTAACTGTTTACCAAGTCAATTTCTTACAAAGATGATAAGATCTTCTTAATTAGCTATCCAGAAAAATACTACGAGTAGCTATACAGGTAGTTGTGTTTTTTGGCGAAGGTGATAAATTTGCAATAGGCTACCCATAGACATCCGAAAAAAGCAATTGAGTTGGCGATGCGTTGCCTACCAATAATGGACACCGGAAAAAGGAAGTTTCTTTCCCACTACCCATAAGCATACTTCTACTTCACACCTGTCTCCTGTGAGGTTGTGGTAGGTCACCGGTCGAGCCAACTCATTCATGAAACAAATGTTATTTTTGCATGCCTTATGACAGGTAGTTAATTTCTTATGCTGTGGTTGGGCACACTTTTAATTTTTAGACAGATATTGTTTTTGCATGCCTTACGACAGGAAGTTAATTTCTAATGCTGTGGTTGGATGTTTCTTCGGCAAAAGATGTACTTTATTACTACTCTTTTGTGTTAAATAAAAGGAATAAAATTTGTTGAAAATTGCTCGAGTAATAAGTAATTTTGTTTATAGTTGTTATATAAGTTTTATAGGTGGTCTACCGTTATACACTGAATGTCTGGAAATGATTCCAATGCCGGAAGGAACATTTTTATTTACACTGAATCAAAATAATAACTATTACTCGGGAGTATTTCCATAACCTGCCTACATTAATGCTAATTTAGCCCTTATTATCCATTACAGCCCTAAGAATAATTAATTAGTCCTAACCCAATTTCTAGCCCCAAAATCGTGATAGAAAACAACACTCTCGTGTGAAACAATGGAACCGAAATTGAAACAAAACAAAATATAAGCTGAACGCTAAATTTATATTGACTGAAACTGCCCGTGATGAAGTAAATAAGTCTCAACCAGCAATTTCAACAGCATAAAGTGATAGTCCTTGGTAGAACTTGGGTGGCGAAGAATCGTCTGATTATGACTTGAATTTTTAAATATTTTTTTGTTTCCTGTTCTTTTATGAATTTTGATTGTGTGTTTGAGTAGTTAATCTACTAAATAAGTAAACATAATGAATCAAACCCACTTCTTTTATTTTTTAATGTTAATAAATTAGTTTAGCCCTATTTTTAACTAATTGGGCGAATTTAACCCTTTTTAAAATTTTATTTAGGGAGATAACTTGACACCGAGTTGGCAGCACTGATTGTATTTCCGTTGCTGTTCCTTGTCTTTAAATAGGGTGCATGCGTAGCATTCACAGTAGTCTTTGATTGTGATTCGGTGTGTGCTGATCAGTTTTTAAAATTAAGTTACGTCTATTCTCTTGTGGTTTTGTGATTGATTGTGGTGTGTTAAAATGAATACCGTAAATTTGTTACCGGTAAATGACGTACTTCCAAATACCATATCATCAATTACTGCGGCGGATTTACCGCCGGACAATCGCTACGTTGTTGGATATCCAAGGTACGTATTATATTCTTCTAGAACATACAAAGCTTTGGCGCTCTATCTTTCTAGACAGATTAATCTGGCAGCCCACAATTATTTTGGGCACCACAACACCTTATTTTCATGTCTTGATTTTGCCGAGCAATGTGTGCAACCGGCGTAATCGGATCGTATATTTATCGATCACTGCAAACCAGTCAAATTAGGTTATTGTTAGTCAGCATCATTAGCGTAGAATCAAATAAAAAAAATTAATGACCATAGCAAATCACATATTATTGTTTAAACTGTGACCATAGTTGTAGACTATATAGGTTCTGGCTACAGTTTTTACGGCCGACCGTCTGCCTAACGCCAACCTTCCTTGGGAATAAGCTACTAACCCAACGTTTCTAAAAATCGTCTACATACGTGTAAATACTATAACTACCGGGGAGCGTCGTGCGTCTCCGAAAGAAGTTTGTGTGCTATGAATATCTCAATGCACAGTGTATCTAACTGAAGCTTGTTAAATCTCAGACACTGACCTTTTTTGAACTTTCTGTAAACTTTCAATCATCATCATTTTAAAGATCGTAATATAACTAATAACATGTATAACTAAAAGTTCAACCTATTCAACTGAACAGCTATTTTATATCATTTTTATCAAACAAATGTTTGACATGGTTATTTAAATTGATATAACTTTTTTGTTTATTAACAGATTGAGATAAAACAAACACTAAATCTTAAGTGAAGCTTACAGTACATAAGTGAAAACCGCACCCAAATTGGCTCGGCCGTTTCTGAGATTAGCGGTAACAAAAACACAAACAGACAAAAATTCTAATAATCATTGTTTTGGGTGTTATTGTGTATTAAAGACCCACAATGATAGTTTTTCTCAAATATCTTCCAGTTCATGTTTATTTTGTTTGCATTGTGAGAAAATATTTTGAAATCAATTCAATCTGATAGTATTTTTGCCACATTTTTAGCAAGTCCTGAATACTCAATACAGAGTAGTGTGTGATGTGGGTGTAATCGAATATAACATGATTACAAAATATTTTGCATTTAGCCACCATACCTATTTGTACTTGGAATGCAGTTTATCAGGTCAAATATATAGGAGTTAGGAGGTTAGGTCCATAGAACAGTTTCTGGTGTTATATCTTTATCCGGAGTCAATATCAATATGATTTCACGAAAATATTGAAGCCATTTTATTTGCTTGACCTCTATATTTACTGTAAAAGCAATTATTCATGGTTTTCTACTTTGCATTTTCATTATGCACCTTATATTAAAAAATGTTATCCAATTTCTGTATTTGCGGCTAAATATCTCTATTCATATTTTTCGTTGGTAAAACTGACAGAGGAAATTCAATTAAATCCGCATTGAAAGAGCCCTCAACTGCACTAAAATGAGTTCTTTAAGTTAAAAAACCTGAGTGAGTGTTTACTGTATGGCAAATGAACTTTGGGATTTCTTCATGAAAATTGATCCATCTGTGGAAACAATAGTTCTATTTGAATAGAAAAGAATAGAAAATTTGCCACAGTCAATTAGTTTTTGAATGACCTTTTTAGTAAGAGATCTTGGAACATAACCCTACCTACTATTACCACACTGCTAATCCACTCCATACTTTCAGTATGGAAAGTAACCCCTACAATGCGAAGGAGCGTTTACTGTGTTGTCAAAGTTATTATTTCTTATTAATTTTAAAATATTCATCTATTAATAGTCTTAAACACCTTTTTCAGACAAAAATTGCAGACCTATGAGGAAATTATTAACACCCTAGGAATTCTGTCCACCAGGGCACAGGGCCTTAAAAGAACAATCACAACTTTAGAAAAACTCAGGAGGTTCCCAGATCAGAAAGTATACATTCTGAAAGATGAAAAAGCAAATCGGTAAGTTCTAAGATTATTTTTATAGATTATATGACTGATAGTTCTCAAATGGTTGTAGCCTTAATACTACTCATGCTTTATTCATACATTTCGATAAGGCGGTAATATGAATGACAACATTAGTGTACATTGATAGATCGGAACATTTCGAAAATTGAAGTGATTAAATATATCAGAAACTATAAAACCTTAAAGATGAACAAGCAAATCAGATTCTATAAATTCTAGGATTACTTTTATAGGTTATACGAGTCTGCATTGATTAATCGGAACATTATGAAAATCGGGTAGTTGACAGTATGAATAAAATTTGGCAGCAGATCTTAATTAATTTTTTGGTTTACGGTATATACATGTAAAAAATCTTAAAGGAACAGATGAAAAGAGAGTGCATACGGCAGAAATGCGAATGTTGAGATGGATGTGTGACTCCACACATCCATCTCAACATTCGCATTTCTGCTTCTTCTTTCTTCAACACAAATGGATAAGGTACGAAACGAGTATATAAGAGGAAGCATGAAAGTAGCACCGATAGTGGAAAAGTTAAGGAGCAAAAGGTTAGCATGGTACGGGCATGTTATGAGGAGGGAAAAAAGGCATGTGACAAAGAAAGTTTTAGAAATGAATGTAGAGGGATATGTTGGTAGGGGTAGGCCTAAGAAAAGATGGATGGTTTGTGTGAAAGATGACATGATCAAGAAGGGAGTGATGACTGATGATAGATTGACATGGAAGTCGAAAACTAATTATGCCGACCCCACATGAAGCGGGATAAGGGCAGGATGATGATGATGATGATGAATTAAAATATTCATTTATTTCTTAAGAAAGTAAAGAAAAAAACTTGGCCTGGTCTTCTTTCACTTCTTACATTCATATATCCATGCATATGTGCTTTACGGTTTTAGTTACTTAAATGTAAAATGTAATGCATGTACTATGTTTATTGATTAGAGTTGGTTAATCGATGTTGTATTATTTATATGAAGTTTATTCATTCATCATTATCTATTTCATTATTATCTATTTCATTATGTATGTTTAAAATAAAACTATAAATAATAAAACTATACAGAAGTTTAAGACAACCTAAGTTAATTCAACTTATAAGTAAGTAACTTAGGTTGTCTGGAAATTACATGTACAATAGAAAGAAAAAAAATAGATGGTAAACTACATCTTTTTGTAGAATAAAACATTTTAAGACACTTATAAGTTTAATTTCATTTTCAGCGGGTCTGGGCAGGCTATAGGATTGTTAAAGATTGGTCCCAAAACTTTATATCTTTACGACAAATATGGTAATTTGACCAAAACAACGCCATTATGTGTTTTGGATTTTTTTGTTATGGAAGGAAAGCAAAGGGCTGGATATGGCAAGCTAATGTTTGACTATATGTTACAGGTATGTTATTATGTTTCATAGTTTAATCATATTCTTTAAATATGTTACAGACATGTTATGACAATAATGTATATCTATTAAATGTAATGTATATATACCTGTAAACATTTACTTACCTAACTATAACATCAATTTAAAAATCTTACTATTGATGGCTAATGTGGAGAGGACTTGAAGCTACTTTTCTCAACTTTACATGTGGCAGTCTTATTATATATTAGAACAACTACCGTGGATGTAGTTCCAAAAACATTCACACAAAACACATTGTCATCTCAGTTTTTTCAGATTGAAAGATAGAGGGAAACCTTGTATTGTGACAAGTTTATACTTCAGTGGAAACCTATGGTTATGTTATGGAACAAGGGACAAAAGGGGCTTTCCAAATCAACATTACACTGACCGAATGACACTAGGCTTGACCTTTTTACTTAATACTTTTATATTTGAAATATGTATACAAAACCGATTTAGTTGTTTCGGTCATTATCCGGAATAACCATTCAGACAGACAGACAAACATTTTAAAAATTGTATTTTTGTTATAAGTACACATACAGTATACAGCATGTGTATGGAAAGTTTATTTTGATATTACATACAGCACTTCAATTTAATTTATACTATATTATGTATACATAGATAAATTTTGAAATAAAAACCTTTTTAAAAATATAAATTTACATCCAAATAGGGCTGAGATGTAATAAATTTACATATTACAAGTGTAGAGCCTGCAACAACAATTAAAATTATATAAATATTTTAGGACATGAAGGTAAATGCATATGATTTGGCGGTGGATGGTCCATCAAATAAGATGAAATGCTTCCTACGGAAATATTACGGCTTTGATGAAATCATAAAGCAAGGAAATAATTTCGCAGTTTGTGAAAAATTTTTCAAAAACAATGACTCTATTCGGTAAGTATATTAAGTAGTGGTAGTTAAGTAGTACAAGTGCATACATTAATATTCTTTATAATAATTTTTAACCAGTTTGACGTTTTGCAATTGACATATACATCTAAAAACTCTCGTAATGTAATAAAATGTGTACATGTGTCTACTATTTTATATCCAAATTTTATTTGTCTTTTCAGCGATAAAACTGCTGATTGTGTAGCCGAGCAGAACACGTCCTCCAAATATAAATGGCACAGCAAAGTGGGTTCTGTAAGTAGATATCATATATTTTATTTTTAACAAGTTGTATTACGATTGTTAATTTATTTCTCATTATTTACTTAAACTTTGTCCATTCAGAGAAAATTACTGACGCGAACTTTGAGATAAAAGGACTCTGTTGGCGTAACTTAGGCTTAAAGAAAGTTTTGCGTTTTAGGCTGCCATGAAGAATGTGTAATTTGTACTTGCTTTTTATTGGCGTACATATTAGAACAATTACTGTATATTTTTTTTTTGTGTTTTTAAATATGTATGCTGTTTAAATATTTTCATAATGTGTATCTGTTACATTGCAGATTATACACGGAGAAAGTTCATCGAGTGGTTCACAACCCAGGTAATTATAATATTTCTTTTAATTGTAAGCATTAACACACACTAGTTATCCAGTTCACATCTAGGATTCCATTAAGCGATTCATTCATTAATAGTATTACCATTTACAATTTACTTGCCTTTACTCATACAACCCACTTACGCAAAGTACTAATATACAATAAGAAAATATTTCGAAAATACTTTGAATAGCGGACCTGATACTAGAAAAAAGATTCAGCATTTACGAACCCAGTATAATATATGCAATAGAAGCGCGCGTTAATGCCCGCTGCATTAACGCGCGCTTCTATTGCCTTTATCCTAACGATTAGCTTGAGATTGAACAAAAAAAAAGCATTGTTGAGAATAATCAAATCGACATATTTGATCCCTGCTAAAACAGTTAGCTACTACAATTGAAAATGGTTGCGATAGAAAAAGTTGGGCGTCTCATTGAAATTAAGCTACTTACGGAATATTAGCTTGATAGTAATCAATAGCACCGCGGATCGTGGAGTTTAAGTTTAACAAAGTAAAGACATAAAAGGACACAGAATTCTATTTAGTTTATAACTGGGTGGAATAAAACTGTCTAATAATTATTGTAGAACTAGTAACTTGTGTAATAAAATAATAGTATAAGTTGATAAAGTTATGTATATATATATTCTTAAAACTGTTTAAACAGCGAATCGCCTATCTCCGAACCAGACGTCTCTACGTCCGAAGAGAACTCGGAGGCCGGAAAGATGTCGCACGCCGCCACCCCGCAGCTGGAGCCCGATCTGGAGTTCAAGAATCCGTCGGAAGCTGACCCGATGGGCGCCAGCAAAGCGCCAGAGCGCCCTTCTACTTTAAGCTTCGAATGTTCGGATGCTGCTAAACCCGAGACCAGCAGTGAACGCTCAGGCCAGTTATCGTCTGACAACAGCGACAGACAACTGACCACCCAGGGCTATGTAGACTTAAAATTCCATCATAAAAAACTGTGGTAACTGTCCAGGCATTATAAGGAGGAGGCCGAATCGTTATTTAAGCTTAATATAATCATTAATTTATTATTTAAAGTAATTCATAATCTATTTATTGTGTTGCTAGTGAGAAATTGTTAAATGTGTATCTCTTTGCCGAGTCTGCACTTGTTGAAGTTGAACTAGTTAGTGTGTAAAATTGTCATTACGCTTGTTATCTTTATCGTTGATTATATTAATTTATTAATGGTAGATATTATTGAAACTCTAGTTATAAGTAACCCTGTGCTTATTATAATCATTTTTTTTAAACTGGATCGTTTGTCTTCAAAATCGATACATAGGAGACCGAATGGTTTTTGAATGTATTTCTGCTGTCAGAATTTAAAGAATAGTCGCCATCTTGAACTGATTAGTTACTAGACCGATTGCAAAATCGAAATCTAGCAGACAGAGTGGTACACAAATGCGTTCCGTGCGTTTTTTTTTAAATTCTGACCGCTGACACTGTCTGTTAACTGTATCAATGTATCTTGTATTTTCTATTATTTATTTCTTTAATAAAATCATGGCATCAAATGTACAATGAATTTTATATGGTGGTATGGAAATATGATCTTTATTAACACCAATAGTATCTACATAAATATTTTTCGAATACAAATTAATTATTGCATAAATTTCCTCGAAACAAATATTGTCTATTTAATACAAGCCAAAGGTAATAATTTTTATTATAATGTTTTAATTTTGTAGGTAGCATGCATTCCATAGATAATGTTTGGCCTGTTTAATTTGATCAATATAAAAATCTCATTAAATCACTCTGGTTTCATTTAACCTGTCCAAATCAGTGCTTGGCGAATAACTCAACGCCATTCGTTCCATTTGAATCATATTTACCGCAATGGCATTCCAAAAGTAAATGTAGGTAGTTCAAAAGTAAGATATTTTTTTAGTAATATTCTGAAATGAAAAGACCACTTTTTATTGAATTCTATTTTTGTATATAGCATATATTTATACATACATACATTCATTTCATTCGAAATGTCGTCCCCCATTTTTAACATACGCCCTTAATCGATGCGGCAGTCATCGATGGCAGCACGCACATTATATCTATTTCTGTCGCTGCTTTTTTAAACCAGAGACGCTGGAAGAGAGTCAATTTTCTGATGTGTTTGGCACAGAAAATCTCCTCCTCATGGTGCTATATCTTGTCCAGTGGGTTTAAATTTGGACTAGAAGAAGTCCGATAAAGTTGATTTCATGGGCGGCCAACCAGTTTTGCGTGCTTCGTGCCCTATGAGCTGGTGCAGAGTCCCGTTGGAATACCCAATGTCTGATGTCATACAGAACAGTGTTGGAAAAAGTGGTTACCCTATGTTGGTAAGGACGGTATTTTAGTACACAACGGCATTGGTTTTTACAAAAAAAAACACCTCAGACTCTATCTTCTTTCCTCGACCACTAAATACTTGGTAAAGAATGAAAGCGCTAACATTTCATTTTTAAAATTAGTCGAAGAATATTTGTATTCGCCGATTTAAAAATAAGGTTAAAAATAAGGTTTTAACAAAACTTATGAGCCGACTAGGTATATACGTTTCAAAACTGTGTTATGATTTGGGACGGGCACAAGACGATCGGCGGGTATGTTTGTTGACTTGTTTTTAAAATGTATTTTCAAGGCACTTGCATAACGTGATTGGTTGTATGATTCTATTTTGTGATCATTATAATGTTGAAATCTAGAAGTGGAAGTAGCATAGGCGTTTTTTTACCTACATAAACGCTTGCTATTAATTATAAGTAATGAACCTAATAAGTCATTAAAAGGCGTTGAATTCTCTTTCTTAGTTGTGGCTAAGAAGGCTCGTTAAAGCTTTTACTTATTAAGATTTTTGGAAATCAATAAAAAGCCATGTAAAAAAAAAGTTTTATTCCATTACAATTGAATATCCGCACATGATACATTTTTATCTTTGGATTCTACAAACATTCATAGGGGTACAATAAGAGGGTGACAGTCGGTACATTAGTACTGCAAGAATATCGCAGCGGTGTCCCACAATATGAGCTGAGGATGCTGGAGCACATTTCGCAAATTTATGTACCTTACAGAAGCTTTTGCTTCGGACAACAGTATTACAGCTGCGAATCTATTCTTATAGTAGGGCAGTACCGCCGCTAATTATTATAAATATTCGGTTATAGTATTGTTACCAACCGAATTCTTATACATGATAATAGATAAAGTAGTGAGATAATACGACCCGATGTGAAACAACTTATTTCACATCCTACCTATAGTTCCGTCTGTCTCGATTGCGGAGAGCCCAGGTCTGCGACGAGTGTCAAAATTTACAAGTAGAAAATAGTGAAAATAATGACTGACGATAAATAGAGGCGCATCGACGCTGTTACCCCGTATAAGTACTAATAAAATAAATATTTTTTTATGTTCCACACAGACGCCCGTTAGCATGTCGACTGAGCATGCTCGCATCGCCTGGGGTTCCTTACAAGGCACGCGTCTCGCACTCATTAATTCGTTCCAATTTGAGCATAACTTCTTCAGAGTGCACTAAATACAATGAAACCCTAACTGAACTGATACACCTGCCGGCGCAACCAAACCCAGTAAACTAGGGATGCACGATTGTTCCGTCCATTTTTTTATAGTATTCTCGTCCCAACTAATCTCTTAATCGGATGCCGTTGAATTGCTTGATAAAATATCAAATACATATATATGTTCGTAAATACTAATTATATATATATATATATATATATATATATATATATATATACGATACATTTATAACTAGCCACCACACTTATATTAATTATATGTTTGAACGAACAATTTAATTGATATTGTCGGTGCAAACATCTAACATAGTTAACTTTGAACTATAGCATAACAGTATGTTTTAATAATTTATAAAACAGTAAAGTAATAGTATAATAGCAAAAAATAATATAGAAAAAAATTGTTACTATAAAATAATTTATTTTCTTTCAAAAAAGTTTAACAAATTGATATCATTTTTATAGTCAATAGTAAATAATGCATGAAAAAATGACATTCAAACTGCATCCGATTTCAATCTATCATTCAGTCACTATTGCAAATGGAGGTCCATTGCAACTGTTCGATCTTTTGCGCGTACAGTCAGCGTCGTGCAGCAGATTTAGATTAAAATTTGAAATATCTCAAAATTCACTTTGTTATTGACAATGTTATCAATCATACATTAAGTTTGTTGAAGTTAAATTATTCATAGAGAATAAATAAATAACATTTTGAAAGTGCACTGATTGTTTGTATAATATTGTACTATTAGCAATAAATGTAACATGGGAACGTCTTGGCACGGTGGCAATTCATAACAATTAGGCCACTTCATAAAAGTTTTCTAGCTGATATGTTGCTGCTGACTGTACTCAGTACTATTTTAGTAACAAGTGTCCTTGAAGCCTTCTTTGTCTTAAACAGAAAAAACCTTACATTCGATACAATAATTATTAAAATAGTTTTAAGGATTGTACGCGTTTTTATTTCAAAGAACTTACGTATATTCTCAATCTTACAATGAAATACATTTATTTATATTAATAATAAAGACTAGCATATGTCAGTATTAATCTTAAATACTATTAAATATAGAGAAAACGTTACTACTCGGCTATTATAACATTTTGATTTATTAAAATAACTTAACATTTTACAATAATTGTAATAACAATTACCGAAAGAAATATTGAGCATAATCATACAGATTATAAAGCCGTATCACAGTATGCTAACTTAAGTTATAATGTCGCGTTGAGAACCCGATTCTTATACACAAATTACAAGCGAACAAAGATGTGTTTGCTCAGCGACTGCGGGGCTTCTCGTCTTATTTGAAGGTCGTTTGCTGCGAGCGATCCTTCTAGTCCTAAGGTATAACGACCTAAGTATGTGCAGGCTGCAGTAGGCCCTGAAGCGATGCGGGTTGCGCGGTACGCTTCATTCAAGCGCAACACAATTGCGCAGCAACTTGTAATATTTATTTATATCCAATCACATATACAACGAAACGCATCGCTGTTGACCGTTCAAATACATTACATTATCATTACGAGTAGATTTAAATGCTACATGTTAATCATATCAATATACAATGCAGATACAGCCACCGACAATCCAAGTTATATAAATAATAATTTAACGTCAATAAAAGCTGAGTATACAAGAGTAGGATTTTATTCTAATATTAACAAAGATGTATTAAAACGTTTATAAAGCATGTGTAAAGGTTCACAATGCTATGTCCATTTGATGATGTTATTAAAAGACCCAATTTACAGCTTCCTAAGTCAAATGTCACGTCATTTGGCACTGAACAACGCATTGAAAGTTAAGAGAATATAAAATTAAACTACGTGTACGAGTACTTTAGATATACTGAATAAGAGCTTTTAAAAAAACTATGCAATCAATTATGTAATGCGAAGTATACAATACGATTACTCGACCATTCAACATATCAATTCCCAGTCTTTAAATATATAATTATATACAATGTATAATATAATGCGAAAAACTTTTACTACTTGATACCAATGAATAGACTTGTTTAACCTATAGATGAAATAGACATTAAACAAATTACCAAACATAATGAGATGACATCCTTTGCTTGCCTCTCTGTATATTAGTTGGTCCATTATGGCTGACAACAATGCCATCGACAATATCACCGGATTATGTGGCCATTAATCAAAATACGAAAAAAACATATATAAGTCCAAATGCTAAGGGTAAGAATTTAACATTGCAGGGTTAATTAATCAAAAATGGTTTCTCGGTTAAATACAGTTTTAGAAATCTCTATTTTGTATGTTTTTGTTTTATTTATGTATGATACAATGTCTTTGGTACCTAAAAAGGATGCGATATCTATATGTTAGGGCTTAGAGCATTGGTACAAGACTACAATACGAAATAAAATATTTATTTTAATTAATAAAATTCGGTAATAGCGTTGTACTTGAACCGTGATTTGATTCACTGTCAGTTTTGTGACTATCGCCAAATTTCTCGTAACTGGGTTTTGTACTGCACTCTTTCATACATACAATCACACACACAACCCAAGCATATTACTCACGCACGGCGTCATTCTTAAATGTCAATATTATAGCTTACACAACTAAAAGGCTAATTTGAGAGTATTCGCTGGTAAACATGGCGGCAACGGGTTGGTACTACCGAACATATATCCGCATCTTTGGTTTCTAAATATTTGTGTAGGTTTATGATTAAATCTAATATATTTATTGTTCTATTTAAAATTCTAAATATCAATCACTAATATTGTAATAATCAAAATGTATAGATACAAGATGCAGTAAACATTGATACAAATAGGAGAAACAACTACGAAGCCAAATCCGATGCGTAATTTTATATACTACCAAATGTTTGCCAAGTTAACATTAATATCGTGAGATATTTAAAACAATATTCTACCTATAGTCAATAACTATTAACCAATAAATGTCCTAATACGAAATTGGAATGCATGTTTAGGATAATGACCTTAATTCTGTTTTAAGCTAGTGAGTGTGTAATTTAGCATGGATCAGAACAGGAAATTATAAATGCATTGTTTGCCTCCGTGATAAAGGAAAAAATACATATAAATTAATTGTATTTACAGCAATTTCGCATCGAACTCAGCTTTACATTCAATATGTAAAAACAATATGTAAACTTTTAAAACTTACAAATGTAATTTTGTCAAATAATTTAAAATAAAAAAAACATGTCTGAAAATTAAAATATAAATATTGTTGAATTATTTTACACATTATTTTTGTAAGTGAATTGGATATTATATGCTACTGTGCGTATTTACATTTTGATTGAATTCCGTATATGCACTTCTCACAAATATTGAGACACCTCTTATCAATTATCGTGTATCTCATACAATAATGCCTTTGCTCTTACAGTTCTTTCAAATGATAAATTTTACAATTTATTGAAATGTCGGGATTTTCATTACCAATTATTTTCAATTTATCATATAAAATATACCTTATTAAATACTTAAATATACAGCGTTGTGTTTTCTTTACTTTTCCGTATCCATGACAAGATCTTAAAAGGTGTCTCGATTTATTTGACAACGAAAAATATCTAAAAGCATGTATTTTAAGCGTACTGGTTATCGAGGGGAGCGCTGGCAGCTGGCATAATATATTAATATTAATTAATATCATGACGTCGTATAGTTGTGGCGCCACTGAGGGCGATGCGTACCTTACTCTGCACCCGTTTACCTGTAAACATCATGAAAAAAACAAATGTTAAAAAAATGTAAATGCTATATGTCACAAGCATCGATTTCATGTAATATCGTTTATTGTATTTCTTGTGTATGCGTGTGAGCTGGTATGATTTGAATGAACATTTTTGATAATTACATAAGTACTTGATTATTCGCTTAATTACATACACCATATACATAGTACATACATAATAGATACTGCGTGAATTGGTAATTTAATTTGTACATATTTGTATATTGCACAAAAGTGGTAGCCAACAGCCGCATTTTGTCTGGTGAATGGGGCGCCAGAATTCACCTACCCCTTCAACTAAAACCATAATATTCGATATTTTGTCCCACAATAGTATCAAAAACACTGACTATTTGTAGTTATTCTTTGAATTTTGCTGCTGCTTTATGTTATGGGGACGAAAGAACAGTGGATTGCCTAATGTTAAGTGATCACCACCGCCTTCTACTACCAAAGGAGCTCTAAGTGATGCCGGTCTTTCAGGAAGGAGGCCGCTCTTTTCTTTAGGACCCCATGTCACATCGGTTTGGAAATACCGGTGTAGACATATCGTAGTCAGTGCGGGGTAGAAAAATCGTGCATATTGGAATGTCAACCATCAAGAAGTTGTATATGGAATTTAAAAAATGTTGGTACCTATGAACGATGGCAGCAAGGTCGCGCAGCGCCTGCTCGACGCCGTCCGCGAGGTGGTGGTCGTGCGACTGCGGCGAGGCGAGCACGCGAGCCTCGTTCTCCAGCCGAGCGGCGGCCGCACGTAGCTTGACGCGCAGCTGCGGAGCGCACCCGCTGGCCGCGCACGCTGCGCATGCAGCACCCAGCTGCGCGAGCCGCTCCGACGTTTGCAGCCGCCACAGCGACCCGCGGCCGCCCACGCCCCCGCCGCTACTCCCACCACAACCACGACGTACCTACATAACATACATCAACTTTACAACAATCACTATATCAATAATCTGATGGGCGTAAAGTCACATCAAGATATAATTTTTATAAACAAACATACGTCACTCACACATGGCGGCCATTAACACTTTTTATACATTCAACGAAAATGTTGTAGTTTTGTTTTAATCGGGAGATAGTTAAGTGAAATTGTATATACAATTTATATACAAAGGTGTGTGAAAAAGTCGTTTTTCGAAAATATTTTGGAATTCACGGATTTTAAACATAAATGGTAAGATGTAAACTCTAGCTCTATGTGGATAAACTATCGATATCATATTACCAAGTAATCACACATTTTAGTTTTAACAGACGGTAGAATTCAATGAGTGCTTATGACGCTTTTATGCTGACGATACGTCATGAATCGTCATAAAGACGTACATATAGTGGACGAAGGCCGTAAGTGAAAACCATTAAATTGTCATTAACTGGGATGTGGGATCCTTTCACAATATTATTTTTGTTTTTTAATCTATGTTTTGTAAACTATAAACAGTTATTGAATATGCTCTCTGTTCAATACAAAATACGTAATTTGTTACTAAGGAGAAATATTAAAAAAAAGTTCCAAAGATCAGTTTTGAGTTAGATTAGGTTTAAACAATTGATTCTCATAAAGATTTTACTTACACGACAAAAATCACTCAGATACAAATGTAAGTCCAAAATAGTTAGTTACATACGTGGTAGATCTGTTTTTACTACATACTCGAATGAAACTTGTTGCCGATTTGTTTGGAATTTTTAATATTAAATTCTAAATATCGAGCAAACACAATGGCAAACAATTCGGTTTCTATACAAATTATCATAATTAGTAATTAGGCTAGTTTAATTTTAATTGCAGTTCATATTTTATTCATTTAATGGAAACGGTTAACGTAATTTACCTCATTCGTGCACCATTCAAGAGAGGCGCGAAGAGCGGCAAGCGAGTTTCCATCGGAATCGGCATCGACTGCAGCGAGAGGCGTGGCATATATACCACATTTGCCCAGCGGTCGGGCTCTCATTGATGGCTTGCTGGCCACCGTCGGTTTATCGTCACGACGCGCTACATTGCCGCCGCGACCCGAGCCCGCCCCGCGCTCTTCCGGGGACGCTTCTTCGCTCTCCTCCCCCTTGGGACGCATTTTATGACTCGATCGCTCATCACTCTCTTTACCTTCCCACAGCTTCTTAAGGCTGCTAATGCTGCCAGTGCTTCGTCTCTTATCCTCCTCGTCGCCGCCGCTCGTGTCCACCGACCCGCTCTCTGAACGCTTCTTGTCTGAGTCATCACTCTTTGTGGATATATCCTTACGAGAATCTTCCGGCGAGCTCTGCTCTACCTTTTTTGCAGTTCCATTAGTGGGTGGATTTCCGTTATCGACTTTTCGCAGGCGCGACTTGAAGTCTATAATCGATTTGCCCGACTCTTCACCTTCTTTATTAGCGCTATTAAATTTGCTTGTTCCAACTTTTTTTAGTTGGGATTTGAAATTAGTGTTAGATTTGGTGTCGTCCGATTTCTTTTCGACGTTATTACTATAGGTGGTTTTTCTTAGGCTCGCCTTCAAATCTATAGGTGAAACGGTTTGTTTGCCACTTTGAGCTGATTTTGGCTCGATTCTCCTCTCCGCTATACGGAGCACTTCCATGTTAAGACTCTCCGAGAGTTCGGAGACGAGTCGCGACGCCGGGTCTTTGAAGGACGTATGCATTTCGATAACATCGAGAGTGGGATCCAATTCTTCCAGTTTTTGTTTCTTTTTGTCGGCACATTCTTTTATCTCGGCGACGAGTTTCAGCTCAAGTAATTCTTTCATGACTTGTTTGGCGGGTTTCTCGTCTCTGTCGGTACGATCTAGTGCGCTGTCCTCGAGCTGATCGGCGGTGCTAGTGCCGGCGTCGCGGCAGCACTCGAGGGGCGGCGGGGGTGGCGGAGGCTGCACTGTGTCCTCCGGTGGAGGCGGGAGATCGTAAGGTGGTGGAGGGAACTCTAGTTCAGCGATTCGTGGGCGCGGTTTGGCCGGGCTATTGAAAGTACGAAGGGGTTGTGTGGCTCGGGCAGCGCGTGGTGAAGCGGGGGCGGGGGCAGGGGCGGTGACTCCCCCCGACGAGTTTGAACGTATCATGTGGGGTTGGGCCCTGGCCGTTCTTGGAGAAAGCGAGCGGGCTTCGTCCTGCATAGGCTCGCGGGGCCCGCTAGGGGCTGCGGCGCCGGTGCCACCGCCGCTCTGCCGCAAGGACTCCAGGTAGGCGCCGATGCGAGCGCCTTTCGGTAATGTGCCGTAACGGTTAATGGCACGTTTCACGTTATGTACCTCGAGTGCCGCTACTACGACTCCCGTGTATCGCTGTAATTAAAATAAGTTATGTGATGTTGAGAGATTATGAGAAAATTATATACTTCCTTTTCCTTCATTCAATTCAATAGAATATTGTCAATGACGTATGAGAAAAGCTATTATTTGAAAGACGAAAAGAAAGTCCATGTTAATAATATAAAAAAACATAAGAGGTTTACCATAGGTTCGAGGTCCTGGAAGTCGTGGTATTGCGGCTGAGCGTGGTGGTGGCGTCGCTTTGGGCGGTGGCGATAGTCAGCAGGCGCGCCGGGCAGGCTAGCGCCAGCCGACTCATCCGTGTCTGGTGTTGCTTCCGCTAAAGAGCCCTCCGACGACGCCTCGCGCCCACCACCGCGCCCCCCACCTGTACAACACTCTACTTGGTACACACAAATAACACTCAAACGTCGATTAAATCGTATTTTCAATATTAGGTTTCAATTCTAATTAGTGTATTTATAAACATTAACTCTTTGACGACATTACTATAAATTATGCTAACTACTATTATTAAGCAATACCCCATAGACTAAAAACTGTATTCGACAAATAACAATGTAACAGCAAACATTTCTATCGTTATTTATTATCACACTCAAAATTTAATATCAATGTTCAGTTTTCGTTCATATTAAGTTTTAAATAGTACATACACAACACATAATAACTTTAAAATGCTATTTTATAAGAAAATAATATAAAAAAAACATACACAAAGCTAGCACAACTCTACAAAAAATATACCGATATTGCGACAAAATAATTTAAGCTTTGGAGAAAAGAATATGCGAGTGAATGAAATGCAAGATTTAAAAAATCACGCATCTAAAAGAGTCGGGTACATAGGATGCAATGAAGGAGCGTCACAAGCGGCCACTAGAGTGACAACATATTTAATTTAAAATAAATTATATCGAAGACGTCCACGCAACACGGGCAGAAGGTTAGGCCTTTTCAATCCCTCATGTAAAAAGCTGTTATACTTTCAAAATAAAGAAAAAATATTTCCTTATTAGTGTGGGTTATGTTAAATATACAATCTATGCAGAGCCAGTCGAATAGATTGCAGCCTTAAAACTTAAAATCCATGACGTGTTTAACAAAATAGACCCACCATTTGGGATAGTTACTCTTTCCAATACAAAATAAATGAATAATTTTTGTTGTTATTGATGTAAAACACAATAGTTCTTGTTGAAACACCCTGTATGTATATACTTATTTGTTATATTGGCATATTATAAGGATGGTACGCGGCTAGGAGTTTTATATGTACGAAATGACGGATCGTCATGGAACACGAAAACACACATAGCGGGAATAGGGCAGAGAGTGGTTATTATAAATTAAGATCGTGGTTAGGATAGATAAAAAAAGCACGAAGAATTACAAATGCAAACATGCTTTTTTCCGATTTAGACAGCACGTTTTATAAATTACGAGTTGGAAAAGCATTTTTGATGTAGAATGCTTGGCGAACAATCGATTTGTAACACCATTGCACAGCAGGTGTACAATGTATCAAGGCTAAGTATCAACATGGCAAGATTCGTACCTTGTAAGAGGCATGATCAAATTATTCGTAGGAACGTATAAAGCAACAACTAGGCAAGACGAAGTCGTATTGCGTGGCGTATCTGTATATAAAAAAAAATTTAGCGCGCACGTCGGTCAAGAGTACAAAATGGAAAATGTCTATGCTTATTTTGCATCTCTAATACTATAAAATATATAGCATAATATTACTGATTATTTGCGTTTCCCTAATTCATTTCACTTAGCAATGGTTATGGATAAATAAGAATGGATTATGTATCGAAATGAATATTGGAGACCATCAACATTTTATTGAAAGGACTGAAACTACTGTACGTAACAAAATAAATTGCAATCCTGACAGACGTGTCCGTTTATTCTATTTATGAACAACTAGTTAAGATTATATTTAAACCTCGATTAAGTGGAATATATATATACATATATATTTTTCGAAATCTATGGACTTAAAACTTCAAAAAATACAAGTATCAATACGGTTTATATAACATAGGTTTGTCTATACCCGAGAAACTTTTCGTATACTTACAAAATGTTTGAACCTATTGCTATACACCTGAGCGAGCGGAACAGACAAAAAACGCTAGTTTAAAAGGATGCTTATTTTTATTTAATATAACATATTTATTTCTTATAAAAATACATAAATTAATATTATTATATATAGCTTCCAATACTATAGCATTGTATATTAATGTCATGTATGTAATATATGCGTATGTGTATGTCACCGGCCGATTGTGAATTTCGTTTAGTTTAAAAATTACCACACCGGCATTATTAGCGAAACAAGAGGAAAAGGTGCGAATATGATATATTAATCTTTATTTTAAAAAAAATTGATTATTAAGGAAAAATTTAAAGTAACATGATGTTAATGTTACAGAATCGGTTAATATTTTAAAAAATATGTATTATAGCGGTTTCCATTCGTTATTAAATTCCATGTTTTTGACAGGTCAATTGTTTCCTCAAGCGACACGTTTCACATATCGCCCAAGTTGTAGGGAGTGACATTCTGGCTTCTCTACTTCGATACTTGTCTTATTTCAAACAATATGCTTACAGAGCAAAAAAAAATGTACACATTTTAAGACGATCAAAGATTTTGAAGGAATGAATGAAATAAAATTAACGAATGAAGTCTGGCACAATGCTGTACTAGTCCCCAATTTAATAGTATAATATAGAAGTGAGAGACGAATATGGCAAGAAAAGCATGTTAGCTAAGTTAATGCCGTTGAGATAGGATTCAAAATTTTTAAATTCGAACTAATATTAAAAATGATCATTGTTTGACAGTCCCATAAAAGACGATTGCATTTTTTTTGTTGTTACAAAAATAATATCGGCGTGTATAATATCTTAAATAGATGTTTATCAAAGTGAAAATAAATTTTCGTCTTCATGATACGTCAAATTGTCAAATGTCAATTCACAATTGTTTAGTGACATATATACATATGTACATAAAACAAATTAACGTAGAGCGGGCTAATGCCAATTACGAATAAACATAAATAAAAATAAAATACATATAATGAAGCAAATAGCAGAAGCGACATTTGAAAAAAAAGGATTAAAATTCGTAACAATAGTTGATATATAACGATGGCTTCATACCTGATGATATGATTTCATGCCGTATGATATCATTACAGGAAAGTAGAATATTCTTTCATTCCAGAAGATTTCAAGAAATTAATATCTTGCAATCATAAAAAATATTCTAGAGATTGTCGGTATACAAACGTAGCATAGGTCGAAATTTTATTTATTTGACGTTTCATCCATACATTTTTGGAAGACCACTGCTGGAATTAGGCAGCTCTCAGGTAGGGATAAACGTTTAATCTTTGATTTAATAAATACTTATTCCCAACGACACGACACGACATTTCATTTCTATATAACTACGATCCATGAGTATGGCGGTCAGATTGAATCTTCCATTAAAAAATGTTTTGAATATTTGTGTAATTACTTTTAGCCTTCCATTACACAATGTGTGTGTTGAACAAACGTGTTTAAATAATCAAGTAGTAATAAGACAATAGCGTCGAGGCAAAAATATTATATTTAAATTATTTAACCACATAGGACCAATTTACGTTTGCTCATATATAGATACATGTGTGCGTCGTAGCTTGGCGTTTGCGGCCCTTCAGTTTGTACTCTGCCTTGCGAAAGTAAAGTTTCTTTAAAGGGTCGGGTAACCCGATTATGATTTTATTTTTAGATGTTCGAAATGATCGTTTACCTTCTAGTGAATTTTACTGAATGCATTTTATTTTGTTGACGTACTTTTAATCAATTGTCAATAAAATCTAATTGGACTAATATTTACTAGTGGTAGTGTAACTTGGTGGTGAAAGATTGTAGTACGACATACAATAAATAGTTTCAGTTCCAGGAGTTGTAGGTTGGACGTTCGCGCGTTTTTATACGCGTGCGCACGAGTGTGTGCATATGTGTACGTACGTACCGTTAAGGGAAGCCAGATCGTCGTGGGCGGCGTGCTCCTCGGCCGCGTACTGTGACTCACGGAAAGAACTGCACGACGACAGCAGGCTGCGGGTTGAAAGGCCGTTACTTGTGATTTGAAATATTGTAAATTTGAAAATTAATATCAGTATATTGATATTAAATAATATATCTTCAGCCAACAGTCGTCCGCCACAAAGATCTGGCCCCAGCCGCCGTAATCCAGTGTACACCCGTAGCCTTCCGTACATAAATAATCGATTCAATCTGTGGGATGCCCACATACCCTGCATTATGCTGTTAATGGCCGCCATTCCAGGACCTTTAGGCCCCATGGGCTATTCGTTTTGCAAGTAATTTGTCCGGCTCATCGCCACTTAAGTTCATCAATTCTTCGGGCATTGTCAGTTACTTTGGTTGTGTTCAACATCAGAAATCTTTTGCTCTATGCACAAGATTTCTGATGTGACCTCAAAAAGAGACTAGAGCATTATTCTCTCCAAAGCCTTTTGAATTACATTGAACCGCTAACTGAACCCACAAGGGAGGGGCTAAGTCTCAGTAGCATAAGTCATCACTAGTCGAAGACGTTCGTCTTAAATCACTGTGTGTCGGGACGAGAAAATATCTCGAAACTCCCAAAACGGAAACGCTGCCCAACCGAGTCGAAAACGGCGATTGCCCTCCTTCTCCAAATTAGACCTTACCTAAATGGACAGTTTGTCCCGGGTAGTCATTCTCGTCAACAAATTCGAGAGTAATCTTCCGATCATTATTGGAGTGGGTAGAGCATGAGTGTTGGAAATAACTTTCGTCTATTACATGTCCCTTTTTGGGACTTACTCGTTCGGAGGCTCTACTGAGGTCGTTTAGCCTCGGTTTCATTCACAGTGTATAAATAAAAATAAATATTCTAGTATATTTAATTAAATAACCTCATTTGTTTTATCATTTAAAAATTGTTTGTTGCATTTGTTGATGTCCTTCGAAGTACTTCTTGATTTAAGATTTAATTTTAGCTTTTACTTAGACTGACCTATTTTTGAACTTATGGTTACTGCTTTTTTTTTCTTAATCAGCGATAAAATTTCTAAAGCTACCTGTACGCCACAATGACGACATAGAAAAACCGCACTCGTTAGATGAAAATCCAGTTGGTCTCACCTTGTGCGTTTCGGGGGTGTGGGAGCCTGTTTGCCACGTCGGTTGGTAGGGCGGCGCATCTGTACCGCGCGCGTTTCAGCCGTGACAGCAATGGACGACACAGGCGCGCCCGCGCTTGACTTCTTTACCGATATCTGCGATGTGATGCCGTGAGCGCCACCCACTTGTAGTTGTTTCTCAACCTCTGTATTCGCATTATAATAGAATTAAAACATGTTTATAAAATTGTATTTATTTATATATTTTTATAAATGATGTTTATTATTTCTCAATAGGATATTTATTAAAGGAAAGTCTAATGGATTATAAACGGAAAGAACTAATCCTTATGGTCGACAATTGATATCAACCACAAGGATTAGTCAAAGGTCATCATCCGTAGCCATTGGCAACGTCACTATGATCCGAATTCAAATTTGTTGACGATCAGTTTTTACATGATTTGTAATCTACAGGGACTTATCAGGAGACATTTTTTCATTGTTTTTTATAACATGACATCAGTTACACTTTGTTGTTAAGTAAGCGATCGAACGCTACTATATATAATTATAAATTCATAGCTAAATGGTACAAAGTATGTGTAC
Organism: Papilio elwesi; assembly: GCA_029849275.1. NCBI lineage: Eukaryota > Metazoa > Arthropoda > Insecta > Lepidoptera > Papilionidae > Papilio > Papilio elwesi. Next base: position 4,901,408 of record CM056717.1, read on the forward strand.
ATAATTTACGCATCCATGGATTAAAAAGGACTACCATCAGGAGGGTGACCCGATATTGACTACCACCGACACATCTTGAATAATAATTGAGATATTATTGAGATAATGCTTCGAATTTATTAAAAGTGAGTTTTGTTGACATCAAAACTCACTTTTGCGTCAATTACTTGCTATATTTTTATACTAACGTAAAACCGTTACTGCATGTTTATCCGTTTTTATATGTTACATACAGAACACAATTTATATATATTAAATACAGAATTAAAGATACAAGAAACAACAGAAGCTAAGATACGGGGATACATCACATCAAGCGTGCAACCCGCTACTTTCAATCTTAAGCGATGATTCACTGTGCAATCCCCAATGAAAGAAACGTCTAATGACGCCTCGAAAGTCATTCGATTCGCTGTTATAGTTAGAAGCTCAATATTTACATTACAATAATAAATACTTATCTATGAAATATTTCAAATATTAAACGGCCCACATAATTTGCAATAATTTTAAGTGAACGGGGGAAATTGTATAACATAACCCGAAAACAATTTAAAATTTTTCAGCTTAAAGGCTTTCAGCTATAATCTTGTTATCTATTACGGGAAACAAAACAAAGCAAATCCCAGAAGAATGTTTCCCAAATCAACGTTCTTATGTAATTAATAGTATCATTTTCTTTTTGCAATAAAATACTCGGTAAAAGGTATTTGCATGCCTCAAAAAAATACTAAATATCCGTACAAATATATAAAAACGACAACAGTGCATATAGCAAAGAATACAACTCTTTGAAAAGACCCAAATAAAATTTAATTTGTTGGTGCATTTGTAATAATACATTGAAAAGAAAAAAAAGAGGTCCCGGTCTCTGTTCAAGACAAACGTTATGATAAATCGAATAGAAAAAAAATGTTCGATGAGTGTATGTGAGTTATACATTAATAAGCAACACAAAGATGCTATAACATCTTTACAATAACAACCATAAAAGATAAAATAGAACCTTCGCCGACATTCCACGATCCTGATTTTTTTTATAAAAATAACATTTCCATTATATTACACATGTTTATGGTTATACCATCCTGTCTTAGTACTGACTAGCCTTCGGATGTTCTAGGATGTTTATAATAAAAATATATGACGCACGTATCAAATATGCCATTCATAGATGCGAAATTCTGTGAACATTATGAAAATTGCAGTAATTTTAGACATCCAGACACGCTGAAATTTTAAGAAATGAAAGCAATCAGCGTTCAGCTTTTATCCACGGCTGGACGCAGATCCTTTCTCTAGAGCGATAATAATAAAAAAGGCATAATAAGATTCTGCCGATGTTCAGGGATTTTCGATATGTTCCTTTATGGTCCAGAACGTGGTTGTTCACTTAAGATTGGGAATGAACTGTTTCTTTTGTCATTTGGCTTCAGGTGGGCATTATCTTTCTTCTTATTTTCTTACGATTTAGTATTATCCATACGCTTCTGCCACCGGAGATAAATTTCTACGTACTCGGCATTCATGAAGGTCTAGCAGAGAATAATTGTCCAGCGATACGCTATACCTGTTGTTGTAATTCACAGAATTATAAGACCCTAGATGTCTATAATATCCTTGTATAATGCTAGCCGCCTACTTTCCCGTATCCACCCTATATTAGCGTAATTATGTAAAATGTAGACTCAATTATTCTAAAACACTATGACATGAACCCAAAGGTGAGAGATTGAAAGAAAAAAATGTGATACTCCGACGATTTTCTCTTTTGTAAATTCCGGTTGCTTAAAATTAACCACTTTCATCATCATATTAAAATGTATTTGTAGGCTTAAATATCAGTTAGTCTAAGTAATGATGGTAGCCGACAATTTTATTTGGAAATTCTCCCAACTCACCCTCGGTGATGGAGTTATCTTGAAACATGTGCTCGAGCGCATGATGTATCTCGCGAAACGAGGGCCTGTCGGCGGGGTTCCATTGCCAGCAGCCACGCATCAGCTCGTAGACGGCGGCCGGGCAACCAGGAGGACACTCCATGCGGTAGCCCTGCAATACATCGCAAATACATTACCTATATCAATAATAAGAAGTTTATATAAGGATTTATTATATTATTATTATCATCAATAGTGTCAAATAAAGTGTAATAAGATTAAAGTAAAGTCAAGCATATTTTTTAAGTATGGCCTTCCTTCAGACGGTTCAACTGAATGCAATATTATATTACACGAAATGAGTTTAAACGCATTCTACTATTACTTGTAACATTTCGTTAAATTAATGCTACAGTAATATTTCTATTATAGACAGTATAGTAATATTTCTATGTTAGATTTGTGTATCTAAATTGCATCTAAGCAGGTACATTGACTTGCAGAAAGTAGCCACTGAATGTATATTGTAAATAGATCAAATTTCATGAAACATCGCCGAACTAAACATGAATTACAACCGCATAGTTGCTCGATTAGTAAACCATCAATAATGAAGTATGTTTATGTGTACAAATAACTAATGGATTAGTGTACGCTGGTAGATCGCTGCCGTGCACCACGTCGTATACAGTCAACATAAATATATACATAAACATTACTACTAGATTTTGGTCTTCATACATGCTGTTTCATTTTTCTAATTATAAAAAAAAGTATGTATTGCCTTTATGGGCCGGCGAATACTCGCTTTTTTGGTGGTTTATTTTGCATGCGATATTACCATCCGCTAACTTCTGGTTTCAGGGTGCCCATTTTTTATGCACAAATGTAATTTTGGTAAAATACGAACTCGACAATAAAAAACCCACATTACTTAGCAGTTTTTATTTATTACAACACAGTTAAGAAAAACGTTATTTTTTATAATTAATGCTACTTAAAGATTTTTCTTCTTCGTATTTTTTTACATAGTATAAAAATAAAAATTAAATTAAATTTCGAACTTGTATTATTTATGTTACGTATAAGTTCCAGCCTTTAATGATCTTAGAAGAATAAACCGAAACACTCCTTCAACAACATTTAAATACAATTATTCTTTAATTATTTCTTTAAATTATATTGGAAATATAAAGATTTCTCAAAGAATTCGAATGTAAAGAATATAGGAACAACCTGTATGTGCTCGCGTGATGCCGAAACCAAAACAAGCATCATTGTTTGCAGTAAAGCTATAAACGCGACACGATCGATCACTTCGTCAGTCTTTCTGCGGGTCGCCCATTAATCGCATCATTGCCGTTTTTTAATTAATAAATTAGTAATAAAAAGTGCAACGACGCTCGCCAACGGAGGCCTATGATGCTGACATCGAAGATTACCTTCGTGTACCTCCTACTAGTAACCCTCATAGTTACAGGTATGTCGCTTCAAGAATTATCAAAAAATATAGATAACTTAATATATTATTCGATTATAATCATTTTTATCGATATTCTTACATCTATACTGATAAATAAAATTGAAGTGTCTGTATGTAATATCAAAATAACATTTCCATACTCAATACGCATGATGTATATACGGTACTTATAACGAAAATACAATTTTTAAAATTTTTGTCTGTCTGTCTATTTATTCCGGGTAATCTCCGAAACGACTGAACCGATTTGGATGGGACTTTTAGTGGAAGATAGCAAATATTGTCGAGATTCAAATAGGCTAATTTAATTTAAGCAAAATAATTAGGGTTCCGCGTGAGTGGTAAAATAACATAAACATTTTTCTATTTGAAGCGTAAAAACCTCTTTAGCCACGTTAAACGACAGTAGGTAGGGGTAAATATTACAGGTTCACGAGATCGACATGCGCAACATGCGTTAGCGACAGCATCAGCAACATGCTTATTGAACTGAAAACATCTTTAACTGCGTTAGACGATTTTAGGTAGAGTTGGTGGTAATCTATTAATAAAATGAAATTGTTTGTGGTAAATGTCAAAATATATTTTGAGACTGATGTTTTACGTTTTATTGTAAAAAATACAATTATAAACTTTTATCTTACGAAGTGAAAAATATGCTTTAATTTAATTCTACGCGGACGAAGTCGCGGGAAATAGCTAGTTATAAATATTATTAAGAAATTTACGGAACTAAAATGATTTAAGTATTATTATTTAAGTAACTAAAGTGAAGAAAGATGGTATCATTTTTTACTTTAAAGGTTTCGAAATTAAGTATTTGGAATATTAATTAATTCATATGTTATTTTAGGGAAACATAAAAAAGCCAAACCGAAGAAATTTGTTTCACCATCAACTAAAGGCATCCAGTGTTACAATTGTTTATCATTCGACCACCCCGGCTGTTGGGATCCTGATCATCCGGACTATGCTAATATAACTGCAAGTACCAAATTAATGTTTAAATAAATTGATTTAATCTGTTAAAGGCAAAACTAGACTTTTAAACATTTACAGGTTCCACACATTGACTGCTACATTCCTGGGATGGCATTTCTATGCATAGTTATAACATCAGAATCGGCAAAACTAGGTAATAGTTGTATTTAACTAATTTTAATTAATATTTTAGATTATCAAATTTTATCTTATGGTATATATCAAATTTTAATGGCATGTTTTAATTGACAGTTGAAACAGGTCAAGAGATTGGCCCCGTACGAGCTCGAACGTGCGTGCCAGCTAAAGATTTCTCAAAGAAGTCGGTGTCATATTCGATGTGCAGTAAACTGAGTAAAGAATTATCCGCGTCGGAGATATTCTCGAGGATAGCAGTCAGTCGGCCGCAGTGCACGCTATGCAAGAAACATCTATGCACCGACGCCGTCCATTGCTAGACTATTCTGCCTCATCAACGGAAGTCATCGCCCAATTATCAGGTTAATGTATATAACGGGTCGTGAAAGACTGTGCCGCATGCATTGTTTGAAAATATTTAGAAACAACTATATCAGCTTACAACTCAAAAGCAAGGACTGTTAAATGTTTGGAGTTAACTAGGATAGGTAATCGTTTTCTTTGTTTTGTACAAAGATTATAAGTAAAGTGTGTGTTTGATACAAATGTATATTTTGTGCAGTTGCGAGCATGAAGAAACTCACAATTGCTTTATTCTTTTATGAAAATATTAAAGATGCATCATTGACGGTGCCATAAAATGATCATAGAATAAAAATACTTCGCCCGTTAATAGTAATAATAATGTAAGCTTTTCAAGAGTGTGTAAATGCTCGTAACTATGATTTAGATTGTATTTTGTTTTTCGAAAATTGTGAATAATAATGTATATTGCAGGAGCGGTACAAGATTTCTTTTTTTTTATCGTAGCAAGGCAATCGAGCACGGGTCATTTTGTTATCGCGTTGTTTGATTTTCTCGCTGATGTTGTAGTTCGCGTCTTACACAACATGTTTGAGCAACAATGTGCAAATTTCTCACGTCAACTTTTTGTTTGTAAAATGTTTCATTGTTAAGTCAATTTGTGGCATTCCAAAAGTTAAGGGATTGCTGTATTTTTCGATAATTGTTAACAACATGTTTATGGGTACTTTTTAGTAAATATGGTTAAAATTACTCTTTTTTATGTTTTTCATTTTTCACTCTTCGATCTCATTCAGTGTTGTGTCGACGCGAATAATCATCTTATAATTTAGTTGTCTAAGGTTATTTAATAATATAAGTATTACAAAAGTACGTGTGAAAATAATGATTAAATAAAGGCGAGTTTGAATTGAATGTTTTAATAAATTAAATAGAAAATATTTTGGCATCAGGTATGAAATTTAATTTAAAAAGTTAATGATTAATTTGGGTACATAAAAACCCACCACCAATATTAATCAGTTTATTCGAAACATTTTAGTTTCTTACTTTAAATATTTTTTTAACAATCAAAAGTTAATAAATATCAACTATTTTTAAATGGCACGCGCAAAAAATATACATAAATCTCTCTTACATCAAATTTTAAAGTTGAAAATAATATTTGTTATTTTTTTAATCCAAATGATAGACAAGCGCTTAAACACCTTCCGACTCCCAATCAACTTTTCACGTCACCTCATTGTAATTTTTTACTGCAGATATGTTATAATTATACAAAATCCCATGTCACGTGTCACAAATACAGCGACAGCAACATTCACACATGTCAAATGGTGTAAATACGATAACGTAACTAATATAATAAAAAGAAGACAGACAGATAGTGTTTGTCATTGTGAATATGAATAGATGATGTAAGTTAAAAAACATCCCAATCGGGAACGCTTTCGAGTCTTCAATTTTGGCGAATGGCATGTCTGCAACTTTTATATTACAATATCATTGAGTTACTTCCAATATGTTACTACAAAAATCGTATATTAAATATGAAATATAGTAGGCGGAATAGTAATTAATATAATTTATTAACAATTACATTAAACAATAAGTTGCACTGAAATATAGATCAGTAAGTATGAATAAGTAAAAGTTATTTTTAATCTTCTTGTAACGTATTTACTTAGGCATTGAATGACGCAAATAAGTTTTCCGAAAGAAGAACGACGAATCTTTGATTGCTTATAACATTTGATGTTTGATATTTGACATAGCTTATACCCGAGCAATTGATTCTTACCTTACATTCGATATTAAATATTTATGAATTTATAACAAATTAAATTGAAATAAATATAAAGTAACTCTTGAGGAGCCCCAATATCCACATTTATACCTCGATTTACTTAGTGGTAACAACAACTAATAGCCAAACATCATAATGAATACAATGTAGGTATTTTTTGGCAATTGGATTGCATAATTGTACATCGTTCCATTGTGAATTGCGCTTTAACAATTATTAACAACCTTGGGTGTAGTACAATTTATATTTACCCCCCGCCTTCTTGTTGATAGATCGATCATCGCCGTCGTAAAAAGGCGTTGAAAAAATAGCGATAGGAATAGTATAAGAAATATTAAGTAACTGAGAAAAAACTAAGTACTTGAAAATAAAATAGGTACATTATGATTTAAAAAAATTGAAAATAAAAATAATAATCAGGTAGATTTGTACTAAAACCTAAACAATGGGCATTAGACTCAAAACCAATACTAATATAAAAAAATAAATACAGAGTTTTAAAAAAATGTTGTGAAAGGAATTCATACCCTCGAAGTAAAATGTCTTCTTTTAAATTGAAATTTTTTTTTAAAATTTGATTTTTTTTTGAAAAGAAAGTTGACAATGATGAAGGTAATTCATTAAAATCTAAAAAATAATTGATGAGGTCCTAGGTACCAATCATAACACCACTCTCCTCATCAACCTAGGGCATTGATCAAACTCAAAATAATTACCAATATAACAAAAAGATTTGATGAAAAATTGTTAATAATTGAACGGTTTTATTAAAAATAATGGTTATAATGACGTAGATAATGCCATAAAAACAAATTAATCACTTCCCCAACTGTCTTGGTAAATTATACACCAAAATGCCTTATGTATTATATATATATATATATAAATAACTACATTTGTCATGCCCTTTTACACGTCTTGAACTTTTACCCAAAATTATATAGTCCTGTATGTCCTGACCCTATACACGGACTGGCATAGTGGCGTTTTCGTACAAACACCTCCGCGCTGCGATGTACCTATAATCGATTTGGCACCGCTGGAGAGATTGCAGTACCACCCAGTTCTCGAGCGAATCAAAGGCTTTTTCGTAGTCCACAAACGCTAAGCATAGTGGCAGGTTAACTTCCTCAGTCTTCTGTATAAGCTGCCGCAACGTATGTATGTGATCCACGGTACTAAAGCCTTTACGGAACCCGGATTGTTTGGGAGGCTGGAAGTCGTCAAATCTGCGAGCGAGACGATTCGTAATGACCGTCGAAAACAACTTGTAGACATGGCTCAGAAGTAAGATGGGCCTGTAGTTCTTCAAAAGAGCATTATCATTTATAACATGCTGTCTCTTAAAAATCGAGTAATTTAAATATACATACCTTTTCAAGCATGTGATAGACCTCGGCCAAATCGACTCGAGGATAGGGAGACATTCCATATGTAGCGATTTCCCAGAGTAGTATCCCGAAGGCCCACACATCGGACTTAGTGCTAAAGGTGTTGTAAGCAAGTCCCTCGGGAGCTGTCCATTTGATGGGGAACTTGGCGCCAGCATGGGCGGTGTAAGTGTCGTCGCGCATCAGTCGAGCTAATCCGAAGTCTGCAACCTTCACTAAATGGTTCTCGCCTACGAGGCAGTTGCGTGCGGCTAGGTCCCTGCCAATTAAAAATTGTGTATTAAATTAACGAACATATTATCTACCGACTTCCCTTTGTTACCTAAACTAAGACTGGCAACGCATCTTTAAATTATAAAACTATTGTGGTTCTTAATAAGTAGAGGAACTGCTTGAACATTTTTTTTAAACCAAAAATATAAAGTAAGGATTGAAGTAAATAAATTTAATTTCATATTTTAGGGCAAATACTATGTTTAAGATTTAAAATAATATTATGAATAAATAAAAATTAAATATTTACACGTGTTTAACATTGGTCATACAGCTGACCACGCACAATGACGCTGCGAAATAATGAAGTACGTAAGGATTATACAACGTACCTGTGAATAAAAGACCGGCTCTCCAGGTAGCTCATGCCGGAAGCGATCTGTGTTGCCATGTACATGAGAACCACGGCGTCGATGTGCTCGCGGCTCTCAGTTCGAAGGTAATCAAGCAGGTTGCCTCGGCTCATGAACTCCGTGATGATGAAGAAAGGGGGCTCACGAGTGCACACCCCGAGCAGCTGCACCAAGTTGGGATGTCGCATCTCCTTCATTATGGCTGCCTCCTCGAGGAAGTCTTTCAGCGCCATTGTGTCATCCTTCAGAGTTTTGACTGCTACCTGTAAAATAATCCAAAAGGTCATCTTACGACTTATCAGTGGATTCAATTGAATTGTAAAATTAATAGATACTAGATAGATTGTTAAACTATTAAGACATAATTTGAAAGCTACTAAGTAGTACAAATAGATTTTGTGATGGAAGTGTAATGTGGCCTTGAGCACTCTAAAGCTTCTTCGATGGCATTCTATTGATGTAGGAGAGACTTTACATCGATCACCCCGTGCTCTACTCTTTGTCAGTTGAAAATGCTTTTCAATCCAAATAACATTTATTTAGCTAAACTTTTGGCACCAAACAAAAAGCGAATAGCGATTGCCATCTATGTTTATCCTTTATTCTGGCAAGGTTAAAAGATGTACGAGATTTACTTAAGTAGTCATGTGTAAGGAAAGCGTATATCTTTAGTAATATACCTCAGTCTTGGCGCACTCTGAATAATTAACAGAACAGAATTCATTCAGGATAAAGAATAAACCAAGTGAATTCAATAAAAAAAATAAGCCTCGCACAATCCAGTCTCGTCGCGGGAGATCTTTCTTGCGGTTCTTAGAAGAGGCCTACGGCCTACGTTATGCTGTCGATGTCATTCGGCCCATGATAATGACGCAGATGATTTAAGAAAAGTGCTTATCGTAAAAAGAAGAGTTAAAAGTCTGTTACTAGACTAGTGCGGAATTGTAGCACTAAACATTTACTATATAAAAACTATTAAAAAGCGAATGGATAAAAGTTTATATAAAATTATTACGGAACTGCTATTTTAATAACAATACATGATGTTTCACTGTTGTATTTTCTAAATGTAAACTGAAGTGTCGAATCCACTGGGAACTCTCTTTTACGATTGATGTAGTTACATGACCAAACTATGATATACGAGGACAATGATATAAATAATGGTACCACAGAAGGGTTGTATGATATGAGATTATTTACGTCGGGTGTATTATCATCAACTTTGTGTTAAGCGGAAATAAATTATTCCAATTTCTACGTTGAGCGGGCTTTACCGAGCCTGTGTAAATATTGGTTAATCAATTTTATTCCCCTCCTTTCTATTATAATTAACATACGTATGTCACACATGTTCACATAATTCCATGAAGACGAAAGAATGCGCTGATTCTACAGGAAAAGGAATTAGCGCTGGAATATTATCACAGAAGGGATAAATGCCGATCAGCATTACGTAGTATATAATAACGACGAACCAAACGAGAAGAACAGTTTTCGCGACATTTGATTATCTCGGACTTGGAATTGTCTGTGTCTACAATGACAAAACAAGATTTAAGTACAATAGTGGTAGAGCCCGTAACAACATTTGTTGCATCAATAGGCCAACTTGACCGGTGAAATACCACGACCTCACATAAGACTTTGACCAGAGAGGAAATAAATAGAAAATATCATTAAAGGTAAGCAACGCAACTTCAACTCATTAGCTTGTTGCAGATGCCTATGGGCAGCGGTCGAACCGCTTGCTCGTTTGCCACCACATTTTTGCTTTATATAATGGAATGTAAAAAATATATTATTTCCGGGGAGAGTTGGCGTCAGGCAGGCGGCCGGTCGTGTAAACTGTAGCCAAAACCGAGAGTGGGGAAAGGGCAGGGAGAAATTGATATATAAAATTTATTTTTCTTAATTCCTTTTATCATTTTGATGTTATTGTGATCCGCAACAACTACAAGAGTTCCACATGTTTCGTCACTCTTTTTCTAGAAAAATGTTTTTAAGCAAATCTTGATTGAATCAGATCAGTGACGCAAAAGTATTACTACTTCACCTATGTACGTATTATTTGAGGCCGAGGTACTTTACTCGGCAAATCAGCACATACTTGCAACAGCTACTCCCGCGACTAGCTGTACTGCGAAGATTTAAACTATGTGTATTTTTTTTTATATGAAAAAGGTGGCAAACGAGCAAGCGGATCACCTGATGTTAAGTGAGCGCTGCCCATACAACATCAGGCAACATCCGCAACAGGCCAATGTGTTGCAGATGCGTTGCCTACCTTTAACCCCCTCCCCATCCTATCCTCTTCCCCTTCCTGTCCTATCCTTATTGGGAAAGGGTGGGAAGGGGAAGAGGACTAAAATTAGGCCTCCGGAACCTCACTCGTCAGACGAAACGCAGAGTACTTCTACTTCACGCCTGTCTTCTGTGAGGTCGTGGTATTTCACCGGTCGAGCCGGCCCATTCGTGCAACAGATATTGTTGTTGCGGGCTCTACCACTGTAAAAACTGTCTTAGAACGGATGGGATTCTCTACTTTAAAATTTAAACTTACAGTTATGTTTCCTCGTTTCCATGCGGCTTCGTAGACGTCACCGTACTGTCCACCGCCTAGCTTGTGTTTCATTACGATGTCGGTGCGGTCGATCTCCCACTCGTCGGGCGGCGCGAGCGGGAACACCGTGGGTTTGTTTCGTTTCGGCGCCGGGTATAGCAGCTGAGTAATCAGACCGTCACCCAGTACGGAATGGTGATGAACGAGCTCGGCGAGTGTGCCGAATTTCGATTCAGACGTTACGTACACCTGAGGAAATTATATAAATATTTCAAAACATTGTGCGAATCTAAAGCGCACTTGAAGTAATAAAATTTTGAATTGATATATCGTAGTGATAAGGTGAGATAATCTGTGAGAAAATCTAGTTATAATGTATGATATGTATCTAAATAAGTCCATTACACACACGGTCAATTTAACCTTTAGCTTATTATCGACATTATTTATTGTAGTTTTATTAATGTGTCCAAAAAGCAATACCTTTCCATCGGAGTCCTCGTTGATACGATAGTGGTAGACGCGACCTTCGTAACGAAGGGAGATACTTCTCTGGCCTGGACTAGACTCTGACTCGCGTACCTGTAACAAGACAATTTAAAATATTATCATTAATGACACTGAACAGATATTGCAATCGTATTCAAGCAGTATGAGAAGAATACAGTGTCGAGTCAACAGTATTTTATTGAGGTTCGATCTAAGTACCAAACAAACACTGTCTTTAAAAACTTCTTTAATGCTGTAGTGCCTCAGCAATGCTGAAGGTTGGCTGCTAACTTAGCAAATGTGTCCTAGTTCAATGTGAGTCGAAACAATTCCTAATTTGATTCAAGTGGCAAAAGACCAAGCGATTTAACTGATGTTCTTCAACGACCGCTACCCATAAACGAATGCGTCTACAGTCTTTAAGTAGGAAAGAGATGGATGAGTAAATAAAGGAAAAGAACGAAGAGGGATAAGAAAGAGAATCAGATATCCTATTAAATCAACAAATAGTCAATTTATTTACGCCCGTCTTTTATGAGTTCACGGCACTTCTTGGATAGAAACAACAAAGCTGCTATGTAGCAGCACCATAGTTAAATATTTTTTAGGAATATCATCACATAAAAGTCCCACTTAATAATAGAAAGGGAGAAAGTAAACATTTACCAAGAAGCTGCCATTGATGCCAGAAGACAGCAGGTACTCGGCAGCGTTGCGAGATATCGGTCCATGGTACCATGAGTGTTTCTCCAGCGAGTTAACAGGCGTGACGTAGTTGCTAGGCACCCAGCCCACGCGACCACCGGACAAAGTGTGTGCCTCACACCACTCGCCGCTCTTGTTGTAGCTCATGATCCTCACCTGTTCTCCTGCAAAAAGAAATGTTCTCAATTGTACCACTACTTTACAATTATTGTATTATTTAATCAGATATCACATCACACATAAACCGTATCTATTGGCGCAACTTGCATCAACAATAGTTAACACGCAAATTGCTGCGAGGAGGAGGAGGACGAAAAAAATTCCACAATTTAATTCAACGGCACATTATTACAATAGCCAAATCATTCATTCGTTACATCATTAAATATTACGAATATAAAATATTTTACATCTCTTAATAGTGCGTCATTGTCCGCATGCACAGCGCCACGCAACTCCATTTTCAGTTGTTTAGCCACTGTAACAACTCTCAGTACTCTTCTCTCAGTAGCTTGCAATTAAACATATTTTGGATTATGATAACGGTTTAAAGCAGAAGAATTCATATGAATGAATAGCATGTAGACATTAATTAATTTATTAGGTTTTACGTGCTCATACGTTGTCAATTTAATTCTACGGAAGGAAATGAGAATGATTACATAACTTGGGATGCTATTGCGACTGATCATAAGAAAGGTTATGGTCAGGTGTCTAAAGCACTCGGGTTAGCAAATTAAAAAAAGAGAAGATAAACACAGATGTGACCATTTCTGTTAAAAAGTTTATTTCATAAAGTTAACATTCATAAATAAAACAATAATTACCAACGTCAATTAATGGTTACAACACTATTGCGACAATGGTAGGTAAATACTATCTAAATAGGTTAAATATAGAAATATCAACCGCATTAATTAAAAATATTAAATAGGTGATCATATGTGCGAAATGTCCTTAACGATGTAACCAATTACAGAATTCACCTCGGTAATTGAATCGGTCGCGTTGCCGTCGCACCCGTAGGGCTGATCGCTATCGAATTATTAATGCATCACATCTAACTCGATGAAAAGCACTTTGCTATGATATATTAAATATGTTGATGCTACTTAAGCTTATTAACATTATTAATATATTTAATGTTATGAACTAGTGATGTTTGTTTTGATTATGACGAACTTATATATTTTATATACTAGTTGACCCGGCAAACTTAGATCCGCATTAAAATTACATTGTTAGCTGACATCGAAGCACATTGTAAGCAGTGAGAGAAACGAGTGGGGTGGCGTGGGGATAGTCGCATCAACCGAGTCCCGTCATCACTGAGAGACCCGCGCTTGAATTTGTTTTCGCGTGTTTATTTTTATTTTGCAATTATTCCTAAGATTAATTTATAAAGTGTAATGGATAATCATAATGTGCATGGAATGCTTAAGGTAACTAACACGTTTACAACGTTGGTAAGGATTTATACTGTACCCGTCATCATACGTGACCACTATTTAAAAGGTTATAATATGGTATATAATATGGGTAGTACGTTGTCCTTAAAAGATGGATATGCCATCGCGAATTTTTCGTAGATCTTTTTAAGGTTCCGTAGTAACCGGAAAGCGACGACGTAGAGAAATGATTATTTGAGATTTCGAATTGGACACATGACACCTGTTAGGCCAATCTTTAAATTAACTCCTTTTTATAAAATATTTTATTTTTTTAGAAAAAGATTGTACACCTATACTAAAACATGTCTAATTGCAAGTTATTGTTATTCGTCGTAGCCAATATATACTTAAGTTGATAATATCATTAAAGGTTCTGAATAATACACGGTAATATTTTAATCACATAAGAAGCGCATTGATTTCACTACAACTTGTAAAATAAAATTGTTTCCTTCTGCATGGGTCAAATTAAAACCTAAAATAAATATAATCTTTTTATAGAATAATGGGGCAAACGAGCAAGGGGTCACCGAAATTTAAGCGGTAACCAACAACTCACAACAACAATAGACTGGTACAACATAAGAGGAACTACCAAGACTCTGCTAGGATTTTCTTAGAAAATGATGGAGCTGTACTGAACTGTTAAATATTTATTTAATTAAATTTCACCTATCTTCAAATGCCTCAGAATTCTACAAAGTACGTCATCTTTTCAGAACTTGTATTTTCTAGATATGAAAAGAATATATATAAAATATATTTTAATAAAATATATAGAATAAGAATATAAAAATATATTTAACTTTTTTCCAAGATCCCGCTAAAAAAGCGTAGATAAAGTTTTAAAAAGAAACTATTGAAAGCCGTCTGAAAGGATAAAGACTTGCGTAATTATACGCTTCAGCACAGGCATCGCCACTATTTCTAAAGTGAAAACTTCTTTAGTCGCGTTAGACACTAATTGGTTGGAAAAAATCTGTTGTAAAAAAAGAACCTGTCAACTCAACCATACTCAAGAGCTCCGGTTTGGAGGACTCTCTCCACAACTCTGCAGTCCTCACCCTTCAGCTCCGATTGCCGACCTGGCCCATTAGACAGATATCGGGCTAATGCTTGGCAGCCTTTCTTCTTTCAACAGGCGTATTTAGCGTTTATGCTCCGAAATCTGTCTATTTAGCAGCCGATGCCATTCAGAATTCTAAGGGTGCATAATCATTTCTGCCTTTTCTGTTCAGGAGTATGGTTGAGACGTACAGTGGGTCTTAAAGAACTTAAAACCCGCCGGCTGAACAGCATGCACGAAACCGTCATTTAGGTCGTCCACGCTACTACGGGGACAGTTAAACCTGTGAGTTTTGAGCTAAAAGCTATGGGGATTTTGGATATGTATTGGTGTTGGTGGGAGCGTAGACTTTATCAGCCGACTTAGCTCGAGTCTTATGTTGATATTCAATGTGCCACGGATTATTCGGTGATTGCCATAATATTTGCGAATGTTGAGTGAAATGTGCGAATATTTGCTTCTTCTTCGACATGATAAAGTCTATGACTATCCCGGTGGTTCCGACGATCATATTCAAACTTGTGTATGACCTTCAGCGAATACCATTTGGTTTAACCGAGTATAAGGTTTGCCACCCTAGTCGACACTCTCGATTTTTACAACGTAGTTCACGAGATACTTTTGGACGATAAGCCCGACACCACCTTGGCCATGATGGTCGCCCTCCCGAAAGTTTTCGGACTTCCTTCTACTTTCTTCGGGCTTCAGACAATCCTATTATATACGTAACTTGTTCAATACTTCTTGCAATTCATCGATCCTCTCGTCCGTCCGCAGTGTGCGCGTGTTTAGTTTTGACAGGGCCAATTGTCGTCAAGTGTGAAAGCCGGTCTTTTCTGGGTATTCTCGGCACCCCCTGCGGGGGAAGGGTACTGAGTGCCAACGATTTCTTGTTGCTATTTGGGCATGTTTTGACCGTAGTTTGTTCCACCGTACTAAAAAGGACGCTGCTGCCCATCCTTTGGTGGTTTCTGAACGCAGTTTAACGACTGGTTACCGGTCATTAATAGATGTCATTAATAGAGAAATAAAAAAGATTTGGATGTCTTATATCGTACCTTAATCCACCACGAATCTGAATAACGACCTACATAAAGACATAATTTCCGTAATGACACATTGAAATAAATAGAACTGAAAATGCCGGAACAGTGAACGGACGGCGCTGTTTGAAATTTGTCAACTGCACACATCGCTTTGACTCTTCGAGCGCCTTTGATGCAAACTATGTCGCTGGAATTTTCCAGTGACAGCCACTTCAGCACCGTTTCGCCGAATAAACTTCATACAGTTTAGAAATACTCGGATAAAGTTCCTTCTTGCGGGAAAACCAGACCAGAAATTACCAGAGCCAGAAATTATCAAAGACCAATACAAAAGCGTTGGGCAGGTTTTTTATTTCATATTTATACGAGCTACCAAATAAATAAAGTTGCCATAAGTGTCAAAAACCGTTATATATATTTTTTCTTTCTCTTTTTTTCCCGCGTAAAAATATGTCTGTTGGATACTTCTCTCATAGGGGTATAGCTAGAAAGTATTGCATTCAAGTACATTATACCCCGCCGGTGCTAACGGTCAGTGGCGGTCAGTGAAAGACAAATCATTTGCTGGGCAGTAGCTTCTTACCTAAGTTTCTTCAGGTTAAGGCTCAGGTTGAATACCTCGGTGCTAAGTCATTTTTAAATTAAATGTCTCGTCACATATACTCCGATTATAAATTGCAATGGTAAATGAATTGCTATATATGAATATTATGTGGACACTTACTTAAACATTAACCTTTATATGAAACCAAACATAAGTCAAGTTTTCGTGGATTTCACAAATAAAAATCTTATCCAATTCGTTTCAAGAAGTAGTTTAAAAAACCAATTAGTGAAGAAACAGTAACAACCATATAATTTTTTTTTAAATTATACAATAGTGTGAATTTTATAGGGTTTTTTAATCAGTATAAAATTAATTTAAGATAAAAATCAACAGAAAGTGAAATTCCTTACGTTTCCATTCATGTTATTAATCTTCAGTTATTGTCTATAATTTTGTTTTGGTCTTGATTACAAAAATTACTTATTGTGTACAGTGAAACAATGGCTGTCTAATTAAAACTCAATTACTTAAATTTACTTTAATTTCCTTTCAGCAAGTTGATTTTACACCAAGTAGTGAGGACCAAGTAACCAACCAGTAAGCTCCAACAAGTGAGGTCGTCGCTCTTACTAGTAGCAGTCCGTCTTACACATCGTTAGCCGGTAAGAGGTTACCAACCTTTTAAGTGATAATTTTATGTGAGATAAAATAAAAAGATATTTCAATGATTAAAAATAAACAAGTAATTGAAACTTCATTAAACTTGCATAAGTGAATTTGTTTTAAAACTTCACTAAAATATTAAACTATTTGGTGGTTCAAGGAACACTATTATCGGTATATTCTTGTATCGGATTATATATCTGGTGCCCTGATAAGAATGATAGGAAAAGAAATAAAACAATAAAAGTGTGAAATAATAAATTGATTCGGGGTTTATTTTGAAGCTATATTTATGCCATTCTATTTAGAATGTCACATCATATAAATCATCCTCTTCTTCGCTTTGACGACTCTCTCCGATATATGCGACGTTATTCCGGCAATCGTCTTCTCGATTGTTAGCCTCGAGCTGATTCTAAGTGGTTACCTTATTAGCGTAGACTAAGGACTTGACTTAGCCCTAGAAAAAATAATCGAGGGAAGTCAAGTAGCATGATCGCGGCGGCCAATTGATAAGCTCTAGACGCTAAATGACCCAGTCGCCAATAAACAGTGAACGCAAATGAAGCATGAAAGGAAACCCCTTTTTTAATTTCGGGGTATTTGTTAATCCAAAAAGTATTTAGCAATTGTCTACAACTACCACAACACGTTCGCTTCGCTCGCTAAGCTCGTGCATATGATTCTACATTGAACCTAAAACGCAAGGAGTGACTATGCAACCCTAGCGTCGCGGTTTTGTCAAATCACTATCACTTGTGCGTATGGTCTATGTTCAACCCAATCAATGTGTAAAGTATTAAGTTGACATACGTTAACGTGTCACACTAAGCTTTCGTTCTGGCTCTATACATTTTTTCACCCTACAACAACATTAATTACGTACAACTATACTGGCATAAATTTAACATATTATTTAAATATGCTTTTGTACAAGTTACTATATGGCTAATTGATAGTTTCGGATTCATATGTCTTGCATATAATATACTACTGAAACTTGACAAGACGAAAGAATATTGAACAACGAAATCCTTAATTGATTATTAACAATAGTTCATCTATATTAGATACGTCAATGAGCTTGGAGGGACAAATGTAGTAGAACTTTGATACAGTAAATGAAATCAGTTTCCACATTACATATAAATACTTAATGGCTAATCACATGTTTGATTATTACATCCAACGTCAATAAGCTACGGTACGGAGACATAAACACTCCTAATTTGACTGGAGCACCAGCGATAATTAGAAAAATGTTAGCTTAAAGCACTTTTATTCTGATGTATAAAAACACATCCATTTAATAAAGTACCCCAAAGTGGCCCTAGGAAAGATTATAATGAAATATAAACGTTTTTAAATGTTGTACTTGAAACGTAATTTAAATGATAACTCATTTAGTATCAATCTAAATCGTAATTGGGTATCAGAGCATCAGACAAAATTTAGATGCATGCCACCTACAAGCATTGACCAAACATTCCACCGTCGCAAATTAGCCCTCGGATTTCATCCGTAGATGGATTGGTATAGAGGTGTATGAATGGTATATGAATGTACCCATTGTTATCCACGGTTAAAATTTGGACAGACGCCTTGTTCGAATGCACATATACAAATCAAAATTATCATCGAATGGCAATGTCATGAAGCCCTCGTAATAAAAACGGTCTATTAAGCGGATGGAAAAAGGTAAAGAACAGAAAAAGATTTCTAACTATTACATTCAACAGAAATTCATTTCATTTTATATTGCAACAGATTGTGGAGAGCAAGTTGGACGAATAAATAAAAACGATGGAATAAAATACATAGTTATAGCGCAGTCGTCATTGTTCCGTTTCTGCTCGACAAATCAATAGTTGTTCATTGAACAGTTGGAAAGGTCATTGATACAATTGTTTCAGGAACTGTGACGGTAAAATTGTAAAGCATACATTACAATAAAAAAATGGAGTTACGAGATGTGCCACTTAAGCCAACCTTATGCTTTTAAAATATGAATACACGGATACTTGTCGATTTTATCTGAAAATGAAATTGCATTTTAGGTTGATATTCCCCGAGGAGAGGTTTCCATCCGTCGTTTTATTTCATCGCGTACAATACAAGGCAAAAATTGTGACACCAAACTGATTGTGCATCACGTCACTAATAAGCAAGCGCACAAAAAAATTTTGCGAGTACAACATCTCAGTGTGACTGAGATGTTGTCTGACTGCGTCCGGTGTTCATGTGCGTCGAACACTCGTCACTAACGACAAATCGTGAAAGCATCCTGTATCTAATTATAATTTTGATTGCTGTACATATAAACTGTTCGATTACCGACAGTGTACTTGTGTATCTTAAGTGTACGTACAGTTCGTCAACTGCAGACACAAGTGTTATGACGTACGTATGTCGACAGCATGTAATAGTATACATTTTATGGACGTTGAATGCTTGCGCTTGTGCTTCGGCCGATTTATTTTATTATACATAAAATCAATTCTAAATCATATTTATATAAATACCAATAGACGAGGATGCCTTTAAGAAAACTATTTTACAAATTAACTTTATAATATACTAGCTGTTGCCCGCAACTTCGTCCGCGTGGATCAAATTAAAACATATGAATTACTTCGCAGAATAAAAGTATATGATCGTATTTTTTACATTAATTGTTTTGACCGTTTAAAATAAAACGTCAATCAGTATCAAAATTATATTTAGACATTACAACAAGCAATTTAATTTTATTTATCAATATTGATTATTACCACCAACTCTAGCAAAAATCGTCTAACGAAGTTATAGATGTTTTCAGTTCAATAAGTATGTAGCTGACGGTATCGCTAACGCATGCGCATTGCGCATCTCGATCTCGCGAACCTATATAATATTTACCCCTACCTACTATCGTTTAACGTGGTTAAAGCGGTTTACACTTCAAATAGTAAAATTTTATTATTTTATTACTTAAAGCAACCTTTGTGACATTGCAGGTACGAGGCGGTGATTTCGATACGGCGGCGCGTAATGTTTTTTCACAATTTCGAGGGTTTTTCACTTTTCGCCATAATACCTAAATATTTTGCTTAAATATTTTTTTTGCCGATTTGAATCCTTACAATATTAGCTATCTTTCAGTAAAAGTACCATTCGAATCGGTCCAGTCGTTTCGGAGATTACCCGGAATAAACAGAAAGACGAAAATTTTAAAATTTGTTTTTTGTAATAAGTACCGTATATACATCATTGAGTATGGAATTTTATTTTGATACATACACTTCAATTTTATTTATCAGTAAAGATGAAAATACACTCGACTGTTTTACCCTTTCACTGGGAACTCGCGTCGACAGTACCCTACCTTAGTCAGCCAACCGACCGACTTCAAAAGTAAATATATGATTAAGAATTGATTTACGTTAAATTGCGTAAAACTATTCTTATTTTTAATTGCCTGAAATTATTTTTGACTTTTTAGTGCATATTTTGTTTTTTTTGTTCATTTCTCGATTTTTAGTGAATCTAAAGTTTATTAACTGATTTCTAGTTTAGGAGCACTAGTGAAGAACATTAAAATAGGCTTCCGAAGTGCCAACTGCCATGGACATGAAAGTGCTGAACAATAAAAAGATCTAAAATCTTATACCACCTTCATGACTTGATAAACGACCGTTTATCTAACGACATGGAGGAGCAACGTGGCCACCGTCTTGGCTCGATAAGCAATTGTTTTAACACAAAACGAGAACACCATCAATGTAATCAAAGTCAATTAAATACGCTTACTCATGAATAACTTTAAAAAACGGTCAGATGTTGATCAAATTTATAGGGGAATACATGATAACAACCAACTTCAAAATCGGTTTACTAATAAAATTATGTTCCTAAGTAATACTTCTCTAATTTTCAAAAATTGTATGGTAAATAATCGATCTTGCTAATTAAATTATGAATTCGTATTACAAAGTATTTTAATTACAAATGTTAATTGGAAATACGGAAGAAATTATTTTAATACATTATTAGTCAGTCAGAAGGAAAATTTCACAAATAAATTACCCACAGCGACATATAGGGCGCACCATAAACTGTGGATACTGTGGGTGTGCGCATTAAAGCCTCGCAATTTTATATCCGCACGCTTACCTTTCTTGAGGTTAAGCTGGTTTTCGCCTCCTGCCTGGAAGTCGTACAATGCAACGAACAGTTGCGGATCATCATCTTGGTGCGCTAGAAGATCCTCCTTTGACGTCCATCTGTAAAAAAATATTTTTCAGTGTACATTTAGAACTCTGTGCTGAGAATAATGCAATGTAGAAATTTAAAAACAACTTACGTATTGATGTGAAGCTGTGATGAAAGAGCTTCCTTCCTCTTTTCTACACAAAGGCATGTTGATGAGTACCGGCGTTCACTGATCAATTAACATCTGGTGAGCCCCTTGCTTGTTTTCCAGTCTTCACTATAAAAAAGCAAAGGTTTCTGGACTTTTTTTTCTTTAATAAATATATAAGAAGACGGTATAACAAAGCATGACGAATAAACAACCTAAGCATAAGCAATACGTGTACTACCACTACTTCAAACTATGACGAGTAATTTTTCCAGCATTAATAACAAATAAGGTAAGAAATCGTCCACTGACTCGAGCTCACCACCCATTTATATACATTTTATAGTTCCATAGCGAGACAGTCTCTCTCGTGTAATACGCCACGTACGCCAAGCCTAAAATCTGTATTGGTATCGATGGAAGATTAATTGAATGAAATATGGTGTTAAAATCGCAACCTGTTGGCTGTCTCGAGTAGCTGCGGTGTTGGGGGCGCGGCGCTGGTGCCTTCTCCATCCGGCAAATCGGGGATGTGCGGTAGTGGGCGGCTTTGACGCAACGCTTCTGTAACAATCACAAATTTTATATCTGAACAAGATATAACATGGTAAAAAGCCGGTATCAAGAGTACCCCGAAGCGACAAGCTAATCTGGGTTACGTACGACCTTGAGTGCTTTACTGAGTGCGCTATTTAAATAACTTTTACTTCGGATATTTCTTGTGTATTCGGATTCGTTTCTTATCTTCTTGGTTTCACGTGTAATAACTTTTAGTAACGCTTTGGATTGCAATATTTTTTATTCAATATGCTAATATACTGTTTTGTACGTACATTTATTAAAAAATTATATGTCTACGCCTTTGTGTATATATATATGTATATATATATATGTATATATATATGTATATATATATGTATATATATATATACGCACTTAATTCAGAAAAATCCTTTCTTAGCGGCCGCCTTCATAATAACAGAACTAGCTGTGTAAAATTTCAAGTTTGGGCCCCTTACTTTGGGCTGCGTTGATATATAAGACAGTCAATTTCTTCTTTTATATATTACTAGATGGCTCGCCAACTTCGTACTGCTTTATAATTAACTAGTGACCCGCCCCGGCTTCGCCCGGGTATCACTAATGTGCATGTGCCAATCTGGACAATCCCTGTAAATTTCATCTAAATCGGTCCCGCTGTTTCGGAGTCTATAAGTCTATAGGGAACATACATACTTCGCTTTTTATATACTTTTTTTTCATAAAAAGTATGCTATGTTACTTCTAATACCTCCAAGAATATGTGTACAAAGTTTCATTTTGATCGGTTGAGTAGTTTTCGCTTGAAAGCGTAACAAACAAACTTACATTCGCATTTATAATATTAGTAGGGATTAAGGACAACGGATGGAATTTCGTAAAAACGGAACTTCTTAACTAACGTCTACTCGGCTAAAGGAATATTCCTTCCAAATTTCAAGTCCATATGGTTCCAGAGATATCGTGATGAGCCAATGGATACCTGGAAATCTCTATCTAAGATAGATAGATTTACATTTAGATATATTATTGACCATCAACCCACTAATTAGAAGAAAATAGTATATTAAAGAACAAGACTCATATAACATTACTGAAGAAAGTCCTCAAACTGAAGCTTAAAGGCAAATGCAATGGCCATGTGAAGTCAGCGCAATCGTATTAAGAGAATATTGAAGAACTCTTAGCCTTCTTATAACGAGCACGTATGCCGTCTCAGCGACTACTTCGCTGCATCGGGCGATTTTATTTCACAATACATCGATTCGTTTTCATTCCGATGCCGATTGTCCCAAGCCAATAAAATTCTTCAGATTAGGAAAATATGCACCCGAAAAACATCGCCCCATAAAAGTATGTTTTGCTTCGCGAGATATAGTTATGCACATTCTGCGAAACAAGTCAAAAATAAGTAATGATATCCGGGTTTATTCTGATCAAACACCAATGCAAAGGGATTACATCAATAAACTGCGTGATGAATTACAAAAGCGACAGAAAAAAGGCGAAACTAACTTGGTTATTAAATACATACACGGCATCCCGAAAATTGTTAAACCAACATTAAAAAACTAATTTTTGAAAACGAAAATACGAGCCATACTAGTAACGTATTGTATACCTTAACTAGCAACTATCGATGCGTACCAAATACTTCGTCCTCAATAAATTATTTATACATAAATGCTAGAAGCATACTCAAGCCAGGTAAATTCGACGAGTTAAAGTGTATACTTTCAACTTTTACACATACTATACACATAGTTTTATTAACAGAAACATGGCTAAAATCGGACAACGATGCCAAACTTATAAAAATACCAAATTACTCGCATTATTGTAACTACAGGACGGATAAAATAGGAGGCGGCGTATCAATCTTCATCCACAATAATTTAAAACACCATGTAACTGAACAACAATATATTTTTGGAAACAATTTTCTATGGATATACATTGAAACCTACTCACTGCATGTCGGTTTAGTGTACAAGCCTGGGGACACCAATCTACAAAAATTTCTCGACATATTTTCAGTACAACTAGAAAAAAGAAAAAGAACAATTGTATTTGGAGATTTTAATGTAGATTTATTAAAAACTGAAAGAAATACAAACAATTACACAAATATGTTAGAAGAAGCTGGCTACCAAATCTTGAACGAAATTACTAAAATGTACTGTACTCGAGAAACAGAAACAACAAAAACAATAATTGATCACGTAATTACTAATATTTACAACAGTCATAGATTCTGGTTATCTATTATTGACTCGCCCATGTCGGATCACAAACAGATGTGTCTAGAAATGCTCAATCAAAAATTACCTAAGAAACAAAAGCGAACATATAATGCGATAAATTACGAAGGACTGTATAATAGTATGAATGATACACACAAACTAACTACCTTAGGATATGAAAAGCTTGAAGATATGATAAAAAATAATATTAACAAAAACACTGTACAGAAAGTTAAAATTCTTAATCTACCACAAAAAGACTGGATAAATCGAAATGTAACTGAAGGAATTAATCACCGCAACGCTCTATGGAAGAAGTTAAAAACTAACCCGACAGATATATATTTAAAATATCTCTTCCAAAAACAAAAGGTTGACGTTCTTAATACTATAAGGAAATCGAAGAGCAATTATTATTCGAATTTATTTAATAACAATAAGAAGAACCCAAGAAAAATGTGGAAAGTGATTAATGAATTAGCAATAAACAAAACGAAAGAGAAGTGCGTTCCCCATAAATTAATTGTCAATTCAACCAATATTGTAAATGGTACAGATATCTGTGAGTCTTTCAATAGCTTTTTCTCTAATATAGGTACCCAGTTAGCTAATGAAATATCTAAAAAATATCATAATTATCCTATCAATATGTTTGCTAGCCATTATTTACAGTCAAAAAACCAAACACTTTCACAGTTTAAGCCATGCACATCCGATGAAGTTAATAAAATAATTGATAATCTGCATGTAAATTCAAGTTCTGGAATCGATAACATCAACACAAAAAGTATAAAATGTATTAAAAATTGTATACTTCAAAATTTAACACAATGTATTAATGACTCATTATTAACAGGCAGCTTCCCTGATAGTCTCAAGATAGCCAAAGTGACGCCAATATATAAATCAGGTGCCAAAACTGATCCAAGTAATTATCGTCCGATATCAGTGCTACCCGTAATATCCAAAATATTTGAAAAAGTGCTATACTCTCGACTTTATGACTACTTAGCATCATTTAATTTCTTTTCTAAACATCAGTACGGTTTCCGACCCAAATCAAATACTTTGACTGCAACAGTAGACCTTATAACTAAAATTAAAACAAATATTGATAGCAAACACATTGCACTAGGAGTATTTATTGATCTCAAAAAGGCATTCGATACCGTAAGCCATAGCGTGTTATTACAAAAACTGAATGCCTTAGGAATTACTGACACAGCACATCGAACATTGAAATCCTATCTCTCAAACCGTAAACAAATAGTTAAAATAGCCGAATATCAAAGTAAACCTCACGAAATCACTTGCGGAATCCCACAGGGTTCAATTTTGGGGCCACTTTTATTCTTAATTTATATAAATGACGTATGTATGTCAGGTTTAACAGGTCACATAACGCTTTATGCGGACGATACTTGTCTTTTTTATTTTGCACACTCTATTCACGATACTGTTACGCAAGCTCAAAGTGACTTAAATATTTTACAAGAATGGCTTAGGTATAACTTACTTACAATTAATGTTTCCAAAACTTCTTATATGATTTTTGCAGCAAAAAATAAAAAAATACCAAATCATGCCCCCTTATTAATAAATAACAAAGCTATAAACAAATCTGACACTGAAAAGTATTTAGGACTTCATCTAGATTGTAAACTTACATGGCAAACACATGTTAATTACATACGTACAAAAATTAGTACACTTATTGGAGTCTTGCGAAGAGTAATCAATTGTATCCCTGCACAAATCCGACACACTCTCTATAACTCCCTCGTTAAACCACACCTAGAATATTTAATTGAGGTATGGGGTTCTTCTTCCAAGGCGACCCTAGGTACCCTACAAAGGACACAAAATAAACTAATAAAAGTATTATTTCGGTTCCATTACCTTTCGCCAAGTTCTGAAAATTTTACTAAAACTAATAAATTAAACATAAAGCAACTGTACACCTATAATACATGTGTTCTGGTTAAGAAAATTATAACAAATAAGACAAATTCCCAAATAATCCTTAAAAAAAGGACTCATAGATATCAAACCTGGAATAAAAATAAATTGAAATTACCAAGACCCAGAACAAACTATGGACAGAAATGTGTGACATTTGAGGGCGTGCAGTTATATAATACTTTACCTACATATATTCGAGACATCAATTCTATAGCATTGTTTAAAAAGCAACTTAAAAATTATGTTATTAATAAAATGTAAACTAAAATAATGATGTAGTACCACTGGTGTAAATTAGTTGTTATGTATCTTAGATTTCTCTTAAGTGAATTTTGTAAATTCTATGAGAAAATAAAGTTCTTTAACCACAACTGGTGTGATCATTGGAAGATGAATAATATTCATAGCATTGTTAAGATTATTTCTACCGTTTGTTATTGATATTACACCTTACTTTTCATTAATATGACAAAACATTTATCTTCCCATCTAGAATGTAAGAGAACAATAACAAAGTAACCTATGTCCACTTAGGTTAACCGTCTAAATTGCAACGTCCTTACAATATGAACGGTTCTCTCCTCTCGTTGTTCTTGATTTGTGAGCATCATAATCGATGTAGGAACCGTAATACCGCTTGTTCCAAGCTTACAGGAGGTTTACCTATATAGCCAGCAACCGGTCAATGTTTATCTTGTCGCGCTCGCTGGCTTTGCCTCTGTTATACTTGAACTTATTGCATTCTACTTCTATTCGCTTGGTTCCATTATCAGTCACGCTTTACGTTATTCGTACATACTAATAAAATTATTTTTGTCATCAGTTGCTCATCGATCCTCGGTGCGGTACGGCATCTAACGTGAAGATTAAAATTTACTATTTTGTCTGCTATTAAACCTTAGCTGGATTGAAGGCATTAATACAAAAAAAAAGAATTATCCAAGTCGGTTCAGCCGTTTTTGAGAATAAGCATGACTAACGAACAACAATTCAATTTTATATATAGATGGTGTTGTGTTTGCAGTATGGTTATTAATTTTTATTATTGGTTAATGATTACTCTACTCAATTACAATACACTGCACGTGAATTTTAAAAACTCATAACAGTTCCTTATTTTATTCTAGAACTATAATTAATAACTACTGAAAAAAAAATTAGTTATTGTTTGCAAACCACTGTGAATGCTGAGGAAAAACCGGTAAAACTGATGAATTTTACAGTTTTTGAAAATGAAAATTAACCTAATCATAAGGTAACTATGAATAATGCTTCGTTATAAATAATATGAACCACATTAATTAACATACCGAATTAAATGAGTAGCATTATTACTGAGAATATTTATTAATCATACGATTCACTTTATTAAGTTTGGCAATCATACTTTTCCCTCTTTTCCCTCTCTCGGAGAGGAGGCCTGTATCCCTGCAGTGGGAAACATTCTAGAAAAGGCCGATTTATTATTTATTTTATTAATCATACTTACTAAGTATAATCAGAATCGTGATTGGAACATAAATAAACTCAATAATACGGTTCAATTAAAAGTAAGGGGCATGTGCACACAAATAATGCCGCCGACGGTTGTATCGCCACACACGGACGGCGGCGACGGTGACTCACAGCTGGTGAGCCGTCACCGACGTCGATCGTTATCCTTATTATTTTACATAATACTCTAAATTAGTCAATAACGAAATTGAACCTTATAATTTCTTTCAAATGTATTCGAAAATGAACCATATTCCATCAAAATTAAAACTCATTTCATGTTTTTTTTTAAAGTAAAACGTGGCAAACGAACAGGATCACCAGATGTTTTGTGAACACCGCTAACCATCGACATACGCAAAAGACACAAGCGTTATAGATTCCTTGCCAGCCATTTAGTAATGAGGAGACGAGCGTAAGGAATATAGCATAAGGAAAAAAAGAAGTAGAAATAAAAAGGGCTTGCGACAGCAGACGCGCATCACATAAAAATTTAATAGATAAAAATACTTAAACCTTTCCTTTGCTTCCGTATTCGTTGACGTTGCGATAATTCCTCTGTCCTTTCATGTTATAGCCGATAATACAGCTGATCCTACTATTGTTACATTGAGAAGGACTCTCTTGATATATTCTTCATTGTGGGTAATTACATTCTATTTAGTTAAAACTATAACTGCTTTAGACGTTGCGCTTACATCCATATTCGAACAATTGGTAGTATGAATTTATCCATCGTCATATAAAAATGATAATAGTACATAATAGAGAAAGTTTATGGACTTTCATAGTTTTATCCATAAAAATGAAAGATAAAATATATTTACATAGTTGAAATACAGACAAAGGCCTTCATAAGTATTGATAATTGGTAGGATTGATAAGTCGAAGTAATGGGCCGCGACTACATGGACCGAATAATCGATATAAAAGAGTGGTTCTCAAGTGGCAATCTCGTACTAGCAGCATATAGCGACCAAACACGCAATCAATATATATAGGTGACTCAATGTTCATTCTCCATGGCAAGTCTTTGAAGAGACCTAAGTTGAGTGATATGAAGTGTATATGGCATACAGACGACTTACCATATCAAAATAAACATCCGCATAAGAATTTATTAAAAATATAAACATGAAAAAATATTAAAACGCTACAGACACGGCTAACTCTAACAAGCCATTCGGATTTTTCAGCATATTACACGATTGGTCTAAGTTCTACTTATAAAATATGCACTCACGCCCACAACTCAGAGGGGTAGAGATAATGAACTTTCATTTTCATGTTCTATTTGCAAATAATTTAAAAGAATTTCAAGTAAATTAACAAATAAGTAAACCCGAATACAACTATAGCGATCTAGAATTAACTTCACGTTCAACCCTCGCTGACACGAGTTCAAAAGTTTGTGTGAGTCGATAATAGCGACTTTCTAAATATAGGCAACGAACATTCGTACTATATGTAACATTTTATTATCTACGCCGCTATAACCATGACGTTTTAAATTGAAACACATTTAATATTGACATAGCCCCGATAAAATATCGTCCACCGCGGTAGGAAAACAGGTAATTTTACTTAATCTATTGCTTATATAAAAATGGTCATTTGTGTCACTGTATCACTTTTTAGTCAAAACTACACATCACAAAGCACTTAGTATGGATTGTACCCTCAATGTTCCCATGTGGTCCACAATGGTGGTTACATGTGGATGATTGTAGGGGTGTAAAAGTCGGAGGTTTAAAATGTATATGTAATAAAAAAAAACTATCGAAGCTGGTATTGGCAGTTATACATAAAAATAATAGTAACAAAATTTTGTTAATGATATATTAAGTGAAATGTTACTTTTAAATTTTTCCTTTACAATTATCGAAGTATTGTAGAGCCGAGCTTTTATATAGATGATTGGATTTTAGATTGGACTATAAATCTAGTTATAAAGTGCATCAACACTATCTAATAAAGGAAGAAAAGTTACATATATAATAAATACGTGTATATGTTAGACTACCGTTCCAGTAAGAATGGCCGAAGACATATTGCCCCAGATCCGGCTATTGCGATGGAATTTAGAATGAACCGCGGGCGACAGAAGGCCAATGTCAATCTTTGTAAAGCTTACTTTGTATACGGCGAAGTGATTCATCTTCTTAAAAGGTCTGCCAGGCAGGATGAACGGAAATGTAATCTTTGTCATATCAGTAGTCTTATAATTTAAAGAATATTTATTATAACTTACGATTGAGATATAAAGTATCACCGATAAACAATTCCATAATGAGCGATTACAATTGAAATTGTCAGTTGACAACAGTTGTTGGACGTAAACACAAAGATTGGTCGTCTCCTGCCGCCCTCGAACGGATGGCCGATAAAAAAATGTAACAAAATGTCCTTTGTAGCCACACTACTTTAAGACAGCATTAGTATAAAACTTGTACCAACTGTTGCATTTTTAATCACAACTAGTATTATTCGATATTTTCATAACTGAGCCACATCCTATTAGGGAAGATATATACGTGCCTGTGTCTTAGCTCTGTCCTCGTAATAATGCGACATCTTTGCCGTCTTATATAGATAAAAACAAACATAACAAGGTATAGTTTAAGAAACCAATAATCCATATTGGCTATACCTCTATGACACTCCAGGAAAGAATACGAATCTAATGACACCTCATTCTTCAATATCAGTAAAGCCGTTTAGGCAACAACAGGTCACAATGGAGCAGAGTTTTTTTACGTTTTTAATATGTACTAATATAATATATTGTTAGTATAAAATTATCTCCAAAATTAGATAGATGCATTCCTTACAGAATATAAGATTATGAAATATACATGATGCACTTAAATAGTAGAAGTAGTAAATAGAGGTAAATCAATCAAAATATCGTTGTGGTTTGTTCATAAAGGAAATTCGCAGAGGACGGGAGAGTTTAAGCGGATACGGGACGGCAGCGCATAAATACGATTAATTTATTGGATCTGCAAGGGCTGGTGTCAATAGCGGCGGTGGGAACGGGAAAGGACTATGTCTGCGAAGGGTGGGGTCTGACTTGTAGTAGATTTATCGAACGATGAATGTATTTTATGCTATGCGGTTAGTTTGCTTTCTTTCAATAAGGAGTCCCATGTTGGAGTGACCGCTTGCACCGACACACAAAGCCTCAAAGAAAATATATAATAACGTGTTATATGAAAACAAAACAAAATTAGACAATGTAAACATTGACGTACAAATTAAAAACGGAGGAAGCAAACACTGCGTTCAACCCGTCGCGCGTTAATTGAAACGGCAATTGGACTAATTACAATTAAGAAAATTTAAAGCAATTCCAATGTAAAACTAAACAAAAAATAATCAATCAATGAACGTAATGTTTTTACGTTATTGATTATTGCTATGTAGTTAATTCAGAAGATATGAAATATGATAAGAAATTATTATATATAAATTGCACCTTAATAAATGTTAAATATCGACTTTTAAATAACCTGCTTTATTCATATACATTTAAAATGCGTTTAAATTGCGTTCCCGTGTATGTAATGCGCATTTGGTTAACCTCTATCTCATATGTTGGTACTCTTAGAATAATACGAAAGTGAAAGCTTTGCGATTTATTTTATATTAATAGTAAAAAGAACAATATAAACCTACAAACACAAGTACAGAGTTAATAACAAGTACAAGTACTTGTTGCTACAAACTGAAATGTTAAATTAACTTAGAGTTACGGAGAGAACTTAGCAACAACTAATTTCCATGAAAGCTTCAGAGTGCTTGTTGAAGTTTTTCGCCGGACGACTGACCGTGGTGTTTGCCGGATTTGCAGTGGTGTATGGTTTATAGTGAATGTGTGTACATGCGTTGGATACGGATCCGACGACAGGATATATGATTTAGGTCTATTGACGGTCAGTCTTCCGGTAAAAAAAAACAAACGCAAAACTGAATGGAATTTAATGAGCAAAGCTTATTTAAATAATAAGTTATTCATTTCTAAAATAGTATTTCTAATTTTTTTTTTGAAAAACACTATCTTTTGAGCTTTTTCAAGCTTAGCTTAGCTTTGCGTATGTTAGTTACCTCAAGCATTTCATGCACATTATGATAATTCTTTACACTATATAATTTAGATGAATATCTTAGAAGTTATCGTACAATAAAAAAGTAATGCGCGCGTAAGTCAAGCGCGGGTTAAGACCCGAAGGGTGTAAGCACCGACCCACTGTGCTCCATGTTCTTTCAATAAGGGGATCGACCCGGGTACAACCTTACCAACAATTATACAGCTAATAATAACAGGTAACACATCATAAATTAATTCTAAAGCGGAACGTCGTTTGCCGGACCAGCTAGTAATCTATACAGATAAATAAAATTGAAGTGTCCTTATGTAATATCAAAATAAAATTTC
This sequence comes from Papilio elwesi, assembly GCA_029849275.1. Lineage (NCBI taxonomy): Eukaryota > Metazoa > Arthropoda > Insecta > Lepidoptera > Papilionidae > Papilio > Papilio elwesi. Next base: position 4,933,563 of record CM056717.1, read on the forward strand.
CATACACAATACAGTTGATGTATATACTGTACTTATAACAAAAAACAATTTTTAAAATTTTGTGTTTGTCTGTCTGTTTGTTCCGGGTAATCTCCGAAACGACTAAACTGATTTGGATGGGAGTTTTACTAGAAGATAGGTAATATTGTAAGAATTCAAATAGGCTAATTTAATTTAAGCAAAATAATTAGGGTTTCACGCAAAAAGTCAAAAACCCTCGAAATTCTGATACAAAATACGCGTCGCCGTATTGAAAGCGCTGCCTGCTACCTACAAAACCACGAAGGTTGCCTTAAGCAGTAAAATAATAAAAACATTTTGCTTGCGTACTTTATTGACGTGAATACTTCTTTAGTCGCGTTAGACGATATTTGGTAATGGAAAATCTTATAGGATCGCGAGATTGACATGCGCAACATGTTTCAGGACAGCGTCAGCAACATCTCGGTAGGCTCAATTCAGCAAATCGGCACAGAATCGACATTTCTACGTCTACTTCGATACTGGCCGCTACGGCTACTATGCTTTCTTCATGTCGCACCAATCCCTGTCTGGTCGGTAGCGTTAGGTCTATAAGAGTGTACACATGGTCAAACTTTCCAATGTGCGACAAACAACCTACGCACTGAAGACATGACGACTATTTATCTCACGTAGAAATTCACGATACAACTGACCCGGATTTGTGATAATATTTTTAATCATTTTCATACGTTTGGCAAAAGGGAAACGTCGCTTTATGTAATGGATCGTAAATATTATTTTGGCAGCTGGATGTCAACAAATAAAAATGTTGGTAACATTTACGGCTGCCGAAATATAACAATTTGAAAATTTAATTAATTGATCACCCTATACTTACTACTATACCTTTTGAAATAAGACTGGCGAGATGATTTATTAAGAAAATACGTTAGATCATTACACCTAAAGACGTGGAGAGGATTGGGCTTAATTCAAATAGCAAAATGAAAAGCTAACTTCTACTTCAAGAAGTTTTATATGAGGTCGCGGTATTACGACGACGGCTACCCTATCATGTAACGGCTCTCGCATCAACACAGGTTTACAGTTACAGTTTTAGGCCGTACAAATAAGGGTAGTATTTGCTTTTTTAAATACATGAATTTACGTACGTAAGTACTACGTAGAATGTATCAAGTAGCAAGATTAAGTATATCATGGTACGGAAATGGAATAATTTTAAATCTCTTCCGTTACTTTTTTGACCAATCTTGGTAACCGGGCTATTAGTTTATTGATAGTTTCTTGTGAAACATTGTTCCAACTCTCTTGTAAAGTCCTCCAGAGGTTTTCTTTTGACGTGGGACAATGACTACGGACGTTTCTGTCCATCTCCTCCGCCAGAAGCTCTATCGGATTGAGATCCGGACTCTGAGGGGGCCACTCCATTTTTTTCAAAACTCCTTCCGTATCTTTGTGCTCTAAATATCCCCTGCATAGTTTAGAACTATGTTTTGGATCATTATCTTGTTGAAAAATGAATCCATCTCCAATCAAATGTAGCCCGGAAGGAACAGCGTTTCGCTCCAGTATCTCTTTGTACTGCTCCTTTTTCATTATTCCTTTAATTTTAACCAAATCTCCGGTTCCATAGCCAGAGAAACATCCCCAGGCCATAATAGAGCCTCCACCATGTTTGACTGTTGGCACTACACAGTCTGGCAACATCTTTTCTTCGGCACTACAACGTACAAAAACTCTTCTTTTCGAACCGAATATTTCGAACTTTGATTCATCAGTCCAAAGAACTTTTTTAAAGTCTTCTTCAGCCCAATATCGATGAGTAAGAGCCCACTGTAGACGTTTCTTTTTGTTTTGTGTCCGTAACAATGGTTTACGAACAGCTACGCGACCAAGCAAATTGACATCTCGAAGTCTTCTCTTTACTGTTGTCAATGATACAGGTTCCGGTCGAGTTTTATTGAGTTCAGCTCGAATTTCGGGTGCTGTTAAACGTCTATTACGCTTGCTTGTTACAACAATGAAGTTGTCTTCGCTAGAAGTGGTTGCTCTCGGCCACCCCGAGCGCGGTAGGTCTTGATGACTGCCGGTTGTCTTGTATCGAGTTATTGCGTTATGAACACAAGTCTTCGATAACTTCAGCTTAGCGGCAATTTCTCGTTCAGACTTGCCTTCGTCGTATAGAGTAACGATGGTGGAACGAGTTTCACTGGAGATTTCACGGACTTTTCCCATTTTTGGAGATCTTCACTTGACAAAACAGTAGCTCAGACTGAATAGATTTAACCAAGACTAACTCCTTAAGTAGCCATGCTATGAATAGGATTTATGGCTTAAAATATTCCTAAATATTTATCAACGCAAAACAATAACCAAACAAGTACAAGGGAGTCACCATATAATATAATGACAATTGCAACGCCTGGTCCTTACGCGGCACTCATCTGTGGTAAATAAACAATGCCCATTTATGGCATAGTCATTGTCTAAATGATAAGAGAAATGGTGTTTAGACATTCAAATTGATTAGTAGATTACATAGGTGTTCATATTGTTATGTTATCATACGCAGATTTAAAATATTTTGCAAAATTATAACCTGTGTACAAAGTGGTCTCAAACTTTTGGCCGGCAGGGTAACCCTATTTGGCTGTCCGAAATAATATATCCATCCATACTGGTGGTCGGTTTAACCCAAACTTTTTAGACGAAAGTAACACACATTGATCACATACATATATTCTATACTATACACTCTGCTATTGCCGTGGAGTTAGGTTGCAATATCGAGGTGAGGTTAAGTGAGAGATCAGTTGAATACATCTGACCTTCTTATCCAACAATAATGATACTCTACTAGTCTCAAGTCTGAAAGTATAAGGTAGACAAGGACGGGAAAAAGTAATAGTTATGTTAACAAAAAAAAACAATAAACTTGAAAGGAACGGGCGTGTACCCACGAATAACATTACTCTCTTGTCAGTCGACCGAAAAGAGGAAAACTTTGGATTGCGCAGCTTCAACTTTACTATTATAGTATAGTGATATGACTCAATGTCACAATAGTTATTCTTTCAGCGAATAATAATACCTAAATACCTAATGTAATCTACCCAATCAGTTGAAAAAGGCTATTCAGTTTTCCTTATGCTTTCATAAATATTTTCCGTTAAGTGAGAATGTTATATTACATTTCTTAATCTAAATATAGCATACCAAACACCTAAGTATACCTATAATTGGATTTATAATTAATGCAGTTACCACCATATATTTGTGGTTGCGCTCTAATTGGAACGTGCATGTTCTCCCATTGTAATTCAACTAACAATCGATATCATAGTCACGTGTGTATATAGTACTTATATACTTTATATTGTTACGAAACATTGCCGTTAGTACGACCGATATGCGACGATGTTGTCCACCGGGGGGTATGGGGGTACGTCACCCGCTTGTTTCCTGAAAAATTTCCCTTTAATCTTTCTAGCGTGTAACACAATAAAATACATACAGAGCTCGCGTTGCTCGTCACAAATGGTTTCATGCCAGTCTCGTCACATCTAGGCATTGTAAGCGATAGTAGTTAGTTAGCAGATAGTAACTGCAAGCTTAGCGGCTGAAAACGTAAGCAATATTTATTGCGATTTACATTTAATTTTAAATTAGAGCTATACAACTCAACAGCATTTCAATTACAACTTTTAGTGAATATGCTTCGTTAATTACTTCATTTTTGCGTGTTTGATTTCTCTCTAATAACGTATTGTTTGCAATTATTTCTCTATCATATTCATCCTAAGGTATAATAAATTCAGCCAGTTTCCCTAAAATCAGATCAAGACGTCAATATGTCGCAGATATATTGACGATTGAATTAAACGTACATAAAGTTGAAAGACATAAATTATGCATCTGTTCGAAACACCTGTTTTTGCAGCCGTTTTGCGGCGGTTCAATTACATACATGCATAATGCATGCCGCTTATCAATCTACGTTTCCTTTCGATATGCTTAAGAAATAATCTACTTGAACTATCAAATGATAACTTTTCTCATGAAACAAAGTTTGACATTCTTTGAAAAGGATAAAAATGCACCTAAGATAGAATTACCAATGTAATAAGTAATAGAAAAAGCACCTTTTAACGTAAAGTAACGTTTTTTATAAGAGAAGAATCATCGCCGCCAATGACCATCAACAACCACAGAGAACTGCAGATGCGCTGCCAGTTTAAGGAAGGAGAACAATCTTTTCTTAAAGGACCCTAATAAGGAAGGAGAAAAATCTTTTCTGAAAGGACCCTAAGCCGCATTGGTTTGGAAATACCGCTGGAGACCACACACTCCAGAGACGGTTGTACGAGGCAAAAAGTTACGTGAAAAGCCAGCGATCGTGGAAGGGCAACCGTTAAGGTGGCGTATATGGAATTTGGAGCTCAGTCGTGTTGTGCGATGGTTCCATGGTAAAGGTGGTAAACATTCAAATTAGATACTATAGATTCTCGGGTAAAAGTTCAGAAGAGGAATGTTAAAAGACAAATTGCATAGATCATAATATGTATGAGTCTAGTATAACGGAAAATTAATTAGTATAATGTTATTTTTCTTTCATTTTACTGTGTTAACTAATTTTCAAGATAAAATTAATGACGAAAACTTTAGTGTTGAAATTAAATGAAATATGTTAGATATACAAATTCTGAATAAAAGCAAACGAGAATATTCCATAATGGTCGTAGTGGTCGAAATTACTCTGTAAAATTCAACTAACGAAGCAATTACAGACTGAAAGCCATAGGCTATATATAAAGCTCCCAATCACGAAGTAAATAACGCACGCCATAGAGTAATTGGCGGTCTGCCTCCGACATACACAAAACTGAATACTACCTACCACATATAGGTACAAATATGTATTTTGGACGCAACGAAATAGCGAGCAGCGAGGGAGGCAAAACGTGATCGTCGTGCATACAAAGGGGATGAATCCATTGAAGCAAAATGATAACTTTTTGCCTCTTAATTTATGAGTTTCGAGGTTTCGATGTACAACTCAATCGTTTTGATCTCCAATGTAATTTTATGCGTAGACTAGTTATAAATTATAAAGCAGTCAATGTTATTTTTCACCTGCATGTTTAAAAAACTGTTCAGATGGTAAGCAATAGTTAATTCATTACGAATAGTACAACAGGTCAGGTAAAATAAGGCCTAGTTGACCTAAAAATTTGTGAATGTGCTGAGTAGACCGAATCAATATTTAATGTCAGATTGCTTCTCATACAGTTCCAGGCGAAATAGTATTTCATAGAATTCAGCTATATAACAAATAGTTTGGGTGCATAAAATTGAAAGAAAAAGTATCGCCATTTCATAAACACATCACTTCGATCATTGTACAAAACCTGAAAGTTTCCCTGTGTATCCTGTCCTTAATACGGATAAAAACTATCCCTGCATAGATAAGTTTTTTTCAAGGTATCTTTGAAAGGTATAAGATATAGTATAGTTGTAGAAAATTGCACCTCAAGTTCCTTAAAGTACTTCGTATCGTATCGTATTCGTATCTTCGTATATATATATATATATATATATATATATATATATAAAGTACTTCAGTGTTTCGAAGAACAACTAAAGAGTCTGTGATTTTTTTTATAGAATAAAGTGGCAAACGAGCAAGCGACACCTGATAATAAGTACCGCTACCCATAGACATCTGCAACAAGCTAATGAGTTGCAGATGCGTCGCCTACCTTTATGGACAAAGAAGGGGACAAACAGAAAAATGGATATTTCCATTCCCTGTCCATCCCTACCTCATCCGTCAAATCTTCTTGCCCTTCCCATCTTTTCTTTATTAGAAAAAGGTGGGAAGAGGACTATAATTAGGTCTCCGGCACGTCACTCATCAGACGAAACGCAGAATACTTCTACTTCACGCCTGTCTTCTGACGTCTTGGTATTTCACCGGTCGAGCCGGCCCATTCGTGCAAAATATTGTAGTTGCGGGCTCTACCACTGTGAGAGTTCATTATGAAACCCACTGGTTGTGGACTGTTCAAAGTTTGTATTTAGAATTCCAGCGTAGACAGACCAGTATCAGTGAAAGACGTCCAAATTCCTCCTCAGAACATTGTTGACCCTTGGGATATTAGCCTATTATCATCTTGAAATATAAATATTAAAAAACGAAATAAATAGGCACATAATTTCCAATTACATCTGTAAAAGCACGAGGCTGCGATAGTCCAATTAAGTTTTAATGAATATCACATACAACTCGTCCTGGCTGCAAAAAGTCTCGACGCGGAAATTCTCATTAATGAAATCGACTGCGCTGCGCTGCACTACAGTTACGAAAGTTATACGCAAAGTTGGCGCACCGTCCACAAGCTTGGTAATCAATAACTTCTTTATAATATTTATGATATACAACGAGGCTTTGTTCTATGATTCACCCTTGAGTATGTGTTTATATATTTTTATTAGTAACATTTCCTGTGCCTTTTGTTTTAAAAATACAATCAGTCGACAATTATTTATTGAAGCTGTTTGAATATGTCCTAATAATAAATATATATATATATATATATATATATATATATTATTAGGAATATTAGTTTTACATTAATTTAAAAAAAAATGAAAGTAGTTAATCCCTAGAATCCATGTTAATTACATTTTCTAGTCTAGTCTATAAACGGGGGCGGCCCTCAGGCCTAACGAGTACGCAATCCCAACGCATTTAAACTATTGGCCCTACGTGTAAACTCTTGGTTATCATAACTAACAAAAATGTTTACTTAATGTAAATTGGTATTGATGTAATTATATTGAGCGAATACATGGATATTGACTGGTTCTTCTATTCTTGTATTAGGTTGATGAAAATTCGCGTGCGCGCAAGCCCTAAAATATTATATCGTATTTGTAAAGCACAAATATTTTATTTCTGATAGGAATCGATTCAAGACAGCAAATGATTGTAGTTGCCTGTCACTTGACCGATCTTTTTATCGGGGTTCAAGGCTTCGCAATGGAACACAAATTATCTAAAGCCAGATGACTTCTGATGTATATTAGGGTCATGGGATGAAGTTTGATCTGATAACTAAAGGTACAGAGCGAAAAAAGATCTGTTGATGTGATCGCTTCACAGGACCACACGTAGTGCTAATCTGAAGATTGCCTGAAAATGTTATCATAATCTCCCCTCTCCCTATGTATACCTAAACTAATAACACTTTCTCCTTTCCTAATCATTTAATTAAACGATATTATGAAAGAAGTAACGACTACACGAAATTAAAACGTAAGAAAAGTTCAGTGTTGCATTGCGATACTCTTGTTGATAGGGGACGAATGTTGACCATTGTCGCGTGAGAAGATGGCTAGAACCGGTCGATCGGGCATTGCATCGTTCAAGCCTTAGGTCATTATCGATCAGAACTAAACTATGCTAACTAAAACCATTTTTTCCTTAATTAATAAAATGATAAAAAATGCATACAATTTAACGCTTCACGAATGACGAGAAAGTTATTGTAATGTATGTATATATTCATACATATGGATAATACGTGAAACAGTTTAGATGAGTTTTGGTTAGAGATGGATGACCCTTGAGAAAAGTCATAGGTCATATGGAGAACCAATTGCTTGTCTCCTCGAGGTTATTACCCAATACCAATGAAGTCGGGTGCCACATCTAGTATTCCATACTTCGTATTACAGCAACAATTTATTTTGTGATTTAATACAAAAATATAAGCTATTTATGGGATTAATCGATCTAATACACTTAAATAGCAAAACGATTACTCGTGGCGTTGTAACAATTTAAAAGTTCAATAGCATACCTATAATAACATCGTAACAAAAACATTTAATAATAATCAAGCAAGTATAAATTTCATGCACGCACTTGTTCTGGTCATGGACATATCTGAAAAGTTAATGACTAGAAATTAGCAAATCTAGCCTTCGATCTCTACTATTATACTACTACTAAGTCTTTACTTAATGCATCGCCATTATTAAAATTGAAAATGTTATTCCACTGACATAGATAACCTTATTTCATCTACTCTCTCATCTGACATCTACTTTTGGACATAAATTAGAGTTGAATACAGCTGAGGTAAGAAAGGCTTATAAAATCTACATATTTTACACTTCAACTATGTTAGTAATTTGGTTCATGAACATGTAAGTATGAAAAAGACGAGTGGGGAGTTTTGATTACTTTATACAAAATAAGGCGCGTGTTCCGCAACCACCCGTGTTGTGGCATAACAAACATTCAATACAACGTACCTTTCAATGCATATATAACGTCTCTTTTAATAGACGTTCAAATTGATTGAGGACACCACAAAATTTAGTGCAAAATAATATTCTCACTTAGCTGCAAGTATTATCTAGGGTCGAACCATTTATTTTATTTAATGTTTTTACATTATGCACGCCTATGAAGTTCTTTAATTTTTATGTGATATAGATTTCCCACTTCAAAATCGGACTTTTACAAATCAAATTCAACGTTTTAAAAATCAATCAAAGTCGCCATGTCAATTTGATAAACGTGTGAAATTGATTTATAAATAGCTGATTTTGACAAATAATTCTAAATTGGAATTTTTTTGTACATGTATGGCTTTTATTTTTAATAGTAACGTGACGCACTAATTATTGACAACTTTTTTTTAGTCCATATAGACAAGATCTGTTGCACGAATGGGCCGGCACGACCTGGAGGAGATGGATAAGAAAATGTAATATTCTTTATCTGATAAACAAATTTTTCTGTCTATTAAAGGTAGGCAACGCATCTGCAACTCATTAGTTGTCCTAGATGATAATAGATAAGTCTAACCATTAAGAGTCTGGATGGCAAAACACGAGGTCACAACTTCGAATCTACAATTCTACCATTGTCGTGAACCATATCATGGACACAAGCTTAAATTTAGTTGGAAGGGTTAAAAATAAATGTTTTCGGGTCAGCAAATAAATAAAACGAGAAACAGACTTCTCGTTTTATTTTTTACTGGAAATGCAATATCCGAGAAAATAAAGTACTCTGCCGAACGGGTAATAAAATGTCTCCTCCAATATATGCTTTATGAGAAAAATATAAAGTTAAACTTTGAAGATGCATTTTCATATATTACAATGTTTCCCTGTTTGGCGAGTGAGTTATTTCCTACAAACGTGTTCATTTGTTTCGGTACTTATCACATAGTTTCCGTTAGTAGTGAGCGAGTGCTCTTTGTTTGTCTTATCGCATGAAGTCTTGCTCTTCACAATGCGTGCATTTAATGTGGTCGCCAGACACCGGGGCCGCAGACCGCAACAAGCCGAACACTATTGTCTCGCAGTGGTATTCAAAACTTCACTTGTACCGAATTCAATATCCAATTACCACTTTTATTTGTAAACTGACTGAGGTCGCATCCCGCATCGTTGTTTAAGTCTGCAATTTTTACCTATTATATTGGCATTAATGGCTTATGAAGTTTTCAAATTGGATGGGTATTGATTTAAAAGTACCCGTAGAATCAAACTTTATTCCAATCTACACAAAAAATTCGACTAACAACAGCTTAAAAATTTACTATGTGTACACGTCGACGTGAAATAAGTTATAAGCGGTAAGAGTTGGTATATTTGAAATTACACAATTGTACATGTACATATCCCCACTTAAATTTAAGGAAGTGATGGCTGGAGGAAAAGCGTGCTGGTTGAGTTAATGCCGTTGAGCTGCGATCCCCCAGAATTTGACTTTAAATTATATGGGATTAACAATAGCGGATAATTGTGGCTAAAGTTAATGTTGTGCCTAAAAAAGGTATGCTTCGGTGGTTGTTGAAAGGATGAATGGAAAGAATGGACTGAGATAATTTATGTTACAAAAGTGAGTGGTAGTGTTGGCAGGTGGAGTCCCAGGAGAACTTGCATCGATCAGATTAGTGATATACTAAAGAAAGTCGATATACAAGTGCTCGTAACCGTACCGTAAACCGACATCAATTCTATTTTTTCTGCAGTCATAACATTATTTATTATTATTATTATTGCCTTCCACTTAAACAATCAATTCAACGTATCAAGTCTGTCGCTTCTGTCCTTGCGTATAATGTTATACAGTGTTTTATCACAGAAGTGCATTGATCTTTATACCAGAACGCCAATTGAGTAGTTACTTCTTTATCTCCCCAACTACTTCAGCCTCTCAGTAATCTTATTGTCTGAATAAAGCAACGAATAAAAACGGTCACGACTTTTTTCTCATTTAACTTTTTATTTGCATCCAATTCGAATGCAATAACCTGCAGTAATAGAGTTACAAGTTTTTTTTTAGTAAATCATTTTATACTCGAATTACATCCCGTAAAAATATTATTTATAATAAAATATAACATATTAGATGACTTGATATCATAGATAATCATAGGGGAAAAGCAACGTAAAACGTTTACTTGTTTGTATGTGGTTAACAACAAACTACCAAGGAATTAGCGGCACGGTTTGATGTTAGCATACCACTATATTAACCCATTTGTATCAAATCGGTAAGATTAAATAGCTTGAAAAATGGATGTCCCATGAATTGACTGGTCTGCAGAGAGAAGCACATGTTAAAGAATACCTTGCCTTTTTTAACCAGTACAGAAATGAGGGGCGTCTGATGAAAAGTGAAATATACCATACTCGCAAGCGAACAACGCATTAGCTGACTCCAGGTCAAACACCGCGACAATGCACAAATGGCGAAACATACCGCGAGACAGTCCCGAATCTTCAACAAACCTTCACGACTATCGCTCTATGAAAATACAAGCATTAACACTGCTCTAGGAACCGTTTTAACACTACAGGATCTACAGTTAGAAAAACCGTAAACCTCAATAATAAATAAAAAACCTAAAACTTAAACCCTCCTACTCGCCGGACCAACCGACTACCGGTTTTTCCGCGCTGTGGACAATTATTTACATATTAAAAAATCTTACCAGGAAGCAAAACATTTTGTAATGCCTGTACAGAGTTTGTTGAGTCTAGGTCACCGAAAGTCTACCGTAAAAACATAAATAACATTCCAGTGATATGTCAAGGAGTAGATAGATCATGGGGATGGATGACAGAAATAAGATGTTGGATAATTTGATTAAATAAATCTTAGATAATAATATTTTACATTACAACTTTTTTGCATAAAATGGCAATTTCATACTTTAACCTTGTTATTTATTTATAAACATTTTCTTAACAAATGATGTAAAAAAAAACAATGTTCTTCAATGCGCAACGTGAAATTCGAACAGAAATAATATAACTTTTGTTGAAAAAATTATTCCTTCCTTATCATTAAGTGTCTCAATGATACTGTAACCATCCTTTTGTCGTATAGAGAAAATTAGTAATAATGAAATCCACTTGGAAATATAAATGTCTCCAAGTCGAAAACACCACCAAGATCCTATCTTTTATATAAGGCCAATAATAAATTTATAAGTGATCGTCTAGTTGTAGAACTTTGTTATACTTTGTGAGTTTTATAACTAGTTCTTTTAGGAATTATAAAGGAAGAAGCTGAAGCTCTAAGACATGGTTCTGAGCACGTTTAATAACACCAAAGTGCAAAAACACACTCTTCCAAACCAAAGCATAATTTGTGAGTAACTCACCAAATACACCCTAACCGGTATAAGTTTATAGACATTTATTCATCGTGAGAATATGTCAATGCACTTTCCTTATAATTTCACAACGCAATATTTTACGGACATTGGACCCTGTATACCACTTGCACACGATCCGAATTCCAAAACATCCACCAAATCGTAATCGGCATTATTCATATTATATATTTCCCCTCAAATATATCTACCATCAAAATGAATAAATTATCTCAAAAATTCGACGTACAACGCATTACGCCGGCCTCATACTTATATAAGGAAAGTCATGGTTGTGTATCTATTTTTCACTTTCATATTTTATTATATACGTTCATTATAAGTGTATGCAGTACCCTTTACCCTATTTTTGAATTTAATTTCAATAAAAAAAATCAATGCACGAACATACTTTTTAGACTTAAAATATTTTCTCGCAAAATCATTACGAGAACACATGTGATTCTTATGCCCCTATTTTCCTTAATGTATTGATTCAATATCATATTAATATGTATTTATATTAGTTATGAGTGTTTTATAGGTCTTAAGTATCTTTAATCACGAATTATATCTTCATTAGACCGAATAATGTTCCTATATATAATATAATAATTTAAATCTCAGTATTTTGTAATGATATTCTAATATGTTATACATATAACTGTAATGAGCAAATTTTTATATTATTAAATGTCATATTTTAATGATTTAATAATGATAGTTACAATACCATGACTTATTCAAATGTAATATTTTGGTTATATATTAATATTTGATAACTAGGAATATTAACAAAAACTACGGAGCACAAATAATTACGTCGTCTTGATACGTACAATATGTCGTATCCGTATGTCGAATGTCTCACCTCGATCAAATGAATGTCGAAACTTCATTCATATGTAAAATTTAAAAAATGGGGCTTCTTCTTTACACTGCCTAGATGCGCCACTAAGGATAAATCCAGCACTGTACGTGGTATCAAAAGCGGTGTTTTTGTATAATTAGAATTAGATACATGTCGTTATGATACTGCACCAAATGGTTTTATTTTTAGTTTACTGACGTAATGATAGAAAACATAAACAAGAGAAACCTTATTCATTTTAAGTATATAAAAAAACATGAACATAAATAACGAGTTACTTAGTGTAGCGTGCATAATCTTAATATTGGCACAGATGTGGCCAATGTGCTAGGCAGACTGGCCAGACATGTTTGTTTTATATTATACATTTTGGAGTGTGTAATGAATGACATAATCTTATCATTGGATATAAAAACGCAAAGCCGGTTCCAAAACTTTCGCTGTGAATGTTCTACATACTCGTATGCAATAATATATATAAGGGGGTTAAATGATTTCCTGAGTCAATTTTATTAATCCATTTTAGTTTACCTTCTATGATTTCTTCTATAGGAATAAATAAATAGAAAATAATATTTCAATAGTTGAAAGTAATAGTTGAAAGTGCAACGAAGGCATATATCCTAGGAAATTCTGTGGACAACGTTTTCATATCTGATACATCAAAATTAAAGGTGGGTTTGGCAGAAAAAGCATGCTAGTAGAGTTAATGCCGTTGAGATGCGATCCTTAAGTATTATGTTACGCGTGACTTTGAATGATAGGGTTAAAAATAGCGTAAGGGAAAAGTGTGGCTTAAAAGTGAACGTTGTGACTAGAATTGAGAAAGGTATGCTTCGGTGGTTCGGGCATGTTGAAAGGATGAATGAAGAGAGAATAACAAAACAAATTTATTTTAAAAAGTGAGTGGCAGTGTTGGTAGAGGACGCCCTAGGAAAACTTAAATCGATCAGATTAATGACTTACTAAAAAGGGCGATATAAGAAGCACCCATAACCGACGAGCATGTTTGCGTAGATGTATGAATGTGGAAGAAGCGAGAGAAGTGTGCCAGGATCGCGCCAAATGGAAATCCATGATCTCTGCCTACCCCTCTGGGTTACCGGCGTGAGCACATATTTATTTAGTTATTTATTTTACATCAAAATGTAGACAAAGATAAAAATATATTCGTTATTTGGAATAATGCTGGCATCCGAATGCAGTCCGATTTCAGATACTTTGCCGATGATTACCCCTCCCCCAACCGTCGACGTCGACCCGCCCAAATCCGACCCGTTCCTCTACTAGATGAGCTCTCTACTGATACTCGTCTTCGGCACAGTTCCTGCGCGCTGATAGTACACATTGATGCTCGCTTCTTTAGCTTTTCATTCCACAGTAACGTTACAACGACAATTCAAGCTTCATAATAAAATAAAATGCGGGTCAAAGCTAAACTAAAAACCCTACATTGTTTTACGCCAGGTTACTCTACATGGAATGTGATTGTGTGTTAATTCGAGGCGCGACTGCCTATGCGCTTCCGGTCACTGGTTAGGCATAATAGACTTTTACTTATTGAGTTCATGCTACTTAGGCACATCAGCGGGGCGACTATAAAATCATCTGTCCAGGACTTCAACGCCTTTAGAGTGTGATTCCAGTAACAACAATTTATGAAAAAAAAACGTGTTCCAAAACCAATTACCATATCTTAGTCTACTGACAAAAATAGAAGAGAGCACTTTAATGCCTTCGACTTTTGACGGCTTTTATTGGTCACCAGTGTATATCAACGGTGTGGATCATCTGGTTACTTGGAGCTAGGAGTTGCGAACCCATGAGGCTTCAGACGACCGATCTTTGAGGCGATCGATACGATACGATCGGGGGCTATTGATCAAAGATCGTCCTCTTATCTAGGTCCAGCAGTGGACGACTATCGAATGAAAGGGACGTCGCAACATATAATCTTTGACCTATTTTCAGTCCTTCAAAGGAGAGTTTTGTATGATCATAGTTCCTCTCTGGTAGTTGCTGCTGCTACTGGCTCTATAAACTTCTTTGAAACCTTGATAGCGACGCTAAAGCGACTCTGATGCCTGACGGATATTGTACAAGTGCGCAAAGCATTTATCTTATTAGTTATTTTGCCTTTTTAAATTAAACACAATATTATTACACAATGCGAAGCAAATCAAGTAACTGTATTTAGGAGTCTTTGCAAGTATTAATATTTTCTTGCATTAATTATGCAATAAGGTTAATAATAGTAATAAAAGTATTCTATTTCTAATGATAATAATTTACAAAAACATTTTTCTAATCCAATTACAAAGCACAATGATGGGAAAGTCCCAAGCATAACTTCATTGTCCAGTAACATAATATATGTTTGTTTTTGTATCATTCTATATTGGTGTGATTGACTGCAAGTACTAGACTTATTTAAGAAAAACTTTATATTTCTATAAGTCGTCGTATATTTATTTTCCACAGTACTGATGATTATTGATTTACAGGATATCGGAATACGTTTATAGGATAACTAATTTAATACATTTAAATATATTGCAAGATTTATCTCTGAATGATAAGATTGAGATTAGTTGAAAATCCTTTCGTTTTGCAGATACATATTACCAGACAACAGCGAGCATTAGATAGTTCACTTAATCCATAAGAGAAACCAAATATGCGCTTTTTGAATTTTTCGATAAAAATCGCCCGAAATTCGCCTTAGCACATCTTAAGATAATTATCATAACGTGATTAAAATTACTTGCATATTTAGGATAATTGTTAAAATGAATTAAAACCATTACATTATCCTAAGCACGTAAGACGATTTAAGAAAAACTATTTAAAGATAATTTCATTTAATTTACGTTACACTAGCAATTTAGAAAAGAAGCAATCAAGGTTATTTAATATAATATAGTATAGATATTCAAGATAAACAGAGGTGTGATCCCTCCCTATCCACTTCTCACTGAGATTAGGTTTCGGCAGAAAAACGAATCTTTGCTTTGTACCGGTATCGGAATTATCATTACAAAATGTGTAATTAAAAAATTAACAATGATTAAAATGATGTTCAAGACTATTTTGATTTCGTCAAAGTTCATGTATCGCTATCATGAAAGTCTGAATAAATTTTGTCTGTATAATTTAAAAGCTTTCTTCGCCGTACAATTTAATGGTCTTAAATTGCGCTCAGCATAAAATTTTCTAAACCATTAAGAAGTTCTGCTACAGA
Organism: Papilio elwesi; assembly: GCA_029849275.1. Lineage (NCBI taxonomy): Eukaryota > Metazoa > Arthropoda > Insecta > Lepidoptera > Papilionidae > Papilio > Papilio elwesi. The sequence continues at coordinate 4,949,350 of CM056717.1, forward strand.
AGCATAGTGCCATTAAGGCGGGGACAGCATTGTCCTTTTGCCGCAAGAATATTTATAAGAAAAACTAAGACATTATTTACTATCAGTATAACTACGTCATAGCCTAGGGGTAACACTGTAACACCGCATGTCCTGGTTTCAAAGACCCAGCCTGTCGTAAGTGAAAAAAAATGTTTTTGGCCCGGCCCTTTCTCACATTTAGTTCGGGTCCTTATTACGCCGCTGATATACATCACGTTTGCTATCTCTGCCCTTCCCGCTTGAGCAAGCTTGAGCAGCAAGTCAATTTATTTTAGTCTATATTTTTATAGATGTACGCAAAGCAAACAATACGATTTTAAGGGATGTGTCTTCCCATTACGACTACCAATGAACATGAATTATTAAAATTAATGTTATATCAAGTGGTAAGTATGTTGGCAAATATAGAAAGGAAACCTACAAATCCTGTAATGTCTGACCGCATTTCGAACTTATAAACTTACGTGAACTATATTTACAAAGTTTCAGTAGAACAAAAATAGGCTACAAGATTAAGACAGTTTACGTCCTATCGCTGTATATGCATGCTTCTTATGTTAACTAGACGAAATACTTTTTTTATATAAAAAAATTGTATGTCTCATTTTATCTTTAGACGATATCACGTAAAAAATAGAAAACTTAGCCGCTCCTGATATTTTTTATAACCATGCATGCACTTATTTTTAATTAGATGGACCACCAGACGTCATACTATTAATATTTCGTTTAATTTGTTTGAGATTGGTTTGTTAACTTCAAAAACACTATTAGAAATGTAAAATAGTATATATTACAGATAACCTCATGTGATCAAAAGAGCTGGAAATTCCGATAATGCCTCATAATTTGAATTATAATAATCATTTTAAAGTGAAAATGTTTCTAAATGTTTAATGTTTTTATCTGCAACAAAGTAAAATGCGTTTACATAGTTGCTATGAAAAAACTAACAGTGAAGGCGGAGTTTATCATTGAGACTGGTCTGTTCTCATCATACGTGGCGATGGTTTTTATCTCTATTAGGGAGACAGAGAAACTTTTAGGTTTTATAAAATGACAAAGGTCAGATCATCGCCGGTTCTTGCTCTATATATAATGTATATAGCTTATTATTAAGGTGAGGTGATATGCGACTACTGTAGGGCTCACTTGTTTTATCTATTTATAACAACGCAAAGTAGAAAAACTGCTAATAGTTTGTAATAAGATGCCAGGAAAAGCTTTGCAACAGTATATAAAGTCTATGGATGGTATTTTCAGATTATTGTCCATACTTTTACGCAAGCATCCAAGGATATGTCCATACAATATCCATAGTAACGAGTGCAGAATTTTGATTGTAAACCGACCACATTATCCACCATACATTTACTAGTTTAGTGTTGTTGATAAGCTAATTAATCACGAATTAAGAAAGTCGGTGAATAATGTTGAATATGTTTCTGGCCTTTAAAATATAGAGTTCCATCCAAGTTTCGAACTTCACAAACCAGCATTAAGTAAGCTAAAGAAAAGTCCATGGTACTTGTCCGATATATTTATACGAAATCAAAAGGTTGATACATGAATCAAGGATCGTGGTCCAGGTTACCGTTGAGCGGAAGCGGTATTTTTTGGAACTGACTTATCACGGTTTGCCTGGAAGGAGATCTACAGTTTCTATGGGTTTGAGGTGGCAGAGCACAGAAGGCGCTTCGCCTAAATTTCGTTTAAGAATAACTAAGCTTGAGGCTCCCTCTGGAACCTTTGACGGGGCTCTTTAGCCCAGTCACTCCTTAAAGCAGTTTAAGGAGTGGACTGGGCTCAAGAGCCCCAACACCTCAGAGTCACTCTTTACGCGTGTAGCATTCCGAGTTGAGGGTGCCGGACTCGATCGGTAGTTATTATCGGATTACAAGCGGAAGCGATAGAAGGTCGACCGACGTAGAAGAAACCGCGGTGGCGACAACAAACGAGTCGTACTATCAGTTACATTGCCGGACACTTAAAATATTGCTAGCTATAGTGATATCTCCCTCATAGTCAGCTGAAAATAAATCAGAAGCCTTGATACTCTACCAAATTAAACTGAGACTAAAACGAGAATAAGAAAAAGTCTTAGTTCCATATGGGGATAGCAAAGAAAGGACTCTTGTGGGCATAAGCTTTAGGCCTAGTGCAGAGCAATCTATGTCAGCCGAAATTCATGACAATAATTTCGAGTTTAGTAAACAACACAATTTTTTTTGTGTTTTGAATTTATGTTTCATAGTCTGTGATAAAATACTCTTTGGATGTCAAATGATTCAGTGACATCTTTCTTTTTGTAATATTATCCATAAAATCATAGGTTTTATTTATATTTTGGTCATGAAAATATCTATTTTTCCAAAAAAATATGCTAGATCTGTTCCACACAGTTGTTGTACTTGATTTAAAATTTACTAAGCAATCCTATGTATTGACACTTTATAACAATAAAAAATACCACAATACAAAATAGTTGTTTTTATGAATGAAGCAGCCAAAGAAGCTATTGCACAGTGTCAATGATGTTAAGTGACCACCACTACCCATAGAACACTGCAACAGTCAGATTACTTGCAAACATGTTACATAGGAGTTGGACGAGGGATATGAACAAGGAATGGGGGACCAGAAAGTCAATACAGTGAAATCAGTTACAGCGACCTCAAAGGAATCACTAATATTTGATTATGATAAATTGATAGCCATAATTACTAGTAATGTTTTTGAGGTACAATTTTGTCCAAGCAAATGATTATAAGGAATAATATTTATATTCATGTTATAAAAATATAAGATATACATAAAACAAAAGTACATATTATCTATTTAAAAGAACTGTTCAATTGTTTTCATTTATTTCATTTAAATAGCAAACACAATAAAGAGGTAACAGAAAGTACTCTTTAGTTTTACTATACTTATGTTTTGTTACAGAATTACCATAGACCCTATACTCTATACTTTATTTATTTTTAGGATCCTAAGTTTTTGCCCATTATACTGTATAAGATATCCAGATAAAAGTTACCATTTTCTAATAGACAATAAACTATCAAAAGAGAACTTACTACCTAATCTTATTTTATTATAAAGGCTTTTACTAAAAATATTTAAATCAATGACAAAACTTGTGCTATGGTATAGTAACAATATTGGTAGTAGTTTACATGTGAATACAATGGCTTGAAATGGGAGGCAATAAAACCACAAACAGTACTGGTGTATACAAATACTTATACTTTTGCATTTTTTTTGTTAAGACAATAAATAAATATACTACATACTACCAACTCTTATCAAAGTTCTACATTTTCAGGGATTATTGTGGTTACAGAAAATTACTTGCTTGTTCTCTTAATTCTGCATTAAAAATACTTTCTGCAATAATTTTACAAAAATCAGACAATTAATCCTACTTATGCCTAGTTATTGTATAAGTAGATAAATAAAAGACATTTGAGTAAAACATAACTGTAATGTACATGTATACATATTTTTTGTGACTCAAAATCAGTTTACAAGTTAAAAAAAAACAATGATAAGAAAAAGATTGACAAAAAAAATCAAAAAGGTTTGATTTTTTATAACAAAGATGACTCACCACTATGTTCTGTAAATATATTAGATCCCAGGATGCGGGGGTCTCTAGGTCCCCGCGGCCTGCTGCGGGCCGAGCGCATGGACGCGCCGATGGCCGTGCCACGCTCCTTCGCCTGCTGCGCTCCCATTGTGATTCCGCTGCCCTAAGGTCCCACGGAACCAGCTCCACACGGCCCCACTGTCTGCCGACGACTCCACCGCACTAATTTAATAAGTCCAATAATAAATCGATGTACACAAACTCCATAAAGTTATTACAATACCAAGTCACGCCCAGCACAAGTCATTATTTTATAATTAAAACATGCGAATCAAGGCCACAGTTCTCAAATTTCCTAGTTTTTGAATTTTTTTTTAGCGAATTTTATATTTAGTACACACGACCACAACCTCCCTCCGCCATTATGTGAACTTTGCCGGTGTTGACTGGTGTTGACCGTAGTGCCACTTGTGGCATTAAATCTAACAGTGCTGCCATAAGAAATATATCGCTTAAGTTAAGTAGCAGACAAATAAACATTCGAATAAACTGAAAAATAATTATATATGTATGAACTAGCGCCTCTAACCCAGAGGTATGGCTAAAGGTTACGGATTTCCATTCGGCACGTTCTAAACACACATCTCTCGCTCCCTCTACTTCAATTCATCTACGCATACGTAATCTTCGGTTACATGCAAAGAGAATATAAAATTAAAAACCTTATCTTAGAATGTCATCATACCTCTTCAAGTATGTCTGGTCGGCATAGGTTCGGCTAAGACGACCTCTGCACCATTGCACACTTTCGTAAATTTTCTCTCGTCGATTTTTCTTCATTAATCCTTTCAACGTTTCTTACAATTTTCCCTTACAACGCTATTTGTAATCGTATCATTCTGAATTAAGCTTAGCATATTTCTCAGGGAATGAATTACAACTACATTAATTTTACTAACATGCTTGTCCCACCAAACCCAACTCTCGCACCCATACATTAAGGTGGGCACTAATCGAGGGTTTTCATTGGCGTAAAACTGTAATACAAGCTTTGTCTTTGTACAGAAAGGTCAGGAATCTCTGTAAAGAGATTGTAGCGCCCGTAATCACTATGCAACCCCTATGCTGTCAATGTTGACCAAAGGCCATTATCAGTATGCATCCTACGCATCCCGTTCCTAAAATGATGTTATTTTTTTGTTAAAACATTCGATTACATAACACACATTTTGCGTTGTAGAATATATCTTTAGTAAACTAAGTTTATTTATTTCCATGAGATTTTATCCTCCCTTATTTCATTTACTTTTTTTCTTCGTTCCATATTTTCCTAATTTTATCATTGTTACGTTAAAAAAATTAATATTATATTGTTTGTTTAACTTTAAATTATTTTAAAGCGAGTACAGTTGTGAAGTTAAAGTTGCTACATATATCCAATTAAAACTATTTAGAATTATTACGTAAAATGAAACGGATCTGAGTATCACTCAGTATATGGTATTGATTTTTCCCGGCGGTTTTCGTTTTCCCTTGTCCTATTAGTAACGCAATGAATTGTTGTTAACTATAGTGTTTCAAGTTTAATAAATTGAACTTTATTTCGATTTTCTATCTAAGGGCTATGATTGTAACATGTGACTAGTTGAAAGGTGAGTACTTATTTTGTAATAGTTGTTTTGTTACGTTTTCAGTTTCTCAACTCGTTACATCAATATTAACAAAATAACATTTACCAATTATTATATTTCCTACAAAAACCTTTTAACGTAAAAGTATTATTAATTATTATTAACTTCTGACTGAGAAAGATATGCTTCGGCATGCCCGAACATGTTGAAAGGATGAATGAAGAGAGAGTAACGAAACAAATTTATGTTGCAAAAGTGAGTGGCAGCGTTGGCAAGGGACGTCCAAGGAGAACTTATATCGACCAGATTAGTAACATATGAAAGAAGGGCGATATAAGGAGTACCCGTAACTGACGAGCATGAATGCATAGATGTATGGTTGTAGAAGAAGCGAGAGAGGTATGCCAGGATCGCGCGAAATGGAAATCAATTATCTCTGCTTACTCCTCTGGGTTACACGCGTGAGCGCATATTTATTTATTTTAGTATTATTAAAAACTTTGTTTATGAAAGTTTCTAGAATGAAAAAGGTAAAGTAATTTTTAACTAATAACTGCTGCCTCATTTATGCCTCAGTATGATGAAGATAATTATAAATGACAAATAATACAAATATTAATTTATTTTAAATACTAGTGTGGTATATTTACTTAAATACTTTTTCTTCGCCCAATACAGGCTTAACTGGCAAACAATTGGAGCAATGGCTAAAAACCTTTTGCAACTAAGAAGTGTCTATATATACTGCACTTACGTCCTTTCATTCATCACTACTATGCTTTCTGTAATGCAGCATGTCTAATATATAAATGAAGAAAATATGAAAATGGATAGTGTATCAGAAAATTGGGATCCAGGTATGCTTTGCTCACATTTTTTCTATTTCATTACTGTTTCTTGTATTATAAAAAATATGTTTGTTTTTAGCTCTTACTAAATTGTTGACATCATTGAAAGAGGTACAATCTGATGGAGAGGATGTTGCCTTCTTAAGTGAACTTTTGCAGTCAAAGCAGCTCCATGCTTTAGTACAAGTTCATAATAAAATTGTTGCAAATGGTAAAGATGACAAATTTTATCCACTGTTGTCAAATGCTATGCAAGTTACTCTCGAGGTCTTCCAAATGCTTGCTGATGTTATTTCGGTTTCTAATGAGTATGAGGAATTATTAAGCCTTTTGCAAAAACCACATTTTCAGGTTTGTATAATTTTTTTTAATTTCAAACACTTTAAATATATCATTTATTGAACTTAGTTATTTAATTATTTAAAATAAGAACCAAAATTCTTCAATCATAACATTATTTTTTTAAACATAGGCTATACTCTGCACTCATGATGCTGTTGCCCAAAAGGACTATTACCCACATCTTCCTGATGTACCATCTGATGGTGATGATGAAGAGGAGACAGTTAAAATTGTTCAACTTGTCAAAAGTGATGAACCTTTGGTTCGTAAAAAGCTTTGATTTATCTCATTTCGCTTCGAATTTATGAAAAGTGTCAGTCTTGTATACTGGAACAATATTTCATTTAGAAATAGCAGCTATACTTATATATACTTTTATTTATATAGAAAAATATGTAATAATTTGTATTATAAGTAAAGTCATAAATGTTAATTGGTAATATTTCTTATTTTCTATTCTAGTATTACTAATCAAAGTTTAACTAACATTATAGCTATCCATGGTCACAAAATTAATATTATTTTTATTAAAATTGTTAATGAGCAATAGGGGTATTTAAGAATTTTAAATTTTTTAATTAAAAGGGTGGAGCTCAGAGCGCAGAGCCAATTGTGGTAAGTTTCTCATACACATATTTACAACTGGCTAATAACATAAATGCTTATGTCCATTGTATATCTTTATGCTCATTTATTTTTACTTGTATGTATTTTTTCACACCATTTTTCAGACTGCTCCTATCATTAATCATGATCTAGTCAAAACTGATTTAAATTTATTAGCTGCTATCTCTAGATGTTAATGCAATATGTATTGTGATTTTTTTTGTGGTTTGCCATTATCCCATTTAGTTTTTTGCAGCCAGTTATCACACCACACAATACACATTGCTTATAACTATTCAAAATTTAGGCAACATTATGTTTTTCATGCATCATTATAGGTACTGAATCATAAACTTCAAATAGTGACTTAAAAGTAGCAAGCGAACTATTAGGAATTGTAAATGTAACAGTGGTAGAACATGCAACAATAATATCGCATTAATGGACCAGCTTGAACATTGAAGTAAAAATTAGCTTTGGTGTTTCTTCCAATGAGCTAGCTGCTGGAGGCCGAATTTTCCTTTTCAAATCTTCCCATCCTTTCCTACTAAGGATAGGATGAGAAGGAGGAAAGCGTTGGACGAGAGAGGGGTTGAATTGAAAAAGTCCATCTGTGTCTTTCTCCTATGTCCATTAAAGGTAGGCAATGCATCTGCGACTCATTAGCTTGGTGCCAACGCCTATGGTTACCTGTTACTTAACATCAGGTGAACTGCTAGCTCGTTTGACACCATCTTCCATAAAAAAAAATTGAGATAGTCAAAACCATTTTCGATTTCATGATAAACAGGTTGTGAATGATTTTCTACTCCTGAGATTTCCTAATGTTATTCTTTTATTTTAATTTATATAATGTTGTAAAATTCGTTAAAATATTTGTATAATCAGCAAGATTAATATATAAACAAAATTATTATAATGTATAGGGTGCTACCATAAAAACAGATGAAGAAACTGGAAAGATTGTTATTGCTCGAGTTATGCATGGGGGAGCAGCAGATCGATCTGGATTAATTCATGCGGGTGATGAAGTTATAGAGGTCAATGGTATTAGTGTTGAAAACAAAACTCCATCTGATGTTCTGGCAATTTTGGTATGTAAACAGAAACAAAGAAGTAAAAACATATGATTAGCATATACTCCTTATACTGAATATACATGATAACTTATTCTATGTTGCTTTAATAATATGTGTTTAGAAGTATAATATATATATTAGATTTTTTTTATAGCAAAGTTCAGAAGGGACAATTACTTTTAAGTTAGTTCCTTCATTCGGTAAAGGAGGTTCCAGGGAAAGTAAAGTCCGGGTCAGAGCTCTATTTAATTATAATTCATCAGATGATCCTTATATACCGTGCAAAGAAGCTGGACTGGATTTTAAAAAGGGTGACATTTTGCACATTGTGTCACAAGATGACGCTTACTGGTGAGTTTCATTGTCTTTTTGTGACAGGGTAGTATTTTATTTTATGCTATTTAATTTTCTTAAGGTGGCAAGCACGTCGGGAAGGTGATAGAGTAATGAGAGCAGGTTTGATTCCGTCACGAGCCCTACAAGAAGGTCGTATTATTCATGACAGACAAATGGATCCTCAAACAATAGATGGTCAGTTAAAAAATGCTGTGCACATTACTTAATTGGAGATTCCTAAAAAATTTATTTAATAATTGTTTTTGGATTTTTATATGCAGGCAACTCTGCCTTATGTAGACCAACCACTGCCAGTTCAGATTGTGGGCCTAAAACGCCTTGCTCGCCTAATCCTACGGCAACTGCCTTATTACCTTGCAAATCGACTCCTAAAGTTAAGAAAGTAATATATGATATTAAGGAAAATGACGATTTTGACCGTGAAATAATACCAACATATGAAGAAGTGGCCCGTCTTTACCCGAGACCAGGATTGGTAAGACCTATTATACTTGTGGGAGCTCCGGGTGTAGGAAGAAATGAATTGCGCAGGAGACTCATAGCAACTGACCCAGAGAAATTTGTGACACCCATGCCATGTTAGTATTTTTCTGTACTTTTATGTTGAAATATGTAATTTTGTACATCTTTGATATATTAATTATGTCATAAAGAATACATGTTTATTTATTTTCACATCTGAATTGAGCTTGAATAAAGTTTGACCATCTTATTTTTCCATATCTTATTATAACATATTATATTGAAAATAGAAGTTGATATATTTTTAATGACTCAATGAATTTTTATATTTTTATTGTGTTGTACAATCAATATGCAAAAATAATGCAAGTTGTTGAGTTATGGTAATGTAGCCCCCCAATGAACTTACTATTATAATGAATTAATTAAAAATATTTTTAATTGATTCACAAAACACACTATATAAAATATAGAGAGAAAGACAAATTGATGTATGTATTTAATAAAAACATAGAAACTAGAATAAGGCCTTGTTGCAGTTTGGTCTTCCTCTTCCCCTTTATTTCTGGAAAAGCATGAGTGGATTTGACAGAGGAGGGAAAGTCACTTAAGATTAGGGGAACTGCTTGCTCATTTGCCACCTTCTTCAATAAAAAATTAGGGGCTTCTCAGTATTTGAGTATTTACTTTAGCTTTTAGGTTAAGTATATAGTATGTAAAACATATATATATAAACATATGCATCCCTCTCTCGGAGTGGAGGTCTGTGTCCCCGCATTGGGTAAACATACTAAAGTAAGGCTGATTATTAAATAGTTAATAAAATCTTTTTTGTCTTAACTTACAACACACCTATTTACCAATAAATATATAAACATGTATGTTAATCTTAATTTTATAAATTTCTATTTAGTTACATCTCGACCTCAAAAAGCAAGTGAGCAGAACGGAAAGGATTACTTTTTTGTACCTCGAGAAAAAATGGAACAGGATATATCCGAAGGAAAATTCATTGAACATGGCGAGTACAAAGGGAATCTTTATGGTACATCAGCAGAGAGTGTAGAAAGCATTGTTAATTCAGGTATAGTAGTAATTGTTGGTATGTCATGCTTTGCTTGTTCAACACAATATTTTACAATATTTCAGTATTATAATCTCGAATAAAGAAGCCCAATGGAAGTTACAGCGTGTGTCTTAAAACTGAAAAATCGTAGTGTGTACACGAAAAAAAAATATCTTTAAAGATTAATTAAAATATGAAAACCTTAATTTAGAGTAAAGAAGTGTAAGTAACACAGTCATTAGTGCAGGTGACCTTAAATGTATGGGAGTTGAGTTTGGCAGGACAAGTAAAATCTAGTAAAATTAATGCAGTTGCGGTCATTAAAAAGAATGTTAGGCGTGGGTCTAAATGATAGAATTTGAAATGGCGTTGTAAGGGAATTACGAAATTGAGCAGTAGTGTTATTAACTTATACCGACCAAATTATATAAAAAAGAAATTATAGTTATAATATTAGCGGTATTAAAAGAAGCCATCAGAGACTATCTATGTACATGTATAAATATTGAAGAAGCGAGAGAGGTGACCCAGGACTGCCAAATAGAAAACTGTCTGTATCTTGGCCTATATCATGGGGTTAAGTGTGTGAGTGCTGATTTATTATATTGTAAAACGTCATGAGCTGTGCTTTTAATTTGTCGAGATTATCGTTTTTAGCAATTTCCATAGATATAATTATATATTAATAAAAGAATAACATCAGGTCGGGTATGTGTGATAAGTCCACACTGGCAAGCACTGAAGATGCTACGGACTCCTCGACTCCGGCCGTATATAGTGTTTATACGCCCACCCTTACTCGAGCGGTTAATTGAATCACGAACATTAGCGAATGCTCGATCCACCTTCGACAAGGATAGCTCGCGATCATTTACAGTAAGTGTTTCTCATGATCATTGTTCTATTTCTTTAAACAAAAAGATTTAGTAGTAGAACTTTCCACAGCTGGAAACTGAATGCTTGCGAGTAAGAACTGCTCACTGCTGTTTTCTTACTTCTTAATACCAGTCTTGGTATAAATTTAATTAAAAACTGTGCCTAGGCATTTCTATAGGAGGCGCTCGAGATAAGAAAATCCTGTATTGATTTAATTGCGATACATGGTTATTATAAAGTTGATTATCTTCAAAGATGGTTGTTGCATGGTGCTCTCTGAGACTAGAATAAAATTATTTACCATTTGCACCTAAACATTATTTATACAAATAGTAAGACTCTGTGGACTTACACACGCTTTACGATTTGTATCTGGGTACAGTGGTAGGTCAACATGAAAGGAGGCAATTTGGGGTACCATACTTTATTAATTCTTGCATGATTGATTTGATTTTTTTAAATATATTTATTTTATTTTTACAGGCCGAAGAATTCAATGACATCATACGGTCGTCAAACCGTATTAATTTTCTATATGGTTACATGTTTGACGAAGAAATCGTAAACGATGATCTAGCTAGTGCTTTAACGCAACTTTTGAAGGTCTCATGGAAGGTTCAGTCCGAGCCTCTGTGGGTACCGGCGTCATGGGTCCAGTAAGAACCATTTAACGCTATCTAGTCGTCATTTTCATACATTATCCAGATATTTCGTTGTTAATTTAAATTATTTAATCGCAAATTCAGTATAAAATGTACACGTAAAAAAAAGTCAAGTCGAAATTCTGTAATGTTAATTGTTTGTTATCAATTTGTAGACTATACTGTTATTTTATTCCCAAGTTACCACTAAGGTAATTACGGGAAAATGTAATGGTAAAGTGATTATTGGTAATATTGTTAAGTAGATCTAATTTTTCTGTGTCGTTCAATTAATATATTTAGAACTTTTAGTACAAAATTGTTTTGTCTGACAATAAGTCATGTTTTGCAGCTAATTAATTTAAGCTACAATTAACCAAATCGCGATATATCATAAGATGACAGAGTAACAATAAGATTGAATACTAAACTAGTAAGTATAAACAATCTGTTGGTTTGTTGTATTTTTTTAACAGTTTAATCGTTCATCTCACCCAGTCCCGATGGGGCTCACAATGTGTTCAACATGACCGTTACTCCAACAATAACTATAAGTGTATTGTGAAATTAAATAAATTTATTGTGCCTCTTAAATAATGTAAGAATTAATATCTTAACATACTAAACTTCCAGTCCACAATAATTATATTTAAACTTCATGTGTCTGTGTAGTTGTAGAGATGTTTCATGTTTTCCTCTTTCCTTGTACTTAGTTTTGTGATTGCAAATTGTTTGTCTTGTGCATTTAATTATAATTTTATTAGAGCCAGAGCATATTAACACCTAATTTAATTATACCTAATACAATATAGGCACAGTAATAAAGTAATTAACACTGTAGGTATATGTTTAAAATGTACATCTTATGCCATTATATCTATCAGTCGAATGTAACTATTAGAAAAAAAAACAATAAAATTAAATGATTAAAAATAATATTTCTATAGAATTATAGAAGCGTGTTATATAGTTCAAATTATCGCTGACAATTCTGCTATCACTTTATGCGTGATTTCGTTACGGAAATAATCTACATATTTACGATTAAAAGCTTGTCTCTATACCCTTTAACGAATGTGCTTAAATTTCACAGGTAATTGTCTTTTTAGTAGAAAAAAAAACTAAAAAATGTTCAATGTAGACACTTGTTCCGATTGGACTTTGGATAAAATACAAACTTCAGTACAAAAAAAACCATTTTAATTGTACTTCGATTGTACTATATTTTAAAAGCCTCAATATTTAGTCATTTTTATGAAGTAGCCAAAATTACAATTCTTATCGTAATAATGAAAATTATTGCAATTAAATGTTAATGATTTAAGCTATTTCTTTGGTATATTTTAAAGTACTCTTACTTGTGTACCTCACTTTAATAATGCACTGTTATCGTTTTTGATTCTGCCTTGCGAAAACGATTATTATGTATTTATCCAATATAAATATAATTAATGTGATGTGGAATGGTGGAAAGTAGACATGGAATATCTTATTGTTGCCATAAGACCTTTCTATAGCAAAAGTTGCAGACTTAAAAATATATGAAATAACTCTTTGTGCTATTTGTTGTTTAGTGTAAACAGGAAAACTTTATTGTTAGTTTCTAATAGTCCAAAAGATACACATTATTTAAAAGTCTGAATTTACCAAGTGAATAGACATTTAAAAGAATTGTAGGATTATACATTGAAGTTTATTGTGTAATACAAATTTGTTTTTGTTGTGCAATTTCTTGAAGCATTTGATGCAGTGTTTGTATTTTCTAGGCAAGGGTGTGTTTATTGTTGTTCCGAGGTTGAATGCACTGATGACAGTTTATAGACTAAACATATAGCTAGAGTTATAAATGTGAGTTCTGTATGCAATCACTAATATAACAGTGTTACTGGTGGCACACTTTTTACAAGTAATTTTATAAACAATCGATTTCGGGGCTAATATTGAATGAACATTGTAATAGCTCTTCAAACATTAATTGGGTGACAAAGTTATATATTGTTATTAACAATTAGTTCGAAATTTGGACATGAAGTTATAAAAAAATCATCAAAAATACCCGTATAAGCCATATAACAGCTAAGCCTCCTAAATCGATTAGTTTCCTTATAATAATGTCACCAGTAGCAGTGACCCATAGCTAGATTTTAATATTTTACAGTATAGTATTTGGAAGCCTCAATATTTTTTAATAATATTAATGAGATTTATGCTTCACATATTATTAGTGATATTTATAGAGGATTTTCATAAACCTATTTACAAAGATGCATTTTACATTTCAAAGCAGAATTTATTGTGCCATTAATAGGTTAAATACACATAAAATGGTTATATTTCTAATACATAGTTTAAATGTTTTATTCAAAAGTGAAATTATTTTATTTTATGAATGGTAATATCTGCGGCTTTAGCTTTGGCTTTATAAAAATGATTTTTTATTGAGAAATATGACATGGTTTTGTACATTTGGCAACCATCAATATCAAGCTGTTGAATAAAATATTTTGAGACCTTTGTTGTGTTTTATTTTAGAAATTCTAGTCTAGTAACCTTTATTTGTTCATGTATCACAGGGTTGAATTTTGTTATACAAAAGCATTTATTAATCGCTATAACTGTCTCATATTTTTTGCTCTAATCAAAATAATTACGAATTATCTATTTTTTATGCATTAAACATAAATTAATGTATTTAAAAATGTAGTAAGTTAACTTACATATTTATTTATGAGTATATACTACTACTATAATAATACTTAATACCAAAATAAATGTGTAAATTAAACAGTGGTAGAGCTCGCAACATCTGTTAGGTTCGAACGGTTAAGGAAAAATTAAATATCCTTTTCCCTGTCGAAGCTTTCCTCTGTCCATTAAAGGTAGCAACGCATCTGCAACATATTTGCTTGTTGCGCTTGTCTATGCGTAATAATCATTTAACATCAGGCGATCCGCTTGCTCATTTGCAACCTTCTTACATAATAAAAAAACTAGTTGAATGAGTGAAAGCACTTTATTTCGATAATAAATTAATACATAATAACTCAAAATCCTGAGCCAAGATGGTCTATGGAAACTCACTATAACAATTATTGGTCCCATCTTCCTCAGATGGAAGGACCCATCACAAATTATAAAGTATTATGTACAGATGAGTCTATGCACAGCAGCCAACATTAGGTCTAGTACTACTAGTAGTCTATATTACAGCATCCGTTGCACGATTGGGCTGGTGAAGTACCACGACCTCACAGAAAACAGGCGTGAAGTAGAAGTACTTTGCGTTTCGTTGACGAGTGAGATGCAGGAAGCCTAATTTCAGTCACTTCCCACCCTTTCCTGATAAATATTCGACGGGGGGACGGTGGGGGGGATTAATGGGTTGTAGGAAATATCCTTTTTCCTATTTATGTCCATTAAAGAAAGCCAACGAATTTGCAACACATTTGCTTGTTGCGAATGTATATGGGTAGAGCTCACTTCACACTAGGTGATCTGCTTACTCGTTTGCCACCTACTTCCATAAAAAAGGTGTAGGTAGCAGAAATGTTCAAAAAGATATATATATAGATAAGAAGGAACGGATGCTAAACTCAGCGATCATTATCAGGTTGCCATTTAGCATACTTAAGCGAAGTTTATATCCATTTTCTAACGTCGTCTCGTTGCTAGACCCTGGCCATTGACCATGAATCATGAAAAAAATCTGATGTCGCGAAAATGTTGACTATTTAAAGAGAATTTATTTCTTAAATAATAAATTCAATTTTTAATTTGATCACTTAAGGCCATTTTTTCTCTTTGGTGCTTACTTTACTCTTTGCTTTTCACTACCGCTGACATATACTATAATAATTACTATTATCTGTAATAGATATTTTCGGTCATGTCATTTGCTTATTACATTCTCTTTGTTTTCGATTTTTATTTGTCTTGTTATCTTGGTTAAGAGCTTATCTTAATGTTTATTTAAGATGTATTTGCGCTGTGGGATTTTTATATGTTTGTTATGTTATTCGTTAGGCGAGATTTCGATAAAATATGTAGCTATCATTTATAGACACGGAGATAGAACCCCAATCAATCCTTATCCAACAGATCCTTGGCGAAACGAATCGTTATGGCCTGTTCCTTTCGGCGAGCTTACGAATATAGGTAAAAGGCAGCATTACGCCTTAGGACAATGGTTTAAGAAAAGATATTCTGTAAGTTTTGAAATAATACTAAAGTGGTGTACTGCCATGTGGCTCAATTCTAACCTAAGATGCTTATTGTTTTCAGAATATAATCTCAAATAAATTCGACTCGAAGAAAGTGTATATTCGGTCAACAAATGTAGATCGCACGCTCATGTCGGCTGAAGCTAATTTAGCAGGTATAAGAGCATTATTTCTTGCAAATGAATACATTTTATTCACTTTAACTGAATTAAATATATAATAAAATAAATAATAAAAAAAAATTAATCTTCAATAGGTATGTACCCACCTATGGGTAAAGAGATATGGAATGATAATTTAAACTGGCAACCGATACCTGTACACACTAAGCCTGAACATGATGATGAAGTTTTAGCAATGAAAAGAAAATGTGCACAATATGATATTGCTAAGAATAATTTTATTAATTCCAGAGCATTTGAAGATCATCTAAGTAAATATCAAGTGCTAATGGAGTAAGTGTTTGTAATGACAGTTGATTTCTGTTATAATAACTTTGTTTTTATGTAAGAAGTTGGCAAATGAGCATGCAGATCACCTGAGATGTTAAGTGATTGCTACCCATAGACATCAGCAACAAGCAAATGTGTTCCAGAGTTGTTGCCTACCTTTAATGGACAGTGGAGGCATACAGGGTGATTACAGGGTTAAATATCTAGACACACCGCGATCACTCCTAGTGATTGCCAGCAACATAAAAAGGGTTGCTGGGGTTCTTCAGGAAGCTGGGCGGACTGGAATGATCCTAGTCCCGCGCGCACGCAAAATACGTGCTAGTTGTGCAGTTGCAGATAAGTAGGACTAGGCTTCTGACACCTTGCTAATTATACGAAAAGCACAAGCATACTTCTACTTGACGCCTGTCTTCTGTGAGGTTGTGGTATTTCACCAGTCAAGCTGGGCCATTGATGCAACAGATGTTGTTGCAGGGCTCTACCACTATCAAAAATTATTATGGACCAGTTTATTGCAGATGGATATTATATTTGAAGGTTCATGGAAAGTTTGAAATCTTAATCGTATGGTTCCTTTCAAATTGTGTATACTCTATTATAAAGAATAATAACATGTTTATAAAAAGTTGTGTGCACACAACGTCATATGATCCACCGCTCACTTGTTCCTTGTTCAAAAAATATATTATTGGCATTTATTATCTATACTCTTATATATTATATTATTTCTCTAAAACATTTGCAATCATTTGAATTTTTTTTTGCTTTTAGTTACTTGACAAAACATACATCAAGGAAGATTAAAGGTTTTGAAGATATTAATGATATTTATAACATTTTACTTATTGAAAGCTTATATAATTTAACATTGCCGAATTGGACACAATCGATATTTCCAGACAAACTTAAAGAACCAGCATGTTATAGGTAAGTTTTAAGTTACATACTTAATCATTGTTTGTTTCTTGTACATAACCATCTATTATTTTAAGATACTAAGGAACAAAGCAAATTACACAAAGATTTGTAATGCAATGTTGAAAATACATATTTTTATGAGCTTTCTTACATTATAAACGATGACTTCATCTACAAAAAAATCTGCAATAGCATATCTATCTTTCAAGGATATCTGCTTACTGTACCCATTCTAACTTCAAAAAAATTTTCACATACAATATGGAACTTGGAAAACTATTTAGATGTGTACAGTGTATTAAAACTTACCAGCTTAAAAATGTTGTAAATAACATTTTAAGCATCTAAGCTAATGCACTCTGTGACAATATAGATATAGATATATATCTTAAGAGTTGTTCCAAAATAAAACTTATTTGTTTATATGGAAGAAGGTGGCAAACAAGCAAGTAATTCACCTGATGTTAAGTAATCGCTACCCATAGACATCCACAACAAGCAAATGAGTTGCAGATCTGTTGCCTACCTTTATTGGACAAAGGGGGTTAGACAGGAAAAAGGATATTTCCTTCTATTCCTTCCTTCCCCTTCCCATCCTATCCTTTTTGGAAATAATGAGAAGGGAAAGAGGCCTAAAACTGGGCCTCTGGCACCTCAGACAAAACACAGAAGTATTAAATAATCCACACCTGTCTTGTCAGGTTGTGGTATTTCACCGGTTGAGTTGGCTCATTCATAGATGTTGTTGTTGGGGGTTCTACCAATGTTATAATAAACTAAGCTAATAAGATAATGTAACATAAGCTAGTATACTATAGTCATTAGTTTCTTCCTATGTTTTTACATAAAGATTAAAATATATAATGGATTGCTTTGTATTGTTATTAACAAGCTTTGATATAATTATTTCAGTTTCTCGATATCAACTGCGACACCATTGATGGCTCGTTTGTTAGCAGGCCCCCTATTGAAAGTTGTTGTGAATAACATGTTAAATAAAATATCTGAGGAACCAAATGCTTTAAGTATGTCAATATATAGTGGACATGATTTTACAATTTCTAACATTCTGTCTGCTCTCCGATTGTTTGATGGCAACTGTCCAACATACACTTCTACAGTTTTATTGGAACTGTTAAATGGTAAGTATGATTCATGTAAAAATATTTTATACATTAAGAGATTATTTTTTAATAAACATTGTTACGTTAGCTCAGATGGGATAAGCAGAGATTACAGATTTCTGTTTGGCATGATCCTGGTGCTCTCTTGTTTCTACATTGGCATATTACTTACACTTCTATGTATTGGTGGATCTAGGTTGGAGGGCCTAACGGGTTCTAGCATGTCCCTCTACCACCAAATAGTGTTAAGGTTATAGGATATGTCATTTTATTATTTATTTTTTCAGATAACTCCACTGATGATTATTATGTGAGAATACTGTATAGGAATACTACAGAGATTGTTGAGCCACATAGTCTTTACATACCTGAGTGTGGGGAGATGTGTCCCATTCAGAGGTTTCTTCAACTGTATGACAATCTTGTGTCTGTTGATTGGGAATCAGAATGCCCAGTAAAGGTAGTAATGCAAAATAAATTATATATATTGTTAGGAATTAGTTTTCGTTGTGTTGTGATGATGTGTTAAATCGATAAAATAAATTGTATGTTTATTAAATCTCGTTAAGTTTGAGAAACTTAAATTGCTGAAATATTATATACAGATTTTTTTTTCCAGAATTATGATAAATTGATAATATTTTTATTTATACTACTTAATATCATTTGCTTTATGATATATTTAAAAATTTGGTATGGTGGCAAGAAAAGGTGAGTTTTCTATTTTTACATTCTATTTACAACAACAATTAGACTTAGATTGCTGTGATTTTGTGTGATATTTTTTTTTTGCAAACAATGGCTACAACTTGTTCTTAGGTTTTCCTTTTTCATGTGTCTTATTCTCAGAGAGAACTTTAAATTTAAATCTGTAAAAAGCACAATTTGTTTGTGAATGGTTTGTCATAATTTAATTAAATCTTTCTTTCTTTGCAGTGGAAACATTTATTTCTAAACGGAAGAATAGCAATAGATGTGTCTAGAACCTGTTTATGTGCAGATCCGGAATACCCTGTTGAAGCAAACAATGTAGAAAAAACATGATTATTACTTTAACTCGCATTCCTGATTCATTTATCTGTTAATATAATTGTTGTTTTGTGACCTGATTGTGTATACTGTATACATACTAATAATATACAGTATAGATAAGAATAATTTTGCATTGGGTGTACAACATAGTCATGGTCGTTTAAAGAGGCTGCAGTTACATGACATGACATATATATCTTGTTTGTTTGTATGATATAATTGATATACTGTTTTAGTATTAAGATATGCAGTATTAAAATACATCTGGGTTACACCGGTTATGTAGTGGTAGGATGTTATAAATAAGGTGCAGGAATCCATTGAACAATCGGTATACGAGTCAGTTTTCAAATTCACTAATTTATTAAGTTGTAGACACTTAGTACTTTATGAAGTTAACGCAGGTTCAAAATACACTACACTACTAGTCAATATAAGTTCTAATCAAATATGTTCAATGATATTAAAATACAAATAAATGTAGCTGTAGTGAAGACTCGATAAGGTTCCAATTTGGACGTTTTTTATTCAGCTTGTGTTATGTGTTTAAGCTTAAGTGAAAAACACTAGCTGTCCTCTTTTTTCTTATTATTTTAATTATGCTAACCTTTTTACACCATTCGACATGTGTGAAGGTTGATGTCTGATTTTTAACACGTAAGCACACCTAAAAATATCAGTGTACATGGTGTAACTCAAAGTCGACCTTAAGGTGACGAACCCTTTTTTTACCACGACTGTACATTAATATAGTTTAAACTTAAATTTAATGAAATCATAAATGTTTTCAACTTCAATGTGCGGTCTATGATTAACCTATTTTTACAAATATAGCTTTAAAGTATGTTTTTACAAGAAATAGAGAAACGTCAGTGAAGATTAAAGAAAAAATAATAAGGGAAATGTTTAAAGATAAGTTTAAAAAGGTTGCTTAAGGTCCATATTGTAGAAGATTGCCTAACCTTTGAAAATTATTATTATTATAAAGTAATTAGCAAATAATAAAAAGATGCTAAGAAATTAGAACCATAATTATTATTCTGTAATAAAATCTAGAAGATATGGCGAAAGTACCATACCAAAAGCAAATGTGTGATTAATTTTGTAATAATTGTTTTATTTAAATTTTATAATTCAATAAAAAGTTTGTATGTAATCAACTTTGTAGTTTTATTGCTTAAATTCATGCAAAAAGTGGAAAAAGCGGTAAAGATAATTAATAATAATATGAAGGCTTATTCCAGATGTACAGTAAGGGATTGTTCGATTGTTTTTAGCATTTCACCGGCACTGTAAGATACTACATAAACGTTTGTAAGGATGGGTAAGCCAATCAACAACATGGATATTTCCATGTAGTGCTACCAGTTGCTATTTAAATTTTCTTCTTAAAATTGAAACTATGAGTTCAGTATGAGAGAAAAAAAATAGCAATCTTTTCTTGAGGCATGTTGTTTTATAAATAAATAATGATTGTATTCCCGATACTCCTCTCGCCAATGGCTAAGTTTTAACCTTACAATCAATAACTTCTAGAAAATAAAGTTTTTAAATGTCACCTTCATAACTGTCACTATCAAATAATCAAAATATATTTTTATACAAAGATTTAATGATTCACCAATGTATTATTTATTATTATTATTATTTGTAACTTTATATAAAAATTCTCTTGAATTGCGAGTGGAAATAGATGGAGATAAAGTTATGATGCACCCAGTTGAATTAATCGATTTGGTGATTCAGGAACAGATGAGAAATGATCAACCTAACCCAAGTGCTATTCGAGGTCACTATATAGAAAACGCCAAGACCTCTATTGATAATCTGGATAAAGTAGAAATGCAAAAAGGTATCAAATTAAAAATAAACAATAAATTTCAATCGGTAGATGCTGGGACGAGACCCTCTTATCCCAACGTCTACCACAGTGTCTCAAGAGGAAAGTCTTCGACCAGTGTGTATTGCCAGTGGTGACTTAAGAACGTGGCTCTTCACTGTAGGCCGTTAGAAAGCTCAAGGTCACTAAAACAAACAAAAAGTCTCTGCCAGATCTCATTAAAAATGATTTATTCGGAGTAGAACCAAAGCCACTGACATTGCACGCAGATTGCATAGACGATTAGACTGAAGAGTCCTGGAATCGCGGGTCGACGCAGCGTTGGTAGGCTTTCCACAAGGCGAACTAATTTAGGCGTTCTCTAAGGCGCTCAGTCTAAATGTGACAAATTCCCCAAAATTTAAAGAAAAACTAGCTGCGGTGGAGTTGATATGTAAGTACCGTCCACTTCATGAGGGCGGTAGGTGTCGGATATTAGTGGCGATCAATGGGATGGACGAAAGTCCAGTAGTGGAGTGGTTTTAACTAATTATTATTATTATTTATTTATTTATAATATTATTACACAATACAAATTGCTCCACAAAACCGATTGTTCGGTTTGACTGTGGACTTGTAGCCACGCCTGGTATATGTAGATACATACAAATGAAAAACAAGTAAACAAACATTACATTAGAAAATTTTATCGATATTCACTACTGAAGCTTTCAAATAGGAAGTTTTTATAACTTACAGCGAATTTCTTTCTGTTTTCTTCCATTCTTAGCTGAGACGACATCTCTAAACAACAAAGGAATGCGATACCTGAGGGTTCTTCCGCCAAAATAATTATTTATATGTGCCACTTGGTATTTGCCGTCAGTGACACTTTAGTGCCCTGGTCGTGTCGAATAAGGGTTCTATGCTCCTGATTGTTAAGGTTATTAAGTGCTAATAAGTATTTGTGTTTTAAATGTACCGGTAATATTTTGCAGATTTTAAACAATTCTTTGTAATTATTTTTGTATTTCTTTTTAGTCTTATTGTCTACGAGAAGTTTTAAAAATCGTATTTGGAGAGCCTCAATCTTATCTAAATGTGTTTTAAATGTAAGGCCGTAGCAATCCAGAGCATAGCTCACAATAGGTTCAACAAGGGCCATATACAAGTTTTTTAATATATTCTTTGGTATTTTAAACTGAAGATGACAAAATTTAAATAATAGGACTCTTAATTTATTTACAATATAATCTACATTTACTGTCCATTCAAATTTTTCGTCTATAGTTACGCCTAAATAGGTTACAGTATTTGTTCTTCTAATTGTCTTACATTTACAGTTTAAGCAATCTTTATGAAAACATTCTAGGGTATGGGTAATAATGTTACACTGTGAATCCGATGTACAAGAGTAAGGAGATTGTATTATAATTAATTGTGTTTTGTCATTATTTAGTATTATGCTGTTATCATGAGCCCATTTTACTACGCGGTTTACATCCTCCATAATTTCAAATATCTAATGAAGGAAACAGAAAAAGCAGATAGAATTACAAAATATAATACCTCAACTGTATATATTCATGCTTGGGAAAGGTTGTTTCTTTATGTACCATCAGCAAACCTATTTATGGCCGTTTTTATCTCTGCTTACTTAAAAATAATTTTGCGTACTTTTAAAGGAATGAGGTCATTGAGCTCGTAATAAAAATACGCAAATTTATTTCTCGTGTTGTGATCTCTCTACCATGATATCAAATGAATGGGCGATATACTTAAATATAATTAAAAACAAATATCGATGTATTCGTCGAAATGTTTTAGTGTTAGTCAAAATTTTGACTTTATAGAAGTTATTTATTTACTTATTTGTTGCACGTTGTTGTACTTATGGGTTGTGGGCATGCCTATCGTGGTCACATCGGTGGATTCTTAAGTATTTGGTATCTTCTTGAAACTCTAGTGACGTAGTCTGTTATTTGTCATTGAAAGATATAACTCTATCTCTTTTGTTTAGGCACCTATTAACTACATTCAAATTAAAGTTTAGGTTAGGTTAGGCTATTTATTTAATTACCCACAATCGTTACATTACCAACAGAACATGTTAAAACAATGGCACGAAATCTATTCGTGTTTGAGTTCTTTTGCGTACAATATTTTCGTAAATCAAACAACTTGTTTTATTTTAAAAGCTTAGTTTACTAAAATTTTGATTGTACAAGAAAGCTAATCGTGTCAAAATATTTTTTTTTCTTAATTTGTGCGATGACATGGAACTTGATTTTAGTGTCTAATAAACGTTATGCTTGTTATTATTTGATTTTGGTAATCTCACTATGGTTCGAGGCTTTAAACGATTGTAACTTGATGGTAATTTGTTCTCACATTACAGAAGATGTCAGCGGTGATGAGGAACGTTTACGTGCCCGCAAGGTGTGGAGCCGTTGGGGTAAGTGGACCGATTGCTCCGCGACATGCGGGGGCGGCACCATCGTCCGCCGCAGGCTGTGCGTGGCTGGACGGTGTGCCCCCGGTGAGCTGGAGGAACAACGTAGACCTTGCGCAGAATCACCCTGCACCACCACCTCCTACGAGTTCGGACCTGATGACATGCGCGAAGTCGAATAAACTCTTTAAACTTATAGCCATATAGCATTCGCATAAATTGTATTGACATAAAGTAAATAAATTATAAGAAGCAATTAGAACATGTAACAACTCATTTTCATTACAAAACAATGATGTCATTATCATAAATATTTGTAGGCGTGATGTGCCCACCTGTTAAAATATTGTTTCGGTAGATTCATTCATAATTTTTAATTTAAGATTCCTGTTAAATCTTGATGTAATAATAGGCAGTTAACATTTTCATAATTGTGTTTTATGTATATTTTAACCCGAGTAAATTTCTCATCTCGTGTAATAATAATTACATTCTTTGCGTGATGTGAATGTATGTTTAACTATTGCGAACAATACGAATGGACATAATAAAAGCGTGCCTCGGCTTTGAATATGATTTTATTTTTAAACCAGTATCTACACCTGCATCGGCTGTCGTCGACACTGAGCTTGCGATAATGATTGTGGAGTTGTGTCTTGTTCTGAGAATCGTGTTGAATGGTAACCAACACCCTACTCGTCTGACAGTGACTACATGCGGAGGTAAACAGACATATTCTTCGAACTACAATTTTCTGCACTTGAGTGTGAAATCATTTTTTTCCGTTATTGCAATCGCGAAGTCAATCAGGGTAGTGTCCTTAATTCATTAGATTAATCAACAGTTGTATATTAGCTATGCATTCAAGTTTATTTGCGACGTTATCCGTTTTCTTCTGTGGGACCGACTTTGTGTTGAGTAAATGTAAGGGAAATTTCTATATTACTTGTTATTTAATAATAAACTTTAGTTTTGTTAATTGTTTTTGTGTATATTTAATCTATTTATGGTTTACTTTAGCTCAGGGAGAATCTCAAGAACAAATCCAACCACAACAAAAATTTAAATTGCCTACAAAAGATGAAATACTACTTTCTTCGGATACATGGGATATCAATCCCAATCTGAATTCGATGTGGAGTTATAGACCAGCGCCAGTTGTAAGTAAAATAAATCTTATACTTAAATATTTTATTTTAAAATTTATAATGTAATAATAATTTAAAATATAATGTTTCAATAAATCGAGGAGTTAAGCTTAAGCCTTAATTTAGTCGTGATATTTAATAGATGTTATACTCTGATCTTTTCCATTTCGTTTGTGTAAATATTTAATATTTCTCTTGGGAATCTAGTTTTTTCTCTTCACACTGCGTAGGTGAAATGCCGATCGATTATATTCTTTAATTACGGGTTGAAGTATAAAATGACTGCTTTTAACTGAACAATTAGAACATTTTTTTTCTGTAGAATTAAAATTATAAATTTTATCAATATCGAGAGCATTGAAACATTTGCGATAGATGTTTTTTTGGGGAAGAAAAAAAAAGTGAAAATAGAATAATTGAGCCATACGATTGCTAAAATACATCTATTATTGTTAAACCGGGTCGAATGAAGCTGTTTCATTTACTTACCTATGTATAGGTAAGCTTCGCTCTAGGGCGTTGACGACCTGGGATCAACCGTCGCCCGTTACAATTTAACACAAAATTCTTTTTCTTTCCGCACCTGATTACGAAGTCGGACGAACATGGAACATCCACTTTTCAAGTTTTTTATGATTCGCTCAATGTCTACTTAGTCAATAAAAAATATAGTGTGTAAATCATAGCGTCCTCTAGCGAATCTATTATGTCAAGTTAAATGTCAGCGTACATGGCGTTTGTAAAGAATTTTTACATATTTCAATTACTGAGAAATCGGAGTTGCACCTTAAAATATTACACTAAAACCAATTGGAGGTGGAACTATTGAATAATACTATTTTTTTCTTTACTTTAAAAGGTTGTAACTTTTGTTTATTAAGTTTCTCTCAATCTGGAACTATACTATACATGTTATTTTCGTTACAACCCTTATGATCTAATTTATTTGATGTCAGTAATTGTTTTATGGTATTTTCCACTTTGTTTATCCAGGTGATATCATCCGTATGAGCAATGTTATGTGGAATAATGTTCGTTCTTCTCAGTTTAAATCAACTAGGTCACGTGACCCTCAATTTTGTCAGTGTCAAGTGATTGTTATTCTTAAATATTTTTTTTAATTTGTTTACAAAATTAAAAATCGCTCCTTACAAGATAGGGCTGTGTTACGTGAGCGTAGTAACCTTTTTGAAGAATTTTCAAATTATGTACGTGGAGAACACAAAAAAAAATTAATTATATTTCTTCCAGCAATCGCAACCAGACGATATAATGACACGCAGGGTTGTAATAAAAGCGCCACATTCCTTGACAAGGCTCGCTAAAACATTTACGTTTGGATTTGAACCCTATTTTGATAAGGTAATTTTACATTCACATACATTTACAGAATTCTTTATCGTTTTATATGAATAATAGTGCTGAAAATTTGCCATGCTGTCTCTAAAGGTTACGCTTCCAAATAGAGGTGCATCGCAGTATTTTGTATGTTTAAAGGTAGGTCATTTATTATTTTATATTAAATGTATATTATATTGATATTTGCTTACCCCAGTCGGATGGTAAAATGAAGAATAAAGCATTAGTAATGTATGTATGTAATGTATGTACAATGAGCTACTATTTCGATGACTAAATGAAAAAAGTTTTTTTTAAACCATTTTACAAAACGATGTTCAGTAAACGTTGAGATTGGCATGAGCGTTTCCGGAAAATTTCATCGAAATCAGTCGAGCCGTTTCGGAGTATAAAGGGGACGTACATACACACATCGCGTGTATATAGAATAGATTATGTGAATATTGCAAGTTTCTTTCTTTAGTATTTTACACATCACCAACCAGAAAAAAATACTTTTGTGGTTTATGAACACAAATTTTATTTTACGCGTCTTTTAGGTACTCTACATCCGCTGCAGGGACTTGTGAAGGGTAATTAGAACTACTGCGGTACAGTTTACTGTAAAGTCGTAATGATTTAGCCTTATCATCCTTATAGGTACCTAGATTTTTCAAGACATGCATATCTTTAGGGCAATGGTACCACCAAGAAAGGTGGTTGAATAATAATTCGTCTTGTCCGTCACAAGGGTTTTTATTAACAACTGATATGGTCACCAATCCTAGTGTTTCTGGCTATAATGCGTATATTTATAATTTTGAACTTATATTCTGTTTAAATAAATGGATTTATTATTATTATTTTAATACGTCTTACAGCTTGATCGCTGTAAAGTTCCGATGTGATAAGTATGAGGTGTCATACTTACCTTACTTAGCGCCATACAAGCCAAATTACTCTTCTCTTTGTGACATCGACGTTATAATTGAACCACCACGCTGCAGGTGTGCTTGATACTTGATACGATAGTGAGCAAGAAGCTATGTATATCGTGTTTATTAGTTTCGCTAGATTTTTGATGTAATTACATATATTTATGTATACAAATAAATTGGTACAAAATGATATAAATGTCTTATATTATTAATCTTTTCATCCATCTTTAATGTTCAATAAAATTTGATTAATTAAAATAGAAGGATTGAATTTGGTGAAGACGCCTTTTTTGAGAGCTAGCGCCGTAGATATCCATTCAACGATATATTTTTTTAAATTTGTTTTTTCTTACAATTTTACTTCATATTACAGGACTTTTTTGAGCCGTTCGAAAGAAGGCAAAAACCTGTGACTCTCATTACATTTAGAAGAAACGGATTACTGCCCAGAATTAACCATCAAGCGGAGGTAAAATTTCAACATACACAAATTTCATCGCTTATATCTGACTCTGCTGATAGTAGAATTTAGTATTTCATAATTAAGTTACGGGCGTGAGCGCATATTTATTTATTTAACTAGGATGACATTTGTATTTTAAATAGACTGAACAAAACATTGACTATGATTAATAATAAAATAATATTTAAGAAACATACTTTAGTAAACTTACGTAACTATACAAATGAATCAGGATAGCAAAATCTACGTAAATTATAAAATTATATGTGTAAGGTCCGGTCCGCATTGGTAATGCGACAGCGATTTCGTCAAAACAAATACATTAACATATGTCGGTGTCCGCACTGCAAAAACGAAATTTATCTGTATAGATATAATAATAATAATAATAATGGAAAATAGTCATATCACGCTCTACTGGGATCGATCTATTATCACAGACAGGAATATTGTTGCCAATAGACCTGATATTGTGATAATAGACCGATCTGAGAGTCGTGTAATGATGGTCGATATCACTATCCCGCATGACGAAAATCTCGTGAAAGCTGAGAAAGAAAAGTTGATGAAGTACCTAGACTTGGCTCACGAGATTACCGCCATGTGGGGTATGAAATCGACTACCATTATTCCGGTGGTCGTGTCAGTGAACGGACTTCTAGCGAAGAGCTTCGACCAACATGTTAAGAAGCTCTCGCTAGACGGTTGGGTTAAGGGTTTGATACAAAAAGCGGTAATTTTAGAGTCTGTCCGCATTGTGAGAAAATTCTCTCTCTGTAACCTTGACCACTGGTTGCTTGAAATAAAAGGACTCCGCAGCCGGTGGAACACTATTTTTATATAATATATTTTAGAATGTCTGTTGTTTTGGTAGATTTTTTAAGGTATATTATAAAAAAATATGTTTTAAATATAAATAAATGTCATAATAATAAATAATTTAATCCATTCAAAAAAAATTGCAAACTAATTTATAAAATTGATCGACAAAGATAAAGTAATTACATCTTAAAACAATTGCAAAAAGCAAACAATATGACAAAAGGCAAAAAAAAAACAAAAATATCGTCACGACCATTCAATTAAAAATATATATTTTTTTGTATTACGACCAGTATCGTAATTGTTAGAATCTTACCTACATTGACGTTAGAAACTACGAAAACTATACATTTCAAGCTATTTTATACTTTCAGTACTTAATTTTAACATTACTTCCTAAGATTCTTTAGATTAAAATTTATCGCTACATACATATAAAACGACCTTGGCCGCCGTCCGTCTGAGCGTGATAAGGTTAACGGATTTTCATACGTCTTTCATTAGTAGACGAAGTGATAGTTTTAGTTAACGAATCATCATGGTTTTGTGTAAATATTCTTAAACATGACAATTATTGTCGAAGACGATAATAATTGGGGCAGAAAAAATTGTAAGAGGAGGCTCTACTACCTGTGTTAGCACTGTGTGAATCAAGTTTTCCATGTTGTTTTATTTCAGAGTACCACTAAACAAGAAAACAAGATCGCCGAACTCCAGTCGCCTTTTAACGAAATCGGTAGTTATTGGCAAGAAGATCCAACGCAAATGATATGAGTTTCTGACACAATATACTAAACTAAGACTTTTTTGACATTTTTCCAATAATAAATATATACTAAATTTGTTTCTTTTAATTTATTTGATATTTTTTTCTTTCCAGCTTAATAGATAGACTAATGGTTAAGGTCGTGGCAACATGGTAGTGGGTTCGAATCCGCCATTCGGTTATTGTTAACCAACCAAGTTAAGTTAAGCTTGGTTGGAAATAGTTAAAATAAATATTGGTAAAATATTTCTAATATTTTATATACATACCCGAGGATGGTTAGAGTCAGCAGGCGGCTGGCCGAAAAAAAACTGTAGCCAAGACCTATTACAGTTTGGACTAAGTTCGTCCTGTGCAGACCACACATAAAAATTGGGAAAGGGGCAGAGATAAGAAGAAAGAAAGTGTGAATGTTGTTAATATTTTTTTGTTTATATAATGTAAATAGAATAGAATTGAATTGAATTTTAAAAGATAACACCGACTCCTTTTGGATAAAGGAAAAGTTTTAATTAAAACTTTTATTATGCGCACGGAAAATGATCGGAACTCGCTGTCTGCTTTTTTTCTGCTGTTCTTCTTCTTTGATTTAAAGACACCTCATAAGATTACAATTCGCTTAAGCCGCTTTCTTAACATTTCGAGTCTAAGAACCCCTACGCACTGAACAGATGCGAACGCGGTCTGACTGGACCCACCCCGCATGTATCATGCATTTACAGCCGCAGTGAAGCCGCCGCACAGCGATCGTCCGCGCTCGCCGTAGTACGTATGAAAAAAGTTTTGTCATAAATATTTTTGAGTACGCGGCAATAGGTTGTCCGCGTCCGTCTGCGTGCATAAAATGATAATTCCACGATTTTTATTTCGGCTAAGTAAAACGTTAGCAATATGTCAGCATTCAAAAGATATACTTGACTGCTGAACGTAGGCCACTCTCAAGGCTCGCCTCCAATTATCCTTCCAATAGCGCCCTCATCCAGTGAACTCCTGCAACCTTAACCATGTTGTTGGTCTGTCTTGTGTGATCCCTACCTACACTGTTCTTCTGTTTTACGGCAAATACGTCTTTTCTCTTGAGTTATGCGATTCTACGGACAAAGACTGCTTTGATGTCAATTCATAAGAGCAGTCATTTTCAATAACTTTCCTGGAGAAAAGTGTAAGCACATGTCATGAAATTAAAAATCAATACGTTCATTCTACTAATACCACAAACTTCTTGCGACACTATTACATTCCTCTTAACAGTTAATGGACTGGATTACTGGATTACCAGCTCAGATAAATATTGTGGATGATTCCTTCGACTAACATGAACTTATTATACTGTGTTATAAATGAATAAATATGAACGGCCTCTTAACACTGGATGGTCGGCATTACCTACCGCGCGGTTTTCGCGTAATTTTTCTACCTCGTATAACTGCCTCGTGGAATAATCAAGAAAATAGGCGTATAGTACTCGCTCTTTAAACGCTACCAGCGATGCAGTTCCTCTAGTGTTGGAGATGTGGGCAATGATGAAGACTTACCTTTCACGTCAACGACACGGCTTTGTTGTTTCGGGGGACGGTTTTCTTAAGCAAGATATCCTGCTTAGTTGGGAAAGTCATTGCTATGTGATGTTTTGTTATATATACGTAATATATATATATATATATATATATATATATATATATATATATATACTTTGTAGTTTCGGTTTTATTGCGTTTATGAAGGCCTCCAATAATAGTTTTTTTTCAAATATCTTCCATGTACAGACAGCGAGTTACATTTTTATTATATGTATAGATAACACTAGTTATTTTCGTTATTGTAACTGAAGCTAAACTTTGGAACTTGAAAATGAAATTTAAGGTGTTCTACGAGTACCTGGACATCATTCAAGCATTTATTTATCGATGTATATGTCTTTCATTCATTCAATGCCTTTGAATTTATCAATGAAATCTTATGTTACCAAGCTACTATCCTTAGGTTATGTTTGCACATGTGTTATTTAATGATTTCGCGAATGTTGAAAACAAATTGAAGAACTTATAATCCATGATCCAAAGACCAGATGTGGTTTTTTATATACAGCAGATTTACATAGAAAATCGATGAAGTGCCGGATTTGCAAATATTTTATTTACGATTTGTTACCTAATCAGTTTTACGTGACTTTAAGTCCTAATAAAAAAACCAACAACAATCTCTTTATAAAAAACGCTTAAAGGTTCTTGAGACGAGCGGCAGGTGCTCACACACGAGCGACAGTAGGCACAATTGCAGCCGGTGCGCGTCGACGTAAGGCTTAGTTTACACGGCGTTGTCGTGCTCTTTTTACGTAGTGTTCGATTATAAAGTTAGTTCTTTAGTCAAATAGATAGTTTGTCTATTTTTTTGCGCTATTGACGTTGTGTGAACGGTTCTATGTACAATGTATATGCCATTATTTATTCATTAAGATAATAAAGCCGTATGAACCCAGCGTCAGTCAAAATATAACGTCGACGCGTCGACTGCAACCAATTACACACGTCGACGGCATTTTTGTGAAGTCTTTTAGAGCAGAAGCCAAGCCAGTTTCAAAATGACTTCAGATGATGAAACACTTGCTGCTTTTACTTCGCCGTCATCGCAAACGAAAAAGGATTGAAGAAATATTAATGTATAAGTATGAGAATTTTTACACTTTATCCACGTTTGCGAAGGAAAGAATATATTTCAGTTACTTTCGAATGCTGCTTCTTTTGGTGAACTGACAACTATTTTGTAAGCCTCGATATCTGGCCAACACACTGGTATGCGACCAAGCATACCAGCTGAGCAAAGACGTAACAGTGAGGTAAGTGGTTATTACTTTATAAAAAAATGGCACTATGAGATTGTTTTGTAATTGCAGCATCACTTTGTATTTTGTTGTTTTGTGTTCATTGTGATATATTAAAGTAATAGGTAACAAATACATTATTTTCTGCCTTCTGCTAGCCTTATGCTATATAAACGTAAACAAATCACAAAAACATTTTGTTTGTTTACGTTTAGCAACAGCTTGCCAGGAAAAGAAAATAAGTGGCGCAGAAAGCGAGCTTGGACCAATTGGTGCGGACGTTCCGTTTTATCCAACGACGTTTGGATCATATTCACAATATTAGGGATATTCCGTTCTTGGCCTCATTAGAAAGTGACTGGAAATGAAAACTCATATTGTCAATGATTTGTTCGTGTGCCAACCGTTTAGAATTTGCCTAGTCAAATTATAAAGTGTCTGCTTTGACAATCGGTCGGTGACATATATACTGTATTAATCTGCATGAATTGTTGAATGGTCTGTTGTATAAGTCAGGATGTATAATTATACACTCTTTGCGGCTTCCGCCATTATATTAAAAGTTACATACGGATAATGTTTTAGAAAACGCTTTTTATTAATTTTTCAATCGGTTAACCCTATCTTCGGTTAAGTAAATAGACAGTCGTGTTCAAAAAATAAAACCGAGGGTTCTCGTCTCGACAGAGTAACTTTTTTTTAAATTTCTAGTGAAGAGTAAATATTTAAAATCAATTCTGTAGTATATGACTTAATCCGGAAAAAACAAACAAGCAGATTATTTTATAATATAGATAAGAATAAATGAAATTTCTTCTCATTACAAAGTGTTTTTTATGACAAATCGTTTTGCATGGAAAACTTGTGTATTCTATTGTGATCAATTACAATACAAAAACTAGCATAGATATGCCTTTGGCGGTCCAAGGTGGAGACTAAAAGCGTCACAACTGGAACGCTTTTTCTTTAGCTTACGTTATATTTACATTTACGTGACAAGCACTAGCTGTCCTCTTTATTCTTATTATTTAAATCTTTTTACACCATTTGACATGTATGCTGCTGTCACTGTCTTTGGAAAACTTTTGACCGATAATTTTGTACAGTATAAATATCTTTGAATGTGACATTATTGAATTGAAATATTTTATTACGTGAATTATATTTAAGTGTTATAATATCTAGATATGATAGTGGACGCGGTCAGTTACTCTAATGTATTTTGACTTCATCAGTGGCATTGGTATTGCATAAATTGTGCGATAATATAAAGTGGAATAGTATAAAGGCAAAAATGTGATAAATCTATATTTACAGTTGAAAAAAACCTATTGAAAAATGGTAAATAATTTGCTTTACTACTACTTTTTGATATAGTCTCACAGGCACGAAATGTCACAATGGCTTAGTGATGCCTTACTGTACTACATTTTTGTATTACATCATGATGTTGATAAATTGCCCACCGTCTGACATTTATCAATTACTTGTTTATCAATTCTTAAATCTTTGTCTTCTGAAAAAGTAACTTATTCAGGTTACATTTTCAGGACAATACAGGACATAGATGCGATGACTTAAAGGTAGTACGTACTAGATTAGCAACAGCCTATTCACACTTCTCTTTAAGGTACCCACGTCATAATAGGTCAAGAACGCTAACACTTGCAGCTTATCGTAATTCTTTTGGTAAAAATTCACGGGTGGCCTTTCGGAAAGCGGAGGAGAGAGGTCCACCATTCCCATTGACAGAGCAGGTACCGTTCCTGACGAAATTTCGAAAGCCTTAAAGCACGTCGCGTCGCATGTCGCGGCAAGCCTTCTTTGTACGCTTGCCTCGTGCGTGTGGTCTCTGTACCTAAAGTGGAGATGGCTTCGCGACCGTGACAATAGACCGAAACAGAAGACCGCGACTGTTACTTGATTTTGGTAGGCAATGTATAACTGCACTTAACAAGTAGCGTATACAGAATGAATACAGCTTTGGTTGTGGTCTCGGTTTCGATCACAGTACATGCGGAAGGGATCGACACTTGTCGCGATCTCTTCTCTCGGTTGCGACGCGAGCCGCCGCCTTAACCCGAGGAAGCTCCCTTCGGTCACTCTTTGCAATCTAAACTAACAGGGTCGGACTTGCTGAAGTAAACATTTCATCATCTATTTTTATGACATCTCTTTTTGTCACACTCATACATAATAATGAGTTATTCAGCTCGTACAATGACATTTGTGTGATTTTCAGAACGAACATAATTTTTTATTTAGTGTTCTTAACCTATCGTTTTGAAATTTTTATCCAACCTTGAAGTATAAGATACGGCATAAGAAATTTATACCCTAATCTGTTATTTTATATACATTGATAAATCACAAGCGGGATGTAGAGCTAAATCTGGAGCCAACACACTATTCAATCGGAAAACCAAATTAGGTTGAACCATTGTAAGTAGCCGTTGGCGGTTCTAGGGGTCAGCTTTATGTGGACATCAAATCGAACTCGAGTCTCACATTACGTTCTATGTTTATCCCGGGTGTCAACAGTTGTGGAACAACGTAGCGGTGAAAACTCTTTTTAAAGACCGGACTTGTAAATAGCCTTTTTATGGAAGAAGGGGGTGAACGAGCAAGCGGATTTTGTTTGGGCGGCTCTACGCTGCCCCCTCGTTCCCCTAACATATTTTTGAGTCAGGGACCTGGGGTGCGGGTAATAATTTTTCAATATTTGATTTTATTAATCATAAATTTAAAAGTTAAAATAAAAAAAATAAAAAATATACAATTGAATTGCTTACAACTAATATCACAATTTCATCACTACTTACAGTTCTACTGGTTTAGAAGAGAATTAAAATACAATAAATCACAATAGGTTAAAATAAATGAAAATACGTTAAAATAAATAAAAATACGTTTAAAATGAATAAATAAGCAATAAACAAATAAAAACCCTACACCTTATTTAAATTAATTACCGCGAGAGCCGACTCTTTACAATATTTTAAAATTATATTTCTTATATCTTTATTTCTAATTACATTATTCAGATTTTCTGTATTTATTCGGTCCCTTATCTGTATTTCGACGTCGGCTCTCTTTGAGGGCATTCGGTGATTATGTGCAGCACGGATTCCTGTTTTTCCGGATCGCAAATAGATGAAGGGCTCTCCTTACAGCGAAACCTGCTTAAATAGGAGGAGAACCCTCCATGTCCGATGAATATTTGCGTTAAAATTGGATCCGGTTCAGTCTTACGCATGGGGTACGCCTCGATGGCGTCCGGGAAGAAAACCTTGGTCACTGAGGCAGTTTCCCCGTCCCTGTAGCGCCCGTTCCATACCTCAAGCGACCCAACCGGATATATCGCTTGATGTATGAAACGAGAAACTTTTCGTAGTTCGGTTTGGTCTTCATTCCGATTGCAGCTTGTTTTGATAGCTCGTCCGCCCTCTCATTCCCTTCCACCCCCGCGTGCGTCTTTACCCAATATAATTTTACGACTTTTCCCTGCTCCTCACTCTTCTTAAAACTTTTCCTAACCTTCACTGCGAGTAGGTGGAGGGAATTTCCATTTGCTATCGTTTCGAGGGCGGACCTGGAATCGGAATGAATACCAAACGTTTTTCGGTCGCTCTTAACTACGAACAGGGTAGCCTCGTGCAGGGCCAGCAGTTCCGCCTGGTATACGGTGCAGAAGTGCCCCAGCTTTAATTTCCGGCACGAAATCTCCGCGGCGCCATCCCAAACGGATAGCAGCGCGCCGACCCTACCTTCAATTTTGTCGTCGGTTTAAATGTTTACATCGACGGCATCTCGCTGGGCCACTTCGTCACCGTCCGCCAGGCAGTCGTCATCCATCGTTGTTCATCGGTCGAGCCGGCCCATTCGCGCAGCACATGTTGTTGTTGCGGGCTCTACCACTGCTGAACACTGTTGAACACTGCTGCATTGCTTACACCGATCTCGAGTTGGCGGAGCGCACAAGGCTTAGTTTCGACGTCTAAATGTCTTCAAAAGCTCTCTTAGCCCGAGGGATTGGTAAGAGTACAGCCTCCTCTTATGTCACTTAGCCCGATCCTTTAGTATACGCTTCTGAACTTAAGGGAGACAACCGAGAGATAATCTCCGCCTGGGCTGTTCCTTAGGAAACCTATAGCCAACTAGAAGATTTCCTTACGCTTACTATACATTATATACCCTTAGTCCACGCCATGAATAAATGAAAACATGAGTGGTAAAGGGAATGTTGAACGACAATTTCCTAAGATAATTAACAATGAAATGATCTTCATTACTGGTGCCAAAAGGACTAGACCTTTCGCAGAAAAAATAAAATTAAAATAGCACAGGAAGTTGATATAGCAGTTTATTTAAGTTATCAGTGCTTCTTCGAAGTGTTTAGATTATAATTTCAGTGCATGCAGTGACCAATGTTTTGTCTGGCGATTAATATCTAGCCGAGGTAATATTATAACAAATAAAATATAGAATATCTGAGTTTATACTTTAACAAATTTGTGGTTCAAAAGCTGTCTTTCAATGCTATAGTGTATAATGCTGTAGTTTTTAACTGCATTAGGGACATACGGAGCGAAACATTCAGGTTTAATAAAATGACGAAGGTCTGATCGTCTCCGCCTATTGGAGTATTAAGATTAAACAAGGTAGAGATTTATTGTTCACATTGCCCGGCCAATGTCAATTTCGGACTTTGATTGAATCGTTTCAGCGTAATACGATTGGTTTGCGTTTGAAACCTGCGCAGCCCCTGCTGCACGCCGACACCTGCGCACACACGGGCCTGTAATTTCAACAATATACTTATTAACGATTCTGCATTGTTGAGTGACATACAGCACTCTTATGTTATTGTACGATCCATTCACAATACCAGTGTGTCTCTACTTACGCGGCGTGTTAGTCGCGCGCCATCCGTTTCCTCGGCGACGCGCGGCGATCGGAAAGAAAAGTGTCTAACAGTTGGAAGTTAGTCCTTCAGTGCGCTCAGACAGGTCTTGTATGCGGTCGTGTCGGCGGCTAGTTGAATCCTCGTCTTCGAATATAAGGTAGAATATTGAATTTACAAAAAAAATATTTTGGGCATAATTTGTGACAAAAAATGGTTTACGATAACAGGAAAATAGTGAAAAATTGTCATGGTTTTACGTCAAGAAGTTTACTATAAAGTTACCATCTTGAAAATATCAGTGATGTGTTTATTATTTAAGTGATTAAAAGAAAGTTTTGATTGACCGGGAAATAAGAGAATAATTAGTGAGTAATTCTAAAACATGTATACTCCGTAACTTTCGTAGATATCGCAAAGTAATATTTCAAAATTAACATTGTTAGGGTAATAACTAATATCAGTATTATCTCAAACCCAATATTTTGTGTGACGTACTTTTATAAAGTTCAGTAAAGTTGTATCTTTGTACCCTTTCTTATTTAACAAAAACATTTAAAATTAAGTTAGAAAAAGTCATAAATATAACATCTTTGCGATTTTTCAATATGAACTCTGGGAACATTGTTGCACCTATGGGCCGGCCTGACCGGTGAAATACCACCTCACAGAAGACAGGTTTGAAGCAGGAGTATTCTATGCTTTTGCGTTTCGTCTGATTTGTGAGATGCCGGAGGCCCGGTGTCAGTCCTCTTCCCCTCCCCATCGTTTCCTACAAAGGATAGGATGGGAAAAGGAAGAGATTGGACAGAGGAGAGGATGTTCCCCCGGTTAAACAGTCCTACGACTCAAGCAACTAGTAGTCAGTCACAAAGAGAGGAACCTCCTTACAAGACAGACAGTCTCTAAAATTACCACCTTTTATTATTATAATAATATAAAGACATGGCGGCTTAAGAAAGGGAATGGTGATTCCTTTATATTCATGTAAAGTTTTGTAAGTTATAATTTGCTACTTTTGTATTTTAAATTTAAAATATATACATTACATATATTGAATTTCCATATTTTTTATACTACTATAGCGAATTGATATCCATTAGAAAAGTACCGTGACATTGTATCCATTATTACTTTTGTTGAATAGCGAATAGTTGAAAGGATGAATGAATAGAGAATAACGGAACAAATTTATGTAGCGAAAGTGAGTAGCAGTGTTGGTAGGGAACGCACTCGGAGAACTTATATCGATCAGATTAGTGGTTTACTAAAAAACGGCGATATAATGAGCACCCATTACCGACGAACATGTACATATTCGTAGACGTATGAATGAAGAAGAAGCGAGAGGTGAGCTAGGATCGCGCCAAATGGAATTCCATGATCTCTGCCTACCCCTTTGGGTCACGGTCGTGAGCGCGTATTTATTTATTTAATATCGACTCTTTTGATTCGTAAATGGTTACTTATAGGATATTTTCGGAGGCAACGCGCGGGATTTTAATTTACAATAGTTTTCCTCAGCATTATCATGACAAGGTATGAATTACCTTTACCTTTTACTTGTTTTCGTTTCGGTGTTCGGTGAAATAAAATATCAATATTATGGCTGGTGGCTCGAGGGCCCGGCTCCCGCCGCGTTTTTAATTGTTTCAATATTCTCGATTCGTATCGAATTCCAGACGGACCATATCAGTAAGTTCTATACTAATTACAACTGAGTTTTGTACCTTGTTTGCTTTTACAACACTAACAAACGGACTCTTATTACAGTTAGATGAAAACCCACTCCCGTGAGCGCATATTTATTTATTTATTAGTCAGCTAGAATCACATTATTGATAATTTAGGAGTTTTCTTTTAATTGCACACCACATTTTGTTCAGAGTTTCGTCAACAAAAGTCTAATAAGAAGAGAATAGCTCTCCAGTTCTTATTACACTTTTGTTGGATTTTTTTAGTTGTTTTCAGAAGTAGTCTAATATCTTTAAACAATTTATATATATACTTATGTACATATAATACTAGCTGTTGCCCGCGACTTCATCCGCGTGGAATCAAATGAAACATATGAATTACTTCGCAGAATAAAAGTATATGATCGTATTTTTTACATTAATTGTTTTGACCGTTTAAAATAAAACGTCAATCAGTATCAAAATTATATTTAGACATTACAACAAGCAATTTAATTTTGTTTGTCCGTATAGATTATTACCACCAAGCCTACCTAAAATCGTCTGACGCAGTTAAAGATGTTTTCAGTTCAATAAGCAAGTTGCTGACGCTGTCGCTAACGCATGTCGATCTCGCGAACCTATAATATTTACCCCTACCTAATATCGTTTAACGTGGCTTAAGAACTTTCCACTTTAAATAGTAAGCAAGCAAAAAGTTTTTATTTTTTACTGCCTAAGGCAACCTTTGCGACATCGTAGGTAGCGGGCGGCGCTTTCGACACGGTGACGCCTAATTTTTTTCACAATTTCGTGGGTTTTTCACTTTTTGCGCGGAACCTTAATTATTTCGCTTAAATTAAATTTGCCTATTTGAATCCTTACAATATTAGCTATCTTCCAGTAAGTAAAGTATCTTTGTTATATGTGCTGCATCATCATGTATAGTGAGTAAAGAAATTTTATTTTTATATTTATCTGTATTACATACAGACACTTCAATTTTATTT
The DNA here is from genome assembly GCA_029849275.1 of Papilio elwesi. NCBI lineage: Eukaryota > Metazoa > Arthropoda > Insecta > Lepidoptera > Papilionidae > Papilio > Papilio elwesi. Next base: position 4,988,776 of record CM056717.1, read on the forward strand.
ATCAATATAGATGAATCTTGGAAACGACTCCAACGCTATACATGAGATTTGGTATGCATTATTAGGGGTTTTCGGGGGCGTAAGTCAATATAGACAGGAATCATTTTGAGAAAATGTGGTTTATCCGTGTTTACAGACAATGAAAGTCCCGGTTCGAGTTCAGAGGTCGTGATGATATATTCATATTTCATTATTATGTAATTCGTATTTAAGTGTAATTTCCAAAAAACACGATTCACCCAAAAAATAGGTCACCAGTACCTTACCTTCCTTAGAGTCGTTAAGTAAAATATCCACCATGCTAGCCACCGACACCGACCAACCCAAACGGTTTGATTTTCTATACTTGCAGTCGTTTGTTGATTATTCCAAGTCATTTAGAAATAACTATATGAACGTTTTCAGGGCGCTGATAAACAATGAATATGCTACACGAACGACACGGTATTCCTGTAGGTAGTGAATATTTATTTGCCACGGAAACAAAGATAATCGTTGTTAATATTCATATTTGTTCATCTTAATTACCCTGTTTTGTCTTGTTGCCTTAACTATTGCCATATCTTTCAATTTATTATTTTTATTTTAGTCACATGTATCGTACACGGAATATTATTAGAGCGGATCTCTTGGTTTAATGATGTCGACTCTCAATAAGGGAAAATGTACATTAAATCGATATCACTTGTATTTTCAATATTTGCTGTTCATGATTCATTATAAGTTATGAAAGCGCTTTGAAGTTATGAAACTTAGGCGCTAAGTTATGAAACAATTGTTACCTATTTGAATTATGCGGAAGGTGGAAGCTATAAATAATGAGAGGGAAGAGTCCTGCTTTTTCATATACAAATTGTTCTTTAGTTTTAATTTGATTTCTATTTTTGATAAAAAAGTAGCTTTTATCACAATTCCGATTGAAAAAGTTAACAAAAGGGTCATATTATTATTGTTTACCGTGTAACATTTTCACTTTCGGATAAAAATAGCAATAACGTAGTAGCATTTATATTGACAATAAAATTTATAAGGCATCACATAATAAGACGTCAGTTACAAGTAAATAAAAGAGAGAGAGGTGTCTTATGAACTGGATACTCGGTTGGAATGGAGTCCTTTAGCTATAGGTAATTCTCTTATGTTTGTATTTAGTGATGATTTAATGTAAAAAGGGTATTTAAACGTAAATATTATACATTATTTTTTATTTTATATTATATATATGTAGCGCCAACGTTACTATAGTGGTTGCACGTTGATGGTCGTAGGAGTATAAAAGATACGGAGTTTGAAAAAGTATATTTCGGTAATATGTTATAATATGAGAGATGGTAAGAACGTCAAGGATCTTGAACGAGGGGTGAATGCAGGAAATAAAATAAATGGTCTTATAGGTAAAGTAGTGTGGAGTCAGAATCAGTCTATGAAGGCTCGTCTGACAATACACAATGCTGTAATAGTCCCTACTTTATTGTATAGAAATGAGAGCTGGGTTTGGCAGGAAAAGCATGCTAGTAGAGTTAATGCCATTGAGATGCGATCCTTAAGGAGTATGTTAGCCGTGAAATGATAGGATTAAAAATAGCATTATAAGGGAGAAGTGTGGCTTAAATGTGGATATAATGACTAGAATTGAGACAGGTATGGTCCCGTGCTTTGGGCATATTGTAAGGATGAATGAAGAGAGAACAACGAAACAAATTTATGTAGAAAAAATGAGTGGCAATGTCGGTAGGAGTCGCTCTAGGAGAACTTATATCGATCAGATTAGAGGCTTACTAAAAAAGGGCGATATAAGGAGCACCAATAAATACTTTTATTGATGTGGAACATCTATTGGCGCTTCTTGGCAGTAAGATCGAGCAGTTTGCCTTGACGGCAAACGGCATGACGCTCTCATGCCGTGATGCCTCTAAGCTGCCGCTCTCGACTCCCTTGCGCGTGTGCGTGCGCTTATACTAATTTCTATTAAAACATCAGTATAATATTTAATTATTTATTAATATAAATAAAATATATTGATTTTAATAACGAAATTATATTCTGTTTTATTATTTTACTCCGCATTTTTTTTATTTCAAATTGTATTCACTATAATTTTTTTTCATAAAATCATTTTCCTAATTACCCAAAAACACGGTGCCAGCCTTATATTTTATTCTGACGACTATTTCTTACAATATAAACAGATGCTGAGCAAAAGACTAAATATATCAGGGTTACTGGTTGGCAATAAAGTTCGCCTTTGTGTCACTGCAATACTACTATTTGATTAACCACGAATCTAGTCCTAGACACGGCACATAAACTGTGCCATATTGATTGAAGTTCTATTATGCATATTAAAATGCCCGCTGGCGAAATGGATATATTAAATACAAGCTGACCAAGGTGTCACCTGCCGTGCTGCCTGGTAATTTATTCGAGGATTGTCCAGCCATAGATGAACCTTATATAATATAATTGATCATATATATCTGAGGTCAATTTAGATTGGATAAAAAATATTCATACAATTCATCCTGCACTTTACACTTTTAGGGGATAAATTTATAAAATTCCTTTCTTAGCACTCGACTTATAACAAAAACTCTGTGCAATTTCTTACGAAGTAATTAAACTAATTAAAATAATAACTAAGTAATTTTTATCTTTTCGACGTTTCCAGCACTTTACATCTTATCTATTGAAATTTTTGATGTTCAACAGCCTCACAAATCAGTGTTCTTTACGAGGACTTCTGGTGTATAGTAAATAATATAGTGACGGGGGTTGTTTTAAACCTGACCACAGACAATAAGACAATAAGTCCCAGAAGGATTTGGAATCGGACTTAGTTTGGGTCGATTGAGATACGGGCGTGAGCGCATATTTATTTTAAGAACCCATTTTTATTGGAAAGTTTTTGAAATTCCTTACTCTTCGGTAAAAGTCAGCAATGGTGTCATCATGAGCCTGTAGGTAGTTAATAGTTAGGGGCTTTTTACCGCAACTGTACGAATAGCGCGTATGTATTTTACGTGAGGGGCTCAGCTCCCCGAAGAACCCCAGCAACCCTTTTATGTTGCTGGCGATCTCCGGGAGTGATGCCGGAGACTCTGTGAGGCAGTGTAGTAAGAGTGGGATGCCCTCCTCCTCTATGCACGGTCTATATAAAGGACAGTCTGTAATATCTGTATTCTAACAGTGGTAGAACCCGCAACAATAACATTTGTTTGCACGAATGGGTCGACTCGACAGGTGAATTACCACGACCTCACAGAATACAGGCGTGAAGTAGAAGTATACTTCTGCATTTCGTCTGATGAGTGTGATGCCGGAGGCTGAATTTCAGTCCTCGTCCCTTTCCAATCCTTTCCTAATATATGATAGCATGGGAAGGGGAAGAGGATTGGACGGGGAGGAGATGGATAGGAAAAGGAAACATCCTTTTTCCTGTCACCGTCACTTCTATCCATGAAAGGTAGGCAACGCATCTGCAAGTCATTTGCTGGTTGCAGATATCTATAGGTAGCGGTCACTTAATATCAGGTAACCCGCTTGCCACCTTATATCATAAGAAATCTATGTGAAACAAATTTTAATTGAAACATCGGCGAGCAGCGCCACGACCATCCGGATTTGTGATTTACTTGAATGAAGTTACCACTATTCCGATTTCTTGCTTAGGGAACCTCCCCTATATGGATAGGCGTATGTAGGTATATATAAAAAAAACATAATTTTTCGAAATAAGAGTTTCAAGGCCTTTTTGTTTTTCTCTATATAATTATTGTATATTTACATTTCTTGTTTTATTGATTTGTAATTTGATTGTGTTATCGAATAATATCGACATGTGTATATGTCCGTACTTAAATTAGGTACTTCCTTATTCCGATAGTGATATTTTGTTTGTCGTTGCAACGTCGCAATGGATTTTTCCATCTAGTGGCATTATCCGTTTATTTATTGTTATTGATATCTCGCACAGGTTGTACCCTAATATTTCCCCTACACAATAATACTGTACACATTATATACGACTACTTATAACAATCAGTCAAGGCTCGGGCCTCAAGAGGTGTTGTCACGATCGTTGACCTTTGACACGTGCTTGTAAAGACTCTTGCTGTCTAAAGTCAACTACGCAACTTCACGTTTCAGTACCGTACTCATACATTTCCGGCAAACCGAAAATATGAGCGACAACATTATGTTATGTAAGCGTCGAAATTCCGAAGGTTTCGATGGTAAGTGAAATGACACACTTCATAACATTGGGAAATTGGTCTAGCGAAGGTGTTAGTACAAATATTTTATAGGCCTTCGAAAATATGCTTGATTGTCATTCAGACATGGACAAAAAAAGCATTCCGAAGTAATCATTCCACTGAAGACTGATAATCGTGTGAAGCATCTTGTATGCAGTGAAAGGAACAGAACGTCTACCCGATAATTCTTATACATACAGTATGATGTTATCCAGAGGGAAAAAACTGTATAAATAGCTAATTCCCCTTTTATTTAATATTATATCCTAGATAGATTAACGTGGGTGGAAATCGTGTAGCAATTGCAAATGTATATGTTTGGGCAGATGTTACGATTTAACAATTTTTATGGAGTTTAATTTTTATAGCTAAATGCATATATTTTTACATTCAAAAGTGAAGCTCGATTTTGCTGCGCATGTAAAATTGTTATAGATTTTACACGTGAAACAAAATGAATGGATACGTCATAGCACAATCCGTCATTGGTTTTTCAACATGGAAATTTTATATTCGTAAGGCGGGACTAATATAACTAATGACTGAGCTGGATTTCATTGGTGACTTAAGATGGTTTCACTTTTGGGTGCTCCATGTGGATGTACGTATGCAATGTATGGCTAAATGGTTGAATTACAATATTGAGCCTTTGTCAACCCCTCTGGGTTACGGACTCGGACGATAATTGCAAATCGATTTATCATGTTTTTTATAAGATAACTGCCGGATGTGTACACGTTTTAATTTAACGCGTGTCTGGATTTGGTGCTTGTTTCCGGTGTTTGATGATAGGTTTATCCTTTATCCCATTAAGAAAGTATTACTAGGAAATGCAAACAGCGATTTCTGTCTCTGTTTACGACAATAGTGTCGACCGTCGAGGGGAAGGAAAACGTTGAGTTTTTAATGTACAAAATAAAACAACACTGAACAAAATAAAACTTAACATTTTAATCTGCGCATTTAATTAAAGTACTACGGTTGTGTAAGCTTAACTTACTCATCCCAACAAATTATAATGCCTCGTTGAACGCCCAAATTTCTCACTAGCGTCACATATGATGAGATTCCTCGTATATTTGTGTGAAATCTGATTCAAAATGGAACCCGTAGCATAAATTCGTTAACTCCCTAAAAAGAATTATCATTTATATTTATGAATGTCACTAAAAATATCCTAAGAGAAATTGTGAAACAAGAGGTTAGCGGTGTAAGGGCATTTTATATGGAGAGATGAAGGGTAAATAATGAAGAAAGTGATGAGAATGTACGCGGTTACAAGGGAGTCCGAAAAAAAAGTGGATGTATTGTGAGGAAGCCGATATGTGTGAATTCCGACTCGACGGTTGATCTGTTTGAGAACTACGTGTGCAGCAGCGCCAACCCACATATACCTATGTGGATAAAGGGCAAAGAGACCATATCCCTATTTTAAAATGAACCATATCATGGTTATACCAATTCAATTTTTAATAACAGTAAACATTGAATAAATAATAACTACAATTAATTTAAATTTTAACCTATTTCTGCAAACACATTTTTTTTACGTACGAAAGTCACCTTTGTGTACTTTGCAGGTGAGTGTTTGAGGGCAAGAAGCATGGGATGCGTTTGCGTCGACTAGAGCAAGGTAGAGGAGCCGCTGTGCGTGTGCGTCGGGCCGCGGCAGCTCAGTTATCGTTCAGTTCAGTCGAGCCGCGACAACCAATGCGGATTCTTGTTCGCGCGACACGGTTTCATATCGCTCGTTGTTGAGACGAACGCGAATACGAAATGAGCAGCGGAAAAAGAAAACTATCGTTCTTGGGCTTCTCACCCCAGGTATGTCAAATCTAAGATTTTAATATGGTGGTTTTGTTTTCATTTTTTATTCAACTATTTGTAGTCATTTTTTTTTGTTTATTATTTTTAATATTAAGTGATTTTTATGTCTTCGCTTTCGAGAGATATATGTATATATATATTTTTTTTATTGTAATTTTTAACTGTTGTTTGACAATATAAGTTAAAATTTAACGCATAAGAAACGTAATTTAGCTCTTTGATAAAATTGTCTTTCGTTCATTCGTTCGTTCGTTTCAGCCGATATCTGTCCACTGCTGAACGTAGGCCTCCCCCATTGATCGCCACAAAGATCAGACCCCTGCCACCCTCATCCAGTGGGCTCCCGCAACTTTGAACAGATTATCGGTCCATCGTGTGGGAGGCCTACCTATGCTGCGTCGACCTGTACGTGGCCGCCACTCTAGGACCTTTCGGCCCCATCGGCCATCCGTTCTGCGAGCAATGTGTCCGGCCCATTGCCACTTAAGGCTTGCAATTCTTCGGACAATGTCGGTTACATTGGTTCTACTACGGATCACATCATTTCTGATACGATCACACAGAGAGACTCCGAGCATTGCCCTCTCCATTGCCCTTTGGGTGACCTTGAGTCGTCTAATGGTACTCGCATTGAGGGGCCACGTCTCAGTACCATAAGTGATCGCTGGCAACACACGGTCATAGACTTTCGTCTTGAGACACAGGATCTCTTCCGGGGATTCTGCCCCGCCGTTGTCCTGAACGCTACCGTAGCCAGGAACGACAGGGCTGCCGGGTACTGGGGGCCATTTTTGTTTGTGCTATAATCGCCACGCTTGGCAGGCGAGTTGGCGATCGCAGTATTTTCCACCGTACTGAAAGGACGCTGCTGCCCGTCCTTGGTGGTCCTGGACGCAGTTTAACGACTAGTACCCGGGTCGTCTTGATTTAATTACTTTAAATAATCTTATAAATGTAATGTGTACATAAATATTATTTTAACATCTAATAACTTTGTAGCGCTTGGACCAGTACATGTACACATGAATTTCGATCCTTAACACGTATTAACGAATCAATTTTACGCATTTATCTGTCAAACGTTTTTTAAAGTTTGATATTGGTAAAAGAATTCGTATTAAAATAAGTAATGAACAGAGAAATTTGATTCTAAGGTGTAAATTTCTAGTCTAATTATTAGGGACGTTGTTACTATTTTCTGTCGATTTGTCAATTAGTGCATTGAAAGCGAAATTATTATCATTTTTATTACTATTTAGTATGTATATACTGGCAAGAAATAGTTATAAATGGAACGACAATTGCTTGAAATCAATGCACGAATACTTTGTAAATGTATTGATTATGAGGCAACTTAAAATTTTGCTGTCATAGATAAATTGAAGAAATGTTGAAATGTAACACGATAAAATATGGAGGTTCTTGTGTGACTATGAATGCCTTCACGAGGTAAACATTTACTGGTTCTAGGTTGCAGAGCGCAGAGGGCGGTAATACTAAGCCTGTAAATTTGAGAGCTTCTCGTACTATTATGAAAATATAATATTATAGACATGAATAATTCGATTTCAATACACTGACTAATGATACATCTAACGCGTATTTGCTAATGAGTCAACTGTTACATACAATGTTATGACTTTAAGTTGTTGTATTGCACTGGTTTATTTAAAACTAGCTCATAACCACGACTTCATCTGCGTGGAATCGTATAAAAAATATTAATCACTTCGCAGAATAAAAGCTTATAATCGTAATTCTTACATTAATTGTTTTTGCAGTAATATATGTACATCTATAAAATAAAACATAAGAAATCAGTATATTTTGATATAACAACCAATTTAATTTTGTTTGTCTGTATATACCTACATTTCACCCGGTGTTGTTGCTATTCAATTTTAAAGTTATAAAAATGGTAAAGTTATAATGCACGTATTCAAGGCAACTATAATAGCAAAAAATTAAGTCTGTTTTCGACCTCGTAGGCTGCGGCACCAAAACAAAAAAAATTAAGGCTGTTTTCGACCTCGTAGGCTGCGGCACCAAAACATTAAAAATAAGTATTAATAATTTCATACTGCTATATTTAACTGTTGTAATTTGTTTTATATTATATTGTACACACTGTTTATATTTTGTAATGAACGTTTAGATCGCCAATATTGAGACCACCACCACCACCACCACCACCACCACAACCACCACCACCACCACCACCACCACCACCACCATCACCACTATCATCACTATCACCAACACTAAGCAAAATATTTTTATCATTTTACTGCTTTAGGCAATCTTTGTGACATTGCAGGTAGCGCCGCCGTATCGTAAGTACCGCCCGATACTTTAACTTACTGGGTGGTAACTAGGTGCTAAAATAAATAAACTACAGTTAAATTGCACCTAAAGTATAAATGTTATCGTCAATAAAGTCAACAGTTTCGTATTTAAATACTTAAAATAAAATAAGTTTTATCACTTTCAGATTTTTTTTAGCAAAAATGATAAGAGAGAATAATGTTATTTGGACTCCTGGGTAACATGTTGAAATCAATAGCTTCAGCGGTTCTGATTTTGCATCTAATCATCCTTTTCACCCCCTTCGTTTTCAGCCGATGTTAATACACTGTTGAACGTAGTCCTCCCCCATTGATCGCCCGGATCTCTATCAGAGATTTTTAGCATCCCCTGCCCCGCCGTTGTCCTACGATAGAGCGGCCGGGTACTGGGGGCTATTCTTTTGTTGTTGGGGGGTTGTGCCATAATCGCCACGCTTATCAGGCGGGTTGGCGATCGTAGTATGTTCCACCGTCCCGAAAGGACGCTGCTACCCTTTCTTGGTGGTCCTGCACGCAGTTTAACGATTAGTACCCAGATCAAACCAGTTTTCCCTTACTTTACCAAAAACACTGCCTACACCAACATTTATTGCCCAAATCACGACCACACAGAAGGTAGACGTAAAGTAGAAGTATTCTGCGTTTCGCCTCATGTTAGAGGTGCTGGAGGCCCAATTTCAAACTTTTCCTAATAATGATAGGATGGAAATGGGAAGAAGATTAGAGGGGTAGGGGTAGGATACGAAAACAAGACATCCATTGCCTGTCTATCCCGTCATCTGTCCATTAAAGGTAGGCAACGGATCTGCAACTCGTTTGCTTGCTGTGGATGTGTATGGCTAGGGATCACCTAACATCACTTGTCCCAAATGAGCAAGCCGTTTGTCACCGTTGTCCATAAAAAATGTTATAAGTAGGTTTATGCGGAAGGTTTGTATGTATAATTATGTTCTAATTAAGATTTGGCATATATAAATAATGACACAATTTCACCATCTCTGAAATGTAACTTACGTAGGCCAAATTATAAAACATAAATCAAAATAGCGTACAAAAGACTTGTAGTTCGTCAATAATTCTAGAAAAATCTCCTACGGTTGACTCATAATAACAATAAATCAACTCAAAGTTGCACGTTATATAATATGCAATTTTATCCTATGCTTTACGCTACAATTTTTTAAATAATTAACTTACTGACACTCATCTGAAATTGGAAGGTATTCAAGGCATTTAGATTTATAAATTGTGATATAAATGAAAGTATTTCAAATTGTTTGCGTGTTTTGGTAATGTATCATTATCAAAGGCATGCAAATACAGACAGTTACATGTAATTGCCTTATATGTAAATTTATTTTTATTGTGTGTGTATTATGGGAGGTATAAGTGTGTCACTGTTCACATCGGCTTCGTGTATAATAAAGATTTAAAAATAAGAAAAGAACCTATTTCTTGTAACCTCTACACGTGCGAAAGTTCAAGAAGCGAAAGAAAATGAAGGAAAGAAGAAAAACTCCGATATTATTGTTCTAATATCATCTCTGAATTAAAATAGATATATACAAACAAAGAGAAGCATTGAAAGACCCTCAAGTAGTACGAAGAGTTCTTGCAAGTGGGATTATAAAACTTACAGGCCCTCAGAATAAAATAAAAACGTATTGCTATATGTGTATTAACTGGAATAAAATATTTTTTATTTATCGCACAAGAATTAAAGTCTCTTTATAAAGATTCTACTGCTTGTGTTAGGATTAACGGGGCCTACTCCGACTGGTTTAGCGTTTACAAAGATGTAAGACAGGGCACTGTAGCATTACCGCGACTGCTCAATCTCTTTATAGATGATTGTTTGAAAGCTTTGAAAGTCGAAAAATATCGAATAAAGATGTGTGAAATAGTTGTACAATCTGTCTTATAGGTCGATGACCAGGTCATGCTTGCGTCGTCGGTGGAGGACTTACAATTTATGCTGAATCTAATGAATGATTCATCAGGTAGCAGTACGTAGATAAATGTAGACTAACGAAATTACCGGCGTTCGAAGGAGAAAAAAATAAGAAAGTAATTTTTATGCTCATAAATGTGACGACAAAGAAGTGGAATAGGTGTTAGGAATCACTTACAGGGTTTATAAATAAGTGTCGGTTAATATGCGCTATGGCGAATAATTTCAGAAATGTTTGTTCTGCGATTAGAAAAAATGTTTTGTCTTGTGCTATGTCATTTTTTCATTATCTATTCCAAGAACGACGCCTTGAGGGATTTAATCGTTAAATTTTTGTCAGTTCTAACTGGTTACTTTAAAATTTCATAGCCGGAAGTGTACATTCGGACAATTCCTTTTTATGATAAGAGTTAGTGTTATTTTTAATAAATCTGATAAGTTCTTATCCATTAATCTAGTTGTGGTATCGTGATGCGTTTGTTCATCTTTACCGTGAGTTCTCACCCTAAAACATTCAAGAAAAACATGTTGTCTAAGTTTTTTTTTAGAGAAAACGAGACAAGACTGCATACATGTTTTGTGTGGGTGTTTTCCGCAGTGGAAACACGCAAGTGATACAATGAAATCTCTTCGACTCCGTGGCGTTGTATATATATATAGAATACCTAGTAATTACTTTGATTTTTTGAGACATGGGCTTCTTACCAAATTAAAAAGCTTAGTTTGTATGTACAATAAACAATATTGCTATTTATGGATGCAATTAAAATATTTGCATACTTTTACTAGTTTTATATACGTACGTTTTAAAGGTTGAATTAATTTAGTAACTTTTAACAATTGCATAATATATTTCACAGAATGCAATGATATGAAATATTGGTTCGAATTCACAAATTATACAATCAACAAAATTTTATATAAATACCAATAACGACATGGTACGGGACACTTTGAATCAGCATTCCAGTTTTTTTTATATCCTAGGACATATTCACACACGGCCATCTGATCCCAAACTAAGCAGAGCTTGTGCCATGGCAACCAGATAACTGATATACTACATATACTATTTGTCTTTTGTAAATACATACTTAAATAGATAATTACACCCAGACTCAGGACAAGCAGACATGTTCATGCACACAAATGTATGTCCTGGGTGGGGAATCGAACCCACGACATGCGGCGTGAAAAGCAAGTATCTTACAAACCACGGCAAGCGGCCCGTCAGTTATCAAGAGATCGAGTGCCAATCTATACATATAATACGATCGAATTATGCAGGCATTAAATTGAGAAGTGATTTGATACCATTTAAAATCAGTACTAATACTGTAAACAGGAGATGTTTGTTTCTAGTGGGTAAATTCTGAAATTATCGAAACGATTTCTATAACTGATCGCTGTCTGTATGTTGACGATATTTGATAAAAACCATTTTATTAGGGGCCTTTATAAACGAAATAAAACCCAAAACAATGTTTATTAGAATTTTTGTCTGTGTGTCTGTGCGTTTGTGCGCGCTAATCTCAGAAACGGCTTAACCGGTTATGGTGGGGTTTTCACTAATGTATTGTCGTAAGCTAGCGGTAAAAATGTTGTGATTGTTTTATCTCAATCGGTTCATAAATAGAAAGGGTATGTGAACTTAAGGAACCATGTCACACATTTGTTCGATAAAAATGCTATAAAATTGCCTTTGAGTTGAATAGGTTGAAATTTATTTAACTATATATTTAAATTGATGATGGTTGAAAGTTTATATAAAGTTCAAAACAGTACAGTTTCGCAGTACAGATTTTGCAAGCTTCAGCTAGACACACTGTGCATTGAGATATTCAAGGCATACGCACGTATTTTGGAGACGCACGGCTCTTAATAAACAGCTATATTTGGTAACGCAGTATTTACACGTTGTCGATTCGACGATTTCAGAAATTGTGTTTGTATTCTTTTGTAATATATTTTGTTAGGCTAGTACTTCATTATTCCCGAGGAAGGTTGACGTTAGGCTATAAAATCTGTAGCCAGAACTTATATATGGTATGGACTATGATCACAGTGTAGTATTTAAGTAGGTAATTTCATTTCGTTTAAGTAAAATTGCAGGGCGGGTGAAACCGCGGGGCACAGCTAGTTAAGTAATAAGAAACTAGTTTTTTTCTTCTTATTTTTATATAATAGGAAACCTAATTCCTCGTCTTGGATGGAGAGTTCGTAGAAGACATATTATCCAACGAGATCTTAATGGAGAGGTGTCCAGTCTCTCTATTAAGTTTATTACGCTGAAGAGGTCGAAGGGCGGAGTCGGCCTATTCATGCATCAGTTGTACTCTACGACGGTATTAGATTACTTTTCGACTTTCCGACACTTTGCTATCAGTATATTCTTATCTTTATGTGCTGTAAACTAAATTGTCATATCTTAATAATCACGCACATACAATAAAATAATTTCCGCTTCATGCTGTTTGAAACTTATGTGACCGTCAAGTACATCACTATTCAAATGTCAACCGGATTTGTTATCGTGTTAGTGCTGTATAGATTTAAAAGAAACCCCAATTCGACTCGGATAATTCACCTTTACATTCGTCACGTGAGTTTCAGTAACAAGCCAAGATTAGATAAAGCACTATCATGTAGTAAATGAAATCGATTCTATACTATTTATACTTTTTCTCTCACTTTGCCATTGCTGAAGATCTTGGATCATTTCCCTTTTTTTATCTAACTTGAGTTCAGATCCACATTGTCTATTTTTTTTATAATACTAGGTGGCAAACGAGCAAGCGGTTCACCCGATGTCAAGTGAGCGCTACCCATAGACATCTGCAACTAACTAATGAGTTGCATATGCGTTGCCCACCTTTAATGGTCAGATGAGGCGACAAACAGAAAATGGTTATTTCCAAATTCTATACATCCCCTCCACCGTCATGTTTTCTTCCCCTTCCCATCCTTTCCTTATAAGAAAAGGGTGGGAAGAGGAAGAGAACTAGAATTAGGCCTCCGGCACCTCACTCTACTTTATGCCTGTCTTCTGTGGTAGTGGTATTTCACCGGTCGAGCCGGCCCATTCGTGCAACAGATGTTTTTGTTGCGGACTCTACCACTGGCAAATTATTTGCAGAGCCTCGTATGCGAGGACATACATTATATATTCACATGCGACCTTTGCAAATTCAAAAAACTCGAAAGTTAAAATTTTCTAGTTCATAAAACAAATTTTAATAGTTCTATTTTATCTGGTTTGTTCTGAACGTTGTGTTTAAATATTTTTATTGGATTATATTATTTATCTTATTACGTAATTATTTATTTTACTGCAAACAGCTTACATTAAAATATTGAACCTTTTAACGTTTGTTAAAAAAATTAGGTACCTTTAATATCTAATATTAATAATTATTAAAATACCGTATACGTTGGTGATCTAAAAAGGCAAAGGAGTTTTTTCCAAGGTCAACAACTTTTTAGTTTGTAGGGTTAACGAGGTAGAATCTATTATGTTAGCGCTTAAACTGGTCCAGATCATTCAATGTACAAGGGGGTAAACTAGAAAATAGAGGAGACACAGTCCTTTGCAACTTTCGCATGTTGAAAATATTCATATAATTAAGATATGTATTCACATGACCTCAAAACGTAACCGCTGTCGGTACAGTACCCCTAGCAAGCTAAGTTGAAGTTACACAGATACTGGGGACAAGTTTGAAATACGAATCAGGTCACTGACATTTTTTATTGAGTATTTCAAATTCTAATGTATGCTGCATTTGCGAACAGGTTTTACAACTTGGTGACGTGTGCATATATAAAGTTACTAAAAGTAGATAATTTTAACTTTTTAGACCACCAACGTATACGGTATTTTAATAATTATTAATAAGATGGTATTTTTTTAGATAATATTATCCAAATATTAAAATTTCGTTCCACAGCGATGATAAGACATGTATTTTAACTTTGTAATGTGTTGTTCGAAGTTGGTACGCACTAGCTTACTAAAAGACTATTTACTCATATCTTGAAGGTATCCAGGTCATTTGTATGGAAACCCTGACGCTGGTAATTTGTTTCAATCGATTTTGAATATGCAAATCGCTTAGTTCGAACTTGTCTATCTAAACATCCGATGGCAGAATGAAGAAGGGGAATTAAATAGTGTAATCCCTGCGCACACTCCCCGAAATGTAACCTAACCCGAATAGAATAAAAGATTGTGCCGTGTTTAATTTATCCAAGACAACAAATCAACATTACATTATAAGAATAGCATGTTTTAAGTAAACAAAGTGGGTGATTACATTGTGTCAAAACTTCACGAACGGCGCTACAAATCGAATATCATCAGATGTCAATTCCTATGTTTGATCGATTGTTATCTTGAGCACGTGCTGTTACTATTGATTTTTATATTAAAACAAGTGTATTTTTGTATACTTCTGTTCTTATATATAAAAAAAACTGATTAATATATATATATATATAATATATATATATAATATATATATATATATATATATATATATAAAAGAATGCCAGTTATCGTGTCGTGGTCGAAATTCAATCATAATAATGTAACGAGTTAGGTCCTTTGGACAGAGCGTTTTTTATGCGCGCGGACAACGCGCGTCCTCGGCGCGTTACAATACAAGGGCACGACGCGTTGACTGTCTTACGTTCCTTACGCGTCCAAATCGCGTTTAACGCGCGTCGTCCGCACGAATAAGAAATGTTATATGCAAATTCCGTAATCTTCCTCCAGTAAAGAAAAGCAATGCATCTGCAAAGGCTTATAGATTTTTTTTTATAGTAAGACCTATACGTGTTTTTGTGACTAAGTAAGGCGACGACAATAAATTTTCTTCAATTATTGCTAATCATTTACAATAATGAAGTTTAAAGTTAATAAATCAAAGTGTGTTACAATACTAAAGGAAATAAGTTAGAAGCATTATCTTATAAATTGGCGTCCTCTATTCAAATGATGATGAATTCTTAGCAATAAGAAAACTAATGATAATAAGTCGTAGCGAAAAACTCCGTTTCATTGTTGTGAAATAACACCGAGATGACGTGTTGCGTTTATGTCATGCTCACATACATACTCATACATCTAGATGTACATGCAAAACTATGCAATATGTTACATATAATAAGTTTTTATAGGAGCACGATTAGAAAATCTGAATCAATCAGACTTTAATTCGGCAATGTCTGATTACACACTAGATTACTTTTTTTGTTAAAAATGTTACGGCACTGACTTGGTAGGTCAGTTTATTTATTATACACGGACGATAGTAGTCGTAATCCATGTTAATTGTTAGTGCTTTTTATTATATATTGTTTATCTATATTAGAGTAAATCTGTTTAAACGTAATAAATAAATTATAAACGTTAACCTTAACGTTAGAACACCTGTTCTGCCTTAAGACTTATAATTAATTTGAATTAAAATCGCGACGCGTCTAGTCGCGATGTCTAGTTGGATTGTAGACAGCTGGGTATCGCGAATAAAGTTCAGAATTGATCAATCAATGTACGTCGTCAATTACAAAAAAAATATTGTTTTTGCACGTATACTCAGTGCAAAGTTTAAGTACGTGAGATCGACACAAATTTCATATTTATTGGTAGCCAAGGTCCGTTCAAGTTAATTTATTCTACAGAAACAAAAATGCCACGTCGCGTCGGCCAATGTGTTTATTTTATAAAACTTGAATCGAAAAAGTATATCAAAGTTGTTATTAGCGTTGTGTACAGATAACGACTTTTTAAAATGGTGTCAATGCTGAGCTGGTTTTAATTTCATTTTCCTCTTTAAAACCTTGATAACAACAGATACGCATGGGCCACTATTACACTTGTACGCTGCGCTCCAAAGGAAATAAAACGCTTGCCCTCCCCGAGCACGGTTATTACGACCTCAGACCCTTATTACATTTACAAACATTATTCATCTTCATGACTCTTATCTCTCATCTTTACTTCCATGAATTCTTTAATTTTCCATACTCCAGAATATCAATAGGCTGTTGATTTATTGAGAGTTCGGTTTACATTATACGACTTCCTAATTTTATCTCGCCATTAAACTGTTTCCGTGAACCATCTTCAAGTACATCACATATCAATATTAAATAGATTTTTCTAATTACTAAAACTTCATAAAAGTTTACTTAAATAATTGTTTTAATTTAGTTTTTAGATTATAGATTATAATTTAATAATATTTTATTGATGGCAAATTCGCACCAGTTATATCTGGTTTCAAAGAACGTCTAACGCCTAAATAATAATAATAATATAATATAATTTACCACCGCATAATAATAATAATTATTATTATTAACGCCAGAAAAGGTAAAATGAGCCACCATCCAAATATCAGTTTCCGATTTAGTTAAATAGACAATATTATTACTGTAAGTATTATTATTAACAATTAAATATAACATAACATCTATATT
Source organism: Papilio elwesi (assembly GCA_029849275.1). Taxonomy (NCBI): domain Eukaryota; kingdom Metazoa; phylum Arthropoda; class Insecta; order Lepidoptera; family Papilionidae; genus Papilio; species Papilio elwesi. The sequence continues at coordinate 5,005,635 of CM056717.1, forward strand.
ATATAATATTTCGTTATTCTATGCATATATAATATTTCGTTTTTTATTTAGGTGTACCCATTTATATGCACGTGTATTGATTCATGTGTTATTTTTTGACCTTCGAAAATTAACAATACGGAGGGAATACTCATGAAATTGTAAACAAACAATCCATTTGCCAATATCTTATCTGTAAAACGACACATTATTAGGTTTTTATAATTGTGTCATGATTGCCAACAATTCAAAGAAGCCATATATAATTTGAAAAAAATCTTTTCAACTCTGAGAGTTATTACAAGGTTCAAACGTTTCTCAGAATGTTTCTTTAACAAACATATCAAGAATGTTCTAAGATACGAAGAGGGCTCGATCTCCACTTATGAAATTCTCCTTGCCGGATGAAAATCACATTTTATCGTGTAAAGTAAGTTTGTGAACATGCAGAATAGAATTGATATAAACTTTATTAAAATTGTAAAGATAATTCATTTATTAATAACGAATGCCGGGCTTTATAAATTTAAGAGTTGGAGCGAGCGAAGTGCCATTGTCTTCATTTATTGTGTGGTTTGATTATCCTGAAGAAATATAAGAATTTTAATGTTTTTTTGTTGTTTTCAATTGCAATACAAACAAGTTATTTGAATTGCAGATGCTACTATTTTTGTTTAGTCAATTAAATTATATATTTTGGTGCATCCAATATTTTAACAGTGGTAAAAGTGATTAAATACCACGACCTCACGGTAGACAAGGGGTGAAGTATAAGTGCATTATTCTACGTTTCGTCTGATGAATGAGGTTGCCGTAGGAAGTTTTAATCCTCATCCCCTTCCCACCCTTTCTTTATAAAGATAGGATGGGAAAGTGAAAAGGATTGGATGGGACCGGATGGATTGGAAAAAGGCATACGGTCATTGAACATCCAACACGTCAAAATTCCTGTCCATCAACTAATTAGGAAAAAAGAGAGCAGTAGTTACTATTACGTCGTCGTATTTTCTCTTTGGAATAATTAAGAAAATTATTTAAATTAATTCAGTGTAATTTAAGTTTTATTATCCGGCCAGCTAGTAGATAGTATTTAATATGATTGATCACTTACTAACTTTCATCTCCTTATTATATAAATATACATATATATATATATATATATATATATATATATATATATATATGTTATGGAGATGAATTTAGAAAAATATTTTCTTACTACTCGCAGTGACAGCGATTTCTATAAAAAATCAAGTCTAGGCCCAGTAAAAGGGCTAAAAGCTGTGTGTTGATATATCAGTCAGTCAGTCTGTTCTCATTTTAAATATATATAGATGAATAAATATGTTCATGTATAATTTCTGCAATCCAGATAAAGTGCTTGTTTAACAATTGCAAAAAAATATGAATACCAGACACTGAATCTTGTATTTCCTTTTCTGGGAAAACAAACCATTTTTTTTCAAACAAGGAAAACGCATTGCACATACCACCGCACCATGGGGACAGTTCGAATGGTTATGTGGGACTCTCATTTCCCATGGGGAGAGGCATACCCACTAAAAAACCTGTCTCCATATTTTAAATAGAAAGCCTGGCAACTGTTATTTATGAATGAAGTTTAGTTAGCAATCAAATTAATAGGTTGGCAATAAAATTACCTTATTTTTGATATATTTTTCATTTGGGAAGCAAGTCAGTGCAATTTAATTTTTCTTAAAATAAAAAGCCTAACAACTTTTATTTATGAATGAATTTTAGTAAGCAACCCTATATTAATGCGTTGGAAATAAAATTGCCTTTATTTTTCGTTTGCCAAGCAAGTCGGTGCAATTTAAAATTTATTTATTTTTTACAATTCTATTATAATATTTAAATATTTTTTGTGGTAAAATATTATTTTTACCTAAAAATCAGTTGGGTGAAGATCCCTCAACCCCTCTTCGTATCTCCCTCTCTCCTACTAATAGGGATTTCCTCGTCAGAAATTTGTAAATAAAGATACCAAGAATATTAAACAAACACTGCCAACATTTCTATCGTTGTAACAAACATTTTGATAAATAACAATATACATATAATGCAACAATGATAATATCATTTAAGTCTACCGTTATCGATGGCGGGGCTACGATTGAATACCTTTTGTATTTATATCTTTAAAATCGGCCTGAATCATCATTCGAACATCTCAAGTGTTTCATTGATGTGACCATTGGCTATTTTAGGTGATATTTATATTACCTGAATTGCAAATGGCCATTGTCCCAGAGTCAGTGTTCTACAAAACCAATATCTTGATTTGACATTTATGAGGATGAACCAGATAATATATAAATAAATTTCCCTTAAGATGTATCATAATTATTTGCATCAATGTCAACTTGATCATGAGCTAAAAGACATCCTCTGGGTGGTTCTTCCTCAAGGAAGCCTTAAAAATGTCTGTAATGTACAAAACTATTTTAGTAACGTTTGATATGTGTGATTATAAAAACACATAGTAATTATAAAAAATACGCAAGTAATATTTATTACCTAATGTATGTTTATGTATGGATAAATCAGTCAACAACGACTTGGCACTGTACTCGTAGTACACTCTTTAGCGTTAACTTCTAAATAGTTGACGTAAGATGTACAAAAGGTGTTAGAGACGACATTATTTAAATATTTAATAACCGTCAAGGTTTCGCAGTTCTATTCTGTAGACAACGAAAATTAGTTTCCGTCGTTAGGTGTTTCCCTATCACTCAATAAGACTGAATTAGTTTGATTATAAGGAGATAGTTTTGTATTGACCAACGAGATTGTTTTATGAACTGCTGTCTTCTGAATCAATTTAGATAAAATAAATGTACCAATAATTTTGTTTTATGACAGAAGACGTCAAACGAGCAAGCGGGTTCACGCGTTTTTTTCTTTTTGATACGTGATTATTAAGTGCCCATCAGCACCCGTTGAAAAGTAGATCAATTACGGGTGCATTGTGAACCTTCATTTAGGCCAGAGGAAGCTGCGTATCCGCTTCAAGGCAAGAGCGACGAGCACGCTATAGATGGCGGTTAGGCTCCTGAATCCCCACTCATCAGATAAAACACAGCTATGTTAAATATACCTCTCCTCTCACATAGATTGGAACGATGATGTGTGACTTACCACCCTCATCCAGTGGACTCCCGCAACCTCGACCAGACGTAGGTACGTGGCCGCCATTACAAAATATACCTAAAAATATATGGGCCCCCCGAGTTTGGGTTCTATGGGCAATGTATTCGGCCAATTGTTTCTTAAATTTAGATATTCCTTAGGCAAATATTCTTAATGTTTAATAGGAAAGAAACTGTTTAAAAATAAATAAACGCTCACGCCCGTAACCCAGAGGCTACCCCTCTTAGCAGAGATCATAGATTTCCATTTGGCGCGATCCTGGCCCACCTCTCTCGCTTCTTCTACATCCATATATCAACGCATATAAGCACGTCGGTTATAGGTACCCCTTATATCGCCTTTAGTGTGTTACTAATCTGATCGATATAAGTTCTCCTTGGATGTACCCCCCCTACCAACACTACCACTCATTTTTGCAACATAAATTTGTTTCGTTACTCTCTCTTCATTTATCCTTTCAATATTCCCGAACCACCGAAACATACCTTTCTTAAATCTAGTCACAACAGCCACTTTTCCCTTATAACGCTATTTTAATCCTATTATTCAACGTCACGGTTAATATATTTCTTAAGGAAACTGTTTAATCTAAAAGTGTACTTTAAAATTTAACTTGACACTTTAAGCATGTGTTTATTTTCTTAATAGATAAATAAGATAACAATGTAAGTAAAAATATATAGATAACTTTCAGACATTGTGATTACGATCGTGACTAGTAAAGCATACAATTCAAAGTTGTGTTAACTGATTTTTAGAGACAATTCAACACATTGTTGAGTTCAATTTGTAAGTATGTTAGTGTTTTGATGAATTAAATTTATTGTTAAAAATTAATTTAGTTAAATATTATATTGCTTAGAATTGAAAATCAATTTAGTATCAGCGAGCCATACATTAGTCAACTATGTAACACAGAAATACCGTGGCCCACAGTTGAAAACGAAATTAAGCAATAGATATCCATACCTTGTTTCGTTACAAGATATGATTGTTGTAAACAAACAGACAAACGTTATTTACCATACATGGCGGCCATTACACTTTGTATACTTTCATCGGAAATGTAATTTTGTGGAAATCATGAGATAAAATGAAGTCAAGTTGTGCAGTATGTCTATAGGTAGCTATTATAAGATTATATGAGAAAAAGTTTTTTTGAAAATATTTTAGAATTTATGAAATCCAGGCAGTGGATTTACTTTGTGTGATTTATTTCATCACCACTGCTCCAAAAGTTGTGAAGGAAAGCATCGTAGGAAACCGGCATGTTCTTAGAACTACTAATTTCGAAGACATGTGACATCCACCAACCCGCACCTGGCCAGCGTGGTGGATTACGGCTCATTCCCTCTCTCGGAGAGGGGGCCTGTGTCCCTTCAGTGGGGAACATTTAAAAAGGCAGATTTATTATTTTATATACATTTTAATGTAAAAACCTTTGATTACAAAAATCCCAGTTTGCTATGAAACAAGGTGTATACATAAGAGGATTAACGCAGAAGTCTAAATTGTCTATTGCATTTTGTTATCTGTGTTGTGACTAAAAACTACGCCTAATTCGAGATTGCCAGCCGTTAGGGTTTGCTTGTTTCTTAAATTTATTCACTAGTATATTCCTTTTTTTGTATATTGCAAAGTGTTTGGACCGTTTCAACACGTAGGGCGTATGAGCACAGTTATTTTCATAGCTTGCATTGTGACTATGTTTGCACTTACGTTTGTGCAGTGTTACGGATTGTAACATCTAAATATACACGTACATAGTCCACGATATAAATATTACGACAAGAAACGACATTAGGTGACGTACTATCTGCGTAAAGTTCTTGTAATAGACTCGAGCTGTCGCTTGGTCGAGCGAAATTCCTTTGAACACGTTTTTTTCAACAAATTAGCGACTTATGACTGTTATGCCAACTTTCATACGTGCTCAGTGCCAATTATTGCCTAATACGAATCGATTCTAGCTCGCGATATATTTAGATGTTAGTATTTATTTTAACGATCTATAGAAGTGTTGATTTATATAGTAATATGTTGTTTTTTACTTTACTTTTTGATTTTTTAGACCTGAAAATATTTACGTAATACGTGTTCAAAATTAAATTAATTGAAATAAAATATAATATAAATAGGAGCAGTGGTGGCTCAGCGATTTATGCCCCGACTTATGTACTGTAGGTCGCGGGTTCGAACACAGGCAGGCGCTTTACTTTGTGTAATTTATTTCATCACCACTGCTCCAAAAACGGTGAAGGAAAACATCGTGAGGAAACCGGCATGTTCTTAGAACCATCAAATTCGAAGACATGTGACATCCACCAACCTGCACTGGGCGTCACTGGTAGTCACGTACGATGCGGTAATTGAAAAGCCTTTTAGGCGGATTTAGTTGAAGCATTTCATAGACTGTATGATAGTTGTAAAGGATACACTATATAATTTAAATGATTGTTGAGTTATCGCAAAATAAAAACTAATGAAAATAAATTCAAGCGCGGGTCCACATCGCCGCGCCACGCCCCTTTTCGTTGCCCACTGTGCTCAATATGCTTTCACTAAAGGGATCGACCCGGGTACAACACATCCGGCAATTAAACGATTAGTAAGGTAACACATTTTACACTAATTATAAGGCAGAGCGCAGATCACGAGGTCACCTAGTCTATACTTCTATACTATCTATCTGTACTATCCCTACTAATATTGTAAATGTAAGTTTGTTTGTTACGCTTTCACGCGAAAACTGCTCCACCGATCATCATGAAACTTTGTACACATATTCTTGGCGGTATTAGAAGTAAGAAAAGATACTTTGATGAAAAAAAATTGTATATAAAAAGGGAAGTATGTTTCCCTATAGACCTATAGACTCCGAAACGCCTGGACCGATTTCGATGAAATTTACAGGGATTGTCCAGATTGGCACATTCCTGTGTTTGCTAGAGATGGGATCAACATAATCATTGGTACCCGGGGCAGGGCACTAGTAATATTATAAATGCGAAAGTTTGTATGTATGAATATTTGTTACTCTTTCACGCAAAAACGGTTGGACTTATCTCGATGAAATTTGGCACAGAAATAGATTATAGTTTGGAATAGCGCATAAGCAACATTTTATACCCAAATATGTACGGTTACCGTGGGATTTTTTTTGTTATTTACACAAGCATATCATATCTACGTATAGAAAAGGCGGTTTTTCCATATATTGACTCCGAAACGACTACCCGGGCGAAGCTGGGGCGGATCACTACTAACAAATAAGGAAAATAAAATATTTAAAGTAACGTAACCTATAAGATATGTTAAGTATTTCATTTTAAGTTATGGTTTCATAAAATATTATATTACTGTAAACAATAATGTAGCTTTGTAATTTAAACATAGAATACAAAGAAAAAAATCTGTTATTCACGACCGTTCTAACACTCTTAACTGATTGGTTCTGCACTCGGTATAAAAGAACGCTACTACCTTTCGTCTGGACGATTGGAATTAAATGTATGTATGTATGTTTGTATAATAATACCGGTTGTTGTCCGGTACACTGGTTGCAACGTAATAAAGTTGTTGGGGGTAATCGGGTTGATTAACGTGAGATGCGGATTGCATTGTCGAATGGGCGACAGGGGCCGGGGGGAGGAGGGTGTTAAGACAGGGCTGCCAGTGGTACTTCTATGTTAAACTAAATAAAAAGACAGTTTAATTATTACATGTCATGAAACTATTTCTAACTGGAAATTGAGTAATTATTTTTTTATTTTATTATTATTAGGAGTAATAATATTATTTTAAATTTTCTTATTATACGTTATAACTTATAACACACATTCTTTATACAATACACAACTAAACCAAACCAGTTTAAAGCAATTATTCAAACATTATACTTCTTTTAAATTAGAGGCAAAAACATTCCTTTAACATAAAATATCCCTATAACCGTGTAATAAAATCGAATTTAAATCCCATTTATTGGAAAATTATGTCTTGGGTTCACAATTCGAGTATTGTTTTGAACGATCACCAAGAACAAGATTATTTACAAATTGTTTACATAATTTTATTTATAGTGGACGTCTATATGATAATTATTTCAATCAAATATTATAATAAACCATTTTCTTATATTTAACTAAAGGGCTTATTTAATAAAAATTTACGGACTAAAAAGGTTGACAGCCCTAGGTAAAGAGCGCGTTATCGACCGCGCGCGCCCCTGACCTTAAGTAGTGTTGCCTCGCTAAAACCCCGCTGCAATGTTATCTCACCGGCCGGATTTCGCTCGAGATAATAATAGCCCGCGTGTCGGGAAGCGCACGTGGTGTTTTGTTTACGATGCCTCCGATCGCAACAGTGAATGGTTACGCGAATAATACAGTTTACAAAATTGATTGACCCTCTTTTGACTTAAGGAGTGAGGTCTGTTTGTTTTCGCAATTTCTACCACCTTTACCACGGCGAGTGTTCAGAAGAATTGTTTGGAACAATTCCTGCCGCTGAGTTTCGTCATCGCCTTGATGGCTGGCATTCCACTACTGCGCGACTTTCGTTTAACTTCCTCCTTCGCACAAGAGGCCTGTGGAATGAGGCTTTAGGCGTCCCCGTTGTTCATTTTGCCCCATTCACTTATAAAAAAAATAAGATATGATCCAAAACTTAAACTTATTTATTTGTAATATTTTGAGACGTCGTCTTAGACTAGAGATTTCCACCGCTGGACGGAATATTTCGATTCGTATATTTCGATTTCGACCATTCTGTTTCTTTAATATATACATTGTCAGTGTATTTGTATGAATATATTACTTATATTGTTTTCATGCTATTTCAGCAATTTTATACAGCTACTTAATATGAACTCATGTGTCCCAAATACGCGGTCGATGAAAATTTTGAGTTGCATCTTATCATTAAATCGTTTGTAACACGCTCGGCATAATGGATACGATGGAAAGGTCAACAAGTCTTGAAATAAGTTGTATCAGATATTAAAGACTTAGAACCGTTCTAGAGCACTCACCTGTTTTGTGCTAAAATTTAACCTTTTAAACATTTTCGATATCCAAACGATTGAACCGAAAGGAAAAGGCCTTTTCCCTTGAACTCTAATGAACCCTACTAAAGTCAAGGGGTTACTAAGTCTCCACTTCTCTTGTGTTTTAGCGAATAGCTAAACGATTTTCAGAAAGCGATATTTAGTCCCAATTAATAGGTCTCAAGGATATAATATTGCCTGTATTATGATACTATGTTATCCGTATCTTAAATATATTTATTTTATGAACTCGATGCTATTACAATTTTATTATATGTGTATGTACAGTTAATAGTTCGAGGCTCAATCAATTAAAGCTACATATGGGCATTAAGCAGGTGTACTTATGTTGCGTCTGGAACTAGATTAAGGTGGTCTAGAATTTAACTACACTTACTCATAGGTATTAAATTAAAAATATATTCCTAAGAAAAAATCTACCAAAGCCTCGCTTTTTTACATGTAATAGTAGAAGTGCACTAATGCGCTATTATTATGCGACAACACTATGTGTCGATATCTGGCTGTCGAGCGCTACAGTGGTTTGCAAGCCCTTGTTAAGGGTTAGCAGATATCTATCTTTTATGTAAGCCATTATCGTCAAAATAGTGAACCATCTATTAATTAAAGGGTGGAGCGATGTTTGCCAGGCCAGCTAGTATAAACATAAGGGCAAGCCAGCAGCGAGTAATTCTAAGTGAGCACCGTCGCCTATGAACATCCACAACACTGGTGGTTGGTTGGTTGGTTTAAGTTAGGTATTTTTTGCTGCATCTTATTCACACGAGACAAGCAATATTTTATAACTATACATGTATCGAATAATTTGTTAATAATACAAAATAACACATGATCAAATACAGGGTGGGGACGAACGATCTATTTAATTTCGCTTTGACAAAAAGCATAGGCAGTACGAAATAAAATATACGCTCACGCTGTAACCCAGAGAGGTAGGCAGAGATCATGCATTTCCATTTGGCGCGATCCTGGCACACCTCTCTCTCTTCTTCTGCAACCATAAATCTACGCATACAAGCTCGTCGGTTATGGGTACTCCTTATATCGCCCTTCTTTAGTACGTTACTAATCTGATCGATATAATTCATGCCTAACATATTTCTTAAGGATCACATCTCAACGAAAACGAAATAAAATGAATGGGGCTATAGGTACAGTGGTGAGGAGTCAGAATGTGTCTACGAAGGCTCGTCTGGCAATACACAATGCTGTACTAGTCCCCACTTTAATGTATGGAAGTGACAGCGGGCTTTTTCAGGAAAAGCATGCTAGTAGAGTTAATGCCGTTGAGATGCGATCCTTAAGAAGTATGTTAGGCGTGACTTTGAATGATAGGGTTAAAAATAGCGTTATAAGGAAAAAGTGTGGCTTAAAAGTGGACGATGTGACTAGAATTGAGAAAGGTATCCTTCGGTGGTTCGGACATGTTGAAAGGATTAATGAAGAGAGAAAAACTAAACAAATTTATGTTGCAAAAGTGAGTTGCAGTGTTAACTTATATCGAGCAGATTAATGACTTACTAAAAAAGGGCGATATAGGTAAAAAGCACCCATAACCGACGAGCATGCATGCGTTGATGTATGAATGTGGAAGAAGCGAGAGAGGTGTGCCAGGATCGCGCTGAATGGAAATCCATGATCTCTGCCTATCCCTCTGGGTTACGGGCGTGAGCGCATATTTATTTATTTATATCTCAACGACATTTACTCTACTAAATGCTTTTCCTACCAAATCCAGCTTTGTGGGGACCCAGTGGGGACAAGTACAGCATTGTGTATTTCCAGGCGAACCTTCATAGACACATGCTGACTCCTAATTGTACCTATAGCCCATTAATTTTATTTCCCGCCTTCACTCGTCGTTCAAAATCTTTAATATGTCTGTCATCTCTACTAAACATACATCCCAAATAGACAAACTCTAACACTTGTTCCCCTTTTTTGCTGTTAACATTTACCATATATCAATTACTGTCTTACATTGTTGTCTTTCAAACACCATTACTTTTGTTTTATCTACATTCATCTTCATACCTTTACCATCTAGTGAATCATTCACTACAGTCAGTATAAGTTATAAGTCCTCCGCTGATGACATAAACACAACCTGGTCATCAGCGTACAAGAGACATTTTACAACTAACTCACCCATTCTTAATCTACAATCTTCGTCTTTCAAAGATTTCAAACAATCATCCATAAAGAGATTGAACAGCCACGGGGATGCTACATAGCCCTGTCTTACACCTTTATTGATGCTAAGCCAGTCTGAGTAGGCCCCGTTTATCCTAACGCAAGCAGTAGAATATAAAGAGACTTTAACGCTTGTATTAGATCACTGTTCAATCCAAACTCAAGTTCACCATAGATTATCTCTTTTAACTTTATCGTATGCCTTTTCTAAATCTACGAAGGCGCAGAAAATGGCAGTACGAAATATGTTTTTTAGCGGCATGAGTAAGGTAAGGGAAAACTGGGAGTTAAATTGTTAGTGTACGGTTTTTCACAGTTGTTAAAATTGTTTTAGAGCTTCATTGTAAAAATATTAATTTATACGATTATAATTTATAGTGTTAGTAGCAAATTGTCTATTTTAATGAGTTTATAATTAATTTTTGTCGTTGTTATTATTGTATAAGAAACAATGGACGGACATGTCTTTTAAAACAAAAGTCCCACAAAATCGAATGAATCAGCCTATCAGGTAAAGGTAAATTATTTTAAAATTAGCTTGTAAGTCTAAAATTAAACTCTTGAATCTGACGCCGCATGTGAACCCTGGGAATTGTAGTTAATGATATTTACAAATCATATTCACCAGACATCACCGGTTTCTAATTAAACATCTTTATTCAAATTCCTATTAATATTGAAGTAACGACGAATAAAGTGTACGCGTGGGATTTAGGTTGTTTGCCAATTATTTTTTCCCTTAATCTTTTATATAAAGTGGCTTCTTTTATTTTGGTAAAATACCTTTGTATTTCTACACACAAAAGCTTTGAGACAATCGGCACAAACGTTTTTTGGCAAATAATGTTATTGTGAACAATATTCGCTGTGTAGTATACGTACTTAAATTTGGAGATCGCACCGGAGGGTTTTAAAAAAATAAAACTTACATGATAACCGTAGGAGAGTTTAATACGGACTGAATTTACACGGGTTTTGTCTTAAGTCAAAACGTTACTTATCTAAGTGTATCAGGTTACTTGGCAACAAGTCCAAGAATCCATGACTGATGAGACTGCTGACATTAGCAGCGCCACAACAGTGTGTCTTCTTCGAACATCGTTCAACAGGATGTTATGGGGATAGTTAAGGGTGGTCTAGCATTCATAACGACCTCAACGATTTTTTGTTGGCCAATCAATCCTGCGAGATTCTTCAGGAAAATGCGAGGTTTGTTTGACCTGACACAATACCTTGGATGGACGATCAACTTCAGCAAATCTGTTTTGGTTTCGGAACTGAGTCAGCCCGACGCCTAGAACTTCTAGGTGTCGGAACCAAAATGCCTAACGCTACGCAGGGCATTACAGAAACAGATTTCACTAGGCAACTAATCCCTCAAACAGGCCCAGTCCCTAACTGGGGTGACTCAATACTCTATACGTAAATACGATACAACAAACTTTGAATTGCACCGACCAAAACCCTACTGTGATTGCCAGCAGTAGCTTGTCATACGCTTTGCAAGATTTTGCTCATCTCTTAGCCTTTTCGGGGCCGCTCTATGTCAGCCTTCTTTTTGACATTACCTCGTTTTGAAATGAGGTTACGCCTCTTCACTCTGAAATCCCCCTCATCATTGCCGAAATTAATGCTGGTAAGGATAGATCCCGTCCAATCCAATGTGTCAAGATTATTCGTTCCGGTTCCCACGCCGGGCATTACTTAAGCGTATGCGAGGCAAAAACCTGGTTTGCGCCACAGTGGCACCTTGCCGTTACTTTGCGTTCCTACACAAATAATCGCCGAAGCTAATCTACTCTAATCCAAAGCTGATCTAATTCTGCGACCAGTAGTACTGACCAATTTTTTTCGCACCACCGCATAACTCCAGTCAACCCGTGACCATGGCGCATGCAACTGTGACGAAATATCGGTAGATAAAAAAGGGTAATCGTGGTAAGAATCCCGTGTCTTTCAAACCTTATATTAGTAAAAACCACGAAAGTTTAAAGTTATGTAATTATTTTATTGAATTCGTTTAACTAATATAATTAGACATCTATTTTAAAAGCAATTTTCGAGGATCCCCCACCCCGCTGGGGACGTACATGTCCAGACGACTAAAGAATTTTAAAAGAAATTTGTTTAAAGCGAACAAGTCTTGTATATTTGTAGGCGGCTGTCTTGGAAACGGCTGTGTTAAGGTACGGTTTTTATTTTAAAACTACCTGTGCCCCGCGGTTTCACCCGCCCTGCAATTTTACTTAAACGAAATGATATTATTAAAATACTACCCTACTATTATACTATTTAAATACTACCCTGCACTTTACCCGCTTATGTGGGGACAACGACATGACCGTAGCAAAGTTTAACAATCACATGTGATTGCTTGAACTATGAACTGTGACTATAGTCCATACTATATAGGTTCTGGGGTCTCACGCCAACCTTCCTCGGGAATAATAAGCTACTAACCTAACCTAACAAAACCTATTACAAATAATTTACACATCATTCCTAAAATCGTCTACATACGTGTAAACACTATTATTACCAGGGAGAGTCGTGCGTCTCCGAAAGAAGTGCGTGTGCTATGAATATCTCAATGCATAGTGTATCTAACACTGATCTGTTTTGAACTTTATGCAAACTTTTCAATCATCATCATTTTAAAGATAATAATAAATAGTTATATAGTATTTTATAGTTAATAATATATGCATAATAAAAAAAACATTGTTTTGGGTTTATTGCATTTATAAAGGCCCCCAATAATAGTTATTCTCGAATACCATCCATGCACAGACAGCGATCAGTTACATTTTTATTATATGTATAGATTTTCTTTCAAAAGTTTAATGTTAAAATATTTATAAAAGTCTAAAAAGGGCCAATAGTATTGAAAAAACTGCGTTATAAGCGCCATCTAATTTCCAAAGTTTGACAATTTCAAAGTAACGGAGAATTGATTATCGTACTGTTTCGCATTTTTTCCGCTAACAATATCAAATTTTGATTTTAATGTGTTGTTGTGTGTTATTTGATATTAAAAGTAACATTTAGTTACTTTTATTACCTTTTGGTTTTCTAATTGTATATTGCCGCATTTCGTTGCTTAATTTGTTAACATTACGTTTTATTACGTTATTTATACGTTATAGTACTTTACTGTTTTATTATATGTATAGATTTATCTACATATGTGTCTTATCCGTAAAAATACGCACTCGCACTCCCAAAATAAAATATTTGTTAAGTGCTATCTCTTACCAATCGCTATCATTGGATACTAAATCGGTTTTTAAACAATGTAAAATCTTACTTGTGACTTAAAAAAAATTGTCAGATGGCACTAGATATCCTTAGTAATATCTTCCGAAACAGCACGATCTTAAGATGACAGAGGACAACTTGACAGCGCGGAGCGAAGTGCTGTTATATTGTAAACAACCAGAACCCCGCAGTTTCACCTGCGCTCTGCGGTTAATTTAACGGACGATTATCCAGCCAAAGCTGAAATGCAATATGATTGATCAAACTATTCAAGCTTTCACCCCTACTTTAGAGGCCTAAAGGTTTAGGGGATGAATTTAGAAAGATTAGATCTTAGGGCACGCCTACGTAATATTGGAAATCTATGTGCAAAATTTCAAGTCTCTGATTACACAATCATCAATGTGTAGACACCCAATTAATAAAAGCATGTTAGTAAAGTTTAAAATGAACGTCGCTTAAAAATAATTGGATGTTGCTAATTTTGCTTCTACATAACTCATTTCTCATGGGACCGATGTTTGTGGCGATCAATCCAGCAGGAGAGGAATGACAAACACGTTTGTGTTTGATCTAATAAGTCTGTTAGTATTTTGTGAACAAGCATTTTCTATAATTTTCGTTTTGTAGAAAGATAAAGCAAGAGTTTTGTCTCAATTCCATCAAAATTCCCTAAAATTCCCTTACGAAGATTTGAATCTCATTTTAAATCTTTATCATATCATCGAATATACAATAAATAAAAAGAGCTTGAAATATTAAGCGGAATTTGTTCTTGTGCATATTTTATTCGCCCGTGTAGATAAGAAAGAGTATTACGTTCCACCGCAAGCTCTGAGGTGCGGTCGCATCGCTACGTGATCCGTAAGTAAGATTTTTAACGTTAGGCTGGGTGCAAACGAGCCACCGACCACAGCCACCGGTTGCCATCGACTGGCTTTTAACTCGATTATTCAAACATTATGTAGACACGTTCAGCACAAGGGTGGCTGGCTACTGCCATCTCCTCCACATCATTGTCCGCGACTCGCCACTTGAGGCCGCTGGGGGCCAGAAGAGACATCGACATTCGCCACTTGCTTCGCTTTGTTCCCTTCTCCTCTTTCCTCATATCACAGCACAGATGAAAATCGGGTAATGAAATGTGGTGGCTTTCGAACTCCGGACTAATGTCTGCCACGCCCTTTTGCTGCTGCTGCAAATGTGGCGCAGGTGTGCAACAGCCATCGGTGACCGTAGTCCGTGGGTTGTTTGCGCTCAGTCAACAATCCACAGATCAAATGACTTTATTTTTTATTTTATTTTATTTGGAAAACAAGCAGTGGTCTATAGTTACAAAGAACAATATACGTCTAAGCACCATTAACATGTTTTTACATGTAGTGCTAAATTAAATTAGCCTATTAGCATTGGTGGTGAAGTATCACGGACAAAAAGAAACTAAAATTCTTCCATGATTAGTTCATTCTTAATATTATTATTATGGGGTATGTAAGTACACATATAATGGGCGGCGCGGCGTCGAGAAGTACCACTGTCTACATTTGAGCTCGTAGCACATCGTCCGGGAGAGTCCGGAGAGGCTGACAGGGATTAACCTGTTAAATAAACCCGGATAATCTCAGTCACCAAACCACCCCACATGTTGGCCACCTCGTGTGCCATATTTTGTCTCTTTTTTGTATTATAGATTATTAAAGGCTATAATGATTGGCTTGACCATGTGAGACAGCAGTTTTTTTTGGAATATGACACCTATTCTGTAATGTGATTAAATAAAATACCTGTTGGTGAAAAATCATAAAAGAAATACTATACAAGGCTCAAATAGCATCAGATCTAAAAACAATAATTGTTATAATATTAAGAAAATTGTACTCATTAGATTTATTTAACTTAATATGCGTGTAATAAGTACATGATACATTAGAAATTGTCTGCGTCGTTAAGTACCTTACCTTGCCACGAACAGAAGGAACAGGTTCTTAGCTATTGATGAAGTTGCGAGGTTGCTGAGATATCCTATTTACCACTAATTATGTTGATCTGATCGCTACCAAACACAGGAATGTGCCAATCGGGACAATCCCTGTAAATTTCATCGAAATCGGTCCGGCCGTTTCGGAGTCTATAGGTCTATAGGGAACATACATACTTCACTTTTTATATACTATTTTTTTCAAAAAAAGTATCCTATGTTACTTCTAATACCTCCAACAATATGTGTACAAAGTTTCATGATCATCGGCTGAGTAGTTTTCGCGTGAAAGCGTAACAAACTTACATTCACATTTATAATATTAGTAGGGATTAATAGGACTGTCTAGCTGTATTTTTAACATTGTTTTTATCACTTAACTAACTAGATCTAAGGTTGAATTTATTTTTTAATATGAATGCACTACAACATTAAATATATTTACTAGTTGGAGCTTTGATCTGACTGATGGAAATGTGATTTTTGAACTCATCTAAACATGTTTATTTATTGCATAAACGAGCTTGTTCTTGTTAGTTTCCAAGAGGTATTTATGCATTCCGACGACTATCTGCGATTATTAGAAATCGACGTCTCATGAGACCTAAACTTAGGACAGGCCAAATATGGTTAATTTTTACACATAATACGTTCTTAAAATGGTTCTTGTTACCAAAGATTTGATCGTGTTTTGTAAGTACATGCGTCTGAGACAAAATCCGTGAACTGGGTCTGCGGAAAATCATAGGCGGATGCCAAATAAGGCGCTGTGGTTACATAAGTTACCCAGAACGACAGTTCGGCCGTGCAGGTGAAGTTCTGATCAAGATTGGATCGACAATGAGGTATCCACAGTATCATCCTGGACAGGTGTTGGGGCTCCGAAGCGTACTTCACCCGTCTGCTTTTCAATTAAAGAACAAGAAGAAAGTGACCCTGCCCTAGGAGTTTACAGGATTTCCGCCCAATACCAAAAAAAGTGTAGTAAAAAATTTTATTGCAAAAACGGACCATGATTTTTTCAACATAAAGGTACCGTTTGTGAGCCGAAATAAATCATGACGGACTCTTTCATTTAATCCGAAAGTTAATTGAGGATCTTTTGCTATACTCTAAAAATAAGCAAGAAGAGCACAGATAAAACGACTGCCAATCCCACCGTTATATTTATTGATCGGAATGAAATCCTGCATAGTATTAATAGCACGTGGAAAAGGAAAGTATAATCAGTTTAATGAACATTTTCCATTATTTGTGGGTAGAGGTAGAAGTATTTTTTTTTCTAGAATTAAGAATCGCGATATGACGCTGAATGTAACGAGCTTATAAATGCCCCTTTTATTAAAACGATATTAAAGAAAAAATAATTATATTGTTGGTAATTTTGGACATAAATACGTTGTAATAGTTCATTGTTTTAAGTTTTTTCAGTTCTTTATTCTATCTAAGACTTCAGTTAAAAATAATGAATACTGAACTAATTTTATGTCCCTATAAAAATATCGTTTTTTTGTCAATATGCTGCTTACATGGCTAGGTGGAATTATGTTAAGCTTCAAATTCATTTAAATTACACAAATTACTAGACCATTTCACCTTATTCAAAAGATCAAGAAGAAAGAAAAAGATATAATGGTGCGAAAATCTGTAGCGGCGTGCCTATAAAAACAAACGGTGAAACGCAGAGTTAAAAGGTACCCATGGCTATTAAAGATTTTTTTAAATATCAAGCGAATGAACTTGCGTTCTCTTACTAGTAATTTTATATTCTGTTTATTGAAACAATGAATCTCGTATGAATAGAGTTCACCGTTCAGACGGAGAAGCTCGTGAAGCGTTCCGGATACGAGTTGAATTGACTTGTTAACTGGAATAGCGTTCATTTATAAATTCCACGTACCGTTAACGCCCTCTGAATTCTCTCCAGACAAAAAAATGACTACTATAAAAAATGTAGCATCGTTTTTATTATGATAAATGTAAAACAAACTTTATCACCAAGCACAGATGGAAAACCCATTCTCTTACAAACCATACTTTTAAATACTATACATACAATACAGTGGCTCAAACGTTAAGAATTCTGAAGCCTAACTGCGGTTAAAAATAGTGAAAACATAATCATCTAACGCGAATTCATCTTGAAGCCCCTGTATCGAATGGCGTCTCTCCTTGTTACGGTATCGAGTTCATTTATGTAGACTACATACCTAAATCAGTTATATAATTATTCGATCTGTCATTACAGTACATCCGCACAAGGCAAAATGAGATGCATACATCACTGAATGTGAATAGAAAATTGTTATTATTATGGCCGCTATGACCAATTTACTTTGTACAGGATAAACGGGTCACGGCCCTAACTGAAAAACAGCGCTTCTTCTGTTGATAAAACTTGTGTAGTAGAGTGTAGTGGCAACAATAAACTATTTTCTTTCTTTCTTTCTTTCACATAGATCGAAATTTTGGCGCCCTCACCGAATCAAATTCCGCAACATTACCCAAACTCTAAGACCAAATCGTTAGCCCATCTTGTAAAACGCCTACCTACGCTGCGTAAGCTTGTACATATTTATCTATCCGAAAACCTTTTCCCCATCGTCCAAATATCAGTTCTACAGGCCATGGTCCATTATCAACTTACACAACAGAGCAAAATGTAGACATAATCTGCCTTTAATGTAATAATATTTAAAGAATACACGATTTTATTACGAGAGTAACTTGAAAGCTGTTTAAACTTCTTAACAATATCTTGCTCTGTAACCATAACGGTTCCTTTCAACGAGCCTTAGCCAAAATTAATTTTGTTACATAATCTTTATTATGATTTATATTAAAGGGCTTAGTATCTTGTAAAGGTTAGAATATTCACTTAATGGTCAGTTCACTGAGACATTCCTTATAGTTTTTCTCGTACAAAAATATCCTTCAATAACATTTAAGGGATTATTTAAGATGAAGACATTTATGAGTGGTCGTTTCTTATATAACATATAAACATAAAAAAACGATGATTGTAACACAATATTGAGAATTGTAAACTTAGAGAATTTTCAACGGAAGCTGCGCACCTTTATTTAGCTAGCCTGGACGTATTAACATCGCACGGGACTATCTCTCTTTGATATACTGTCTGTCTTTGTCAATAAACCTATGCTCCGTAAATTGAGGTTTACAGAGCTTCAACCTGAGAGCTCTGAAATCTCGGTTTTCGGAAATTCAATACACTATAACAGAATAGCGAAAGCAAATTGGAGTAAGTATAAAATAATAAAATACAATTATTACACAATATTCGGGTCGATTAGTGTAGTTAGTAAGATAATTGCTTTTTACGCCCCAGTCGGGGGTTCGATTCCCACCCAGAACGGACATTTGTATGCTTTAATATGTTTGTTTGTCCTGAGTCTGGGTTTAGTTATCTATTTAAGTATGCACTTACAAAAGAACAGTAATATACATATGTAATATATCAATTATCTTATTTCCATAATACAAGCTCTGCTTAATGTGGAATCAGAGGGCCGTGTGTGAATAATGTTCATAGATAAAATGTTACTAATTTCCCAATTATTATTACTTAATTGTGTCGTCCACTTCACCTGGGCACTCGTCACGTAAGACCTGAAACATTGAGGGGCAACTTGCGGCTCGAATCTGGTACTACTGTTGTGACCACACGTTTCATCTTGGAATAGTTGAGTTGTCGAATCTGTGACTTTTACATAGCCTGTTATTATTCCAAATTTTGAAAGAAAAACAATTATAAAGTATTTTATTCGTATAAATGTATCGTTTTTTCAATTGTGTTCGGACCTCATTTGAAACTACTTGCTGTCCCGGGGGATATTCTAGAAATAGATCAATTTTGAATTTTCCGATTTGCTTTAAAATCAGTTAACTATGTTATAAAAGAATTTTAACTAAATCTATAGATAAGGAAGGCTCTAGAGGTATTTATAAGTCCTTCCATTAATCCTTTTTACCACAGACTAAGCCCCAAAGTATAATTAACGGTAGTTATCCGCCATTGTTCAGTTTTTGAGGTTATTATATACGGGACGGTGGTGCTCGTGTGGCGGGAGCGTAGCGGCGAGCAACAGTGGTGTCGAGGCGCGCGCGGGATGCAGGCGGCCGGCGGGCGCGCGCGCCTCTGCTACCCCGCTAGTGTGGCTCCACCATACCGACCCTCTAAGCTAAAACTACGCAACACCCCACACTCCCGGATGCAATCTCTCGTGGTATCGTATATCATTTTCCTTAATATACGGCCACATACGCGGTTTTAATTTATTGACTTAAGCATTTCGTTTTTATTATTTAAAGGATTTGTGAGATTTGAAAATATAATCGTTAAATTACAGTTAAATTATGACAACGGTAAGAGGTAATTAACTTGATTATAGATAGTTGATTCGACCTTGTGTGAGATCAATCATACGTGTTATATATAAAAATAATAAGTTTATTTAAATTTGAACAGTTTCGACGAACTTCATTTACTTTTCTTGTATTCAATTTTGAATTTTTTTTTAAGTAATAAATCTTATTTTTTTTGTTGATTAGTGACTTATTTTTGAGCTATTGCCGCACCTTCCCACAATTTCTGAGTTTTACACTTTTGTAATAAATATGTAGCACTCAATTTTAAAACATTAAATTATAAATATGTAGTTGTTTATAATGATTAAACTTTCGAGTCTAATAAGTATTTTAAGCGATGGAAGTTTGTCTTTGATAAGTTTTGTCCGACCCTGACCTCCCAACAATTCGTTCTTCGCCAGCGCGTTTACGTTTACTTTCTTTTGTCAGGTTTCCTTAATCGACTACTTTAAATAGGACGGCATCTGTCAATAGGTACATTTAAAAATATGCTCCTGTAGATGATATGATTTCAATCCACAAACTAATTATATTTGTAAGAAAATTAAAACAACTTGAATTGGTATTTAACCACGTATTACCATTTGAAATGGATTCTTATGAATTCCTTTCGCAATATTCTGAAATGAATTTTATTAGATTGAAAATCTGTAATAATGCCCTTGCATTTATGACATGTGCGCATATTTATATTTAATTTTTTATTATATTAAGTTATTCAGCTTAAGATTTAATGAACAGTTACAGAACAGCATACAGCTGTACAGATTTAATCGTTGATAATAGGATTAGTAAGAAGTAAAAATGTACCACTATTGAATTTGATACTTGGGTCAATAAGAAATTTATGGATATTACGTATAAGTATTATTATATGAAACATACGAAATATAGAATCTTTTAATAATGCGGAAACTTTAAAAATGATTTTGCCGTATTTGAAAACATTTCAGTAAAATAAAAATTGCTTTATGGATTCAAGGTAATTTGTTATGTGAAATTTTTGGAGCTGTGGTCGAAATGCATGAAAAAATTAAGCTGACAAAGGGAATGGTAAATCATTGCATACTGCGTATACAACCAAACACTTTTGTTACTTTAAATGGCATTACAATACATGAAAAGAAAAGCTAGTAGAAAATATATTTGATTAAATGTTCTTAATTTATATTAAAAAATGTTTATTATAGTGTAAAACATAAAAAAAACGATTGCTTAACGAGTACCTTTTTCATCAAAATTTCCCGAAGCTTAAACAATCTTTCTCGACCCTGACCTTCACTCGAAACCACCTAACTTGCGCAGAATTCTCGGTGTTCATTTTTAATTCAATCTTACAACATAGCTCCTGATCTCATTCTAATCTACCAGACCATGCACTATTTTTTATTTTCGTATAGTACAATCCGTATTTATTATTTATAAATTTTATCTCGAAAGAAAAAAAATTAACATATTAAAGAAAGACGACATCAACCCGATGGTTATTTTGAACACCGTCTTCTATATGAAGAATTTCAAAGAAATGATGCAGCTAAAAGGTAAATGAAAGCTTTGAATAACATCTATCGGTAAACAAGCTGAGTGCTTCGAATTGCAAATGAAAGCATTTAATTAAAAACGGTAGCACTAGGTTTTATAACACCCACGTTTGTACAGTGCACACGCGTGGTTACACTGTACACTCATCATTCGTTAAGTTGTACGCTCAACTACATAAATTTCCTTAATAAATATTAAATATTCATTTTAAAATCATTCGGAATGAGTAACGTCTGTAAACAAAGATGTGGAATTTGATGTTTGTTTAAATGAAGTCTTACTGATATCAGGCCTTGGGTATTTGTCGTATTTATAATATTAGTTCCGCTGTCACAATTTTTGTACCTGACTACATCTGAAGGCGGCTTTGGGTAAACACGGTTAGGACAGATAATGACATTAGCGGTTCCAATTCGATTAACGATTTACGGATAGCATGTAAATCTATCTTCGCTGCTTAAACTGTTTAAAATAAATTGTTTATCATATTACGTATGCTAATCGAACGCAATTACTTAAACTTATGAGGTATACCTTATCAATAACATTTCTTTTATAATATTAATGGTATGAAAGTCGAGTGACTAAAGCGATCGCAACATATTGTAATTTTATTGACCCTTCCCTGCTGAAAAAGGTAAAACGACACGAAAAAAACGTACAAATATTGATAATTTAGATTTTATTATGTATTAAAGACGTCACCTTAACAACTTACGTCGGATACTTCTCATGTAGTCAGTTTTCATGATTTAAGCACGTATTTGCGCTTAACCTGCCAATAGAGGGGCTTTCACCTATTACATTTATTTTGTACATGTACTAGCTAATTTGTATAATAATCCTTATGAAGTGCGTTATTTTTTTAGTTTTGTTATATTATATACTCTCTGGGAGTATCAACAAGCTTAAATAAAAAGATGGGAAACTTTATCGTCTTCAAAAATGGTCATTACTATTTTTAACGTAAGACTCACGGTTTCCGAGGTCATTCCAAAAAGACGTTTTTCAAGATAGTGAATAACGCCCGCAAATTCGGATGACAGAAACTAGGTTTTATACTTAGACGTAATGCAATCAAAAATGCACGTAGTAGGATTTTACGTAACGAATATCTTAAAATCTTGGACTTTGAAATGATTTATGACAGTCATTGTGGGGTGAAATTAACTACCCTTCTGTTTTGCAGACCGTACTTTTAATCATTTCGCTGTTAGTGCTTCATATTGTTGTATGCCGACTACTTCGAAGGCAAAATTATAAGTCGAACGTCGTAATTTTTCATCGTGCTTCATGCTTTCAATATTTTAGTGTTGTTACACTTTGCTCATTGCTTGACCTTATGAATCAAATAACAAATTAATTCATATGTATGTCATAAGGAAATGAGAGTTTAAAAGAATTTGTACCCTTTGGGTAAAAAGAAACATGTCATGCCAAAATAAAAAGAATGGCAACCTGGGCTTATCGGTGCTATCGTCTCAGATAACACCTGTGACTTTATTGTTTTCGTGACCAACTTTTTTTATTTCTAGAACGAATTGGCCTCGCCGACTTACGAATGCGCGAACTGTTTTCAATTTCATGTTGTTTTAAGTTCTCTTTAATCCACCTACTTTAGTGGTAATAAATAATTGTTACCTTTTTATATATGTATGTATATAAAATAGTATGTCATGTCATATACAACTTCATAAATATACACATTAATACGTGAAATATGAAAATCGATGTTATTACAACATTTTAATATTAACTGGCTGTGGAGCTTTGCTCTGCGCTGTCATTTATATGTAAGATCATATTTTTAAAATATAATAATACCAGACATTTTTAGAATGTTCCCACTGTAGGGAAACAGGCCTCCTCTCAGAGAGAGGGAATGAGCCATAATCCACCACGCTGGCCCAATGCGGGTTGGCGGATGTCACATGTCTTCGAATGGGTGGTTCTAGGACATGCCGGTTTCCTCACGATGTTTTCCTTCACCGTTTTGAGCAGTGGTGATGAAATAAATTACACAAAGTAAAGCGCCTGCCTGGGTTCGAACCCGCGACCTACAGTACGTAAGTCGGGGCCTAAACCGCTGAGCCACCACTGCTTTTTTAAAATATAGCGCCATCTAACAAAAGTATGAGATATCAGTAAGTTAGCCCTTTACAACGACCGATGATGTAAAAACCAATCAAAAGACGCCATCTTTTTACATTTATTATAAAAATAAAAACCGAATCTACAAAATTTCATGAAAATCCATAGAGATTTACATTTTTGATGGCAAAAAAGTGGCCAGTGTTGCACCATTTTGAAATCTTGAATAAATAGGTGCATCGCTTAACTCAGTTAAGCGATAATTGATATTTTTGGATGGATGGATTTTTTCTTATTTTCTCCAGATCTAGTATGACTTGGCCTCTCGCCTGGCTCTGTATATATATATGTATATATATTCAAGAATTGCTCATTTATATATATTTCATGTTATCGACAAAGTTCGATGGGCTGACAAATGTCATCATGATCATTAATTATTCATGATTTTCAAACACGAACATCGCAGACGGGTAGTTATTGTCGTACTGTATAATTAATGGTTTTTCAAATCGTACTCAGGGACACTCTATGTATTAAATTTTCTGTTTTTTTTACCCCGGTTTTATCTTGATTTTCCGTTTTCAAATCAGTATTACAGTAATCGATACTGCTGATCAGTATCGATTACTTAACCTAATTTAAGGGTTTTGAACAGACTAGAAAAAACTTATTACGTCTTTTAACGTAACAATGGATGGTTAATTATAGCTTTCATTTATGACAGATTTTTCTTTAAAAGTAGGTTGTTTGATAATTATCGCTATCTTAATTAGGCATAAGCTATTTCGTTTCCTTTAGTATGAACCTCGCTTTTTTAAATATATTTATGTAACAATTTCCAGAAGTTTCTGTGTCTACATGTTTTAGTTCAACACCAAGCGCCCATTTTCCCAAGGTGTTACTTACAATCTTGGTATTATATTTTTCAACATCTTATTGCCATTCAATACTCGCATCGCCTCACCTTGAATCGAGTGTTTAAATTCCTTTGCATATTTTATGTCGAACCAAAGCATCAATCCTGATTTTTTTTAAAGCATTGTAGACAGGCACCCGATACATGTGCCTTTTATAACAAGCCTTTGGAAAGGCGATAATGTAATTTTATCGAATTTGGGAAAACATTTAGGTTTGCCAAACTGAAAAGGGTTTGAAGTCGATTAAACATATTTTAATTAAAGTCCATAATATCTTAGCCGTTATCGTAAATATTATTTATCTTTTTCAAGTTTTCATTACAGGTTACATTGAAACATTTGTTATTTCCCAAGGCATAGATATAAATTATGCACTGAATCGATATATCTAACGTCTATACGTCTAAAAACAATTGCTTTCAGACGTCCTTTAATGTCCTTATATCGCATCAACTATGACATTTAATATAGCACGGGAGCCGACGATGCTAAACTCGTACATCGTCGAGCGTCATGGGGATCTATTGGAGTTTGAAGATTAGATGGTAAAATGGGAAAAGGTTACATGACATTTTTACTTTTAATGGCGGATAAAGGATCTACAGGTTGACGATAATGTAAAGAAAAATGGTTATGTGTACGAATTCGAGCGCGTCAGATATTTATTGTGCACGCACAGTGTCCAGTCCAGTGTGATAATCGAGGCGAATAATCTGACTGTATTAATGGTTGGTATGACAATAAGAAACGTTTTAAAATGGTTTTTTTTTCTGGCACGTCTAAATTTTACCGAGGATGTTAATAAATAATCAAAAAACTGACAATTCGAAAACTAGCAGCAGCCTCTTGAAAATCCAAAAAAGAATTACCATTTTGAAATACTCGAACACATCAGATTTTCACACCGATTGTACAGTTTATTGTCATATACAATCTGACCAATACAATCTGACGATTAGGAGGGGTTTTCTTAATCTTATTAAAGAACTTTTTTCTTGCTTTTCGTTTGTTACAGACATTTGATCCTTATTGTTGATACCATCGATGTCAATAAAGGACAGGGTTTTCTTCTATACTATCAATTCTTTTTAAAAATTTAAATAAAATTTCTTTACCCTAAGTAGTACTTTGCCTGGATGTAGCATCGCCTTGGGATACTCCTTATATATGTATATATACAAGATATGCTCGCATTATATACCATCATTCATTGTACAGTAGACAATTAAATCCGCAAATATGCCATTAATCGATACGTGATCTATCCACTCATAGCTTATCAGATGTACTGGCGTGTTCACGGCACGTTCAGTGTGGGGAAGGCAAGAAAAGAGAAAATATCATGGAAAAAAGGCGCAGTTAAGTGTAAAGGAAATAAATACCTGATTGTAGCAGCATGCACCTGTATTTATTTACGATTTATATCACTTTGGCTTGTTGAAATCATCAGATTACCTTATCAGGTTATAGTTAAACTATTTCCTTAAAATAAAATAAAGAATTCACCACGCTTTTTTGCGTCGCGCACAAATCATCAGATTATTGAAATGGTCACTTATCAGGCTCGAATTTGTATAATGATCGATTGTTTTTACAAACTCTATGGACTACCCTGAGCACACGGCTCTATATTGATGACTTGTTTTTGGTTTAGGGCACTAAACATGATCCAAGGTACCTCCGATGTGTAACTGAGGCGCTCGAGGATGAAGAGAAATCCCCGCTTCGGCTCCATTCACTCCATCATTAGTGATTCAACCGTAAAACACGCAACGGTATAGCAAGCACGCCACCAATGGATTTTGATTTATTAAAAACCTATATAAGGTTTTTACATCATTAAACAAATACGAAATAATGATATGTCTGAAGTTTTACATAAAACACTTACATGTTTAATTTTAACTTTATTCTTGCTTAATAAATATCTTAACAGTTTCATTATTTTAAGTCGGATAGATGGAATTTAAAACAAACGCTTTATTTATTAAATCATTATCCACATTACCTCCACCCGGAGTCGAATATACTTTAGATTCGTATTCACAGCATTGTATATTTTGCTAATTTACCTGTAAGTTCTGCAGGTTTACGCTTAAATTCAAGTCAATTTTTTTATCGTAGATATAATTTGTAATTTTAAATCAAAACTACCCTACATTGTGTGTATGTGCCCTGTATTTTATAAATAATTAACTTGTCACGTCCATGACCCGGAAGCTTGAGGTTAAGGAGACTATTAATGTTACCGTTACTTAGTAGTATCAATTGCCCGTGCCTTCGTACCCATTCGTTTCTCAATTTACTCGCTCGAAATTTGTGTAAGATGATTTCGCGCATACTTACCTCGAATTCTAGGCAACATGTGTGAAATTGGTATTGTAAAAACATTATATAAAACAATAAATAATTTATTATCAAGAAAGTTTTAGAAATTAATGTAGCCCCTCTACATACA
Organism: Papilio elwesi; assembly: GCA_029849275.1. Classification (NCBI taxonomy): domain Eukaryota; kingdom Metazoa; phylum Arthropoda; class Insecta; order Lepidoptera; family Papilionidae; genus Papilio; species Papilio elwesi. The sequence goes on from CM056717.1 coordinate 5,032,682, forward strand.
TATATATATGTCGGTAGGGGTAGGCCTAAGAAAAGATGGATGGACTGCGTGAAAGATGACATGATCAAGAAGGGAGTGACGACTGAAATGACGGATGATAGATTGACATGGAAGTCGAAAACCAATTATGCCGATCCCACATAAGGCGGGAAAAGGGCAGGATGATGATGAATAAATAATTTATTACCAAAAAAAATACATAAAAAGAGAGGTAAAACAATAAAACACATACATAATTTTAGGCTCATAATTAGAGGTTCCTTCCCTCCCCTCTCTCTGAGAGGAGGCCTGTGTTCCTACAGTGGGAACATTCTAAAAATGGCCGATTTATTATTATTATTTATTAATTAGAGGCTCAGCTGATGCCGCTACCAGTTCGACACTAGAAGCCGCGCTGATTTTCAGCCGCCCGTTCTTACTGTATCCGAGTTCAAGAAAATTTGCACAGGGGGTTCAGTCAGTAGAATAGATATGTCACTGTATTCATGTTGTGTGTGTGTGGGTGTGCGTTCTACATGCTAAGTATTAATAGATAAGTAGAATAGATCGAAGTAAATTTATAACTACGAATAATAAATAATTAGGACTATGAACAATGGCTTAAGATTGCAGAAAGTTAATATTATTTGGTACATTATATTTTAACATTATCATAGTATATTATACCCACTGTAATTAATCCTTATTCACTTTTTATGTCATGCATAATATATAAAATTGACACTATCATTGTGTACGTATATTCTGATGAAAATGATTTGTTTACCTTTATGGAGACGAATACATAATGTATATGTTTATCGAAGCCAATGCCAATGTAATCGAATAAGACGCGACCACAAGATGGGTATTAGCAAAACCATCACGCGTACCTTCGATGTCAAAGCTGGGTGAAAATTAAAACAATGTTGTCCGCCCTTGTTCTTGGCGAAATTATCCTCTCGCAAACACCTCGGCTCACGCATTGAAATTCATTTACCTTTGTTAATTTGTCATTCGAACGAAGTGACCTCGATTTGGTAGCCACATCGCGTATTGAGTTTTACGTCATGTACATTGTTTGTAACATTCGAATGCGCTTAAAGGTCAATTTCTCACAACATCCACTGATAACACTATCCTTAGCTCATCCCTAGTCTTTTCACTTTTCTCTAGCACATCAAGATTACGCAAAAATCACGTCACCAATCCTTTTGCTGTGCGCACTTGAACCAAAAGTCTAATCGCTTCCTTTGATCGCAAAGTCTGTCAATAATAAAAGGATGGAGATTAACTTTGGATGGGATGGAGATGAGGGAATTGAATTACTTAATTTGTTTCTTCTGTATGCAGGGCGAGGGTGAGGACGAGCTCCGGCTGGACGAGGAGATGGAGCGAGTTCTGTGGGGCGAGGGCGGGCCCCCGCCTCTTCTGGAATCCACAGCTTCACCTCTTAGGGATATCGCAGCACCAGCGCCACAGCAGACAATGCAAGGTATGATAGTTGTTACTTGTATAGTGAAGCCAAATTGAGTAGAACAGGGGAAACAAACTAGTATAAACATCAAGAATTGGTTTATTATGCTTCTGCGTTCATTCGTATCCTGATACATTGTTTAATTTACCTGATACATGGAAACACGACCTCTACAGTCTGTGATCACGATTTGAATAGGCCCGTCTAATGACGGGACTATCATCATCAGCTGTGATGTGATATTTCACATCTTATATAATTATAAGATGTGAAATGTCACATCACAGCTTAGATCGCAGTAAAAATAATAATTGAAATAGATAGTTCCTGCAAGTGCGACCTCGGGATATATATTAAACAAATTTATAAAAAGCATATTTATCCAAAAAAAATTTAAGAGTTGACGATGCACTATTAACTTGCTACCGCATCATACTGCGCTCGAATGAAGCCTTCATTGATTTTATCCGACCAGTAATCAAGTTTCTGTATAACCAAGTCGGGGCGGACCTCGTATCTCTTTAGTGCAATAATAAACATTCATCCCACTTTGACTAGATTCTTTACTCTATTTACCTTACGGATACTCTAAAAATTATCTCTACGTGTAAGATTTTTTATTATAAGCTTGGTTTTTATGAAGTGAAAACTTCTTTAGCCGCGTTAGAAGATATTTCTTAGGGGGATCTTGTAGGTTCGCGAAAACAACATGCGTCAAATACACGACTCAACAACAATAATAAATCGGCATTTTTTAGAATGTTCCCCACTGCAGGGACACACGACTTCTCTCAGAGAGACGGAGTGGGCAGTAATCCACACCGCTGGCCCGGTGCGGGTTGGTGGATGTCACATGTCTTCAAATTTTGTGGTTCCAGGACATTCCTTACGATGTTTTCCTCCGCCGTTTTTGGAGCAGTGGTGATGAAGTAAATTACACAAAGTAAAGCGCCTGCTTGGGTTCGAACCCGCAACCTACAGTACTTATGTCGGGGCCTAAACCGCTGAACCACCACTACTCTTCAACAAAAAGAACAACATGCTTATTGGAATTTGAAACAGTTTCGAATAACTTTTTTTTTATTTATCTTGTCTTCAATTTTGAATTTTGTTATTAACGGTTAGTTTTTGTTGATTACTATTATCGCACCTAGTTATACATCCGCCCCAGCCCTCTGTCGTATATTAGTAAAGAACTATTTCGCAGAATTAGCATGGCCACTGGACCATTCATAGAATTATAGATAACGATGCCGACAAAGAACCTTTGAGGTGGTTATGAGAGACAACGTTGTAACATGCATTTGAATGTGGATCATATTATATCCAGCCTCCGAATCGGCAACATATATTGTAAGTTTAATTTTATAAACCCTTTTGACAAAAGTTTGACTGGCACAGCCGGTAGGATCGCTTTGATAAAGCTGTGCCGTCTTTCGTATAATTTCGGGTGTCCAAATTCGCCTGGAATACGTGAACGCGGCGCGAATAGCTGTGAGGCGATCCACGAACCAACAAAAATTTGTCGAGCTCTACCGAGGACAACGAATAAGGGAGTTGCGGTCGGTTGGTGAGTAAAACTCTTTGCCAGCCTTATCCTATTACCACTCCCGTTGTTCGCGCAAATACGCCTTGCAAATAAAAGTAGCAATTAACTATTATTCAGTTAATTATAGTGACGTAAAATTGCAACCACCGACATTACTTTTAATATCGGCCTAATGAATTGTATTCAGTACACCTCTGTAACTTGCTCGATTACACGCGATATATCTAAAAGTGTTATTTAATTGCACCAACATGGCGTATAAACCTATACACCCGCATTTTTAATAAAATTAAATTTAGTTTTGTTATTTTTGTTTTTGGACATCTCCCGTTATAAATCTGTGTTAAAATCACGATAAATCTCTATTAAGTGCCAAATTAGCTCTAAGAATTTATATTGTGTAATTTAATGTGTTTAAAAATTAATTATTGTATTTTAAATTTAAAGAAAAACGTGTGTCATAGATTTTACTAACCATTTTATATTATGTTACTATTGTAATCTTAACAATTTACTTTATAATAGAGGTGCTATTTTATCTTACGTAATTTTTATACCCTTATATATTTTATTGCGTGCATACATTGTAATTTTGTCATTTAAAACTTCAGTGCCTTATTCGAATCTCATATATATACATTTATCTTTTAAAATGGAGAGAGGACCGAGTGATGTTCCCTTACCAGAGACAGTACACATTGTACCTATCCCAAACGAAATGTTACGGCTCATCCCTTATTTCGGGGTGATAAAAGACATCTTAATATTTTTATCAGAAAATATAAGTACGTAATTAATAAATATAGGGGACATGAGGAACAGAACATTTATGTGTTCCACGCTATTACTAGCCGTCTTACCGATGACGCAGCCGCGCTATTATCACAGCGCGAAGACATAACAACTTGGACCGCCTTAAAGGAATTGTTAGATCAACATTTCGGTGACCCACGTAGTGAGTAGTGTATAAGTATCGAATTGGAAGCGTGCAAAATTAAAACGGGTGAGAGTTATTTAGATTTTTGCAATAGAATCCAAAATATTCGCTCACTGCTTATCTCAAAAGTAAATTTAGTAACAGACACAGATATTAAACGCGTAAAATCGCCATATATAACCATACATCGTTAAATGTATTTCTCTATTTTATATTCGCTTCTTTATACTATTACTAATAACGGAATTAAACCTAATGATGATAAAATTTCAGCCGTCCTAAATTATCCAATACCCAAGACTACCACGGAAATTAAATATTTCCTTGGACTTATTGGATATTACCGACGATTTATAAAAGATTTCGCTCACGTTACTAAACCCCTAACTTCCTGCTTAAAGAAACGGAATAAAATAATTTTAGATCAAAATTATATCAACGCATTCAATAGATGTAAAGAAATTTTGACACATGCACCTCTTTTGCAATATCCCGACTATGACAAAACTTTTATTTTGACGACTGACGCTTCTAACGTCGCACTAGGCGCCGTTTTATCCCATGGCCCAATAGGTAGCGATAAGCCTGTAGTGTATGCTAGTCGTACCCTTAGCGACACTGAGGCTCGGTATAGTACGATAGAGCGAGAATGTCTTGCTATTGTTTGGGCTTTTAAGCAATTTCGCCCTTATTTATATGGGAGAATGTTCAGAATCTACACTGATCACAAACCTTTGGCATGGCTTGATTCCCATAAGGATACTAGTAGTAAACTTACCCGTTGGCGTTTACGTCTCCAAGACTTTGACTATGAGATAGTATACAAAAAAGGAAAACAAAATACGAATGCCGGCGCGCTGTCTCTTATCTTAATAATAACCTTAGTTAACGTGACAAATTCTGACGACGAAGGCCACTCAATGATAGTAAACAAACATTTAGAAGAGACAGTAGAAAATATTAAAAAATTAACGACTAAGAAAAGAACCAAACGTACAACAACCTCAATCTCTGATACAAGTGCTACGATAAGGGCGAGCACCAACCCCGACTTAGACTTCGAAGCAATTTCAATCCCAAGCCGTGCGAGAACACCTGAACGACACATTAGATTATCTTCCGAGACGAATTAGTCCGACACAAATCATTCTGCTATAGACATTGACTCAACAGGTATACCGATTCTTCAAGAGGCTATAGATACGAAACTAAATCAGCTCTTGATATTCAAATGGTTACGAAACGAGATGCAGGTAAGAAACAAGTCGCGTGATAAACAAAAAATTCTAGAAGTATTTTTACCCACAAATAACCCTGATTTAGTAAAACGATTTTTGATAGAATACATTAAGCCAAAACTAAGTATTTTATATATTTCAAGGATAAAGAGCACCGTAAGCAATTTAGTAGTTCAGTAATAGAGTTGGTTAGGAAAAATACAGTATTATTATATGAAATTACAGAGCGAGTGGAATATGTAGAAAGTGAAAGCAAGCAAAAAGAAATAGTACTTAATTATCACGAAGGAAAGACGTGTCACCGAGGTGTTAAAGAAACGTTAGCGAAAATACAAAGAACTTACTTTTGGCATAATATGCATGAAATTGTTTCTGCTATAATTAACGCTTGTGACGTTTGTCGCAAGATGAAAAATGACCGTAAACCGATTAAGCCTATGTTACAGCTTACTCAAACGCAAGACGCTCCTTTCGAGGAAATATTTATTGATCTTTTCCAAATCGAGGGACATTACTTCTTAACGCTTATAGACGCATTTAGCAAGTTAGGCCAAGCTATTCCCATTGCCAATAGATCCACTGCTGAAGTAGTACGTGCTCTCATGAAATATTTTTCATTTTATGGTGTTCCTAAGAAAATAAGCTCAGACCCCGGAAGCGAATTCAATAACGAATTGATGAAAGAATTTTTAAGTTTACATAAGATTGAATTGCATATCGGAACTCCTAATAACCCCAACTCCATGGGTCTCAAAGAACGGTTACATTCCACTATTAGCGAAATTTACAGGTGTGCAAAATATGAAGAGAAATGTACCGACGCTGCATCTGTAATGATGTACTCCACAATCTCTTATAATCATTGTCTATGAAGGCTCGTCTGGCAATACACAATGCTGTACTAGTCCCCACTTTAATGTATGGAAGTGAGAGCTGACAATATCACTTACACCTATTATAAGATCTATTCATTACCAATTTTCCATGTACCACAAAATGTAACGATTTTCATTTTCCCCAAATATCCCTACCTTTTGGCAAAGGGTGTGAAATACTTGCCGACCGTGAAACCATGCCAATCACTGCACTGCACTGCACTGCACTGCATGCGAAAGGCAGACTGCGCCCTGCCTCCCCCCTCAATTTTTTTGTTATAGTAATAACCTGGTAAAAACTCTTGCACTTGGAGACTGTCTATTATGCTGTATGAGGTCTCGCGTTGTCGTGTAGGAGCAGCGGGGACGACCGTAATCGGCTAATACAAAAGCTGGTTGCAGTTGTGCGAGCTTCTCCACCATTGTCTTCAGTTCTTCACAATACACGCCTACAGAAAAATTTGTCAAAAAATTTGGACTTATAGTTAAATGCCAAAAAGTTAATGGTTACCCATGGTAATGGTATGTCATGAAAATAACGTACGTAACGTCAAAAATATGTTATTATCGTGTTGCCATGGCTAGGTAGTTATACATCCGCCCCAGCCCTCTGCCTTAGATTAAGCAAACAACTGTTTCGCTGACTTAGTACGACCACCGGACAGTTCGTAGAATTATAGATAACGATGTGATTCTCGGACTTGTTTATGAGAGACATCGTGGTAAGACCCATTTGAATGTGAATCATAATATATTCAGCCTCCGAATCGGCAACACGTATCTTAAGTTTAATTTTTAAAAACCCCTTTGAACAAAGTGAAAACTTGACTAGGTTGCCATACCACATATTAGGTTTTATTTTCCTATCCCTCCTCAGGAAGTTTCTTTTGAGATAGAAGTACTCTATGTTATTTTTTATACCCCTGACAAGGTGTGTGCAAAATTTCATAATGATCGGTGGAGTCGTTAAGAAGTTAAAGCATAACAAACAATCTCACATTCGCATTTTTAGTATTAGCTAGGATTACAATTTTTAATAGAATAAGTAGACAAACCGGCAAGTGGTTTGCCTGATATTAAGCGAGCGCTACCCAAAGGCACCTGTGACACGCTAATGAGTTGCGCAGATACATACCTAACTTAACTTTAATGGACTCAGGATTGAATAAACGGGATAACGGATATTTATCCTATGCATTCACTCGTCCCTTCAATCCCCTTCCAATCATTTCCTTATAAGAGAAGGATGTGAATTATAAGAAAAATTTCTCCTTCATGTCTGTCTTCTGTAAGGTCGTGATATTTCACCGGTCGAGCCGGCCCCGGTGGTGTTGCGTGCTCTACTACTGTTAAAGTTATATATGTATTTACTCATATTTTTTTATAGATGGAGGGAGTTTACCCAGTGTTACAGAGATATCACAAGCAAGCCCGCCACAGTTAAGAGTGGGATCAGACCCACAGGTTAGTATAAAATACAAATTATTTCGTTATTTGGTGCGAAACTCTTTCGAATTTTGAATGTAATTCTTACAGCGTACTTCACGCCACAGCTCCGTTCTCAAATTATAAATGCGCGACATTGAGTGTATACATAGACCTAACTCCAGTATTTACTTGCTTAAATTAGTTTTCAACGCGCCATCGAAGTTAGATAAATGTTCGGAACGTTCGAAGCGAATAATTTTATTGCAATTATTCCATTGGCACGGCCGTGAAACGTAACTTATTCACGGCAGCTTTTTCGATGGTCCTCGTTCTGAATTTTATTTATGCACCAATTGGATCGATGTTGTCAGTCATCGGAGCGCATCGTAATCTCGGTTACGTGTCACCAAGGAGATTGCACCGTGATGGGCGCGGGTCGCCGCGAAGGTCGCCCTACGCCAACGTAGCGAGGGTTGTGGCAGCGGCAGCGACGTCGGTGACTGCCAGTGATCATGCGAATACCAATTATAATAAAGCTGGCATGCGATATCCTGCGATCGATACAAACGAGCCTTATTTCAAGAATAAGAACCGTTAGCTTTCAGTCAAACAATGAACGCTGCTGGTAATGCCAGAAAGCCTTCAGTACAAATACATTATTACAATGTGCAATGATTTTAGCATTTAATGTATGATCTGGTTTTGATAGAATAAATTGTACAGATGTCATGCGGCTTTTCGGGATCGGGGTCGGCAGGTAGTCCCCGGGAGGTCGACGAACGACACGTGCAGTTCGATGGTGACCGGCGAGGCCCCAGAACTGAATTATTCGACGATGCGAACGACGAGCGACGGAACCAGAGATATGTGTATGTATTTTATCTGGAATTCATAAGTTCCTTTATATATATCATAACCATAAGCCTGTATTCGTTCACTCCTTGCCATCTACCCCAACCATTTAGTTCAGGATTCACTTAATGACTCGAGTTCATCCTCTGATCACAATGTTCGGTAATGGTAATTATTGCGATCAACATACAAATACGAATAAGTTGCGACAATTTATAAGGCCACATTTCACTACAGCTAATTTGGATTAACATGACAGGTAACGTCTATCACATCTATCACATATTAATTTTCATGTTATATTCATTTACTATTTTACATTTATGTGTAATTTTAGGGCAATTTTCAACGATATATAATGACACGGTAAGTTGGTATCCCTCACATAAAAACTAATTTATTATTGTAATTTGATTTTTTAATAGTTGTTTTTAGGAATATATAAGCTCCGTGAAATGGTGACAGCATTAACTAACATAATTTTTAGTTTCGTATAAATTATTGCCAGTTTGCGCCAAATGTAGTGAAACCAAGGTAATATTCATATAACTTATGAAAACAAACGACAGATATTTCTTATTAAATTGCCACGTCTTTGTATCCGATATGATCATGAATTCAGTGTTTAATTTTCATCATGATTTCACCTTGGAATATGTACATATACACATCGACCTTCCCCCGAGCGAAAACGATATGGGATTTATTTACATGTATGCGTTTTGAAATATACCTATCTTTGATGTTTCGTTAACTGTGAACTGATAAAATACAAGCAACCAATAAAACTTTAAGATTAAATGAGTGTTTGGACATTAGCACTTCAACGCCATAATGGCCGTCCATCCATATTGACTACGATATGCCTTTACGGAAAGCCATTCGTTCGCTTCAACTATGACCTAAAGATATACATTTTATTACAGCAATTGTTTATATTAATTTAGCGATTTAGATGTAATAAATATTATACAATTGTTATTTTGCCCTTAGTTCAAAGTAATTGCAATACAAAATTCGTCCAATATTTAAAAAAAACACAGGCAGTCTTAAGGACTACTGAAAGAAGTGACAACAATGCTATTAGTGCTACAATAATTCAAAAATAAATTAATATTTAACAAACATAAACCCCCTTCTTAGCATGCAGCTGTGACGCATATGGTCACGCGCCCTTGTGTGTGTTACTTCAGGCAGCAGACGGGTAGCGTTAGAAAGTTCATCGACATTTAAAAAAATACTTGTTTAAAATTAAAAGTTGTAAAATGACTGTTGTAACAAACGTTTATACATACTTATGTACAACTCTTGTCATAAAAAGACTTATTAGTAGTAACTTCTACTAGATGGCGTTCGGCATTAACTTGATATATCTGAATCGTGGTGTAGAGAAGAACAAATGTTGTAATTTAATTGAGTTTACCCAAAAGCCCTACTATCGGTGAGGCGTATCGGCGGTTCCTCGTCCTAGTTGGAAATGTTCACTTGTTTCACGTGGGACAACCCTTATGGTAGAACGACTAAGAATTACGCCCTATCGCCTTCGTCTAACTTAACTTGCAGTTAATAACTGCTTCATCTAACTCACTTGTCTGGGTGGGACTATGCCTAAACGTCCATGAAAATAAACCTTCAAATTTATCAAATGTTTTCTTCGTCCACTGTGACGTCATTGGCAACATCATTTACATTGTTATTTAAATACAATTATACAAAAAATAAGTTCTTTAAATGGCGCAAACAGGCTTTTTAATTTTTTTTTCAAAAAATTTGATCACAGCTACCGGGGGCCAGCAACAAGTAGTTCACACGATTTTACATACATTCTGTTAGAATTCGACGCACACGTGTGGCCCAGTAGTGTCCGCAACTTCCTACTTGTAGTCGCTACGAGCTATTCGTGGTCGTGGTCGCTACACAAAGCACCGACACGCGCTTCTGTCGCACTACCCCACCCCTGCTCAGGTAACAATTACACGTTCTATGCATCGCAAATGCAAATGTCGTGGCTTCCAAACACCGGTGGCTGTCGCTTGCTTCTGACACTGTTTCCAATATGGCGATAGCGCGCGAGAACCATCGGTGGCTGTGGCCAGCGGCCCGTTTACGCCGAGCCTTATATGCACTCTTAAATACAAAATCGTTCGCTTATCTTTGAATCCCTCTGAGTTCCCATTTTCCAATACATAAAGCGTGTCTCATAGACATCGCAAAAATAAGCTAAGCCAATAAATGACAATTGACAACAAAAAATATGAATTATAGCGTGTATACCGAAGTTAACGTAAGTACCTATAAAAATTATTTGCACCGACATTATCTTCTACTTATAGACCAAGTCAGTAGAGCCTAGTCAAACATGTATTTCATTTTGAAAATAATTTGACATTCGCGGTCAGATTTATAAGCTTTCATCTATATGATTTCTATGCGCTTGGGCGGCCATAAAAAGAGTATTTATTCATAATCAGCCTGAAGCGAAAATAAACATTTTACTTTTCTTATAGCTGGTTTGCATTGCAGTTGCTTTTAGAAATCCTATTAATTATTTCTCAAATAGCGAGCTGCCTTTGCTTCCGCAAGCGAATAAACTTTAATCTAGCGGCAAAATCAGAATATAAGGTCCATAAAGTTGTAATATAATAAAAAATAAAAAGTTAATTTTAGTTTAGTTTAGTTAATTTTCTGTTCTAATGGAGTAGAGGTAGCAACAATTAGCCGCTGCTCCTGAAGCGTATTTGACCTATGAACTGGTTGCTTTAACATTTCATACGGTTACCATTTGCGGTTTTTGTAAAACATCATACAAGTCCTCGGTAGACAATGCAGCTTCAATACAGCAGCGTAATACTTTTGGAAGGAAATATGACTTCTTCAAAGAGACACGTCCAAAGATATTACGCTGCCATTTTAGGATTTAGGCAACGACATTTAACACTATGTATGTTACACTCATACAAAATCGCCGGTCAAAAGTGTTTCAAAGCAGTGACAGCAAAATTCACACATGCCAAATGGTGCGAAAAGGACAGCATAATTAAAATAATAAGAAAAAATATAACAGCTAGAGTTTTTCAGTTAGAGTAAACACATAACGTAAACTATAGAAAAAGCGTGCTATTAGCACACTTTACGGGGCGAAAATCGTAATTGCGAATTCATAAATATTTTAAATATGTGACTCAATGATCAAGACGTAACAAATAATGAAAAAAAATGACAATCCTTTTACAATTAACTATTTCGTGGCATAACTTTTTTTTAAATATTGTAAGTTTGTTAATATTATACAAATGTCTTAGAAAATATCTGAATCACAGCGACCAGGAGTCTCCATAAGACAGTGTACATGTGTGCATTATCAAATCGCTCATTCATTTAAAACGAGAAAATAGTACGGTAAGGTGATGTAAATGCTATGTTGAATGCCTGACGCCCGCAACATTCTCATTGTGAATTTAATTGTTTCGAGCGGAAGTGGCCGCAGGGTCTAACTTGACGTGAGGGTATGCACCTGTCCAATAACAGTATCGCGACATTTGACCATCTCGGCATATGACATCTACGCATATTCCCGAGAAGGGTTGGCGTCAGGCAGGCGGCCGGCCGTGAAAACTGTAGCCGATACAGTATTGACTACAATCATCTGTGCCGATCCCAAATGAGAGACAGGACAGGACAGACAGAATTCTTTAGTGCATTCTAGAAAAAATTTCGTGGATGTAATTTAGACTGTGACGCCGAGCTTGGCTGCCGACGTCTCGCATGGCTACAGTCATCACGCTACAACGCTTTTCTTATTTGCTTGCTCTTTGCGTCTTTGCCGAATCTTTAAAGAATTTGGCCGTGACTGTGCTATATCGTAAACGATATATCGATCTACTACTCCATTACTGTGTAATTAATACTAGTGTGTGGAAATTTAACTCTTAAAATCCGAGCGGTCATTTGGATCCCTATCAATTCCGTCCCGTCTATTCCGTTTAAAAATATACCCGCCGTCACTTAGCTATCCATTAAGGTGTGTGTATTTCCTTAAACATATTCACACAGCACAAAGTCGGGAGTGAATCGGTTAGAATTTACTTTTTTGAATGAATAAACCATCCCTTCCTAATCTAAACCCCATTTCTTCGCACTATTTACTATTAGAATTTGGATTTTCTTGATTACAATTGAGACGCAACTATTTTTTTCCGAATGCGGGATGGAACTCGGCACTCTATATCCAGCATTCACAGCAGATCACGTGTCTGCAATATCCTTGTAATTAATTTCTTCGAAAATAATTTATTTTTTTGAAGGACTTTTTTGTTAAAACCATCATACATTTCTGAAAACATTCTTTGTTTGCCCACTTTAATACTATTTACTTGAATTACTGATCACTCAGCCACAGCATGAGCGTTTTGCACGGTCGCCCGAACGTCTCGGTGAATAAATAGATACCGTTACAGTTTAAATTGATTATAAATAGCGATTGAAAATTAGAGTGCTCCACTCAACTGCATGTGCTTGCCAGGAAAACAGGGAAATGCAATTACTATTAACCTGTTTTTATTTGGCAGTGGCAGCAGGTGTCGGAGGCCTAATTCTAGTTCTCTCACCCTTTTCTTTTAAGGAAAGGATGGGAAAGGGAATAAAACTTGACGGTGGATGGGATACATAGGAATTGGAAATAACCATTTTCTGTTTGTCCCCTCCTCTGTCCATAAAAGGTGGGCAACGCACCTGCAACTCATTAGTTAGTTGCCTATGGGTAGCGATCACTTGACATCGGGTGAATCGCTTGCTCGTTTGCCACCTAGTACTATAAAAAAATATAAAAAGAAAACTAGTACGTGCATGCGGTCCCCACTTATGCACAACAAGCAAAGTCTCAATGTAACGGCCAAAATGCAGCTTGAACATTATCATCATGCATTAAATAATTAATTTTGGCTTTTGTCGGTAGAATCATCTCCCGGCCTGGATATGATGTTATTTATTTCTTTTTCAACATGTCTCAAATAGTTGTCATTGGCAAAACATGAAACATTACCATGTCAACCGATATTGTTAATGGAGGTTTAATGTACCACGGGAGTAGTTTTATTTTCGTAAAATAACTAATGTCATTTTCTGGACCCGATGACAATGTGTGCGTTTTTAAGATCATCGGTTGAATAGTTAAAGCGTAATAAATAAATAATGACATGTTAAATATGAATAGATTTGAAAGTTATTAGTTTTCCCAGTAGCTTTAGCTATTCGTTTCTGAAATCCGTAAATGATTTGCCGTATGGCTTCGTAGAATTCATCGGCATAATGAACATTCAATTTTTTGATTGATCAAAGTCGCGTACGAGATTGGCGTATTTTGTAACTCTTAATTAAAAAACCCTGCTTTAATATACTAAGAAATAAGATAAGATTTTTAAACATAACGTTGTTACTCAATATTTCAATTCTTATATATAAAAAATGACCAGTTGATTGATTGAATGTCGAAATGTATCTTCAACGACAAGTCATATGCAATAATAATGAGAATATTGACAAAAAACGGTATCGTAAATGTGTTGAAATAAAATAGCTTTAAAACAAATACTGATTCTTCTACATCGAGTGAAGGGAAAGGACCAAGACTTTATTTATTCTGAGATGATAATGAATTTGCCAGCTATCCGGCTGTAGATTTATCCTTATCGTAGCTTTCTTCTTTAAACTAGGAGCCAAGCATATAGTGCATTGGACCTTTATGAGACAAAAAATTATTTTCTGTTCAATTGGCGGTGGTCATGTGTCAAGTGGTCGTCAAGTGGTTTTTATACATTAAGATAAAAATATATATTGTTTGGTAACAGAAGGTTAACACAACCATACAAGTCCCGGAAGTACGTGGTGCACGACAATGTGAACTTACCTCTGGATGACGAGACGAGCGTGGCGGTGCCTGTTGACGAACCCATGCCGGAGATGGACCAGGACGTTTTGCGCTGCCACCGCAGTGACGACCCGAGAGCGCTGCGACGACATAAGATTCGTAGGGTTGGTAACATGTGCTACTACTTAAATAGGACAAAAAATATCGCGATAAAATAAGCGATCCAATCGCTATCGAAAGTCACAGGATCGCCTCTAGGGCAATCTGAAGACTTCCTGAAAATTTCATCGAAATCGGTCAATCAACATCGTTACGTGGTCTGGGGGAAATATACATACACACATCCCTTTTATATATCTTGTTAAATTGATGTGATTATTCCCTGTAAAAAACGATTTTTGATAAGGTTTCGATTTCTAGAATCATGAACTAAACCGCCTTGTTCCTTTCCTTACGTGCTTCCTTGTTTTACCTCCTTAATACTAATCTCTCTCAGCAGTTGCTACTTCGTGGGTATCACTAATTACTTATAGTTTGACTAAAGTCCGCTCAGTGGTCGAGCTTCCACCTTAATTCTTTGGTTCATATTATCTTTTAGGTACGTATTCATATTTTATTTTATTTCATTTTGTCTATTCTATATAGAAAATTTATCTGCTATAACCTACTTCTATCTCCTACCTACTTCTACCGCTACCTGAAGTGCAGGCTGTATTTTGTACTCGGCGCGCAATAATATGGTTACTTACGACTCTGGTAAAACGTACTAACTGACGGCGGTACAACAAATTACCCTTGCCTTTCTTCCCAAATATCGATAACTCTTTGTTTAAAAATTAACGAAAACAATATTTAATACAAATTATATAAATTTCGCTGAATTATTTTTTCCTAGATAAATAACCCTTAATAATAACCCTTTTTATTTTTGTGCATATTGATTACGATTGTATTTTAAATTGTATCGCTAGACCGACTTTTACAATGTCAATCTAATAAAGTGTAAAGTTCAATGCATATTGTCATGCATATATGACGCCATGTTGGAAACGTACGTAAACTATTTATATCATTTAATTTAACAAATTTGCTTAAAAGTATTTACTTAAAAGTATTAGCATGTGGCACGTCTCATCCACGGAAACTTTAACTTAGCCAAATATCACACTCCTCCGTTTTCGCATTATTCATAAAAGTTTGTTGAATGATTTCTCTTCGTTTATATCTAGATCCCTTATTTCTTAAAAAATACCATAAATCTTGTCGACCTCCATACATATGTATCAATGGATAAACTCTCAGCGGTATATTTGTAAATGTATAAAAATGCGGGCGACAGAACAATGAAATTGATATTGAGATGTAGGCAGTTTTTAAGTCATTGTTTTTAGATTTCTTTAAATTATTTATCACTTCAAGTTTAATTGTTTATTGATGCAGGGTTCGACGGTGCACGTCGGCAGAAAGGATGGCGGCGACAAGGTTGCAGACATACTTTCAGATTCAACATACAAAAAAATGTACGACCATAGACCTCACGCGGTAAGATTACAACATAATCTAATCAGCAAAGTATTCTGTACTAACCGTACCGGCAATGATTTTTACGTGCGAATTTTTCATATCTATCGATTACAGCTATAGATTTGAGACTAAGACTATATCTAACTACAGTCACGCGATATTAATCAGTACGATTCGTGATGTCTTCAATGCAGGTCTTCGTACAACTCGACGAGCTCCTCGCCACCGAGGATGGTGATCCCGAATGGAAGGAGACAGCTCGTTGGATCAAGTACGAAGAAGATGTTGAAGAAGGTTCCGCCAGATGGGGTCGGCCGCATGTAGCCTCTCTGTCGTTCCACTCTTTACTGAATCTAAGAAGGTGTTTGGAAACTGGTGTTGTACTCCTCGACCTCGATGAGAAGGATCTCCCTGGTGTAGCATACAGGTATGTAATATTTTGCTTTTACATTTGTTGTCGACTTTTAGGCAGCACTGAGCGCTTTTCCGTTTTCCACTTAGTTAATTAATCGTATTCCTTCGCACGATTGTTCAAGTATGGATTCGTCATACGACATGTTGTCATTCAGTAGCAAGCATAACTAAGCACTCTCAAAAATACACTCTTGACTAAGAAGTTATAATATTTATACTTTCATATTTTTACATCAAAAATAACAATTAAATTGGTTCAGAAGTTATATTTTATTTTGTACAGAGTCTGTAGCGTTGACATCTATGTTACTCGTATGAATGTGTCAGATCGACGGGGAAAGTATCACGTCCGACAGTAGACTTGATATTTTACGCCTTTATGTTTCGTCTGGTGAGTGGGGTTCTCGGGGCCTTATCTCATTTCCTTCCTTCACTTTTCCTTTTCCCTACCTATACCCTCCTCTGTCGAATATAAAAGCTGGCAAAAGATTTCCATCTCAGTCAGCTATTGTTGTCGGTTAACATCAAGGAACCGTTTGTTCGCTACCTGCTTCTAGAAAAATATTACAGGCTTAGTAAAATTTAATATACCGTGATGTTTCTTTAGGGTGGTTGAAAGCATGGTTTCCGAGGGCCTGATAGAAGAAGACGATAAGCCTGTTGTAATGAGATCGCTGCTACTCAGACACAGGCATGTTCACGACGAAAGATTCAGATTTTCAATAGGAGGAAAGAAACAATCATCATACACCAGTTTACAGGTTTGTGACAATTCCTATACATTATTTGATACGTACGGTTTATATCCGCCATAAATATATGTTAAAATGTTTATCCGTATCAATCAAAGTCTTAGGTAGTTTTGTCGTGTCGATAAGAATTCTTCCTCTATTTTTTTACATATCACTTGATAAACATATTTGTTATATAATTTTGCTATAGATATATTAAATTTAAATAATGTTTGACTATTATAGGATAAGTTGGTAAATGTACAAATGTACGAACCGATAATCTACGTTATTTTAACACACACAATAATGAATTTTGGATGTATTTTGATATATTATGGGTGTTCATAAAACTTTTTTTTAAATAGCATAGAAGTTATGTTGCGCAAGTATTTTTTTAAATAATGCCGTTAATGTAATTAAGCTTACTTACGTACACAATAATAACTTGATAATAGTACGTAGTGATTATAACAATAGCTTAGGTTTTATAAGACAATATATGTGTGTGTCAAAAAGAGACAGAGTGGGAGAGAGAGAGAGATGAGGTGATAGTGAGTGCGTTATACTAGGTTGCGTGTGTGTATGTCGTTGCATAGTAAAGATGAAGCTGTGTGTAGGTGTATGATAGTCTATATTCTCTATAAATATATAATGACCACCCTTTCAGAATAAACGTTTAGTAGAGTTTATTTTATAATCTCATCGTTTTATAGAAATTCCACTAAAAAATAGAAAGATTTTCTATTCTCTCTAAGCTATTGTCGTCTTAGTGAATAGTGAGTAGTACTTATTCTTAAGGGCTCCAGGCTAAGGCTGACCTTTTGTGTATCTTACTAATGACTTACACTTTACAAACGTCGACGACCGAGCTCTTACTGTTTGGCTTGGCCCACTAACATAGCGAAGGGACGTCAGTTCCCTTTGTATTTTTACCGTCTTTACTATGGGGAGTGCAATTCCTGCCGCTGAGTTTCGTCATCGCGCAACACTGTCACACAAAGTAAAGCGCCTGCCTGGGATCGAACCCGTGACCTACAATACAAATGTCGGAGCCTAAACCTTTGTATATATTATAATATAATAATGTCTCACGATAGTTTTAATAATTTGAACACTATAGAGCTCCAAAATCCATCCACACCCCTAGATGTTTTTAATTCAACTACCGTCCAGTTTTGCGTAACTTTCTGCCTCGTACAACCGCCTTGTGGAGTGAGTGGAGTGACTGTCTCCAGCAATATTTTTAAACCAATACGACTTAGGGTCCTTCAAGAAAAGAGCGCATACTTTCTTGAAGGCCGACAACACATCTACAGTTCCTCTGATGTCGTGGATTTTCATGGGCGGCGCTGATCACTTAGTTTTAGGCGACCCGACACCTCTAATAAAAAAAGCTCGAAGATAATCTATTTATTTCAGTAATATTCAGTAAAGACAAAAATAACTCTTAGGTGTTGTAGGCATTAAGGAAAGACGAAGCAAGGTTGAAAAAATAATACTGAGATAGGGAACTTAATTAGGCTGAACCCACATTATCATGAATTTTATTGAAGCTTATTAAGTGTCTAAAATTAAAAATATAAACTAGCAGGTAAATTTTGTGTAATCATATAATATGCAAGAAAATTCTTATAAATGGCTTGTATACATAGAAAGATCAACTCAAGATGGCGCACGGCGCTATGTCTGTGTACAGCTTTGACTTTTTTGGCATTCATCGTTCGATCTACATATCTCTTGTTACGTACAATTTTATTGCTTCAATAAATGTGTTAAGCACACTTAGGGCCGTGGTCCAACATCAATCGAAGTATATATCAAAGTGTAGTAAATATATACTAGTTAAGTTATGCAATATATAATGCTTAGACCTTTTGAAATAACGTTGTTTTGTGATATGATTGTCGCGAGTTCGCAAAGGTGCAAAAATAATGATAAAAGATAATCTCCGTCAGTCACAAAGTCCCGGTTGTCAACGATTACGGTGATACGTTTGATACGTAACTTTGCTGCCTAGCATAGATAGGAAACATAAAACGTTTGCACTAAACATGCCTAGATTTGTGTTTGATGGCGTACGGAATCCAATACATAGTATACTTGCATTTTTATATTTGGCAGTGTATTTAGATATATGTGTGATGGTGTATGATAAAATTATGCAAGGCTTATATGCACCTGAGTGTATTTATAATTGTAATTTAAATATGTAAACGACCGACCTCCAAAGTCCTCCTAATCCTCGATAAGGAAATGAGACTATGATTTGACACACAATATTAATAAAAATTATATACAACACAGTTTTTATAATTTAATGCTATTATATCTTTGTAATGGATTTAAAAACATATCCACTTCTTATCTTCTTGCAAAATTATCAGTACTTATCCTATAATATAACATACATTCTTTACAAATGATATTAATTACCTAAGTAAAATTTAGGTCTGCTTAACTATCAGTTTTTGTCACACCCCTTTTTAAAATTAAAGAAGTTAATAAATAGTCTTCTCCGATGTTCTTCATGATATATACATACTTTGGCTTACGTCCACGCCTGCAGATGTATTCAGCAGGATCAGATAAAGTGAACGATTTCGAAATTACACTTGAAATGTTTTTAAACATGAGTAATTAGCGTAGCGGGAGGTGCGTCAGGATTGAACGAAATGGAAAGTCGTTATGTCTTTGTACTCCACGTTGTACTGGTTGAGTGTGCTTATGAACATAAGAGTACACGGTTAAGATGGTATGTTGTGCAGTCGCTGTGGCTGGAGGAGCCTGGCTTGGGGCACGGCGGTGCGAATGGTGCGCGCATACGCTGCTCCCATTGCTCGCCCGCCGGCACCTGTCGCCGGCACAGCGCCCACATTCTCGTACGGAACAATATAGTGCGCGTGCGCTCTTTGCCTGCCGCCATCATATAGCACTCTCCACATATTGCACATGCATGCCCCATCAAACCTCATCATTCACGTAGGATTTTCAAGTAGAAACATCTAAAACATCGCCATAGCTATTGTTAGATGTAATGATATGAACTATATTTTTCTGTATTGTTAAAGTATAAATTAGATTCCTCGGATCACTGAACATATCTTTTATTGAACGTATTTGGAAATTCAGTTCAGTGATTTGAAAAATCTAAGACAACGACGATGAGATTTATGTAAGACGAAAATCTGTTGTCATCGTCCCCCCTTGTAACAACCTTCTGTTTAAACATGCCTCCCATGTTTAGACATACTCGGTATAGGTTAGTTTTTAACGTATTTCTGTCGTCGTAGAATTTAGTGGCTAATTTTTGGCATGCATTGTAATTTTTTTTATCTTTTGTTGCTGTTTGTAGATTGTAATGAATTGTATTTTGTATGAAAATTTTTCAACTAAAAGAAACTTTAGGTTTGAAGACCTTTTTCTGAAAAAAAAGAAATTGCTTCTGAAAAAATAATATTTGATGGCGTAAAAAATAAATTTTTAATAACTTCTTGTCCGCATAATAGTATAGCATTTAAATTGTTTTTCATTTCATTACTACAATAACAAATTTGTATTTTATGTTCAGAGCCTGTCAGAACGTCGTTTTGGGCGTAGAAGTTCTTACGCCTTACCTCTTCATGAACGCGCCGAGACACGTAAGAAGACATCGGCGCCTGGTCTCGATCAGCGTGAGATAGAATTCGTGGCAGCGGGAGTAGATGGCTCCCAAGATGAATTGCGACGTGGACACAACGACTCTATCATGAAACGTATTCCCGACGACGCAGAGGCAACCACTGTCCTCGTCGGTGCTGTGGGGTTCCTAGATCAACCGACAATCGCATTTGTGCGTCTAGCTCAAGGAATTTTGATGCCTTCAATCACTGAGGTTCCTGTACCTGTTCGATTCATGTTCATCCTCTTAGGCCCCACTGCTGCTGATCTGGACTACCATGAGGTCGGTCGCTCGATTTCGACATTGATGTCGAATCCGTCGTTCCATTCCATCGCTTACAAAGCTGATGATCGTCGTGAACTTCTGTCAGCTATTAACGAATTCCTAGATGATTCCATCGTGTTACCACCTGGCGACTGGGAGAGGCAGGCTCTCTTGCCATTTGAGGAACTCAGAGCTAAAAGTGAAATGATACGGCGGCGTAAGCGTGATGCATTGGAGCGAAAGAAAGCAGCCGCTGAAGCAGCCTTGCCTCCCTCCGTTGAGAAGCAAACGCTAATTGCGGCAGAAGCTGGGGATAGTCGGGAGAAGGAGTACGAAGATCCACTCGCTAAAACTGGCCGTCTTTTCGGCGGTAAGTTTGATGGAATTTTAAGAACGCAAGTAGTATAAATATAATTTATCGCGCTTCATAACTTTTTTTCTGCACAGGTGTTGTACGAGATATTAAACGGCGCTATCCATATTACTTGTCGGATTTCCGAGACGCGTTGAACGGGCAGTGTGCTGCTGCCACCATATTCATGTACTTTGCTGCTCTATCTTCGGCCATTACATTTGGTGGCTTACTTGCCGAAAAAACCGACGGAAAAATTGGCATCTCAGAAACGTTGGTGAGTCTCTTTTATTATGGGTAGCTGTAATTTAACGTCTAGCTGTATTTCAAAAAAAATATTATTCTTTCGGAAAGAAAGGAAGAAAGCAACTTCTATCTATTTTTCATCCAAATATATATATATGAGATTTCCAGGTGTCAATTGATTCATTACGATATCGAACTATATGGCCCAGAGACTTGAAATTCGGAAGGAATATTCTTTTCGCCGTGTAGATATCAGCTAAGAAAATATCTTCGTATTCATGGCAGTAGGAAT
Source organism: Papilio elwesi (assembly GCA_029849275.1). Classification (NCBI taxonomy): domain Eukaryota; kingdom Metazoa; phylum Arthropoda; class Insecta; order Lepidoptera; family Papilionidae; genus Papilio; species Papilio elwesi. The sequence goes on from CM056717.1 coordinate 5,054,367, forward strand.
AAATTTAATCATTTTAAAACTCTTTTGAAACTCTTGCAAGGATTCGAATAAACATGAAAATGTTATAAACAGCTACTTAGGTGTCTACCAAATATTCTAAACAACTTTTATCTTAAATACTGTTCAATAAATGTGAATTCTGCACCGACGCTTCTGTTGTTGTTGTAGATTGCTCGGCATCCGTTACACTGTGTGATATGAAACATAAACATACTCAGATGTGATTATAAATAACACTAGTCCTTTATATCTTGTTGGCTTCAACACGAGTAAAGTAAATGTTTATAGTGAAACAAGATGTCTATCTTTTTTGTCAAATTAATATAGTATGGTATGCGCAATTTTTGGATACAGTGATCATCAGTACTGTTGTACGACGGTCATTTAATTGATACTGGCAAATTATAGTGAAGAGATTTCAGAACGAAAAAGATGCCCTGGCTGCTTGTAACAATGAAATTTGTGAGGTTTCTAAAGAGTGGCCGCTAGTATTTTCCAAGTAGTTTGGACGGATAAAAAAGTGTATGTTCACGGTGAATAGTTCGAAATAAATAGATAACTGAAATAAAGAATAAGCCTTGTAACTTTTGAGTATCTAATTTCTTTTGGCATGACCCGCGTATGACTCGAAGCATATATACGGTGAACTATCGAATAAATATGAAACGTATTAGCCAGTATATTGTCATAAAACTGTAACATTTTTTTTGCTTTGCACATAGCAGATATTGGCTTGACAACGAAATCTATCAAGTATTTAAATGAACAATGATTGAGATTTATAACACTACCATGAGTTATATTTGTTAAAACACGATTGTATGAATCATGTTTGTCTTGTGACTGTAACTTGCGCTCACGGTCCGCCCCCTTTATTTCAAACGTGGCCGTGACACAGAATTCTCAACTGCAACTGGACACTCGAAGCTGGACCTTAAAGGCCTACAAGGTTTTAATATCATTATGAGTCTTTACAATTCAAGTGTGGTAAACATTTAACGAAAGCTCACATCTTGAAAAATAATCGTATATATATATATATCGAAATTTCTTTCTTTCCATCGCTTATATATTATTCCGGGGTAGTTAAAATGTTGTCTTCGTCTAGTTGGGTATAAATATATACAAGAAATGAATTCTATAATATAAAAGTAATAAACGAATATAATAACCAAAGGTTAGGTGAAAAGGGAAAGGAGCAGACAATTCGGACGGTGTCGAGAAGTACAACTTTCTGCATAAAATTTAAATTGTGCTTGGAGCACACCTTTCCATAGGCTGACTGATATTAAAGCGTTTGCAGAAATCGATATCGACCAAAAGCACCATGGACTGTCGGTCAACACATGAAGTCAGGCTTATTCGTGAAAATTTTCGTACCCGTGATGATGGGCCGGTCCTGGTAGAGCCGCGGCGCTTTTATTTTCGAACACGGCTTCCGGCGTGTACTTATAATCTTGCAGTCTAACATCCAGGAGACCATATTTCAAAGCTGATTTGTTAATCGTGGATTAGATTGTGCTTGTGCAGATACTCGGTGTTGCTTTTCTATTATTGTTCCATTAATAATATATTATTAATAATAAAAATGTTATTCTATTATCTTTTTTCTGTACAGCTTAAGGACGTTAATAATAAAAGCTTGTATAATATGCATATGCGTAGATGTATGAATGTGGAAGAAGCGAGAGAGGTGTGCCAGGATCGCGCCAAATGGAAATCCATGATCTCTGCCTACCCCTCTGGGTTACGGGCGTGAGCGCATATTTATTTATTTATTTGTATAATATGTAGATTAACTTTCTAATAATGTAGTTTTATAACGAGAAGTAGTATGTTTTAAATCAGGTTACAAGTTTCTTAGTTTACTCATTAAAATAATAATAATAATACTGAATCTATTAGACATATTGTCTCCGGCTGTTCTCGTCTTGCGGACGGTGCATACTTGCATAGACATAACCAAGTAGCCAAGATCATCCATCAGCAACTTGCCCTTAAATATGCCCTTGTGGATACTGAGGTACCGTATTACCAATACCAGCCACCGCCAGTTCTGGAAAATAGTCATATGACGCTCTACTGGGATCGATCTATTATCACAGACAGGAATATTGTCGCCAATAGACCTGATATTGTGATAATAGACCGATCTGAGAGTCGTGTAATGTTGGTCGATATCACTATCCCGCATGACGAAAATCTCGTGAAAGCTGAGAAAGAAACGTTGATGAAGTACTTAGACTTGGCTCACGAGATTACCGCCATGTGGGGTATGAAATCGACTACCATTATTCCGGTGGTCGTGTCAGTGAACGGACTTCTAGCGAAGAGCTTCGACCAACATGTTAAGAAGCTCTCGCTAGACGGTTGGGTTAAGGGTTTGATACAAAAAGCGGTAATTTTAGAGTCTGTCCGCATTGTGAGAAAATTCTCTCTCTGTAACCTTGACCACTGGTTGCTTGAAAAAAAAGGACTTTTTATATAATATATCTTAGAGTGTCTGATGTTTTGGTAGTGACATAATAATAATAGGTTTATTTACATAATAAGTTATAAAAAGAAAACCATTTTTCTATAATGTTTGTAAAAGCAATGATATGAAGAAAACCTTGATTGAATAAGAACATACACCATGGAAATGGAATAAAATCTAAGCGCGGAGAGAGCCGTTACGCTACTGTTATTCATAAATGTGAACTAGAATATAAAAATAGTACTGTGTAAGGTATATTTTACTACTGTACATGTAAATGTATGTTTGGTATGAGACCACAGCATAAGTTATTTATATGCACGTAATTCATAATTCATTAGAGTAAATCCTTAGAAATTGTAGGCGGATCCCGTCCATCGCATTATTTACACTAAGTTCTCGTTCATTTATTACGAAGAATGATAAAAATAAGGTCTCTTATTTTTTACTTACGATGCGGAGAGAGATAGCAATTGCCATCTTCTTTTCAAGAAGATTATTTGATTCCAAAAATGGCATTTTGTCTTCTTGACTATTTTCATGCCAACAACAAACAGACAAGAAAGTGTACAAAATATTTTACTTTGACTTGAAATTTAACGCATTATCTTCTGCGTGTCACATCTAGATTTTCTAAGCTATAGTAATACGATTTTAAAAATTGATATTATTCAAAACAGGTGTTCACATGTGCGGGCGGAGTATTATTCGCCTTGGTGGCCGGCCAACCCATGATGATTACCGGAGCCACTGGTCCCTTACTTCTACTCGACGAATCCCTGGCTACGTTCTGTCGATCCTACGGGTTCGAATTCCTAGCTGCTCGCATGTACTGCGGCATATGGATGATTGTAATTGCGATTTGCATGGCATCCGTTGAAGGTAGCGTAGCCGTTAAGAAGATAACCAGGTAATTTTCTTATACATATCACTTACTCTTTTATGCAAGAGGGAATATTATGTGACCAAAGCCACGTATGAGTTGCTGTTGGGTTCCTACCTTTTCAATATACTAGAAAAGGAGAAGATAAGAAGATGAGTAAATAAATAAAAAACAGAGAGGTTTCTTATAGTCACCCGGTTAGAACAGAATTATTTTCGCTGTATCCTTGTACTTTACTATTTAAGTACCCTGTGCTTACTTTATATTATTTCTGTTATTTATAGTTTGAGACCGCTGATGTAAGTTCTCTCTGTAACTCTGATGTATGTTTTTTTGAAGATTTTTTGAAGTATATTGTATATACTTGTATAGTATATATAATTAGATATAAACAGAAATAAAGTAGAGTAACATATTGATGTATAAGTTTAATTGCTATATGACATGTTTATTATTTGTTCAAAGATTCACGGAGGACATTTTTGCGTTCCTAATATCCCTTATCTTCATCTCGGAGCCAATCACGAACCTGATCAGCCTGTACCGCGCTCACCCTCTCGGCTATGACTACTGCCAACAAAGCGTTAATAATGCTACGGTACCTCCAACTATTGGAAACAATACCTTAAATGGTATGAAGTTGAAATATTCCTTGAATTATGAACTAATTTTATTAAGACACAATAACGATTTAAAAAAACTTTAATAGATTTAATATTAATTCAATCATTTTCCTTTATAATAAAACAATAATAATTCAAAATACATCAGTGGATATAACTAAACTAAAATAAAGAATGGAAAGTAATTGAGTTTTTGAATAATTTTCATTACTCTTACTGCATAGTATGTTCATAGTCTATCAGCAAGTGTGACAGACATTATTGAACGAAAAACTTGATATTTTAGTGGAAATTAAGGAACCAAGAAAACAATGATAGTGATAGATCATGTTATACCCGCAGATAATACGACCCTGCCGGTGGCACCGCATCACAACAAGATTGCGCCACAGCCAAACACGGCACTGTTCTGCACCATGCTCACACTTACTACCTTCATCATCGCATATTATCTTCGTATCTTCCGCAACGGCAAATTTCTTGGACGCAGTGTAAGTTGTTGAAATGTTTATTCACTCTGTAAATTAAACTGTAATACATAAGTGCCGTTAGACATAAACGAAAAACACATTCCGATAAGAGTTGATCTAAAAAATTGATAAGTATAAAGTCAGGTCGGAGTTTCAACAAAAATAATTCAAGATGTCTAAGACCTAGACTTTCTTACTACTTGCCTAGGATAACATAAACAACTTAAATCTTATTGATGACAACGTCTGGAAATGGGCCAAGATTTTCACATTATCATGCCTTTATTTACTAAAGGTTCATCTATTCGCAGGCTCGCCGAGCTCTTGGAGATTTCGGAGTCCCGATTGCAATCGTCCTGATGGTTGGTGTGTCAGTACTAGTGCCAGTTTGGACGGAGAAGCTGGAAGTTCCTGATGGTCTTAGTCCGACTGCGACCCGTTCGTGGCTCGTGCCACTCAACCCTGGCTTGGAAACGATCCCCGTGTGGGCGGCATTTGCAATGGCCTTGCCTGCCCTCATGGTCTATATCATTGTCTTCATGGAGACACATATCGCTGAGTAAGCTTTTATTTCCCGACGCGTTTTTTCAAAACAGGAACATGAGTTTATCTATTCGTAAATATTGATTAACTTAAGGTAATTTTAACACAACTTATGTCCTGTTATGAAATCTATTTGTTGTGTCTATGAGTATACTCATGAATTTTGGTAATTGTTTAGAACTTCAAGCAGAGCGACCTCAATCATTGCATACGTTTTGCGTAGCGATTGCCTTACGCGAATATTTGCGAAATTATTTACATTTGTTAACTTTTGAATTACATCGTGTTATAACTTAAATCTGTATTAGGTTGATTATTGATAAACCGGAGCGTCGCCTGAAGAAGGGAAGCGGGTTCCACATGGATATCGTGATAATGTCGGTGGTGAATGCTGTATGCGGTATGTTTGGCGCGCCATGGCAATGCGTGGCGACCGTCCGCTCAGTCAGCCATGTAGCAGCGCTCACCGTCATGTCTACCACACACGCGCCCGGTGACAAGCCATATATCGTAGAAGTTAAGGGTGAGTAAATTTTAAAACAAACACAATCTTTCGAGTTTAGCAGTGACGTATTCTTCGAATTGTGAACAAACCCGTACGAACTACTACTACGAACAAACCATCACGATTACAGTTCATATAGTGGAAAACAAAGAGTATTACTCGCTATTAGCAAGCCAGATATAACCGGATTGCGAGGCTGTCGAGCTCTTAGGTCACTTCGGCGGACGCTGCCTGGAGTGACTTGGCTCAAGGGCCCCCGAGAGGGGACCTCGGCTTGGGCTGTCACTCATTACGCGCTTATCATTCCGATTCGAGGGTGCTGGAAGGGGCCGAGCCTCGGCTCGATCGGTAGCCATTATCTGATTACCTGTCGTATTTTTTTTGTGACTGACATGTCACTGTTAGCCTGGAGGAGGCTTTTACAGATTCACCGGGTTTGAGGCGGCAGGGCGCAGAGGGCGTCTAGCCTAAGCCTCTTTAAGAGTAACTAAGCGCGAGGGCTCCCTCCGTAGAGCAAGCCTGTGCAATATATATATATATATATATATATATATATATATTGCACACATATTTTGTAATTTACCAATTTTACGTAAAAACATTTGTTTAAAAAAATCCATCTTGCAGTTACATTAAAATTTACTGAATACCATTATTAAATTATTTTTCAGAGCAACGTTTGACCGGCTTGCTAGTAGCGGTACTGGTTGGGATATCTGTGCTAGCTTCGAGCTGGCTGCGATTGGTACCGATGGCTGTACTCTTCGGCGTATTCCTCTATATGGGTATCTCTGCTCTTGGAGGAATACAGTTCTGGGATAGATGCATCTTGTTGTTGAAGCCCGTTAAACATCATCCGCAAATACCGTACGTCCGACGGGTAAGTGTCTACTTCCTGGGTCACAAGTTTCAAGCATCTGCTTACATTGGGAACCGCAGATTTTCAAAATTTAGTCGTAGATGCAATATTTATTCCGTGGAAACTAGCAAATATAATGAATCTATTGAATTACACATAAACCGATATTATCGTTCAAATAGTGAGAGGTGCTAACAGTTCAAAACTAATTTTGAGTTTTAGATTTCTTACCTGCTATTACGAAGTCGCGCATTCATAAATATATGATATTTAAACTTTTTTTGTTCGTATTATGGAAAACATTTGTAGCGCAACTCCGTATTATTTCCGCCCCTATTTACAGTAAATTGAACTATGAGTGGGTGAGGAATTGCATCAGAGAAGCGGTAATAGTGTAATAGACATGCTATTATCTCGACCCGCGCACTTCACTCTGTCGGGAATAAACGAGCAATAAAATAATTATTATATAATATACATTTATGTATAGAGTCATATGAATTTATATTTTAACTAACTTATTGATACCCTTGATAGGTGACAATCATCATCTCGCTGCCCTTTCCCCGCTTGATGTGGGGTCGGCATAATTGGTTTTCGACTTCCATGACAATCTATCATCCGTCATTTCAGTCGTCACTCCCTTTTTGATCATGTCATCGTTCACGCAGTCCATCCATCTTTTCTTAGGCCTACACCAACCGACATTCTGCATTCATTTATAAAACTCTCTTTGTCCCATGCCATTTGCTCCTTTTGCTCCTTAACTTTTCCACTATCGGTGCTAATTTCAGGCTTCCTCTAATATACTCGTTTCGTACCTTATCCTTTCGTGCCACTCCACACATCCATCTCAACATTCGCATTTCTGCCGCAAGCACTCTTTTTTCATCCGGTCCTTTAATAGCCCAACATTCCGATCCATACATTATGACAGGTAAGAGGATACGATGGTTTTTCAATTTTCCCCTTCATTTTAAGGGAAACTCGTGGGTCACATGTCAAGCCCATGACCGGTCGCCATTTCATCCATCCCGCATTTATTCTATTTTTCACGTGACGATCAATATCACCATCGTTTTGAATCAATGACCCGAGGTACCGAAAGTCGGAGCAGACTTGAATAATTATTATTATTAACTTGAGTAAGGCAACGGGGACATAGCTGGATGGATCACAATTCAGTCCGACCTATCCAACCTTTTAACAGACACATTTAACGCGTCTGCAACGCATTTGTCTGTTGCGGATGTTCATGGGCGGCGCTCACTTGACATCAGGTGATCCGCTTGCTCGTTTGCCACCTTGTCACATAAAAAAAGACAGAAAATCGACACTACGGACTTCGGATTGCGAGTTTTACTTGATAATGATTTTTTGGGTTATATATTGAAAATATATGGGTATAATTTTTATAATTAACCAATGAACGTCTACTTTTGGACACATCTCTCTCTCTACCTCTCTCTTCATCTAATAGGTCCTACCTTGCCCAGATCAGCGGTCCATCTCGAGCCTTACTTACGCTGCGTCCACCTGTACGTGGACGCCATTCTAGATTTTATGACCCGATCGGCCATCCATTCTGCAAGCAATGTGTCCTGCCGATTGCCACTTAAAGTTTGCAAATCTGCGGGCAGTGGTTGCCCTGCGGATTACATCATTTCTGATCATCTAATCAGAGGGACTTTGAGCATTGCCCTTTGCCTTCTAATAAAACTAAAAGTGAAGGGCCCCGTATCAATGACATAAGCTGTCACTGGAAACACACGCTGGTCAAACACTTTCATTTTGAGACATAGCGGTAGAAGTTGGGATATGATATGACAAGGATATGTCTCAAAACTGCCCCAACGCTGCCCGTCCGAGACGAATTCTTCTCCAAATTGGATCTATCTTACAGTAAAGTTCATACCAGGTTGGTGATTAATTCTGATCAAATTTGGTGAAAAATTTATTGTCATGGTTCTTGAATCGATTGCTTGTTTTGATCTTAGCAACATATGATAAAAGTGCTTTGGTTACAAATTTTCTTCATCTGGTTTACTTGTTCACCCAATTCATCGGCGGATGGAGGCAATCAAAGGTGATGGAGGTTGGTCTAGACCATTGGTTAAGTCACGTACGACAAATCGCCCTTCAAATTTCTTTCCTGTAGGCGCTCCCAAAAATAATGTTAATCATCGCCAGAGATTCAATCTCTGTTTTTCGTATGTAGTGAATCAGCTATGAGACTCAGCTATTATAGACAGCTAATGTATTACAATTTAACTTATCTACATCATATTTTGATCGGGACGTTATGATACATACATGATATACTAATGATACACTTCTAAGACATAAAACTTATTATTTTCAGGTACCAACTTTGAAAATGCACTTATATACACTAATACAAATCGCTGGCATCAGTCTCCTGTATCTAGTGAAGAGCTCGCAGTATTCCCTCGCTCTACCGTTCTTCTTGGTAATGATGGTGCCGCTGCGAATGGCCCTTGCTTACATCTTTACGCCTCTTCAACTACGAGCGGTAAGTTACGGTACAACGTCCATTATGGGGACTAAGCGCAGTAATAATGAGTCCAATTCCACGAAACATGCCGTGATTTTAAAAAGCTATCTGTGGACCGAGCCTCGCTATCCGTTCTCATTATTTGTGATCATAAGATCGTGTTTTTTCGGATAACATATTTAGACTTCCACTTGTGCTATCTTATACAATGACACCGAGTGTCATGGCATAAGATAGAATAATTTTATTTAATTAAGATAATCCTCCTCATTTACTATTTTATGTCGTTCCTTAAATTTTGCAACTTTAAACATATTCTGATCTACGAGTATTACATTTTTAATACTGCGCTCTGAACACTAAACACGCAATAGTATAAAATCCGCGACAATTACCTAACATCTAACAAGGCAACGCAATGCAAAATATTCTATTTTAAAATTAGCGTTAAAAATTGTCTAAATTTAAATAAAACCTTGACGTTGCTAAAACCACGTGATTATTAACCTTACTTCTAATTTACAGTTGGACGGCGCCCAGAAAGACATTGACAAAGACGAGCCAGACTTCTACGAGGAATCACCGCTTCCGGGCTAGTCTGTTTCTACCTAAGTATTAATTAGATTTATCCATCATCTTCTAATACAATAACTGCGCTTAAATAAGAACAAAGATGTATTAAAACATATAAGCAACGAACATTTTTAAAATCTATTTCGACGGCGTCAGTTGAAAATATTGGCATATTTAAAAAAATGTAACAGTTCGTCTAAATACAATTAAAATCCTTTTTAGTTTTAACTTATTTATATAGCAGATTCAAGCAAGCTATGATGACTGCGTATAGGCCCTAATATTATATAAAAGACCTATGAAATACCTAATCTCATATTACACATTTGGATAATTCATAACTACTCTCTGTCTTCTCTCTCATTCCTTTTTACATTTTAAGACGGTCCTCGTCACATTTTTTTTCAAATAGAACAAAAATAAGATTAGGATTTAGAAACATACGGTAAATGAGACAATATTCAATGCGAGAACGCCTGTGTAAAACACAGGCCGATATACGAAGTTGATAATAATCAAGCAAATGTTTCACAGCAAGATGTGATATTTGTAAAAAAAAACAAACAAATAGTTTTTACGTTAAAGTTCGAAAATTCTTAACTTTTGTCGATAAACATAATTTTCACATATTACCTTATCTGTCTATATGACAGAATTTCAATTCACTTTAGCTCACGATTTCCACAAAATCACATTTCCGATGGTATAGAAAGTGTAATGGCTGCCATGTATGGTAAATGACGTTTGTTTGTTTTCATCAATTATATCTTGCTATGAAACAAGGTACAGTTAAGTTGTAGTTATAGGTGTTCGTGTAGTAGAAACTTATTTAGCTTTAAATTTAATACGTTCCTTCAGATTTGCCATTCAATGTGTAAAATTAGTCTTTAATTAAAGAAACACTTTTCTGTCATTGTAATAATGAATTTATGCCATATTTTTTCTTTTGCGTTGTATGTTTGGTTGTGTAGCATACACTATAGGCACTATGTACTAGTCTATAGGTCGCTGAAATTAATAATGTCTGTTAAAATTTGATTGTATTCAATTAATTGTATACTTATGTCAAATATTTATTATATAATTACCTTGATATTTGAATGAAAGTAATAGATTTGTTAATGTGCTCAATATATTTGTTGTTGGTTATAAATTTTAAACCAAAATCGCTCTAAATCCTACTCAAATATTTCAGCAACAGAATTATTCTCCAAATTTTTAAGTTACAGATATGATTAAATTACGAGCCAAAGGATAGGTGCCAAAGAGATATTTATTATTATATCGTTACTATTTATTTTTTAATTAAATAATGGTAACTAAACGACTTGGACTGTAGCCTAGGTCCACGCATAAATAATGTATAGCACCTATAAAAACTTTTAAATTTCGACTAAACACTTTTTAATTACTAAATGCTATTCATTATTATAAAAACTTCATTACTATAACAATTACTCGTACATAAACAACTTTTATATAAAACCAAGTACGATAACGGGCCTAATAAAGTTTTTCCCAAGTTCAGTTTTGCGAAGTACTTAATGTTTTATTTTTGGGTGGTTATTTTTAGCAGTATTTATATTAAACGATAGGTTTAAAAGAAGCTTTTTGAATGTTTAAAATACACATTCCGGGCGGCGATACGAACATTTCACTTTATGTTAAGATTTATTGAAATCTTGCTCTGTTCGTTTTGCTTTTGGTTAAATGTACGTATGCGTGTATGTTAAATTTGGACACGTTCGTTCTTTTTCCGCAATAGACGCTTAAAGTGGAGACAATTTATAATTTTCTATGGTTAAAAGAACTGAGTATAAAATGTTAAGATACGTCAAATTTTTATCCAAGCGCTACTTGTGCTCGAAGTCGTATATGAATTCAGATTACAATAAAACATCCTTTTATAAGTCTATAAATATATCGTATTTAATTTCTTATTATTGAAATGTTGCAAATGGCAAAAGTTACCTCAACACCTTATACATTTTATTTAGTGGCTATGAATTTTGTTGTTACATGTTGCTTACTGTTAACAGCCAACATAAAAATTAACGATATATGTTTATAGAACTTTGTCTACTCAATTTTATTCAAGGACCTGACTGCTTAATTGTTTTTAATGTAGTTGTCCTGAACGCATAGTATAAAAAGTGACTGTGAATTTATATTCAGTTTTCCTTAATGTTTACTTTTGACAGATTTCAGTCTACATAAAAATAAACATTACTTATATAGGGTCAAAAGACCGTAATGCTTAATTGTTTTTGATATAGTTATCCTAGATTACGTGTTATAAATAAGTGATAATAAATGTTTATGCTCTACCTTAGGTAAAGTTTCCTTCTAATAGATTTAAAATCAACGTTACTTATTTACAAATCTTTGTTTATTTCACTTTGTGGTCAAAAGACCGTTGCAGTTGACTGGTGTTAGAATTCAGTGACACATTCCAAATTAGCATGTCCACAATTGTTTATCCTATTTATAATTACTGTAGTTTTCACATAAAATAAACTTACAAATAGTAGTACTGTCTTGAAATGAATTAATATTGATAAGCCATTTAACTTTGGGATACTAGCAGCATGTAAATTGTAGTTAAAATTTAAAAGGAAATGGAAAACCGGAATGGTATTAGGTATAGAATTGATTTTCATTAACAGTATGTAGAATGCCCACCAAGGATATCCAAATCGCTGTTAGTAGGCGAGATATCAATTTAAAAAACTTCTCTGTCTAAACATTTACTTAAATACTTTCAAGCATAAAAGACATACTGACATGTTATATCAAAAAATGACTTAGTACAAGTATTTTGACTTATTTATGATATAATTTTAAGATTTATTAACCAGCACTAAATTGACTTATTTTTGAACTAACGATATTTATTCAATAGTATTATAATTTCAGTACAAACATTTAAACTAAGTTGTATTTAGCCATAAGTAACATGTTATACTTGAATAATTATAAATTCGTTTTTATTTTATCTGAAAGTCGTAGTTGAAAATGTGATCAATGTATTAGTTTAGTTATTGGTTACCAAGTCAGAGGAACTAATGTACTGTAAACAGATACTTAATTAATTATAAGTCCTTTACTATTTGCTTAACCTTCCCCTTCCACAAGGAGCGGATTAGATAGTATCATCTGTTCTTTGTAAAGTTTGACATTTATTGAAAGTGTTAATAATAAATCAATGTGTTTAATTGATTTGTTTTATTTCATTGATTTTTCATTTAGCTTTGACTTAAATAGTTACTTGATTTTACAATTAGTAATATTAAATATATTTTTTTATATAAGAGAAGGGGCAAACTAGCAGGCGGGAACACCGAGGTGATCAACCATGCCTATGGACACTTTAAAACAGATCATTCAGATCTGTTTTAAAAATGATATCTGGTTTGAAGTAAAAATGGGTCATGATGTAACCTACAGTGCCCAATCTATACTCTATATATAGATAAATACAATTGAAGTGTCTGTATGTAATATCAAAATAATATTCCCCTACTTAATTGACATGATGATATACGGTACTTAGAACAAAAATACCTTTTTTAAAGAATAGTCTGTTTGTCTGCCTGTGTCGATGTTCCGGGTAAACTTCGAAACACCCGATTTTGATCGGACTTTTACTGTTACTGTACTTATAGTTACGTTAATCTATTCAAATTACTGATAGGAGCAAGCTGAGACATTTTACCTGTATAAAGCTTAATGATGTGATCTCTAACATCTATATGATCAATCATATTAGATTTCAGCTTATAAATAATAAGTTATAAATCGGCCTTTTTTAGAATGTTCCCCACTGCAGGGACACAGGCCTTCTCTCTGCGAGAGGGAATGGGCCGTAATCCACCACGCTGGCCTTGTGCGGGTTGCTGATTTCAGCTTCAGAATTACAATTTTCGCCTTAGTATAATTGCACGGCCGGTGAAACCGTGGGCCACATCTAGTGTATGTGACAATGTCAATGACAACTCTTAACCCTAACAATTACGTACCGAGTACCATTACAATTCTTTCGCTTTTAGCGCATGAATGGAAATGTATATTTGGCACATACTTTTACGCACGCGATCCTTAGAAATACCAAAAAAACTTGAGAATTTCAAGGTGCTAGATCCACAGGTTATGCTCATCGTAAATTAAAAAGACGCGGCAAAACATCGACACACGAACATGTCAATGTTGCCATAGAGGCATACAGATTCTCTATGAATCTCTATGATGACATTGGTGACCCATGTTTTGTCGCATCTCACTCCATTAGAAATATAAATACTGAATGACAGCACACACAAGACAATAAGATCCTGTGATTTAAGCTATTTCAACTTTAAATATTAGTTACAAATAAAGCAAGCCCTCAACAATTTCAGTTGCCTGTGTTCACAAAAAAAAAGGCGTGTACAAATTATTAATTTTATACAAATATATTCCAAGTACGCATGCGCGCAATATAGTGCCTTTCAACTTTCAATAAAGCAGCAGCAAGAAGCGATAGTGACGCCAATCCAATACGCAATATCTGGAACTACATCTGTCATTGGGCCTTCTACGTCTTTTTGACGGGAGTTGCGGGCGGCGGGCGGCGGCGGCTGCTAAAGAATAGAAACAGCGGCGGCGATCGATCCGTGAGTTCAGTATTAAAAATCTTTGTGGTACAGTGACTTTTCAAACGATATATACAAATATATTTAATCATTAATATTAATCTATATCTATATAAATCATAAATACTAACCCGTATATTATACTACTACCGAGATCATAGGATTTTAGAATTGCGCTTTAATGGACTCTTCATAGGCATGTCTTCCTTTGATTTGTCTTTCGAGCTATATATATATATGTATATTTTCTGTCTCATTTTTAATTCTATGTCTCTAGATAAAAATCGTCACTAACGTTTTCGTGTTTAATTATTCCAAATACTTACTAATAACTTGCTAAACCAACTACTTATCTTGCATTTTTCATTCAATATATGCAGTTTGTTCTTCTTGTATTAGACATGGTACAGGACTAGTGGATTAATCAAGTTAATTGTTTGGTTTGGTGTTGAAAATGGCAATGTATTACAATAAATAATGTTGATTAAGCATTGGTTACCAGGAATTGTAGAAACTGGCTATAGCATAAATATAAATAAATACATTTTTATTTGAATATTTACTTGGCACACCCTCTTCTTTTTTCTTTCCTTTGGTTGTTGGGAAGAGATTGCTTTTAGCAATAAGACCGTCAATTGATCTATGCCTTCACTAGTGTGTATCTTTCTTCCCTTTTTTTACTGTTTTACTTTTTGTTGTATTTGATCAATATAGTAAGAGTAGTAAAAGGTTAGTGCAATAAAATATAACTAAGTAAACTCCTTGAATAGATCTGACCCTGAGAATAAAAGCTTGGAATTAGTTGACTTTTTTATTATATATTGAAGCCTTACATATTTTTAACCTTTAGGCTTGATTACAATATTAAATCACCGAACATGTAACAAGTACTTCTATATAGTAAATATGATAATACAGTTGATATTTTCTACAACATTATTTTCTTCATCACACTCAACGATTCCTCATATTAAAAATAAAATTTAAATCTGGCTTTTTCACTTTTTCCAAAATAAACAATTACTTGTGGTAGTTCAGAGCCTGGGTGTAGACCAAGTCTAAAACTTGAGAATCATTATTTTGATTATATATTTAAAGATTTACCATTCAATTCTTGAAATGCATAATGGATAAGGGGGTTAAGCCCATCTGGGCATGCAGGACGGTAGCTTCAGATGAAGCATCGAAATTGGAGTACTATCTACAGAAGCAACTTGAAGATGATGTTGCGAGGTAGGTTCAATAGCTACCCCTCCAACTGGAATTTGGTTGAGGGATGCTTAGTAGCTATGGATATTGCCCATGTTGAAGCCACAATGGCCAGCATGGTAAGCACTCCAGGCAGACACAGGAATATGAAGGATACTTTAGAATTGTTAAAATATTCTGTGGGAACATTGATGGACCTCTTTTCCTTGTATAATAAAGTGGTATTACCGAAATAGAAGCTTTATATTATTTCCTTGCATGGTTACTCTCATTTGCAGCCTGTGAGGTCACCAAGCAATTGTGAAAGTTGTAGGCTTGCAGATATGGTCTTCAAATGCTCAACTTTTATAGTTTGTAGGTTTCGTGCAGCCTCCAACAAGATCTGCTGTGGATTGAAAAGTTGATAGCTATTAACTTTTTTGGTCTTTTCTGTACCTGGCCTTTACATTGTTTAGACTTGTGTAGGTTGGGTTGCTTAGAGTAAGGTTCTTATGATTCTTAGTGTGACGCAGAAGGTAAATTATGAGATTTAATAGTTATAGTAAGTTCGTTTTCACATATGTTCCTGCAAGGGCCCATAAAATAAAATATCAACTATTTTTTTTGTTTAAAAAGGACAAGAGATTTAGATTGAATTTAACTATTTTCTATCTATATTCTTGGGGACTGTGATAATTTAAGAATGTGTATGAGAATGAATGGTTTAAGCAAGTCTTTTGTTTTAAAGAAGTAATTTCAATATAGCTGTTGTAAAAGAAGAAAAAAGGAAATTACAGAAGAGAAAATGTGTTAGTTTATTTAAGTGTAGATTTTTAGTAGTTTGTTTTGTAAGACAGTTAACATGACAATGATGTGTACTGTAATAATATGATGTGAATACAGAAACTACTTTAGTAGTGTGATGTGATTCTTTAATCTATTGAGGGGAGTTATAGACTTTAGTATTTCATAGTGAGAATTGGAGTTCATTCAGGTTTTGTTTCTTTACTAACTAATTTTCTTTATTATAGAATATTTGATGAATCAATTTATTCAGATCTTGAATTAAGTTGTGGCAAACAAAAATTACTCACACACTCATGTATACTAAAAGCTCGCACTAATCAATTTTATAATACACTGCAAACAATCTTGCATGTTGATATTAACCAACATATCTTTGATGAAATTTATTCATTCATCAGGTAAGCATAATAATAAACAAGCTTTTGTGTTGACTGCTTTACATATTTGTTTTTATTTAATGTAGCAACCATTGCTACATATCAATATCCAAATAACCAGAACATTTACACATGCATTGTAGCCTTTATCTCGGAAAGAGCAAATAAATAGAAAAGGAAAAGATATAATGAAACCTTACTAATTATATGAAAGGCAATATATTAACTGCCACTACTCTATGTTGGCAAACTGTGAGGTTATAAGACTTCCCTAGTCAAGTTGGCCATTTGGGAAGTCTAGGCATAAATAAACCAAGTTATAATTTCTGCTATTGTTTATTGTTAAATCGTTTATTATAATTGTTCAATATTAAATAATTATTTACACAGGACTAAAGTGTACATATATTTGCATTTCCAGCGATGTTTATACGGAGTGTAATATAGAACATCAAGAAGCTGAAATTTTAAAATACTTAAAAGAAAATTTACATTTTGAGCAAAAGGATGCTTATTATTTAAGTGAAGAAGATTTACCGGATGAAAGTGAAATATTTTCGACACCAAAGTGTCTCAGTCCATTTGCTGAACCAGAATTAAAGGACAATCCCCTGAGCCCAAATACAGAACTGACAAAGGAATATTATGCATTAGTACCAATAGATTCTTCAATAGACCATTCATTTGATCAAGAAATTGGCGAACAAGATGCCTTATCAAACGCATTTCAATCTATAATTAATGCTGAGGCTAAAGAAGCAATTAAACAGCAGCTATCACCACGCCACAAACCTACATCACTAGCTCTTACGTCTAGTTATACAGCTAATACTATTCAACATTCCAATAGTTGTGATAATTTTGTTAATAATCACTTAGGTGATGCTTCTTTCCAAAATGAAAATGTCAAAGAAAAGAGATTTTGTGAAACATTTGCAATAAAAAAATGTAGGATTATACCTTCCTATGACTTGGTTGATAGTTCAAACAACCAGTTTAAAACATTGAATAATGGTGAGTCAGTTTTCGATAAAACGATAGAACCATCGTACACACCAGACAGTTTGATTAATGATGAACCTAGTTCATCATCAGATTATTTATCTGCTACCTATACTTGTCCGCCAGGAATAAGTTCTTTCATTTGCCCCCCTCAAACAAATATTGGGGATTCTTGTGCTAAAATGGATAGCACATTTACACCATCAGATTCAGGGGTGGAGAATGGACTATTAGAAAGCCAAAGTAGTCATCGCGATATAACGTTGACAGATTTATCTTTAACGGAAAGTGCCATACATGACTCCACATCCGAAGACGTAAAGCCTTCTTTTGCTTGTGTTGCAAATCCAACAGATGGCAACCAACTACTAAAATATAAATATACTACTGCACAGTCAGATAAGGTGTCATTGAGTAATTTATCTGCTAAAACAAGTAGTGGGCAAATTGCTTATCGACCGAGCGAGGACAGAGTGAAGGTTGCTGGAGCAATGGATCCTCAATCATCAAAAGGCGAAAAACGACAAAATGAAGAGATCATTAATTTAGAATCTTCTTCTATATCATCAGAAACAGGATCTTGGGAATCGATATTTCCTCCAAAACTTGGTGAAAAGGCGATATGCGAGAAATTTATCTCTCAAGAAAGACAATTATGCAATGATCAGAATACTTCAATGAAAACTCTTACTACTAATTATGCGGGAAAAAATCCCCAAAGCTCGGTACAAAAGTCACAACTTCAATCTGGTTCTTGTTTCATTGACGCCGCTAGTTTGCGGGATGAAGATGAGACTGGAAAATGTGAAGATAATCAAAAATATTATGATCACTACAATAAGTCGGACATTAACAAATCAAATTATCTAACAGTCATAAGCGAAGCACCAAGTGGTTCCATAAATCAACTTGACATTGGTAAAAGTGATCGGAAAAACGAAACCGATAATTGTTTAGAGCAGGTAACCAACGCAGATTCGAATGAATTTGTCGAATGGAAGTCACTTGAAGGAGACCACACAAATACCTCTTCTATTATAAATGAGTTTAAGAAACAAGTTGATGCTTCCCATGATCTTGATAAAACGCAAAATAAATTCACTGTATTTACATCAGATACTCCACATAATTCAATAAATGTTTTAAATCCATTAGGACAAAAAGAATTAACTGATATTGTAAAAATAAACATCGATGAAAATAATTCTGCATCGGTGGAAGATTTACCAACAGCTCAAGAAAAATCCAGTCATACATTTTACATTGATTTCTCCAGTTTACCAGATCCTCTCCCGACTGAGGATAACAAACGTTTTGAAAATCTATCGGAGAAAAAGAATATGTTTTCAATGTTTATAGATTTGGGAGAAACATCAAAGTTAAAGAAAATACCTGCGAGATTGTCATCTTTATTTCCTTCAAAGAAAAATCCAAAAGAAAAAAGTTTAACTGAGCAAAATAGTACAGCTTCTTTTGAGAACTGTGAGATATTATGCAAAGATACTTCTTTAACTATATCCGAAATAGTTGCAATTCATAACCATATGGAATCTGAAAAGCAAACGGTTTTTATCCCACAATCCGAGCACTTAACGGAATCAAACGAAAAGCCTCTTGAAGAAAACGTTGAAACAGTGAAAACTATTCAGCAGAATTCTGATCTTTTTGTGAAGTTGTCAGATTTGGACAAACGACCGATAAAAACCGATTTTTCTCAAATCTTACAAAAGAAAAGTGAAGGATTGGATGTAAGAATGACAAGATCGATACCAGAAAATAACTGGCGCGTAAGTCACTCGTCAACATTTAGGTCTACAGACATTATTAGTTCTTTCCATTCTGAGAATGCAACAAGCTTAAATCGGTTATTCCCTCATTTGAAAGATCAGCTGATTAGTAAAAGTATGCCTGGATCCCGGAGACCTCTGTATTACTCAAACACAGGAGTGGCTTGTAGTAATTGGCAGGATGAACTAGTATCATACACAAAGAATGAACAAAGTACTGTCACTCTAACAACTGGTAAGCTAGTTCTATTTTTAAATATAATTTAATCTTATTGTATTTTCCTAATATTCTATATGCATCACTAATATTACATATTTACATATAATATTAGTGAGGCATGTAGAAAATTATAAAACTATTTTACGAACCAAAACTTAGAGATTTAAATCACTATGGCATATGTTACTGCTGTCAAGGAATAATTTTATGAAAACATATATATTATTATAAATAATAAAAATGGATTTGACAATAAGTTATATAATTTTTCAGTAGCAGATACAACTACGACAATACCCGAGCAAGAAATTAATAAATTATATGATTTAATTGAGTCCTGTCAATCACCATTAGGACAAGATTTACTTCGTATGTTTATAGAGGAAATAGCTCCTGACGTCACCGTCGAATGCAGTGGGAGGCGAATAAAGGCACATAAATGCATCTTAATTTCCAGGTAAGTTTTCACGATAGTACTAGCCCAAATAATTTATCAATTTTATTATAGTTTTAAATTTTCTTTTCTAAACATTTATCTACTGCACCAATAAAAAAAAGAATAGCGATTAACATACATTTAATAATAGTTCAATGTGTTTAATTAAATATATCTGATATTTTTGCCTGCCTAAACTAAATATATAAAGTTATTTATTATTAAAAAAATATTATTGCAAGCAATTAATTAAAATGATTTTCTTTAAAGCAATGAGTGTATATGGAGAAATATGATGATTATTTTTACAGATGTCAATATTTCGCCGGCATCTTGAGTGGTAGTCGGATCGAAAGCGCGGGGAATGTTATTGTTATGCCACCGTAAGTATTATGTTTTTAAAAAAGGATGTCGTGCAAAGGAGGAAAAATAACTAATGTGTCTTTTGTTTTGTAGGTTCTCTCAAGAGGTATTCCTATTTGTACTTTGCTATATTTACTCGGGCATATCAGTGATACCTAGTTCAATAAATATAGTTGAATTAGTGACGCTAAGTGATATGCTACGTCTGGAGGGACTCAAAGAGGCAATAATGCTAAATCTAAAAAATAAATATTGCCATCACTTTCATAGTGTAAGTTTACTATTCAATATTTTCATTTGACCACTATGCTTCAGACATTCTTGATACTTTTAACAGCAAGTACTAAGAAAAAAATGAATGTGAATAGACTTCAACCTTCATTGGTGATTAAAAGGAGTAGGCCCATCAAGTCCCAGAAGATCTTTCTAAATTTTATAATGAGTAACGTAATAATATTTGCTGAACCTGTTATTTGCAGGCAAGATAATGTACATGCAAGACAATGTCTGCTGGGTCTGAAAGTATTTTTTAATTAATAAATGGGCAAACGAGCAACTAGTTGACCGACGGTAAGCGATCACCACCACCGATGAAGAATATCCTCAGCACCAAAGGACAGGTGCATTGTCGACCTTTAAAGAGAGAATATGCCCTCTTATATTACCCGAAGTCGATTTGTCTCGTATCTAGCCATTAAACTATGAATGCTTTTGACAATTAATGATATTTATAAACTTGTTATGTATTTTTCAGCCTTGTGATGTCTGCATAGCGGGTGTGCTAGAGAGTTTTCACCTGTCATCAATGTATTCATTGGACGATCTATATCGCAAGTGCTTAAAATGGATCACTACATATTTTCCTGTAGTGTGGCCTACAAAGGCATTTTCATCTATGAATGAATATTTAGTGGAGAAATGTGTCAGAGCACTATCGGATCACATAAAACCTGAGACTTTCCTTAATACAGTATATGGATTAGGCGTGACAAGTTAGTGTATTATTTATATTTTAGTAAGCCAGAAATTAATTCTGTTTTAAAAAAAATATCTTCAATGTGGAATCCCAGTCTTTCTATGTTATATCCCACTTTAAGATCTAATGTCGATCAGTTTAGTGACGGACTAAAGAAGGGCAATATAAGGAGTACCCGTAACAGATGAGCATGTATTCATGTATGTCAGAAAGGTGTGCCAGGAACGCGCAAGATGGAAATCTATAATCTATGCTTACCGTTCTGGGTTACAAGCCTGAGCACATGCTTATTTTATTTTATCTTTGAATATTTAGCCTTTGGTAGAAAGGAGCGGTGTGATTAAGTGACCACTATTCATGACCATCAGATTGTCAATCAAGTTACAGGTGATTTTTAATGAAGATGCTATTATTAAATATATTAATATTAAAGTTATAATTGTACCGAACTATATCATCGTTTCAATGACTTCTGCACAAATAATGCAAACAATATTATATTTATTTAAAATTTTCCAGTACAGTCCCAACAATGAAGCTTACAGAAATTATTTTTATTTTAATCATTGATAAGAAATAATGACATATCTAAATAAATTCTGTGCTTTTATTCTTTAGTGTATTCGCTGCAGAATATAAAATGGGGAAAGAGCATGGAGCGGCATTGCAATCGTGTGATGGATACTG
This sequence comes from Papilio elwesi, assembly GCA_029849275.1. Lineage (NCBI taxonomy): Eukaryota > Metazoa > Arthropoda > Insecta > Lepidoptera > Papilionidae > Papilio > Papilio elwesi. The sequence goes on from CM056717.1 coordinate 5,076,288, forward strand.
CTATTAAATATGCTGCGAAAAACCTTGAGATCGTATTGAAGGAGATAGCACCTTTAGGAGCCGATGCACACTCCTCCGCCAAACGCGCTCTAGAGAGGTGCATGAAGTGTGCTATCGACACTGCGCCGGGAGAAGAACTTTGCCGGGCATATGTTTTATTGGCAGAGCTTATAGAGGAACAAGGAGACAGCGGTGCATTATTTGAACAAAGGATGGAACCGAGATCAAATCTGTTTGTTCACGGCTGCTACTGGCAACATTGCTGTGAAATGGCTTTGGTATATGCATCGCCTAAGCTGACTCGAACTCAAGCTTACAAGGACTTGCCATACGAATTCAAAAGAAAGTTGCGTTTACTTAGTCCGAAAGACGCCCTAAGTCCCATGGCACCAGGGAGAAATAGAGACATTTATTCAAATATGAGAAATATACGACCCCAAATAGCCATTCCGCACTCGGTGACAACACTATCTAAAGTATACCCCATTAAAACGATGGACCTTAAAAAGTCGCCTACGACCAGCAGTTCGGCTGTTAGAACAACTAAAGCGCAGGAGCAGAGAACAAAGTTCAACATATTAAGGAAGAAACTCACGGAGGAACGTGATAATAACAGTACCTATAATAGAGGTGCGGTACCCCGACAAAACTTATCTATGAATAAGCGGTCCAAGTCAATGGAGACAAAACATGTGAAAACTGACAAGAATGTTGCTGCTCAAGGAGCAGTTGCGCTTATTAGCTCTTCGGGGACCTCGAGCCCCAGCTCCACAAAGGATAAATGGACGTCACGCAACAATTTGGCGGGAACATCGCGCCCAAAGACCGCAGATCCGAATCCGGGAGCAGTCAATGAGAATAATATGTACGCAACATATACAAAATCGACTCGCACAAAAAAAGAACCAGGCGATCGTAAGTCTACTTTTTCTTTAATATAAATGTGTAATATTTTAAAATGAGTTATTATTTAATTCAAAATAAAATAATAAGATATTTTGAATAGGAAAAATAGCAATATACTTTGGACTAATTGTACCACAACAAATAATAGAAAATGAAATTCGGAACTATAATTATGCTATATAACATAGTTGACAGCAATAGACTTTAAGGTGTAGCCAATAAACAATTTTACTTTAAATATTAATTTTCTTGCAGGTATAATCCCACAAACCAAGCTACCGACATATAAATATTCGTCTATGCCAAATAGACAACATGACAAAGACTTATCTGAAAATATACCGGGTTCCTCGAAACGACTTGACAACATGAAAGCTTCAGCTCCAGTACCGTCAACGATCACCGCACCAGTGCAAAAATTGCAAAGTTTGGTGAAACTGCGGCCAAATAACCAACTGTTAAAAGATAAATCTGGTTCACTGAGCATGAAACATTCTGAGACGCGCACATTTTGCACGTCACCGCTAAAATGGACATCGGCGCAGATTCAAAAGGAGGTATCTAAAGAGATGCCTGGTACATCAAACCGACTGTTATCATTAACCGTTCCAGGGCCGAAATGTGCTCATCACATGAACCAGCGCCCGGATAAGGCCGTAGTACAATACAATCGGCCTCCGGCATCTAAACCACCGGCTATATATAAGGTAAGCGGATCCCTTACTAAAGCAACTAAGTCGAGCCGGGCCAAAACAGTGACAAAAGTGACCAATGAAGAGAATGGAACATCGAAATATATGAAGCAACCAGTGAAGCCTACTAATAGACAGACCACCACTCGAGCTGAGCGACCCCTCAAGGATCGTTCACGCACTTGGTCAAAAGACGAGCCGAAAGACGACTCTGATGATCAACGCGCATTCCAAGACAAAAATTAAAGACATGCTTTAATTTTCCCTATCATATAGCTGTTTTATCTAAATATGTGTCTTTAATATGTATAATTTATAAATGTCTTAAACATATGTGTATAATCATCGGTTATTTAAATATTATACTAGATGAATAATAACAGAAATCATTCCGGGAATTTTGTTACACCATGACTTAGTGGTGATTGACTCTCTCCACGTAGCTGTTTTATCTGTGTACGTGTCTATAATATGTATAATTTACGATATATTTATAAACATATGTATAAAATCACGGATTATTGCAATATTATACTAGATGAATACTAACAGTAATCATTCCAGAAATTATATCATGACTAAATAGTAATTGACTCACCAAGTTAGCTGTTTTATCTGTGTACGTGTCTATAATATGTATTATTTACGGTAAATTTCCAAACATATGTGTATAATCATCGGTTATTTCAGTATTATACTAGATGAATACTAACGGTATGATTTAATAGTAATTGACTCACTAAATTACTGTTTTATCTGTATATAGAATAGAATAAATGTATAATTTACGTTAAATGTCTAAACACATGGTGTATAATCACCTGTTATTTTAATATTATACTAGATCAGTAATTTTCCCGTGAATTTTTTAAATCTTGACTTAATAGTAATCGACCCTCACCAAATAGCTGTTTTATCTGTATATGTGTCTGTAATATGTATAATTTACGATTAATGTCTAAACGTAATCACCGGCTATTTCAATATTATAATAGATGTACTAACAGTAATTTTTCTGTCAATTTTATTAACTCATTGCTTAATAGTAATCGATTACTCACTAAATTTAATAAATATTTGGTGTATAGTGGAACTTAGGTGTCAATATATCAAATAATGATCACTTTGATTAAAATAAATTAGACTCTCGTATGGCTTAAACATTAAACATAGAAATAATAGCTTGCTACGTTCTATCTGACTATAAACACCTACACTCATATAAAAATCTTTGTTTATTGTGTTGTTCGTTAAATAGGCAAAAACCTTTGCAATTATTATTATTAGCGCCTATTAGGACAGACGATTCGCGCGTATTGTATTTGTTATCAATGTGCATTTTAAATATTTTTTGTAAAATTGTTCAAATCTCCCCTTTATCGACAAACATTTAACAATTGTAGATATTTTTAAAGAGTTGTATGATGATGACATTATTATTTATTTATTTATGTTTATATAGTTATTAAGAATAAATTAAATTATGACTTTATTTAGGAAGGAATATTAAGGAATCATTTTAATTAGTTTTATACAGAGAGTTATTTTTATTAGTATTAAATGACATAATAATCAATGAATTAATATTCAAGGAAAAGTATTAAATATATACGACATCTTTTATAAATAAGTGAATTTTTTTTTGATCTCATTGACAAACAATTAAATAGATGAGTTGTCCGCATCAGACGTTCTTTTGACGTGAAAAATGTCTCATTCCGTTTAATAATAATAATAAATTTTTGTCGTTTGTTTGTATATTGCAATGGTAACTATGTCAAAGTATTATTTAATAATGTTGTATATGTAATGTTAAAACTTATTTGGTGCTTTGGTAATTCGGTTGTATTATTTTGGTTGTATTATCATAATATAATATTTAACAAGCGTTATATACATAATGCAGAGAATTACTGTTGTGTTAATTGTACTCCACACTTTAGTTGTTAGTCCTATCTAAGTGTGCCAGTTTTCCATTCTTCTTGCAATTAATGTTAGTTTTAGGCTAAGATCGATCGATGTCTGCATTTAAATTCTAGTCTTAGATTAAAAGCTTCATTACATTTATCCACTAAATGTTGAACAGAATATTGATGTACTTAGGAACTTCTATTTAAATAAATGTATTACTGCAAAATATATATGTATTATTTGCCAATTGTTTAAAACATTTTTTACCTATTTCATTGGCATCTTTAAGTCCTTGTTCATCAAGCAGACAAGGAATAACAGACACAAAATTGTGGCCTAAAAGATAAAAAGCGTAGTAACTATATATACACGGGTCCTTTACTTTCGTTTTAGGCTTACTACAAGTTGAACCGACGACGCTACAAAGTTTCATTAAATGGGGCGATAAGGAATATAATGCATATAGTGATAGTAATTACGAGGATTACATACGAGGAACATGTCAAAAGACATTAGATATTTGGTCATTTGACTGATACCGGACGTAGTAACGTCCCGTATCAGGTAAAGTAAATCAGAGGGGTAGGCAGAGATAATGATTTCCATTTGGCGCGATCCTGGCATACATCCAAACATCTACACATACGTGCTTGTCGGTTACGGGTACTCCTTATATCGCCCTTCTTTAGTATGTCACTAATCTGGTCGATATAAGTGGTCATTCTAATTATAATAGAACAGTCGCAAAATTAAGTAATTTATTTTTTCCGTTGAATTATTAACTATTTATTATGACTAAAGTCTTAAGAATGTTTTGAACATGAATCTCGAATAATGGTGAGTCTGCGTGATCACGTGCGATTGTTTTTTTAGTTTGGTTTAATTAGTTTGCTGAATTGAAGAGAGCAGTCGGGTGAGCTTTGAAAGTGAGGCGAAGACAGGATAGCAGCCAACCGCAGCCACTCGAGAAAATGTGCAAGCTGTGGAAAAAAATCATGAGAATCGACGAAATATATATGTAGAGCTCGAGCGTGAAGTGGGTATAAAACCAGCAGCATTGCAAACCAAAATAATTGCAATCATTCATAATCAACTGTCCCTCCATAAGCGTTGTTCAAGAAGAGTGCCACAGAAACTCAAAGATTTGCAGAAAGACCGTCGCGTGCAAATTTATTCGACGATGGCGAGAAAAAAACGTTTATGATATACTGACAGGCGACGAAATCAGCATAAAGTACACAAACAAATAGTGGCTTCATTTTTCTGCAAGTCGAGACATATTGCTACGGTGGTGACAGAAGATCAATGGACAATTAATTCAGAATGGCATGTGACAGTTTTTAACCCCAAGACGATTGTCAGCGTGCTGTGACAAGCGGCCGAAGTCAGGAATCCAGCATCGGCTCTGGGCACCACTACAACGCACAGTTCTGCCAGAACACAGAACTAACTATTTAGACGTCTCCATTCTGTGTCACCCGACAAAATTTCCCTAATCGTGGCTAGGACGACGTGATTACCTTCTTCCGAAAATTAAAAGGATAATGAATGTTTGTTACTCTTTCCCGCCAAAACTACTAAATGGATTTTAATGAAACTACAGTAATATAGCTTATCTATAAAGAAAACAATATCTTTATAAATAAGTAAAGTTTATACACAAGTATTGTCCAAAATAGAACGATAAGTGTCAAGTAAGGAAGAAGAAATTTGAAAATATACCATTTTACCATTTTTTATTATTATTAATCTCAACAAAGCCTATAGATGGAAATATTGAGAAACTGTGGCACATTTAATGAAAGACAATATTTTAAAAAAAGATTTTATTATTATTCGAAAATACAAATATTACAAAACATGCAACATTGACCTTCAAACAATCAACATGATTTATAAATTTAACTATAAAAAAATATATATTCTCCCGAGGTATTGTTTATGATACATAGTTCACAATATTATCTTAGTTATTTAGTGGTAAGGGTAGGGTAAAAACTTTAATCATATAGTTAGGGTTGTGTTAAAAAAATCAAGGGTTATTTTATTATGCATTGGTTTGCTTGGCAGCGGTTAAGAGTTCCCTGGAAATGATAAGTCTCTGGATTTGCGAAGTGCCTTCGTAGATCTGGTAGATTTTGGCGTCTCTCATGAGCTTTTCTACGGGATATTCTGTGTTGAATCCGTTACCGCCAAATATCTGGACGGCGTCAGAAGCCGCTTTGTTCGCGATCTCTGAAGCGTGGCATTTGGCCACTGATGCCATCACCGTGTTCTTTTGACCTGCGTGACAAATATTTTTAAGAATAGTTTTTGTTGTTAACTTTAAAAACATCGTTAAATGATACGTTCTCTTTGGTAAGTTGGTTATCGAATCAGTGGACAATAAAACTCTAAGGATTTCTTGCAAAACCTACAGCGAATCATATGAATGTTAGATATAAATAATGCTTAAGTTAATTAACATAATAATACTCGAAAATAAATGACGCATAGGTATAGAAATAAAGAATGAATTGTAAATTAACAAGTTGAGAATGTGTTAAATAAATTTATAGTACATACCGTGATCGACCATCCAAGCGGCTCGTTGCCAGGCCAAGCGGGCGGTCTCCACGCCGATCGCCATGTCAGCTAAGATGAACGCAACTCCCTGGTGGTGGGCTATTGGAACGCCGAATGTCTTCCGCTCTAATGAATAGCGCGTCGCTTCGTCTAGTGCGCGCTGTGCGAGTCCCGTCGCTCCCGCTGCCACCTGGTACAATACACAAACAATAACATTACAAATAAAATCACTTTAAAACAAAAAAAAAAGGTAGACACATTAAACTAATATAGTTAGACGTTACAAAGGATTTAAATCTTATCTTATTTCAATTTTAAAATAAATGTAATTAAACTAAAGTAATACGTTAGGGGTATTAGTCTAATGAACTAATTATTGTTGATTTACTAACCGGTGGGCGTGTTTTATCAAAGGCGCCCATAGCAATCTTGAAGCCAGCGCCTTCACCGATGAGAACGTTCTCCTTTGGAATGCGGACATCTTCGAAGGTGATGCCGCGAGTGTCGGATGCGCGCTGACCCATGTTTTGCTCCTGTTAACAATGAACAAATAGCAACTGTAACAACACTATAATAGGAAAGTAAACTGATTAACTAATAGTATTCACCCCTTTTTATTTATTTTTTTATATATCTTGAATTACCAAAAGAAGAAACGCATGCCTCAATACTGGGCTACATTTCTAGGCTTAATTGTAAGAGAATAATAATAGTATTTGATAAAACGTGGTATTTGCAATGTTTTGAAGTTAATGGCATAGCAGATTGTGTCATCATCCAGACACAAAATACGAGGATGTTTATTCAGGTATGTTCTTGGATATATTAGATTTCTATTTCTACTTCTTATTGCACTAAAGAAATGTGTTATGTTACCTTGCGTCCAGGTGAGACTCCGGCCCACTCCCTTTCTACAATGAAGCCGGTGAAAGCTTTGCTCGCTGGGCACTTCGGGTCTGGATTGGTTCTAGCCAGAACGAAATACCTGTGTAATAGAATTATATAAATATTAGTTCGGAAACGCAACACTTTATTTGATCTCACTTTAATACACCAATGGATGAAGGAAGAAAAAATTTTATGGTACAAGATGACAAACACGCTTCCTCTAACCACAAGACCAAAAAATCCAGTAAAGTCACGGGTGCTTTGCTATCCTCCGTATAGGAAAGAGAGGGAGAAGGAAGCTGAAGAGAAATCACGGATGGTGCCAAGTAATGGAAATCAATAATTAACATACCAGTTAGCGACACCGCCGTTAGTAATCCACATCTTCTGTCCGTTGAGGATCCACTCGTCGCCCTTCTTCTCGGCGCGCGTCTTGATGCCAGCAACATCGGAACCCGCGCCAGGCTCAGTCACGCAGTACGCCTGTATTGATATATGTCATTGTTTTCGAAACTTTTTAACTACAGTTTCTAAAGACACGGACAAAACGAACAAACCGTTTGTGGTTGAAGGAGGCCACTGAATAAGGGTGGCCAAAGCTTTATTGTTGTGGCGATTCATGGAGGAAGCCAACGTCCAGTAATGACGATAAAATGAATATTATTGAAATAGTACATACATAGTACATTTCTAACAGCGACTACTCCCATCTTACACAGAATCGAGCAGACATCTATTCTTGCAAGCCATAAAATTTAAATAGACAATAAGGCATGGCGCCACAATAAATAAGGAACTTACAGCAACTAAGGGCTCCTCGATTAGCCTTCCAAGATATTTCTTTTGCTGTTCTTTATTGCCGGCGATGATAACAGGAGTTTGCTGAAAAATATTCATAGATAACTTTACTTCTTGTTGTGGTACACCGCCAGTGGATACTTGTATTCCAAGTTCATATAATGATGGTCGAATCGGTCGAATTGTTAATATCATATATAATACGAGATTATTAAAATTACATTCGTAGCTAAGTGGTAGAGACAACATTCATCATCACATTAACATTTTATATGTGTAAGACTTTGAAATAGAAGATAAAAATCAAATTATTTATGATTCTTACAGGTTAAATAAATAGAACATAAATTAGTTATTACAATTAGTGAGCGTTATTCAATAAGTCTAACTAGGGAATTCATTATAAATTATTGGTTATCCTTTACTCTATGGCCGCCTTCAAACCAAACGTATTATCAGCCGGCGACAGTGAGTTAACTCATTGTAAGCTTTTTTTGTTAGCGACTACGCTCAGCGTAATTGCGTAAAAACAGCTTCATTGAAAAAAAAACATAAACTGCGTACAGAAAACATTCGGCGTTTGGTTTGAACACGGACTACATATACAATATGTTAAATTAATATACGCACACACAATAAGTAGGTTAGTATCTTCATGCAAAAACAAACATCACTTTGCACGAAAGAGCTGCAAAATTCATACAAAACAATCTTATATCAACATAACACAGACAAACTGAAGAAACGTGTATAAAATCAACAATAACATGCAACGAAGTTAACTGACAAAAGTATTGATTAACCAAGTGCAAAACGGATTAGGTTCAGGTGCATTTTTATAATGTGGTACAAAGATACATTCGCGTCATGCAACTCACTCCTAGACCGCTAGCTTCCATAGCGGTCATAATTCCAGTGCATCCATACGCCAATTCTTCAGCAACCATACACCCCTCAAAGACACCCAGATCCAAGCCACCTGTAAGTTTTGTGAGAAGATCCTCTAGACTAGGGTTGCCAACTACAATTTTCAATAAACTAGGATCTGCAGTTGGAAAAACCAGAACTCTGCGTTTTAAAAACAAGGCTCAGTAACAGAGCAAAATATTTCAATTCATTTTTAGAAAAATTAGTTTGAAACCAGTCAAATGAAATTTAAGTAAGAATAGACATCAAACTTTAAAAAAAAAATATATATATTTGTTTAAAGTCGAGTATTAAAATATAAAACAAACCCTTTGTAGCAAATTCTTTTCAAAAACAATTACCTGATGTTAGTAGAGTACACACGACTCATTCGTTTCTGTGCACTTGCACTAATTTTAGTTGGCTATAACATTTATGTAAAAACCAGTTACTTTTTTCATTCTTATCTAATGTTATTACTATTTGTAATGATCGAGATGATACCAGACCCTTATGGCGAAGTTTTATATGCACTTTTTCATCGCTTCCCATACATTAAATTAATATTTTATTAATGGATAACCTTAATTCGACCGAAATCATTGTTAAGTTTACTGAACTCCATGCTGCCGATAGACCATTATCATTTTTAACCGACTTCAAAAAGGAGGAAATCAATTAGACGCGTTTTTTTATGTATGTTACCTCATAACTTCGCTCCTGGTGAACCGATTTTGATAATTCTTTTTTCGTTCGTTGCTACCCGATTGGTCCCATTTTTTTAGTCAAAATCCGACTGGTATTTTTGTAATATAGACAAGTTAATAAAGCGTAATATGAAAAAGTGTAAATTTACTTTCTTGGCGTACGTAGGCTAACCTATAGGACTTACATTAAAATGACGTATGAAATAATTGTAGCTGACTGCAAAAATAAATATGATTAAGAATTGATTCTTATGTTTATTTGCGTAAAATTATTTTATACTTTTTAGTGCATTATTTGTTATTGAATAGTTATTTGAAGTCGGTTTTGTTTTTGTTAAAAAAAATTATATTAGATTTTTCTGTTAAATTCTCAAATTTTATTTTTAGAGTGCCGTTTTTTTTCAATGAACGTTACCTTTCAGTGAGATGATGCTAAGTAACATTATTCGAATACTAAATCTTTCCAAAAAATCACGACCGACGAGAACGAACAGTGAAGCTCAGCTTGTAGGTATATTTCAGTGTATATATATATATTACTGTATAATTAATTTTAGATTGCAGTTTAAGAAAAAAATATAACTCTAAAATAAGAGCTCAAAGAGCATCCTAAATACTTCTTCAAAGGAACCTAAATAATAAATTTATAACAAAGAGCAAAACGAAATAAGTTAAGTAAATCGCGTAAAATAAATAAACCAGCCCATTTCTATAAAAGATACGAATAATTTCCTGTGTTTTAAGCAAAGTAATAAAGTGCTAGAAATGTTAAGTACCTAAAAACCAAACGTATACATGGCGAGACGATTACAAAAAAATCAAGTTTCCAAAACGAAATGAATATAGCTTTTTAGAAACGTTTGTTCTTCGTGAGAAAACCTTGTGAGACAACACAATTGTAAGAAACTTATTTGGCTTTATAATAATTCTGTTATAATTCGCGTTTAATACGTACAGCATTTATTTCAAACATATAAGCCAGATTAGCATATGCATTACAATGAATCAGATTATGAAACCAATTGTAACGTCGAGATGCGATCCTTCCAGAATGTATGTTAGGCATGACTTTGAATGATAGGATTCAAAATAGCTATAAAAGTGTAGCTTAAAAGTGGATGTCATGACTATAATTTGTAAAGTTATACCTACGGTGGTTCGGGCATATCAAAAGGACGAGCGAAAAGAGTATATAATAAGACAAACTTTGAAGAAGTGAATGGCAGTGTTGGAAAGGGACATCGAAGGAGAACTTATATCGATCAGATTATTGTCTTAATAAAGAAGAGAGAGAGGAAATAAGGAGTACCCGCCACCGATAAGGATGTATCTATACACAATGGATGTATGAGAAGCGAGAGGAGTTCCAAGATCACGTCAAATAAAAATCTGTGATATCTTCCTATCGCTCTGGGTGACGGGCGTCACACATATTTGTGAAAGAACAGAATATGTCAACAAAGAGGTGTCTGACGATATACTCTGATGAGTTGGTATTATTAATAATTCCTAATCAATTATTATAGGAGTTAATTTAGACTTGACTTAGAGCCTGTACGAACTGAATAGACGGGTACGCGCCCTCAAAAATATGTATGCAAAATTTTCAATTTACACAGAAGCCTGTTTATCCCATTTTACATACAGCGGCAATACAACAAATGTTGTTAATATTTTGTTCTATTTATATGGACTCACTCCAAGACCAGTTCCTCCAATCGCGGTGGTAATGCCAGTGCAGCCGAACGCAAACTCTTCAGCGGTAAGGCATTCTTCAAATACACCAAAGTTTCCCATACCCCCTGGAATTTACCCATTAACGAAACAAATTTAAATATATATCACAAAATGAATACACCCTATTTCATCTGGAGTAGAAATTTATGTACACATACAGCATAACTATCTCATTAAACGATTACGGAAAGTAGCTAACTCTTCAGAATATTTTGCTTGGTATTGTGATCAGATACTAATTTCTTATCCTATCCTATTATTTAATTTCTTCTGCCAAATTGGAATCAGAAGCAAATGTATACGCCAAATACATATTAGATGGCACCTTCTAAAGCTATCATCACCAGCATGTATCAGACCACTGTTGGACTCAGGCCTTCCTCAACGCCTTCCACAGTCCTGCGTCCTGGTACAAGGTCATCGATACGCATCTTAAAGAATACGTCCCACGCTTCTGGTCGCTTCGCCTTTGAAAGTTTCATTCCAAGGTTTTCCTAATCTGACGTCGCTACCTCGACAGATGTAGACTATATGATATATGTATATAAGCGTAAAAGTAATGGCATCTGTTCATGTATTTCTACATAGTTGATTCAGTACAATGATTTTGTAAAAGTTTTTTTTTAAACTAAAATTTAAATTCAAACTACAAATTTGTCTATTTTTTCGTAAACGCGGCGAATATATTATTCGATGTTTGTTACTGATTCAATAATTTTGATGGATACTAGCTAACTAACTTTTTTTAAGTTTCCCGCTTCTTATAAATGGCTTGAAACGGTCGTATGCATATTTTCGGCCAGTGATATCAATATATATGTAGAAAACGGTTACTTATCAAACAGCCCTCGTAATTAAAGAAGGTATTTTTAATGTATTAATTTAAAAAGCTACGATTGTGACAGTTTTTTGAGAAATATCATATTATTAATTAATTTAGTAGATAGATGTATATAATATTGATAAAGATTGCAACTTCCAAAAAAGAGTACGAGAGTGTACTGTCTTTTCTCCTTACTATTAAAAATACGTAAAAATATAATGCTCATGCGACCGCAAAACCGTTCCAATAGATCAAGAAGATAAAATAATTAAGACACAACTGGCACAACAACCACAAGCATTAATTCCATAAGAAAATTAATGGGAGTTTATATAAAATTATATAAAACTTTCTACGCTCACTCCAATATCGCTGATGTATATAGCTGCCATAATCCCTGAGCATCCATATCCTGACGCATCGCAAATAATACATGACTCGAACACTCCTAAACCCAAACCCCCTGCAAATATTTTATTGTAAAATTTTATAACTGCTGATTTACTTCTTCGGCCATACACACACAACTACACACGCACCTCGTTAAAATTAAACATTATTTTGTGATATATTAATAATTAAAAAAGAAAACTCCTGAGGAGGCATCAGGCAGGCGGCCGGCCGTATAAACTGTACGCAAAACGGTCATACTATGCCGACCCCTCATAACGTGGAAAAAGGGCAGAGAGATGATTTAAAAAAGAAACTAAAGTAAAAATCCAAAGTACCTAGATTATTTGAGTCTTATAATCCTTAAATTAATAACGTGATGTTTGTTATAATGGAAATCAATAGCCTTATACGTAACAAAAATGACATTAAAAAAACATTACCGCAATCCTCCGGGATGTGTCCATTCATAAGGCCAAGCTCCCACGCCTTCTTGACGATCGGCCAAGGATATTCACCGGTCTTGTCATAATGAGCGGCTGTCGGTACGATTTCTTCCCTGGTGAACTTACGGGCGAGATCCTGAAGCGCCTTTTGCTCATCGTTTAGTTCTGTGAATTTTTATTTATTTATTATATTCTGTATTAATTTTTAAGCCATTATTTATTTTTTTCGTCATTAGTTAATGATAACTAATGACGTCATTTTTAATGTGCGCGTTATGATAACTTAGAAGTTCTTGACTCAATAAATTAAGCTAAATTTTTATTGTAAGTATATGTACGTAACTAAGTATTGTATTTTAATGAAAGATCATTAACAAAAATTCCGTACGTGGAAAAAAATTATACCCGTAAATAAATAAAATTCTAATGATCGAATTAAAATTCAAAACGTAAAAAATCCACGACTTGCGTCACTTGGGTGTAATGTATGCTTAAGATATAACACACGCTTCAAGGTGGTTTTGGTACATTATTTAGGGTTACAGAGAGATATACAGAGATGTATGTAAAATTGGAAAGTTTAGGTCCACATTTCGCGCGACTGCTTCGCGACTATTTTGATCAATTGTGAGCAATGAGACATAAAGGATGTCACTTCTGTAGTATATTCAACCATATACAATCAGTATCCCCTTATAATAATAAAATCTAGATGTATAAGACGTAGAAATTATATATCTGGGCATATTAAGAAAGATTAAAACACGATACCTTTAAATTACCTTTAAATTAAGAAAAGTACATAGTGACCTTCCTTTGTTTTTGAAAATCACACAGCGTATAGTTATTTGTTTGTAAGACTGTTCATAAAAAGATAATAAAAGTGTAACAATTAAGTTTTATTTCTGTCTGATTGTAATGTGTAACACGTTAAAACGTAAGAAGTTGGATATACGGTAATAATGAAACACATAAATTTTGAGGCATTTTGTATTCTTTGGCTTTTAATGTATCTTTCCATTACGTATTAAATTAATTTAAAATCCCAATCACTTTAATATTGGCCTCCAGGATTAATCCTAAAAATATCATTTATAATGTACAGCAATATAAGAATGAGTAATTTTAATCAAAAAGTAGGTATTCAAGGTCATTTATTTTATATGATTATCTGTATCAATTCTGGTTTATACTATAAATCTATTCTTTAACTGTATGTATAATCTGTTGTTACTTTGATAACAGTATTAAGTACACATGATTGAAATATGTGTAAGGCTTTTTATCAGTGAGATAAGAATTCCAATCCTTCTTAAACTATAGGTGAACTAATTTAGAACTCTCTATTCCAATCTATTTAATCAACAGCACAGCATACACATATTTGGGGATAGTTAAATAAAAGTATAAACTAAAACACAGGGAAATTTCAGATTTCATTTCCTTAATAACATTACCTTTTTTAGTTGTTTTAGCATTGTACAAAAAATTGCATAGCTACTTGAAATCATCCCACTATAATGCAACATAGCAATGGTAGCTACTTTTTTAAAGTGTATTATGTAGGTACCCAAGTATCCCAACATTTAATTTATCCACTACAGTAACATCAACATAATGAATCACGCTGCCAGGAACTCCACATAGATCAGAGTAGTTACCCTCATCTAGTGGACTCCCACAATTTTGATCACATTATTGATCTGTCATATTCTTATAGACACTGGATTTTGAATTATAAATTACAATTTTCTACAACCTACTACAGTAAATAAAATTTTTGTAACAAAGTACAGGTGGGCTCTTGCCCGCCTATTCACCTGTAGTTAGCCCACATTTTACAATATTTGGCATGATATGGATCAGTGATGTCATGCAGTCTTACAAGTGGCAATACAGAGGCTCAAGGTTGCTCAAAGGGCAAGATTAAAATGTTAGCATTTTACTTCATAAACAGTATAAAATAATATAACCAAAGAACAGTCTAGGTAATTTTACACAGTTTAGGCTAAGTGGAAAGTAATTAACTCCTATATATTTTAAAATAATGATGTGATAATATAAAACAAGAAACATTACATACCAAAACAAAAGCCTGTGGTAGGAATAGGTTTCGTTGAAGCAACAGCTGCAGTTGTAGACAGTTTCCTGTATATGGGACGTGTGGCACGTACAACCTAAAGGAAATAGATATTGACAGAATATTTATTATTTCTTCATCTCTCAATATTGCAGGATAAAATATTGTTCAGATAACAATAAAAATAAATGTGTGAAGATTTGATTGCCCAGTAGTAAAAAGGTACTGTGAAATTAGCAACCATGTGTGAAAATAATTTTAAAATCCTTTAGATATAACACTAGTTTTAATAGCAAGAGTTCATTACATGTGGGTGACAGAGGGCCAATCTTCATGACATTCAATAAGGAGACCTACATCCAGTGGTGGAAGAATATTTGCTGGAACAGCAAACTATCATGAAATGCAATTGCTTGATGGTACTTAAATTTGAACTATCACTTAAATTATTTTAGAAGCAAATCAGAAAACAATACAATACATTATTGTACTTTAAAGCTTACAGGTGGAAGTAAAAAACTAAAAAAATGCAAATTTGACTACAGCCACCTTTACCTCTCAGAGATCCTGCATGAAATTGTGGTATTTGTGTTTTATCTGGTGAGTTCTAGTAACTCCAAGTGTGTTCCTTACCTCTTCTTTCTGCATAAAGGCTGCTAAATGGACTTGCAATTCTGGTTGTCGGGATATACATTACCATAATGTGAAGTGTTGGTCAGTGAAATTGAGATGATGCTCTACCTGATTTGAACGTCAACTAAACTCACATAATATCCGTCTATATAACTGCATTTTATTTTATTTTTAATGGACTGATTAGAGAAAGAAGGGATATATGAAAACAAAACTTTAAAATGTTGTTTTATTACTTACTTGTGATATTGGATTCATTTTATTATTTTTTTAATTATATGTAGTACTTTAAAAACTATTAAGGCTCAAAGTCTTTGGACTTTGAACTGTAGACTACGAATAACACTACAAGTAACGATAATCACTCTATTGAGCAACGAGAAAGTGGCACAAAGGCACAGATCTCACAGCACAGTGGCAAGTGGTAATGAATGAAGCAAGCACGAGTGGCACAACAATTCTTTTTAGTGGCAAGCAAAACAAGTGCCAAAGAGTATAATATCAAATAAAGTGACCAAAGAATATGCGTAATAGAAGTGGAACTTTGCTTTTTTGAAAGTAATTTAGTACAATTTGAGGTTAACGCCTGCGGCCTGAGCTTGTCCATTTGACCAACCGTTGACCTCTAAACCAAAACTAGTAATGAGATGCGTTTTCATCGATATAGAAAATAGATTGAAAATAAAAATACAATGATTTAAATGGGATCATTCATAAATGTCAGCATAATCGGAGTATTTAAAGTTTTGACCGATTGAAAGTCGGTTAAAAAACTAGTACTTATCTCACTTCATGAAGTAAATTTCGGCAGGGTTACATTAATTAATTTTGCAAAGAGTGTGTAAAAGTAGTCATTTTCGATGGACTTGAAGAAGAATATATTTTTATGTTTTTACAGTTCTCTGTTTTTGCATAATATCAAAATTGGTATGACACTATGAATGAGTTCATCAAACCATGACACGAGATAGCTTCCTATAGAATTTGCTGTGAAAATAACCTTCCCCACTACATTAATCAATTAGTCAAGGACAGTAGAAATCTTCTTTGGCAGTAGCACCGTTGATAATAATGGTATAATACGATATCTTATAACATTATCTTTAGCTTAGTCTATCCATCCTCGTAGGTAGATAAAATAGCCATGACTCTGAGTTACATATTATTATTTTTGCATCTACGGGCTCTGTATAGTCTTTGGTTCTATGGTGAAGTCAGTCAAATTGTTTAAAATAGCGTCCGAAGATATTTGCAACTAATGTAAATCGAATTTAAAATCAATTTAAATGTAGAAGGAGAGAGTAAAGGTGAAATGTGATTTCGTGTCGTGGCAGTGATGTAGTTCCTTTTAATGACTAGAAACTAGTCACTAAATGTGAAAGAGATATTGAGTACCAGCGGTTAGTTTAACAAGTGTGGATTGCGGGTATCTCGGAATGTGGCATAATCAGGCTGTGTTATGAATGAGGAAGCACTTTTGTCACGAGCTTCCGAGGAGCGGGAGCTCATCTTCGAGCGATATGAGAGGGGACGAGAAAATCTCGTCGGTGAAATAGACCCCTGGGAGGATCCCGAATTCGAAGAATATCATAAAACTGATAGGTATGTCTTTTTTGTATCTTTATTGATTAAAGTCTTATGTACATATATTTAAAGAATATGTCTAAACAGTCTATTGCCGCATATCACTATGTTAAATAGAATATGAATATGAATATGTTTAGCATTTTGGTTACAGAACATTGTCTATCATAAAAAGTAAAAAATAACCTATCAAATAGGAACTTATTAGTTTTATATAACATGAGTATGTGCAAAGAACTAACAACATACAATATGCGATGCCTGTAAATGCCTTTCTATTAAAATTGTGGCATGTTAAGTGAAAGCTTCTCTAATTTGTAACCAAACAGTGTCAGTGTAGCGGTGCATTTTACTTTCGACTTATACTTTTAAGTGCATTGATTTTTACCAAGCAATTAAAAATAAAAAGCAAATGTATACAGACTATAGCCATAATATTGTACTAGTATAATAGAAATATTGACATCACAGATAAAATCTATCCCCTTTTTGATTGGATGATTAAATCCTAATATTACTGTTGTCATTCAATTGTCCTATACTATCCACTTTAAATCAACTGGGCAAATTAGCATTTCCTTCTTTCATGCTTTTCTGTCAAAATTCATCTCAGTACTCATTCTCTTGTTTATGTTCTTAGGCCAGCTCTACCAACATATCCTTCCATGTCCATATCTATCATCATATACTTCATTCTTCCTCCTCATAGCGTACCCATACCATGTTAACCTTTTGCCCCTAAATTTATCTTTCACTTATTGCTACTTTTGAGCTTGCCCTAAAATACTTGTTGATTACTTTATCATCTGTGTTGTCCTCACACATTCTTCCATCTCAACATTCTCATTTCTACTGTATGCACTCTCTTTCCATTCATCCCTTTAACTGCTCAACACTATGTATGTATGTTTGTATGTAAGTATGTATGTTCATTCCATTGTGATTTTCTCATGCAAATTAACCTATGAACTAGTTTACAACTAACTACTTAACTAAGTAGTTTACAGTACCAAATATATGGTATATATAAATATGTATGTATATTTTGTATAATAGAGTGTATTATATAATGCTAAACTGATGAAAAGTCTGCCACTGTCTCTTACACTTAACTTTCATGAATCAAATTTAGACCCTAATCTAGGAACTTTTAGATATAGAATTTTGCCATACACATACTTATAATTCTAATGTATGACATCACATGTAAACTTGTTTCATATATTCCCACATTATGTTGATAATAATGTTAGTACATATGAATACTACACTGATAATAATGTTGAGATAAAATTATTTAATTCAATAATTTAAGAGAGAATAATACACAAAATAGCTGTTGTAGTGTTGAGTTTAGTATAGCAGATTGAAAATGGTAAAAAATTCTGTAGATTTAAATAAATTTGTGAAAAAATCTGTAATAACGTGTTAATATTTCCAGATATGGCTTTATACATGATGAGCGTTTGCCCCAAAAAACGGCACCACAAAAAGTTAATGCTGAAGTGGAGAGAGAGAAAAAGTGGATCAAGATGCTCTCTCACTGGGACTCTCCATCAACAAAAGAAAAATTACATAGGAGAATATATAAAGGCATTCCATTATCATTACGAATGAATGTATGGAGCAAATTATTGGATATCAATAGAATTAAGGCAGAAAATGTTGGTAAATATCAAAAAATGCTAAAATTAGCCAAGGCATGGTCAACAGATGTTAGACAAATTGACTCTGATGTAAATAGACAATTTCGGGAACATCAATTTTACAGAGAAAGATATTCAGAAAAGCAATGCTCTTTGTTTAATGTGCTTTGTGCATACAGCATATTTAATTCAGAAGTTGGTTACTGCCAAGGTATGTCTGGATTGGCTGGAGTTTTATTAATGTATATGGATGAAGAAGATGCATTTTGGGCACTTGCAGTACTCTTAACTGACAAGAGGTATGCTATGCATGGCCTTTACATTGAAGGTTTTCCTAAGTTAACCAGATTTTTGGAACACCATGACAAGATCCTTACGAAATTTATGCCAAAATTGAAACAACACTTTGATAAGTTTGGCTTGGATGCAATACTTTACTCTCTCAAATGGTTCTTTGTATGTTTCGTGGAGCGAGTACCGTTTAGCTTATGTTTGAGAGTTTGGGATATTTATTTACTTGATGGTGAAAGAGTGATAACAGCAATGGCTTATACAATATTGAAACTGCATAAAAAGACAATAATGAAGTTAAATGACATGGATTTAATTGTTAATTACATTCAGGTATGTCAATCATTTCAATTTGTTTGTCAATTAGGTTGTACATTATTAAATGTAACTAATACACATTTATTGTCAGGTGAAGTTGCACAAAGATTTTGGCTTTGAAGATGATGTTGTGATATATCACTTGGAGCGATCTATGGAAGAATTAAAGCGGGCTAAACTGGATTATCCTGGACAGCCTCCTCCTAGTGAATTGCCAAAGCGATCTCTCGGTATGTTTGTGGAGCCAGACAAGAAGTCTAAAATTGGGCAGCGTGCTGAAATTTTTTCCGAGAGAGAGAAGCAAGCTCGAGCAGCGGTCATCTCTAGGTGAGTTTAATTTTACCAATCTATTTAAATGTAGTATATAGTAAATGGCATTATTTTATTTCAATTATTACATATATTATATATATTACAGACGTGAAAAAGCAGAATTGGAATTGCAAGTATTGCGAGCATCGCAGAGTGACACAGTGTCAGGTAATTTGGAGTCATATGCCACACCTAGCACCTCCGATGATAGCCTTGTTTCGTATAATGTCACGCATCTATGAGATGTCCTCTTAGGATAACACATTTGCTTACATTGATTATTTTTCTATGATTGTGATTAAAGTTTAGATTTACAAGTCACTGTATGTTATATTGTGTTCCTTTTTTTTGTTTATTCTGAATTCTATAACTATTACAAAGTCTTTTCTAAATACCATGAGGGGTATATGTATTTGCTTTGGGTGCAGTACATGTAGCCATATTAGTAATAAATATAATTTTTATTCTAACAATTATTTTGAAACATAAATTGTGGTTATCTAGAATTATTTTCTCTTTCTAAAAGAAGTAAAACAATGCAAAATTATTTGTAAGTACCAAAATGGAGCAAGTGTTATATCATAGAGAGGACATTTCGAAATCGAGGTTGAAAAAAATTGGCGTTTTTACATCTTGTTTACAAGAAAAATTTTTGGAGGTAGAGGGAGACCTTCTGAAAACTTTTCTAAAGCAAGTATTGGAAGTGTTTCATTCCCCAATGCATGACTGAATCAAGCTTCTTAAATTAAACTATCGTTCTTACTTTTGGTAAATGTTACATGTTAGTTATGCTTGAAAATGTACTGTACATTGAGTTATTGCATTATTTGATTTAAGAAGCTTTGTTGTCAATATTTGTTCAATATGATTGTTGACATGTTTTTTTTTCTATTGACTATTTTGCATTTTAGTATTATACAATAGATGTAATGTTTGTTGTCAGAAGTTGGCTTTTAGATTTTATGTTTTGAAGTAAGTGTCTTTTTCAGTTTTTATAATTACTTAATGTAGTTAAATTTAATTATTTTTTTTGTGATTAACTACAAGTACAAATATTGATGTAAATATTTATATATGACAATCAAATTCAGAGGACAATTATCCATAGTTAAAATGTGCTAGAAAATGCCCATTCGTTTTAAAAAATATTCAATCAATTTTAGGTATAGTTTCTTTTATTTTTAGAAATCCTCCCCTACATAAATTATGTTGTTTAGTTATTATTCACAGAGCTAATTTACTATTAAAATATCAAAACAGTGCATATATTTTTATTCCCCTAGTTGATTTCAAAACACAAATCTGCTCATGAATTTTGTTGGGCACACAAATTTATTATAAATGAATAATTTACAATAAATTTGTGTTTCGAAATAAAACAACATATTTCTTCATTACAAATTTCTTTTTTTATAAAATATTGGAAAAAGTTGTTTATTTTTGGAATTAAAAGTTCAAAAGGAACTTTGGCCATTTTTGCTTTATGTTAAAGTGTCGATTGTGCAATTAAATATCTATACTATTATTACCAATTGCTTGGTTATGATACTTAACATTTACATATCTTTCATTATCTTTTCAATTAATTATTATTCTTAATCTACAAAAAATAATTTAAATTAAAATAGTTTAGCCAAAACTGTATAAAAATGTAAATAAATTAATAAAATTTCTTCGTAACTCAATGATGTACGAGTTGGTATATTGTGAAATTGGCTTTAGGATAAATAACAAATCCTTGCATCTGTGATTTTTATGTTAACTTACGGTATATTTCTGTAGAGTTATGTGTTAACATTTATGCTAAGGCTGATTCTTAGCATCACTGAATGCAAAATTCTTTATTATGATCATTTTACTATTATTTATCAATGTCATTTCTGTTGTGTTCATAGTTTGTGTTGCAGCATGGTTTTACAGTGGTGGGTTTATGTCATTAAATCACAAATTTGCATTTAACACACATTATTTTAAAAAAATCTTGAGATTATTGGAGTATTATCCTGGTAAATTTTCCTAAAGTTGTAAACAAAAAAGACTTATAAGTATGAAACTAGGGAAACACTCCAGTGATCTCAAGAAGCAAGCTGCTTTTGCATCATTCAATGGACAATCTTTATACATCTTAAACATAACGATCGATAATTTGTATGATACAAATTCTAAATGTGATCAGAAAGTCATGTTAGTAATATGTTTTAACACTAAATAATGAAAAACACTTTAACCTCATTCTAACTATCTCATTAATTCACCATTTACAAATCTCCCATCACTTAATGACCTGAGAACTCTTTTGGTATCCAATTTATCACATAAACCCATCTCTGACCTTATGTGTCATTGTATTGCATAAATTGAATTATTAATTGGTAGATATTTATTTTGATTTCATTAGAATTAAGAATCAGAATCGGTCATATCACGTTTAATACAGTATGTTAATAATAAAATAAATATCAAGAATCCTTAAATTCTAGTCTTATTTATTTTAGTCGACACTTTAATTAGATACCCATTTTGACATTAAATGTTTAAATTATCATTAATAATTGAATGAGTATTATTTTTAATTTTAGTTTTGCCGCCTGTTGTGATATAAGGGACACCAGTAGAATCATTCTATACAGATATCAGTTTCTTGACTTTTTAGGTATGTTACAGATTTAATGTAGATCATATGAAACACCTTTATTATTAATTAACCTTTGAATAATTAATAATACTTAGAGCCCATAAAATGATTGCACGTTTATTTGACAAGTATTTGCCATTGTAATAGATATATACCATTTTTTTGTTTTCTATATTGAGATACCATTAACTATAAAGTACAGATAGTACATGAATTTTGTCTATAGAGTAATTCATTAAAATAGTTAACGTTTTGTTTTAAAATTCGCGTTAATTTCTATATTTACTTTAATGGTTACTGAATAAATCTTTACTTCAGACAAAAACATTGCGTGTGGCGCTCCACTCCGTACTTCCCAAGCCTCCATGGACATCCATTTGGTGTCTCCTACCTTCAGTCCCACTCTCAAGAACGTTATTAAATCGAGAAGTTATCTTATCAAAAATGAGAGAATTTCAAGCCCAGTGCACAAGAAAAGAATGATTAAAAAATGATATGTTACTTAATTGTAATAATAAGGAATAAACTTAGATTATTTTAATTTGATTTATTTCTATAGTTTGATTTGCATGTGAGCTTTTTGCTATTATATGTTTGCTTTATCCCCATTTACGCATTTGCGTCAAATGCAGTTGAGAAGTACTAAAGGTAAGTGGTATTTCCCTTGCATTTCTCACATCATTACACTAAATGTTGTTATCATAGTCTGTTTTTAAACAAATTCTGATTTTAAGTATAGGGCGGCGGTAGCACTTTCTTATACGCACTATGATATCTATCTTCTTAAAGTTCCGTCTAGCGGATGTTTACAGTCGGTTAAGCGTGCTGTTACTCTATCTTTTGTTAGGCGGAACAGTCGTGATCTGAAGCAGCCGTGATTTTGCTTCTACGACTAACTATATCTACCTATATTAATAATGTAAAGATAAAATATTTTGTTTCATATGTCAAATAAATTAAATAAAACTACATAACCCATTTTAAAAACTTTTCAACACTAGAAAGTTATTCTGATAGAAATGGGTAACATGTGCTATATATTTTTGATGATGGTTATTCGGTGTTAGCTAGTAATTAATCTATTTATCGCTACTAGCTGTAAAAAAAAAAAAAAAACGTTTTACAGCCCTCGTATCTTTAACATCCCTACAACCATCCACATGCAACCACCACCTACCACAATCACAATTGCTCTGTGGCGTGTAGTTTTGGCTAAAATATAGGGATGGGATAAAGTATCGTGAATGGGTATAAAATAGTGATTATAGCACCATTGTGAACGGTTCGCAGATTTTTTTCATTCTTATAATTTGATGTTGAAAGATAACATAACATATAAACAAAAATGATTATTAAACATACATGTAAAAACAATAATTACAATATTTGCAACAAATGTGTCGTAACTGTAAAACAAAATTCCTAATCTCTGCCTACATATCTGGGTTGTTCAGGCTTCGTTTCCTGCTCTACTGTATGACTGAACTTCTACTACAACCGATAGCTCAGTGCGCGAACTCAGGACGATCTCATTAAATTTTAATCCAACAATGATATAATACAAAAATGTAGCAGATGTCATTAGTGGTCGAAAAGTGAACAGTCGAAAGTGTCCATTCCTTTGGAACACTTGACCCACCGGTCAAGTGTTGTATCACAATATGTGATAGATATGTTATATATCCAATGTCACCATATTGTAGGCGTATAACATCTATATAGTATAAAATAATCTAATTTATTTTTTTCTCCATGGAAACTGGCAATATGGCACACGTGTGCGCAAAAATCTTAAACATGTTTCCGAAGTTTTCGCTTCACGTTTTAATACCCTTTTCTGCATCAACGGTTGTCTAGATAGCTCTTAGCAATAAGACTGCCTATTGCTCAACCACTTTATCAGTAGTGTACATCTATTTTCTTAGTTGATTACTTCTTGTATATTGTAATTGTGTGAAATTTTAATGTGTAAAAATATGAACACTAAAATAATATATTTATAGCTGTTAGTACAATGAGATGTAAAATAACATGACGAAGTTATGACCTCGGCAGAGCACAGTGAGGTGGCTAGCGGCGCGCCGTGCGACTCTGTCTCTGGGCTGGGCTCCCGGCGTTCGTTAGCCGATACAAGCGTGACAAGTACGGCCGACCTGAGCGTGTTCTCCAGCGGACGTTCCCACGCACCAGACAACTCCCTCGACACGCATAGCAACGTCAGCGACGACGGCACTGGGTCAGATGGGTGAGATATTGTCAATAGATGATGACTTACGCAAGTTGTAGGTTGTAGGGAAAGTTCTTTTTTAAAATATCAAATTCTGGAAAGTTGAAAAAAGTACTTATAAAGGCATTAACTGATGTTAACTAGTGAAAAATGTCTCTTGACATCGATGGGAGATTAAAAACATTGAGATCGATACTTCATGACCATTTGAAACTCCTCAGTTTTATCTCAAAGTTCGTTTTCTAAGAAAATCTGTCGTGCATTTTTATACAAATTACGAAATTATCTTTCGAACAAACTAATACACAGGCAGGGATTAACAGTCTATAAAAAGCTATATGTTAGTTTATATTTGGCGGTTTAGGCAATAATTCTTTTTTATTTTTTATTTACTGTTTTTGACCGGCGTGGCACGGGTGTATTTCAATATTGTAAATTAATAATTGAAAATATTATTTTTTGCATTTACATTATGCAGTTCATAGTTTACATATTATACACCAATGGATATTTCAGTCAACATCTTTATTAGTATATGAATAAGAACTAACATTGCGCAAACATATTCACTGAAAGGTAATTTGCAACATATTAAAAATAATCTAAAAAGGTTGAACAACAATTATCTAAATATATATTTAATCTTGTTCTAGGAGTGGTTTGCGACACTGGCGACGCTTTGAACCAGACACATATGCGTCACAGGCGCAACCTCTGTTACATAGGTTGTTGGCTTAAACCCTTTAGATTACGTATATATCAGTTGTCATAGCTATATCTTAAACCGAAATGCAATCGCCACCTTAATGTTAAATCCCATATAACTATCATCATTTGTTTTATTCCATTTACATTAACATTTCATGATGCAAAGTTAACATTGTGGTTGTGGGTTTTCCGAATTGGGAGATAGTAGAGTTTTTCGTTGCTATATCAAATAATTGATTTAGCTTAATTTGTATTTTGCTTCTTCATTTTTGGTGAGACTTTTGGGATGTAAGAAGTATACTTGGACTTGTGCACCATTATGCCTGTTATTGCCGCTTTAGTCGCTTAAAGATTTTAGTACAAACGTGTACGTGATCATCGATTGAACAAATATATGGCACACAGTCAGATGCTGTATTTATTGTCTAATAGTAATATTATCTTTTATATTAATCTGTATTCAATATCAAATTGCTGATTAATCCAGTTAAAAAATAAAGTATAGAAGTTCAAAATAAGTCCAAAATTTGTCAACAGTCGTCAAAATTAAAATCAAATTACTTGAACCTATTATTTTTAAAAATACAGATACAGTAAGGTCATATTTGTTTGGGTATTTATAAGTTTTACCTCTTTGTGGTGATGTAGTTTTATGAAAAGAGCAACATTTTTGTATGTTGTAACCGACAAACTCCATTCCGGATGTTACATATGTATCTATCCATTACGTAAGTTAGTAACAATTGAAATAGTATTTTAACGGGTGTAATACGATATTATTACTTAAGTCTTAATACGATCCCATACATTTTTTAATACTCAAAAATCTTGGGTAGCGATTAATTCAATTTGACAATAGTACAAAGTTCACCTAGTAATCTTTATAGGAGAGGAGACGATGATGTTAAACTTGTACATTCTCGAGCGTCATGGGGACCTATTGAACTTTGAAGAACCGATGGTGAAAAGAAAAAAGGTTACATAACATTTATATTTTTAGCAGTGGGGACAGGGTCTACAGTCTTTATTTAACGATTTTTGGCTTGAAGAAACCGTCAGATTATTTTATCATGTTATTCTTAAACTATACCCTTTCTAATAAAATAAATATTGATCGCGCTCAAGGATGCTCAGGCGACGATTTTCAATAACACGTTTGTCATCCCTGCACTTCTTTCCATGGCGCTCCAATCGTCCAATTATTGAAATGCACACTTATTAACATGTAAATGTGTACACGATGACCGATTTTTTTTACAAATTTAATGTGCTTCGTAAACGCGCGGTTTTACATAGATGACTGATTAGTGGTATAGAGTACTTAACAAGGTCCAAGATATGAAAATCGCGCGCTCGAGGATGTACAGAATTCCCCTCTTAGGCTCCCGTACCAGTAGGATTGATACTTAAATGTTTAATTCATTCATTCAAAAGAAAAATGTTATTTATGCAGTCATAGTGTCGAAACCATTTAGTCCCTGTTCACAAGTAAAGGAATCGATGCTAACTAATAAAGTTAAATTTAGCTTTTTCTTGTCACTTTGCCATTCCACAAGATAATTAATATTTCACATTTACCTTTGTGAAGCAGATTCCCGCCATCAGCTTATCGTTTGTAGTGAAACAAGAACCCAGTACAGTGTATGTGGTAAACTATTGTCACGCCACTTATTATGAATAAATCTTATACATCAATTGTATTCATTAATTATCGAGGGCTATTGAAATGAGTTACTTTTGCTTGTAACAGAGAAACTGTAAAAAAAACAAAATTTAATAATTTTAAATTATAATAGAAAATTTTTAATTTTAAAATCAATCATTTTAGAAAAAAAACGATTTTAGATCATTTAAATGGGTTACAATCTTAGCAATTGAAGTTATTGCAACATTACATTGTGCAACGATCGGGTCGAACATAAAATGTTTCGGTAGTAGCTATCCCCAGACCACAGGCTTGTATGTATGTGATAGCGTGACAATGTTTCCACTTACAAAGGACCATCTTATTTAAACTAGTTGCTTAATGAACTCCTTTCTTGATATTCACAGGTCTGGGATATGCGGCATGAGCATCCAAAGAGCGCCATCTACTGCACACTCCACACCCCGGGGGACTCCCCACCCGCCCTCTGTGTCTCCAATGTCAGAAGACGTCGTGCGCATTCACGTTACTTATAACCCTCTATCCGCTAGTCCTTCGCATCTTCAGCCTATTAGCCCTCCGAAGGTGAAGAACTACTCCGAAGTACACCACAAACCAGTCTCCCTGGGCTTAACAAACGGCAGCAACCGTCCTACGGACAACAGGATCCGTATACAAGTACCATCCGAGGAACTACTCACACCTGTTGTCGATTCGGGGAGAATTATTAACCAACGTTACATTGATTCTCATACGGAATTGTACGATCTTAAATAAGTGTGCAGTTTTGTATTTAATTTAGTTTAGTTATTTTCGATTTTAATTATGTACCATTTCCAATACCTTTTAAGTCTATTCGATAATTAATGTGTGTAATGATATAATAATAGTATATCATTGTATAATCCAAATTATAAACAGTAATATGTTTTGTCCTCCAAATATCTTGTTTCTAGCCTTAATTCGCCATACACTAAAAATATATTCAACATACAAAAAACACCCATGCCACACTAACACACATATCGTATATATCATACGCACATAATTTTATATGTATATTCAACGGATGACAACGATTAGGGCCTTCAAAATGTCAATCTCGCACTTTAATATAACATTGGATTTAAGTGTTATTACGAAATACTTGTTGAAAAAGCATTAAAGTTTACTGTAGACCTTAGTTCAAAAGCCGTGTATGAACATTTATAATCTGATTAGATATATTATAAAAGCCTGCCTTGTTGACTAATTATTAAACTTAAAATTATTATATAAGATCTGATGTACATATGTTTAACTCATATATTAGTTGTACGATAAAGTAAAAAACTGCACCATGCACTAACGCCTCATAAACCTGGTCGCTAAACATTCCGACTAATGTTTATATTAGTCGTTAAAATTACATTGTTGTTGTGAAGACGAAGAACCACTTCCCTCCAGCAATGTATAAGTAGTAACGAGATCATTGTTTACACACATACCAATCTTATGTCTATATTATTTGTGCTAAATTTTGCCATAAGTATTGTTATTAACAACATCATTATTTTCTATATAACGGTGAGTACACACTATGTTCTATATAACGGTGAGTACACACTGTGTTCGCAAATGTGAGCGTTGTATCGATTTTCTGTTCGATCCACCATTAGGAAATCAAAAAATCGACGGAGCGTACATAGTACGTACGTTGCACTACATATTCACACAAGTATAAACTGTATATTACATAGTGCGGACCCATCTATAAAAGCTTTAGAAAACACCGCCTCGTTTTTTATTAAGTAAACAAAAATAATATCAGTTGATCACATTATTCGTATTCATGAACACTGGGCAGTTTTCGGAAACGGGGGAGTATCTTCATACAAACTCAACTGATTTTCCTTTGAAAGTCTCGTGTATTTTATACAGTAATAAATATACTACAGAATCGGTTGTTTCTTCCTCGCTTGCGTTTATAACTAATACTTTTTCAAGTTTGTCTGCACGACACATGTCTCGAGGATTTATGTACATGCGTTGCACATTCTTGATACATTACGATTGTTAATATTTGTGTCATTGCGACTGTACTGATTTGCATTTCAAGTGGTGTATTGCTTGCGTTGCATTGCCATGCAATATGACATTGGGATGATGGAAGGTGATTTCCCTTGCTACGAGGGAATAATTGGGTGGTGTAAGACTGTAGAAGATAAAGTGTGGAAGACTGAAATTCATTTCTATTTACATTTTAAAATATATTTATAAGCTTATCTCCGCTGCTGGTCACCCCATACGAGGCCTACGGGATCTCCCACGAACCGCCACACATCTATCGTTTGCCTTCCTCATCAAATTGACTTTTGAATAATAACAAAAATAAATAGACCACATACGTGAGAAAAAAATCGAAAGTATTGAACTATTACAATGTCTGAGCGTTCCGGGGGACGGTACAGTCAGGGGAGGGAGGGAATATTTTTTTATACCTTCATGTTGACATTTCGATGCGAATAGAAATGAAATTGGATACTAGTTCTCGCGCTTGGAAGGAGGAAACAACTGGTTCGTATGGGCTAGCGCATGTTCTGAATGTGACAGTTTTCAAGTTGATGGAATTTAAATTTGTGAATCAAAATTTTTAAGAAATTAATTATAATAAATTGTTCATTAGTGTTTAGAGTAAAATAGAATATTATAAATATTTTTTTCTATATGCTCATCATTGTTATAGACGAAATAGAGCCAAGCCAAGAGAGATAAGCCATGTCATAATAAACGTTATATATTTTACTGTGATTATCGAATCTCAAACATGTGATGAATCTGCTTTTTCTGTGTTTGTCCTGTTATTTTTGAGTACACCATACTTTATTAATAGACATTGAAATCTCTTGTGACTTCAGGATGAAACTCGTAACATATTTGCAAAGAAATATATGTATACTACTTCAAATTCAGTTCTCTACGGGAACGTGTTAAGTAAAAAATAATTATAACTTCCTTGACTTGACTGAAAACTTGCTTTAATGTATTTTTCATATGTATAACTTAGTTTATGTTATAAATATTTTTGATTTAAACAGGCGTCTGTTAAAAATAAAGAGATTAATATTCCTGTACGGTACTCTTATATTTTCTAGGATGGTAATTTTGGCAGCTCACACCTATAGAGTATCGTATTTTTTTTCTACACAGGCCTTCATTGACTGGTATTGCTAATTTATATTAATTACTTTAATACAAAAAATACTATGTTTTGTACTATAATCCATACAGAATAACTATAGTCTATTGATTCTAAGTTCTATCAGAACAATAACCGAAAATCGAATAGATTCATTGAAGATTACACCATCATACATCTCCAGTGTAAACTGTCAAAGTAATCATCTTAAATTTGACAGTAAAGTTTGTTTATAAATTTTGAACTTCAAATTTAATTCATGCTTTCAAAAATCAAATTTCGACGTTATATACCAATTTTATTTTTTCAGAAAGTCAGAATTTGAGGTGAAAATCCATATATGTTATGATAAAATAAGATTTTGTTCTCCATTTTATAGATTCTGTAGTATAAAACCGAAAGTTTTTATATTAGTTTACTAATACTAGGCTTTATCGAATCAGAAATACATATTATAGGTCAAATGGTATTTCAAGGATTTTTTGTTTAAGTAGGACGCCTTATTATATAAAAAAAGAACATAGATTTAAAGTACCTCTAATAGTCTACGTAGTCGGTTGCTAGAGTTTTAAAGTTAAAAGACATTTTTACTGTGGAACATTTTTGAAAGAGACTTAAATCGATGTGCGTTGAAGAATTTAGAATATCTAAAATAAATTTTCCATCGAATATGTGTAGAAATCAAAGATGTTTTATACTACAGACGTTATGCGAAATCATCGGTCAAAAGTGTTCCAGACACAGTGACGGTAAGATTCACATATGTCAAATGGTGGGAATTAAAATAATAAGAAAAAGAGGACAGCTAGTGTTTGTCAAGCACGAGTCTTCTCCTTTGAACCGCTATTAGCATATCTGCTACTTTTTATATTATATAATTGATAGAAAATATACCAGAAAAGACAGTGCGATATTGAACACAAGAAATGAAAAGTATAAAAGGATCTATATTTTTACGATTCGGATCGTATTATACTGTATTATAATAGCATTGAGGTGGTCTTTATATATTACATGAGTAAACAAGTTGTATGTAGTTCCATGATTAGCTAAAAGTTATAGCGCGTGACGACTTGAAGTGTTCTCTTCTACATTCTAAGTGACGATTTATTTATTAAGAAGTAACCAGTAGAGGTTACTTCTTAATAAATAAATATAATAATCATCTGAAAGATAATTTGATGGTATTCACCTTTTGCTCAAGCGTAGAGAAGTGAATTTTATAACAGTTGCGTAATTTTTACAAAATATTTAAATGTTCCAATTAGATAGCTAACGTTGATCAGCTTCCCTAGGACAATATTATACATATACATGCATACATACAATGGCGTTACTATAAGTATATAAAAGAAAACCTGAACTTCCAATAAATTTAATTTCAATACAATTGTTGATAAATATTTCAAATTTGCATACTGTAATGTTATTGTTGAAGTTGTCTTTGAAAGTTTTATAACCAATAGCTCCATTGACCGTTAGGGACTTTTTTAATAGCGTAAGGAATTTTCAAACGTTTGGATGTATATAAAGCAAGCAATAGCCAGGCAGACATGTGAAGTCGTGAACTTCAGCTGCCCTGAATTTAGTAGATCGTGTTTTTCCCAAGTTAAAATGGAATGTTAAACTGGACTGGTTCTGGATATGGTAAGGCCTTAAAATTGTGTACGCAGAATACAGACGTAGGGATTTTCATCGTATATACGTTTCGTCTGATGTATGTGTATGCTGTAGGCCCCAACTCTTCCCCCAACAAATTTTAACTTAATTTCCCTCTTTCGCAAAAGTAACTCGTAGAAAAGCAATCGCGGACTCTCTTTCGGCAGCAACTAAAAGAAAACTACAAAAATATGAGCCGAATAAACCACACGCCACATGCAATGCGCGCGCACACTATCTTACTCCTTTGCATTCCACTGTCCTAGCGTTCACATGAGCTCAGCCACAAGACACGAGCGAGAAAAGTGCTATGAGGAGCATCTGCTCAAACAAATAAACCGGCAAGCTATTAACTGTTCTGCTTTGGTTACCTTCAGGGTAATACTAGCACTAATAGTAATACTGCTACTAATTAAAGTTCCTTTAAATATCTTGTACCAATGCAATTACATATCTACTAAGTTGAGGGTGAGCTATCACGACACATTTGGCTTTGCTTGCTTTGATAAAAAGGAATTAATTTTGCGCAATTTTAATCGTAGCTGTTGACATTGTTAAATTTACATGCCAGTTTCGTTGGCAAATAAACAATTACTTATATATATATATATATATATATATATATATATATATATATATAAACACTTTTCAACGTGAATAATACAATAATACTCGGCAATAAAGTTTTCCAATAGCACTTATTATTTTGGTATTTTTTTATAATACAGAACTGAAAGTTGGCGCCTATCTATTAAAGCTAACAGTGAGAGTAACAAAAATGTCAGTTAAACTGTATGTAGGATAATTAGTGTTAAGATTTTACTTGTTGCTGAGTCGGTTACCATTTCAACTAAATCAGTCAGTCGGGTGGGTCGCTTTTTGAATTTAATAGTGCATTTAGACTTTGTAAGCTTATGTTAACCATTCTGGCGGTTGGGAAATAGAAATACCTATCTAGAATAGATTAAAATTATTTTTTCTTTAGTAACTATTTTATTCTATACGCAGGCCTAAGGTCAAAATGCCCAGATATTTAAATAATAAAATATAGGAACATTGTAGCTGTTAATTTATTATTCAACTAATTTTATAAGGAAAGCAAGTAGGAAATGAAAGTTTGTAATTTGTTTGTTGTAATTTATAACATGCATATATGTTTGTATGAACAGGGCAAAAACAATAGCAGAGTCGTTGTATTTTTTTTCAGCTTCATTAAATAATTTAATTGCAATGCATGTACAAAGTTTAATTATTTGTTAAAGAAAGTCAAATTATATTTTAATTTATTTACTAATAGTGCACTCGAATTGAAGACTACGCATTGCATTATGTAATAATTTAAGTTGCACCGTATAATTATTGTAGTTGATTAATTATATTTTTATTATTCAATAATAGTTCAGTCATTTAAGCTTAAAAATAAAGTCAACTTCGGAATGAAGGAAAATAAGCTGAAACTCGACGAACTAAAAATTATGCATCAGCCATACTGTTAATGCAAGGTCACCTGTTCAATCACTTTGAATAATACTTCGAATGCGCTGTGCCGCCCTCTATCTCGAGAAAATGTTTGAAAAAAAAATTGCTCGTTATAAATTAAGAATAGACGTTAAGTTTAGAGATATAGCAAACAGTATAATTGCGAAAAACTGTTTATTTATATTCTTCCTTGAATAACATCGACACGATATAGTGTATGTTTCACGTGATATATTTTAGGTTGCGTCCAGATTTGACTACGAGTTTCAGAATTATCACTTATTCCAAAGTTGATCCCTACTTTGACTGGACATTTATGGTATGGCATTAAAGAATCATTTTAAGATTTGGAGCACACATGTTTTGTTTGAGTTTGTTTAAAAAAACCTTCTTTCGGAGTTGTAAAAAAAACCCTCCAAATTGTTTTTTTTTATCTGTGCCATTTTTAATTAAGTATTTTGGTAAGCGGCAAAAATTTTATTTTTTTATCATATTACAATGCCTAAATTGATGGGCCAAGTTCAAAAACGTTGATTTGTAATTAAATATAAGATATTTAAAGTATCATACGTGTAATTTTATTTTGAACATTACGCTTGTTTTATGTTCATCATTAGTTTTAAAATGTCAGTTCAAATCAAAGTACTCACGCTCATGACCCACGGAAAGATATATGCAACGATTATAGACTTTATTTCGCATAGATATTGTTGTTGGAAAGAATGTTTTAGTTTTGTGTAAATTTCAAAATGACACTGCCGTCTGGAGAGCTCTTTAATAAAATAATCTAGTTTAGTACAATACAATAATTTCTTTCGTTATAGTTTTAATTGGATCTTAATAAATTGAAAATAATAAATGTTGTAGTTGTTATATTATTTTTACATGACCATTAATATGTGTTTATATATATAAAGTTTAAATAATTAGCTACACGTATAGTCTTTAAATTAAAAAATGCACTTAACTCTCTTAAAATGACAGTTTTTTGTCCCGCATATTGCGATAGCGTCAACCCTGACACATTGGTGTCATAAGCTCAGTGAAAATAGCATAGCGATTGCTAATTATGCCTAACCTAAGCAGTAAGACGTGACCGGTAATTGTTTACTTAATCTTATATATAATAATATCGGCCTTTTTTTACAATGTTTCCCACTGCAGGGACACAGGCCTCCTTTCCGAGAGAGGGAATGAGCCGTAATCCACCACGCTGGCTCGGTGCGGGTTGGTGGATGTCACATGTCTTCGAATTTGTGGTTCTAAGACATGCCGGTTGACTCACAATGTTTTCCTTCACCGTTTTTATCTTATATGCTTGGATATAATTCATGTAATTGCTGTGCATATATAAAACCAGTGATCCGCCCCGGCTTCGCCTGAGTAGTACTAAAATATATATGCACTCACGCCCGTAGCCCAGAGGGGTAGGCCGAAATCATGGATGTCCATTTGACGCGACCCTGGCACACCTCTCGCTTGTTCTATATTCATACATCTGTGCATACATGCTTGTCGGCTAAGGGGCTGTTTCATAATGTCCAAGTAAAGTCCATAAATAAGTTACTTGCAACTTATGTGACGAATAAAGTCATCGTTGGCGTTTCGCGTCCTCCAACTAAGCTTAACTGGTTAATAAAGTGCCAAGTAAATTATAGGTAGGATCATCCGTCAGCTAAGGATGTTATTGGGTTGTTATAATTATTTGACAGATTATTTCTTTCTTGATGTTTGCCTTATGTTTCGTTCCGGATAAAAATATTTATTTTTTGAAATTTGATTTTTGTATCATTATAATTTTTGCAGAATATATACATTCAAAGTATATCAATACGTACACAAAAATAATGCCGAAAACATTTATTTTAAATGCTTTTGCGTGTGATTAAATAAAAAAAAGATGTATACTCCTTTTCATGAAAGAAGTCTCGCGGTAATTTTTGGAACTAAAATTGTAATGCTTTTCTTTTGCATGTAACTGGGTAGAACACCGCTTATATAAGTAAATAAAAATTACTTTTTGTACATAAATAACAGAAATATAGGTAAATCAAAAAGGTTATATGTTACGCGAGTACAGCGCTGCGTCTAGGGACTTCTTTCATGAAATGCTTTCACATGTTCTCGAAACGTCAAAATACGACGTTGCCAGTTACAATCTTTTTGCACGTCAAGTAACTAACTGACAAATTAACTTCGTTTGTGAAACGTTTTATGTGTCAGTTAATCTATGTGTCAATTAGTTATTCGGCACTTAGACTTTGCAAAACAGGACCTTAGTTATTTAACAAAGCGGTATAATAAACTTAACATTAGGATTGCTTATTTATTTATGAGTGATACACCCGCACCCATGACAGGTTACGGTTCTCAACGTCGCGCAGTTTACATCGTACTCGTAATTTACCTAGTACATCGGCTTACCTTCATTTTGCAGCTATAAACTAAAGAATTGAACGAACTGGTAATATCTAGGTGACAACCTCAATGATGTACTTACACTTTTACTACGGAAGCAGTTTGGAGGCACTGAAGGTACTTCATTAACTTTATTTTATACATCACATATAAAATAAACTTAATGTAGAACATTGAAGCAATGTTTTTAAGTTTTATTCTTTAATAAAAAGACTATTTTGGTTACATTCATATCGATGCTCGGCGGTTGTATAAATTTGGTTGACGTCTTTCAAAGAACACACTTGTCTCTTTACTGTGCTGGTTGGCTGCTAGTAGTTTCTAAATAGACTCAACACTTGTCACATTTAGAACTTAGTACTCTTATGTACTTATTTGCTAGGCAGTAGGTTGTCTCCTGTACTTCTATCCCAAAGAAAAGGTCAAAGAAAATAATATTGTAAGCAAACTGGGAAAGAAAATTGTATTTTTCAAATTAAACCCTTAGCTATTCCTGTCCTGAATATTGACCTGACAAAATAATAATTATTAGATGAAATTTAGATTATAGGAACTTTGTTGTTTATAAACCTTGTATACAATATCTAATGTTGCTGGTAACGTTTTTTTAATGAAAGGCACGGTCATTCTCATCATTGGTCCGTTGTAAATATAGTCCTTAAAAAAATAACTCGATCAGAATTAATTAATTATTCTATACTAATATTATAAAGAAAACAGATTTGGTCATTTGTTATGGATAAAAAAAATATACTGAACCAATTAAAAAAAACTATTTTTCTAATAGAAAGCACATCTAAGCTAGAAAAAATCTTTTTGTTTATCACTTGAGAAATGCTGAGTTAGTTAATCAAATCAAGCTTAATTTTAAGAACTATATCCCTTCGAGCACTTCAGATCGTTATTAATATTTCACATTAAATTCTTGATATAATAAATGCCTACAAACTTTTTGAAATATAATGATATATTTTAGTATAAAAATTTTTAGGGTCTTGTATAAAAATTTATTACTTTCCGAATTACAGTTTCTTAAATATAAAAATAAGAATTACAAAATTAAATATAATAATTAATTACACGGTATTATAAAACATTGAATGTGACTTCATACTAATTTCCTATTTAAAATCCTCGGTATCATATAATTATAATCTGAAGTTTGTTCTTATTTTTTAAATTTTGTTATGATATAAACGTAATAATTACGTTTGATTCACTTCCAGTTACAGAACTAAAAATACGTGAAATAATTTATATACTTCAAATAACGCAATTTCGAAATAAACCGGGTCACCAAGTTTATCATTAAAAAATTCATGGAAAGTACAATCACTTAACAACAAATAATTTATAAAAGATTGGAATAATTTTCTTGGTCACTCAATTATTATTATAGCGAAATCATAGCATTCTACAATATAAACACTAAAGCCTTTGAATGATTATACAATAAACACGTAAATGTTGGTTGTACCATTATAAACATAGTTACCATTTTATTATAAATTATATTGTATTGGTCGTGCTTAGTAAATAATAAAGGGCGGTTTAGTAAAATTTAATTTTCTCCAACATTTTAACACTTTTCATAATATTTTATACACACATTAATATACCTCCAGATACCATACAAATTTTACGTTCAAAAATGACGCTTGATTTTCCACGAATCTCCGGCGATACAAAAGTTTATATATGCTTAACAAATTTAAAAAAAAACTTTCGAGTTTTAATAATAATGTTTATTTGACGCTCTATTAAAACTGCGCCTACAAAAATGTCTTAAATAAATAATAATCACAAAACGAATAGTATTTAAAGGTTTAAATTTAAATGACAATGCAATGCCGTACACCCACTTCGCTGGGCCTTTTTTTTTCTTTCTAATCATACTATCATTTTCAACCCCAGTATCCTTTGCACACCTACAACCATCTACATGCAACCACTATAGTGACGCATAGGCATGTTGAGGCCAACCACCCACAATCAGAATTTCTCTGCACAACAATCAGAAATTCGTAAGTGCAGTTTTTGCTAAAAAGTCAAACGACGCAAACATTCATTTATATATTTGTATTGTATTTTCATATATACTCCTGCATATTATAATAAATTGAAATATAAATAATGTTGTAATGACGTCAACAATTTTTAACATGTTATGGCGTCGTATTGTGATTTTTTTAAACTTTTTATTTAGTTGTGTAAATATTCAGGATAAATAATAAAATGTATTGCTCGTCAAATGTGATTTCCATACACTTATCTTTTTTGAAGGCGTAGTTTTTACACAATTTCACAGAACAAACCCGAACACTTTGAATTCGTGCCTCTGGAAACACGTGACTGCTAACTCGCCGATTGGCGACTTTAGGTAGTTTCACTTTTGGGTCCTAGATTATGTATCTGGAAATATGTGATATCTTTGAGTATACAATTGGGAATGCAAACGAAAACGTTCGAGTTAAAACTCTCTTACATAGTTTTAACACATCAAAGCCTTCGAACCATTTAAACGTTATAAGGTCAGCGAATTAAGCGGAGACTTAAAACGTTCAATTGGTTAACATTACTACGTAAAATCATACGTAAGCGGTGTCCTAAATCGGTCCGATGTGCAGTAAGTGAAACAAGGCTTATAAAATGCTTTAAAAAGATATACATCTAACTAAACCTTACAATCTAACTAACTATCACACATATATAGTTTTGTATCTCAGACCTATGGTCATCAGCCTGAATATACAGTAATCGTTGGTTTTTTAATTATTGTACTCATTTATTATGCTAATGACAGCGTCTATGGTACCGAAGATAAGTGCGAAAAGGCCAAAGATAAAAACGAAGATGTTTTTCCAAACAAGATAGTAGAAACGGCCATAACCAATGTTCCAGAAAGTGATTAATTCAATAAAGGCGGGTGCGATGAGACCGAGTAGGGAGAAGCAGAAAGCGCCAATGACTCCCATGAAGGGCGCAATTGTGGGCACAGCAGCCGCGAGCAGGACGCAAGCTGTCACCATAACTGTGCGCATGGCGTAATCCGCCACTATCGGGTGCTTAGTGAACTTGTCCTTGATGCAGTTCCACATGATTTCAATGCAGACGAAGAACTGAAGGCCGAAGGTGCAGTAAACGGCAATGGCGATCGCGATTTGGACGATTTGGGCAGGTCTGGAAAATATAAAATCTTATATAGTAACACGTTTTTCAACAAAAATATTTATACAAGATATTGTAATGTCCTTCGCGGAACTATCTTACGACATTATAATGAAATATATTATATACAAGCTCTGTATAGTCAAAGTGAGCGGTATTGTGCGTCACGATCAAGGTATTAAACCCATAGGCTCTGTTTATCCTTTATTGAAAGGAGATTTTTGTGTTTTATTCCACCATATAAATATGTAAGAATACATTTATTTCTTATAAAAATATTTTGTCTTTCATGGTTAACGCACATCAATTTCAGCGAATCCCTCTTAAAAATATCACTTAACAACAGGTATGTAAATATTTTTCTAAATGCATAATGTGCAGTTAATTATTTTTTACTTACACGCTTGCTTGGTCCAGATTAAGATTGATAGAGTCCTTGACGTTATCCCCGTAACGTAAGTAACCGAGGAAGCCTAGAAGAATGTACACTAGGGTTACACCGGACATGCCCTTGTTTAGTACACCGCATAGTCCTAGCATAGACTTGGGCGTCTTCATAGCATTTTCCAATGGCATCACAACTCCTATAGCTTCCATCGCGAAAATTGTCAGTGAGAAGAATTCGGGCCATTCCACAGGTGGTTTGATGTATGATACTTGATTAAAGTCGAGTCCGCCAGTTCCGACTAAGTAATAGAAAGTGATTCCAAGACCGACGCCCATGAAAAGGTTAGCAATCATAGAAACAGGCGCCAAGTATTTCAAATTCCTAATCCACGCCATACAGATGAGCGGCAACAGAAGAATCAAT
Source organism: Papilio elwesi (assembly GCA_029849275.1). NCBI lineage: Eukaryota > Metazoa > Arthropoda > Insecta > Lepidoptera > Papilionidae > Papilio > Papilio elwesi. The sequence continues at coordinate 5,115,849 of CM056717.1, forward strand.
ATAATCACTCTGAGATCGATGTTTCCTTCCAGGTAATGATTTACCACCTACAACAAACAAAGAAATATTATATTTAAACCGAATAAGTATATTCAATTAATAATACGAATTAATAACTTGTCTCGTATGTGAAAGGCGAATTCAGATATTATGGCTGACAGAAATAGTTTATATAATTATGTACTGTGCAGACGCCACATAGGTGGGTAAACAGAAGAGAGGTGATACATGTGACGACTATCTGAGTATCCCTTTTTTCTTTCAACTAGCTAATAAAAGCGATATAACCGAACATCTATATATAATTGCAGTTGTGTTGCAAGTTGCTTGTCAGCGGTAGAACCCGCAAAAACATCTATAGCACAAATGGGCCGGCTCGACCGGTGAAATACCACGAGCTTACAGAACACAGGCGTGAAGTAGAAGTATTCCGCGATTCGCCTGATGAGGTGTCAGAGGCCTAATTTCAGTCCTCTTCCTCTTCCCACCCTTTTCTCATACGGATAGGATGGTAACCGGAAGAAGATTGTACGGAGAGGTAGTAAACGGTGAAAAGGAAATGTCTTTTTTCCTGTCTATGCCTCTCCATATGTCCTCTGTCCATTAAAGGTAGGCAACGCATCTGCAACACATTTGCTAGTTGCGTCCGTTTTTAGGTAGCACGCACTCAACATCAGGTGATCCGCTGGCCCGTTAGCCATCTTCTTCCATAAAAAAAATGTATTTGTGTCTTGAGATTGTGTCAACCGATATAACTTTTCCACCCAATCAAGAAACAAAGAGTTAACAGAGAGAGAGGCACTAAGAATAACGAGAACATTTGCTCCGTTGGTAAAACGTCTCTAACGTATGTGTTACCTTCAATATGTTGGTGGCAATGATCACGGTGTACACGGAGCAAGTGCCGAAGTACGTCATAAACAGACTGACCAGTATGAATATTCTGTGGCAAAAAATAATGAATATATTTAAAACATAAGAATAATATAATAGATAGATAATAATAATAGATTTGCACCATTTGTATTTTAGTAACATTCAAAGAATTCTGCCCTAATATTTCTAGCGTCAACAAATACGAAAACGTTGAGACAGACGAGAAAGAAACTGAAGTATACTGGAAACCAGTGTTGAGTTTTCGACAACTGTGCTCACATATCCTCCATAAGCCATTGCTATAGTAATTTTCAAAAGATTTTCCGAATTCATGAGATAATATATTCATTAGAGCTGATCTGTTACTTCACACTAACACCAGTTATCACCAGCTGATAAAATACTTCCTTTAATAAATTTATATTATCTTAAAAAACAACATGTACGCAACACATAATTTTTTTTAAATAATTATTTATATTTCGTATATAAGTAAAACAACGTGAAAAAAGACAACTTGGAAAAGATAAGTAAATACGTTTCTACGTTTAACACGAATTAGCCTAATAGTATGTAATAAATATAATGGAGAGGGTGTGTGATAGGGAGGTGTCGTTGTTGTTTTCACTTCTAACGTCGGTACTCAATGACTGCCAATTTTTTTTATTACGTATAAACTAGCGCATGACGCTTCGTTCAAATGCGCGGTATCTCTACTATGAAAGGATGGAGATCTGCGGTATGTCTAAATGTCCGATGGTAGGATGGAGATGGGGGAAATAAATCTTGTAATTCCTGCGCACACTCCCCAAAATGCAATCTGTAAAACACTTTTTATTAGCATTAATCATTTTACCTAAAAGCGTACGCGAATTGCGCTGCCCATTGTGGTCCGTTTCGAAGCGCCGTTTCCGCTACTTCTGGATAGCTCATGGTTGTTCTTTTGGTCTTTTTGTACAGCACATGAGCGCACTTAATCTGTGGACAAACGACACATACATTAATTATTACTTTTTATTCATTTTACAATTATGAATTATTAGTTATTTAATAATGCGAAGAAAAATATTTATCTCCGTCATACACCGATTGTGAATTTTGTTAGTTTATAATCTCGTTAGTCATGTCCTTATTCGACAATTTATAAACTGTCGAAGTCAAAGTATTTTCTGATTTTTACTTGCGTTACGTTAAAGTCTAAGTTAAAACGGAAGGTATTATATATAAAAAAAATCCCAAAACAACAAAACAGAAGTTTATCAAAGAAAAAAATGGATTTATTGCCTTTGACATGCTACGTTAGATTGTCAATAATTCGTTCAGCTATCAATTTGTGGTCAATATAGGTAGTGAGATTACAAACTGTCGATTTTTACAATATGAAGGTGCTATTTGATTTCAGGTGATTTTTTTCAGTTACGAGATTTCAGGAAAGGTGATTTGAGTTAAAGTGGAATAGAAATACCGTACTCTGTATGTAAATTCCAGCATCTCCCTAGCTATACATCCAATATAACGCGGCCTTATGATGTAGGAAACACTTTACTGGGTTTGGATTATATTCACATGCTTGTTTACTAACAAAACAGTAGTATGGAAAGAAATATGGTTTTGGTGTAGTTATTATTTACATACGCCTTGAAATAACATAGATATAATTTAATGTCAGCTAGAGATTGATTAACTGTCAGACTCCAAAGCACTTAAATATCATATTCACATTATATTCAACTGACTAACAAGTGTGGCTCGGTGAGCCAAAGTGGGCCTTGGCCTCCGACAATAAAAGTCACCACTGTCTCCGATCCCGCACCAATTTCGAATTTGCAGTTAACATATTTCCAACAATATGCACGCTTCACATTCCTTCCTCATACATTATTTTGAGGTGTCTGAACCTGATCAGTCTGTGTCTTTTTATTTCTCCAATTATGTCCGGCGAGTCGAGGCCGAGGTTACCAGTTTCTACATTTTATATCTGACGTCACGTTACAACCACACACTCGCAACCTGCTTGTTCCTCTGTAAAAGTAAAACGCCAGCTTTGTAAACCACCTTGAAGCGATCGCAACGCTGTCCAGTGCGTTGATGGAACGCGTCAGCAATGCACATGAGGCCCGAGAGACTAAGAAGAGAGAAGGGTAGTATACGGTGTCGCGCCACAGCGGCAACTCACTCAGCTCAGTTTTTTTATGCCAGCAAATGTAGCTCTATTGTCTTACAAATACTGGCTGATGGCTTAAGATACGACATAAGAAATTTATACCCTCGTTTATTATTTGATCAGGACCTAGATTATATATGTTAGTTAGTTAGTTAATATGTACCATTACATGCGATTAATTGTTTAATTTAACGGTGAGTTACGCAAGGGTTCAACCTAATTTGGTTCTTTCCGATTTAACAGCATTGGACCCAGATTTAACTCGGCAACCCACTTGTTATTTATACAAGATACATATTATCAAGATACTGATTAAATAACAGAAAAGCGTATAAATTTCTTAAGCCGTATCTACTGTGAGCGACGTCGTGTTGCGTCGTCGCAGAGCTATGTCTTGTATTACGTTACCGAAATCATAGCGGTGCGACGACGCAACGACGACGCAACGCGGACGCTATGCAAGGTCTGCGTGGCAACTCTCATACATGGCTTTGCGAAAATAAATCGCAGTCACACGTTTCAGTACACGGTTAAAATTTTATTATATATTTTATTTGCGCATACATATTTGTTATTATTTAAAAACCTGCAAACACCCATTTTTTCTTCTAATTAAACAATGATTGATAACATATTATCGAAATATACATTTTTAACCCCGTTATATTTTACAGACCTACAACCTATCTATCTACTTGCACCATAGTGACACATGGGCATATTGAGACAACAACCACCCACAATCGCTTTGTAATGCGTAATTTTGGCTACACAGTGAAATATAGGGATGCACACGTTCATTATCATGTACATGTGTAATAGATGATACAAAATGTGATCCTCACTGAATAACATTGAAGTTTATGTCAGGAAATGGCTCACGATAATATTAGCATGTTTCGCAAGCTATTGTAATAAACCAGTTTAAACTGTTAGTGATTCTATAAGTATGGTTACACAGCAAGAATATGATGAGTTAAATAAAAGACTTACAAGGACGTAAGCGCAGTGAGTGCAGATGACAGCAACAAGAATCGTGAGGAAGATGCCATTGATTAGCCCTGAGCTTTGGAAGGCTTTGGGCATAGCGAGGATCCCGGTGCCAAGCGACGCCTTCAGAAGATGGGTTAGTGTGTCCATGTTTCTGCAAATTGTTAATTCTGTATAACCTCTAATACTTAAAACACATATAAATTAATTTATTGCAATACGTTTATTTTTTTAAACGCATTTATTAACTTGGCCTACGTGTTCACCTACTCGTATAACGTAATTTTTACTTGCTTGTAATTTACACACTTATTGCGTAAGGAGAATAATTCCGAATTACTTATATTTTTTGTGAAAAACTGGTTCACTATCACGTTTTGACAGGAGACTTTCAAAGCGAGAAAGTTGGATGCTTAAGTAATTTTGACTGGACTTTAATGCAATGAATGTATTGTATTTTACCTGAAGCGATATCATTTCATTTTGATAAGAATTAATTTAACTTTTTACAATTTTAGTTTTCTTCATTTTATGTAAGTAAATAAAGCTAGCATTTGAAATTCATTCATGGGCCACTAATGGATATGATTCACATAAAGGTTTACCAGATTTTTATATCACAGCTTTTCACAAAAAAAAATAAAATTTGTCATTTTACCAACAAATGATATTTATAAAATTAATATTCTTGCATTTAGCAGGAAATTTTGTATGAGAAGAGATGCTTTAAATTATTTTTATTATCTGTACATCCATTGTGGACACTAAAATGAGATTTTGATGATCTAGATTGAAATGGTATACAATAGATGAAACTTTAAAAAAAATAAAGAAGTACTGGAAGTTAAAAATGTATGTAGGCGAAGTAAATGGAACGAGGTAGTATAATACAATTGCAAGTTAATCACAAATATTCACGCACAGCACACTTCACTCAAATATATAGTTACATGTAAAATCATAGAATTCGCCTGAGCATAAGCATTTTAACATATTGCACAGCGTAGATTGCTGTATTAGTGCGTCTAAAATAACCAGAGTAACATTGAACTAAATACTATTTGTGTTAAGTGCCTTAAATTATGTCAAACACTTCAAATTCTACTCTAAGAGTAATGTTCAGTAGATATTTGGAAAAATTTATAGGTTCGCGTGATACGCGCAACATCCAACACGCGTCAGCAACATGCTTGTGGATGGATGGAAGTGAAAACATCTTTAGCCAAGTTAGAATTTGATGACTCAACGACTGCCAATGTTTTATATATAGTTTCATACTTTAACATAATAATAAATAATAAAAGTGTAAATAAAACCAGACCGAAATAAAACATAATATGAAATAACAATGTAGGCTAATTTGCAATTTATTTAGTTACCGCCTGTACTAGTATCTGAACATATACTTTGATAAGTAACACCGTATACATATACTTTTATAGCTTATCCCACTAAAGTATAAATTACGAGTAAATTAGTTATCACTATCGTATTCATACATTAAATAAATTAATGCATCCGTGCGAACAGCGTTGTAAACTAGGATGTATAATGTACTTCGTACATTGTTTCTGCGTCTGCGCAGTTTATTGTAATCTGAGTAATAATATATAAAAACACGACTCTTAACATAAATGGCAATCGCCACCCGTATTCCATCAAGCTAATTTAATTCAAAACGTGGGAGGCCTATCTCCCTAAATCTGAAACCCACCAGATTAGAAAATACGCAGCCAAGTTTTTTTTTCTCTGGACCTTCGTAGCCCAGCTGTATAAGCCGTTAAGCTATTATAGAGGTATTCTGGTATAATGTTCAGACATTCTTAATGTCAATACTTACGAAGTAGGATTGTCAAGTTTTCGCTCAGCGAACGGGTCGAAGTCCGCCGCCTCTGCATCCTTGGTGATTTCATATCTGTAAACATTAAAGAGTTATTCGAAATAATAAATATTTATATCATGTGTTCTCGATAAAAGACATTCATAAAGAAAGGAATAATAAGGAATAAGGTTAACGTATCATAATATAGTTGTATTTGTACTAAATTCGTTCGTTGCGTACAAATTGGTTGATGCGATATAAGCATCGACGTTGATAGAATTTTAATAATAACTGTAACAAAATAGGTTGAATGTTTGTAACCAATAAGCAGGCTCAGCGGTTTAGGCCCCAACTTACGTACAGGTCGCAGGTCCGAACCCAGCCAGGCGCTTTACTTTGTGTAATTTATTTCATCACCACTGCTTCAAAACGGTGAAGGAAAACATCGTGAGGAAACCGGCATGTTCTTAGAACCACCAAATTCGAAGATATGTGAGAGAGCTTGACAAGTGTACAAAGTGTAAACTAATTTACTTTCAACTACAGATTATTAAATTACCTACAACCTTAATCGAATAATTGTACGGACGCGACCATGTAGTTTTTATCCAATGCGCACAGTGGTACATTTAGAAAGGCGTAGCAAACATGTTCCATTAATAGTGACGATATTTTTCTCATCATCAACATTATTGTATCTACACTACACAAATTTTACAATTATATTGTATGTAAGTAAAAAAAGAAGGTACAATCCATGCTAAGAAACATTGCCTTCCCCTCACCCATCGCCGACCGCAAGCCGCGCTCACCTGCCAGGCGATGGCGATGGCTATGGGTTAAAGGAAGTCATTAGCAAAGTTTTTACCCATGTCCTATACCTACGGGTAATATAGAAATGAGGTCGTGTCAAAACATCGAGGAAACCTTTCAAAGATCGCCACATAATTAATGGTATCATTAATAGTAGCGCAACCTAGCAAAACCTTGTGTTACCTTGGCACAGTTTGATAAAAACTAAATTTAGAACAAACGAGGAAAAAAATCATGCAGTATGTAAATTTATGTGCTATATTGTGATTTGATAAGAGATATAACTTGTTTATAGGTATAAATATAATGCGATTATTTTGTACCTATTAAGGTAAATGACTTTAAGCATTTTAATATTGTGTCGAATCTATGGTGCATTTTTTTTCAATCTACGACCATAAAAAATACAAACAATCATTTCCCTAGAAAGTGTAAATTTTAAACTAAATAATAAGGGTTTTGTTTTCTATTTTTAAGTTAATTCTAATATCGAAACGTTTCAATTTATACGTAAAAAATAACAATTTTGAACTAAAAATACGTCGTCATACTTAAAGCATAGCGGACATATTAAAGAAAGATTAGCAAGATGGACCGATGATCTGGTCAAAATTGCGGGAGTCAAATGGATGAAGGCGGCAGGGGACCGATCTTTGTGGCGATCAATGGGGGAGGCCTACGTCCAGCAGTATAAGTAGCAAGAAAGAAGACAATAAGTAATTTCTTTAGAGAATGATTGGTTTAAAAGTACAGAGTTTAACACATTAGCTAGAATAGTTTCACTACAGCTTATAGCGTAATCATATTTTGGCCTCTCTCATATCTAACAATCGCCTAACATTACATTCCTTTAAAAGTTTACAACAAAAAGTCTTATGTGGCAAAATCTCTTGAAATCTCATTTTTCTTCCAATTAGGCACATTAGTATTATGGTATTTTGTATTTTTGAACGTTACGAAAAATTAATAACTTACTTCTTAACAATTTTTTCGTTAGTCCGCTCTTCCGGAGACAAAAATGTCTCGAGCTCTTGCTGCGGAGAGGCGCTGCCGCCATTTGATTCCTGTTCGAAAAATATATATATTTTTACATTCATCAACATTTAATCCCACACCGATACAACCAAAAAATACAAAATTAAGAAAATTAAAGAAGAAAGAAGACCCAAAATAAAAATATGGAAAGAACTTGTTCCAGCCGCTGTGTGTACATGATTGTTTTGTATAACGAGTTAAAAGTTAAAAAAAAAAGTGAAATTATAAATGAATTCTCGCTTTTTTTTAAATCAACTGACGTCAATAATATCAATCGAAGTCTCGTTCCATCGATTCGTAATGGGTCTCATATATGACAAGTTTAAGGCCATATGGCCAGGGTATTCTGGATACATATTTCGTAAAGTAATTAGTATGTAAGTTGTAATACGAAAATTTAAAAATATAATGTTCGAAACTCCGATAAAATGAATACAATTGACTTCCAAACAACTTTAATGTAGTCCAAAGTCTTTTCTACAATGAAAGATGATGAGTCTTTTTACTATTCTACATTGTTCCGTCGCAAGAAATAATTGTTGTAAACAAACGTACAAACAATATGAAATAAATACATGGCGTTGCACTTTTTATACTTTTGAAGGAAATGTTGTAATTTTGTGGATATCGCGAGATAGACTGAAGTGAATTGTAATATAGGGTATCTGATGTTTTAAGGTAAAATCAGAAAAAGTCGTTTTTAGAAAATATTTTGGAATTTACGAATTTTAACGTAGGAACTTTTGTTTACAAAAATACCATCTTGCTGTGAAACAAGGGATAAATTAAAATATTTTAAAGTGCGTTGAGACTAAAGGACTATAATACTTACGTTAACCATTTTGACTGATGTTGCTTATCCGTTGGCGGAAGTTATACTTGAACTTTCTGAAAAGAAAATTATACGTTATTGGTTGCTTTTTCCTCGATAAATTAACAAATTCATGAAGGTTTTTTAGTAGCAAGAAGTTGAACTAAGCCTCGTAATATGGTTCAAGACAGCAGACGAATTTGACCCTAACTCATTTAAATATTATCGTAACAGATAACTAAATAGCGAGTGTGTTGTAATAATACGCCGTTATAAGATCAAGGCTCAGGCAGTCATAAAAACTGACGACAGAACTGGAAACACAGAACGGGCGGGTAGACCCGGCAATACTTCAGACATAAATTGACAATGAACAAAAATAAACCTTTGTATTTTAACAATAAAATTCAGAAATATGAATACAAGAAAAATGAATTTAAACCGTTCGTCGAAACTTCCAAATTCAAGTAAGCGTGTTGCATTTTGGGTATGTTGTCATGCGTTCAAGATTTTTTTTATGGACAAAGGCGGATCACGTGATGTTGAGTGAACGCTACCCATATACATGTGCAACGAGCAAATGTGTTGCAGATACATTGCCTACCATTAATCGACAGAGGAGGGGGCACAGACAGGAAAGAGTATATTTCCTTTGCTCCGTTAATCCTCTCCCCGTCCAATCATCTTCCGATTCCCATCCTATCCTAATAAGGAAATGGTGGGTAGGGGAAGAAAACTAAAACAATGCCTCCGGCGCCTCAATCATCAGACGAGACCTAGAGTACTTCTACTTCACGCCTGTCTTGTGTGGTCGTGGTATTTCACCGTTCGTGTTGGCCCATTCTTGCACAAAATGTTGTTGTTGCCGGCTCTAGCACTAATATGTTCCCTTATCAAATATCAACTAACGCCGCTAAAGAAGTTTTCACTTAAATAATAATAATAATAGTAAATTTGGACATTCGTGAAGCTACAGAAATAAATATCTTCGTCATGAGATATTGTGGTAATCGGATAATATGTCGTAGCGTGATGTTACAATAAAAAAGTCATTATTTTGTGTGTTCATTTCATTAGTTCATGTTCATTAGTCAGTGATTTATCCCTACCGTAAGACATATAACTGCTCACAAGAAATAAAATATACTCAAGGTCACAAAGTGCATGGACTTTCTATAAGACAACGAAACAGAGGTTAGTTGTCATCTTATATTGAATGCCAGTTCGTAGTGGGTATGACAATGAAATGGTAATGAGCGTTAATAAACAAAACTGACCATGATGTCTCGGAATACGTAGCAAAATCCGGAACTCGATGACAGTAAATAAAAGTTATTTGTGTATATGTAATATGACATTGAAATCATTTTACAATGTCGTTATGTATTGAATATGTAATTCGTATAATATGTCAAAATATTTCATATTAGTTGATAACAGTTTTTAGTGTTAGAAATGACATTAAGCGATCCAACAATAATATTAATGCTGCAGAAATGTCGAAATATAAATTGCATAGAAAAGTTAGAAGCCGCGTGATTACAGTTTTTTTTATATCAGATTTGATTGACAATAGAAAATACGCTTCGGAAGTAACTACTACGAACTTTACACGGGTTGGTGACGTACGTGATGCCTGTGGAAAATATATTGTCAATGTAAGGCGCTAAAACGATATTATGTCTGAAAACTAATGATTAAACCAAAATTACTAGTAATATTTATGTTGTATGCAATGGATCATTGACGGAACCAGGTGTAGGGATTAAGGGGCTTAAGTTCTTTCAAAATCATCCGTAATAACAGACTCTTTACATTTTAAGTCGCTAAAATCTACTCTCAGACGGGTGAAGCCCTCAATTACAATGCTAGATCTTCTACTGGCCTGGATATTATATCCATAATCCATACTGGCTAATATTGGCGAGCAATTTGTTTTTTATCTTAACAATTTAAGTTATCAGAGTTTTAAGTAAAGTACTCACCGATGAATTTATTTTTGCGATATTAATATCAGTGAAATCAAAAAGTTTTATTTTTAATTACTTTAGTCTTTCCACTAAGCTATTTGTCGGATAAGAAAATCAAATTGGTCAAGTTGTTTTTTTTACAAATGGACGTAATTTAAGTTGGCCGTGGCAACTAAAATTTTTCACGAAATTTAAAAATTATACCATGTGTATAATATTAAAGTAATATTAATTACAATATTTTACATTTTGACTATATATTAACTTATTTTATCTTTTGTAACTATTTTGATTGGAATGTTTATTAATATTACAAATATACTTGAACGCCCAAATATCGATCCCTGCCACCCTCATTAGTGGACTGCCGAAACCTTGACACGATCATCGGTCTATTTTGGGAGGCGTACGCTGCGTCGGCCTATATCTCTGCCTACCCCTCTTGGTTACGGGCGTGAGCGCATATTTATTTTAATTAATTACAAATACAAATATTAATCATTAGCAATCTGTTTTATACTGATTAAATTCTGTTAGTAAACTGGTTAGTTTCTTTTAATCATCCGACGTTAATTACCTTGCTGTGATGAAGAATTGATACTGGCTTCGTTAATTTCTTTAATCACCATATCATCATCAATGTTTTGGTTAAGAATATTTTATCCTCTCTCATTCTCAAATTTTCAGTATCTGTGATCAATTGTGACATTATGATGGATATATATTATATATTTATATTATATTATATTATATTTATATTATATATTTCATATATAAGTAGCAATATCACGAGCACGACTTTGAAGTATTTTCATACTCATTATAAAACAGACATGACAACAATAGCAGCAAATAACCTAGCGTTGCTAACGTTAACAACTGTTCAATGTTACAAAATTGCGTCATCATAAACGCTAGTCACATTATCAACTTGCGGGGATAATACCACAAATACTAATAAAAAGTTTTAGTTTCACAATATAATCATAGGTCCCGTTTTGAGTGCAGTAGATTCCATATTTCTAAGAGACCATGAAGTCCTTTTTGCTTTTTCCCAGATACGCTCGCAATATCCTCATATCTTCGATATGAGTCGGTGCTGATTGCTGGATAAACATTTACAGTATAACGGTTAAAATGTTATGAATGTTTTCCTTTATTACAATAATATTTATAGCCGTATTTATGATTAATAACACATTCTGAACTTTAACTAATTGTATAGTTCACGGTGTTACATTATCTAAACGTTATCGTCGTAATGTTAAGTAACGCGGAGTCGCGGTTCAAACGTGATTAATGCACGTTGTTCAATGTACTGTGTTAAAATGCGTCGACAGTAACTTACGTCAAACTTTCGTCATAATCAGGGAACGTTAATATGAAATTTCATAAGACGTATTAAAAAAATCTGTTATTTATATATTCTGTGTACCTCGGGAATGGCTTTCTTTTTTATAGGAGAAGGGGGCAGACGAGCAACGGTTAGCCAAAAGTTAAGGGAGTTATTCTCCGAAATTAAATCTAACGATTTAAAGTACATATATGCCCGGACATACATACGGCTTGCCACAAAATGCGTCAATGCGTATTTGTATTATTAGGCATTTATTGTCATAACATTAAATCTGAAACTATAAATTACTGGTACCTTTTATAGGTCTGACGGGAACATTTTATCCTGAAACTAATCCCGAAGCAGCCGCAGAAATGAGCAGCGCCGTGGATGTCCGTTTTTTTCCGTCACCGGATGAAGGACCGTCAATAATAGGCGGCGGTGCATTCGGCGTGTATTGGACCGAGAGTATACAGGTACACATTCATTGTAAACCATACACCGCCACAAATCCGGCAAAAAACACGGTCAAACGTCCCACGAAAAACACGAACGCGCTTTAACGAAGCTCTGTCCACCAAGTACTGGTTACACTCTGTCTAGATAATTTAACTCCCACTTAGTATGTACTCCGTTAAAAAAAAACATGGATAAGTAAATAAGCAAACAATCCCCTTCGTACATAACACGAGTCAATCACAATTTGCTGCATCCGTTCGGCCTGTGCCTGTGATACATGGATAATAGCTAAAGATTCAATCCTTCCCGTCATACAGTAAACACCAGTTAAAAACTAAATCATTCCCACCAGTTAATCCTATTAAATCAAAGATATCATTATCATTTGAAAGTCATTTCAATTGGGTAAGCTGTATGTCTATCTATATGTTTATAAGCTTTATATGTAATTGTATGTCTCGATGCCATAAGACATTGTATATTTGAATATTAAGTATCAAGTGTTCACACATTTAATAATATATGTACATATATTTATTAAAAAACACGTGTGAATTTGTTAATAAAGGAGGGCTTTTCCCATTTTACTTATATATTTGTGACTATATATTAGAAGAAAGTAGAATGAATCTCGTCTCAAAGGGAAAGGTCAACTAAAGTAATTTGCGTTTGACTATTCATGGTTCATTATAAAATAAATAAATATGCGCTCACATCCGTAACCCAAAGGGTTAGGCAGAGATCATCGATTTCCATTTGGTGCTATCCTGGCACACCTTTCTCGCTTCTTCTACATCCATACATCTACGCATACATGCTCGTCGGATATGGGTGCTCCTTATATCCCTTTTTTAGAAGTCACTAATCTGATCGATATAAGTTCTCCTAAGCCGTCCCCTACCAACACTCCCACTCACTTTCGCTACATAATTTTGTTTCTCTCTTCATGCATCCTTTCAACATGCCCGAACCACCGAAGCATACCTTTCTCAATTGTAATAATTCCTTAAGACACATTCTGACTCCTTATTATAAACGAGGGAAAAAAAATGGGGCTATAGGTCTGTACCTATAGCCCCATTTTTTTTCCTCGTTCACTCGTCGTTCAAAATCTTTAACATGCTTACCATCTCTACTAAACCAACACCCGAAATACACGAACTCTTTCACCCGTTCCACTTCGTTACGTTAACATTTATATCAATTATGGTATTACTTTGTTTTCTTTCAAACACCATTACTTTCGCCTAATCAACATTCATTTTCATACCTTTACCTTCTAATGAATCATTCACTACATTCAGCATAAGTTGTAAGTCCTCCGCACATGACGCAAACACGATATTATACAAAAAATATTTTACAACTATCTCACCCATTCTTTATCCACACTCTTCGTCTTTCAAAGCTTTCAAACAATCATCCATAAAGACATGCCCTGTCCACACACAGCCCTGTCTTACACCTTTATAAATGCTGAACCAGTAGGCACCGTTTATCCTTACACAAGCAGTAGAATCTTTATAAAGAGACTTCAATGCTTGTATAAGCTCACTGTTTAATCCAAATTCAACTAAAGTTGACCACAGATCATCTCTTTTAACTTTATCAAAGGCCTTTTCTAAGTCTACGAAGGTGCAGATTTTTTTTTGTTTACAGCCAGAAACTTTAACTTATACTTCTTTTTTTAAACTGATGTTAAGTGAACGCTGCCCATAGACATCCGCAACAGGCAAATGTGTTGCAGACGCGTTTCCTACCTTTAATGGAGGGCATAGACAGGAAAAAGGATATCTCCTTTTTCCCATTAACCCCCTCCCCGTACAATCCTCTTCCTTTTCCCATCCTATCCTTATGTGGAAAGAGTAGGAAGGAGAAGAGGACTGAAATTAGGCCTCCGGCACCTCACTCATCGGACGAAAAGCAGAGTATTCCACCGGTCGAGCCGGCCAATTCGTGCAACAGATGTTGTTGCGGGCTCTAGCACTGTTGGAATTTGGTTAATTTTATTGCGCTTAAACTGTGGCTCATAAACTTTAAAGACAAAAGCAGTTGCTTCACTAATACTTGAACGTAAAAATTGTTTACTAATTATTTCAGTAACAGTTCCGGGAGCTCGGCTCATTATTAGTTACATATAAACGTAAATAACTATGTCCTTCGAACGTTCTCGTGCAAACTTATCTGTTTATTCATAGCTTACGTTTGTACGTACAGTTTGTATTTACAACAGATAGATTGTGACTTTAGTCAGTTTATAACCGGCATATTATAAAGTTGTAGCTAATTGTCCGATGAACGAAGTATTGACAATTTGACTTGTGATTTCTCCGCAGTTTATAAACTGTACAAGTCAAATCGGTAGTGATATTTTTCTTGCGTTATTAGGTTACTATACTTATTATATACTAACTGTTCGTGTATGTATTTACAGGCGACTTCGTCAACGTTGAATAGTGACAAACTAACTGCCGAAATTAGCAATCGGCCTTGACTTGTATACAACAACTGTAGAATTATTCATCATATTCAATTATACGTACTTCTAAATTGTACATGCATAATTAATTTTTAGAAACGATTTCAATGTATTTGTTTGTATTTCAATAACTTTATTTCAACAATTATTTCAATAACGAAAAGAAACGAAGAAATAACAAACTTGTTCAATTAGTTTATCAAAAGGAAATATTGTTGTACATTGAAATTAATTAGACATCGTTGTGACTTAAAGGATAAAATTATCCTGAATATTACACTCGTAATATAGAGTAGGTATAACTAACAACAATAATTCCTTGCCTTATGTTTAAAGTGTAAGTACAAATAAAAAAAGAAACGTCCGTGTTGTTTATTCATTGATGGACGTGTGGCTGACTGACTGAGGCTAAGCGCTCTTGCGTCGTTTCGAATGAACCGTAATGTTTTGTTATTCTAAGCGCGCCACCCGATCCGTGATAGCGCAATGTTCTCTTCAATAGACTCTTCACCAGTAACCGGTTATAATATATAATAAGTCAAAGTTTTGATTTCTAATAAGGAAAGACAATCTTTATATATTAATTCCTAGGTACGAGTGAACTCCTTGTCCAGGGGGGACAGGTTTTGATGAAATATTCATTTGTAGATTCATAATTATATGACCCGGTTAACGCTGCCATCCGGGTTCTATTATTTTTTGACGAACGACGTTAGCTGTTATAAATATCAGGCACGCCATTCTTTTCTAATTAGAATAGGACGGGAAGCGGAAGAGTATTTAACGGGGGAAAAGATGGATAGGGAAATCCTTTCATCTGTCTATCCTCTCCTTCATTTGAGGATCAACGCATCTTGCAACTCATTTGCTTGTTCCTGTTAACTGTAGTCGCTTAACGTCGAGTGAATTGGTGCACGTTAGTTACCTTCCTCAATAAAAAAATCTTGTGTCCGATCCTACTAACATTATATATGCGAAAGCTTGTAAATACACATGTATGGATATTTGTTATTTTTTCACGCAAAAACTACTGAATGGGTTTCAATGAAACTTTACAATATTATAAC
Source organism: Papilio elwesi (assembly GCA_029849275.1). Taxonomy (NCBI): domain Eukaryota; kingdom Metazoa; phylum Arthropoda; class Insecta; order Lepidoptera; family Papilionidae; genus Papilio; species Papilio elwesi. The sequence continues at coordinate 5,131,671 of CM056717.1, forward strand.
TTAAGCATAACATATATGTGATAATATAAATATATTGTGTGAATTGTCCAAAATATAATATGTGTCAAATACGGAGGAAAAAGAATCCTGGTGTGCGCTGCAAAAACCGTTAGAGTTACACGTATGTAATGTATAATAAAAATGTTTAAAGTAAATAGTCCTACGAAAAAGTCCACAACAGCATATATCTATCTTTTTTGTGTAAGCCATTATCGCCAAAATAGTGAACCATCTATTAATTAGGAGCGAAGTTTGCCGAGCTAGCTAGTCAAATATAAAGTCTAGAATTTTTTTTATATAAACATACACTTTACACGAAGGCTAACTACTGTATACTTATAACTTAGGTTTGACACTTATAATTGTTGTGTATTTCTTCAAGAATAAATATTGAAAGTTTAATATCGTGTGTTTGTTTGTTTAAAACAAACACAGCAACGACTCTTGATTATCCTGCTATCTTAATTTGTGTTGTTATTGTGTGATAATTATAAAGTACAACTTATACTGACACAAGTGTTCACGGGCACGAATAAACAATTGCATTGTGCTGTAAATAAAGGACAATAAGTTTCAGGACAAACAATACTTCAAACTGCAAGAGATACTACAATTTCTCGAACCGAAAGTCAAATGTTAACAAAGGTCTCTAGTTTCTAGAAGTCTTTGTTTGAATGTAACGAAAACGGATACTGTTAGTGATTAATATACCTCTGTCATCTTTAGCACATCGCTTAATTTTAACATAAATAGGGACGAATATTAAATTTTTTATTACTGTTGTAAAACATTAAGTTTTAAAGAAATAATAAAAATTATATATTGGAGTAAAGAAAATCATTACAAATAAATTATTACAATAGAGTTATAATTTAAGACATGAATAGTAAACCGGAATGCATCCGATACGGATATATACGCATATATGGACTATGCTTCGAGATTTCCGATGTATCGGCGTCGACGATATTTAATTTTATTGCAGATACTTTTCACAAATGTCGCGCTTTAAATAGTAATTTATACGATCTTACCGGCCAGGAAAACCCCGAGCTTTATCCATTGTATTATCCCGTCTACTTTGGTCTCGCGTATCCCGTTTCTCCCGTGTTAATATAATTTCACCTTCTTTTTAAATTCCCTTGCCAATAGCAAAAAATAAAGTATGTCCTTAATCGTATCGATATGCCTTTTCGCCATATACAAAATATGTTACAGAGAGATAATACTCATCGGTTCTTATCTTTCAAAGACCTAAAGAATTTCGACCACTGAGCGATCTCGAGCGAGTATCATAATTCATAAATAGACCGTTTGTACTACCAGTCCAATTGTAAACATATCCATGTCTCTATTTTCGTTACACCTACACTGCGGTTTGTGGTTATTTCATCTATATGTCAACGTGGGAATTTTGTGGAATACAATATAACAAATAGATACCTTCAGTGAGTTATTCCATTGTATATGGTAACTATGACACTAATTACGATATAAATAATAAAATGATTTATCGATATTTTTGCTAATCGTAATTGTGTACGTCACTAGTCCGCCTCATTATATAGCGCATGTTTAACGAGCTTGCTGCAATAAACGAAGTCTTTCCTATACAGGCATCGTATCGAAGCGAGAAATCACTAATTATGTTTGTGTGCTTTATCGACAGTAGCAGTGTTGGGTTGACTCCGTGATCGTGCTCTAAGTGAATGATCACATGCATTTGGTGTCGTGTAAAACGGCTTTGAAACTTTGTATTTATCGTATCTATTGATCGTATGATTTATTATACTATATGATGTCATTAAAGTAATATAGCAGTCATATAAACAAGTTAATTTCGCTAGATTACAACTGGAAATTTATAAAGCGCGTATCAAACGTACAGATGTGCAACCAACGACTGTTATAGAGACAAAATTAATTATTTTAATTGTAAATCTTAAAAAATAACTTCAGCCACAATTATTTACTAGACGATAATTAATATGCAATTAGTATTTTGAGTGGTTGTTTCTTTTCGTTACGAAAAGTTGGCGGAAATAGCGACATTTTCACACAATATCTATACATATAATACGAGTAAAAATGTAACTGATCACTGTCTGTACATGGAAGATATCTGAGAAAAACTATTGTTGGGGGGCCTTCATAGACGCAATAAAACTCAAAACAATGGTTATTAAACATGTTGATTTTTTGTCTGTGAGTTTATGTTCGGCGGCCGGCCGTAAAAATTATAGCCAAAACCTATATAGCATCGACTACGGTCACAGTTTAAACAATCATAAATGTTAGTTAACTGTGCTACGGCGATACTGTGTCGACTACACATATCCGCGAAAAGGGCAAAGATGACGAGGGTACGTTAGTATAAGTAGGTAATATAATATCGTTTAAGTAAAATTGCATGGCGTGTGAAACTGCGGGGCACAGCTAGTGAAGTAATAAAAGATGTAAGTATTTATAAAAAATTATGCATTTGTAAATAGAAGGCGCCAACAGTTACGAGTAACTTTTAATGAGGAAAACATATAATTTTTTTATTACTAGCAACAAATTTATTTATTATTACAATAATATAACTTATTTATAAAGATAACAATATCTTTATAAATAAGCTATATTATTTTAAAGTTCATATACACAAGTATTGTCCAAAATATAACGACAAGTGTCAAGGAAAAAAATTGTAGGAAAAAATTCCGCCATATGCGAGCTATTCTGGTGTGCGCTGCAAAAACGGTCAGAGTTACACGTACATGTATAACGTATCATGAAAATGTTCACCTTAAATTATCCTACAAAAAAGCCCGCGACAGCATATATCTATTTTTTTATTGTACTAGGTGCAAACTAGCAAGCGGTTCACTCGATGTCAAGTGATCGCTACCCATAGACATCTGCAACGAACTAATAAACTAGTTGCAGATGCGTTGCCCACCTTTAAAGGACAGAGGAGGGGACAAACAGAAAATGATTATTTTCAATTCCAATACGTCCCACCCACCGTCAAGTTTTCTACCCCTTCCCATCCTTTCCTTATAAGAAAAGGGTGCGAAGGGGTAGAGAACCAGAATTGGGCCTCCGGCACCACACTCGTCACACGAAACGCAGAATACTCTACTTCAAGCCTGTCTTCTGCGAGGTCGTGGTATTTCACGGGTCGAGCCGCCCCATTCGTGCAACAGATGTTGTCGTTGCGGGCTCTACCACTGTTTGAGTAATTAATAAATATAAATTTTTGTTTTAATCCGAAACAAACAATCAAATCTTTGTTTGCGATATAATAAATAGTATTTTACATTTTATGATATTGCCGAAAGCCTGAGAATGGTGTCCTTCCTACCAACACCTTGATGTTCTATCGTGACATATCAAACGTGACACATCGTGACAATTATTGGAATGTGATATTTCCAATACGACACCACTATCCCAAAGACCAACAAAATGAGGCGAGTAACAGCAGAACAACACATGCTATATACACTACCTTTTCTAAAACTTCTAGACTACACCTAAGTAATGAAAACTTCGAATTTGACACCTGCTGGCCATGAGGCTCAAAAAGCGAATAGTATTATTGGTTTCCCAGTCTTTATGAGCCTTCGGGGTGGAGTCTGTTTAAAAAAAAACACAAGATTAATTTAAGATGCGACCGTCGGGTTTGGAAGTTAGATGAAAACTGAGGAGCCGTATCGGTAGGCGAGGCATTATCGGGATAGAAATGATGATGATGCAATAGGAAAGGAGCAGGTAAGCGGAATAGGGTGCAGATACACTATGTAACAGAACGCATATAGTACGCTGCCATTGACAGAGCGATGAGGTCACCCGTAACGCCTGTCACATGAGCAGTCAACAAATATTTGAAAAGCTGGTATTGTGTATAAGTGTACGTACACATGAACGAAAAATAATTGTTGTAATATTTTGCTAACCCATGTTGGTGAATGAAAAGTACCTTATAAAATATCTTCAATAACAGTCCGGGCTTTTATGTCATTTTTGTCACTATTCTTTTCTTTGACTCATTAAAATGTATTTTCTATGTTTTAGTTCAGCTAGTTACAAAAGCGTATTTTTGAAATTATTATTTATTATGCTTTACATTCCGTAGTTTTGTAACAGTTGATACTGAGTAAATAATTTTCAACTCTTATTATCCATTCATAAAATTCCATCCCCTATAAAATTGGATTCAGTTAAAGTAATGCCTTAGGTTTTTCTGTCGATCATATTTGGATTAAAAGGAATCCAAGCCCCACAGCTATTTATCTTCTGTTCGAAACACGTTCACGTCGACATCTTGTGCGATTTTAAAGAGACTCGTTACCTATAAGCACGTTTGTTTTCTCGTAAAATACTCGTAACGTATTAACGGAACAAGGAAGTGACAATTTATCTAGGTGTTAAGAAGTTGGCGGAGTCATCTAGTTATTTATATTTATAGAAATATTGCACGTATTTATTGAAACCAACTTCTATTTAGTTATGATACAGGTTATTTATATTCTTTCAACTTTATATTGTTGATCACCGGGTTGCATTTATTTCGTTTATATCTGCGACACTATTTGTGATTACGTAATTAGTGTAGAACACTAGGAGTTGTGAGTTACGATATTCACGAAAACAAATATTGTGTAAGTATATAAAATCAATTGCGTATTTATATTATGTTAAATTTTAGTTGTAAATTCCTTGACATTAATAATACTGGTCGCAGAATTCGACTCGCTGCGGCAATCTTCGGGAAACTTAAAGTACATTTCTTTACAATTAACGCAATATTTCAAGATTTAAATAATGTTACACATACTGTTGCAGACATAATACAAAGTTTCGGGATAAGGACTCTCACAATGAATTCTATAACAAGCTTCAAGGTCACCCAAATACAGTGCTTAGTATCTCTGCGATATTGAATCAGAGATAACGTGATGGTCAGCAATGCCATGGTAACCAACATTGCCCATATAAGATACACCGTTTCACGAAACAACCAAATTTAATAGGATTTAATGCGTTTTGCTAACTCCTATATGCGCTTGTGGGTGAAGTTCGGGTTTTTTATTGCTTGTTGGTCAATTGAAACAAAGAATAACTACTAAAGAGATAAAAATTGCGATTGTAAGCAGTGAAGTAGTGGAGAATAGACAGAGACAAAGTGTTTTAAAATACGATATAATCTCGGCGTGCTGCCAAGTCTTTGTATAATAGTATCAAAGAGCCTTTAAAGCTCGATATAAGACGTACTAGTTCTTCGCGATAACCAGAGTTAAGTGTTAACAACACATTATAAGTGGGGGTTTTTATTTCAAATATATTTTGTTCCGAATAGTACGATTTGCCTTTATACAAAGCTGAGATAGGCAATTAAAAAAAACTATAGTTTTCTTTCATAAACGACACTTTAGTTTATTCTATCAAAGTCGAGACAGATCGCAATATTAATGTATTTTTATTTTGAGTCGATAAATGTATCGGTATTATCAGATAATTGCAATAAAACCAGTACAAACTCAATTTTAATCTAAAGATGCGTTGATTTCAAGGACGCTGTTAAAATGTTCAATTGTTTAACGACTTTCACCTTGACTACAAAATTGTATACAAAGTGATAAGAATGTAACTATCATTATTAAATAATTAAAATATGACATTTAATAATATAAAAATTTGCTAATAATAGTTATATGCATAACATATTAGAATATCGTTACAAAATATTGATATTTAAATTAAAAAAATATAAAGTTACATTATTTGGAAGATATAAATCGTGATTAAAGGTACTTAAAGATCTATAAAACACTTTTAAGTAATATAAATACATACTAATATTGATATCGAATAAATACATTAAGGAAAATAGGGGCATAAAAATTACATGTGTTCTCGTATTGATTTTGCGTGAAAATCATACCAAGTCTAAAGAGTGAGTTCGTGCATTGATTTTTTTTATTGAATTTAAATCCAAAAATACGGTAATAGGTATTGTATACACTTATAATGAACGATTAAAATAAAATAATTTAAAAATACGAAAGTGAAAAATCCTACGCGAACGGACATCAAAATTGCCTGTACGTAGATACACACCCATGACTTTACATCTATGAGTAATGCGGCCGGCGTGAAGCGTTGGACGTCGAACTATTGAAATAATTTATTTATTTTGATGGTAGATATATTTGAGGGGAAATATATAAAATGAATAATGCCGATTACTATGTGGTGGTTGTTTTGGAATACGGATCGTATACACGCGGTATACAGGGTCCAATTTCCGTAAAATGTTGCGTTGTGAAATTATAAAGGAAATTGCATAGACATATTCTCACGATGAATAAATGTCTATAAACCTATACTGGCTAGGGCATAGTTGGTGAGTTATTCACTAATTATGCTTTGGTTTGCGAAGAGTGTGTTTTTGCCCTTCGGTGTTATTAAACGAGCTCAGAACCATGTCTTAGAGCTTCGGCTTTTTGATAATGGGTACTTGACCTCTTAGAGGCTTGCTTCTATGATACGTCGAGTTTATATGTAATTGCCAACTAACTATAAATCTATACCGGCTAGGGTGTAGTTGGTGAGTTATTCACTAATTATGCTTTGGTTTGGGAAGAGTGTGTTTTTGCACTTCGGTGTTATTAAACGTGCTCAGAACCATGTCTTAGAGCTTCGGCTTTTTGATAATGGGTACTTAGCGTCTTAGAGGTTTGCTTCTATGATACGTCGAGTTTATATGTATTGCCAACCAACTTTTGTACCGAAATTGATTCTGCATATACGGATGAAAATAGAGGTAGCGGATACTTGTTGCCTAAGCTTGATTTCTTGTTGGTTCGCAAGCATGTCTCGCAGGCGCGATTATACATGCTCGCTACAATTACATTACACGGGTGTTTATTGTGTTCATAATGCGTCATTGATGGTTGCGGGATGTTGATTGCAAATTTCTGCTCTGAAGCGGCTACGCCTAGAGTATTATCTCTATCGCCTGTCGTGGAGTGTGTAGAGTTGCAATTCGACATTACTGCACCTGATATGCTGCTTATGTTTGGTCTTTGGTACATCTTTTGATGGATCATTGATGGGATCAACGAGTCTTCCTGTGACGGGTATATAAGTGGTTCGTGGCTAATATGCTCATTTGTATTATTCGGATAGATTGAGGATAAGATATTGTCGTTTGCTATGTATTCTGTATTGTAGTATGACGCTTGTCTTAATTAGATTTGCCCAAGTCGGGTCCCTCTATACGGGATTGCAGATTGTTTGCCCTCCATGATTTATAAATCAATTAAGTGGCCTGTAAAATACCCATGTTTATAAACGAAGGCGAATTATTGGTGGGTGATGCAAATTTGATCGAGACTCATATTATGCGAAAAGTTGGTGTATAACACAATTATATGATGTTCGAGAATTATACTAAAAGTTAATAATGTGGCCGAAACTGCCCTGGCATTAGTTGGTGGAGCCTGTGCATTTGTCTCTTGCGAAGATGGTACCTGGAGGGAGCTATGCTCTCAAGGCTTGCGCTGACACCGCACATCGAGGGAATTAGCCATCCCCTGAGGCGAGTTTTATACTCCTAATGCGCTCCGTAGGTCGATACCTATGCTGACATTGTCTTGGTGGCGACGCCTTATTATACACTTGACGGTGTAACGCATTGATATGTGGGAAACGACTGAATTGTGTTTATTCACCAATAATGAGCTAAAAGCTCTCTTACTGGTTTTCCAGTATTTTTCTGCGACATACGCTGGCCGATCTGTTGTCCCTTGTTCGGGGGGAGTGCAACCGGTTGACGGCACTCACCGTACACAGCGGGGATTTCCGCTGGAGCTGTGTACCTCCACATATTTTTAAAGACAAAAATATATGTTGCGATAGTAGGGTTGTATCGGGTATTTGAGATTAAAGTATGTAAACCCTTTACAAGTAAAATTTTAATGAAATATTTTTGGAAACTGCAATTGATCAATAAATTTAAAATATTATTTTGGCAAATTTATATAGAGTTTAAGGACTTTAATAATAAGCATCCTACGGCTTCAATAAGCTTGGCGAATCTTTCTTCCTCTATAATTCCTAGAAGAATTAGTTATTACAACTCACAAAGTAGAACAAAGTTCTACAACTAGACGATCACTTATAAATATATCATTGGCCTAATACAATATAAAAGAGACGATCTTGGTGGTGTTTCGACTTGGAGACATTTTATGTTTCCGATTGGATTTCATTAATATACTCCTAATAATCCCTAGAGGAAAAAAGGATGGTTACAAGAACAAGGAAAACAAGTCAAGTAAAAAGTATTTACGATTAGTTAAAAAATATTCGGTAAGAACTTATGACATTAGGGAAGCGCTACAACTGTATTGGTTTAAGGATTTTTTTTAATACGGCGTAAGAGATTGTTCCCTCGTCTTAATTGTACAAGCCAAATTAGGATGAACCCTAACCTAACTATCCATTGGCGATCGTAGGGATCAAAAATATGTCGTCAGACAGAACTTAGACTAGAGTTTGGTTTGACGTCCGTTGCGATTTAACAGTGTTACACTTGTGATTTATTAATGTACATATTATCTTAAATAAATAATCTAGGTCTAATAACAGATGACGATACGATACAAATACGTAGGCAATGGCAAAGGAGTATTTACCTATTTGCTTAACTTCTCGTGTTGAAAAGTAGGCTTATGAACCGGAAGCACATCATTTGCATTCTTTTAGGCTAGCACTTAGTATATGGCATTGAATTGCTTTGATATAATCAATATTATGAGAACTTAATCAAAATATTAGCACGGTAACGATAAAAGTAGACTATTACGGCGCGTAATTGTTTTACAATCGTAGGTATTGTTAAGTTTTAACTTTTTATTAGATTGAGGCGCCAAGGAATATACTCGTAGTCATTATATAGAATTAATCTGAACTGAATGTCACATCCTTTAAAAATCAACATAATATTCTTGGAATAACAGCATTGTACTACATTCATTTAATTCAAATGAACTTTCTAAAAATGTATTTGGTACACTATTTCAATGGTAGGGGGCGTCGTTGTTGCCGACCACATTGTTAACTATATATAAGAGGAGGGAAATAAGAATCTGTAATCTTAATCTACCCTTCTTGTTTCGTGCCTGAAACCACACCTATACCTACCTATGAAAATCTCTTGAATGCGACGAGCTAAAATTGCAAGAAAATGCTGATTCATTATTTTCGTGTGATAATATCTAGTTATAACTTGGAAAAAAAATATATCTACGAATCTTCCCTGATAAAAACTTCATCGCCAGTCAATTTATCATTAAGCAGCGTATTTAGGAAAAACATAAATTGAAATAGACTGTCCCATTATCATTACCAGGATATTCAGGAATTATAAGTCAAAATTGAGAATAACGCCACCTAGGTTTAATTATTAGTTAAATTTAAATAACTAAATGGAAATTATATCTAATGAAACGATTTTTTATACAACACATTCTCGAAACCCAATTTTAATATTTGAACATCATACGAATGCGTTTCCGAAGCGAAATTAACGATTTTAATTCGTAAATTAATTTTTATTTAAGTGTAATAGTTTATCCATTATAAAAAATAAGAGATTGCAATATCTCTATATATGCTCCTCTAGAATTACATAACTAGTATAAATAAAACATATACGTATATAACTCCGCAAGCATTTGTATAAATTTAAATAGATAACGTCTGAAATCTTCAAAGGAATAATAAGACATATTGCTTTTCTTAGCTATGACAGAAGCAGGCGTCTCGACCTTAATGAATATGAAGTATTCTACTCCGTATGTAAAGAGATAGGTATCTATGTGATATTTAGAATTTTAAATCTAGCACATTAATGTGAAATGTTGTGCAACATGTTAACGTTACGAATATTCTAAAAATAGCTAAAATATGTCAGCCATCAAGCTTATAAGAATGTGAATAGCGAGGTTGCTTTCATTTTGTTCAGTCAAGCCTATATTTATATATATAGGCCCCGTAACCCTTACGGTTGGAATTTCGAAACCATCTTAACTAACCCTTACTGGGTGAAAGGAATATAGATATCGTGATGAGTCGCCTGGAAATATTAAAGATAGATAGATAGATCGATTCAAATGTCACGTAATCGTCTTTTATATCATTCTTAAAACATATATCATGATTATCTGACAAGATAGGTATAAAAGATATCATGGTAATGTAACTTTATTATTAGTTTTCTCTCTGTAAGACTAATAATCTGTAGACCTTAATTATTTTAGTTACGACTATTAATTTTTCGGAATCTGTGTATTAAATCAATAACAATAGCAACAATAATATCTTTTTTATTTCATTAGTCATCGTTAATTGACCGAGGAAGAGAGTTGTATTGTATTAAAGATCAAAGTATAAGAACAAAGGTTAACAAAGCGTCGGGCAGGTCATATCATTCAAAGGGCCAATAACCGCTGGGTAGAAAGGTCCTTGATGACAGTTGATTGACTAATTGAATATACAATTCTGATTAGATTTGCGACTAGTTGTGGACTATTAATACCACTAATAAATAATAAATAAATGGAAGGCGCTCTGTACAGGACCGATAGGATCTTCCAAATTACCGGTTACTTATTTGGTAGGAGTTGCTAGGCGTTGTACTGCGTGTGTTCTTTCTATTACACAAACTTACGGGGGAATTTTAGGACACGATAAGTAGTGGTGAAGTTGGTGCCTATTTTTTAGAGAATATTTTATCAGAAAAAAATTTCAAATGTTCATTTTTTAGTTTTATAAAATTTAAAGATTTTTTACGGCTAAAGGCTCATGTTTAAAGAGATCATTGTATTCGATTTGTATATTAATACATACAATACGGTGTACAGTCCCGGCTTGTAATATTTTGTTTACACGTCCCTAATAAGAATTCCGCCATTACAGTCACGCATACCTTTTTGTTAGTTAGTAATATCAACCTTTATTGTGTCATAGTACACAAACAATTATATAAATGTGAGTGGTTGCAGCCTCAACTTTCCCATGTGTCAGTATGGCGGTTGCATGTGGATAATTGTAGGGGTGAAAAAAATACGGGCTTAAATTTGTATTTTTCGATTTACGCTATCAATAATTGTATAACAGAAGAAAAAAAACAGCGAAGCGGGTTTGCGTCTATTATATATTTATAGAAGTGAATTTGTGCGTTGTTACTTTCACTTTTGAGCCAATACTACACATCACGAGCAATTGTGATTGTGGGTGTTTGTACTTAGTGTTTCGATTTACACTATGGTGGAGGGTTGTAAGTGTGTTAAAGATCCGGGGTTGAAAATTTATTTAATCATAACATAGTATTATAATATTTTTTGTCTATATGATTCTGGGAACCATATATATTGATCTAGTTAAATATAAAATAAACAGTGAAGTGGGTGTTTGCAGATAATAATTAGCGTGTTTATTTATTACTGTGCACAGTAGGCGCAGTGAAAATATAACATTATTCGCAAACAAGATAAAATTATTTGTTTACTTTACACTACCAACGCGCCTAAATAAATGAATTTTCTTTATCGGCGAAAGAATTTAAAATAGATTCAGTCACTTTTAAGTTTACCCCAAAAAAATAAACAGGTAGATAGACAAGGTAAAAGTAACAGTAATACCGTTTTCCTAGCCTAGGCGAGCGATGGAACGCGATACTTAAGGATACGCTCGCAAACTGCGCGCGCGCCGCATGTTCGCAATTGCTGAACTGCACTAGTTTAGTCCATCTCTTTAGCGCAACTCACGGAAAGCTCAAGCACATTCACCGACAAAGATATACCTGCAGACGCACCCTTACACCCGTCTCGTTGCAGACTGATTATGGCGGCAACGTACCACAAACCACAAATACGTTAAATGAATCGTCATTGCATGTATTTGTGGCCTTTGTTATTCATCTAGGATAATGGATGATTGAAAACCTACAAAACGAGACCGAAAATAACGTTACACAAATATTTTGCCGGTGCAAAAAAAATCAATGTATTTAAAAGTCCATTCGCTTGGGTTACAAAGAAAGGAACTTGCACATGATCGGCTTAGTTTCCAAAACACCCCCTACCTTTGGTATCGAGAACTGAACGCAACTGATTACCGAGAGCTTTTCGAAGAGTGGGTGAAAGTTCTGCGCGAAAAGTCGATTAACAGATACCACTATCGGAAATGGTAGTAGATAAAATGCTAATTTTAGTCGACTCCATTTTTTCGGTTAATATCTGATGTCCGCTTGGCTTTATATAATATCAGTATGTATACCTACATATGTGTCTTTGTACTGATCTATACATGTACCTATGTCATCGTATGGTATTATTTATTCTGTTTATAATTTCTTTATTATCTATGCTATTTTAAAAAAGAGGAGAGGACTGGATAAGAAAAGGAAATAACCTTTTTTCTGTTTATCCCTTGTCCTATGAGTTATTTTCTTTTATACTGTGTCCGTCAAAATGGCTTTTCATACCGCGTAGTACGTGACCATTTTTTTAGAAGTTAAAAAGGGTATAGCAAGCTACCATTAAAAGATAAATATATACCATTGCAAACGTTTTGTATATATTTTTTAAGATATACAATTCCGTAGTACATTATTTCGATCTATCTCGTAAGGTTTATCCAGCGTTTGAAATGTAAGCGCACTAAGATATGATTTTTACATCACATTACAAAACTTTGAAATTCCCTGCCTTTTTGTACTATAATATGCATGCATGTGTACTATATTGTACATGCATATTATAGTAGGAGAAAAGAACCTTCCTCTTGAATAATTATAATGTTATTAATTAAATAGTGGACTTGGCTTTGGCTTGTCTGAAACAAACGAATGAAGGAACGGAATAAAATTAGCATTTATGTAATATTCAAAGTAGTAATGATGTAATAAAGACAGTAATAGATGAGGAAAATATTGGATCGCAAACGATGTTGCCATATTTAGAACGATATCGTGGATTGCTTATACGTTTTTGTCCACTTCAATTCAAACTTCACGCTATCATCACGTACATAAATTTTAAGAAGCGATAACGTGTTTGTAGTAATAGGCGATAGAATGCGAACTTTTGATAAGTGACTGTATCAAGTAATATACATACAAATTTATACTGGACAAATTGTCAACTATTTTTTATGTACTTTTTATATAATACTGAACAAGTACGGTCGTCATACTTTTATACATATGTGTTGCCACAAGGTAAATATATATTCGATATTAAGTTATTGTTAAAAAAGAGATAACGTGTAAATTAAAATTAACTTTATATTATACTAATTTCCCATTTTACAATTAAAAAAAAATATACAAAACCCGCCAAAAGTCCTTCTTCCTATCTTTTTTCTTGAAAAAAACCTTAATACATTTGCGTTTACGGTATCATTATATTCCGGTTGACAAAGTCGCCGTGCCGCGTCGAGTATCGCGTATTATTAATATTTTATGGTATGGATTTACTTTTTGCACAGTTGGACATGTCGATAACTTTTGAAACGTTTCACAATATTTATTGAATTATTTTACTTCAACTACGCTATATTTTAAGTAAGATGAATAAGGTTTTTCCTCCTTCTCGCACAAAAATCCCTCATAAATAATATAATTTCCCCACCCCGCCAGCAAGTTAAATTACTAACTAACGTTTCGCATTTCATTACCATTACCTACTACATAGTATTTTGTTCAACACAAAAAACTAAAGGACAATGTCGCCCATGACCTAAAGAAGCAGGCCATAGAATAGAAAGGCTTCTGTCACGTGTTTAATAACGAAGTATTATTTACAAAGGCGAGCTATGAAGTGAAAACAGTTCAAAGTAAATAAGGAATTTATTACAAAGTTACAGCAATATAGACTGATGCCTTATTATTTGTATGCATTAAAATCCATACTAATATTTTAAACACGCGGGCCTGTACCTCTTCAATTATTTTTTAAATCTGCGTGGAACAATTATTGGTAAAACAGGAAATATTCGTAATGATTTTACTGAAACTGAATGTGTTGTTTATTATCTAATGCTTATTTAAGTTTTATTTTTCTCTTTTTTAGTTAATGTGGTATATTCCCGTCTTTTTATTAGTATATATGGTTTATTTAGTTAGCTTGTTTTAGTGGGCTAGTGGGCTAGACTGAAAACCACCACATGGTAATTGTTACGGTGCACGCTGAGCCTTTTGTTGTATTTATCATTTATTTAATGCCTAGTATTCTTTGTGTTTTTTTGAAGATTACAATAAAGTTCTTATTTTAAGCACTAGAGATTTATACCACTAGTTATGTTGATCCGATCACTACCAAACTTCAAGTGAATAGCCGCTTGGCCAACATAAAGATTTTATAAAAAAAAACCTTATACCCTAATGGAAATACGTACAATATGTAAAGTACAAATAACATTTACTTGAAGAAAAGACAGGTGGCAATTCTTAACCTTGCTGTTAAATAAAAGAATCAACAATTGACTTTATGTTCGCTGAAATCGCTTTATCCATGTATTTAAAAAAAATGTTTCCCTTTATGTCGTATAACAGTTCTTCTGATAGATATAGAGGTAGAGCGAGCAACATCTGTCGCACGAATGTGCTCGACCGATGAAATACTACGACCTCACAGAAGACAGGCGTGAAGTAGATGTACATATTCTGCGGCTCATCTGATGAGAATGACGTCGGAGGCTTAATTCTATTCGGATTGTCCTTTCCATTCTTTAATAATCAAAAGATGGATTTTCCGGAGGAGGGGATAAATAGAACAGGGAAATATCTTTTTTCTCCTAGTCCCTCCTCTGTCCATTCAAGACAGGCAACGCATCTGCAACTCGTTGGGTTATTGCAGATGTATATGGGTACCGTTCACTTGATTTCGGGTGAACCGCTTTCTCGTTTGCCACCTTCTACTATAAAAAAATATAATATCCTCTTAAATTATTTGGTGATTTTTATGTTAAATATTTTAATATAACATTAAATATATATTTTAATTTATAATGATCTTAAAATATTGTGTAGAAAAAAATGTCTTCCTTTATTTATATACTATATATATATTTTTTAAACGCTTTATAGCCTTATCGATCCGATTTTTCTAAAGTGAAACTGATACCATCTAGTGTATAATTAGTTATTATTTTACTAAATACAAATACGAGATAAATTGTGGATGTGCACAATAAATAATAATGTCTTCAAGATATATAACATATCTGTAACACTTAGAAAATAAAAAAAATAATTTACATACAAATACATATTCTACGTAGTATCGACGTGGTGTTAGAAATTAGTAGGTCGTCGGGTACTGTACTGCCTATACCTACATGTACGCAGTAACGTGGGATTAATTTAAAGGATTCCGAAAGTCATTGACCGCTACTGTTATAATTATTTATTGGGCATGCAATGTATTCATACTGTACCTAAGATTAATTACTATTTTATCGACATTAACATTCGAACTCAACATTTCATACGTTTATGACGTTTGTTATTTTTTGCCCGAAAATAATTGGGACAGTTAAAAAAATACTTTTAATAACTATCAAAAAATTTAATAATGGGATATAAATTTAATAAACAAATATAACAGAGAAGAATTATTTATTATTTGTTAATCAGGATAAAATAATACATTAGAGATAAGATATCGAAAACGACCTTGATTATAAACGTGCGAGTTAGACCTAAATTTTACAATATAAATAATAAATTCGGTTCAATTTGAGCCAGGAAGGAAGATAAAAGTATAGTTATAATAAAAATGTATAAATTGAAGTACACCAATGAACTAATGTCGACGTTCTTTCAGTTCAGTAAATCGAAACGAATACACAAGAGCCTCTGCTATTTATAATTGTTTAAATATCACGAAATTAAATAAAAACTTACCAGTTCGTTGATTTGATGCAGCTGTTTATACGGCCAATAGGTTATATTTAAGATTCGGCGCGCCACGTGTTGTTAAAAATATACAACCGCGGGACGACCACCCGGCGCGTACTTTAAAAACGGAATGAACGAAACGAATGACGATGGTCGAAACTAGTTTACTGTCTGATACGCACGGCACAACGTGCACACGGTAAAACAAACCGATTGTTGCGTCATAAAAAAAGGAGGGGCTTACTGTAACGTCGATATTAGACGTCGGACGGCATAAAAACTAAAAACGTTCAGCATTAGTATTATTTTAACCAAGTCATTTTGATCCGCATGAAATCCGATTGGATTCCATGGCATTCACCTCACAACACTTTTCGATTTATATTTCGATAAACTTATTTAACATATTTTATTTTTAGCCCGCACAGGATACTTTTCGAATGAGTGAATCATATTTTAATGATCATTTTTAGTTGGCACAAATTAAACTGGGTTAACTAAAATAGAAATATACATACCTATACTACCTGGTGAATGACAGACAAAACTTAAAATACGCAGACTGACGCGTCTTAACAAATCAAATATTTAGGAAAGAGTAAATAATACTATCGGTACAACGTAATTTAAAAAAACTGCTTTATTTTAACAAGTAAATATAAAAAGTTTTTATTTTTAAAAGTAATAATCTTGCTTAGCATTGAATACACAGGGTCACAATACATAACCTATCCAACTGCAACCCGGTGTGAGACAGGGAGATTTTATTTCCCTGAAAAAAGTTGTCTTCAAGCTCCTGGACTGGAGTATTTGGCGTCAACATCAACGGCAAATATAGCACTCAACTTCGATTTGACAAAGTTATGGCAGTTTTGGCTGGCACCTTGAAAGCACTCAATATAGTGAGAAACTTTTTCGCGGCCATTGACCGCTTAACTTATGGTATCCAAATGACCATGGAAAAGACGACAGTCATATCGCACATTCATCTTCCACCCACTCCAATATTGATCGGAGCCCATACTGTCGAAGTTGTTGTAATCAACAATTTCGATAGTACGCGCCCATATAGACGCGCATTAGCGCGGTCTAACTGTACAATTAGGTAGTTACAACTTTGTAAAACAGGTCAATGGCCGAAACCGAATTGGGTGTGACGCGTTCGGGATCCCAACATCTACCGAAGTGTATCAAGGGTTACTGTGTAGATGTGCCTTCCACAAGATGGACTGACGATCTGGTTAAAGTTGGCTCCCCACTGGATGAGGGCGGCGACTAATCTTTTTGGCAATCAATGGTAGAGGCGTACGTCTAGCAATCTAGCAATCGACGCTTAAGGGCTAAAAGGAAGAAGAAGCATTGAATATCATGATGTCTTTGATTCCAAACTGATCATTATCGGTGCGGAGATCTGCCTGAAAAAAATGTTTGCTTTCTTAAAAAAATGCTATTTTGATACGTTATTTTTTTAAGTTTATTCATAGATATACATTAATTAACCAATAAATTCCAAAATTATGTACACTTAAGTCACACAATATAAAATACTTCTTCTAAATTAATTTTTTACGGTCCTAACCTATCTCTTACTTTTGTTTAAATTTATAGTTCGGTAGTAATGACACTTGGTGATATAATCTGTCTGTGATAATTCACTTTATTTTGTGACACCTTCCATTTTTGGATTCCTATGTACCAAAAAAATTAAGAGCTATCGTCTAACTGTTGCCACATAAGGAACTCAATGAGTTCGTCGAACGAATGACCTACTTAATTTAATTATATATTATCATTATACCTAGTAACTATAATTTAATTATACTAAAGTAAAAGATTGTTAATAAATTAAAAATGGATCAAGGGCATGGTGTTGAAAATATTTTGTTACCATTACATTTCTAAATATAAAAAAATAAACATTCCATAGGAATGAATTTCTGCAGGGATTTCATCGCGTAAGCTTAAACTTATATTACATCAGCCGGCCTTCGTTTGTATAAAATCGTGTGGAGAAAACTAACATTATTGTAGATACATTTGCATCATTTTGTTGACGCTTTCTACTAATACGCTAATATTAGGTCCAACTATTAAAAATACTGATACAGCGTATTGTTACTTTACTTAAAAAAAATAAAAAAAAAATTATTCAAATAAATACTACGCAGTGAGGTGAACCAAATTTACATCACTTTTCTTGTGATTGTGAAGTGCAGCAACGAGATGAACCAACCAGCAGAACAGAACAACGGCACGCGGCTCTTATCGAAACCCTGTAATCGCGACTTCGAAGAAATGATAATTGTTATTAATACTCTGATTGCACTCACGTAAGTTATCCTTGGTCATTGCGCTTCTCAAACCTTTTAATACAAGTATTACTTAAAAAAAAACTACTTAAGTATTGAACATTCATTATTTGTGCCTATATACTGTGTGTTGTGTGATTTACAATTTTAGTAGAATGTCAGAGAGTAGATCCCAAAGCCCAAAATTCTAAAGACCAGAAATTGCCGTTACAGATATGGAAGATGATGTCTTATGTATCCCTCCACATCAAGGTCCAGTAACCAGACAAAATTAAAAAAAAATACACATACTAATAACAAAATTGAATTAGATCTTTCAACCTTACTAAAATTTATAAAACCGTTTGACGGATCCAGAGAAACATTAAATTCATTTTTAGTAAACTGTAGTAAAGCATACGACTTAGACTCAGAACAACATAAGGATGTCTTGTTTAAATACATACTGTGTCAATTGCAAGGAAAAGCACAGACAGCCTGTGCTGTTAAAGAATTTTCCAATTGGGCACAGTTAAAAGAAACCCAGTTTAGCGAGAGGAAGCACTAAACCCATTTGTTAACCGACCTTCAAGAATGTAGGCAACAAATAAATGAATCAGTAAGCCAGTACGCGTTAAGAGTAGAAACCTGTCTCTCCCAATTATTAACAGAAATTTCAATTACCCATGGACGTAAAAGTAGAGAAATGATAGGCCGAACGGCAGCAATGGAGGAATTAGCCCTACACCATTTTCAAATGGGATTAATAACTCGACTGTCAAATATCGTAAGATGCAAATCTCCCAAAACACTTAATAAAGCTGTTAACATATCTATCTCAGAAGAGAAAATTCAACAATTCTTATTTAAGCTAAACCCGCATAGTTCTCGTCAAGAAAGACCAAACTTTACTAGACCAAATAATAATAATAATCAACCGATACGTCGCGATCAAAAAATCAATACCGTCCTAATTTTAATCAACCCAGATCAAACTTTAATCCTAACCAACCTAGGCCTACCTTTTACTCTAACCGACCAAATAACACTACACTGCAGATACTGTAAAACCCCAGGTCATAGCCTGGAACAATGTCGCAAACACGAATTCAACAACAACAGATTCCGCGTTGACCAACCGCAATATAGGAACCCACCTCAGCGTGTACATTTCACCTCAGAGGATCCCAATAACGATCCCACAGCTAATCCAGAAGAAGGATATGACACCGTTGATTATGAAACAAAAAACGAATAAACGTCTCGCCCTGGTGTCGTACGAGACCTCATAATTTAAAAACCGACACCATAAAATCCAACTCAAATTCTAATACTAAATCCATTACCAAATCCAATTCGACTCCGCTACATGGAGAACAATCATCAACGATGATAAACGCTGGACAGGTGTCGCTACATGACAACCTTCCAAATCCCACTGTATCCACACAAGACTTAAGCTCTACGAAGCTCACTGAATCCAATGTTTTTGAAATCACAAATAATCCAGCTTTAACGCTATTACCTCACGTATTAGTTGAGTCCTCTGTATCCAACATCCCTCTATCTCTACTGGTAGACTCAGGTTCATCCGTAAGCCTACTAAAACATGACTGCTTGTCAAGACATCCAAAAGTAATAAAAGAAAAAATCCAACTTAAAGGTATCGACTCATCTGAAGGAGCTATACAAACTAGAGGTCATTTCGAACTCAAATTGCGATTGCCTAAATCCAATGTATATTACAAATTCCACGTCATTGATAAAATCCACTTACCCTACGATGGTATCATAGGATCCGACATGCTCAACGCACTCAACTGTAATATTGACTATACAAATAATTCCCTCCATATCGGTAAATCGACAATAAAATTACATTTCCCCGATCCAGCATATTTGATTCCTCCTCAATCAGAAGCAATTATTAAATGTTCTGTTAGTAATCCTGAAATTCAAGAAGGAATAGTTCTCGACCAAAAAATCTCGGAAGCAATATTAATCGCAAATTGTGTAGTTCGCGTTAAGCAAAATCAAAGAATAAATATATCCATAGTAAGTAAACACTTCCGAAGAACCTGTAACTTTAAAATCCAACCTCAACTTAAGCTTAACACCAATTAATACTTCAGATTTTAAAGAACAACCTTTAGCTGTTAACCATTTACAAACCACGACTGACTGCGCTATGCGAACAGACAAAGTCCTCGAACAATTACGTGTCTCTCACCTTAACGACGAAGAGAAGGACGCTCTATTCCAACTATGCTCAGAATTTTCCGACATGTTTCATCTACCTGAAGAAAATCTAACCCATACAAATGCTCTGAAACACGAAATAAAAACCACAACAGAAATACCAATCCATAGCATTCGCTTCTAGAACGCTCAACAAAAGCGAAACAAATTACAGTACAACCGAAAAGGAACTACTAGCTATACTATACGGTTGTAAAACATTCCGCCCTTATCTCTACGGAAACAAATTTCAAATTGTAACCGACCATAGACCACTAAAATGGCTCTTTAATCGCAAATAACAGCAAATTGCAACGTTGGCGATTAAAACTCGAAGAATACGAATACGAAATTGTATATCGCAAAGGTAAACTAAATTCTGCCGCCGACGCTTTGTCCAGATATCCTGTAAATCCTATCCTTCCAGAAAACAAAAGTAACCTAAACCCAAACCCCAATACTGAAGATGAAATACCACAAGAAACCCTAGACGAATTACTAAGAACTGAATTCAGTCCACTTGAGAACAGAGTCCTTGACTTCAGTCCCCTAATACCTCCTGATCCCGTAGAATTTCACTCTGCACCGACAGAATTGCACCCTGACTCACAACCTTTTCCTAATTGGGAAAATCCTGAAACTTTATCCCCATCTGTATCTGCACACCCTGACACAGGAACTCCACATTCGACACCTGAAAACTCACCTTCAAATGATAATAGTTATAAAGAGTTTTTAAAATCAAACACAAAAATGTACAATACCGAAATCACAGAATATAACGACAGCTTATTAAAAGGATCACAAAAACTAATTATAATACCAACCCCAATAGATATGGATGAATCCATACCCTATGTGCAAGATATCCTCAACAATTGTCCAAGCCCTCAACGTGATGAATTTCTAAAAAGTGAAAGAATTCTACATAATTGCTTACCTGTGACATTTGAAAACAAAATCTACCTTTTCCTTTTCACGAAAGTACACCACTTTGATGATTACTCATACCCTGACATATTCAAATCTTTGAAATATGCTCGCGACGACATAATAATGACGTACCCCACGATCAACGACTTAAGTATATCCGACTTTAAGAACCCTTTTGATAAACACTCTTTTGCCAAGATTTACAACATGATAGCTTACCTGTTCGATGGCACTAATATAAAAATCCACATCTACCACAACCACATAATTTATCCCTCACTTAACAAAATCCCCAAAATCCTAAGACAGAACCATGATATCCCCATAGCAGGCCATTTAGGTTCCACAAGAATGTTACACCGGATTAAAGAAAAGTTTGCATGGAAAAACATGCGCAATGATATAGAAAATTATGTTAAACACTGTGCATTTTGCCAAACTAACAAGGCATTACGTAAAACAAATAGAGCACCAATGGTAATAACATCAACATCTACTTCCCCTTTCGAAAGACTAGCCCTTGACATTGTAGGCCCTCTGTCTGAATCAGGTACAGCCAAACTCAAATACATCCTCATCATGCAAGACGACCTTACTGAGTTCTCACTAGCATACCCCTTACGAAGCAACACAGCAGCAGAAGCAAGCGATTGTCTTTTGCATTTCATATCTCTTTTAGGGATTCCTAAACATATACTTACCGATCAAGGTACGAACTTCACATCGGATCTTTTTAAGAAGACATGCCAATCCTTAAAAATTAAACAGTTGTGGTCGTCCACTTACCATCCACAGACCCAAGGAGCTTTAGAACGGTCACATTCCACTTTAAAAGAATACCTAAAATCATACGTAAATGACAATCAAGACAACTGGCCTCAGTATGTCTATACATCCATGTTAGCATACAATACTGCAGTACATTCTACCACACACTACTCGCCCTTCGAATTATTGTTCGGACACAAACCCCATATTCCTGACACAATCTATAATGACAACTCAGACGCAACTTATCCTGACTATGTAAAACTTCTATAACACCGAATGAAACATGCTCGTGATAAAGCCTAGGAATACATTGCAAAATCTAAAGAAAACTCTAAAAACTACTGCGATTCACACATGCGGCCCATCCAATATAAAGTCGGTGATTATGTATTTCTGAAAAACCACGTGAGGCTGCGTAAAGCCCTATCACCTTTATGGAAAGGACCTTATAAGGTCGTCAAAATCCATGGCAATCATACGTTGTCACTGTTAATAAATAGACGTCACGTCAAACATCACTTTGATGAAGTCAAACTCGCGGAACCTCACATACACGATATATCTTCCACTTAGTACATAGTAACTTGTATGTCTGAAAACTATACCTATAAAATTAGTAATCCCGCCTATTTCTATTACAGCGTACTGGTTCATGGTCAACAAGAATATGTCCAACCAATCAACTCAAGCTCCGGCATTTACTTTGATCCAATCGGAGAACTTAAAATTAATATTGGATACCTAGATGTAGTCACTGCATGTGATGTATCTTATATTCGCCCACACATATAAAACATTAACTCCCTACTAGGCACAGTTCGTTTCCTATGCAACCAAATCCAAATGGAAATTACCAGCGATCTAGAATGTTATAACATTTTAGAACCGCTTACCATCAGGTACAAGGACATCACTTCCGAATATTCGTCCATCGCGCGTCTTACAAATAGTAATTAATACAAGCGTAGCGCGTGGATAGATGGTATAGGCACCCTATCTAAAACAATTTTTGGTATCTTGAATGAGGACGATGCTGTAAAATACGACAATGCCATACAAAACCTACAAAATAATGAAAAAAGACTGGGTTCATTAATTAAAGAAAACATACTAGTTACAACTTCTACCTTATCCCAATTAAATGAAAGCTTGCATAAAATAAAAATCAATGAAGCCAGACTTAACGCCGGTATCGACAATCTCGCTCTCAAACTACAAAATGTATCAAAAATATCCAATGAATTAAATATAAAGTCCAACATTAATTCTATTCTAAACAGTTTAGAAACCACTGTCCTAACCTTATCGTATTAGTTGGAAGACGTAATCAATGCTATAATGTTCGCTAGTCAAAACATCCTTCATCCGGCCGTAATTACCCCTACGCAGTTATACAAAGAGCTTGTCGGTAACCATAGATATCTACCTGTTGATGTTAAATTACCTGTTACTTTAGACTTAAGTCATATTCATAGTTTAATAAATGTATCTAAGTTAGTTTATATACTTAGAATACCACTAGTTTCCCCTAAGGGCTATACTTTATATCATAACATAGCTCTTCCTACTCCTCATAATAGCTTAAAACCTAACTCTTTTAGTTTTATAATACCTAGTTCTAAGTACATCGCTATGACCAAGGATAGGCTCGAATATTGTAATTTGGAATCCCTAAATGAGTGCCGAGTCATAAGCCCTCCTGAATACATCTGTGACGTCATGACCGTATTCCCATCTAGTGCTAACCCTAGTTGCGAAAGTGAACTTATATCAAACATAGTGAGTGTATTACCAGCGCAATGCCGTACAGACTTCATTTACGGACACGTAGACTTATGGAAACCAATATCGAATAACAAATGGATTTATATACAATCACGTAGCAATAAACTATACATCGAGTGCCGCAACCAGAAGAGTTTAGAAATAAATATTATTGGTACAGGAATAGTAACTATTCCGTATAATTGTTATGCTTATTGCAAAAATACAAAACTCATATCTAAATTTAATTATTTAAAAATAAATACTCCTTATGTTCGCCCAGATTTTAACATCATTAGTGATTCCTGTTGTAAACTAGATAAGTTCCAAAAAGAAATAAGTGGTGACCCTCGTATTAAACTCCAAAACATAGATTTAGATATTTTCACACAGAAAACTAAATCCAAATTCATATCCTTATCCGATAAAACTGATGATATAATAAATCAACACCAGATAATCAAATACGAGACTCACTGCTCTATAATTTTAATTTTAATTACTTTTCTTATATTTACCTTTTTTGTAATCAAATTAGTTTTATATATTAAATCGCGCTACCGTCTTCCTTACCGTTTTCCTACACATTCCAAATCAGTCCCGACTGTTTCACCCGCCGAAGAACCTTCCAAACCGGAACCTCCAGCGACAATTAAGCAAAATAAACATCAGCAACGCCCTGAAGTTATACCAACCCCGAGTATTAGAATAAATGTGTAATTCCCAAACTTCGAAATTCCAACCCGAAGCATAGTCTACCCCAGGGAGGTGTTACATAGAGTATCTGCACCCTATTCCTCTTACCTGCTCCTTTCCTATTGCATCATCATCATTTCTATCCCTATAAAACCTCGCGTACCGATACGGCTCCTCAGTCTTCATCCAATTTCCAAACCCGACGGTCGCGTCTTAAATTAATCCTGTGTTTTTTTTTAAAAGACTCCACCCCGAAGGCTCATAACAGTAGGCAAAACTATATGACTTACATTAAATTGATGTGGAAATTATTGTAGCTCTTTAAATAAGCTAAATAAAAGTCCGCTATGACATTTATCTATCGTCTATGGTTGTCTCACAATAACTTTTATCTTAGGAAACATTAATTAAAACGCATACGCCACTTACTACGCTATTATTCGTGTTCGCTATGAATCCTTATCCATTTAAATATGTTAACAATCAAGCGAATTTAATGTAGATTATAATTGCCCTTTAAGCTATGTATATAATTTTGACCAATAGTTTAGAAGATATCCAAAGGTTAAACTACAAAGTAAGTAAAAAACTTTTATCTTTCTTTGATTGAAAGTTGGTTGTTATCATGTATTCTCATATAAATTTGATCAAGATCTAACCAGTTGTTTTAGAGTTGTTCTTAATAAAGTGTATTTAATAGACTTTATATTGACGGTGTTCTCATTTTGCTTTAAATTAAGCAATACGGTGGGCACGTTGCTCCTCCGACTCGTTAGATAAACGATCCTGTACCAAGTCAAGACCATGATAACGTCTTTTTTTTAAATTTCTCTGTTCAGAACTTTTGTCATGTAAGCACGCATTTTCGAAAACCTGTTTTTATTTTTCACTAGTCTGTTTTGAAATGGCCCTGGAAGTATATTTCCTGATTTTAGATAGGCGTTCCGTCCTGTCTTCGTTTGTCTCATTGAAGCGACGCTATCTCAGTGAGCAGCGCGTTTAGTAGGTCAACCCAAATCCTGACAAACAAAATGAGTTAACAAACTTTATTCACTAAAAATCGGGAAATAACAAAAGCAAAACCTCAAAAAGCTGTATTGTGAAACACATTACCATGGCAACCGATATTGGAAAAATTTTTTTGCTTTTTGCTGTCTCTCGGAAAGAGTTTTGTGGTTTTGATTTTTGCATTTGCATTGCATTTTTGCCGGCACCTACTGCTATTGTTGCTGCAGCATCCTATTTTGCCTTTAGGTAATTTGAAACGATGATCAACATTTTCGAGATTAAACATAAAATCCTGTGTATATTTGTATACAACCCTTGGTAAAAATTTCAAAACGACGGGCTAAGAACTTTAGAAGATAATAAATAAGTCATTAAATTGTATATTTCGTTACTATGAACATGGTTTACTTATTTAATTTGAGTATTCAATTGTTACGCTCCGAGTCAAGTGTTGGATTAAAGAAAAACGTGTGATGTTTTCTAAATTACTTAACATGCTCAATGCCAAATACATATCTAGTCACGACAACTAGTCGCTGCGCTGGTTTTCAGTTTAAATTTTGACAATACTGCTAGCTTGAACATAGCTTGCAGGTTGCGTCGTAGACGGTGCCAACATGATAATTTTCTTTTGGGCCACGAGGGCACCGACATTATTATCGTATTTTCGGCCTGGCATTGAACTTGTTGAGTATATATATTTTCGGGACTGATTAGTATATCTCGCCCGTCGTAATTCATCTACATAGTAGGGCTACCGCCTGGCCGCTACATTTGTGACGCACTATCTCTGTCCCAGAACGCCAAAAAATACTTGGAATCTTCTGTAATTATGCTTATTATAATTGTCTAACGGTGAATAAATCTATTCTCTTAAGAATTCTACAAAATGTTGCTATTCTTAAGTGAATGATAAGATAAGTTTGCAAGTCTAGTATTTCGATTCGACGGTGTTTCAAAAGATAAACTTTCAAAGGGAGCCACGGCTGAAAAGGAAGTTACTATCGAATTATACATAGGTTTTGCATCATTAGGTTGTTGCACCTTTCTTAATGTCAGGAAATGCATACGCTACGCATATCCGCCTATTGCAGGGGCAAGTGCGGCAAACTCTCGCACACATCTGCGGCCCCCGCCTGTGCACGCCACTAAAGAGCTCCATCTCTAGGCCAAGAGTAATGGATACGCCTGATCCCGTTACCTGAATAAAACGGGAGTCAGCGCAAAAGCTTATAGCGTCCCTGGGCACCGGCGACGGTTCTGGTTTTAGGTCCCGATGTTAACCGCAAAACGGCTGCAAGGCATACGGCTTAAATATGAAACAAAACCGTCTTCCTTTTCTTCTTTCCCTTTCTTCACTAGTGCAACCCTGCTTAGTCGCGGAAGATAAGATGAGTGACGATAACGGTAATACCAGCTCTCCTCTGCCTCGGCTACTCCATCTCGACTACGAGGACAAGGAATAGCGGTCCCTCAATTCCTGAAGATCGCCAGCGCGTTTCCAAAGTGGACTAAATCTAGTCCACCTCGAGCGGCTACCCCTGTCCGACCCTTACCCAGTTGACCAGCCCACGGCTACTAAGTCCCACCGTCATGACAAGGCTGTGCCTGGTTGGAAGGATGTTATACTGGATATACTGGAGGAGGGTACTCTAGAGAACCAATTTACGTAGGAAGGGTTCTAAATGTGGTGAATTCAAGGTGCCTATTAAAATTGAAACTAGACAACTGAAGCGGACGCAGAAATTATAAGTTATCATAGTATTATGGCATACATGGTCAATATATATTCGTTAGGAGATATTGATTTAGACATTGCCAAGTCGTTTTTAACAACAATGAAAAAATATAATACCCAATAAATTTTAAATTGAAACGTCCGCAATTTTTGTCGTTGTACGAAATTATTCTCAACTGACTGAGACAGACGATGACAACATAAATTATACTAACTGGCGATTTCACCGTTTGCATTCGAAAACAAGTTTAACAAATCTTAGCTTAATAGAGTTTATAGTTCAATTCCAATCTTGGCTTTTGTTAAACGGATTTCACCGGATACAATTTGATCGCGTTTAAGAAAACGATTTTTTTTATAATGAATGAACTAGGACTTGACAACAATCCCACCGAATGGTAAGTGGTGACGTGGTCTAAAGATGGTACGCACTAGTTTCGAAACAGCCTATTCACTCTTCTCTTGACGGTACCCACGTCGTAATCGGACGGAAATACTGACGCTGGCAACTTATTTAAATTCTTTGCCGTTCGCAAGACGAACGATGATTTGAATCGCTTAGTTAGAATTTTTGACAATGACAAACTGTATAACATGATCTCCGCTTAGATTGAAGGCGATATTTACGTCACTAAGCTTCGTTTCCGTAAACGTGATCAAATTGTAGGCGGTAAAATCCGTTTAACGAAAATAACTATAAGCGCGCCGGTGAAAAAACGGTGAAATCGCCCCTTACTCTTGAATTTTAAATGGTTTGTTTTGTTTATGGGTGGATGGTGTGAGGATGATTTTTAATTGAGTTGAGAGCCTGTTATTAACAACGATGTATGGGTTAAGTCCGTGAAAAAACGGTGAAATCGCCCCTTTTAAATGGATTGTTTTGTTTATGGGTGCATGGTGTGAGGATGATTTTTAATTGAGTTGAGAGCTTGTTATTAACAGCGATGTATGGGTAAAATCCGTTGCCAGAATAACGCACTCAGTCATTTTCACAATTCACACATTAATTTAGAGGGCGTAAATAAAGATAAAGTCAGTAGAAACATTAATATGAATATGCACACAGTTAGACACAACATATACCAAGAAACTTCTTCGCGGTAAATTAGGTCGGGCGTAGTAGATAGTTCGCGTGCGGTAGATAGGCCGAGACTGTGTATTAAATTGTATGCGCCCGCGCAACTCCTGCGGGTGTGCATTGGATTAAGGTCATTTGACTTAATTGCATTGCACTAGCCAGCAGGCGCTAATATTCTTTAATATAAATTAATTAATTTATCTATATATATGTATATATATACATAATATATATATATATATATATGCGCGTGTGTGTGTGTGTGTGTGTGTGTATCCGCCACATGTTATATTGTTTATTAGCTGTGCCATGCAGTATCACCCTGCAATTTCACTTAAACGAAATTATATTACCTATTTAAATACTACCCTAACCTCATCATCACCCTGCCCTTTTCCCGCTTATGTGGGGACATCGACATGACCGTAGGAAAGCTTAACAATGACATATGATTGCTTAAGCTAGACCATAGTCCATACTATATAGGTTCTGGCTACAGTTTTTACGGCCAGCCGCCTGCCTGACGCCAACCTTCCTCGGGAATAATAAACTACTTACTTAACCTAAGAACGTATTACAAAATAATACAAACATAATTTCTAAAATCGTCTACATACGTGTAAATAGCATAACTATCAGGGAGCGCCGAGCGTCTCCGAAATACGTGCGAATCTCAATGCACAGTGTATCTAGCTGAAGCTTGCAAAATCTCCGACACTGTCCTGTTTTGAACTTTATGTAAACTTCCAATGCTAATCATTTTAAAGATAATGATATATAGTTATATGGTATTTCAAAAATAATTATATATGATAAAAAGCACTAAATTTTAAGTAAAGCTTACGACAATATATTAGTGACAACGGCACACAAATAGGTTAAGCTGTTTCTAAGATTAGCGCGCACAAACACACAGACAAACAGACACAAATTCTTATAATCATTATCTTGGGTTTTATTGCGTTTATGAAGTTTGGTTTGTTTAGTGTATTAGGAGAAAATATTTATTTGCAAGATGAAAGGTTTGTGTGTGGTAAATTATGCAAGTTTTACCAATTTCAAAACCACATTGTCCAATGCTGTATTTTTTGGTTAACGTGCAATAATGAAATTAACCTTTGCGAAGCAACGCACGATCAATCAGTACTAAGTAACTTAAAAGGAAATAAGCATATAAGTTTAAAACTTATTCATCATGTTTATTTATTCAGCGCAGTTATATCGTACATATGTAGTTAGATGTATTATATAATATAGAGCACAGACGGATGCAATACGATGATCTGTAAAGATGATAATGTTACATGCTACGCGTACATTGGTTCAAAATGTCACCGCGATGTGACGCTCCCGGACGAGATACGGATGTTCTGTTCCATTATTACCATCGTAAAAAGATCACAGATAAGGCCCTCGTTGCATTTGCTATCGATTGAATGAATTTAACACTCCTTTGCATGGAATATATGTATAGGTTTTATCATACAAATCTTTAGGTTATGAACTGAAACGGTTGATCGAATTGATAAAATTGTCTAGATTAGTATGACTTTAGTTGCACAAGCTTTATACAATCTAGTCCCCAATGTTTGTCGGTAAATAATGTTCTAAATGCAGTATGACTGATACTTTTAGTGAATGGTACATGGATGATCTTCGTTGCGATTGATCTAAGGCAATATGCATTTACATCGCTCCCCTTGAAAATTCCGAGGAAGAATACGAATCGAATGATTCCTCAATCTTCATAATCAGCCACGCCGTCTGGTCTAGGGGTCTATAGAACGCACATATACATATACAAACACAGATTTGTAGCAACCACATGTTCAGTGTGATCAGCACATCATAAAGTGTATAAAGCAAATTAAGATCAGAATAAATTTAATCGCAACACAATTCTTGTCTTATTCTCAATTCCCCCAAACATTGGTGACCCCGACGTGACCCAGGTGTTTCTACAGATAAGTTTAATGTGTTAACGGAAATTAACATCGCACCAGAGAAAAAATATAGTATTAACATAGAAAAATATAGTATTAACATAGAAAAATATAGTATTAACATAGAAAAATATAGTATTAACATAGAAAAATATAGTATTAACATAGAAAAATATAGTATTAACATAGAAAAATCATATGTAACCAAAATTGGAAAAAGTTAAAAAATACGCTCTTTTAAATACACGAATTATAAGTTAAAGATAATAATAATCTATACATATAATAAAAATGTAACTGATCGCTGTCTGTACATGGAAAATATTAAAAAAAACTATTATTTTAACCTTTACAAACGCAATAAATCTTAGAACAATGATTATCAGAATTTTTGTCTGTCTGTCTGTATGTACTGGTAATGGTAATAGTTATATTTGGTACAGCAGTATTTAGACGTATGTAGACTGTAGATTTTAGAAATGATGTATGTATTATTTTATAATATGTTTTGTTAGGTTAGTTTAGTAGACTGTTATTCCCGAGGAGGGTTGGCGTTAAGCAAGCAGGTTTAAACAATCATATATGATTGTACACTGTGGTACGGCCATACTTTGTCGACCCCCATACGCGGAAAAAGGGCAAGGAGATGATGATGAGGTTACGGTAGTATTAAGTAGGTAATATCATTTCGTTCTTCTGGTCAAAGTTGCGGGAGCCCACTGGATGAGGGTGGCAGAGGACCGATCTTTGTGGCGATCAATGGGGGAGGCCTACGTTCAGCAGTGGACAGATATCGGCTGAAACGACGACGACGACGAACGATCATTTCGTTATCAGTTCGTTAGGTAAAATTGCAGGGCGGGTGAAACCATACAGCTAGTTTTGAAAAAAGGAGTCCTCTAGCTCGCCTGGGTAAATACCACGATCTTACGTACTTAAGTACTCCGCGTTTCGTCAGATGCCGTGCATGAACTGTCAAATTAATGTTTAATAAAGAAAATTATGAAATCAGTATATATCTTATAACTTATAAACCTTGCCACTTATCATTTATAATGTATGCGTCTACAAATCAAATCGCGAAGTGGCTCTAATATTGCTAGGCCACCGATATGACTGAAGCTTCTTCACAAATCCACGCAGAATAAATAATAATCAGTCGAATAAATAAAACTACTTGTGATTTATTAATGTACATATTATCTAACATGTATAATCTAAGTCCTGATCAATTAACTTATGAGGGTATACATTTCTTTACATAGCATACATGGCTTTTGCTGTCTGTTCCTCTAGAACTTTCAAACTACGCAACGGATTTTAATGTGGTTTTCATTAATGGATAGAGTAATCAAAGAGAAAGGTTAATAAATATTACTTGTATATTGTAGTAGAGAAAAGCAGATGATTTCAAAGATTGCCGTAAAAAGGTACTTTGATGTAGGCACTTACAAGTTAATTCACTTAAAGTTAACCTCTAAAGTCTGAGCCATTCATCAGATTGTAATCCAATTTTTGTAAATTGTTTTCCATAGACCTACAAAGGTTTCTATCACAATAAATTCCGGAAAAAGAATAATATTAATATAAAAATAATTTCAATTCGATAATAAGGTTCTCGAGGAAACATTTTACCTGCCTGTTAGCATTAGCTTTTGTTAACATTCTTATTTTCATAACTGAATTCTTGAAGTAGAAACACGGATACTTTCATTGAATTTATTCTTTTACCACCAATTTAAAAGCATGCATAGTTAAATACACATAAACACGTTACGTTATGCAATTATTTTTTGCAACATCGTGCACGCTTAATCTTTTTCTTCCTAGGTGCGGGACCTCTGCAGGTTCTACAAGGTATACAGTATGGTATATCGTCGTCCTCGCATTGTATTTGTTTACACGAGTGTGTAGCGGGCTGTATCTTCGCGGGTGCTCTAGGGGTCACCAATTCGACCTGATTGGATGTAGAAAGGAAATAAGATGAAATTGATGACAATATACAATAAGATATGCCATTAGCGGTCGAAAAGTAAAGACTCGAAAGCATCTTAATTGGGACGCTTTTTCAATAGCTTACCTCATGTGACATACACTAGCTATATACATACTATTTTTACTTATTATTTTAATTACACAATACTTTTTACAGCATTTGACAGGTGTGAAGTGTCATTGCCACAAGTGTCTTAGGAACACTTTTAACCGGTGATAACTATTGTATAAGTATTAAACATATCTATAGTATTTCATGTCGTTGTTATCCAACGACAAAGTGCTAACTTGCTGAGTAGTACAAAAGGCACAAAAGCAAATATATTATAATTTTGTGTAACTTCTCCAGTCGATACCATTCAAAGCTATTCATACAAAATCTTCCTTCCTTTCTTCTGCTAAGTGGTTTCCTACTGTATCAAAGTAAATGTTCACCTCTATATTTCCAGTTCGGTTAGGTTCGTCCGTTTGTTTGCCAATCTGCAGGATGAAGACGTCCTTGTCCGGGTGAAGCACCTTCTGCGCTTGCACACCTTTAGGGGCGTCCTTCGGTGTCACGTTGCATACATTGCAAAGATTCTCGTGGCCCTCCATCATATTGTAAACCAGCTCAGAGTTCAGCGCTGTGCGATGAGTAAGCGCCTCACAGATGTCATCAGGGACCTGTCCGATGAAGGAATTGTTTATTTTAAAAAAAATCGAAGGATCGATGTCTCTTTGCATATCACAAATTATTCGATACCTATGTGATAAAATAAAATTTCGACAATACGAGAAGCCTGTAAGTGCTCTTAACTACGCGCCACGTGTTTAGTGGAGTGTCGTTACATAAAGCCAGTCTACTTATTATACTATCGATCCAAGATTATATTTTGTAATGTCCTAATGTATTTCGCCACGTGTTATTCTCCTTACCCTAACGCCCGACGCCCGAGCTATTCAAGATAGAGTTAAATGTCAACGCACCCTATATTTACGTTCCTATATATGTAATAATAACTGTTGATATATCAAATAAATAAATTAAACTTAATGTGTACGACAACACGTATTAAAATATAATATATACTATTAATAATTATACGAGTAGGTAAAGTATCGTTGTTAGAATCTACAAGTTATTTACGTTACGTTATATTACGTTATGTTACGTTAACATTATGAGCTGAGCTGAGCGGGAGAGGGGACGGACTGACCCCCGCTCGAAGAAAAAGGAGTCGGAACGTTCCTTCTGAGCGTTCTGTGTGCTTATGCGTAATGTTTGCCCCATAATCCCGGACCAAAATGGGGATATCATTGTCCCTTTCGTCGCAGTGACGACAATAACTCGAGGTCGTCGTCGGGACGATGCCGGGACGACGGTAACAAGGCGTGGTCCTGCGTTGCCATAGCTTAGTTTAATTATTGTCCCAGGGTCGTGTAGAAGCGTAGTACAGCGGGTACCGGCGTGGTCCTTTAGAGATTCCGGAACTATCTCACATCGACCGAAGGGAGAATGCCCATCGAGGGCCAATGGGTTTTACTGGGTAAAATCCCACATTATTCTGCCTTTTCCCGAGAGAACAGGATATCTTTAAGAGATTTCTCCCACGATACCAAAAAAAGGCCAATACTTTAGATACACTAAGCCCGAGTTACTAAGTCATACAATTGTGCTTTATCATATACTTGAATATTAAACATATTTCCCGATCGATTCTCGCCCACTGACTGTCCTGGTAGTCCACAAGTCTCCGAGCAGATCGAGCGGTCATCGTCACACGTGCAGTTCTGCTGAAGTTTAAGCTGAGACGGCGTTAGTTTCGGGGGTTTTGATGTACTTTTTGGAACCCTTATTTTAACCTGAAACATAATTGGAGACGTCTCATAACAGTCTGGAAGAGTTCATCTCTTCAACTCTGTTCAACTGCGTATTGGTTAAAAAAATGTTTCGTGCAAAAACGTGATACGATCGGGTAAAAGACAAAGCTTGATGGATATATTAGAACTATAATAATTTTTTTTCATTACCCTCTTCCCAAATATTGTTGTACCAAAATATTTTATTAGTATAGATTTAAATATATACGAATATATAATTTTCATGCTTAAATGTTTACGTAGTCGTCTAATAAATTAATGTGTATTTGAATTTGATTCAAATAAAGTTAGAATGTAGTACGTATATTGCATCAGGTCTTAGACAAAGTGATGTGGAAGCATCGACCTTCGAAATTCCCTTGCAGTTTGTTCAAGGCTCGCATCGACACTCACGAAGCTCGTATATTTTCGGTATATCTTATATAGTCGGTATTATCTTTGAGCGAATCTCGTCTTTAACACTGGAGTCTGTTTACCGCTTAAATGCTACAAGTTTTTATTATAATGTAATTTTGTAAACTGATTTGTAGCCTTACATTACTATGGCATGGTGTTATGCATTGGAATGGAAGGTGGACATGATATATATATGAAACAAAAAAACGGTTTGTTACGGTGTACATCATAAGCCGACCTGTAAATAATTAGTTCACATTTTTATAATCAAATTAATATATTATAAACTAACGACATTGACAATTTTACTGTAACATAACCACTCATACTTAAGGTAGTCTTATTAGCATTAAGTGTATAATTACATATATGTATATCGAAGGCGAATGTTCGGTTATCTAGTTTATATAACGTACCTACCTCCCTGCTGAAATAATAATTATACGCTAAGTGCGTGCTAACGTACAATGCAATAAATAGCCTTAACATCAGAGAGTTATCACGTCTCGACATCTTACACAAATATTGACCGATCAAAAATTATTTGAACTGGTGCTTTAAATTCTTCTCATAAGTATTAATTTATTTTTTTTGAGATATCATGAGACGTCATTGAGATAATTTAATTTTTTTAAAATATTTCCCCACACACAATGAAGTTACACCTTGTCTAATAATCTATGAATATCCATAGAAGATGACAATGTACAATAAAATAACATAAAAACATTGTGCAGTGGTGGCTCAGCGGATTGGGCCCCTACTTACGTACTGTCGGTTGCAGGTTCGAACCCAGGCAGGCGCTTTACTATGTGTAATTTATTTCATCACCACTGCTCAAAAAACGGTGAAGGAAAACATCATGAGGAAACCGGCTTGTCTTAGAACCACCAAATTCGAAGACATGTGACATCCACCAACCCGCACCGAGCCAGCGTGGTGGATTACGGCTCATTCCCTCTATCGGAGAGGAGGCCTGTGTCCCTGCAGTGGGGATCATTCTAAAAAAGGCTCATTTATTATTAACATAAAAACAAAAGGAAGTTTGTTTGTTACGCCTTAACTGGGTTCTTAACGACTCAACCGGCTATCATGTTTTGCACGGTGGTTTATTTACATGATATCTCTCACTGGCTGTAGGCTAATATTTCCACTACACAATGTACTGTACACACTATATACAACTACTTATAACAATCAGTCAAGGCTCGGGCCTCAAGAGGTGTTGTCACGACTGTTGACAAGAGTACAAAAATGAGTCTCCTTCCTTAAGTGCTTATGAAGACTCTTGCTGTCTAAAGTCAGCTATGCAACTTTACGTTTCATGACCGTACTCATACATTTCCTTTTTTATTTTATTTTTGTGTGTCAGTTTATGGTTGCCTGCTTATTATGTAAAAAAACTACGAGCAAACAATTCACGTCATAGTTAGTGGTCACCGTTTATTTATAGACCTCAAAGCTCAAGTATCAGATGCGTTGCTTAAGCTTTTATGTGGGGCAGAGGAGGTATGTGGTTAAGGCAAAAACAAGGAATGGGATGGGAAGGGGATTATTCCTCAGACAACCTCAATCATGAATGCATGCGGAATGCAAAGCATTAAATAGGCTACGTTTTGCCAGTCTTCTTAATGGATTTCCATAGAGCTTAGAGTAGCTGAACGAGATTATAACTTTTGTTGTTACATTCCAAGAGCTGAACTGTGTCCTGGTAAAACTAGGTGATGATTCGCGGTGGCGATAAGAGAAGGCTATACACTCAACAATGTTCTTTAAGTAATAAGTTGGGCTTAGAATGATTCTCGTTAAGATTATTAATTTAACAAAAACCTATCCATTGGTCACTTTTACATTATATATAATATAATCTATTCGCTCTTCGTTATATCGAGGTTAGGTCTAAAGGTGACATGGGTATCATACGTGTGCCAACAAGAACTGAAAATAGGCGAGTTTCTACAAGAGTTCTCGAGAAATTTGTCTTTCGTCGAAACGAAAACAAACACTTGACGACTCTGGAGTAATCACATCGCTGTAACCTTATTTTACATTTTATTTAATTTAAACTAAGTGTGTTATAAAGTAATAGTTTGTTTGATTTAATTTTTGTTGTTGATTATTAATTAATAAGCGCAATTTATGGTGATAAAAAATTTACCATCTGTTTTCGTCGTCATTATGGTTCAGCCAATATTCGGCCACCGCTGGACGTAAGTTCTCCCAATTAATCGCCACAAAGATCGGCTCCCTGCCACCTTCCAGTGGACTCCAACAACTTTGACCAGATAATCGGTACATCGTGTGGGAGGTACACCTAAGCTGCGTCGACCTGTACGTGGTCGCCACTTAAGGAACTTTCGGCCCCATCGGCCATACGTTCTGCGAGCAATATGTCTGTTTTCCGTTTTCCATTGGTACTTAAGATATACAATTCTTCGGGCAATGTCGGTTACCTTGGTTCTACTGTGGATGACATTTTTAATGCGATCCCGCAGTGTGACTCCGAGCATTGCTCTTTGACCTTGAGTCGTCTAATAGTGTTCGCAGTGAGAGACCACGTTTCAGTACCATATGTCATATATGGCAGCACACACTATCAAAGATTTTCGTCTTAAGACACTGCGGTAAATGTTGGGACGAGAGGATATCCCGCAACTTCGAGAACACTGTCCATTCGAATCGGGTTCTTCTCTCGGATTGGAATAGAACTCCTTCTCCAAGTTGGACCTACCTAACTGGAAAGTCCGTCCCATACATACACGTCGGTTGCTATATGCGGTTGAGGCCGTCGAGCATTGTAAACTCTATGGTGTCGTCTATGACCGCAATGTGTCAATTTGCCGATGGCAAATCGCAAGTGGTTAAGGTACTCGCCCTTGATGTTGATGCCGCGTCCTTTCCAGTCCGGAACCATAAAGACGTCTTTCAACGCCCCGGTCAAGAGTTTTGGGAAAATAACATCTCTCTGTCTTCCACCGCGCTGCAGTTGGAGAGGTTTTGTTTGGACGCAGTTTAAAAACAAGTATCCAGGGCGATTACTCCGTATGAATTTCAAAGAAACATCGTGTGAAACAAACAGATGGACTGCTCCTTATACCAGTAGAAGAGTATATACTCGCGGAAAGCAGTGTAAATACAACGCCGAAAACGTCTCGTCTCTCGTCCACATAAAGGCATCCCGGAAATAATTCATAAAAATTCAAGAACCACAAATAACCGTGTAGATAAAAGCACGAGACAGCTGTGAATGCACCCAAACAGATAACAAATAGTAACAAAACGTTCGAGAAGAGCGTGCCTACCGAGCTAAATCTTACAGGTAACAGCCGAGCGAGGAATGGATTAAAGTGCAAATGAAAAGGCTGTTAAATAGATTTATAGGTAAAAGGGGCGATGCTATTGTCGCATCTGAGCTTAATTGTAAAGCCGCAAATAAAAACTCCAATGTATATCTACAATGTATCTAAGGGTGTCACCGTTTGGAATATTCTTAACTATATTAGCAGTATATATTAGTACTTCGACCCGCCCCGGCTTCGACGGGGTACCACTAATTATGTTGATCCGATCCTATCAAACACAGGAATGTGCCAATCTGGACAATACTTGTAAATTTCATCGAAATCGGTCCAGCCGTTTCGGAGTCTATAGGTCTATAGGGAACATACATACTTCGCTTTTTATATACTATTTTTTTCATGAAAATTATCCTATGTTACTTCTAATACCTCCGAGAATATGTGTACAAAGTTTCATGATGATCGGTTGAGTAGTTTTCGCGTGAAAGCGTAATAAACAAACTTACATTCACATTTATAATATTAGTAGGGATAGATGGATAAAAACCTATTCTCAGACCTACTGAATGTATATGCAAAATTTCATTGAAATCGGTTAAGCCGTTTCGGAGGAGTATGGCGACTAACACTGTAACAGGAGAATTCTATATATTATTTACATTATTACTATATCACAGTAACTGTAATGGTACCGTGGAAGCGATGAATATAAATTATAAGAGTATAAATCCTACAAAATCTTTGTGCCGAAACATAAACTAAATATTATGAACGAAGATTTTCGACGTGAAGGGTATCTTTTCGTCATTTCGTCGATTTTAGATATAGCAACATAAGTCGAGAGTACTCCTCAGAAAAAGAATATAACTTTGAGCAATGGATTCAGAAGAAATAAAAATAAATAGTTTTAATTGAAGGGAACTAAACAAGTAAACAGAATGTATAAGGTGACTTTGTCTGACGGCGTATATTATCGCGCTTCAAGAAACCTGGCTTCTGCCGCATGATATTAACAAACTCGGCTTAATAGATACCGAGTTTGACGGCACAGGCCACTCGGCGGTCGGCTACGGCTGGAGAGTTTCGCGGCTGCTCTGGCGAAAAGTCACTGTGCCCGAATGTGTGCGTCATAAACTTCCACTGTGAATCTATAACATGCCTATGCGGACCGATTCGGCCAATAAGCTCATCGTATTTACCAAATGCCTTAGTACGATTAATGTCTTAATAAATAATAATAATATCGAGTCTGTGCTTATACTAGGTGACCTGAAAGTGCTCCCGGGTGAGTTATTTTTCTCTGAGCTGAGTGATTATTGTACCGAACAATCGTGGTTGGGTGTCGATGCTGAGCGACTTCGCGGACACTCACTCGTATGGTAGACGCTGGATTGACCATGGTGTTGTGTCAGAAGCTGCGTTTAGTACACTTGTTAATGTTCATGTTTTGTATAATATTTACTGGTCCGATCACATGCCATTTCAACTTGTTTGTAATTTAAAGTTGCTTAAAGGTAAAGGTTACAGTCAAACATTGTTTGTAACAAAGTTCTTCTAGCTCGTGTAATAATATGAATTAAATAAGAGATGCGATAAAATGTGCACAAACTTCATTATAGATGACATACCATTTGAGATGACATATACAATAAAGTACTTACTATATTGAAGAAATCTGCAATAGGTAGTTATAGGACTTAAAAGCATAGTAAGCGAAAGCATATTTGCGGATGGAATACACATGTTGAAGAAGCGCAACTTAACGCTCGTAACGATATTAAGTTATGGACATTACATTATAAACCCAATAAGGGTTACTTGTATAGGCTGATGTGTGAATCCAGGAAGATATTTAAGAAATTGAAATAGTGCCAGAATAATCAAGAGAGGATTAAAATGGAATTGTTAGCAAAGAAAAGATTTTTAAAACTTGAACTGAATTGAATCCGAAGTAAAATGTTTCCGTGAGTATGGATAAGCTACATGGATATAGCCAACTTATTTAAAGAACAATTCAAGGTAAAATCTGCGAACAATCTAGGTGTTAAGGTGACGTCTTCAGAAGACCAAGTATCGGAAGTGAGTATACGGCTTACTGCCAATATTATCATGAAAGGGATCTCCAGCGCATGACGACCTCAGCATAGAACACCAAGACGCGGGCGATCATTTATAGAGAATTCTAGCTATGTTTTTTAGACTTTGTATCCGTATTCGTACTTGCCTAAAGACTAAACTAAAGACCCAACAAGAACTATGGTGGCCCCAGTTGTATAAAACAAAACCGGCGAATCCTCTGAATTAAACAATTTTAGGCCTATATATTTAGCCACAGTAATCGCCAAAGTACTGGATGGGTTAATTGACAGACACATGGCGAACCACATTCGGATACACGACGCCCAGTTTGGTTTTAGAGTCACTTAAGAACTTCGTCCAATAGTATACGGCACGTAAGACACGTCTAAAACATTGGTATAACTGCAGTAGTATGCAGGAGTATGATTGTGTTTGCTTGAATAACATCAGCTATGCAGATGACATGGTTTTGTTGAGCCCTACGATTGGACCTCTTAGAAAGTCGATGACCATGTGTGAGAAATACGCAGAATACCATGGGCTTAAATACAATGCTAAAAATAGTGAGGTTAAGGATTTTACAGTTGGGACGAAAGGTTCCCGGGATGCGCCACCAGTATTACTAGCCAGAGCTCAGCTTAAATTGGAAAAGAAATGGAGTCCTGTGGACACTGGGTCATTTCTGATATGAACAATGACTTGGATATAGAGAGGGAGCACAGGGCGCTGTCTGTTCACTGTAATATAGCGCACGCAGGTTCGCACGATGTACGCAAGAGGTTAAAATAAAGCTGTTTAGAGCGTATTGCCTGTTGGCCGTCTTCACGCAGAGGACTAAACAGTGCTCTGCGTGTCCTATATAATAATGGCCTCAGAGCACAGTTACTACAGTTTTGTATTTCTTCAACACGGTGCACACTAGTTAATGATTTTTCGCTATGATTAGTTCGTGAATTGCACAGTCGATGTCGCGCATTCGATCGAGTTATAATTCACTCGTGAGATTTTTGCAGATGGTATAATCCAGCCCTGTGCCGCTGCATTCAGTTAGGTGCAGTAGATAGATCAGATTCAGTTAAATAATTAATGTTAAAATATATATAATTTCTAGTAAAATAATCATCCTCCTACTAACACTAGTTTAAGTTTTACTGTTACTAACAAATATGGATGTATTCGTCTGAAATAAAATTTTGTTAAAATTTTCTTTTATTAATATTTAATGAAAATTTCAAAATTTCTCGAGATACTCGAGAAACTGGGAAGATCCTGTTCGAGAGAGTTCCATAATTGGCTGGACCCCAATAATTAGTTACTGCATAAAATTGTTTTTTATTATTTTTGGCACATTTATAAATATTTTAACAAATTAATGGAACTCTAAGTCCATATGTAATATATATAACATTTTTTTTACTACTCTGTAAGCGACTGTTTGTTTCCTAAATAATAAAAAAAAACATATGATTATAAAGGCCAACGAAGATATGGCAGGTGAGTGGGTGTTAAGGTCGTCTAGAAATCTAGAATATTCAGAACCTAAATCCCATTGTAACGAAACCTCGCCTTCTCCTCCCTTCGCAATAAGGATCTTTTGCGAAAAATCGACATGTCTGCGCATCCGCCTCCGTAAAATTTTTCCATAGCTATAACGGTCATATACAGTGAGAGACCGCGGCACTCGGCTGAGAGTTCGGGAGCGCAATAGTGACGATTATCCTTGTGATTTTGACTCAATTAATTATCGTGTTTTGACTTTAATTTTTGCCGCCGACTACTTTAACCACTTCTTTCGGATCCGACTCTGACTCTTACAACCTTCGATTAAATCTTAGTAACAGCCCTAGATTGCACAAGATAATTTTCCAAGCTAAACTCGAGTGAGTGCAAGGTGACGAAATATCGATAAAGAAAATGCGACAGCATTTCTATTCTTAAGAAGGGTGAAACTGCGTTATGCGCCGGTATTGGTAGCAAGACCGCCTACCTTGTCGGGCGCCTTGTATTGTTTTCATTATTTATTAACGGTCTTGCGCTACAAGAGTCACGTGGTTCGTGTGGTGCGGGTCTGATCTTGGTCTCCGACGGACGGCGGCGCCGAGGCGCTGATAACTATGCAAGTAGTACGATGTAAGTTTATTATATATGTAAATAATTTTGTTAATTTTTGGATGATATTATAAGGAAAAAAGAATAAGTAAGATAAGCTATTAAGCTTATCTCGATACATTTACGTAGTACAGTTTTTTACAGTGGGCATTTTATTGAACAGCGCCTGTCAAATTTCATTAGCAATTCGTCGTGTATTTATTTTTATCAGTGAATCGTAACAATTAATAAATAGTTTTGTTGTATGAAAATAATTAAGTAAGCCACATATAGTTTAGAAGTTATTTTTCTTAAAAAGTTAACTAAGAATTGGGTATTGAGTTATCGTGCCGGGTAAAAAGTAGTAGTAATTATTATGTAAATTTTCATTGCAGTAATGTTAATCTATAGTGGTCGGTTGATATCTCCAGGCGTGATACAATTAGCTGCGCGAAATATATTTCTGCTTTAAATAGAAAAAAATATTTCGGTTTGGAAATTAAAAACAAAAGACAAGGCTTCTATTCAGATTTTTGTTAGTTAATTTCTGTTTTTTTTTCTTCTCTTTTGATTCTGATTTTTGTTTTTTTTTTCGTTAATTTAACTTTGAATTTAACACTAATTTAGAGTGCCAACCTTAAACGCTAAATCGAATGCTTTCTATTATACACATACTAAAACTAAATAAAAGGGCCTTAGCTCATCATAAGACCTTACCTTGTTAACTCAACGCAATTGCGTCTTGGTGTAGATTTTTATGCGAAATATTATCTGGTATCTGACTGTTCGAAAGATATACAAACATGTACATTTAAAGTTTTAATTGCTGCGTGCATAACTATTCTTAATTCGAATTATTTTGTAATCAAAATATAGCTCACTCGTATTTCCTAAATTAATCAAAATGTTTCCTCCAAGAAAGTGTATCTACTACTACTACCGGGCTACAAAGTAAAAAAAAACGTACTATAAAACACAAATAGATTCTTGCTATCTGTTTGGTTACGAACAAAAAGCACTTTTCAATACTGCCACTATTATTATTAATTTTCGTATTGCAACACGTTTGTGATGGTCTGTGATATGAATATTAAATTATTTCCTATTTCATAGATCCTATAAAGCAATGAATGGGTCCGTTCACCAAGATTATAACTCTAGCTAAAATGTTACTGT
The DNA here is from genome assembly GCA_029849275.1 of Papilio elwesi. NCBI lineage: Eukaryota > Metazoa > Arthropoda > Insecta > Lepidoptera > Papilionidae > Papilio > Papilio elwesi. The sequence goes on from CM056717.1 coordinate 5,174,982, forward strand.
CTCTAATTATTGTACTATTTCGTGAGCGCTTAAGGTAAGGCGTAGATGTAAAATATATGTGATTATGAAAATATGTGATAAGTATGCAATGTAAAGCTATTTATGCTTTTACAATTGGGTCATGGGTGTAACTGATTATGTATATATAATACGTTATAGGTAGGTAGTAGTAGGTAGTACAATAGGTTTTGGCTGTAGTTTTTTTTTACGGCCGGCCGCCTGTCTGACGCCAACCCTCCTCGTGCATTTATATGAAATATTAGTAGAAACAATTTGCTTATATTTGTTTAAAGTATTTCTAACCAAGCCTTAACTTGGTTGGGAATGGTTCACGAGAGTAGACGAATGGCGGATTCAAACGTGCCGTGCACGTTTCACAGTACGTACCCTTAACCATTAGGCTATAGGCGCTTCTTCGCTTCATGTACAGGACATTTTACTTTGGTATAAAAATATATTAAATTAGTGGCCAGATTTCGAAGCACACCCTGTGTTATTGGGAGCGAAATTGCTTTATCCTGAATATAGTTCCTGCCCTGAATTTTATACCCGACCCTTTATGTTTTTGTTAAAATGGAAATGAAATTGTTATTATTATGAATTAGTTTAAGTTGAAATACCTCATTTCCATTGAATATAGCACCAATTTCTTCGTAAGGTTTTCGAATTTTTTTACCTTCTTTAGGCTTGTCCATTCCGGAAACAATTATTTTAAATGTTTTTACCGATAATGCTACATATAATTTTAATAAATTAGTATCCGACACTGAAATTTATGCGAATATTATTTTTGATTAGTCTGACATTAGATTCATAGAATAAATATCTCGATGCTGTTTTTTGTATTTTTTGTTCTTCCAAACCACTAAATATTTAAAAAAGATTTATTTTGATATAATGTGTTTTTCTAAGTAATAAGTCGGTTTATGATTTTCTATATTTTATTATTTGTTATCTTGTACTAGACAGAAATAGCAGTCTGCATCCGGTTTTCTCCGAACTTATTACGTTGTATAGATCCGATCACGCATCAATATGGAGAAATAACAATTTCTTTTTTGCACAGTCTTATTAATCTATTTTTTTCGCTACCGTTATAATTCCATAGCTACACCTATAGGTACAACTATATTTTTCTGTAAGAATTCTAATAACTCTAACACTTTGTTAGTATATCTTTAAACTTAAAATGTTTATCTAAGTCACCTTATACTTACAAGCACATTCAAGGTGTCTTAAATATTTTATGACATGGTATTTTTTCTTGGAGAAAATTTAAAAAGTGATTTATTTAAACATACATTTTAAAGTTTTAGTTTTAGCTTTTAATATTATAATTTACCATGGGCGAACAAACAGAAATATATATTAATGCTATAAAATATCAGTTTTCTAGAATGGCTTTCTACCGAATGGCGCAATAGTTAAAATCTATAAACGTTACATTCGCTGCGACGTCCTTGTCCGCCAATTTCACCAGTTGAAATCAGCAACAATATTAGGTATAAAGTGGCCCCAAGATCCGGCATACAATCACTGCAGACTCATTATTCAAACATCAAGAACGCTTAGGTACAAGACGACCGTAATGAGAACAGCGGTCGCATTCGCCCTGCTTGGGTGCTTCCTAGTGGTTAGTTCATGCTAGAATCTAACCAGAAGGATGGTGCCCTAACCGCCGCGGCCACAGACCACAAGGGTCATCATCACGAAGAAGGAGGTGGCAAGGAACACCATGGACACCATCATCATGAAAACGGACATAAGGGGACTAAGTGGCATATAGGAAATCACCATCATCACAAAGGTGAACATGGCGATCATCACAAGCACCATTAAGCAGAACATCATCGTGAATATGGAGGTGGACATAAGAAGCATTGGGATGAAGATGAACACCACGGCCATCACCATGAGCACGGTCATCACCATAGGAGGCAAGCATCAACACAAGAAACACCACGACAAAGGCGAAGAAACCGAAGGATATCATAAGAAATATCACAAGGACGAATTCCACAAGGACCATCACTTCTACACTAGGACAATCATCACAAGGGTGGCAAGCATCACAAACACGGACATCATCATGGTCACCATGACGAGCATGGCGGCCATCACAAGAAAGGAAGCCATCATCACTCAGGACACCATGGCCATCATCACGGCAAGGGAGGGCATCACGGCCTTCACCATCACGATGAAGACCATAAAGGGCACAAGGGTCATTCAGGACACGAGGAACATCATCACCATCGCGATAACCATGGCAAGAAAGGTGGACATGAGGGCCACAAACATTGGGAATTCCACCAAGGAAAGCATTGAATTAGTAAATTGTAAGACTGTTGTTCCATTGTTACATTTTCATGAATTGCGTTTTATAAAACCTTGAAATAATAATCAATGTTGTTTTGATGAATATATAATTACATAAGCTATCGCCGCTGCATGTACCGGATAGAGCATATCGGGTTATGCTTACCTAGAAGTATGAGCTAAGTGATATTATAGAAAAACACGAGGCACTTGAACGAAACTAATTAAATGGGACCGTTAAAAATTTCGACATATCTTTAACGTGAAGGCATTCATTCAAAAATTTGCAGCAATAGGTATCATTGGTACAGATGTTTGCAACCAAGCACATTGCACACAACCAAAACAGCAAGTCATCTTATCTTATTTTACTTTCCAAGATTTTAAGCATTCATTCATAAATTACATATTAAGTAATGCCCGCGACTTTGTTCACATAAATTCATCATCATCTCCCTGCCCTTTTCCCACTCATGTGGGGTCGGTAGAGTATAAACAAAGTCCGTATTGAATAGGTTTTAGCTACAGTTTTATGGCCGGTCGCCTGCCTAGCACCAACCCTCCTCGGGGTTAATTGGTTGCACTAAAATTCTTGTTTTATAAGTGTGGTCAGTAATAATTCCATTACCGAGATAGTCAAATGTCGCGAGGTCTGTTATTGATTGGGCGCATCCCTTCTGATCAAGTTCGTCATTGGCTGATCGGCATTCATCTCTCATATGTCGTGATACATTACGTGATTACTTTTATTAATTTCGAAACAATCGAATTCAGGATGCGAAGGGCGGAGTAATTTAATTGTATTTTCTTCTAGCTTTTTTTTTAAATAAGCTGGATATTATAATGTCGCTTCCTATATTGTTATATTCAGAACTGTTCAAGATAAAAAATATCTCTTAGATGAAAATAGCTCTCACGTGGGTTAAATATCACTGAAACGCCGCCACCGGCCTCTTATGTACATTTTGACCAAGATATTAATTATCCCTGCAAAGGAATCGGCAAAGGTTCGTTCTATTTTTGTTTGTATCTCACAAATAAAATTTGGACGAACCTTAAAACATCCTTGCAAAACGCGCTGGAAATCGATCCCGCGACTCTAATAGTATGTTGAATAATATATGATTATAATGATTACAAAAGTAACATACCATGTATCGGCCAGTGTGAAACAATATAAATAGGTTGTATAAAAATTGCAGTCATCATGAAGTGTAAAAGTTATGTGCATATCTTTACTGAAATGCGCAAATGCCGCCGCATATCTTATGTTTCAAATACATGTTTACCTCGCAAAATAATCCATAACCTATTTTTGTCGCGTGACGTCACTCTAAGAATCGGATGCTGTTTTTTTGTGATATAGGTACAATATGTTTTCCTCTCCTTTGGGAATTGAATAATGGATAGGGAGAAATAATTACACGATGTGAGTCAGAATGTTACCTAAACCGTCTGGTTTTTTAATGTCTATATGCTTTTGGGTACACAGTATTTTCGGATCGTAGTTTGAGATAAAGTTACATATTTAGAGAACAAACTTACAAACATACATTTTTATACGTATAATGATTGACAGACTGCACTTGTCTTGGCGAGAGTTAAAAAACTTCTTGTAGTGTCATTTGACACTGACCTGACTGTCTTGAATAAATCTGGAGCATGAGATCTGCTCTCAATATAAAATTTATTCACGTACAAAAACCGTGGAAATTTTTAAAAAAAATCACATATCGCTTATATTACTTTGCTCAAATGCATAACCCAATATAGGCGTATGTCCTCGCTCGAGGGTACCTTCGGCACGAGTACTATTATTCATGTAACAAGCTTATTACATGCACTATTTATTCACTTGCTAGTTGAGCGTTCGATTCAAAACTTAGGGTGTTTTGCATTTATACTGTGGAAAATTTTATCAAAGTCTTTGCTAATATATGTGTTGTGAATATTCTTGCCTTCGCTCTGTTGTGCATCTCTCCGCATAACTAATAAGACATTCCTTCTAACGTGTTCTAAATATTCATAATTTATGCAGGTGACTAAGTATGTACAAAGACACTCGATTAATTATGCGTGTAATGGCGTAGATGGTCATGTGTAAACGACAAAGGCAAAATTGAACAATAATTTAGTTTGTTAAGTATTGAGAAATTTATTTTACTTTATTTTGTTTTTTTCTCTTCATAATCTGTGGCAATTATTTTAATAACAAAAGATTATTGCAATTTGAATGTAGACTGTTTTTTTTCAACAGTGAAGCCTAAGTCCGGTATGATGAATTTTATTTTATTATATAGAAAGCGGAGAACGTGTAGCGGGGAACGGGAAAATAATTCGACATCCTTCACTCATTGGACCGATTTACAGATAATTCTTATACAAGTATATCTATATTACGTTGCTACTTCGTGTGATCGTGGAATTTTAGCAGTTAAGCCTGCTTAGCTCATTAATGCAACGTCTGTCGATAATTGCTGGGTCCGTCTATTATTTGGCTTTTGGCATTTCGAGAAACTTATTTCTACGAGACATCCTGGTGAATACAAAAACTTAAAATGTTGAATCTTATAACTTTTGGCAACAGTGGTAGAGCCCGCAACAGTGGTGGAGCCCGCAACAGTGGTAGAGCCGGCAACAACAACATCTGTTGCACGAATTGGCCGGCTCGACCGGTGAAATACCACGACCTCACAGAAAACAGGCGTGAAGTAGAAGTACTCTGCGTTTCATCTGATGAGTGAGGTGCCGGAGGCCTAATTTTAGTCCTCTTCCCCTTCCCACCCTTTCCTCATAAGGATAGGACGGGAAGAGGAAAAGGATAGTATGGGGAGGGGGCTAACGGGGGAAAGGAATTATCTTTTTTCCTGTCTATGTCCTCCTTTGTCCTTTAAAGGTAGGCAACGCATCTGCAACGCATTTGTCTGTTGCGGATGTTTATGGGCGGCGCTCACTTGACATCAGGTGATCCGCTTGCTCGTTTGCCACCTTCTCAAATAAAAAAATAAATAAATAAAATAAAACTTCATTACCCTTTCGAATTCAACCAAAAACAAAAAGTTTGTGAAAAGTATATTTTTAAAACTCTAACCCTAATATAATAAATATGTATTTTACATGATAAGCGTAAAACGTGTTAAGGTGTAAAATTATTTCTTTTTCTTGTTTGTTTTCATACAACCACATGGTTCCGGCTCAGGGTCGCACTGCGTCTCGCGTGTCTCTATTCGGCAGGGCGCTTTTCTTTGGGGGCCTTTAGGGGTAACCAATTCAAGTTCCAACTTACAGCGGCGATCCCCGTTTGCTCCCACTTTAGCTACCTAGAAAAATGTATGTAAACATGTACTTTCTGTGAAATTATTATAGATATATTGTATTGAATTCAAGCTGCATTTCATTTAAATACGACTTAAACAGAACACAAGATATATTTAAACCTTCAAAACAAATACATCTTTCCTAGGATGCAGTACAGCTTGCGTCTTCCCCGGTGAAGGAACATTCACTGGTACCAAATCACATAACCAAGGACAAGGCTTCCTTTCAAATTTAATCTTTCCTTTCATTTGAGTCCCCTTTGCTTGCTTTTGTTCAGTATTAGTTGCCATTAATGATTATATTTAAAGTACTGACAATTTTGAAATATATTGTCAAATAGTGAAGTAAAGAGGAAGAATTGGGAACAGAAGATATTCAAAACAAAACAATTGTCTATTCTTTTGTTAAGCCATAGATTACAATCTATTTATAAAAGAAACATGTATTTTTATCAGATTACTCTAATTATGATTTGAATTAGTATTTAGAAAAAAACATGGGGGAATTTTTGGTTATGCATGGCCTGATATTTTAATCCGAGTTTAAATATATGTATATATATAATAAAGATACGTACGGTACGTAACATAATTTGATTATACGCTCAGAAATAACTATTCATTTTACTGAAAAATGTTTATGGAGCACGGAATTCCGCAAAACAACAGTCATATCATATATAAAATATACACCATACCGTATATATAGTATAGTAGCTAAAAGTGAAGATTCGAAAAGCGTCAATAGGGACACTTTTTCTTTAGTATTATGACGTAAGCTTTTGGTATACCATTAGACATGTTCGTATGTTGGTGTCATTGTCTTTGGAACACTTTAGACTGGTATTACCCGCCAAAAGTGTTCTGTTGTGTTTTGTTTAGTTACACCAAAAAGGTAACATAATTAAAATAATAGGAAAAAAGAGGACAGCTAGTTCTTGTCACTTAAGCGTAAATGTAAAAGCGTGACGTAAGCTATAAATAAGCATCCTAATTAAGACCATTATCGAGTCTTCTTTCAACTAATGGCATATCTCTCGAATTATATTGAGAAAAACAAATTAATTGGCACGAGTTTGCTGAAAAATACACCTAATGAACCCAGACCGTCATATTGTGTTGGACCAATAGCCCCTTAGCCTCTCGAAGCTTCGAAGGCCCCCGTAAAGGGACACCCCCTTTAGTCATTCATTTTATTTTACTCATTTTACCCCTTAATTTCGAAGGAGACTATAGGACTAATCCTTAAAGATTTAAATTTTATACTTAAATAGGTCACTCTTCAAACTTCGTTCCGCCTCTTAATTTATTTTGTGTTATTTTATTTTTATGAAGCAATTAATATTTATTTGCCCATTCAACCCATCAAGTTCTAGCTTTTGCCACCTTGACATATACGTATTTTGCTTTGTTGTATATTATAAGTGAAGATGTTATGTGATGATAGTTGTTTGTAGTTTCTGCCATTCCAGTATATATAATGCATACGAAAAAAAAGTTTTTTTCGTGAATTTGTCATTTTTTATTGCTTATTCTTCTATTTGGGGTGGAGTCAAAAATATGTGCAGACGTCCTTGAATTATATATAACAGCATCGAACGTCGGGCTCTTACCATCCTGATCCAACGTATAACTCTACCCAGAACTCACCGCATCGGTCTAATTAAGCTAACCCTTCCAACGTCCGTCGTTGTCTAGTAACATGATTATGCTATCGAAAAGTATCATCTTCTTTCGAGGTAATCATAACTTGAGATTATTTTCTGTATAAGAATATATTAGCTAAGGTACGAACAAACAACTACTTCCGCAACGGTCAGAAGTATTACGTCTTACCAAACATAATGTTGGAAATAGATATTGTGTAGGTGTTGTCAACGCTCGTCGCTAATTAACTAAGGAGCACATAGTAATAGCGCCATTATTTGTGCGTGAATCGATCACGTGTAACAACCTGTTGGGCTACAACAGTTGTCAAAGAAATCTTCGCTCAATGTCCAGGCCTATCAGCTTCATGAATGAACTAAAATCGCGCGCGATTAAATTTATAAGCCCCGCGCATCACGGTACAGTTATAGCATTTAGGTTTTAACATAAAATAGAAGACAATAAAACTATTGACAAAGGATAATTTTCTTAGTTCTTATTTTAGTAGATGTAATATGATTGGAAAATATATTGACACCATAATTTTACTCAAGACGTGTGTTCACGCCGACTATTGCGCATGGGTAATACAATATTTTTTATTTAATTTATTGAAATAATCTAAAGCTCGGAAACTGGCCACAAGTCACAATTAGTAAACCCAAACATTACAACCCCACATTAGGACAAAAATAGAATTATCAGTCTCTAAAACATACAAAAACATAAGAAAATAACTTTTCTTGTTTGGTTTCATTTATTTTTTTCTAAATTCGAATTTGATACAATTGGTTAGAAGCTATTTAATAAAATATTATGCGCACTTAATGGAACAGTAGCTTCTGCAATAGTTCATAGGTTTGCATGGTGTTAATGAACAAATCTTACGCGGATAGCAGGCTACAACATTGCAGCATCTGACGCATGGCATAAATATACTTTTGCAGCGTACTACTGGACAAACTTTAGCTTTGTTAAGGCATGGAGAAATCCGTTTAGGATGTGCTTTAATTCGGGGATGACTTCGAGCTCTCTTTGGTCGCTTACGTCCTACTGGGCAGGGTCTCAGACATGGACTACTTATACATGGTGATCTGCAAGGATTTTTGAAACAAGGCGATGGCGGACACGGACTTTGACATGGGGATGGTATATCTGGTGTGCAGGGTATTATTGGTGAGCACGTCGGGGTAGACCGGCACGATTTTCCGCAACACGACCTCTTACAACATCTCTTGCAAGGCAATGCTGGGCATATTGGTACAGGTATTGGGCTGCAAGGTCGTTTGTAAACTTTATTGCTATGTTTGGATCGACAAGGTGACGGTCTGCAAGCTATTAATTTATATTTCGACTGTCGACATGATGACGGCTTATGCTGCGATACAGGACAAGGGCCGGGGACTGAGCAAGATGGTGCCCGACAGGGTGGAGGTGTCCATTCCAACATCAATTCATTCCTTGCCAGCGGTGCGCCAGTCATTTTTCGAATCACCAATTCGAATACACCGCGTCGTGGATTACTTACTGTAGACACTTTAACAGGACCTTGTTCTTCTTGTGTTGTAGCAGCGATACAACTAGCACCTTGACATGGATTTTTTCCATGAACAGGACATGGCTGCTTCGGCGCTATTTTAATGTGGGATACAGTCGCCACCATATCACCCTTGACTATACCGACTGCTGGACAAGGTTTTGGTGAAATTGCTTTAATCGTAACTGACTTTGGAGTGCACATTGCGGAATTATTTGCTTTAATTCTTTTCGTTTGCATCGACACGCAGCTTTTAGGGGTACAAGCTTGTGTGGAAACGGTCGTCGGTGTGCTCTTATGTTGACTAGTTTTGTTAATTGACTCTTGACTTCCCATCCCCTTATTTAATTTAACTCCATCTTTTTTCTTACCAAAAAAATATATGTTTTGGTTTCGGAAATGATTCGGAATGACAGTTCTGTTATTAACGTATAATAAATTTGTACTAGAAGGTTTACTGTTGTAGTTTGAACAGTTAGTTGTAGAGATTATTTTGCTACTGTTGAATTGTTGGCATTTATTAATGGAACCAGTTGCTTGCGTTCCGGTACTTTGACGACAATTGTAATCTTCAAACAAAGTCATATAGACCGTTGTCTCATTCGTCCCGAATAAAACTTTTTCTGTCTGGTTTATCATGTTCGACTTTTTTGTAGACAAACGTATAGTTTGGTTCTGTGAATTCCAAAAATAGTCGACGGTTTTCGCAAAAGATACACTTCTATTTCTTGACCTTATCGCGCTAATAGTACAGATGGAACTATTAGAAAATAAATCAGCTGTACCTGTAATTGATTTTTTCACGTCCTCTGAGGAGTTTTTAACTGTATCCGTCAAGCATTGTGAACTTTCACTATTTGACGTGTCTTCACATTTCGAATAGGTCTTCGCATTATTTTTATACAAGTTTAGAACGGTTAGTTCTATCTCACTTCGAAGATCATGGTTATTTATCCCTATGTTTTCTTCATCGTGCGGCACATGCAGCGAAGTACCTGAGACGAGATTTTAATTTACGATGAATGTTTCCTTTTGATGGTATATCTTACTATACTTATTGTACCATTACATTTCGGTAAGACTTCATTTCTTAATATTAACTTATTCGCTGTCAAGTTATCAACATGAAAATAAAACTTTGTAGTACCTAGTAAGTGTATTATTTTTTTTAACTAATTTATAAATAAAAATATGTATCATAATTTTTACAAAATATACTAAATTAATAGTCAAAAATAGTTGGATATGTAAATTACTTTTCTTGAGAATGCGGAATACGTTTTCAATATAATGTATTATAGTAAACGTATAATATAATAAAATTATGCGTAGAAAAAATTAAAGGGTATTTTAGCTAAAATTAAAGAATAAGTAATATTAAATTCTTTATATTCTTGATATTGTGGAGACACAAGAACCTAATGGCAGATGAAATAACTAAACACACTTTGTATTACAACACCCTGAACAAGTGGGGGGCACGCACTGAGTGGTACGCGTATCTCTCACTGGTATCACATTTTCATGAGTCACGACAGGTGTTACAAATTGATACTCTAGTTTTGATTTACGTCCCGGCATTTCTACAGTTTTGGCAATACGCATCTTAATCACTTGACTAGCGAAATCGTAGACAACACCGTGGTACTCTGGCGAAGTGTTAGGAGCTAATTGACCCGGTTCATCCCTAGCGATATCTCCGACTCCATCAGACGTGTAGTTGAAGTGAGCACGTTGCTTGTGTCCCGTGCCGCAGGAATCCGTAGGCATTTGGAAAATTATCTTGTTACCCGGTGGGCAGCAATCTGCACAATTTAATAACTGAAGTAATCGGTGTACAGAGACAACATCAAAAAGACGATCTGATTTGGATAACCTAACATATTCTATAACAACTAATTGGTTTAAGTTTGTATTCAATTTTTATAACATTTTTTATGTCAGTTAATTTTTTTCCCCTTAATCTTTTTTAGTCGCCCTATACAACAGTCGCAGTCGGGGTCGGATTGTATTCGAGCATTTGCCTTATATACAGGTGGCTTTTTATCGGGTCCTTTAGGTGTTACAACTTCAAATTCCAATTTGCACTTTCTGTCTCCTAAATGAGCAGTCTTGGCCACTTTTAAGACAAATGTGTTCTTGTTTTGGTTTGTTAATGTGTTTTGTTGTTTTGTATCACCACGTGCCAATGCGCCCTGGCCGTGTTTGGAGGCCTGAAGACAACCTTCGGTAGTACAAGTGAAATGTGTGTTAGCGAGTTGGGCCCCGTTACAACATATTGCTTCACTAGGCATTGCCAAACTTATTTGATTTTTTCCGCAAGGAGTTTGACATAATCCGTCATTTGGACTTTTATTATAGGGACTTTGCATCACGCAATGCGTTTGACTTATCTTCTTTATAATGGACGAGGTAGCAGGCACTTTAATTTTTAATTCGTTGCCACCGAAATTAGTTCCGATTTCTTCAAATTGTTTACTGCGACCTGCTCACCAAGAAATTATAACTAAAGAAAGTAGGAATACACTTAATATAGTTTAAATAAATTTCATACGAAACTAAATTATAATAAAACGCTTTTCATCATATCCATACTTTGACTTCTTTAAAGGAGCTAAAATAATAATCCACTCACCTTTAGGTACGTGTAAACAGTATTGGTCAGTGTTTCTGCACATCATTTTTTGCTTTGCAGGTGATTTTGGCCCGGAACAAAAGCAAGGGTCGTCAGGTTCTTCACATGGCATGCTGTTAAATGGATCTCTTGCTGTAACATAAGATTTTATCATTGACACTATTCTTAAAAATACCAACTTTTTAAATTTAAAATATTACCTGGTGGGCAAACTCCGCTAGTAGCAGCACCGCTTACAGTACAAGAAGGTCCAGTTCCGCCTCCTAGAGTTCTTTTAGCTCCGCAAACACAAGGATCTTGAGCGGTCTGATATTCCCTTTGAGGCAAACATGAACGATCTACTGAAGCTGACGCTCCATTTGATTTAATGTTTGTTGCACCTGCACCTTGGAATTTTGTCACAATTAACTTCCCAAAACAAGATATGCGCAAAAACATTACAATTTCCCCTGTTTCACTTTGATCTTTACCGACGATTTTAAATGAGTCCTTCAAAGCTTGGTAACTGACGTTATTAGGATCTTCTAGATATTTATTACGAGCTTCAATAAATTCTTTGGTCAAGTCAATGGTAGCTTGTCCTATTAGAATTTTGGAAGGTAAACAACCACAAGGCAGTGATTGATAAACTGATACATTAATTGGAAATTTTGCCATCGCTTTGCTGATTTCATCTTCTTTGAGAGAGAACAAACATGATTTTCCGCTATTGAAAGTCTTGACAAATGGTCCCTCACTTTTCGCCACATTAGTTCCCGGCTCATCATCGCAAATTTCAAGGGCATCTACCGGTGGGCATTCGATGCTTACACAAGTTCTGAAATCCTTATCAGTGAAACATGGAACTTTTGATAATACAATTTTGTCTATCAATACCTCAAGGAGGAAAAGGCTGTCATCTTTTTGTGCCATATTATAAAGGGGATGGGAAGTTTATTATAATGATTTTTTTAAGATTTTAGAAACATACTTAAAATTTTGACAATAGTGTTTAACAAAAGAAGAATTGAATCGGCGTAGAGTGGACAGGTGCTCCTGTTTTTGACGTATTTTTTTTAAATACAAACCGTATTTCTGCCATGCCAAACAACCATGAATAGTTTTTTTTTAATTCTATTTAGTTACTAACCGTAGTCTAAGAATATTTGAATACTTTGGACACTATCTTGCTAGTATTATATAAATAAAACGTTTTTTGTTACAACAACCTTGACGACTCAACCGATCATCAGGAAATTTTGCACACACATTGCCAGGGGTACAGAAAATGACATGGGTTGCATTTATCCCGAAAGCAAAACTATTCCCGACGTACTTAAAAACATTATTACAATACAATCATAAACAATATCTGTAACCATGGTAAGGTCTCATGTTCTTGATGGTTTTGGTAATAATTATTATGCGCAAGAAATGGATACGTGCGAAGCCGCGGCCAAAGGCTGGTTGTATATAATACCCAATAGGTTAACTACTACTACTACAGTATTAGATCCCTTAACTGCAATATCTAATGCAAAAATTACCGGCGCAATACCACTACCTCGTAGAAGACAGGCATCACGTAGAAGTTTGCATTGCGTCTGGTGAGTTAGGTTCTGATGCCTAAGCCCCAGTCCTTTTTGTTGTATATTATACGATACTATATAGTGGGTACATTCCAATAAAGTCCGTCGCACGATGCTAGATGACTTAACCTGTCTCCCATTACTACACTCTTCACCCTCCAATTCTCTTCTTATAATGATGGGATGGGAGGGGGTAAGAGGACGTGACGGGGTAGGGGATGGATAGTAGTAAGAAATATCTTTTTTCCAGTTTATACCCTTCTCTGTCCATTAAATATCAATTCCACGCAACGCATCTGCAAGTCATTAGATTATTCACCTAATATTATGGTGAACTGTGATACCTTGTTCCATAAAAAAATCCGGTCCCAAACAGAAATAAACAGTGATAATCGGTTTTTGAAGTCGTACGAGCAATGATGTTATAATACTAAATGTAGCAGGTATATGTTGTTATAATACTAAATGTAGCAGGTATAAGCAATCGAAAAGTGGGACGCTTTTTCAAAGAGAAACATACATGCCACCAAAAATTTCATGTAAAGTTGGTTGTCAGGATTCAATAGTTTAAAATGCCATCTACCTGTTAAGAGATCTCTAGTAGAAGTGATAGTGATATACTAAAGAAGGGCGATATAAGTAGTACCCGTAACCGACGAGCATGTATGCGTATATGTATGGATGTAGAAGAAGCGACAGAGGTATGCCAGGATCGCGCCAAATGGATATCCATTATCTCTGCCTACCCGTCTGTGTTACGGGCGTGAATGCATATTTATTTATTTATTTAGTAGAAGTGAGTTACGGTTTATATTACAATATCAGTTTCCAGCAATGTAGACGTAATTATTACAATCGCAATGAAACGTGATGTATTGATACTAGCTGTGTGTGTCTATAGACATTTTCCACCAGTCACACATGCGTTAAAGAAAGTAGTCTTATTAAATAACCTAGATATTACAGTGAATACAATATACACATACATCATAAATGTGTATATAGATAGAAAGAAACATACATATGTATATGTATAAGTAGATGATTATTGCATATATTTTATTTACTGGTCGACCGGGACATTGACATGCAAGCATTGACTACAGTTGCGCATATCTAGCAAAAACACAGTTCCGAGGATCGACTAAGTCGCTTAGTAAGACAAATACCAAGTTACGTGTATGTAATGCTTATACGTTGTTTTTGCAGTTTTATAGTAATGAATTGGACGGGTGTATAATTATTTTTGCACAATTTTAATTATTCATTTTGAAAATTTTCGTAGAATTCCATCGAATTTTCGGGGTGGGTATTTTCTGTAGTACCAGTTGCAAGCTTCATGTTTGAATGGTTTGCCGACTCTGAAAAAAGTGCCATGTTAACACTATTGTAATTAACACAATGCGCTTTTTTAGTTTTTATTTTTTGAAATCGTAAATTTATTTTTACAATGAGCAAGACAGTGGGACGCATATCTAATGCTTGGACTATGAATATCCGCAACAATAACAGATTACAGATGCGTTTCGGCGTTTGCTTACGTAAAAAGAGTGGAATATACAAAAGAGAACAGCAATTAAATTTCCCTATCGTTGCATGTCATACATATTTCTTGTCCTGTGAGGAATAGATTGTTTAATTTTATGGTGTAGATTACGCCTTTACATTTCTATGTCGTGTGGCACAGTAGGTACCATATTCTCTTTCATATTCGCAATAGCGACTGAGATAAGTTTTATATCGTTATATCGTTTTGAATTACAAACGGCAATACATTGATTGATCCATGCGTCAAATGCTTGTATATAATTGGGATTTATTGCTTTATTACGATATACAAGGTAAGAAATCATAGTCTATGTGTGATTCAAAACCTATTAGAAAGCTGTGCTTATGAATTATTGAAAAACGCCGTACTCATCCATTAGCTGCTTAACTTTTTCGTCAGGTAACTTGGTGTTTAAGTCTGGATACTGTTTCCATCTGTTTGAAGTTGTATGTTCTTTGTCAATGTCAGATAGACGTCGTTTTGTTTCGCCACCCTTGCAGTCTTGACAATGTACGCTGATCGGTTTCTATAGTTTCATAAAACATTATTAAAACAATATATTCTAAATGGATAAATACAACTTCATAAAAATAAAAATAATGCTCCACAGGCTGCGGAGTCCTGTGTTCCCTTTAAACATTTAGCGAGAGTTTCTTAAGATTTTGGTAAGAGCTCTTCGCTAAAAGTCCCTTCACAGATGCGACTATCGGAATAATGTAAGTTTTTTTTCATAGCCTACATGTCGCGCAAAGTGATCTCGTAAGCTAAGTCTAAGTATACAACAGTCCTATCTATAATAATGGATCGGTTTTAGTAGACCGTGATATGACTATTTTCCAGAACTAGCAATGGCTGGTATTGGTAATACGGTACCTCATGTTGTCGCTCATATTTCCGGTTTGCCGAAAATGTATGAGTACGGTACTGAAACGTAAAGTTTTCTTAGCTGACTTTAGACAACAAGTCCTTATAAGCACTTGTCAAAGGAAGGACACTCAGTTTTTACTCCTGTTAACGGTAGGGACAATACCTCTTGAGGCCCAAGCCCTTACTAAGTTATAAGTAGTCGTATATAGTGTGTATAGTATATTGTGTAGTGGAAATATTAGGCTACAACCTGTGTGAAATATCACTCAGTATCCACAAGTGCATGTTTAAGGGCAATTTGCTGATGGATAATCTTGGCCATTTGGTTATGTCTATGCAAATATGAACTGCCCGCAGGACGAGAACAGCCGGAGACGATATGTCTAATAGATTCACCGGGACGACGACATGACCGACGAATGTCAATCGTCCCGTCCTTTAGAATATACCTTCGGTAGTTGTTCCTTATCATGACTTCGTCCATAAAACGACCAAGACAAAGCCTTCAGTTTTTCTAAAGAGGTTGCTTAGTAAGCACACCATGGAGGGTAATTGTTGCAGATCAGGTCGTGTCAATGTGCGATAGAACCTACCGTGTAGCTTTTTACCCTTCCATACGCTTATCCGGTCTAAGACCCTTAGCACCTGCCACCTACCCCAATTCGTGTCCTCTGTCCATTGTTAAGGCATTCTGAGACATTCCCCCATTCGCCTTAAGGAAGTATGCCCTAAGACTGCACACCTCACGGTTATGTTAAAAGTGGTAGAGCCCGCAACAATAACACCTGTCGCACGAATGGGCTGGCTCGACCGGTGAAATACCACGAACTCACAGAAGACAGGCGTGAAGTAGAGTATTCTGCGTTTCGTCTGATGAGCTAGGTGCCAGAGGCCCAATTTTGGTTCTCTCCCCCTTCCCACCCTTTTCTTATAAGGAAAGGATGGGGAAGAGAACTTGACGGTGGAGGGGATATATAGGAATTGGAAAGAATCATTTTCTGTTTGTCCCCTCCTCTGTCCATTAAAGGTGGGCAACGCATCTGCAACTCATTAGTTAGTTGCAAATGTCTATGGGTAGCGATCACTTGACATCGGGTGAAACGCTTGCTCGTGTGCTACCTAGTAATATAAAAAAAAAATTAGTTTATTGCCATTTAAATACCCACGACCTCCACACTTCCGTGGGATGTATAATCTCATTACAGACGAACGGGGATGATGCATCCGGTATGCCGTTAGTAACCGACAATCATGTCAGTCCAAGGCATCCGGTTCTGTTTAAACCACAGTATGCCAGAAGCGTAGGTTATGAAAGGCACAACCTAGCTATCAAACGAACGGCTCTTCCATAGCTTTTTCAAAACTTTTTTCAGACGTCCGAAGAACCGCTCCCTCACTAGCTGTTTCGTACACTTGTCATAAATTCCTACTGCTTCTGACCAAGATATTTATAGCTTTCAGCCTTCGACAGAGAAACAAGAGATACACCCCGACAGTGCTAGAAAGGTAGAACTAAGTAACTAACTAAGGTAGAACTTTGCGTTTTCCATATCATGGAAAGATATATACATATAAGATATAGAACAATATTTATGCATATCAAAGAGCTAATGGTAATTTTAATTTACCGCATTTTCCTGAGCGCTTTCTTTCAATCCGTCGCAAGCATGATGGCGTCGATACTTTACACAGTCAAGATCGTAGCTGTAAGCGCGAGGAAAAATGTCCTGATGCGCTGTAATGAAAATAAGTAGGGTCGTTACATTTCATCACATCTGGTTTGTGTTTTGTTCTTTTTATAGTGAAAACCGTTCGTTGCGAGACGAGCGAGACGAGTTATGAAGCTACCATATAAACGCTAACATTTGTTTGAATGTCCGCACTACTTTATCAAATATCATCATAATAAATAACGTTATTGTAAACTTTTTTATCACTCGTATAATATTTCAACGCAACACTTTAATAAATTATAAATTAGGTATACCTAATACCAGCATCAATTCGTCTATTCGTGGAAAAATTGTATGATAATCAGTACTTTGTGAGCTTATCTCGTTCAGATAGGCAGCGTATGACAATGTAGTTATATTAATAAAATGTAATTACTATTATTACAATTTAATAAGAGCTTTAGGACCAGGAACTACATACATACGTGGTTTGACAATCTCCGTAACCATTGCGTAGTTATAATAAGCTTCATGAAGTGTGTAAGCATTCGCTCCAGGCTTGTCAACCCAAAATGCTTTATCCTTCCTAACCATTTTATCAATTACTGTATCCGATAAGTCATCTATAGTGGGCCTGTTAAGAATATTATGCTAAATAATGTTATATATACCCTGCGTACATATATACATAATAAGATTCACAATGGACAAAAATTCTTGAGATGGAGTAGCAGACGACTACAAGCCGCCGCATGAACACATTACCACCTGGTGTTCAGCGACGTTGTAATGGAAAGATGGTACGCACTGGTCTTGCATTAGCCTCTAACGCCATAAATGGACAGAAATGCTAATGCAAGCAACTAGTAAGCCTTTGCTATAGTCACAATAAACGAACATTCTAATAGTTTAGTATGCACTAGAGGATTATTTATATAAAAAGAGTAGAAAATACTATACACTACAGAGAATACTATCGAGTTCAAGAAAAAATCTGCTGGCGCAAATATAACGCACCTCATCTGCAATCTACAGCAGACATTCATATAAAAATGACTGAGTTCTGTAAGTCTAGTAAAAAAAATAGACAACAGATAGCGAAGAATATAATTAAGATGAAATGAAACAATATGATTTTTAGATATGAGAAAACCTGAAATCGTTACACGTGTTTTGAAAATTCTATTGTTCATACACGTAGATTATAAACCAAAAATAGTATTATTATAATAACTTTGGTGGTAGCTCATCAAGTTCCCTTGTTAATGGTTGTAGATACATTCCAACGGTTCTTTGTGTTAAGCATGGCGGTCTTTGTGGAATTATACTTTCATCTGTGCGTACCGTTAAGGAAACCCCGCCAAGATCATATCTGCAAAGTTAACAAACTTAATGTGGTTAGTGTAAATAAATAAACCAAAAAACGATTACTTTGGGCACATACAGCGCGTTACAATGATGAAAGCAATGCTACCCATTGATACATTGGATATTTAAAGACAGATATTTTATTTATTTCAACGATGGCTGTTTTAAAAGTTGTGTCTTTACGTTTGGAACAAAAAAACCCCAAGGAAAAAAAACTATATGCGAGATTCACTTTATTCGCCATATGCTTTCATATTGTCGTAGTATAATTAATAAGAGTCGTAAAGGCTGTGTCTGAGTAGTAACGATATAACTAATACATGTAACGTATACAAAATCCATAGATTGTGAGAAAAATCTGAAAGACGCACATTGAGAACTAAGAAGCGTATATAATAAAAAATATGTGTTGTACGTGATGAATTATTTAATTAAAAAAAACTAGATGACTCTTTTCTCTACTACAGTATATGCATGTGTTAAACATATTAAGCTTCTTCTTGAATCACTCTTTATATTGATGAAAACCGCATCAAAAACCTTTGCGTAGTGTGTGATGTAAGTCTAAGACAACGGAAGCGACGTTGTTTTATACATTTCAAGATATGTATAGAAATAATCCA
This sequence comes from Papilio elwesi, assembly GCA_029849275.1. Classification (NCBI taxonomy): domain Eukaryota; kingdom Metazoa; phylum Arthropoda; class Insecta; order Lepidoptera; family Papilionidae; genus Papilio; species Papilio elwesi. Next base: position 5,194,085 of record CM056717.1, read on the forward strand.
ACAACTTACTTCTCAGGATGATATCCACTAAACTTATGAACATTGCTTTGTGGTTCGCTTGGATGAGTAGCATCCATTTCAACAAATTTTGCTTTTTAACTCTATAAATTTTAGATGGAACAAGGTATGTTTATTGTAATTTTAAACGTTAAGTATCCAGAAAAGTTATTCATGAAAATAAGTTTATTTCCGAATGAATATTTAATAAATAAACTTAATAATAAATAAAAGGTATAATAACTGTGATATAAATAATCTTTTGTATATAACGCACTCGTTATGGCAACGGGCTGCAAAGGGTTTGAAATAAAACGAACAAATGTTACCATACCTACAAATAGGTCATAAACAGGATATCTATATTGATCAATTAAAATTGAAGTGTCTGTATGTAATATCAAAATAAAACTTCCATACTCAATACACATGATGTGTAAACAAGTAGTATAATGAACTTAAAATAAACTTAACCTATAAAGGTTCGCGAGATCGATATGCACAACATGCGTTAGCGATAGCGTCAGCAACATGCTTATTGAACTGAAAACATCTTTAATTGCGTTAGATGAGAGATTTTAGGTAGGTTTGGTGGTAATCTTTACTGATAAATAAACTTGAAGTGTCTGTATGTAAATCAAAATAAAATTTCCATACTTAATACTGATGATGTCTGTTTTTTATGGCGGCTTTATGCCGCCCTCTCGTTCCCCTAACATTATAGTCATAATGGTCAGAGACCTGTTCGACGGGTAAATGAGTTTTTCAACAGGTTATATTTTATTTACAGTATTTGAATTTTTTTACTTAATACTACTACATTATTTATTCTAAGTTTTTACATTTAAATAAAATCATAATAGTATATCATAAAATGCGATTTAAAATTACAAATAAAACAATTTAAATTATACAATTAACCTAAATATCATATTTTATATTTTATTTTTACTGATCACTCGTCGGGCTACGGACGAACAAAATTTGACGAATTCTTTTCTAGTCTCCTTGTATCCAATTAATGTACTTTTTTTACAATTTTGTGTCCCATTTTCATTTCTGTTTCTACTCTATCTGCTTCATAAACAGGACTCTCCGTCAAAATATGCAGCACACTCTCGTCCCGTGTCGGGTCACAGATGCACGAGGGGCTCTCCTTGCACTTAAACCGGTGCATGTACTGTGAGAACCCCCGTGCCTCTGTCTTTTTTATATAAGAGAACGAGCGGCGGGAACACCCAGGTGATCAACGGCTCCCATGAACACCCGCAACACCAGAGGAACTGCAGATGCGTTGCTGGCCTTTAAGAAAAAGATAGGCTAGCTTCTTGAAGGACCCTATGTCGTACTGGTTTGGAAATACCGCCGAGGACAGACCATTCCACGTTCTTCGGAACACTCCCGGCGGTACATACGGTAAAAAATGCAGAGGGAGCTGACGTCCCTTCGCAAGGCCAGAGTATCAAACCGATTCGAGTCGCTCTCCGTTGTATGCGGTCAAATGGAAGAAGCTGGTATTGGGGTGCTCCCGCCCAGAGATGCGAGCAGTATTCCATGTGGGGCCGTACTGGCGGCTTGTATAACTGAAGGCGGTGTCCCTGCTGGAAATACTGCTTCGCTCTACTGAGTACACCCAGCTTTTTAGAGGCCAACTTGGCCTTGTATTCCAAGTGACCGCGAAACTGAACGTCACTCGATATGTCAACGCCGAGAATACCGATGCTGGCTGTGGCAACTAGTGGAGTGCCCTCAAAACGTACATTCGCGACAAAGGGTTTTTTAGCGGTAATGGCGCAGACTTGTGTCTTTATGGGATTGAAATCGACAAGATTTTGTCGACCCCAATCCGAGACTTCACCTAATATGATCTCCATTTCAGACACAAGTTTGGTCCGGTTCTCAGCTGCAGTAGCCCGAGAAACGTTAGCATGGGCCGCGTACAGTGCATCACACGTGCTATCGTCTGCATAACAATGGATGTTGCTAATTTGCAGCATGTCATTGGTATGCAGAAGAAACAGGGTGGGCGACAGTACACAGCCTTGTGGGACACCAGCATTGATTGGTTTCGGTTCAGAGCATGCACCGTCGACAACGACCTTGATGCTCCGACCCTCCAAAAAGCTAGAAATCCAGGCGCATAGTTTCTCGGGTAGCCCGTAGGAAGGCAACTTTGAAACACACCCGATCAAAGGCCTTGGCCACGTCCAAACTAACCGCCAGGGCCTCCCCCTTGCCCTCGATTGCCACCGACCATCGATGCGTGAGGTACGCAAGAAGGTCACCAGCTGAGCGACGCTGACGGAAACCATACTGACGATCGCTTTATATTCCTTGGTCTTCTCTGTTCGTAGTGTATGTCGCTTGACGATGAAATAATTGAAAAGCTTAAGTTCTGGGTCTCCGGCTGCCCTCAATAATTCTACTGCGATTTTGTCATCCACCAGTGCCTTGTTGTTCTTCAGTTGTTTGAGAGCCATACTAATCTGAGACTGAGGTCCGGGATATCTTCGGCGTAGTGTCGGGTTGATCTTCGGTCTGATTCGCTGACATCTTTCCTGGCATCGTAGAAAACCATCCTGGATCTGCCAGATCCATAGAACCTCCCAGCCTAAAGAAGTTATATAGGAGTAATGTTATCCGATCCGTTCGAATATGATGAAACTTTATATTAATGTAGATCTGCGCAAAATCTATCTCACCAGGTTTTCTATCATAGTTTTTTTAGATCTGCACCATTATAATTTTTATATTAAAAAGTGTAAGAGGTGAATCAAACAGGATATAAATAAAAACTATATATATAAATATAAACGAAGTAAATGAACAAATAATTTTTTTTTATGAAATAAATGTCATTAAAATATCTAGGCAAAACAATTATATAAGCTGTATTGCTTAATAACAATTTTTGTTATCTGTGGCAAGTAAAAGCAAAGCGATCTACGCTTATGAAGAATGAAGTATGGTTTATCATTGGTTTATATAAAAAAATATTTTGTGACTCATTTTAAAGGATAGATTTTTGATAAAACAATGTCTAGAAATATCGTATTTGAGGGTTGGTTGACTAAATCACCCCCTACTAAACGAATCTGGCGGACGGTAAGGAATTATTGACAGTCAATTTTCTTTATTTATTGTCAACTTGGACTATCCTCGGTTGATTAGAATGTTTATAATTTATTTAGGAAGAAATTTACTGCACCAGGATGCACCCTACAAAGTTTTATTTAATAAATATTAGAACATAGATATAAATCATCAATTTAGGTATTTGTCATTAGAAATGGCGGAGGAGGTGGTTTGCCTTACGTCAGTCGGGCGAGCTCCCCGGTCAGTATTACCTCGAATACTATGGCGATCGGAACTGCAGGCGGCTCAAAGGAACTATCAACTTAGACCTGTGTGAACAAGTACGTATATAAAATTATTTTATTTTAAAAAATTACTACAATAATTATTTAGTTTATTTAATAATTAATAAATTAATATTATTATTATTTGTGACATAAGTTTATAAGGTAACTTAATTTGAGTCATTTAAAAAATAACTAGATCAATTTAAGCTACAAGAATATTAGAGATATTTATTATAAATAATATTTAAGTGGAGGAATTATAAAAAGAATAAGTTTTTCTTTTAATCTTGTTACCCAAATGTGCATTTGATATTCTTATTGACAGGCAGTTAAGCCGTTCATTCCTTGTAACACACATTATGGAAAATTTATTTATGACGGGAAGGGTAAATCTCTTTCATTTATTCATATCATTTGCATAACCCAGTCTTGCTTTTGATAGGTGGATGCTGGATTGCATATGGAACGTAGCAATAACGTCACACAAGATCCGAAGCTTCGAGGTTCAGTGTTTACTATTCAGACTCAGTCTCGGACGTATCACTTGGAGGCCGACTGTGAAGCAGACATGGTCAAGTGGGTTGATGCTATTTGCTGTGTTTGTGGGCTGCAGCCTAAAGATAACTCATCTCATGACTTTGGTGAGTATTATTATTTATTTTTCAAAGTACAATTTAATAATATAGTTCATTCATTTAGATTTTTTGACAAAATTTATTTTGTTTTTCGTAAAAGTATTCTAATATACTCTTACCTGCAAAAATATGTGTACAAAGTTTCATGATGATCGGTTGAGTAGTTTTCGTGTGAAATTGTAAAAACAAACTTACATTCACATTTATAATATTATTAGGGATATAGGGTGTAATAGAATGGGTAGATCAATGGTAGAGGAGCTATTCAGGACCTCAATTTTTGGTTAAATATATTAATTTAATATTTAGCCCATGATTAAATTAGTTTAAGAAATTAATTAATAGTTTGTATACTTAATACTTTGGAAGAAATGACCAATTTCAGTCTAAAATCTGATTTTCACTATTTATTGAGAAAATAAATGTAACTTTAGATTAATTGAAAATTGAGCTAATTCAATAGATATTAAGGTCCTCTATTCCCCTTCCATTGTTGATCTAAACCTTCTTTTAAATCCTGTATATTCACATGTGAATTGTGGTCACGTTCTTATCTGTAATGCAAAATGCAACTATAGCACCATATCATATATCCAACTTTCCAAGAAGCAGCCCTACGTTAGTAGATAGAAGGCAACTATTTTTCTGACACATATTTATTCACTTTGCTTTATGCATGTATGTAAAATTGTTTTGCAAACTTAACGGTTGGAATAGACAAAGAGTATCATATTATTTTGTCGGTGTTGCTTTCCAAGAAATTTGCTAGAATGTAATAAGTAATCAATTTTAATGTTAACATGTAATAGGTGTGTCCATAACATGTTTTTTACGTATTAGGAATTCTTTTTATCTTTATTAAAACTACTAGGTACTTTTACATAAATTTATTATTGATATTGCATTTATTATTTATTTTTTTACTTCTGGAAATGCCCACGCATATCCTCCCTCGCGGGGACAAGTTCGGATTATGTCGGACTCGAACCAATTAAAACCTGACGATGTGCCTCGCCTGCGCATATCGGAGGGCTACGGGAATGCTTTCGCACAACCTCCGCGGCCCCGCCAGTGCCAGCCGTTTCCGGCTCCTCCTGAGGAGACAACACCAGTGCAATGCAAGTTCGGGAATCCCCGCCCTCCCCTGCTGGTGCCGCCTTGAGTTGTTTAAAGTGGTTCACTCCTCGTGGCCCCCGTCTTAAAAAAGACAGAGGCCCGCGGTCCCAGCGTCGCCGCCGGGATTACGCATGCAATACGGCCGCAAGGGGTCGGAGAAACCCTTTCGCGGAGGATAGAGAGAGTTGCGCACCGAAATACCAACACTCCTCCTCCTCCGCGACTCGACCACCACTACTGCGGGGACCCCATAATCTCCGCAGTCCGTTTTTTGCTCACAAAATGTTGACTCAAAGAGTCCATCCCGAGCGACTTCCTGGGGCCAGCCCTTAATCAAGGGCTAGGCAACTCCTTTGCCATCCCACAAGTGGGGTCGCCCGCAACCGAGGTCGCGGGCTCCCCTTGGTATTGCGGGGCTTTCGTCCAACTCCAGCTCGCACCAGGCTGGAGCATTCCCATATTCACCACCCGGGGACGCCGGAGTCGGAGTTCACCTCTCCGCCCACTGAGACAACCCAGTAGGTCCGTGGAGGGTAGGCACCTATGTAGCCCTTGATTAGTGTTAGTTTTTACTAAGTTATGAGTTATCATGGTTAGGTTGTTGAAGTTTTTCAAACAAAATGGTGGGTGTAGTTAAACTCCCCATATATTTTGGTAGCAATGTGTGCCTACTCTAGGGGAATGGATGCCAACCAGATAGATACAATTATATATTAGAGAGAATGAATGTTAGTTACTCATAAAGTACTCAAAAAGTAATGAACATAACTTATATATGCACAGGTTTGTTTGAAGTTAGAGATTTTTATTAAAACTCTAAATTTGTATCTAACTGCGCCCCACATGTGACAAAGGCGTGACCAGTCAGCACATGTAGTTATAGCACAACTATGCTCTATGTAGAGCTATGGACTAGATGTATTAAATTTTCTAGTTTTTTCTCAACATCATTTCTGTATATGTTGAATGATTAATTAATTTCTATACAGATTGTTTTATTGATATTCCAACTTTACCTTGAATTATTAGTGTACAATTTTGCTTCAATGTTATTTGTTTACAATCTTTTTCTATAAACTTCCCAAAACTATTTCAGTATACTTAGTTTCATTCTAAGAAGGTGCAAAAGGAACATAAACAAATTGTCAGATGTTTATGTTATGGGCACTGGAAAGGAATGGATACATCAAAACAACGACTTACTATGTAGTAGCTAACAAATGAAATTATAAAGTATATGAGAACTTAAATTGTGAGAAGAGTTGCCAAAAACCTAAATTACCATCGTCATATTTTTCACTGAGAGCACTATATAATTAACTATACTACTGGAATAAAACTAATATTTTAATTTTATTTATGGATTTCATCGCGTTTATATTACCTTTTTTGTTCCCGATGTTTCGAGTACTTTACAGCGCAATAGTATTTGCGCATTTATTGAAAATCTTTATATTTTACCAATTACATGCATAAAAGTACTGGAATGGCGGCCACGTACAGGTTGACGAAGCATTGGTTTGGTAGGTCTCCCTCAAGATGACCGATGATGGTCAAGGTTTCGGGAGTCCACTGGATGAGGGTGAGAGGGTACTGATGTTCCCACCACTCTCATCCGGAATCCGGCTTTATATGCTACATTAATGTATTAAAACATAGTATAATGGACATGTGGAATTTCTTACAATTTTAATTGAAACAATGTCTCACGCTATAAAATCGACAAATTGAGTGCCGTATGCCGAGACTAGTGAAATACGTAATAGTATGCAAAGGATTTTGGCAGAAAAAACATTTTTAAAAATATGACCGTTATTTTTAACGTAAATGGTTGATATTCCTTGACTTTTTGTTTTTTTACTAGTATACATTAACATGTAGTATTATATATTACTTAATATTTATTTTAATTAATTATGTATCAGTTATTAGTGCTTAGAAATTATTAATAATATTAATAACTTTTCAGATACCTATGAAAATGCTATTCAAATGAGAACAATAAATGAACGGTATCGAAAAACTGACACTGACCCATATATACCGATTTCTGAATGCATTACTGGAGTTCGTGCACAGGTAAAATATTGTTTTTATATATTTAGACAATAACAATATAGTCAAATATAAGTGTAATATATGATTTCATATAAAAATGGGTAAATATTTGTAAAGGAATTCTAAATGAGATGATAATTAATTATAGGATTTGTGCATAATAGCTGTACTTTACAGTTGAAAATTTTGCTTTCAGAATTCTCGGAAGGCGTTCACTTTTGATCCGAACAACATTGTCATTAGTACACGCAGGACCCCAGAGAAAGTTTCAAGTAAGAGTAATCAGATGTACTTGAGTCAACCGCACATCCGGTACAACAACGCCGAATTTTCAGAAAATGATTCCAACCTGAGCGAAGAAGAGTGCAAGTCTTTAAATGCTAGTCAATCTAATATTAGTACGTCCTACAGTTCTTTTATTGTATTTTTATTTAATTATTACTTACCATTATTTTGAAAAGAATAAATATAAGCAATAGTTAATTTAAAAAATCAATAAACTTGACACACTCCTGTGAAATATATGAATTTAATGAAACCTCACTCTTCAAAATTGGTAAAGCCGTTACAAGCTACAAGAGATCGCAAATGAAGCAAACAGACATACGTAGAAAATAATAGAGAAGTTTTCAGATCTATAAGTATCAGAAATTTTACAGTTACCTGTAAGATGTTGCCTCCTTTTTTTTGGAAGTTAGATATTCTCCAAATAAGACACACAATTGTATAATTGAGCAGTTACTGAGATAGCCGATTATATATATATAATGTGTATAGAAATTGCTCTCTTTATGTGTACATCCAGCTAAATATTGTAAATAGTTCTAAACTCTCGTTTTAGCTTTGTGCGTATTTTTTATATGCGTATTTTCTTTTTCAGAAGACTGGGCAGCATCAAAAACATATACTAAATCCATCCCACATACTAACAAGTATTGTAAATGTCACCATGGTATGTTTTACTTATAACTTTATTTTTGTTCGAGATTTAAAAGATTATGGAAGTGACTGCTTATGTATTTATTTATGTAAAAGATTATTCTTTCACGATTTTAAATCATCGTAGGGTATAGCTCCTAGATTTGAAAGTAGATGTATCAGCATGTTGAATCATTTTTATGAATGCTAAATGTTGTATTATTACAGGACCTCCCGTCCCTCCGCGACCGCCAAAGACATTGGCAATGAGTAAAGAAATTTACCAGAGGGATTCATTCCGCGACTGCAGACCTCATGACAGAAATATCGTGCAGGATGAAGTTAGCATTTTTATCGTATTTTATCTTTTGTTTTTCTCTTATCTGTTTACTTCTTCATCTTCATCATCTTATCTATTCACTTATGTTTGATTAGTATGTTTTCGCATATAAACGGTGTATGTTATATATGAGGCATTTTGTCTTACGCCGCATTGCTGCACTCAATTCCCATTTATGGATTTAGATAATGTGAAACTTGTTTTATGGGAATATAACTGAACAAAACAAGTACAGTAATGCATATGTTTCAGTTTAGTTTCAGTAATGCACTTTCGTTCGTTCATACCCACAGATTGATATAAATTAAATATAATCATTACATGGCTACAAAACATACCAACTCAGATAGAAAAATAACAATGGATATCTTTTTTATTCAGCTATATTTTGCTGAGTGTATAAAATCGAAATTATCTCTACAGATCATATATATATATATATATATATATATATATATATCCATAGTATATGGAGATACTCCATTAATCCGTAGTTCGTACATATAGGTATAATAACTCCGGAGTTAACATTGCATTAAATGCACGTGTCTTATTGTATAATGTATGACCCTTGTATATATGTGGGGTGACTGTTGTCTCGTTCGGCATAAGTACTGGTGTTTTTGTATAAAATTTGCATGAATACATATTTGATCTTACACGTAGCACAATAACGCAGAGGTGATTGGAGCAGATCGGATCATAACAGTTGCACTCAATAAGCTCATGCAACAAACATCGTATTACTGATATATGGAATATTACTAGTGCTAAATGTGTGTGTGTCCAAAGCTACGAGTACTTTCAATGACGTCTGTTTTCGCAAATATTCATGCTAAATATTTATAGTAACATGACGGTGGTGAATTGCGCATGCCTTTTTAACAATTCCATTTTATTTGCCCGAGGGTTTTGTATAAATTTATTTTTATTCAAATGCAGTGGAACATCTACAAGTCTCACTTTTTATTTGAATATTACTCTCAACTCGAAAATATCACCATTCCCTTGTAGCCCAAACGCCTGTGGCGATACTTTAGTTATTTGAAAGCCCTGATCCATCAATTTCCACTCTAAAAACATATTTAAACCAGTGTCCCGCCCCGTCTTCGCCCGGGTACCACTAATTATGTTGATCCGATCGCTACCAAACACAGGAATGTGCTAATCTGGACAATCCCTGTAAATTTCATTGAAATGGGCCCAGCTGTTTCGGAGTGGGGAACATACATACTTCGCTTTTATATATTTTTTTTATTATTAAAAAAATGTTGTTTTGTATACAGATTATGCAACAACTCCAGGTAGAGGTGATTTGTCATCAACCAGAACGCCGCGTGACTCAGGTATGTTTTGTGGCTTATGATTATTTTAATTTTAGTTATTTAGTTGACTAGTTGTCTCTCTTCAACGCGCGATGCGTGCGTATTATACACGTTTTAGCCAAACCACAGATCACAGAGTAATTGTGATTGTGGTTAGTTGTAGCCTCAATATGCCCATGTGGCATCTAGGAGTGTGAAAGATACTGAGGTTGAATAAATGTATTTTTCGATAATATGTTCTCAAAAATTGATTGAAATTAAGAAGGAAAAGAAAACATAAAACGTGTTTGAAGTTAGCTATTACAACCTTATTACAGCCTTCTAAATATCATCAATGTACATATCTATTTTCTGATCTAATAACAGATGAAGGTAGAAATTCCCAATTCCGGATCTTGTACTAGTAGTTTCAGTTTTGCATATATTACCTTTGTGGTGAATTTATGAAGTTAGTTAGTGAGTTATTAAAAGGAATATAAGCTAGCTTTAATTTTCGTTTCTTAGTGGGTATCAACTAAATGAGAGTCTCACGGGTCATGATATTTCATCTTCAGAAAAAAGTGGAGGATCGCAAACCTTTGCTTAGACGTGGATTGACATAGGTTGATGATTAAGACCTAACTATTAGTACCTTCTGTGAAATGGAGATGATGTAGCAAAAATTTAATTTTATTATGTTGGTTTAATTTAAATAATGTTTAAGTCCATATTGTAAAGTAAAATTATGTTTATTAGGTACCTAATGCGAATGTAAAAGTACCTGTAAGTACTTTGAGAACTGTTGCGCCGCCGTCGCCTGGACGCGCCCAAGTTGTGCCTAACATAAAGATAACTGACGATGATGAGGAACGTTTGAACCAGGCGGTAAGTCAAAAAATTGTAATGTTTTTTTTAAATTATTGAAACGTTAACTCATACCAGTATATCTTAATTATAATGTAACTAAATAATATGTGCAAATTTCTCATAATACCAAACCAAGCATATAATTTTTAATTCGTATTATTGTCAACTGAACTGGCAGGCGCTTTTAATGTACAACATTAGTAACCATTGCTTATGTTGAGGTGACAGAATGATATATAATAAACCTATTTAATACAAATAAAATTTAAATTATCATTATTTGTAAGTACATAAAAACATGTTGAGTTATAAAAACTCTTTTTTCCTAATAATTGGCATAGATTTTCTATTTATGATAATATATTGGTTGTAATTGGCAATACTAATTATTGTTATGTCAAACTATAGGATACATACAAGAAATGTTTTTAAAATCCTTAAACTAATCTTTCCCATCTAATATGAATGCAAGGAATTAGTAATACAACAACCGATATCGACTTTTCTTTATTTCACTAAATTAAAATTTATCTATTTCAACATCACTGTACAATATATTTATTATTATTATATTATATTACAGGCTATGCAGTATTCCAATCTAGTGGTGGCGCTACCAACTGCTGTTGACCGAGCGCCTGCTGTCGATCGAGCTCTGAAGCCTCGTCACTCCAGCCATAGTATTGGAAATGTGAATAACCTGGGAATACAGGTAAATGTTATTTCTATTCTGACCACTAAAATAATATCTGACTCATATAAACTGAAGTCAACTTTTCCCTTTTCAAAAGCATTGAATGGCACATTTTACGCATTGGAAATCCCCATACTTTTGAAACTGATTATGACGAAGATTTTGAAATAGGACTAGTTTTTAGTACTTGATGCCCGTTTTCATTAATATTATACATCTACTGAAATCTGATGCTCTTTGCATTAATGTTTTTCTTACAAACACGCACTTGATTCTTCACGAGCAATCTATTCTTATATTTACTAACTACATTTAATCTAATTAGTCTTTTCTTGATTCTTTTCTGTAGTAAAAACGGCCATTGTTTTGTTTTATCAGTGCTCAATTATTCCCGTTATTTTATAGTTCAAGCTTATATGCCCAAATCATTAAAAGAGTGCTGTTGTCCGAATGTTTATAGTCACTCGTAACAATCCCATATACTAAAATTGTGTGTAAAACAAAGAATACCAATGTTTTTATAAATTAACAAACCTAACTGTATTCGAGGGTAGTCAGAGACTGCGGCGCTTGTAAGAGGAGATGCAACATTTGGCCATTCATACGTGAACGCCAATTACTTCGTGCCGCAATCATCGCCAGAGGTGACTGACACCGATGTATGTTTCTATATGCCACGTTAAATATTCTATATAAATTCCTTTAGCGGTTCGCCGCACCCGCGCTCTATCTATGACCTGCCCTTGAAATCGAAATAGGAGGTATTGAGATGAAATGTATTTATTGTTTTTTTAATATAATATGATATTGTATCCTAAATTTCAATACGTCCTTAGCGATTTTCATGAAAAATATAAATACAACTGCTGCTAAATAAGTAGCAGTTGTAAGATATATTTTGTCTCAATTTCCTGTCATATCTTTCGAATCCATAAGTATTAACTTACAAATAATCATTAAGCGGTCGTTTCGCCGAGGAATTGTCAATGTCAGTGATCTTATAAATACTGATCATGTAACGTGGGTGCATTATACAAAATTGAATCCAGGCCCAACGTTACTTACAACTATTTGCCGCACTACTTTGAGATAAAAACATACTTTTTCCGTGATTTCGAATTTAAAAGACAGTTTTTTAGATTTTTCAACATAATATTTTTAGCATCACTATTTTACAAACTGTCAAGTAGGGCACACATCCTTGGGGACTAGGGAATGCAATCTCGGTATATTAAGATCTCGCACCCTTTTTGCAAGATTGATCTCGCACCCAAAATTGCGAGATCTCGCAAGATTAGCAAGATTGTGCAGCAACTCTCTTAATGATCTTTTAAGACATTCGGAAGCTCAAAAGTAATTGAGACGGGAACTGAATCAAGTATCTGAAAAATACGGTAGTTGTATTATGGTGGATACTTTTTCAAGTATTTCATAAGCTTTTTCAGTAATTAGACGACCAGAGCGTGTAACTTTCTGTCTTTCACATCAAAATTACAGGAACAACTGCGGCGCCATGGTCTCCATTAAGAAGTCTGCGCACGCGTATCGTGTAGAATCAATCGTCGTAGATTTTTAGCACTTTCTTATTTTCAAATGCAAGTTCTTGCAAGCAAAACTGCACTCATTTCTTTATTTATATTTTCAAAGTTGACCTTTCTGATAAGCGTTTGGCGGTGTCGCTACGACCTGTGTTACCTAGCAATAAATTACAAAGATATCTTTGTAATTTATTGCTTCTGTCTCTAAAAACTTCACGAACTTTTCACCAGCTAGCAACCTATTTTAATAAATTAACAAATTCAATTTTTTTATATTTATATAACTGAATTTGGGTACTAAATTACAAAACTGTGATAAAAATCATGATTTTAATAGATTTCATAAAGTTTTCGAGATCTGCAAAATACCGAGATCTTGTGAAATTACTGCTGTAATCTCGCAAACACTAACATCATTTTTTAGGATGTATTTTTAGTATTATTATTTTCATATTATACAAATATCTAAGAAAAATACTGAATTTGTCACCAACGAGGTTTCTACAGGCAGTGTGCGTGTGTGCATTATCAAATCGCTAATTTATTGACAAAGGCTGGGCGATGAAAAGTGGTGTAAAAGTTGTATGTCTACCGCATGCTGCCTTCTCATCTGAAGTTTGATTGGTCGAAATCAACAAGAGTAAGCACATGATGTATTGCGATAAAGAAGAGATACTTGAAATCCATGAAGACAGAAGAGCGCGCTGGTTCTACAAGAATGGAAATTAGCGCGTGATTATTATCACAGAAGAGATCAGCTAATGACGAAATGAAAAGGGATGCCCGACCAATAACAGTCTCCGCGACATTTGGCTATCGGCAACGGAATTGCCTTTGATCAACAGTGTGATCATTTTTTCAATACAAGAACAAGACTTAAGTATAACTATATATACCCGAGAAGTGTTGGCACCATGCAGGCGGCCGGCCGTAAAAACTGTAGCCAAAACCTATACAGTATGGACTACAATCATACTTTGCCGACCCTACATGAGTGGGAAAAGGACAGGGAGATGATGACCAACATCATAATTTTTGCTGCTAGATTGCATTCCCTAGCTCCGATTCTGCGTATGTTCATAATAAACGAATAACAAAGGCTACGTTCCACTACGGGTTTTCGACTCACGCTCACGACTACGACTACGGTTTTCCCCGTTTCTTTTTTTTTTCTATAGAATAAAGCGACAAACGAGCAACCGACACATGACAATAAGTAACGCTACCCATAGACATCCGCAACAAGCTAGTGAGTTGCAGATGCGTTGTCTACCTTTATGGACGAAAGAGGGGCAAACAGAAAAAAGGATATTTCCATTCCATATTTCCAAGTCTTAAGAATCGTGTGAAATTTGACAATGCACAAAGACCAACATAACCACATATTCAGATGGATCTTTGTGAGCTTGGCGCGAGCGAAATTGATGACATCATCATTAGTGACGTTTTCCCCGCGACCATACACATACGATCAAAGTCGTCAAGTGGAACGGTTAAAGGAGTGTGTGTGAACACTTAGTGGAACGCAGCCATATAAGCATTCCTGTCCTATCACTCAAAAATGGCCCAACGCATATTGTGTCTCAAGACGCGGGGCTTCTCAATTGTGCCTCGAAGCAGTTTAGTTCAGCTATGGACGGCATTCGTCGTCGGACGATTTTTCAGGGTAGTAAATATAAATTATGCCTACTTGCGCAATGAAACATGGCACAAATCGATGTCATCTGCATAAAACTCGTAAAAGCTCTAATATTAGTTATCACGTATTACTTTTACGTGATATTTTCAGGCAGGCGTGATAACAAATTTAACATTTATTATATATCTTTTTAAACATGGATCATTTTTTTCTATGGGGATGGTGCTATGTCCCAAAAACTAAATAAATTAATGTTGAATGTTAACAGTTTGAAGTAAAATGTGTTTGTGCGTTCTTTTTAAAGTTTCACTTTTATCACTCATAGTCAATTTATTTCTGATATTTTTAATTGTATGAAGTGTTCAAATTCAGACAGTACTGTCAAGTTGCACACCAAAAACATTTAGTCCTAAGGGGGGACAACATAAAAATGAACTTTCCGAACTACGTTAGAAAATATGCAGACAAATTTTAACAAAGAAATAAATATACCAGTAACATACATAATAAAAACTATTCACATCTTTGATTTTTACATACTTTCTTACACCCGTCCACTTTGATCACTTGTAGGCCATGAGACTGTCGCACGTAGTCATTCGCACGCCTATAATGCCGTTTTAGATTAGCGACGAGCGTAAACCACAGAACCATCACTGCATGATGTCCATAGAGAACAAACTAGCTTTAAATAAAAACAAATGCCCTGGGCCGTTTTTCAAAGTGATTTTGCTTGTCGTTATTCTTCTATGTTTTATTTCGTTACTGTACATAGGTAATGCATAAGATTGCGGTGAAGCTGAATAGCCTCGTGGTTAAGGAGATGAGGGATGAAACATAGGCTAGCGTGATGTACATGTACGCAGTTTGCCTTACATCTTATGCATTATTATATGGAAAAATATTTTTGTCATGCAAATGCGATTATCTTCTTTGTTTTTAAATGTTGACATGTGAAACTGAAATGTATTCTAGTATCATTTGTGTAATGTATTTGAGTATAAAGCTATATTATATTCGAGTTTAACTTGATTTCGAGTGCAGTCAGAAGCTGCGGTCGACGAACTCCGAGTCCATGGCAAAAGGAAAGTTATTAACGAAAGTCCATACGTAAATATATACTACCACCCTACGGAACATTCTGATGTACAGGTGAACAATAAATAATTAAATCTATCAAAAATTGACCTTTGTTGCTGTTAATGGCTATAATAGTCAATTACTCGGATCTTGTTTGCTGGTTGGAGTCCTTGTAAGTGGTAATTTACTGAAAAAAAAAGAGGACAAATGTTTCTTACATTCTCTAAATAAACCAATTACTCCATAAAGAATTGTAAGAAACAGGAGGCAAAAGTTAAAGTAATACCAATTTTATTTAAATAAATGATTTTCTTGCTTTTATTCAGCTTTTTCTAGTTTGATTTTTGCACGAGGTAATAAAATCAAGCTTTATACTATATTGTTTCAATGTTTAACATTTGTTATTGAGTCATCCATTTTATATCAGATTACCATATTAACACTATTTCATTAATTCATTTTTGGAACTTACTCATTCGCTTATTACTAAAATTTACAGTCTTTTAGATAACCCAACCTATTTTTTTTTTTTTCCTTGGGACTACTTGTTCGCCTGACAACTGAAGTTAAATAAGCATTATTGATACTTCCAACGGTGATTCGATTTAATTAACAGTCTATTCTAACTTTCATATCCAATTCTGAATTATCAGTTGCCAGCAGAAATTATATATAATTTTATTTATGAAGTAAACTACTTAAATTCATAGAAAAATAAAATTTAGGTTTAATTTAGGTGCCATAAGAGTATAGAATCAATTCAAAGTAATGTTGTTGTTAATGCTTAGTGCCTCACATGAAGATATTAGTTTTATAGAATGTATGTAACCTTAATACAGCGCCTTCATGATATAAAAAGCTTAAAATAAAAACATAATTGTTGGAATTAGACTTTGCTAGACTTAGTTTGAATTAGTTTTGACACTTCTAGACTCCAACTTTATCTTCTAATATTCTCTCATTTATTCCATTATCATACTAGTCTCGATTGTATTGTGTAAAATATTTTAATGAGAAATAAGACTCCCACGATATGAGGCAAATTAATTTTTTGTTGTTTACTTCTTCATAAATAAAATAAATATAATTAGACATTTTTACTTATGGCCCCATGTATTGAATACTCAAAATTTGTAAATGCAATTCAGAATTGTGTGTGAATTTATCAAGCGACTGTATTTAGTATGTTTAATATACGGTATATTTAATACTAGAATCACGAGGAAGTTCCACATTATTTGGAAATCATAGAAGAAAGTGTGTATGTCGAGATGGGCCCATTCAAGCCGTTGCCTGGACCAAGGCGATGGAAGGGGAAGGCGACAAAGGAAGGAGACATAAAAAGAACGAAGAAGAATATGAATACAAGGATCTAAAAGAAGACGTCTTCTTTCAGACCATTGTACTTTCTTTATACCTAAAATAAAAACTTATTTGTATTTAAATGTAAGCTTAGTTTTACGTCTCATAAAAATAATTTAAAAGGTAAAATTACCTTTTTTTCGTAAAAAGAAATAAATATAAAGATTATGATACTAAATTTGAACAATAATATTTGTACGTCAGTAATAAAATATGTAACTTCTTAATAATCTAACTCTCTAATCTATACTAACATAAAACAGAAAAGATTTTATTCTTTGTTTGTTCTGTATAGAATCAAAAACCACTGAACCGATTTTAAAAAAACCTCATGAATAGAAAGCTCTTTTTACTAGCGACAGCCTATCTGGCCAATCAATTTATATACTATTTTTTTTCCATAAAATATATCCTGTCACTTCTAGTACCTCCAAGAATATGTGTACAAAGTTTCATGATGGCCGGTTGAGTAGTTTTCGCGTGAAAGCGTAACAAACTTACATCCACATTTATAATATTAGTAGAGATTATGGAATTACAGACTACTAGACTATTAGACACAGCGCTCTACACTTGTCCAATTATCCCCTTTTACCTGACTTTACAAAGCTTATACAAATTTCCACAATATAATAACTTTTGAAGGTGCTCAACTATATACGAGAATTAATTCTTAAAACCGAAACCGATATGACAAATTTTATAAAATTCTATAAAATAATTACATACAATCTATGACATTGACATATAATATATTTATACAATTTTCTAATATTTTATTTCATAAATAAAAAATATAGTGTGTATTCCATTAGCGTAGGACTATCTTTGATGCTAATATGTATAATTCTGTAATTTTAAGATTGCTCTGAGTCAAATATGACGAACATTGCCAAAAAAAAATAAAAAACATAAGATTATATAAACAGGCAATTTATGGTATTAAGTTACATGGTTATAATCAGTGATATTATAATACAATATTGCAAGCATGTAGATGATAGATAAGCGGTAGAAAAGTGAAGACTCGAAAAGCATCCTAATTAGGACGGTTTTTCTGTAACTTGCGTACTACGCACTTGATGTCAAATTATGGCGACTCCGGAATTAACTTTTGGGAGCTAAATTAAGGTAAATTAACTCTACCCCAGTTACTTGCCACATTGGTAACATGGTGGGGTAGTTGATAACTTATAACTTCAATCGAAGTCGCTTTTAGGTATGTTAATGTTTTTGAGAAGGATTGTTTACATTTTTTAAATTATTATTTATATTTCTGTCAACTCTGAGCTTATCTTATTTTACCATCCTTTTAAGTTGTCATTGTTTTGGGTCATAAAATGTTCTTTTTTTTGAGGACTTCATATCATTTAATTAACCATAATTCCTGTTCCACATACAAATTTTCATGTATATTGCGCAGCGCCATTTTGATTTCTTTGCGTTTTTTTTATTGTTCTTAATATAGTTATTCTAGTTTGATTTATATTAATTGCCAACATGTACGTGAATGTTTAGTTACTTATTCTAATAAATGCTTTGCTTTTTTTTTGGTTGCATCATTCTGACTTAACACATTTCCACTCTACGATACTATGGTATATAATCTAATATACGTCTAGAGTATCACTTTTGTGTGATTATGATATAGTGATATTTGAAACAAGTAATTTATTTATGTATATGTATGCTTGTTATGTCTGTAGCAATCTTTAAAGTAGCGTAGTTTCGAGATTCTTATAACTTTCCCAAATTAAAGATCATGTTTATCTTAATGGTGTGTTGGCTTTGAATGGTCGGAGTGATTAAATATTTTTTTAAGATTTAACACATGTAGTGTAGTGTGTATTTGATGATGTAGTGGAAGACTAACGCAACCTTGTCTGAGAATTGTTGGTTCACTTGCTTAATCGATTAACTCCATTTAAAAAAAAACGAAACGCCTCTTAATTGCATATATTAAGATACATTAAAAATAAGATTTAAAACTATTAAAATAACAAATTGTTTTGACCAGGAAATAATAAATATTTTTGTTGATAATTTATTTAGTTTCGAACTATTGTCGGGCTTTACCAACTGTTATGAGTTTCCATTTCTTTCGGCTGCTCTTAAAACTTGTTGCTCTTTACCAATGTTTTTTTAGAAGCCACTTCGATTAACTCCATCCTAAAATGCATTAAAATGAAGTTATATTTTAAACTAGCAAACTAGAGTTCGACCACAATCTCACCTGATGTTAGTGTGACGTGATCGAAAGATGGTACGCACTAGTTTAGCAACAGCCTATGAATAGGTCGTCTGAAAAGGGGAACGTATGTAAATCGTATTGAATTTTGATTTAGGAATGGCATCTTTATAAATACCATGATTAGTAAACATTAGTAGTACAAAACTTTAAAGATAAATATACATGACGGGATGATTGAATACCCCTATGTGTGACGGGCACATTATTATTATTAATAATAATGAATCAATTTATATGAAGTAATAATTAGGGGTAACCTAACCTAACCTAGCTTTTTCAATGAATGGGTATCAGTATCGGATGCGTCCCTAGTATTTATATTCTTAATATCATGTATCAGGACAACTTTTATAAAACATTATATATACATAGCTGTTGTCTTCCTCTTTGCACGCATTATTTTCTTTTACAAGAAACATTACCCTGGAGACCTGATATTGTAAAAATAAATTTGGGGAACAATTTTATTTTTGGGATAAAAGGTAATTTTACTTATCCCAGACAATGTAGGTGCAAGATTTCATGTTGATCTGTTGAGTCCTTAAAGAGTTAAATCGAGCGTGAGTGACAAACAAACTTCACTTTCGGATTTATAACATTAGTTAGTTTTAGCAAGTTAACTTTCTTATTTTTTTGCTTTTTTTGGAGTTAATCGATTTAGTAAGATAAGCGTCCATTAATGAAACAAGCCTTGTCATCATCCTAAGGCAGGTGTAAGACTTTTTACGTTAGACTATTATTATAATGGCCGAACAGTTTGTGTTGGTATAGATATATTATATCATAATTATAAAGTCAGTCTTAATGCACTCAAAAATATATAACAATATTTTTATTTCTTCCAATATATCAATCAAATTTTCTTAATTATTAAAATATTACTTACTGAATAGGTATTATCTGTTAATTTAAATTGAACTGGAACAGGAGTAACATGTGACCGATGAAAACTTTACAAGTATATATAGATATAGATGTATTTATTATTTTATTTATTTGTGCCAATACCAAAATCATGTAGTTATGCGTAGTGTTATGCATTTTGTTCCGATTACTTTTGCTTATGTGTGACTAATGGGGTATAGACATTTGAAATGAATTAAATGTAAACTTTATCTACAGTATATTGTAACAAACCATAAAATTTGGAGTGTAGATGATTCGCCGCCAAGTATTTACTGAAGTTCACGATATGACTGACACGAACGCTATGTTCTGTCTTTGTCGTCGTTCTAGACTTCTTGTATGCTTTTGGTTCGTTCACTCCGTTGAATGCGCATATTCCTGCGCATTCATAATTCATAGTAATAATAGTTCATGGCGAATGTAAATTTTATGCAGTATGATTTTGCATTTGCAAAGATCGAGTATTATGTAGTGGGTATTAAATGTTTGCAAGTTGACGCTTTCGTGGGTATTACATAAAGGAGAATAAAACAAAAACATATTCACCTATTTTGTAAATATTTCAGTTCCGAAAAGTGATGCATTTTAATAACGAGGAAGCCAGGTCGAACGTCCTGCAGTACTTGGATCTTGATCTCCCCACGCCAAACCCGAACACAGTTAAGGTAAAAATTGTTTATCTTTATCTATATTTCACATTTTAGCCTCAATTACTAATTTTCGATTATTCATTACTATTTTTATTATCTACATTATTCTGCACTGATCTAGAATCGATTCTAGACTAGACATTACTAGAGTTATCTGAAGTATTTATTCTTAAAAGGTCTAAAAAATATTAAACTGTTTTAAATTACTTAAAAATATTTAGATTGAGTCTAGAACATTATTATTTAATTATACTGAAATATTCATATTTAATTAATAATTGTAAGCGCTTCATATACAAACAAACAATTGTATAATTAAAAAATGAACGAAATAAGCTTTGTTTACGCTTCGTAAGTACTTTTTTTATGACACATGTTGTTTTTAAGCCAAGGATAAGCGTAGGTCACATTTCTTATGTGCATATTTAAGAAATATGGTAGAACGTGAATCACTTAGTCCTGTTTACCAAAGGCAAAGTTTTTTTTAGTGAATGAAACCTTTTTAGCCGCGCTTAGCGATCTGTAGAGGTAACACGCATAAAGTCGAGTCACTGAGAGTATGATTTGGACAATAGATGGCATTTAGTAGTCTTACTTTACTTCAACTATTATAGTTTGTATATTGTTTAACAATAAATAAATAAATCTTGTAGAGTTATACAGATAGTCATCTAAGAGCTTCTTCAGAATATAAATTCGTGATTAATTTTAAAGTCGTTAAAAGATGTAGTATGTTAGTAGAGGTAACGCCGTTGAGATGCGATCCGTGAGATGTTAGGCGTACGTCTGATGAGTGAGGTGGCTTAATCCTATTACTTATCCTCTTCCTAACCTTTTCTAATGAGAAGAGGATGGGAAGGGGAGGAGGATTTTACGGGGAAGGGGATGGACAGGAAAAGAAAAAAATCTTTATTTTATTTATCCCTTCCTCTGCCCATTATAGATAGGCAACACAACTGCAACTCATTAACTTGTTATATATTAGTATAACCTATGGGAAGAAGTCGCTTAATATTAGTTGAAGCGCTTTCTAGTTTGTCACAAAACTTCTTTCCTTCAATTTATTTTAATAAAAAGCCTTGGAAGTAATATTTTGATAACAAAATTAATTTAAACATGTAAAGAAAGAATTTACTGTTCATTTGTATTTTAAGTTTTAACTTGTAACGTAAGTCCTTCTATGAAGGCCTACATTTATTTATTTTATGGAAGGAGACAAACAAGCAAGCGGTTCCCTTGATGTTATTGTATGATACATCTGCAACACACGGATGAATTGCAGATCCGTTGCTAGGCTTTCCAGCCAGGGCTGAAGATGAATGTAGATAGGGGCAAGGGGAGGGGGAGAGGATTAGGACTTCATGTTAACATCCTTCACGTCAAATCTCGAGGCCGTCGTAATAACCTATCGCCACTGCGATGCTCTACCACTCACTTAAGGACACGCTCAACTTCAAGATGTAATATAAAGCGATGAATATATTTGTATTGGGAATCTTGGGACTGGGAATCGGTCTGACCATGTGTACCAAATTTTGTATTAAACTACGGTTTTTATTTCAAAAATATATCTATATGTGTGTCGATTTTTCAAAGAATTTTTATCGCACCATGTCTTATAGCATGTGGCATCTGTGCATTGTGGTCAATGAATAACTTTCTGGTGGTCACTATATGACATTATTGCTATATAACTTAATCTAAACTACTCTACTAACTGAACTAGATATTACGTTGGCACGATAGAGATGGCAACGGTGTGCGAAGCTTGGTCTACAGCTTATTTGTATTTCATATAGTATATGCCAATGAGATTATCTGTGGTACAGGATACGCAGCGTAGGGGCATTGATGTGGCCCATGGTAAATCCCTGTCCGCTGTCGACGCAGATTCTGCCTACAAAACTGTCGACTTCTTGAAGACTGAGGCCTTCAATATAACACGACAGGACGCAGAAGCATTGAGAAGAAGCCATCATTGAAGCTTGCTGATTTTCCGAAGTACGATGATATTGTTGAAAGATGCTCTCTTTATTAATATAGTTATAGAAAAATCCTTTTATATTGTATCAGAAATGTTAGTATGTTTTAAGATGAATTATAAAGTAGTTACAGAATCATTGGGTTCTTAAAGATGGAACTGTCTATTTGTGTAGAGAAATAAAATACATTTTTAGACAGGTTAACAGTTTTGCATGAATTTAAAATTTTCTACTGATAAATGTATCCAAATATCGATAGGAATTAAATAATTTGTCACGTTCTGTGCTGTAACAAACTTACTAGCCAGTATTCAAAATCGATAACTTCTTAAGTAAGATAAAGTATAAGTGTGTTTATGTTGGCATTATGTTTGCGCGGGAGCAACAGCCAATGAAAGACCGGACGATAGACATTATGATTGCTCTATTTACTATTCGTTCAAAAAACATGAGACCTTAGATCGTTGTCTTGTCGTTACAGCATATTGTACGGTCTATAAAAAAGTTAAATCGTGAAATAATCTAACGAGTTTAACGGACAAGCCATAGCTGTGTCACTCGCTATAGACGAACATTTTGGAAGACTCCCGTTTTATTGTGCATACGTTATATAAATAGGAATTTTTCATACTATACAAATTGTAGTGTTTGATATAATATAAAATATTATAAAATCCAGCAAGGAAAACAATTAAGAAAAAAAACTTTTTGCGAAGAATTAAAATAAAAGTAACCGAACTAACCTCTCTCAATTGCCATTATGGGACAGTATTAATTTCTTAGAAAATTGGCTCTAATAGTAAATTTAATCTGCTATACAAAATCGCGGTCAATTAAATAATGCGCAAGTAAGATGTATTATTATAACCATTCAAAGAAAACTTTTGTTATTAAATAATATATTTTAGGTAAATTACTCTTCTATTTCTAAATTGAAAAGTTTTATTATTATTAACAATGACTCTCATTCCTCTTCCTATTATATTGTATGCATACCTATTTTAAATTCACTTACACACACAGAATAAAATATATAAAACTATTATTAATGTATTACTTTTAAAAATTCATTGTGGCTTTCTTTCTTTTGATACATCTCTAAAGTCTTATATAGAAGGTGGTTAAAACATGTTGTTGTGTGTGTTTTTAGATAAAAAAATAGATGACAACAACAGAACCACCTTGAGTCAAAAACTAACTTATATGCAAGAAACATTTACGATTTTATTTAAGTCATTCTTAAAATTATAATACAATAAAACAATTCAAACGATACGTATTATTATGATTGTTCAACGTAATTTCTTACTGAGATTTTGTATTGTATATTGTTTAGGTATGTCGACTAAAAATATAAAAGTTTCTAGCCGCAATATATTAAAATAACCAATCAAATATAAATATCAACGACATGTAAATTAAATAAATTTACATATAGCGAATAACGAATTTTCACACTTGATCCTTGCCACAATCAGAGATGGTACTCGTATAAAATACTTTTAGATAGTGAATACAAAAATTTACATATAAAAATATTTGGTAGCAAATTATTTTAGAAAACGTGGTTGGTTAAATTGTTTAAGTGAAATTATATATTATTTAAAAAATATCTCAGTAGTACTTAAAAACTGTAATATTTTTATTACCGAAATTACTATATTTTACAGATGAAATTAAAAAGACTACCAATAAATAATCTGGTTTTTGTAATTAAAGCGTAAAGATGTAAACCAGCAGGGCCTGTTTTCTTTTAAAATGTTTTCAAGAACTACGACCACAATTAAATAGTTGTACGAATACATGACACGTTGAATCTAAATCTCCAACCAAGATTCAGTAGAAAACATGTTTTAAAATATATATTCACAGGTTTCCTTTCTATAAGATGCATTTCAAAGGATAAAACATTTCTTTAGATAATTGAAGAGGTCAAGCGTGTTATACGTTTCTTGAATACCGTCGTTAATTTCAATACCACGTATGTCTAAAATTAATTTTGTAATCACTCCCTTACAATAACATTATGTTTTTTATCATTTACTTACTTGGTGTTAGAACTTAAACGATAATATGTAAATTTTTAAAAATGAAACTTTTCCGATTTGTTTAAATCCATATCAAATATACTAATGAGACTGAACATGTTCATTCATAAAACATCATGAATTATTAACAAATCTTTATATCTTATAACACACTCATTTATTTATATATATATATATATATATATATCTATACATATATATATATATATATATATATATTTAAGTATCATTTCAATATCACTCATCAACTCAAACTATTACGATTCATTCATGCCATCGTCATGTTAATTGGACCAAAGAATAGTAAACGATACACAAATATATTGCATACTTTAAAAGCCGAGAAACTGATTTCTACAACTTTTTATACACTTAAAATAATCATTTTTGTAATGATTTATATAAAAATGATTCCGTTTAGCAAAATTTAAACTAGATAAGTCGTGTATTTGTATCGTAATCAAAATATTTTTAATCAGTATTAATATTTAGAAAGTCAATATGCATATAAATTATAGGAAAAGCATTAAAATGATAAAATGTGACATAGCTTCTTCCAGAACATGCATACTTTTTTACTTATTAAAAAAATATCTGAAACGACATCTTTTACTGTTTTTTTTGGAGTAAATTTGCTTAGTAGTTAAAATTACCATTTATAACTTAATTTCTTAAATTAGTACTAGATATGTAGAGAACCATAGATTTTGAAACATAACCCAGGAATATTTTTTATTGTACTTGTAAGCGTTTTCTTCAACTTGCTCATTTTAATGTTCTCGTAAAGAGTTTAGCTACTCTTTAACAACATAAAATTTATTTGTATGCTATTAGGCTTAATAATAATATTGCTTATTATTAAAAGCGGTCTGCATACTTGATCTAAAGTAAATATTAGTGATTTATATAGTCAATATAATATTAGTGATTCAGATTTATAGGCGGAGTGGGATTCGACATCGGAATGTTGCGCTTAAGCAAAAGTTGTTGTGTGAATAAATTTTTGATATCGGAATTCATCCTGCAGCCCGGCAACTAAACTTGCGATATTGTAAAAAAAATATTACTTTGTCGGTTTTATTACACTATTTTACTTTATCTCTTTCTTGAAGAACAGACTGATTTTTAACTAAATAAGAAAAAAATAACTTTTGATTTAAAATATTTTCAAACCTATATATAGATAATTTCAAAACTGGCTAGATATATAAATGGTTTTTATATTGAATATTAGACGAAACTTGTTTAGATGCGGTTGAAATAAATTATTTCTTTGTAAGACTATTCGTAGACGAATACACACTATTTTTTATGTAAAATATTTGAAATAAAAATATAATATTGTAGTTACGAACGCACAAATGAGCACTGTATAATTGTATCCTATATTGAGTTATTTAATGAAATTTTTGTATTAGATTACAGTATTTTGTACCATATAAAATAGCATAATAAACACCATTATAGCTTTGAACCCTCAAGGATCTATTTTAAGTCCTGTGCTCTTCACTCGCCACACCAATATCTCTGCTATTTTGATTTCCTGATGAAATTTACATCTTATTTATAAACCAACGTTGTCAATCTGCTGCCAAAACCGTCGAGACAAATGTAACATTCCTTGCTCATTGTACCACGAAATTCTGCATTTAATGTCAATTATACTTCTAACTACTAAAGTTAGCTACGTTGTTTAGGAACCTGGTAGGCTTTAAGCTAGAAGACCTATATATACCCCTAGTCAACAAAAGTTCTTTCAGAATAAGATAGCTAAAATGTACATGCGATACGCGCTTCCTTAAAGCTTTCTTTAAATAAATAAATAGCCTGTGACATATTCACACATGGCCACCAGAAAACAACAACTTCAAGCTTTAGCTTGAATATATAAATCTATGGATTGTAACACGGCGGAATATTAATTGTTTAGATTATAAAATATTTTATACTAATTAGTATGACAATTGTCATTTAAATTCGATTAAAAAAAAAAACATACTTAAGTATTGTGTTATTGTTGGACTATTTGGTACATTAATTACTTTAGAAATAGTTTTATATGTAGCTATAAGATGGGTAGTTTAATATGTTAGCGTTTACTACATAATGCATGTCTTTTATAAGTTTGTTTCAAACAGATTTTCATTTATAGTGATTTGTAAATTCTTCATAAAATATGTTTTGACATAAATTTAATTGGTACGTGTTGCATATAGGTAGCATCCTGTATTTTATGTATTATTTTATTTAGGGTGCCAATAGCTGACATAAATGGCACGAGTGTTGAATGAGTTTAATAAAAAAAACATATATCTAGGATATTCACACCTATATCCAGTAAGTTTATGAAGCTTGGATTGCAACACGTATCCCAGTGCTTTTTCTTTATTAATATTATAATGAATTGACTAATTTCTGTTGCATTTTCTCAAAGTATGAAATTTCTCCCCACTCCAGTACTATTTTCAGATTTATATTTAGGCTAAGTTTTTGTTTGCAAGGAATTATTGTAGGAATTACTTACTTATTACCTAGCATTTTAAAATGCAAATATGTGTCTATGGTTTAAATAAATCAAATAAATACTTTGTTTTTCTATTTTATTTCTATACCTTATCTCTGAAATCAAAAAAATTAGAGATGTTCAAAGTTCAATGACAACTTCAACACGGAGAATTATAAAAGCGTTGGCAGTATTTATGTCGGGTAAAGAAGAAAAGAGATTGAGTGGGCTCGGAAGTAAACTTCACGCTGGTTCCCTATCCGATCGCCCATTTGAAAACTTTCACTGTAGTAGTTGTGACGACTTGTGTAGGGAAGCTCAGATATAACTCGGTACTCCTTTTGGCAACCTTTTTTCTAAGGCAGTTTTAAAAGCTTCATATTTGAAGTAAAATTATTGTTTCAGGGTTTTTCTATAACAAGAGTTTATTTTTGTCGATTATTTGTTTTTGAATTATTGTTTCAGTTTACATTCAGGCAGGATATGACTACCTGTGTTTGAATATTTTAACTAGGTGGCGCTATTCTAAATCTTAAAATGAAATTATCTTTATCTCTTACGACCTCGTAAGCTGCGGCACCAAAAAAATAATATATAGTTATATAGTACTTTAAAAATCATATTATATGTATTAAATATAATACGAGATCTCGGCGAACCTTAACTTCGAACGGTTCGTCGTTCGATCTAAGGCGAAGGTGCTAGGAAGCTTGGAATCCTTTCTAAGGTACGGCGGTACTTCACACCAGGACAGATTTTTACTTTATATAAAGCACAGATCCGAACGTGTATGGAGTACTGCTGCCATATCTGGGCAGGCGCAGCCAAATATTAACTCGCGGCACTAGATTCGGTGGAGAGGCGGGCCAAGAGGCTGATCGGTGACCAAGACCTTAATTTGACCAGTCTTGAGCACAGACGTAAAGTGGCTAGCCTCTCGGTGTTTTACAGATTGCATTTTGGGGAGTGTGCGCAGGAATTACACGATTTAATTCTACCATCGGACATTTAGACATACGGCAGGTCTCCATCCTTTCATAGTAGAGATACCGAGCGTTCGAACGAAGCGATTCGAATCATCGTTCAAAACATAGCAAGCACATAGACATCATTACAAAGCTACAAGAATACATAAATACAAAGATTCATATATACATAGATACACACGAACAGAACAAGATAGGACTCTCGCCCATGGTTTCAAGTTTGGGGGAAAGGTAATTATAAGGCAAACGCTTAAGTATAAAAGTCGAGAATGTTTCCTAACACTGACGGGAAACTCGTTCTAGAGTCTAAGTAAGTAAGTAAGTACCTGCAAAAGAATCGGACAGACAGTCAGTACGGCGAGGAATCACGGCCAAACTTAAATAACTAGGCCTCCGGCACCTCACTCATTAACCGAAACGCTGAGTACTTCTGCTCCACGCCGGTTTTCTTTTTTGCCTGTTTTTGTTGTGAGGTCGTCAGATTTCCCCGGACGAGCCGGCCCATTCGTGTAACAGATGTTGTTGCGGTATCTACTACTCTGGAAATTACAAAGCGTTGGA
This sequence comes from Papilio elwesi, assembly GCA_029849275.1. Lineage (NCBI taxonomy): Eukaryota > Metazoa > Arthropoda > Insecta > Lepidoptera > Papilionidae > Papilio > Papilio elwesi. The sequence goes on from CM056717.1 coordinate 5,222,882, forward strand.
ATAAAGAAGTATGCCTTTCAAACCAAAGTAAGGATTTAACAACATAGTTTAAGGTAAACATATTCACAGTATTGACTTATTTATACAAAAACAGTAAATAAATTAAAAACTTGAAAGAAGTCTCTCATTATTTCACTGGTATTTATTGGCTGAAGCGGGAAGTCATCTCCGTCCTAGAGCGCGTCTAATTTAAATATTGAGGCTACCTTGTAGAAATCAGTCCATAGACTAATATTGTATTTATAGAGTCGTCTACCAAGATTCGCGCGCTTAGGGTAGCCCATTTAAATTTGTTAAAAAATAATCAATCATCGAAAGAACTCGAAAGCATCGGATTAAAATAGGGCGTTAGCATGTTACGTGCTAATAAGTTTGTTTCTAGTATATAAAGGAGATATTTGCAATTTGTTGTATAAGTCAGGATGTATAATAACATACTTTTAGCAGTTTCTGTCTTTTCAAAAAGAGTAGATAATTAAATCTTTAGAGATATAATAATGTGTCTTGTAATAAAGTATATTGTAAATAAATTAGTATCCTAAAACTATATTATGAGGTACAGGTTTAGCCGTTGTATTATATATCGGTGCATTGCCATTATCTTATGAATCGTCGAGTTACCAAAACGATGTAAGGAATTTCAAGAACATCATTTTAAAAATAGCGGAAGAGCGTCCCATCCAACATGGTGGTTGAGCATTCGTATTTTATTCACATTTATTCAGAGTCACACGTTTAACCCCATAGTAACGATGTCACATAAAAACTGTGAAAGCAGGTAATTAATTTTATAATATCTACGTTGGCCCCTTACACGTTCAAATTCGTGACAAATTACTGCCCCCAAAAATGTTACTTAATTTTTACATTTGACGCCTCCACACACTTTGTACAGTGTTAGATTACATAATTCTTGGGCCGTATCTATTGTTTTTATTTTACAAGCTAAAAAAAAACAACAAATATGTAAGGACAAACTCTGTTGTAGCATTTGTTTAAATAAATCACAACAATTGTGTGATAATACTGAAAGAAATGCTTTATTTCGATTTGGAGAACCTTTGAATACGCCAGCAACAATTAAAAAATAACGTTTATTCCAAACTGTAAGATTTTGATTCGGAATTAATTGAATTTCTATTGGGAATGATCGTACTGAAGGAATGTTATTGATATGTGGTTAACGAGCTTTATTTTTGGCGAAGAATCGACAAAATTCGCTTACGAGAAATTTGACAGGTAATAATTAAATAATTATTTTAGTTTACGTGTTACGTTTACGTTTTAAGATTAACATAATTTTTAAATTATGCCATAGAATTGATGTCTCGGATATATCTAGGCAAAGTATTATATAAAAGCCCTAAAATGTCATGCTTTTCGGTCCATAGCTTGTTCTGGGTCTTGATAATTCTAATTTATTTTGGTTCCTGGTTTGATATCCTGTCCAACTTATTTTTTAAGGATTATTCGTGAATTTGTCTCATTTGTTATAATTTTCTTAATTACAGAATGAATTGTACAGTTGGTTTATATTTAATTTATTAGTGTCAGCAAAAAATTCAGAAGTTGGCGAATGGAACCGAAATAATGAGATGAATACATTACATTATTACATTATACACTTTTCGATCTGATCTTATCGATAGCAGAAATAAAATTTCCATTCAGATTATCAATTATTTTACAAACTTCATCAGGTGTCCATGGCTTAAACTTCGAAAATGTTTGTTTTTAAATGAAAACAATATATCAATAGAATACATGTGATACTACTTGACGGGCCGGTTGGCATGGCTTGTAAGATACTTGCTTTTCACGTCGCAGGTCGTGGTCGATTCCCACCCAGGACATACATTTGTGTGCATGAACACGTCAGTTTGTCCTGAGTCTGGGTGTAATGACCTATTAAAGTATGTATTTACAAAAGAAAAGTAGTATATCAGTTATCTCGTTGCCATAGCACAAGTTTAGCTTAGTTTGGTATCAGATGACCGTGTGTGAATATGTCCTATGATATTATTATTATTAGAAAAAAGTTGTTAAAAGACGCAAGATAACAACATTGACACAGTTCTCTTTGTTTTTTTTATTGTCATTAAATAAATCATAGATAAAAGACGCTAAATGCTTATATTTAAAACCATCTGTTCCGCGACTTCATTCGCGCGGAAATCAATAAAATATTTTTTCGCACACATAATCATACGAAGGCATTTTAACATGTACTTGGAATGAACAAAAACACTACTTGACCCATTTTTGAATGCTTTACAAACCTTCCACATCGGTGCCCACCCGTAATATATGCGAAGACTTCCCCCTCCCCTTATTGTTTTCACCTAGTTTTCTAAAAAGCGATGCAGACTATGTGATGTTAGCAGAAGCCCCACCCTCACCATTGTGGCCAGGTGTGGTATTTTGTAAGCCGCCCTCCGCTGAACTGTCACGTAGGATGGGTACTTTCCCTTATAAATCCACTTTACCTGTTATTTTTGATGTTCTAAAATCAGTATATAATTGGTAAACAGAAAAGCAGAAAATGGTAATCCAAGAGTAATGACGCACACGCATAACAATAAAGGAAAAGCGGCTGGTTACGATCTTGAAAAATAAAAAAAAAGAAATGAGAGCGTTTTGTAAATTGGTAACAAAGAGTATAATAATAATAACAATAAAAAATGTTTTTATTATTATTAGAACATAAATAAATTGCACCAACATTGAGAATGCTGTTGCTCTATAATGATTGTATCGACGTGTGGTGCTTAAGGTAAGCCACACCTGCTAATTTGTAAATTTAAAACGATTTTGTTTTTTTTTTTAGTTTTTTTTTGGATTTCTCGTGCATTTAGGGTAAGTTAATGTGTGGTGTAAATAAAAAAAATTAACTACTAATTGTCCTGTAAAATAAAATAAAACGTAAATAATACCTTCCTAATTATTACTTAAATTGTGAGCTATCGAAACATTCAAAATTGAAGAGTAGGAACTGTAGAAAAAAAAATAAAGTACGCCAGCAAAATGTTTTTATTATTTTACTGCTTAAGGTAAAATATGTGATATTGCACGTAGCAGGCGGGGTCTTCGATATGGCAATGCATAATTTTTATTGACTACTAGCTGTTTCCGCGACGTGGTACGCGTGGGAATCAATAAAAAAAAATTGTACACATAATCTAACGAATTAATCTTATTTTCTGATATTAATATATTATTCTATTATAATTTAAGAAATCGACCACCATCACTATCAAATACGGTTCAGTCGTTTCGGAGATTATCCGAAACATTCAGACAGACAGACAAACATTTTTTTTTATTTTGTCATAAGTACCATAACATTATGTGTATTGAGTATGGAAATTTTATTTTGATATTGCATACAGACACTTAAGTTTTATATATCTGTGTAGAACCTCTGTATGAAAGAGAAAATCATACTAACAATAACGGTTGTCGAAAAAAAGTATTGATATTTCGCCAGTAAATAAGACAATGTCGGATTGCATGTATCGTATGGAAAGTCTAGCTTTTGTGTATTGTAATGTATATTGAAGTGTGGTATGCTCAATCTGTATTGCGTAGATGTAAATCGCCATCGTTTCATGTATTAGCAAACGTGTAGGATCTAGGTTTTTTTTACTTGGTGCCACTCCCATATTTCTGTGCTGCTACCTAAAAACTGTTGTTCGGACCACTTGTGACTAGTGAAAGGGGTGGGAAGGATTCTTTGATACTTTTACAACAACAATGATTGTTTCGATGTTTATCATAAACCAGTGATCAGCCCCTGTTTTGCCCGGGTAGAACTAATCATGTTGATCCGATCGCTACCAAATTTAGTTGGTGTGTCGAGCGCGTAATCCTGTCAGTTACTTACTAAAAATCGGTTCCACCGTTACGCAGACTGTAGAGGACATAGATACAAATATCAGCGTTTATATATAGGATGAACTTTTCAAGTGGTTGTGCATGGCCAAATCTGAAACTACGAGGAATAGTGAAAAGTACGTCATTGGATTTTTGAAATATCAATATTTTTAGCGAGGAATCCAACCCGTTGATTTAATAAATACACACTGTATAATTACACCATTCGATAGTAACCCTAATCCCTTCTAATATTATAAATGTGAATGTAAGTTTGTTTGTTACGCTTTCACGCGAAAAGTACTCAACCGATCGTCATGAAACTTTGTACACATATTCTTGAAGGTATTAGAAGTAACATACGATATAATATAGGATACCTTTTTAGGCAAAAAATAAGTATATAAAAAGCGAAGTATGTATGTTCCCTATAGACATGTAGACTCCGAAACGGCTGGACCGATTTCGATGAAATTTACAGGGATTGTCCAGATTGGCAACTTCCTGTGTTTGGTAGCGATTGGATCGACATAAATAGTGGTACCCGGGCGAAGCCGGGGCGGGTCACTAGTAAGGAATAAGTTCTGGGAAGTTATGATGTACGGCAACTTAAGAATAGATCTCATTTTTAACAAAACTAATTACACATTTGTCAAATGTGTGTGTGACGTTACGATGATTTGTGGTGTTCTTAAGGCGTTTAACCGTGACTAACAAACAATCTTTAATTCGCCTTTATTATAAATTAGGCACGATTAGAAGTACTCTGAGTTTCGTCTGATGATTGAGATGCCGGAGGCCTGATTTCAGTCCTCTTCCCCTTCCCACCCTTTCCTCATGAGAATAGGATGGGAAAGAGAAGAGGATTGGATAATATATGATTATTATGTATTAAATATTACAAATATGAATGTAAGTTTGTTTGTTACGCTTTCACGCGAAAACTACTCAACCGATCATCATTAAACTTTGTGCACATATTCTTGAAGGTATTAGAAGTAACATAATCGCAGCTTACGTAAGTTTAGTCTTGTACTTTCGTTATGTCTATTACTCTTACTATATATACATTTTTTAATTTTGTTATTTTCTAAAATATGCATATTATTGTGTATCGTGGCAAAACATTTAGGTTAGCAAAAGGATTAGTAGAAAGTCATCTGATCTATGAATATCAATATCTTGATCCAGAACGAAACAATTTGGATTGCGGATGCTTCGAAAATAAATATTAATTCAAATATTGGCAAAGACCTATACGAAGATATAAAATAAATAAATTATGTAAGGTATTTCGAATGAAGAATAAAAACTTATTAGCATAAAACGCAAATCTCAAGTCGAGTATGCTCTCGTCTGCGTTTCAGTCCTAACACGAGTTATAAGATGATTGCCGATACGGGCCCAAGTTTCTTCAGTCCCGTTTAATTGTTTCAGCAATTAAGTTTATCTTTTATTGCTGTTTCAGTGGCAAAGAGAGATTATGAGCCGTAAATGATTCGAGTACAAAGGCACGACGTTTTTGACGAAATACGTTAATTTGTTCGAATTTAACTACGTTTATGATTTTTTTTTGTTCTTTTGAAATGAACTAGACTATGCCAAATAAGTTCAATTCATACAAATAAGCTCTTTCTAGAATCACCGATCGGCCAATAACAAAAATATCTCAAATGGTTGTGTATGGGTCGCACTTTCGGGAAGGGTTCTGTAGTAGACTTCATTATGAACAAGATAAAGTGACCGCAGTCTGTGATGACGGCATGTAAGATAGCAGCCGCACCGTTATGTTATAGAATATACCATACTCTATGCAGCCACCAGGTAATTGATGTTTGACACACTAGGCAATGTTATGGTATGAATCTGCTAGAACAACAGTGTCAACAAAACATTGAAAATATCTCACATTATTATCTTTTTGCTTACGGCGCTTGTAGATGGTAAGTAAAAGTCGCCGGGCCCAAGACAGAATTCGTGTCCATTCTACATACGACCTGCCTTAGAACTAACCAAGAAAATAATCTTGGCTGCGGTGGATACAACGCGCGACGTTGCTGTTTTCGGTGTTTTCGTGGACAGAATAGACACAATGCTTCACGAATTCTTACAAACGCCCGGCGACTTTTTTAAGCGTTGACAAGCAGCTTTAGTGGGTATAGTTGCTCACGCTATTGGCTTAAGAAAAATAATACGCCAAATGCCGGCATGGACGACTCGGGCCTTGCGGCTGTACCATGCTAGCTTCGAAGAGTGTAACCAAAAAAACAATTTTATATAACCACGGGCCCCCCGAAAACCAGCGTGATCCATGGAATAACGTCCGTAAGGAAACTTTACTCATTCATCTTTTCCCTAAAAGCGGGGTGTCGGTGGGAGGGGGAGAGCGCTGCGCTACTCCGTGCGTTATGTAACGCTGGAGGGTGAAGCTGATTTCTACTCGAGCCGCCCTGGCGCGCGGTCCTCCTCTCTCGCACGAGCTCGTAACAGTTTGCAATCGCCGTGAGCGCTATCGGCGAACTCCAAACAGTCGCGCTCACTCGCGACTTTCGTATCACTTTAAATCGCCGCGAATCTCTATTTTAACAACTCTATCCGACTTCAAACTTTACTTCTTCACTGTCAACTTCTTCTCGTCGAGCGCGGTAAGCTTATATTTACGAAAATTTCTTTAATAAATGCGTTCAATCTATTTGTTATATAACTTGTATACTTCATTATTTTTCAAAAGTGCTGGGCGATGACGTCTTTTATAATAAACAACGAAATGACACTTATGTTTTAAGTGGGAAATGTTTAAAAAGTTATGGTTCACTTCTCCTAGCCGGCGTAAAATTTGCATAATATACACTTCTCTGTCGATTATTTTTCTTACTATGTACAATATTTAACTACTTGAGATTGTCATTCCTTTTCTCTTTGATTAATTCCTGCGGCAATAGGTGCCATGAAAAGTTGCGAAACTAAAAATAAATATACAAATTTTAGGAGAAAAATTTGTGCTTATATCTTAATAACTTGTGAAATGAGAATAATGGCGAAATAAAAAGGTAACACACGCGGTCTTTAATTTTTTTTTAAAATAGGACTAAATCAATGATTATTTTACTTACCACGGGAAGAATATAAATTTAGTCTTCCACGTTGAAAATAATAAAGTTTAGTTAATCTATGTAGGTGAACATAATTCATAATTTTTTCGCCTTTGTTGTGCGTAAGACAATGATAAAGAATGAAGCTACGCATAAAATGAATAAATAATATATGATAAAGAAATAATCTCAGAATTGTGTTTTTTATGGAAAATTTATTATTACGCAAATTTCAACGTACGTTTAAGTACTAATATTTTTTTAGTATTTTAAGATTTTTAAGGGAACTAAATTCTCAAAGGGTGAATTGCTATTTAAAAATATTTTTTATTTTATAATATCAAATGACACTTTAGGAAAAGGTATGGAAGAATTTTTTGTTATAACGGAAAAAGGCAAATGATAATGTGTTGTAACAGATTGCGGCTACGATGACTCGTAGCATGTAGAGTGTAGACGTTTCGTAGAGGATGAACATAGCTTCTTTATCATTTTTACTAGGTTCTCTTACAAAGGTTACGCCGGATTAAAGTTTTAAAGGACCGCTGTGATACAGAGCTTCTTGTTACGTAAGACACATTTGAAAGCATTAGCGTTTGTTTCGTAAATTGCTCGAGTCTTTGTTTCCTTGGCATTCGTTTCTTTAAATGGAAATACAGCGTAGTTGGAACAGTTAAAAGAAATATTAGTAACTTAATTATTTTCTCTGCAAATATTTTAATAAAGAAAAAAGAATGTTATATCAAAAAGGAAAATGTGCAATTCGCATTTCTGTTACCAAATCAAACTTATATTGAAGCCGTATGTATCTACGCAGTTTATTTAATGTTCTTAGTATGGGTTAATACATTACTTACTGAACAGTTTATATTCACAATATTTGGTTTATTAATTTAGTTTCAGCATTTTCTATATTTCCGTTGAAATCAAGGCAAAACCACTTTTTTGTCCTGATATACAATCGAAATACCGTCCCAAAACACTAGTATTTCATCATCATAGAACCAGCACGTACTGTGAGGCAATTCGTTTACCTATTAGGCCTGCAGGCGCTTTTCCGCCTATCTCCGGAGACAATAGTAATTCCTTTAAACGAATAAACCTACGTGAGCATTTTTTTAAGCGGTTCGCATTCGAGACTCGGTTTTTTAAATCGATTCTGCTTGCCGTCGGTACCGTACTCTTTTGTAATTTGGTAATTTATCATATTCTTCAATGTCAGCATTACCAATGTGCACATTCATGATTTTGATGTTGGACGTGGATATTCATGATTTTGATGATGGACCTCATGTTGTTTGTTGACCGTTTTGTATTTAATATATTGTTTAAGAGCCCACAAAAATATTTTGTGTATTTTTTAATTTCCCTAATGAATAATTCACATAAAATACCTCATTATTTAAGCAGCGATGACCGTCTTGAAATCAAATTGTTACTTGGAATATAAGAATTGTAAATTAAAAATAATTAAAACTTTAGAACACTCGGGAGATTTTAAGTCAAAATATTTCTTTTTCTGTGTTTGGTTTTTATTGATTCCTGATTTATGTTAAAAGATTTACTAATAGTCCTAGTCCCTTAATAAGTTCACTGGTTAAAAATACGTTAAATGTCCTAGTTGTATTATTGTAATGAATAAAATTGATACTTTAACGAAAAACTTTAACTTTAAAATTGATACGGATGCCAATATAAAATTTAACATTAAACGCATTTATTCAAGCTACATATTCTATTCGCTACAGATCACGTTCGAGCTAGGAACAAGCTGCTACGTTTCAGTGTCAGTGTTTCCGTTCAGTTATAACGCGGGTCCGTTTAACCGTCAAGAGAAAATTAATTAATTAAAATCGTGATTTTTAACCGACTTTAAAATGACTTATTTGAAAATGAGCACACTTATATATCAAAGATTTGTATGCTCATTAATATAAAGTTATGATAGTAGGTCTCTCCCTCATGTCTGAGAATCGTGGTCAGCTTCAGGGTTCCATCTGGAACGGATGATCTGCTTCCACCGGCTTCTGTCCAACGCGTTTCTTACGACCGTGAAGAATTTGGAGGACAAAAGCTGGTCTTTAACTTGATCGGTCCATCGTGTTGGTAAGCGGCCGCCTAGTCTTTTGCCTTCAGTATTGCCAACCACAATTAAATTTTCCAAACTTTCGCCCCATCTGTGATAGTCGGTAACACACAACAAAAACAACACAACACAACAAAAAGTAATTGTTAGTTAGCCGTGCTGACCTGCTATAGGTCAGGTATAACAGAAATTCTGTTGTCATTTATTTGTGTGTTCACTGTTAGTCTTTCAAATAATAAAAGAGGAACGATAACAATGTATTGTTCATAACTTTCTACCAATATTAAAAGTTGGCATTAAAACATATTAACATCTTAGTATTATTTAATAAGCTAGCTTAGTATTACTTAGCTCTGCCTTTTTTTTAAACGTTTTGAACTGTAGTTTTTTTTATTCCTCATTCATTATTGTTTATAATGACTATGTGTTATGGGTTTTTGTGACATGTTAATATTTTTTTAAATAGAGCACGTTTCGGTTCGTGCATCAATGTGTGTCGTGTTTAAGTCCATGGTGTAATACGTGAGTGGTGCTCTGTGATGCGATCGCGTTAAACATTATGTTACAAATGGCATTAAAAGATTATTGGAAGCATTAGCCATTTCAACATGACTGGGTTTAGCTGAAATTATCACGTAACTGTACTACCGCTTTTTATTAACATGATGTTTATTATTAGAACTATAAATTATTTTTACCTCAGTTGTTTTTACCTTATTCATGACAAACTGAACCCCGCAGTTTTACCTGTCTTGCAATTTAAATTTACCGAAGAATTTCCAGCCTAAGCTGAACTTTATTTAATATTATTGATCATATAGATGTGAGGTCTCACATTGGAGTGTAATTGTTTCTCCATACAAACTTTCATACCCTAATTTAGGCCTTTAGTGGCTGAATTTAGAAAATGTTTTCGAAATATGCTCGTAATAATAGCAGTCTCAAAATTATCCAGGTCCAGTAGATCGGGCTGTGAGTTGATATATCAGTTTCTTCATTTATATATTATATATATATATATAGATTGGTTGTAGGTATGCTAGGGTATTCTTGTTTATAAATAAATGCAGCTTTAACTAGGACAATGATAATGATAATGATGACGAGTAGGAAAATATATTTAGATTTTTTTTAAATGTAATGAGTAACTGGTTAATAGACGAAAGTTCGATTTGCTTCCACTTAAGGTATACAGAAGTCGATTCAGTTCAGATTAATATGTAATTGAGATTGTTTCGAATTTCTTAGAAAACGTTTTTATTCGTCATAAGAAGGGAATATATGTGTAATGTTTTCAAAATGTGACGAAAGATAAAACAAACGAAATAAGAAAATCAAACGGATGAATTTTTGCGCTGTTCCATGGAAAGGGCGTGTGTGTTGTAGATTAATAATATCCTAGGACAAAAATTGAAACGTTTAGACGTTTAAATCACACGGGAAATTACACATAGCGGGTGGTGTCGACTCACCGTCTCCGTTTTTTTTGTGACTGTAAGGTCACTGTTTGCCTTGAGGAGGCATTTGAAGCTACACCGGGCTCGAGGCGGCATGGCGCAGAGGGTGCCTAGCCTATGCCTTTTTAAGAGTAACTAAGCTCGAGGGCATTATTATTACCGGATTGGGAGGCCACCAAGCTCTTAGATCGCTTCGGTGGACGCTCCATGGAGTGATTCGGCTCAAGAGCCCCCGAAAAGTTTGACGTTTTGACAAATAAAGGCCCTCCCATGGCTTTGTAATAATGTGTGTATGCACGGTTGTGTAATGTGTCATTCTTCTATTATCTGTTACTACACTTACCATATTCTAATATTATTGTAAGATATTTGTTAACCACTATAAATTGCAAGCAGTGTGATTTGTAAGCGTATAATACGTCGTATGTGTTCACTAATATTATCCGAGGACCTAAACTAACAATTTAAGGGAGCGAGTGCAGCGGGAGAGAGGCAGCGGCGCCCCGCTACTTCCACGCGAGTTCACTTCAACTGTTTAAATCTTTAGCTTACAACGCTAACCTAGGAGCCTTATTTAATACGTTTATACGCCAACTTTGTTTACGGTTGGTTTAATGGATAATTTGTAAAGATTTCCCTTTTGTTTAGTTACATTTTTACTCAGTAACTTCCCAAAATTCATTTTCCTATGTACGTCACACTACCATCAGAGCAGCGATAAGGCCAGCCGAAGTCGAACACGGCTTTGAATTAGAGGCATACAGCATTCCTTGTCTGGTGAGTAAGGTACTACAGATCTCATTTTCTTCCCATCCTTCTATTTCCTCCTTTATTTTCTTCACTCTTCTTTTCTTTCCTGCGAATAGGCTAGTGCGAATAGTAACCGTAACTGATGATTGCAAATGTAAAAGGGTAATCCGCTGTATATTTGCCCTTATCTACAAAAAAAAACGAGTAAGTCTTCCAGTAGTCGTACATAATGTGCAGCATATGACATCTCACCTTGGTAATAAGCATAACATTAATAACATTAACATAACAATAGCAACCTCTCGGAAAATTAGTTGGTACTATCTGACCGCCAACTCCAGCAATGCGTACATTTTTTGGTCAAATCTAATAGAACGTGCTTCCTCAGCTCCCTGTTACACAATTCCGTCCCTTTTAACGATATCAGTTAATCAGATTGTAGGCAAGCGAGTGGAAAGATGTTACACATAAAAATACCGCTTCCTTAACCTAGAATTCTGTAAATTCTAGATACTTTCCCAAACTATGTCAATAATATCTGCCACTAGGTCTTTTTGTTACTACTGCAGGCAATAATGTACATATGTATAATATCCCCGTAATCTTTTTAAATCTCATGGTAGATCCTCTTAGATTTCAATCAACAGTTTAATCTGTGCCGGCAGTTGAGATATCAGATTACTCCTCATGTCCCCATATTATACATGTAACAAAGATAAACTCTTTTTAGATTGGACATTAATAAATCTATAAAAAAATTAAATGTACCGAAATAGACTGTGATTAGATGCAAGATAATCCGGTAATATTTATAGCAACGCCATTATACGTTCGCGAGTCAGAGAAAATTAAAAGTTGTACAAACTGAAATACACGCAAAATTTTATAATGCTTACATTAAATATCCATTGTTATTTAAATTGTAACAGTTAGGTGGCGCTATTCTCAATATTGAAAAATCGCAAATCCTGATGAATCTTGGGTAAAGGATAATGGTAAATACTATTGAAAATATTGCATTGTCTTCGGTCCTTGACAAGTGTGCAACGTATCAAATTAAACATTTTGAAAAGGTTCAAAATCACGTATACACATGCCGTTACACACAATGTATGTTGTGTGTAACGGAATGTACATAAACACCAAGCTAATAAAAGCGCATTATGAAAGGAATGCCTACTTACTTCACTTACATACTGCCAACTTTGGTTGCATATTGAAATATAATTTTAAGGTTTTCCATTGTATGTACAGCTTAGCAACGTTGGCCCCCATGTCAGTCATTCTGTAACCCTGCCAGTAAAGTAAGTAGCCTAACATGAATTATCTTTGCTGCAATTCCATATTACGTAGACAGCTAGACGACAGATCGATACACAAAGTTTATATTTCTAGGGGACTAAGCACCTTTACGGAAGATGAAATTGATTTCTTATAACAAGCATATCTTTGTAAGTGCCAAATCTAAAGCGTAGCTTCCATCACGAAGGTAATCTAGAACGGCTCATCGCCTGTCTAATTTTATTTTATCGCTGATCACTTAGAGTAACAGTAAGATGAATTTGAAAGATATTAATACATCGGTATGTAAGCTATAAATGAACAGCTTATATATCAGCGTATAAAGAAGAGATCGTATGGATGCTTGTACACACCCAAAACAGGATTAGTACTTTCAGAAATTAAAGAAGACGCTTGCCTTAACAAGCGTTAACATTAACTAAAGTTGTGTGCAGCATCACGACAATAAAAGAAAGACGTTTCTTATAACCTTTAACAAGCTTTAATAAAGTAATGTGTAAAAGAGAAATACACAAGTGGAGAGGCCCAATGTTCTAAAGATCCGACCTCTAATATGCAAACAAATAAGCAGGTGGATTGTAGATTTTAATGATGTTCTGAAATTCTGAAATGAATCTCCTATTAAATTTAAAATTATAAAAATTACGATTGTCTTAAACTAATCATATAATATATGTAAATATGTTTCTACTATATCTTTTATAACTTATTATTATTATTATATACGCACTCACAAACTTGCAGATAGTGCACAGTTGAGAGCAATTTAAAAGTCCGGTGGGAGCATCCCTCCGAGTTTCCTTCAGTAAATTATCGTTATGTAAAAAGTTTCGTAGAGAGTTGTACAGTTAAATACACCTAAAGTTATATACGGTCATTTTACAAAATACATAATGAGACCCTTTACTACAATGGTAAAAGTAAACTAATTTAGGCCCCCATTACGTGAGCCGTAAGCGATACGATTTAGTAATATTGCGTCACAGTTGTACTCCCTTCTTCTGTACTGTGTTTAGTATATATTGCACCGCTGCTGCTTCGCTAATTTCGCGATGGCTACAGTTAACAGCGTTAGAGGCCGCAACAAGAACATCTGTTGTACGAATGGATGCTGGATCGACCGGTGAAGTACCACGACCTCCAAGAAAACAGATAGAAGTGACATTCTGCGTTTCATCTGGTGAGTGAACTCAACCCCTTCTCATCCTTTCTTAATGAGGATGGAACAGGAAGGGGAATATGAATGGACAGGAAGGGATAAATAGGATAAGGAATATCTTTTTTCCTGTCGATCCCTTCTGCCTATGAAATGTAGGCAACGATTCTGCAACTCATTGCTTATTGGTTATGGGTAGCTGGTATTGAACATCAGGTGAACAGCTTGCTCGTTTGCCGCCTTTACTCTTAAGAAAATGAACTTACGTTAAATGAAAATGAATGTTATTGTTATTGTATTGTTTCTTGAAAACGTGATAAAGCTAAGAGCGGTACAATGGTTTTTATTACACAACAAAATCAGAATTTACCGTGTTTTCATTTCGCAAACTCTCGACCGCAAAATCCCTTTCGCTTAAGTTAGAGATTACGGTCGGCATAAAGCGGGAAGTAGTGTTGATCTGACAGGGGAGACTCAGCTTCGAATCTCGGAAATGGAATTTCAAAACATAGAATGATGCAAAATACTTTTAAATTAAAAAAAATAGGACTAGTGATTTCGTTTGCACACTTTATTTTGTATGTTGATTTACGTAAGTAGAAGTATCATGTGTTTAAGAAACACATTATTAAAAAGTGTGTAAAGGTTGAATAACCGCATTTAGAATATATAGTTTATAGTTTAATCCGTCTGACGTAAATACATATAATTGCACGTTGAATGTACTCTTACAAAGCAATATTTGCAAAATAATGAAACAGCTTAGAAGGTAAATGCAAGAAATAACTGCGTGGAAAGAATAGAAACTGCAGCAAGATTGAAATCTAAATTTGTATGGCAATGAATTAAGGTGTCGATAATCGTAGAAGTCGACAATGCGTATACATCGTCTTGACAGATGAAATACTAATTGAGAACAATACTAAAAGTATCTGGACTAAGAGTGTCTGAAATATCTTTGGGTTATGATATAAGATGAAATGATGGTAGGAGAATCGATAAATTCCCGATGACTATTCCATGTACCAACAGGATTTATACGTCTGGGATCACTGGAATTAGTTTTTAGTCTCAATTTTTTAGTACAATAAGAGAACAAGCCTTTTACGTTCTTCTCATCGATTATCATTGGGAAATCAGTCCGAGTTTGCCATTATCCCTTATGTACGCCTATTCCCTGCGTAATTCTTATTTGGTAACGTAAGGTGGGATCATATATTACTTGACTCCCACAGCAAATTTTAAAAAGCTTGACTAATTACGAAAATTAGCCTTTTAAAGTTTTAATCTATAGAGTATGAGTTTTGATTTGATAATTGCGTACAATTTAAGAATTAATCTGTAATTAGATAATTAATACTAACGATTGTGATTAAAAGGACCTTCGAATTGTAATTAAGAAATTAAGCTAAGGACCAAGTTGTTAAAAAAAATTATACAACTGCCATGAACAAATGCCATTCGTTACAAAATACATCTATGGTATTTGAAATAATATTCATAAATATTGAAAGTTCATTATTCAAAATGTTTTTATTTTTCGAACAATAGCTTAAATGTACAAAGTACATTTAAGCTTATGTTCGAAAAATAAAAACATTTCGATATTTCCACAGTTAGATAGTTTGATATCTATAAGTGTTTCATTCACATTCGGGCTTTACACTAGATTAGTTTGCCAGTTATCGGAGCCAAACTATAAAACCCCCGAGCGACACGTTCATCTATATCTATAGGCTGCTATGAAAGCCAAAGGCAACCAATGATACTATACTCTGATCGCGAGTTGTTAATCCGCGAGATCTTTGTTTTCTTAATTTTTTTATTAAATTCAATAAACAATTTTATTCACGTTTGCGGATAAAATTAACGCATATAAAGTTAGATTAAATAACCTCTGATGATAAGTGTCTTAACCATTATTTATTACCAGAACCAGAAGGGTGGTAATGTTTTTCGCGCGCATGAATGTATTTATGTATGTCTATTCCATAGTGACTTCATGTATCCTAAACGGCTTGACTAATTTTAAAGACAGTGTTGTCATTAGATTCGCATTAGTCCCGCAACTATCATAAATTATATGGTAATGTGATGAATGTTGTTTTAACATTATTATAAATATTGGACGATAACTATAAAAAATATATTTTCGTATGGACACCTTTACATAAACTTGCCTTTAGTTGGACTAACGTAATACCTTCCTTTATCTATTTAAATGTCCAATTCTTGTTCAGTCGTCTTAGAACCAGTACAAACAAACAATTCTTTCCTCTTTATAAGACTGTAATTGAAGTTTGATATTTTTTAATATCCTGTCAAATATGTAATATACCATAAATGTTTAGCGCTTACAGTCTCAAGTCATTTAGGCTGCACTATACTCGCTTTCGTGATTCGATGTCCTATTAGTCACCGTTACTTGATAAAGACAACTACGCGGTGCCAGTATATCAATATTAAAGTGCTTAAAGTTATTGATGTATTTTATCCAATGTACTACATATATTCTATTTAAAGAAATAAAGGGTAAATTTTCTTCGATTAAAAAAAAATAGCGGCATCTTGTAGGTACTACCTCGATCACACGCACTATTATCTGCGGTGATTTTCAGTTAAATTCTTCATTTTGATTTGTCTGGATATGTCCTGTGGTGATAACAGGATGGACGGAGACAAATTTTTAATTAATAACGAACTAGTTATCCTCGTCATGTACAAAGACAACGCCCTTCATAGTATTATAATATAGACAACTTTAGACAACAAATATAGACAACTTTCTTTAAATATTTTCTTATTGGGTCCACACGCTTAAATCTAACCTGTAAATGCTATAATGAGAAGAGTGAAGTAAGATTACAGATTGGCTCGTTTAATAATGGAGTAGGTAATAATTATTCACCAGGCAATGATTTGTGTCGCAAATTTTTGCCCCAGCTGTATAGATAAATTATGGGTAAGTTATTCTTTTGTTAGTGTAACATACATACATACTTAGTCCAAATGTTTGCGTTACGTTAGGCACGTGTGCAAAGGGATGATGAGACAGACGTTTAATTTATCGAAGTGAAAACTTCTTTAGCCGCGTTAGACGATATTTGATAGGGGAAAATCTTATTGGTTCGTGTAAACAATATGTAACATGCTTATTTGAATGTGGAACAGTTTCGACGAACTTATTTCATTTGTTTTTCTTGTATTCATTTTTGAATTTTATTGTTCAGTTACAAGGGCTACTTTTGTTGCTTTTTTTTTAACTATTGTCGCACTTGTTTTGTGTTTTCACTTCTGTCGCCACCTTATGACTTATATTTCTATTTTAAATAGTTCGCTTTGCCTTGAGAATTGGGACATTGATATTCAGTTGGCGTAGTACAAGTCAATAGTTCCGAGTAAATAATTTTATTGTTGGATAAATTATTCTACATTGGAGTATGCTTTCTAGCATAATTCAACATTGACATACAATACTAGCAAATATATTAACTATGAAACATTTTTAGGTGTGATTATACAAGTAAAAACAATAATAATATTTTTAATGTAGCAAAAACATGTATAATCCAAATACGAGCCTATGTAATTTAAAATGGATATGTTTGTAAGTTCTGAACACCAACGTTTCAATTTATCCGAGTCTAAAACTATAAAATTAAAAATTTTGTTACACTACTTCACCCAAAACTTTCCTTACTTAAGTTTTCTGAATATTTACAAGTTAGTGATCGTAATATCGAAGTTGGGCACGCTTGTGCAACTGATTACACTTTTTTCTTTGTGTCTCTCCAAATCTAGAGCCATAGAAGATTATATCGAGAATGCCACTATGTTGTAGACTTTAAGCTATCTCTATATGTACGACAACATAAATATCTAAGTTCTCGGTCTATCTCTAAATAAAATTATGAAGATAATACCTCTACGATCACAGCCGTGATCACAATATATCGTATCGTATATCGAAGTGCAGCCGGTATATACTGTTAGTCTAAGTCTAAAGACACTAATAGCTTAGTTTTTTACCGAGTAAATTTGTTACAAAAGGGATATGATTATCCTCCTATTAAACCCTAAATGTATTTTATGTAATTTAAATTTATTTACACACATTCATACCACCAAATAAAATACTTTAATAATATCCCACTATTAGATACCATGGCGAAATTGAAAGAAACGAGAGAGGTGTGCCAGAATCGTAACAAATGAATACCCGTTACCTCTGCCTTTCGATTACGGATATAAGTGATTATTTATGTTAGATACCACTCTTCACCGATATTCCATAAATGAAGTTGTATACATAATAACGATGACTAATGATACTGGCATTGCAGTTATCGAGCGAGGAACTTTGGTAAGGCATAATAATAATAATAATCGCCTTTATTAAAAAATCTTACGAAATACAAAAAAAAACGAGGTTATAAATAATATAAAATAATATTTAATAGAATCCAGCCTACCAAGCTTTTATTACCTCGATGACGCATATTCCTAAGAATAAACCAGCGCTGCAGAGTAAAATTTTATAATTAATCCTGACAACTTGTAATAAAAGTGTATTTATAAGCATTGCAAGCGCTATGGACTTTTCATCGTCATATTAGAACATAAATGTGCCAAGAGTTGTGTATGTCGTCAACAAATAGAGCACCGACGCGATCCAACGAAAAAACACATAAGTGATTTACATTGAATATTTTTTCTGTTATCTTACTGGCAGAAAAAATGAAAATAAGTATGAAATATTCGGACGGTTCAGCTGGTATAGCTTGTTTCACAGCAAGAAGTGATACTTGTGAACAAAGGTTTTTACGTTAAAATTTGTGAATTCCAAAATGATTTCGAAAAACAACTCTCAACTTTCCACATATAAAAATTGTAACGGCCGTCATACATGGCGTTTGGCATTGATATGATTGTTGTAAACAAACAAATGACGTTTGTTTGTTTACAACAATCATATCTTGCAATGAAAGAAGGTATAGTAATTATTATATTTTTTTAAAGTTTTATATGAGTTATTTATTAAGCAAACGATACATCACATGAAACAATTACTTTGGCGTTATTAAGATAGTATATGTCCACGTCTTTTATTACAAAGAGGGGTTGGAGATGTAGGCCATGCTCGAATGCGGCTTATCTCATGGATTGGAACGGTCGATATCCTCCAAAGCCGATGAATCATGACGAAATGGACCTATTCCACCCCTTGCGATCGATGCCTAGGGATTTTTGCGACATTTAAGGTGAAATTTTCTAGTAAAGTGAGATTGTTTTAACTCGACTTTTGCATTTTTGCTTACTACTTACCTTATGTATGTTTTTTATTAAATACGGCATAGCAATGTTACGAAGTATTTTTAAATTGTTCGAATTAAATTATAAGACCTACGTAATGAATCTTAGTTGAAGATTCATTACGTAGGTCAGAATCTCAGCAAGTTGATATTATTTCACTTGAGTTTTAAGATGAATTACCTAAACTTAGGCTCATCTCCTGTCACAATTGTGACCCGATAAGCTTGTTATAAACCGGATAACGTTTATTCATTGATTTGACCTGTTGATCCAAAACGATGGTGATATTGATCGTGTCGTGAAAGATAGAATAAATGCGAGATGGATTAAATGACGCCAGGTCACGTGCTTGAGATGCGACTAACGAGTTCTTCTTAAAATAAATGGGAAAATGTAAAAAGCATCAAAAGACCTGGCATAATATATGGATCTGAATGTTGGACTGATCGGATTAAAACAGAGTGCATGCGGTAGAAATATGAAAGTTAAGATGGACCGTGCAGTAACACGGATAGACAAGGTGTTTTGGAATTTTAGATATATTTGCGGAGGAATATCTGGCTAGTAGTAGGCCTAAAAAAGAGGGATGGATTGCACGAAATGATATGATTAAATAGGGAGTGACGACTGAAATTCGTAATTAGTTATGCCGATGAAAGAGTAATCATCGACCTTTGAATTACATTTAGAGTTGTAACATTGCGGCTCTTTGGTTACCCAACCATATCCTGACTCCTAACTGAGGCTAATATTTGTAATAACTCTTAAAAAAATATATGTCCTGTCTGGTTAGTTTAAACTTTGTGGTGAAATAACTCTGCTGCCGTTGGAGTAAACACAAAGATAGCCAAAAGGCCATCTCTCCGGCCAGCATCAATATCGCACACTGCTCCTTTGTCTGCCTCTTTCCTTCGTCGGCTGACATACTGAATGTGCGTCTAAACTATTTCTTTTGAATTACATTATTCAAAATAAAGTTTTTGTGTAAATTCAGTTAATTTATAACAATATCTACATTTAAGACCTTCACATCTTTGGATTAAGACCAATACATGGTGTATTTTCGTTGTGCTAAACTAACGATTCTTCGTCGCATATGTCTTCTCTAAGATATTAGCTATGTTGGATAATAAACTATTTATATTTAATACTACAAGACTATAATGAACAAGTCGAAATGTTTCAATGAAAACATAGTAGTGTTAAATTTTCAGGTACGTCACAAAAAGTTGAAGTGAAGTGTAACTTGCATTCGACTTGCTATATCCAATTTCGAAACTGCTAAGGAAACAAGAACAACTTTAAGTCAACAACTTTTATGGCACCACAGGTAAGCTGTTATTGTAGACAACAATAATATTTGCTGGTTTGTTCAACGAGTACATTGATGTAATCAGTTCTTATAATCTTTCGTTCAACATTAAACTCGGCATAGCAGTTTGATATTGTAATATGCTTCAATGACCCTTCTTAATGTTTTTTTTTATAAGAAATAACTCTGGGAACCTTAAAAAGCTCAGGAAACTAAATTACACATATGGAAAGATGAACGAACGATGCATGATGGGAGAAAAGAAAAAAGAGAAAATAAGACTCTCTGTCCTCAGGAAGGCAACAAAAACAGACTATTTAGGTTAAACTACTAAGAAGCCTCAAATGAAAATGGGCTGGTCACACAATTAGAAGAGAAGAAAAATGGAGCAAAACAACAACATTATGGTACACAAAAGAAGAAAAAGACAAAAACGAAAAAGCCTGAAACTTGTACCAAATTGTAGCGAAACAGAGTAATTCGGAAACGGCTTTGTCAGAAGACCTACAAAAGCAGATGGAGAATAACATATCTTACTAATTGTTGTATAAATATATATTGATTCCGAAATGGATGTTCATAAATTTATCAGATGCTGTCAGGCCGTTTTAGGTCAGCCAGTGGTCGACATTTAAGAACTATTTTCATCTTTGTTCTAGATGTCATGTCACCAATTTTAATGTAGGACAATATTGAATTGAAACGATAAATGTGGCGAAGTCAATTAGGTATTAGGTATCGCTATGATTTTGTTTCTTTGTATTGTGTAGCAAGTTATTTATACTCGTAGGTATAATTCTAGTTTTTAACTATGATGATTTTATCGGGTTCTAGTTTCTTCTAACATTTGCCTAATGCTTGAAGTGGACTCTCCCATCGATCGCCACAAAATGAAGTTTTCTAATGCGCATGATACCTTTAGTGAATTATTAAAATGTTGGCGTTGTCCGATTATCTTACTGCACTTGGCAAGATGGATAGATTTAAATTTAGCTCGAGAGGACATAAGGTCCAAAATTATGTTGTGTATTAGTTTAGTATTTAATTTAGTACAGAATTTTACTTTGGCACACAAACTGAAAGTGCTTCGAGATTAGCAAAATTTGAACTATACAAACTTACAAACAAATGAAGTCAAATGAAAGCTTGTAGCAGTTCCAGCAGTTTTGTTTGTTCTCTGAATCTGTTTTTCTTTTCGCTTTGTTAAAATTGAGGGTGAATTTCAAGTAATTTTATGTTTTTTGTTCGTTCATGAAGATGTGCTATCCTTTTTTACTTTCCTATTTTAGAAGGAGAAAACAAAAATGTGGTTATATTCATGAAATATACGTTACGAAATAGGTTTTGAAATATGTCATTAGTCGACACAACTGTAGCAAAAACAAAAAAGAACTGTAATTAAAAAAATCCGTTAGTAAAACGAATGTAGGTCACTTCAAAAATATTTACAATGTGTACGTGTAAGAAGGTCACCGTGCACAAGATTCTCTATATTTTTGCAATATGAATGCTAACTAGGTGTTGGGACGATCTTGGATCTGTTGTTTATCATACTTTCTTTTTTTTCAATCTTTTTTTAAATTTCTTCAAATATTTCATACCGTATAACATAATTTTATAACAGCAGAAAATGTTAATAGAATGTCAGTTGCGTACAGAACAACGCAGCGGAGGTAGACCTCCCACATAATGGACGTATATAGTGGACTTTGTTGTCAACTTATGATTAATGACGATAATGATAATAGGCTAATAATTTTATTGAAATTTTCGTGAGACATGATTAATAAAACGGATAAACTCATGTTCGGGTACGTATGAGTACCTTCCAGTAACGGACCTATCGAACGTCAACGAGTGAGATTAGTTCGCGGTTGCGTCCCTCAGCACACTCGGCGGTACATATAACGGACTAACTAAACATTGGTTTAGTCGTTTATAATAATTATAATTATTTATGCTTATTTATACTAAAATGACGGTAAACTGAGCAAGTGAATATTATAGATGGATCAAAAAAAAGCTCGATAAACCTTGCTACTAGTGAACTGACTTTATATTTTTTTCAAGTGTGTTGTCAAGACGTAACGAAAGTTTTAATTGACGGGCCAGTTGGTGTGGTTATTAACATACTTTTCACGCGCAGGTCGTCGGATCGATTCCCACCCAGGACAGACATTTGTTTGCTATTTGTCTTGAGTCTCAGTATAATTATCTATTTAAGTATATATTTAAGAAACAAAAGCAGTATATGTAGTATATCAGTTATCTGGTTTCCATATTACATGCCCTGCTTAGTTTGGGGTCAGATGGCCGTGTCTGAATAATGTGCTAGGATATTTATTTATTTATTTAATGTTATTACTCGAATCATTGTTCAACATTGAAGTTCATCCGACGATGCTAGGCATGAATAGACAGTATTGTATTTTTGCTAATTATATTCCATGAGATACCGTCATCTACTTAACTGAAACGTAACAGCAAATAAGCTTTTATTAAAATTGACTGCTTTTATAGATATTTTAATATTGAGATATGCTGACTGGTAGAGGCCCAGGTGCTTGAGATGAGGGATGAGAATGTAAGATTAAAGGAATATACCGTTGCAGCTGTTTGCATCCAATAACTATATATTCGAAAAATTGTGTACGGTGATTTGTAACCATTACGTCATTCCGGTTTCATATAGGTATGTAATAAATAAACGAAATAATTTGTTGTGACGATTTTTTGGGATATGGAATACATATGATTTTATTAATTTTATAAGAACCAGAAGAATTCTAATATACTTTTAAAACGTAAGAAATGAAATGAGTTTTTTTTCAATTGGTGACAAAATATCTGCTTTTAAAGCTCTAAAATAGTTCAAATTAAATAATTGTAAAGTAAAAAATGTAATTTAATCGATTTATTTGAATTGATCGGCAAATAAAAATTCATAACATCGATCTGTCGGCAAATCTGGATATTTTTTTTGTAGACTAGATACGCAGTAAACTTTACATTTCATATTTTTCAGACTAATGGATTTTTCAAATAGCGTTCATGTCAGCGATGCAGAGCTTAAAACAATATTTTTGCAACGTGTGAATTGGACAATCTATGATATTTAGAGAATTGATATTTTTAAACGTTATGTTGGTTTTAATTCTATTTAGGGAGTAAGCCTATTTCGAAGATAATGTCTTAATTTATTATGTTTTTATTATTATTGTCTTACTTAATTCCTGTTTATCCCTACTAATATAATAAATGTTTGTTTGTTACGCTTTCATGCGAAAACTACTCAACCGATCATCATGAAACTTTGCACAGATATTCTTGGAGGTATTAGAAGTAACATAGGATACTTTTTATGAAAAAAAGATAGTATATAAAAAGCGAAGTATGTATGCTCCCTCTATAGTTCCCTGTATAGTTTAAAATCACAACATCGATAAATATTCAAGCTTTAACACAGAATGCAAGCATACATTACATATTTCACCTTGATATAAAAAATCTATGCAGACTAGTTCGTCAATAACGATTACTTTTTGTTTAATTTGATCTGCAAAAACTCATCTAGTTTTTCTTCTACTTCATACTTTGTTTATATAGTATCCAACTGTGCCACTCTTTCAATAAAAATAAGGCTTTTTGTTATTACAATTTCAAAACTTGATCGAGAAAATGATATTTCTCGTAAAATGTTTTTCCTCATTTTTTATATTCAGTCATTTCCCTCTGCCTGTCCGTCCGTTACAGCTGTTACTGTTACACTTACTCTTATTTCTTAAGGGAAAGTATTTTGATGTCTTAATGATCAATAATGTTTCATTCTGTGTTTCTTTTTATTAAAAATTATTTGTGTTTTTTACGTTTTTAAAACCTAACCTAAAAGCGTTCTATCCTCCCCCTCAATGACAAGTGACAAGTATTATCGTTTGTCATCCGATAAAAATAAATTTAATAAACACCAGAATGCAATATAATAAAATTTCATCGAATAAAATTGTCAAGTCAGTTGAAATAAAACATGACAATGAATATTAACGTGTCAAACTAGAACCGTATCCTATTCCATTCAATGCCGGATGATATTATTCTGTATAAAAATGTTACTTTTAACATCAGAAGCGTGGAGTGGCACCAGAGGCGACACTTTATTGGCTCCCTCTGGAAACTCCTTTATAACATTTGTGGCTTTTAAAATAAAAAAAAATAAAACAAAATTTGCATGATTATGCGTAATCATATCAGAAATTATGTGAATGCAAAACCACGTGGCCGACATTGCTTGAAAGACTTAAACTTTTGTGGAAAATGATTGAATGGAAGATTACAATATATAATACACCAATAAATAAATAAAAATAATTAGTTTTAGTTAAGTTAGTATTTAGGTAGGTTAGGTAGTAAGTAGTTAGGTAGTTCGGAAATACCAACATGATGTTATTATTCGATTACAATGTGTTTTCACAAAAGTTACGAACGGCCTGACTTCAATTTGCAACTAATTACATTGAACAACAAGAGTAATGCACTCTGTTTGTAGCCACTAATGACGTTTAGTGCACTTCGTACAACCATAAAATAAACACTGCACGATACAGCATCAATATAGACGAGCATATCTAAACGCTCCCCATCATGAATATCATTAATGAATGTATACAGTGAAGCAAAATAATTGAAGTGATTATTTAATAATATGATATAATAATACAATATTAATTATTAATAATAGGTTTTTGATTATTTAGAGAAACGGAAATAGAGTATTGGTTAATGACCGCGAAACGTGCACAACATTGTCGTGGGTTCGAATTCACTCATTAAATTTCGATTTAAAATAAAGCAGTAAAAATAGATAATAGAAAAAGTAACTCCGGAAATTGTCTAAGCACATTGTTCTTTGTTTTGTCTTAAAGTAGAAGATAGTAGTGGTGCATAAGAATATGTTGTATATTTATAATTGTTGTTTAATGTAATTAACATACTTTCAACGTATAAAAGTATGACGAGTACGCGTTACCTAGACGGTACATACTTCACTGAGGCAATATAAAGTTAAAAGATCTACCCCGCAGGTTCTGGCTCTTATTTCAAGTCGAGGTAACATTTTTGTGACGTTTTTGAGTAATACTAATAAACTTGAAATTTCTTAATATTTCAGTTTGTTTAATAAAAGTTTGCACATTTTATTATAATAGTACCTACTATAAGAATTAATTTCCCCCATTATGCCATTGCGCCGAGGCCAACATATTCCCGCAAAGTTTTGAAGTTCTTAAAGTAAACTACATTTGCATTTTTTACACTGACATATACATTTCAATTGTTTAAGTATACACGATAGTATTAGTAGACAGGCTATCTAAATTACTACTTTGCATTTAAATCTAAAACGCCTCGGACAATTAAAATTGAAAATTTGACCAACATGAATGTACCAGTTTTAAAAATAATGAGAATAATTGCCAACAAGGAAAATAATTAGAATACTTTATTAGTTATTACATTTCTTGGTGCACTGTAGCGTAATCTGGGTTATTAATGAACATGCATACATACACGAACCACACAATGGAATCGGAAATCGGAAGTAAATCATCAGGTACACTTTTTAAACAAAAACGCTCACACATCGCGTATACTTAATATGAACGGCTAAGTTTAAAATTAAGGAACGTACAAGGAATACATGGTATGAACCAAATTTTCAAATAAAGGTCTTCCTCATTGGTGATATAAGGTCAACATCGGTTTATTTCGGTATAATAATCATTGTACGACCTAGTATTTTTCTTTTTAATCTCGGTAGATATCGTTTGTTCATCTCGTAAGACGATAATCATGGAACCACCTAATCCTATGAGTAATCGCTACGTCTAACCATTTCATTAAGATAGAACGGCTTAAGGCTTACTAAGGTAGCTTTGAATTAAAGCTATTGTCGGGATTTAAGGGACTATTGTTTTTAAAATTATATTACATTGTTACTACTTATTTAAACTTTATTACTAAACCGATGTAATGATTTTAGTTCCATCATCTTCCCGCGCTTTTCCAGCGTTATCTGGGATCGACACAATATGACTGTAGTCCATACTGTATAAGTTTTTGTTATATAAGTTTTACGATGGGTCACCTCTGACGCTGACCCTCCTCGGGAATCGCATATTCTATTGTTTGAAATGCCAATATTAAGTTTTTCTTCAGTTCAGTTCAAAACTTATTTAGTTACGCTACACGATATTAGTAGCAAACTCTTTATTTTTATTAATTTATTGATTATTTATTTATTATTGAACTATTGTTGAAGTGAATACTCAAATCAGATGGTGTGTGTGTGTGTTTTTTTAATAGAAGTACAACTGGATGGACGAAATTTCGAGAAGTCGTTCTTAACACCAGACTCACCTTAAAATAAAGAATTTGTCCTTCGATTTCGAAATTATTATATTTTATAATACTTATAATAATTTATCTGTGGATATAAATTTCAACATACTCGTTCTTTGTAAAGACTAAAAACTTGTCTAACTCAGGGAAGCTAGCCACATTGTTTCTCGGTCAGGAGATCGCTTTGTAAGCTCGCCGAGCGTATACCTCGGCTTAGATAGGAAGTGATGCGGTTTTTTTCTTCCCCCTTTCTACCCCACTTTTCTTGCGTAACTTTCCTCTGATTTAGAAGCTAAGGGAACTAGGGTAGGGCTAGGCTATTGACTTTCATTTTTCTGTGTAGCTCAGTGGAATTACGTTTAATTTTGAGTAAATAATAAAAATACAACTTCTTATAATAACGCAAAATATTTTCATTACTTTTTATTTACAAGTCAAAAAAAAATTGGATATTATTTCTTATATTTCCTCAGCAGACGCTGTCTCTAGCATATTGTAAAATGTTACCAGTTTACGTGGGCGTTTCCAGCAATCAAGGAAATAAACCAATTCCCTTTTACATCCGTGAAAACTCTATACAGCTTCCCTAAAATAGGGCTGCGAAAATATTTGTAATGCAATTCAAACTTTTGAATTTCTATTTTGTAACATCACCTTTGCCAAAATCAGAAACATAAAACAATCTTTAGGCAATTATTTAGCAATCAGGTAATTTTATTTAGTTTTAGTTATTTCAAACGCACTAAATCTCAAACTATTCTGTCGAAGAGATGAAGTCATAAGTTGCGTAATTAATTTAAAAAGAAGTGGAATCTCTATGCCACATGACTCTCCAAGTCTTGCATTTTTTTACAGTGAGGTAGTCCATAATTCAGCCAAGTCGAGCACGGCGACACCATCCTTTTCTCGAAGCGACTCAGTACATTTTTGAACCCCGTGTAACTTCGTTGTGGAAAAAGCAAGAAGTTTGAAATTTTAGGGATTATTTCTTTCAAGACCGTTCAGTGAAGCGAACATTAGAGCTTCTTTAGACTCCCAATTGAAGTACATTTTTGGATGCTCATTCGTGTCCCTATAACTTAAGGTAAACTCCGGCGCAATATTGTTGTTGTTTAGTTAATTTTTGCCGTACCCGATGTACGAGCCTTTTATCTTTACATATATATAAATCACTATTCTGTTGTATTGCTTGTTGTTTTATTTCTTCAGGTCTTCATTCAATAACTTGTAGAATCAAAGTTATCAAACCAATAACTCGCCGTGAGTTCATTTTCTGCAGTGGGTCCGTGCACGTCGTTCATATTACGCGCCGTCTTGCCTTAGTCATAACATGAAAGTCGAAAATAACGCAATATCGATTTTTTTAGTCACAGTAACAGCGCCATCGAAGCGAGTTCAAACGGCAGGAAAAACAGATTAGCGATTGATTTTCCAATAGACATATATATTATCTATAGAAATAAAAATTTACGTTTTTATGTTTTTTTTGTATGTCTTCTATGAGAGTTCCTTGACCATTGATCAGATTGTGATACAATTTTAGTATGGTTTTTAGGTCACCTATAAAGGTGTGTGGTCCAAAACCTTATATAAATAAAAATATGGTTTTAATTAAACTTTTTGCATAATGCTTTGATATCGTTTTGACATATTTGACTTAAATTAAATAATAAGGTATTGTTGGTATGCATCAAAACTGAATAACAGGAAAAATATTTAAATTATGCATACACACATATCCAAATATCCTTCTTGTGCTTGTTGTAATGACGCGGTAATATATATTTTGCAGTCATTTGTTACTTACCTATACGTAAGCGTTAAAGATTCTTGGCGTTATAAATTAATAGTCACAGTGCACTTTTTATATAATACTTAACTTAAATATAATAACTTAAATAATAAAAAATATACTGGTCAAACGTTATCGGCATTCTTGGTGAGTAGTTAATCAAATAACAAAATATTTTTCTTAAGTATTTCAATTAGATTTGTAGTTTTTTTAAACATTGACCAGATTGACAAAGGTCTGGAGTTGATTACGAAACGCACACTGTCAACCTATACATAATTATTCTATTGTTTTTCCTGTTTAAACACAGTTGCAGGGCATGTCTTCATTGGCAGAACTCCAAATTGCAAACTTCGAAACTATAACAACGCGTAACAATATTTTTCCTCGATATTATTTGATTCGTCCTATATAGCATAGACTACGGTCACAGTTTACGTAATCATATGTGATTGTTAAACTGTGCTACGGCCATACTGTGTCACACATACGCGGGACAAGAGCAGGGAGATATAATTTCGTTTAAGTAAAATTTCAGGGCGGGTGAAACCTCGGGGCACAGCTAGTAGTTTTATATGTTATATAGAGGAAAGGATGGCGTGATTCGGAACGTGGTAAAAGAATCCATCATTTATTTAATTTCCGGTTACATTCGTTCGGTAACATACCTCCGTTACTAGCATTTTTATATTTAGTTGGTAGGCCAAACCATAAATAAATCGTTTATTTACACTATATAGGTATTTATACCGGATAATTATTTTGGTTTGCTTAAAATTCCGAATACGTACGAGTTTTTATTCTTTATTATTTTCACTTGTGTGTTCGAAATACCTTCTTTCATTGTGTACCTATTCATTAATCCATGCATCTATTCGGTATTAGTAAGGAGAGGTGCAAATAGACTCTTAACTTTAGACTTTTGATGATAAATGCTTAAAACAATGTGCACTACTGTATCTATCACATCAGTTTAGGTAGGATTTCATTTCAATTATAAGCACTAACCGTTTTTCATGAAACATGTAGTTTAAGTCTATATCGTGTGAAGAATTTTTTGCTTACTTTTTTATTCTTTACCTATATATATATATATATATATATATATATATATATATATATATATATATATATATACTGATTGATAAAATAAACATCTATTATAATTAAGAGATTCTTTGGTGATTAAATGATGTTGAATTGTAATTATTCTTCGCCAACTCGGTTTATTAATTAATTTTGTATTTTGTTACAGTAATTAATAAAGTCTATTTCAACCTTATTCTTGGGTAAAATTATTAATTACTTGGTATCATTTATTTCGACAGCCCATTCTAAAACTTCGTTATTTCCTTCATTTTCTTAATTTATTTTGATAAAGTGAAAACGTGGATTTAAAACGTGAGTCGCATCACATAGCTACAAAAAGTATGACGAAATGAATCTGGTAAAATGATGTTTACTAAAAGCATGAATGGATGCAGAGATGTGAAAGAATACAGAAAACCGTGTTAGGATTATGTAATTTTTCACTTCATTGTATTCGCACAGCTGTGCGTTTAAAACAATTCTTCTTACCTATATTCTCCGGTGGTTATTAAGGGCAGACGGCACAATTGAAGACGTTTCAAGATATTCTCATTATATAGAAATGCTCTGAACAGTATTTCTTGAACTATTAAAATAAAAGATGAAAGCCAAGATCAGATATTAAATTCACCTTAAATAAAATATTAAAAAATGAACTGTAAGACGGAGTAGTGAGATCTGTCTTATTAGATATCTTCAATGGATGCCAGACAGATAAAATTAAAATCTAGAAAGCTTAGACTTAAGGAGTCTTCAACTGTATTAACGGTATCCTTAATGAAATTTATGCCTTTGTTTAAATCATACAAAGGTAACTCTGATTAGTTTCCGGAATCCAAAGCAGTTTTGTATTATCCACTTGCAGGGGTTTCTAAAAGGTTTTCGCTTTATTCCAATTTGCCTGTTGCAATTTCAATTGAATTGCAAATGCAGTCTAAGTAAAACGGATTGCTATTTTAAAATTTATTAAGAAATACTAAGCTTTATTCTCTTTAAATTAAACGTAAGAGATTTAAAATTATAAGTTCATTTTGCATGATCCCGACACTTTATCTCTCTTTGTACCTATTTAAGCCCTTAGTTCTCAAATGTGATAGGAGAACTCTATGGAAATACACCAACCACAGATACAAAAGATTTCACATCTGGAAATTGTTCTTATTTCATGTAGTCATACTTAGATACTGACTTAACTTCCTCACGTATCAGAGGTTTTTTGGTCGTGATTATAGATTGTTCGACCTTCGTGCGTTTCAAGGGTAACATATAATATTTTTAGTAGAATTAAAGTAAATAAAACAAACGTATGAGATTTAAAGGACAAATAGAATTATTAGACTTTTAATGTTATTAAGTTTAAGCTACTTAACGCTTTTTTCGGTTTTGTTCCGGTGACACAATTTTACGAAGACTTGCGTATTTACGAAATGAACGGGAACAGAATATTTTTTCAGTTCCTTTGACAGCTCTAGTCGCCCTCATTTCAAATACTGTTGACATGTTTTCCTCCGAAAAACATGGTGACTTGGAGAATGATACGAGTTCTTGTAATGTGACTAAACAAGTTTTTCGAAAGCTATGAAAAACAAATACGATAAAAATCGTGGAAATATGTATTTGACTGATGAGTTTCCTAATGCTATGGCAGACAAAGATAAACAATTGTTTATGTTAGTTACATATAATTGGTTAGTTAGAACTGGCATCTTATCTATGCATCTTTACTATTGTTAATTTGTTTCTAAGTCAATATTCCATTAAAAGGCTTCTTCGTGGTCGAAAAGGTAGAACGGGCGAGCAGTTCACCTGAAGAGCACTTGTAAACGTCCGTGTTTTGCCGGCTTTGCGGTGGTGTGTCGTTTAAAAAGAATGTGTGTACATGCACCGGACACCGGTCCGTCTACGAATTTCCGCCGGATGCACCGCCGTCTAGTCAAGCGACGACTATTGCCTAATTAGCGCAAACATCAGTCGAATAGCAGATGTGTGCCTTTAAACAGGAAATACCTAAAATAGGCCAAGGAAAGGGATAGAATAATATATGGGAGTCTAAGTGATTTTTTAAGAAGTTGTAAACGACACATATTTTCATAAGAAATATACACAAGAATTTCTTTGAAGACAATTCCGACGTTACTATTTTGTAATTAACCATTTTCATCTAATAATGTAATAATAAGTAAAAACAGAAAACTGGTGGGAAAGCGCGACAATAGTTCAAAATAGAGAAACAATCAAAAACATTTATAACCTTATATCTAAAAAATTAAATTGAATATATATATATAATATATATATATATAATATATATATATATATATATATATATATATATATATATATATGACCCCAGTTGTGTGTTGTGCTTTAACAAATAAATGGAAATAAATAGATAAAAGTTCCACGTAACTGTTCCGAATTCAAATAAGCATGTTGCATGTCGAGCATGTCGCCCTTCAAAATCTATAAGAAGTTTGCACTTCAAAAGTGCTTCACATACGCTAACCCAAAAAAAAAACAATAAGTGTGGAAATGAAAAGCTAAGAACTAGTTCATATGTGCATGTTCAAGCCAATAACTACTAATGTTTTTAGCTTTGTGGATTATTTTACTTTAACTAGAAACTCGCCTGAACATATGTAAATTATCTATTCCAAAGTATGATTTAAATTAACGAGCTTAAATTTAATATTTTAAAGTTAAGCATCGTTGATGTTTTCCTATTTAGCTTAAACGAGCAACGTTTTATACGTTATACTTGTTTTAAACTTGCATACTTTGATATTTATTATCCGTAATAGTAGCCCGCGAACACCAGACATACGTCACACAACGAAGTTTCAACAGTTTCTTTGCACAATTATAAAACTATTATTAAATTTCGATTAAAAGATTTCGAGCCGGGCTTTAAGTAACGGCACATAAAATACCCAGAAACAAAGCAAGCAGTATATATTTATGTATAACCTGATTATAGGGGATACTTTTCGGATACAAACACAACAGAAAACATGTTGAGGTAACGACGTTAGATTTTTGGTGTCTGCGATAATTAAAAAATAACAGTCACTGGGTATACAGTAAACTTTCAAGGCCTTAAGGCCTCCTACTCCCTAGGATCGTCACAGACATCGGCCTACTTACGATCTCCTCATCTTGTAGACTGGTTGATCTGATTATTGGTCCAACATGTCATCATTCTAGAATCTATATAGCCCCATCAGCCCTACTTTCTGAGAGGCTACAATCTTATTTATTCCTGAAAACAGAGTAATCTAATAGTTTCAACTGAAGATAAAAACGGTCTCAGAATACAAAACACTGTCGTCTGTCTTTGAAAATGATATACGTAACATTAATACGTATTGGTTTATTTTTAATTTAATTTAAAAAAAAAAATTGCAGTAACTTTTCTATTCTTATTTGTCGCTGCGTAGAAATGATTAATAATGTAATCCATTCAAACAGAATCCGTACATCTCTGGCCTTGAACTTGTAATACCTCTATCGTCAAAGTATTTAGTTGGGTTATAAACCATTTAGGAATTCTGAACAACGATTCCACCGGACACGGGTCACATTATTACCTTCTACGATAATAAATCAATTGTTATTATTATATTAGCCTTCGTGTAACAAGTAATGTGATCACAGTGAATGGTTTGGTGATCTAGAACACATTTTACACTTGAACTATGTAACGATTGGTATAATTGATTGGATTACTTCGTTTTCTATTCTTCTTATTTTCATGGACTTGACACATTTTATGTGATTTTTGACAAAGTTATTTTATTTTTAACTACAATGTTCTAATTTCTCTTGAGTCAGTGATAGAGCACTAGATACCAGTTTAGTTCTGAATTCTCTTATTATTTTCAGATATAAATTAAAATAAATTCTCACATCTTTAATTTTCATAACTGTAGACAATAGATAGAAAGCTATCCATACGGCGTCCATCCAGACGAAGAGCGAAATCAAGGTCGCATCACATTTTGTTACATGTTATAGTAATGTATCAACATTTTTCGGTCTTTCAATCGACTTTTGGTATCGGTGGTACTTTTGTTATCTCTTAGGAATTCCGCAGATAGCATACAAATGTGGAAAGTTCTGTCTTAAGAATCGTCAAATATGTCTTTTACTTTACAAACACGACAACGGGTACAAATTAAATTTTGTCATTGCCTAATGAACAAAATGTATTCATAATAAAAAAACACAAAAACATAGATATATGAAATAAAAGTCTTTTGACGTCATAATTTTATTTAAAATATTGAGGGTCATATCTGACTGTCGGATCTGGGCTACAATAAATTGTCTCTTTTATATAGCCCTGTTTTAAATATCTGGTTTGTATACAACGTTTACAATTTATATTTGTATTCTCAGACCTAATCGTATAAGTGTCCTGTCAGAGACAATCTAACACAATCTTTTTATTTTTATCGGCTTTGCGCCGAGGTCTCGCTGATTTATAATATAATGTGACAAATTATATCAAGAAGGTATTTCTCGGTGAAATTTCGTTTGTTGTCATAAATATATTTATAAAAAAGTATTATTTTATTATATAATTTCTCTTATCGAATAAGATATAGGTATATTAAATAATGCGGTGTCATCAAACTGTTTATTATTTTGAATAGTTGTGTAGCTAATATTAATTTAGATAATTACGTAGAGATTGTGAACACTAGTGTCTACATGATTCTCATCTTAAATGCTCGCCCCTTTAAGCGATGTAGTTAATTATTTTTGTTATTCAGCGAAGGTAGTACGGGCGTAAGTTAAGACGTGTTACTTATTAAACATAGTACCAAGTAAATTAGTTCAATCTTCATAAACTTATATTACATGTTGACAAAAACAAAATGTTGACAGTCACATTTCGAATGAGATAATCTATACTGATAAATAAAATTGAAGTGTCTGTATGTAATATCAAAATAACATTTCCGTACTCAATACACATGATGTACATACGGTACTTATAACGAAAATACAATTTTTAAAAATTTTGTCTGTCTGTCTGTTTATTCCGGGTAATCTCCGAAACGACTGGATCGATTCGGATAGGATTTTTACTGGAAGATAGCTAATATTGTCGAGATTCAAACAGGCTAATTTAATTTCAGCAAAATATTTAGTGTTACCAAATAAAATCTTGTTTTTCTAATATCAGAATAAATGTATTTGTGCAGAATAGTAGTAGAATAGCGAGTGTTAATTCGAAAATAATATTGCATATTATTTATCACGTTTATTTCACGCTTTGTTACTGAGATTTTTGAGTACTACACAGTAAAGTTAAAGTACCTGAAACGTCGGGAACAAAACCAAAACAGTTTAGTCTCAATTTAACCATTTTGTTTTTGTTTTCGTACCATCTGCGGGAAATTGTCACTCGAATAAATGTTAAGATAAAAAAGTTTTGCTTATCTTAAATCAGGCTTAGATCGATCGTCTTTAATTTGTAAATTATTAATTATTTTTACGATATGTATTTATAGGGAATGTTTAATTTACAATACTATATTCTCAATTAATAGTAAGTATAGTTTCAAAACTGCTGTAAGCACAATTGTGGTAATCTAGCTCAAATTTCGTCATTGATCAGGTTGTTACCAAAAGGCACGTTCCACAAGGTATATTAACAACGTCTCATCAAGGCCGCGTTTCGATTCGAGCGATACAGAGGAATTTCCTGCTAGTTAGACACAAACATTCGAAGGAATTATTTTATACTATAGATATATTACATTCATACAAAATTCTAGGTGAAAAGTGACCAAAATTCATATAAGTCAAATGTTGTAAAAAGGATAATGATGGATGATAACAGTTAGTGTTTGTCACTTAATCGTAAATGTAAGCAAATGACGTAGGCTATAGAAAAAGCGTCAAGATTAGGACGCTTTTCGTGTCTTCACTTTTTAACCACTAATGGCATATTTATTGTATTATAATATCACTACACCTCTTTATATATTTCAAAATTATTCACGTCTTTTTAAATAAGTCAAAGCAAAATAAAAAGGGGTCCTCGAAACACCCTACCAAAGTTTCATCACAATCACATTTGTGGATTTAGAATGTACAGGATACAAGCAATTAAATAAACATACAAAACATTGGTTTTTGTTTTTATATGTGATGTACTACTTAAAGCAGTTAATAAGGAACATTAGCAGTGCAATAGTTCTTCGTTTGCATACACCAATAACTAGATATGACTACGATCTACGTGACAGATCCAGTTATATCAGCGAGATAAGTCCCAATGTTCCATGCAGTACAGATCCGTTCGATTCATTTATATTGGTACATTGAACAAACTCTGATGAAGGGAACAAATTTGGTGGAAAGGCTAATCAATCAAAGCCCTTGACATGCTTTGTTCAAATAACAAAGGTTCGAATAAACCTATATAAGCATATTAATTATGTCGACAAGCGCGTGGCACGGTCCACATAGAACTTTTCACAGCTTCTACGTTTGTTTTAAAAGTTAAAATGTTCGAACAATAAATCGCTCGCTGAAATGGATTGTAAGTTATGAATTGGCTTTTATCATGAATAATGGATGGCTGAAGGGTCAATTAAATTTGTGGCCC
Source organism: Papilio elwesi (assembly GCA_029849275.1). NCBI lineage: Eukaryota > Metazoa > Arthropoda > Insecta > Lepidoptera > Papilionidae > Papilio > Papilio elwesi. The sequence continues at coordinate 5,259,119 of CM056717.1, forward strand.
ATATATCGATATAGTCCCCGTACCTCAGTCAACGAAAGCCCAGGTAATTGTACTTAGCTCCTGCATCAGCTAGTGGACGATAATGTAAACGTATATCGTAAACATCAAAGTAACGTTTTATTTAACATTTAATATTCCAAAAATACAAATCTAGAAGACTATAAAAATGTCTTCTCGTTCAGAGATTGCTGAGATGCTAATGTTTTCGTTCTGTTTACTAAAATGTTGGATACAGATGTTTTGTACACTGCATAATAATTTAATTGAATATGTATGAATGTGGATGTAGGGAATAAAATCAGTTGCTGAGTAAAAAATATGGGATCGCATGCACAAGAATAGAACGCCTGAAACATATTGTCGTTTTTTATATTCTGCTAAAAGAAAAATAAATACCTCTCGAGCAATCTCATAGTCTCATCGGTTCTTAACGTCCACTTTTTAAACACTCGTATATTCCGACATGCATTTCGAAAACAGATAATCTAAGAAAAATGATAATACTGTCCTTATTTTATTTAGGACTAGCTGTTGTGAGCGGCTTGGCACGCACGTTACTTGATTCCGAGTATGATAACTTGGAATATTAATATAAATTTCAAAAAGTTGTTATTGGTTCCCATGGTATTGCACCTTTGTCATGAAAATAAAAATATGTCAAACAAATGTTACTGTCGTGTCATGCTTTACCATGGCAGCCTATATGAGGTTTTATTTTACAATTCCTCGTAAAAGGTTTTTTTTAGGAATTAAAGGTACCTTATGTCATTTTCTGTATCCCTCCATGCAAAATGATAATTGGTTGAGTCGTTAAAGAGTTAAAGCGTAACAAACAGACAAGCTTAATTCACATTTATAGTATTAATTTTGTTATAGTCACCTTTTTCATTACTTTATTATCCTTTTTGTTATTAACATAACATATACATAAAACATAACAAACAGAGAGCGAATATAAATTTTCATTTGATGTTAATTTTGCTTCAAGCATAATAATGAGACATACCAAGAATTGCGTAATCGCTTGTCACTTGGATACTAAGATATTACGTCTCATCAGACCCGAAATGTTAGTCTTTGAAGTCACAGCAACAACATGATAATGTCCCAAATTCTCACGAAACCATTATAGTCAGAAATATTGTAAAATTTACTCAAACCCGACGATGGCAACTACATGCTATTTCGTAGCAAATAGCTTTTTTTTTCTTTTTTGACAATGTTTTTTTTATATTTGCCAGTAAAATTTTAGTGATGCGTAACATCCGTCACCTTAAGCCAACCTGCGCTGTTAGTGCCAAAAAGTCGTGTAAACGCAAAGAAATAAAATTTTACGATGCTCGCAGTCAATCCCCGACGGTTACGAAAAATGAAATTTCACAGACTAGTTAAATATATTTTATCATTTGACTTTTTGTCTATCAATTTTATCAGATTATGAACTATGTAAGATTAAATAAGAGAAAGCAAACTTATGTACATGTATAGGGTTGAAGCTAAACAGACCACGTTTATAATTTTTCAAAAATACAACCCCCATTTTAATACATTAATTTTAATTAATTGTAAATGTAATTAATTTAATTTTAATTACATTTAATTGTTGCCTTTGGGTAGCGGTTTCTTAATATAAAGTAACGCTGCCATAGACATAAATGAAAAAATGGGTAATCATTAGTAGTAGCGCTGCCAACCTTTAATGGACAGAGGAGATAGGAAGGAATATACTTCCTGTATGTCAATTATCCCCTCCCCGTCCCAAAGTATTAGGAAAGGTCGAGAAAAGGAAAAGGACTGAAATTGAGCAAAGTGCACCATACTCATCAGACGAAACGTAGAAATATACTTAACGCCTATCTTGTGGTGTGGCGGCCGGCACGCACATGCATGAATAGTGCAACAAATGTTGCTGAGGGCTATTTTTTCATTTATGACTAAAATCGTGCGATGTACCAACTAAATATATCCTATCCTTTTGGCAACAAAGTCGTCGAAGGATAACAAACAAGAATAAAAAAGCGCAGTTCCCATTTCTGTCACTGTATCATAGTAGCGTTGAAGTGAAAGCTATAATAAGTTTGGGCATGACATTGATAGATTGCGTGTTGCCAGTTGTCACTTAGGTTACGACGATAAAGAAATAAATACTCTCTGGGAAAATACATAAAAAAACAGACGTCATTTATAATTTTCTTCTTGATATAAAATATAATTTATAACGTGGTTAGATATTAAACGTGATGACCAAGATCAAGAGTATAATATACATAATGTTATCTAATCATTGGCACCCATACACCAGAGAAGCTAGTAGAAATAGATGCGTGAAGAGCCTTTAAGGCAAAAAGACAAATAATAGTTGTGCTAGGCAGGGAGTTTCAGAAAACCTCTAATGGAATATCAACTATGAAGTTGAGTGGAAGTGAAACTCATCTGTAGATATTTCAAACTGTTCTAAGTAACATTGCCTATGGTATATTTGGTAGAAAGCATCGACCATTGCAAGCACAAGTACACTAATAAGTTTGCAAGTGGCATCCTGTATAAACTTCGGGCTAAGTCATAGCTTTTATGTTAATTATCTAGTATTATAATGCAAATCTAAAAGCTGGCGTACCTTTAGCAAGTTAAAGGCCATTTTTCGCCTCGCAAACTATCTGCATTATATAAGTTCAAACTCTTCGTTACACTTTAAAAAAAATTGAGATATTCGACCTTTGTACATTGTTATTACTTATATAATCAAGTTCTCATAATATTTACTAGTTGAAATCAATTTTAATTTCGCAAGCCCTTCACAAGTTGGCGAAGCGAAAAACTGTCAATAATTTTACTTGAATATTGTACGATTACGACATAAAGCGTAGTTGAGTCGACTTAACGCAGAAACTTTCAAAGACGTCTGAATGGAAATAAAAAAAAAGTTTCCAACGCTCTGAAGAGCAAAGCTATAAAGTTTTCTTCGGATACTTTGTAAGTTACAAATGCGTTGCATGTTATATAATAATAAAAATAATATTGTTCGCCATTATCATTTATACACTCTTTATTATGCACATCGTGAAATCTATTATATGTATATAAAAAGCGATGTGTGTATGTACGAATTTCATATGGAATATTCCTATTGGTACACCGGTTATTCATTCGAAATGCCGACCCGGGCGAAGCCGGGCGGGTCACTAGTTTATAAATGAATAAATATGTGATAGAAATAGTAAATTATATTAAACTAAACTTATATAAAAACCACCGGTACACAATGTTAATATAAATTGATTCCAACAAGTAAGTCACGAAAAGGCGATAAAATAGAGTAAATCTAAAATATATATTACTTTTGTACACTCACTGCTGACATGTGTACAATGCAGGTTAATAAGTACTATGTATGTAATAAATATAGGAAGCAATTTTTTTAATCATTATTTTTTTGGTAGAAATTTTTAAATATTATTTATTCGAGTTTCTAACTAATACCTGTCAGACAAAAAAATATGTTGCGGTTCTGTTTCCATATGCCTCATATATAATACTGTATACCAGCTACCCCGGTTTCAACTTCTCACTTAGCGTACTTTTCTTTCTGCTCGCCTCTTCGAGGACTCTTCCGTGATGGTAAAAATTCCTACTGAAAAATTGGGCACCCAAGTGTTTTTCTAATACAATTTGTTGTTTCTGAGGTTATCACATTCAAACAATTATATTCGTATACATTAGTTATGATTTTGGTAATGTTATAAAGCCATTGCCTACCCGCAATCTTCAGTTAAGTGGAGATGTGATCAATAGTTGTATTATATATTGCTGAAGTCTAAAAATATCCCACTGTTTTATGATATAATTCCTTTTAGAATTTCATTTACATAAAAGATCAACAACATACCTATAAATTCATACCATGATTTTAATATTTTACGTTAACGGACATGCCTAGTTACCAGGACATCAGAAAATAGACAGGGATGTATGAATTTAAGTAAATTCAATTACTTATTGATTTAAATTTTTAAATTAATACAACATGTTAATGTTTACACGTGTTTTGTACTCGTAGAAGTGAGTGACTGAGGACTAATTTATGCTATACAGTTTTGCTTTGGAATTCACCCGTATAGTGTTATTTGCAGCTTCATATGCATTTAATCTAACTGAAAGAACATTTCAATATGAGCAAAGATACTAGGAAAAAGTAAACAAAAACCATTCGAGGCGACCGAATTACGATTACACGTATCGTTCATTTAAAATCGCCTCAGGTAGGGTTTTCGGCACCAGTTTTTCTCTAGAGTGTGCTTAGGATTTTATTGCAATGAAAGTAACGAAATGCCCTAAAGGATAGAACCGATAGAATTCCAAAACAGTATTGGTATAAAATGGTGTTCACTTTTTATTGGTGCTTGCGTCTAATTTAATTAAAAGTTGGGTTTTTATATTGCTTTCCTATCAGTCGTTCCTAAATCGATAGACCTGGATAGGCCAGGCATACTTACCAGCCAGGTAATAATTTTGAAGATATGTTTTAACCATTTACATAAAAAAATTAATAAATATTTAATTTAAGTTATTTAATTTATTTATTATTGTTACTGCGCGTTTTAAGATATATTTTTTTAAACCGCTAGAGTTAGGATAATATACTGCTTTAGCTAATGATACCCTTCATTGGTCCATTTAACATTATGTGCTGAGGTATTAAAATATATTAGAAAAATATGCATGCGGGCAATATGCAACTTGCAATAGAGTTTACTTTTATAATTACGACAATTATAATTTTCTAGTTTATGAATAATAGGTTTAACACTAGATAAAAGCAACGTTACTTAAACATAAATAAATCTTGTTTCTAAGCAAAATGTTATTTTTGTAAACAAAGATTTTTACGTTAAAATTCATAAAGTTCTAAATATTTTCAAAAACTTCGAATGTAGTGTTTTAAGACATAATGCTTTCCTCGTATTCTTTTGGCTTAGGATTTTGGAGCCCATTATGAAAAGAAGTGGTTCCAGAAGAAGTAATTCTTCGGATCGAACATGGAATGGAACAAGCAACAGAGAGCGATCAATGTTAGCTAACATTTTGGAATCTGCTTACACAATAAAGCAATAAATTTTCTTCGCAAAGAATTGTTCCACTGTTCACGTTACGAATTTAAAAATACGTAGCAGTCGGAGGTTAGCCAATGCGCTGAAATAAATAGAAAACAACTCTGCCATAAAGGAATGTTACGAAATGGCTAACTGCATTTCAACTTCCAAGTTTAAAACTTTTTATTTTTACCAAATTTATAACACCCTTGTCATTATTTAGCTTGCAAAGAAAGTTAATATAATTTTGATAATTAAATATCTACTAAACTCTCGAGGTATTTATATAATAAAGTTAAATTATATTTCATTTTTGTTTTAAGGTAATATAATATCATTATGTAAAAATTATAAGACATGGTAGAGTTAGGAATACATTTTGTAATTCTGCATAATTATTTCTTTGAAAATTCTATATTTAACTTCTCAAGGAGTCAACACACTTTGTGGTTTTTACGGCCTATTTCGACGAGATTTGTTTTCAGTATAATGTTCACAGAAGACTTTTATAATCTATAAACGAATTAAGTTAAGTGGTTTATTGCACAGACGCTGAAGCAAATATCCGTGAGTTTATTGTTCGTCCAATAACATAAAGTGTACTGTCAACTTTTATGTCTACGAGCACCGAATATATCTTGATAATCCCTACTAATATTATAAATGTGAATGTAAGTTTGTTTGTTACGCTTTCACGCGAAACTACTCAACCGATCATCATAAAATTTTGTACACATATTCTTGGAGGTATTAGAAGTAACAAAGGATTTCGATGAAATTCTTGTGTTTGGAAGCGATCGGATCAACATAATTAGTGGTACCCGGGCGAAGGTGGGGCGGGTAGTAGTAAAATATATGTACAAGTATGATAATAACTTATATGTATATTTTAACTGGTTGGTAGCATGAGGGGTGCGGGAAGGTTTTGCTTTTAATTGTTAGAGCTTTGTCATACGAATGGGCCAGCTTGACAGGTAAAATACCACGACTCCCCCAGAAGATGGGAGTTTAAGTAGCAGTATTTCTCGTTTGCAATATTCTATTATAATAAAATGATGACTGCATGCGGGACCTGTTCATTAGATGAGACGCGCTATAGATTTTTGTGAGTCTTAAAATAAAATCACTTATTTTTCCTCAATAATATCTAGTATACTAATAATATATAAATAAAGTGACAAAAGATTTACTATACCTTTGGCTTTATTAAAACGGCTTTTAGTACTTGTTCTGTCCACTTTTGTCTGTAAATATTTTAGTCAAACAACGCTTTGATTGCCTGGAAGAATTTCGCGTAAAATCAAAGTCGAGGTTTTCATGAGAGAAAAAAGGCTTTTTGTTGCGGGTAACGAACAGCGTTAAAAAAGGAAATGAGCTTGCTCTTCAAACGAGGTTCAGATGAAAAATGGATCTCATTGGAGCTCTGCAATACTTTTTGTATTACTGTGTGATTGAGCTTTTACAGATTATAGCTGCGAAAAATCGCCCGACGCGTAAATATTAAAGCTTAGCTTAAAGGTGCTATTGTTCATATGAATCAATTTCTATTCTGAAATTTTTCTTAATAATGAAACAGTAAAACAAATTGATTACGTAGATCAATGGTAGAGCCTGCAACAACATCTGTTGCAGGAATGGAAAAAGGGAAAATTGACAAAACCATTATAACACGTAGTGAAATGTAAGAATTGGAGTGTTGGGCGGTTAAAGAATTGGGAACAGGGCAGGTGAATGGTGTATTGTTTTTTTTTTAAAGAAATAGGTTGTAAATGAGCAAGCATTAGACTTAATATTAAGTGATTATCTGTATAAGCTAATGAGTTGCAGATGCGTTGCCTGCCTGGACAGAAAAAATTAGATATTTCCTTTCCATTCCCTTCTCTGTAAAATCTTCTTCCTTCCCATATTTGTCTCAACAGAAAAGGATGGGAAGGAGAAAAGTATCAGGGTTCAACATCCGACAGCTTATTATCAAAAGAAACGCCTATCTACTGTGAGGTTTTTGTATTTTAACGGGTAAACCAGCCCAATCGTTCAATAGATGTCGGTGAGGGCTCTACCACCTTTTCCTAATAGACTCACAATTTGTCACATTGATGTAAAGTACTAGAAATAATTGGATTTCAGACAAACATGTTTAATGTTTTAGCGCGTATGTCACATTTGTTATAATAAAAAATGGACTGACCCTATTTCTAGCTTAGGTCATACGTCCTGCATCGCGTAAATCAAATGTGCATTGTCGTGACTCTCCAATCTCGTAATATATTCCAGAGAAGTACCGACAACATTGATGCAGATTTAGTCCACTTTTCGATGTTGGCACGCGTTCAGATCATTATGCGTATAGAAACTCACTGACACTGAAATATGGAAAATTTCAATGCAACTTATCCTCTCTTTAAATTATAGGCAACTTAACAACAAATATTTCATCAATATTTTATGTAAATTTTATATCTTTTTGATAAACAAAAACTTGATTAAAACCTAAAATAAGAAGCGTGAAATAAGTTACGACTAAAAGTAGTCAATATTAAATAAATATAAATCAATAAATACACGCTCATAACCCAGAGGGGTAGGCAGAGATCATGGATTTCCATTTGGCGCGATCCTGGCACACCTCTCTCACTTCTTCTACATTACGCATACATGCTCGTCGGTTATGGGTGCTCCGGATATCGTACAAGTTCTTCTAGGGCGTCCTCTACTAGAATGCTTTTCCTGCCAAACCCAGCTTTCACTCACACATTCTGACTTCTCACTACTGTACCCATAGATTCATTTTATTTCCCTCGATTACTCGTCGTTAACATGCGTGCCGTTTCTACTAAACAAACACCCCAAATACACAACCTCTTCCACCTGTTCCACTTCTTTACCGACAACATTTGTTTCAATTATAGTCTTACTTTGTTCTCTTTCAAACACCATAACTTTCGTCTAATTTGCATTCATCTTCATGCCTTTACCTTCTAATGAATCATTCACTACATTCAGCATTAGTTGTAAGTCCTCCGCAGATGGCGCAAACACGACCTGGTCATCGGCGTACAAGAGACATTTTACATTTAGCTCATCCATTCATATTTAATCTATATTATTCATTTTTATTTTAAAATTAGCTTTGTTTATAACTTGGTATTGCGATCTCAAATAAATGTTGATTTTCACAAACACTACTTGTTTTAAATTGGAAAAATATTGTGTGAAAAAATCACGAAATGAAATGCAGTAGCGTTCAAAATGTACGAACACACAGAGATAGTCACATTCTCGTCAATACAAATTTTAAATTGAATGACCGAATCACCTTGCCTTAAAATTGTGCATTTTACGTGCTAGGTTTTGTGTCGTTGAATTGTTGAACTGGAGTTGCTAAAATGTCTGCGTCTGCTTGGATATAAATATACGACTACACACAACATGTAAACAAATATACTATTATTTTTGTGTTGTGAAGTAATTATTGTTAATAGTAAAGTATTATTAATAATAATAATAGCAGTTAATTCATAAGTCTCCTTAAGAACCATTGTTTTTAATTTTCAAAACTGCGAGTGATATGCAAAGAAAAATTTTCATTGCATATCACTCGCAGTTGGATAGGATGTTTGTTACTCTTTCATACAAAATGGCTGAACGGATCTGGATGAAATTTGAGACACAGAGATAGATTATATTCTGGAATAACACACACGCTACTTTTTATCCCGGTAAAATGTATGTTTCTCGTGGGATGCAGTTTTTTGAGTTTTTTGTATGCATATCTACGTATGTATATACATATAAGTTGATGAGATGTGTGTATGTATGTTCTCTATAGATTGCGAAACGGCTACGGGCGAAGCCGAGGCGTTCATGTATGTATGATATAAAATTACTACAAGTGCGCTAAATACAATTAACTCAATTTGTTAGCTTATTCAACTTATTTATTCCTTGTACCTTGTTTTGTTGTGAGCAAAGATACATAGGAATTTCGTTACTGTTCAAAATTGAATACATGTAAAATGAAATGAAATGTGACATGTCCGGGACTAAACTTTGAAATCACCTAGAAAGGTCAGCTATTAGCAAACACGGAAGTGTGAAATGCTTTACTAATAGTCTCTCATGCGATAGTTCGACTTGTGACGAGACTCTCGGCTTTAATGGTCATTTAAAATTTCACGAGCTGCAGAAGAGCCTTGGCCTACTAACATGTAACGAAGTCCTGGCATGCAGTTCCGTTTCCTCTTAATTATTTTTTATATTAAATCATCAAAACTGAACAGGGGGGGCTAGGCTTACAGAGGTATTTGCGATTTCGCATGGTTAAAATTGCTATTGCCAAAGTTAAAAGACTGAATAAACTCTCGTATTTTATTATGCTCGAACTATTGATATTACTAATGAGTAATTACTACCATATTCACTTTACTGTTTTTTCTATATAATGGATATTTCACTACCATAGTAATATGGTGTTGGACGATTTTCGAAAAAGAAATAGAAGTATGTATTATAGTATTAAAATAAATTCAACAATATTATTAAATTATATAACCTAATGATACAATCCATACTATTTTACTGAGAACACTTTCTTAATTGTACATATTATGTGAGACATAATAAAGTATAATAATATATGTATATATATACTGCGTCGTGAACTTTGGTAGATAAGTTTTAACTTTCAATTCGGAACTTATATCGATCAGATTAGTGGTTTACTAAAAAGGGCTATATAAGGAGCACCCATAGATGTATGAATGTAGAAGAAGCGAGAGAAGTTTGCCATGATCGTACCAATTGGCAATCCATGATCTCTGCCTATCCCTCTGGGTAACGGGCGTGAATGCATATTTATTTATAATGAGCGCATATTTTTATTTGAAATTTCACATACCGAATTCAGTGTTGAGAAAATTAAATTTTAAATATTATATGTAATCAAAGTTTAATTTTAAAATTGCTAGAGTTTATTACTTCACAATTTACACTGTGAAAACAAACTATTTTTGCCCTTTATGCTAAAAGTACAAATCTTAGCTCTCAACATTGAGGTCATATCCGTATTGAGGTCATTCCGTATGTAGCGAATACAAATCTAAGCTTTCGATTTGGCATCAAGATAAACACAATATGTACAGATTAAAAAACGCTTGCAAGCTCAGCCAGATAGAACGATGCATCTATATGGCTGCAATATAATATTGCGAGGGTTCCTTTAGATAACGGAATGGATTTACTTACCACAATTTATTATATTTGTTAGACTGCATCAACAAAGGTGTAAGACAAGGCTGTGTAGCATCCCCGTGGCTGTTCAATCTATTTATGGATGATTGTTTGTAAGCTTTGAAAGACGAAGAGTGTGGATTAAGAATGGGTGAGCTAATTGTAAAGTGTCTTTTGTACGCTGATGACCAGGTCGTGTTTGCGTCATGTGCGGAGGACTTACAACTTATGCTAAATGTAGTTAATGATTCATTAGAAGGTAAAGGTATGAAGATGAATGTTGATAAGGCGAAATTAATGGTGTTTGAAAGAAAACAAAGTAATACCATAATTGATATAAATGTTAACGTAACGAAGTGGAACAGGTGAAAGAGTTCGTGTATTTGGGTGTTTGTTTAGTAGAGATGGTAAGCATGTTAAAGATTTTGAACCACGAATGAATGCGGGAAATAAAATTAATGGGGCTATAAGTACAGTAGTGAGGAGTCAGAATGTATCTTAAGAAATTATTAGAATTGAAAAGGTGTGCTTCGGTGGTTCGGGCATGTCGATAGGATGAGTAAAGAAACAAATTTATGTAGCGAAAGTGAGTGGGAATGAGAGTGTTGGTAGGGGACGGCCTAGGAGAACTTATATCGATCAGATTAGTGACTTCTAAAATAGGGATATAAGGAGCACCCATAAGCAACGAGCATGTATGCGTAGATGGATGGAAGAAGCGAGAAAGGTGTGCCAGGATCGCACCAAATGGAAATCCATAATCTCTGCCTAACGATTTGAGTTACGGACGTGAGCGTATATTTATTCATAATTCGTTGTACTCAAAAAGCCTTAAAGAGTATACGAGGGAAGGGAAATAATAACCACGGAGAAGATGGAACAGGAAGTATGACTTTTTGAAATTAAGTTAGACAATTTTGTTGGGTTTCTATTAATGCTGTAGTAATCCGCCACTTTTTCTTAATATTATGTAATTAGTGTTACCCGGGTAATCCGATCGTTACCAAATATCACAGGATCACCCGGTCGGATAATCTGAACATTACTTGAAATTTTTCATCCAAATTGGTGCGACCGTTTCAGAATCTATAAGGAGCATACACACATCAGCTTTTATATATGTATATACTTAGATTAGACTATTCTAGGACACGAAGTTCAGCCGTTAGGGTACTTAGTTGTCGTATCGCGAATCCTGGATTCAATTCCTAGGTAACACATAATTTGTATAGGTTGTGAAATCATTTTCTAAAAATAAATAATAAGAGAGATTTTGTGTGAGAGAAAAATGTAGAGCAAAAGATCTAGATAGTTATCTAGGTCTTAGAAACTCTTATAATAAATAAGGAAATAACTGCCAATGTGAAATACTTTTTTTAAAATAATTTACGCCATCTATGTAATAATAACAATAATAATATAATATTTTTACGAAGAAGTGAGTTGGAAACATATCAAATGCAACAGCATTGCCATAAATTGCTATTGAGAAATAATACATGCGTTGATATTCAATTTGATAATACACATCGATATCACTATGGTTTATATCCCGTGTAATGTTTTGGAACGTTGATGTGAACCTCGGTAAATGCATTAAGTAAAGTGGTTTCGGGTTACCTATTGTAATTCCAATGAGAGCAGTGATATGAAGGGTTTCGGACACACATATCTGTGAAAACCTTTTACTTTATCGTTGAATTTAAATGTGATATCGATAAGCCGAATACAGTAGAGCAAGTAAGCCGCTTATAAAAACTAATCGATTATAAAGTTTGGCTTGACGAGTGACGAGGCAGCCCGTGACCATAGCGCATGCAACTGTGACGAAATATCGGGAGCTCAAGACTTATATTAGTTAAAGCTTTATTTTTCAAAATAAACAGAAGATTAAAGTGCACGACTTAAGTCAGTGAGATATAATTAAATTATTTCTTATCTAACATGGTTGCTAAGACTAAGGTTGGCCCAAGTATTATGGGTGGTGGCATTAGTTACAATTTAATTATTTGACTTTGGACGTTCAAAGAATATAACAATTTCTTAAGATCGCAGTTTTCTTCATAACGATGTATAATAATAAAAGCATAGTAAAGAGGTAGCTTCTGTGCTAAGATGCCTTCTTAAAGAGTTTTTTCTTAGTCTAATCTCTCTTGACCCTTCACGCCGGAATGGGCCAACGCGCATGGAATGATCATAGTGGTGTGAAGTAGGTGTAATTATACTTGTGTGTGTGTTCGACAAGTGAGTGAGTTGCCAAGTACATTCTTCTTCCTATCCTCTTTTTCTCTACATTAATTATCTTTAGAAGTGGTAGGAAACTTATATGAAATTGGTGATGGTGGTGGTCATTTAACATCTAGTGAGCCACTGTTGAGCCACAATTAGATTAGATACTAGATATAGATACAGCTCAGGATTAGATACTAGAACTGATGGCCAATGGGAAAGAACCTGGAATCGGCAACCACGCACGGGAGAACGCAGCGTTAGTGGGCCGCTCACAATATGGACTTTCTTGTCGAATTTGCTGGAGTTTGCTAGGCGGCAGCATGAGTTTTTTGTATGAGTTAATTTAAATATTATATTAAATAATCTAACTACTCGAACTTGAAGCAAAACGGTCTCGAAGTACATTGAAAATAGATTAGTGGAACGTTAGCAAGCAGTATTTACTCATATCCTATAGAAAACTGTTTAGACCTCAATCAACTCAGTCCGAAACGAAACGGTCGTTACAATTAAGGCAGACGAAGTGATCGAGGTTAATTAGAATGATAGCCGTATTGATTGGACGCTTTTAACGCGTATTAAAGTGGCTCACACTTCAATATACGTATCGTATTAAATGTGAGAAAAACAAGAAACTTGAAATGAATTTGCTTATTTTTTCTTACATTAATTTTATATAAGTGGTGTTTTGACTATTGTTTTTAATAAAATATGGTTTTCAAATATGAAGACTATACACTATAAAATAAACTTAATGAAATAGCCCACGATTTTTTATAATTATAAATAAAAGATACGCCGAGAGAACTTTCTTTATATATATATATATATATATATATATATATATATATATATATATATATATATATTGTCTTTTCTTAATATTAACATTACAGTAACATTTATATGTATATTTTATTATGAAAGTTTTTTTGAATCTCAGAATCATTTCATTCTAAATAAAAGCTTAATATGCAAAAGAGAACAGATTGTCTTAACTGACCGTTGTCACGTAGAATGATTGGATGAGTTACAAATGCCAGTATTCTTAGAAGATGGGGAAGTGCAATGCAATGTATATGGACATTTTTCATTAACCTCCTGTACTGTATTAAAGGATTGACATAGTAGATTGGGAACGAAAGACAGAAGCTATCAAGAGAAAGACAAGGTTTTTGCGTAAAAAGCTAATGCATTGATTATCAATAAAAGTCATTGCCAATTGCAATTGGCTAGTTCGTAGTAGTACATTTATTGCTACTCTCATTACACAAAGGACTAAATAAGTGTTTATTAGTTGGTATTACTATAGAAGTACAATCATATTCATACTGCTTATGCATTGGTATGCTATGGTTCTTAGCCAGATCATCGAAATCCTGCTTGTGAAGGAAGTTGTCGTACCGTCATATTATAAGTAGCAGAACTATATACTTTACGCTACAGCCTTAAGATTTTATTTATTTATTCATTTAAAAAAATCAAGTGGATTACATTCTAAGTGATAACTTGTACTGGACAACTATGATGTTGTTACGGGTCTCGACTTCTATAAGAACATTCATGAGATTGTTTTGATTTTCAGTTTGATATCGTCGGTTCCTACGTCATTTAAAAAGACGGTAAAGTCTAATAAAAAGTTTGTAAGAGACAGTATTTTTACCACGATTAACCTTTTTGAGCTCCCGATATTTCGGCACAGTTGCATGCGCCATGGTCAAAAAGGTTAATCGTATCAAGAATCCCGTCTCTAACAAACATTATATTAGTAAAAACCACGAAAGTTTAAAGTTATATAACTGTAAAGTCTATACAGTTTATAGGAATGAAAAGCAGAAATTTGATATGAAATATAAATATTTCAATACTCATATTTCCAATAAGCCACCTAGACTTCAACTCCTATAACTCAATGGCGGGGCAGTCCATTTCTTAATCTAGAGACCACGTAACCATAAGTCCCTTTCTATGGAAAATAAAGCTTTAGTACAGAGGTCAAGGCTGGGGCAAGCTTAACAATACACAATGTAACATTGACTTTAGATTTTGAGATAGTGTTTTCTGTGAATAATTCACATTCGACATTTTTACATTGCATAGATTCCGTTTTCTTAAATGATACCTACTCTAAAAGTATATCTGTACCAATATTATAAAACTGAATTGTTATTACTAACACACACACACAAAGCAAATCTATAAATACGTATTCTATAGATTAGCAAGAGATACTTTCGCAATTTGTGAAATCTTACAAATTTTTAAATCAGCCCCAATTCTACGAATTAATCCATTACGAAGATAACCTAATAACAACAGGTTAAAATCAGAAAATGAAACGAATCGAAATAAAACGTTGGTATTGTATCGTCATCGAATTTTGTATCTGTAGAGTTAGCCCCTTTAGTGTTGTGCGTAATTTACATGGTATGAGCGAAACAAAGCATACGCGAGAGACTAAAGTACGACAGAGAAGGAATCGTCCCCTCGGACACCCTCATTCGTGTTAGTTTCAAAGACAAAAAGCACCGTAAAGCTTTTTACAACGCCCTTCAAACCAGTACTTCTGAACTCGGCAGTTCATAGTGTACAAGGGATAAGCATTGTGTACGTGATTGTCCCTGCGTACACTCAGACGCCATTATTTCAATTTAAATAGTTTGAAATGTAATATTTTTGTACACTTACTTGATTTCTTAGACAGGATATAATTTTTTTTAAAGTAAGTTTTATGTTTTCATTTACTGGCCCAGCAGACTTCGCTCCGCCCAATCGTTTAATAGATGGTTCACTATTTTGACGATAATGGCTTACACATAAAATATAGATATTTGCTGTCACGGGCTTTTTTGCAGGACTACTTAAGGTAAACATTTACAATATACATTATATACCTGTAACTCTAACGGTTTTTGCATCGCTCACCATAATAGCTCGCATATCGCCTATTTTTTTCCTCTTTACTTGACAGTTATGTTTTGGACAATTCACATAATTCTTCAAATGTTATTCTGATGTACATATAAGCTTTATTATTGTAACGTTTCATTTAAATCCATTCTGTAGTTTTTGCGCGAAAAAGTAACAAACATCCATACATACAAACTTTCGATTTTATGATATATACTATAATATTAGTAGGATATCTGAGAATATAATTCCATCATCAAAACCTGATACAAATTTTATAAATAGAATCTATATGTCAGACAGTCAATAATCACGGCATCTATACTTCATACTGTCTATAAACCATACTGTTTGAAAATTATAAAATATTGTTTATATCTACAATATTAAAATTCACCAAATTCTAAAGGCTGGATTTCATATATCAATTCAAGACAATCCAAATATTAATCTGTTCAAGAACCTCGCTTTTCTTGTTAATGATCGCTTCAGATTGTGCGTAGTTGCGTACAGCTCGTGCTTAAGATAAACGAACGCAAACATTTATTTCTTTTTTCTTTATTTCAAGTTCCCGAAGCATCTGTGATAATGTCTTTGTTTAGAAGTTATAAGAAGACGAAGATAAGGAATATAAGGAAGGAAGTTAAGAATAACATGTGAAATTTCTTTACGTTGGATTCGTTTTTTTGTACTAATATGCGTGGAATAACTTTTTATTCTCGAATTTTAAATTTGAAAATGAATTATTTATTTTAAAAAAATAATTAAAAAGCTCCAATGAATTTTTATATCATTTTATCTTTTTTCTTTTAAGTTACGTAAGCCCGAAGTATTAAGAATGTATAACTAAGGACGTGTAAGCTCGCAAGTACCGAGTTAGAGGCCATAATGTTAAGTTATAAACATAAACAAGTTGCAATGTGCTTCTAATGGAGTGTAGAACTACATATGAATATGGTGTATAGTTTTTACGTAAGCGTCATAAGTATACCCTAGTTTCAAATTTAAATATTGATATTTTATTTGTGTACTGAATACACATTTAATAAAATTCATATTATTGTGAGTTGAATAAAAAGCTATCAAATTTTCTTATTTTCTCATTTTATACCTCTTCCTCTCTCTCTCACACACACACAAATCTGTTTTATAGTAAACTGAGTTAGTCATCACTACACAGTTTTCACAAAGTTCCCTATATATTAACCGGCAAGAAACACATACCAGCAATATCTTTGGCAATGCACGCGTAAACTATTAGGCCAATTATTGCACGGTACATCTAAAGTTCAAGGGCTCTTTACGCATTGCACAATCTTGTTCCCGTAACACGTTCCTGAACATGTTCCCGAATCTAACAACTGACCGCATTGCAACCAAAGCATCCTGCGGGTGTATCGATTTGTAGTTCAATTTAGAAAGTGTCTGATGTCAGCATAGGATAGCCAAGTAGGATAGGATCAGGTGATTATTGAAAATATTTTAAAGTGTTAAAATTATTTATTGTTAGTATTAATAATGTAGGCTATTGGAAATGCCAAAACTTATGACATTTATAAAAGTTTTCCTTCAACAAAAGAACATCAGATTTGACAGATTGAGGGGAGAATCTTTCTTTTTCTTATAATGAATGAACTCGTGCTTGATCACAATTCTAACTAATGTAGTTTTAGCTTAATAAGCCACCCCATCCCACCTTACCTTACCTTATTTAAGGTACCCCACCCAACCTTGTAATTGAACACTGACGCCAGCAATTTGTTCCAATCCTTTGTGCGACGCATGATTTACGAAGATTCAAATCGCTTCATTAGAACTCGAGGTAACTACGACAAAAGGATGGAGATCAGGGGATTAGGGAATTTGTTCATTTAATTTCTACGCACACTCTTTTAACGATATGTGAACACATTCTATTGAAATATCCATAATCAGAAAAAAAAATATTTGCACCCTCAACTGGTATCGTAGAGGCCGCAAAGTTATCAGAGACAATATCCATTATGTATGTTTGGACACCCTCGAATCGGAATGCTAAGCACGTAAAGAGTGACAGCCTAAGCCAAGGTTCCCTCTCAGGCGCCTTTGAGCCAAGTTACTCCATGGAGCATCCGCTCGGCGGCCTCCCAATGAGGTAATAATAATAAAGTAACGCCGGGAAAGTAACGTGCCGCCTCGAGCGCGGCCTAGACTAGGCAAAAGTGATTTGCTTATAGATAATAGGGAGAAGAAAGTAATTATTTAAATTTATAATAAGCTATCTGTTTCCTGCGATTTCGTCCGCGTGGAAATAAGTTCGAGAAAACAATGTCGAGGGTTTTTCACTTTTTGCGCGGAACCCTAAATATTTTGCTTAAATTAAATTAGCCTATTTGAATCCTGACAATATTAGCTATCTTCCAGTAAAAGTACCATCCGAATCGGTTCAGTCGTTTCGGACATTACCCGGAATAAACAAACAGACAGACACAAATTTAAAAATATGTATTTTCGTTATAAGTATCGTATATGCATCATGTGTATTGAGTATAGAAATGTTATTGATATTACATACATACATACATAGATATAAATAACGTTTATTATTTCGTATATCAATTTATTATTACGTCTTTTTTTCAAACAATGCGTAATATCTAAGTTTTAGGAGTCACCTAGATCGACCCCTTTGATGGGCTTAGAAAGGACATTTGGAACAGAGGACGAGTATGAAGGGCAAGTTCGTGCATATAGCTCATGAAAACTTACCATCGTTTTGTATCTTTTAATGTGGTATTAAGTTTCTTTTTATCTTTCACGTCTTTTTAAGAATTGTCTATTTATATAAAAGGCCCACCTGAACAAGTGCAAGGCTACTAGTGGGTTGGGTTGAAACCAGCACAATATGGCTTATATCATGCAGTGCACGCTGAGCCGCTACCTTTTTATCTGTATAAATAATTATTGTTTCATGTTTTTTTAAGATAAAAATAAATTATTTTTGTATTTTATTTTTAACTGTATATAGAGTAATAAATAACACATAATACTAGCACATAGCTGATTTATTATCTACAATATCATAACCCCACTCTCATTTCGCTGCAGACCGTCAAGCCGATCGGATGGCCTCCCAACGCAGTAATATTAAAGTAACGACCGGAAGCTCCGAGCTAAGTCACTCTTGAAGAGGCTTAGACAAGGCTATTTGCCGCATCAATTTCAGTCAAAGTCAAACCAAGTCAAGGTTAAACTATAAAATCCACCTTCAAGCTCACAGTGGCAAGAAAAATAATAAGAAAATAACAAATCTCAGCATCCTGACCAAGCAAGTTATCGATAATTAATACTGCATAGTACTGTACCGTACGGTACTGCAAGCACAACTCAAAACATATAGATATAAGTATATGTATTATAATGGCAGCGGTGCGATAAATACCTAGCGTGGAATATTTCAGAAAAAGAATTATTAGTCAGAAACTATTTTTTCGCTAAGTTAAGACGTTACGTATATTTTCTATGTTTTTGTGTTTTTTCTTTTCTTATTTTGAAATTTCTTATTTCCTTTTATTCGACATTAAATAATGCATTATTTTATTGTTCATAGTATTTTAATCGGGTGCCAACAATTTGTACAATAATACAATTATTTTCCAATTTATTGGAACATGTAACAATATTGTTTGTTTTGAGGTTTATTATTTGCGTGATTTAAAATAATTGCTACAAGTTCTTAAATCTTAGCTTCATCAGTGAAATTTTATTAAACCCGTGGAAGTACACAGATGTGACGAATGAAAGCGTATTAATAACATTAAAAAGAGCAAGTTTATGTTTAGAGAGTGGAGAATTCCAGGAAGCGAAAGATTAAATAAAGAAAAGAAAAAAGGAAATAATGAGATTAAAATAAAAAGAAAAATAGAGAAAGAGAAAATTATTAAATAATAATGTAAAAATGAGGGAAGAAAAATGAAAGAGTGAACAATTATCATTTAAGAAAAGTTATGGTAAGCCTGAAAATACCATTGAAATATCGCAACGTCCACCACAATCCGGGCGAACGGTGAGATGGTAAATAAAATAAAAATCTAAATGTGTGCTGGGACACATAGTTGAAGTGAAACTTCAACTGACAAGTGTTATCCTTTTCTTAGCTACGTGTTATTGCATGTTTCAGTTGCGGGTATTTTTAATGTATTGATATCTTCTAAACGATTGGTAAGAATTATATATTTCAAAGGGCAGTTATAATATACATTAAATTCTCTTGATAGTTAACACATTTAAATGGATAAGTATTGATACCGAACACGAACGCGCAGTTTTTTTTTGTGACTGAAAGGTCACTGTTTGCCTTGAGGAGGCATTTACAGCTACACCGGGCACGAGGAGGCAGGGCGCAGAGGGCGCCTAGCCTAAGCTTCTTTAAGAGTAACTTAGCTCGATGGCTCCCTCCGTAGAGGGAACCTCGGCTCGGGCCGTTACTTTAATATTATTACCGGATTGGGAGGCCGCAGAGCTCTTAGGTCGCTTCGGCGGACGCTCCATTCAGTGACTGGGCTCAAGGGTCCCCGAGAAGGGACCTCGGCTCGGGCTGTCACTTAGTCTATATCAATGCTAAGCGCGTCATTCAGATTCGAGGGTGCCATTATCTAATTACAAGAATTATTACAACTAACATTACTACCACTTCGGAAAACGTTGGCGCTGGGAGAAGAAGTGGCGGAAGAACGAACGCGCAGTAAGTGGCGTACGCTTTTTAATTAATGTTGCTTAAGAAATGATTATTGTGAGACAACCATAGAAGATAGATACGTAAATCTCATCGCGGACTTTTATTAGGCATATTTTAAGAGCTACCATTTCATACATAATTTTAATGTACCTTTAGCATACGTAAGCCAAGGTGTTTCCTTTTATTTTGAAATTGTCGTATTTTTAACCGACTTTTTGGGTCACATTATTAAGAATTACTTGACAGTTTTGGATTTTTAAAAATGGGACCCCATGACAAGTACTACCTGTCGAATAAAAAATAATATTTAACAACCAATACGCATATGAATTTGATAAACGAATAGTCGATACAGGTTGTACTATCACTGAACTCTTGCATTTAAGTTAGATAGGAAAGACTAGTTTAAAAGTTTTAAAAACAATTCTTAATATTTTTGTTAATTTTGAGCTTCAAAGCAATAACTTAACTATATTTTTTTTATTTACACAAATTTTAAAAACAATTGTTTTTACAAACTCCGTTTACAATTAACACAACTCCAAGTAATTATGACAGCCGTCATTTAATCTTAACATATCTATCTAATCATCACTTGCCTTTGTTTTTTCGTGCAATATTTTATAAATAAAGATTAATACGTTATTGAATAATATACTAATATTTATTTTAACCATTCCAATGAACTAAAGTGCTTGTACTGTGATATGGTTCACGACAATAATCGACATGATCGACAGGCCGTACCCTTAACCATTAGGCTATTGGTACTTATATTGTATAACTGTTTATTATAACTTACCTGACCTTGAAATATCGTCGATATTCAATGATATTGATCGAGATACGTATTTCATTCTTGTTGATTAAATATGTAAAACGATTGAAATTATATATTCAAGTTATACCTGTATATGCTAAAACGTGAGACCGAACACGTGATCCATTGGCGCTAAATTGTATGCCATTGAATTTAAAATTGCCGAGAATAATTATTACTCCGACATACAAAGGTTTCAATGTCAGTTGAGTGTCTAATAATTAATACTATCTTTCGTGAATATCTACAACTGTTCCATTGAAAATAACAAGTGCAAAGTTGTGTGTAATAATCGCAAACTGCATTTACATAGTAAGTTGAAAATTTCAAAATGTTATCGGAAATAAAATGACATTTCCGATAAAAGTATAAAAATGGTGTATGTCACTGGACGATTGTCAGAGCAGAAATTTTATGATTGGGCTAGGCAAATTCTAAAGGTCGGCACGTTGTCAGCTTAACGAATTATTGAGAATGTGCCGTTTCTTTTTTTTTTTTTTGTGACTGAAGGGTCACTGTTTGCCTTGAGGAGGCATTTACAGCTACACCGGGCACGAGGCGGCAGGGCGCAGAGGGCGCCTAGCCTAAGCCTCTTTAAGAGTAACTAAGCTCGAGGGCTCCCTCCGTAGAGGGAACCTCGGCTCGGGCCGTTACTTTAATATTATTACCGGATTGGGAGGCCACCGAGCTCTTAGGTCGCTTCAGTGGACGCTCCATGGAGTGGCTCGGCTCAAGGGCCCCCGAGAGGGGACCTCGGCTTGGGCTGTCACTCTTTACACGTTTAGCATTCCGATTCGAGGGTGCCCGAGAGGGCCGAGCCTCGGCTCGATCGGTAGCTATTATCTGACTAATAGTACTACCACTTCGGAAAGCGTTAGCGCTGGGAGAAGAAGTGGCGGAAGAAACTCCAGCAACGCTTCTATCATGAGTAGGGGAGAAGACTCTGGCAGCTATGTGGCCGTATCTTGAATGCGATGGCCGTCCTCGCCGGCGAGAACGGTATGTGATTTTGTTGCGAAATTGTTTCAACCTAGCCTGAGCGATCGTTATAGCATCGTCTCGATAGTCGAGTACGTGCCTAGGTCGTCTATAGTCGCGACGGAACGTACCGAGCGCGATTGGTTTGTAGGTGGCGGCACCTACGACTAACGGGTTGGGGTGACCGGCGGCGGAGTCAAAATAGCGGCGCGACGCCAACTTCAGGTGTTGAGCTATGGTGGGCAGCTCTAAATCCACGTGTAAATCGATGTTGCGCATGAACCACGGCGAGCCAGTGGCCCTGCGCAAGAATCTGTTTTGGATCAGCTGAAGTCGGTGAATAAGTTTAGGGGATATGTGCGCGAAGACCGGACTAGCATACGTCATAACGGGACGTACTACAGCTTTATAGAGTGTCACCTTGTTCCGGAGGGACATTTTGCTCTTTTTGTTGATTAGTGGGAATAGGCGGCCTAGTACGAAAGCCGCCCGGTTCCTGACCCGGGTAACGTGAGCGGCGAAGTTAAGTTTACGGTCAAGGATGACACCTAGGTATTTTACCTTATCTTCCCAAGGTATTGAGGCTGTCCATGAGCTTAATGGATGGGAGACGCGGAAGGTGAGCTTACTTATGTCGCGAAAAGAATAGGGCGGCGCTTTTTGCTGGATTTATTTCGATTCTCCATTTCCGGAACCATGCACCGAGAGTGGTGGCTGCGGTCTGGAGGCGTCGACATATAGCGTCAGGCTGAAGGCCCGACGTGAAAATGCAGGAGTCATCGGCAAATAGGGCAAGCTCTACACCGCGTACGCGCGGTATATCATTGGTGTAGAGGGTAAAGAGGACTGGGCCTAACACCGACCCTTGAGGCACCCCGGCTCGAACGGGGTGTGCTTGAGAGCACACTCCCTCGACGCGGTAGCGGAACGTTCGATTACTGAGGAAGTCTCGTATTATGCATACGAGACGATCGGGCACTCCGTACTCATACAACTTGTATATGAGCCCGTTGTGCCAGACTTTATCGAACGCCTTCGCCACGTCGAGGAGTAGTGCTCCGGTGCTAGAGCCGCGTTGGCGTTTTGTAAGGATGTGCTCCGTGATGCGGTGCACTTGATTGGTACATGAATGTTTGGCACGAAAGCTGAACTGTTCGGGGATTGGTAGTCCTTTAGCGTTCATAAAGGTACGTAGGCGGGCTAATATTAAACGCTCATAGATCTTCCCAAACGTTTGAGAAGACTTATGGGTCTATATGACGTGGGGTTCGTGGCCGGCTTTGAGGGTTTGAGGAACCCTATGACCTCAGCATCTTTCCACTCGCTGGGAAAGACACCTTTGGTCATTGCCGCGTTATAAATGTGCCGTTTCTTTTCTAAGCACTTTATAAAAAGGCGAGGCAGGCGCATATTATCCAATAGACAAGATTGGCTTTGTCTACAAGACGAACTTTTAGCGCTGTTTGGTCGAAACTTGAGACCCGCTTTTTTGATTCCTTGTCAGTCAACCTTTACTCAGTCGCTGGGTATAGACGTCACAAACAATATTACATAAGTTTCTTAAACAATATTTTAACAAAAGACATATCTTTGAATATCAATTCCCACTCTTGTCAAAAAATAAATGGTTTAATTTTAGGTCAGAATGTAAATGTAATTTATAAGTTTAGTTAGTGATGGTACGAAAATAATTTAAAATAACATCACAAGAACATTTTGTTTATTTACGTTTAGCAGCAGCTTGCCAGCAAAAGAAAAGAAGTGGCGGGAGATACGAGTTTCGACCAATCTGCGCGGACATTTCGTTTTGTCGACCGACATTTTTATCAAATTCACGATATGCTTACCGTACTTCATCCAATTACTTCGCCCCGTTAGAAATTGACTGCAAATTAAACGTCATATTGTCAATGATTCGTTTAACTGAGAATGTGCCGACCGCTTGGAATTTGCCCTGTCCAATTATGAAGTGTCTGCTCTGACAATCGGTCATATTGTTTTAAGCACTCTCCGTGAAAACTGTTGACGTTTTGAAAAACGAAGACAGATAGCAATATACATACATCAATGCGTTAACATAAAACAAATAGTCGACATTATGAAAGTTTTTACATGTGTTTTTTTTTTGAGAAGGTTTTCAGATTGGCAGGTCTTTTGAAATTGATTTTAAATATAAAACTGCATTGATCCGTGTTATCATTCTCCCTTTTTTATCCAATCCTCCTCTTTCCTGCAAAAAAGATTGACAAAACATCTATAACTTTTTGTTACGGTTTTCACTAACATTGATTGATTAAAATATATACGAGATTACAAAAAAAAAAAACAATGGTCCATGACCATTACCCATACATTTCAAATAAGCAAGAGTTAGTAACAATGTGCGACTATATGTTAAGTCGCATGTGAAGGTGCATCCTGTTACTGATTATAAAAAAAATTGCCAAGGAACTTCTCAGGCAGATAGTGTAATGGCAAAGAAGTTCGTAGAATGTCACTGGAGTTGCAACAGTACCGCGTAAATTTAATATCGAACTCTCTGTAAATATTAAGGTAAGTTAAAATATACAAACACTGTAACATTCGCGTATTCGCGTACTGTATTGTATACTAGTGACCCTCCCCGGCTTCGCCCCGGTTACCGCTCATTATATTGATCCGATCGCTACCAAACACAGGAATGTGCCAATCTGGACAATCCCTGTAAATTTCCAGCCGTTTCGGAGTCTATAGGTCTATAGGGAATATACAAACTTCGCTTTTTATACACTATTTTTTTTTCATAAAAAGTTTCGTATGTTACTTCTAATACCTCCAAGAATATGTGTACAAAGTTCCATGATGATAGGTTGAGTAGTTTTCACGAGAAAGCGTAACAAAAAAACTTACATCCACATTTATTAATATTAGTAGGACAGTAGGATGTATATTACTGCGCACCATTTTGATACTTTCATTATACAATTAACATCTATGAGGAGGTCCATTTTTGGACACAAATACATAAAGCACTTTGCGTGCGTGTTTACCATCATTATATATATAAAAAATAGATATTTACTAAAAAAAAAGATTATTTTCAGGTCTTTGGATCTGTATGGACACCGTGAAGTGTAAACAATTTGACTTTTTTCAGTTTGTGGCATTGTATAAAGTACGTGAGCGTATTTTGTTGAATTAGTAACGTTATTATAAATAAGTTTTCTCTAAAAAGAATCCATGACGCACAAATTAAATTGAATGTGAATGTATAAATTCCGTCCTTCGTGCTTTAGGCGAATTAAGGATGCCATTGAACCCCACCCCTGGTCAGATTTATTATTAAAATATGTAGCCATTGCGTGTTGGAAATTCATAGCGAACTTATATCGGACGAGGAAATTATTTCTACTGTACAACCCTGCGCCTACTCCTTGGATAAGTTTTCAATCATTCAAAATTAATTCTTATTTATTTTATATGAAAATGACTGGGTCTACAGACGCTCTTAACTAAGATTCTTCGTAAATCGTCTATTTCTGAGTATTTCATGATATTCTGCAGACCACGATTAGTGTTTAATTTTTCTTTACATTTATTGAAAAGGAGTGAGAAACAATATAGTAAGTGTAGAAAATCAATTTGGCATAAGATAGCTTTTCTTTTTTAAAATTAGTTTGTGCAATACGTGAAGGAGTATTTATTTCATACACATTGACAAAAATTAAATATTTACTTATAAAAAAAATTATTTTCTGGTGGATCTATGTATATAGACATCGTGAAGTGTAAACAATTTGCCTTTTTCAGTTTGTGCATTTGTATGGCTTTGTGTCGACTGTTAAAGAAACGTCATATGTCTTTTGATTTTTTGCTCGCTTAGTACAACGACTTTTTGTCAAGTTTCCGAGTACTTTGGGAGAAATGTGGCAAACGAACAAAAAGTTCAACTGATTTCAAGCGGCTGCCCTCAAACATCAGCAACTTTCAATAAAGTTGCCATATTTAAATAGAAAAAAATAGGTGACAAATGAATAATTTTATTTAAGAAGGCTAGTCTGTAATAATACATTGGATACAAATCTTAAAATGAAACTTTTTCGTACCTTAAAATTCTAAAAAGTAGCTGAGAAATTATCCTCGACCATTTGGTTATAGAGTGGTACATTAATAATAATAATGGATTATTTATAATATAAGAAGCCGAAATGATGGTTTAGGTCGAAAGTACTCGAAACAAAGTGCCTCACATCCGTAAACACTTGTAGTTTGCATAGCGGAAGAGCTGGAAGGCTCCGGGGAGCGATGGATCTAATTTAGCGTACGATGTTGAAATTATACTAAAACGCTAAACCCTCTCGACGACGTGGTAGAGTTTTATTAAATAAAACATCGTCTCATGTACAAATTTTCCTGGTACGTTAACATATATGTGATTTAGTTGACTAAAGGCTTTTAGCTGAATTGCTCTTATTTTTGCTTGGCTGTTGTAAACACAAATAAAATTAATACGTACGGATATTATGTAAGATAACTAGGCACAGTAAATTGATTGTAATTTGCTATACGAGGGTTATGCCAGGATAAATTATATACTCCATGGTCAATTCATTAATACTGGCAAGATATACATCATTATAAAGACTGACAATTCATTATAAATAAAAAAAAGGAAGTATTTATTAAAATATTTTTTTCTGGTTGTATTTGGCGGGTATTTAACTTAAAACTTCACGCTTGACGTGATTTTCGAGTTATGATTTCTTATGACTTTATAAAGGTTAGAAGCCTCTAGAATGTTTTAATTGTTGTTAATGTTTTGAACTTTTTAGTCACGAAACATATTAGGTGGCTGAAACTTAACAAGTTAACAAGCCGTTAATCTTTTCATAGCAAAGTTATGTTTATTTCAGGGTTCGTTGTCCGTTACGTCAAACGGAAATTGTGCAAACGTTCCTCATCTAATATCAACCGGCCCCTTGAGCGAACCGCTTGCTCATTTGCCACCTAGTACTATAAAAAAAAATTAGAAAAGAAATGAAGAGTATGGTATTTTTTTAATGGCCATTCGGACAATGCGTTTTTACAATCCATTGGTATACTCTTCAGTGTGAAATGGCATTAAAATATGAATTTTAAGAAGAAAAAATGTATTTATTTTTTCAACAGATTCTTAAAACATTCTCATATTCTTGAAATGTTTTAATTTTTGTTTTTTCTGTAAACTTCAAAGTCTCTAATATTCCGGAAAGAAGATCTAAATGACAAAATAAAATTTTAAAAATAGATTATATAAAAATTATACTTATTAAAATGCTAATAACATTGTGATTTTTTTAATAAACTTTTTGAGAATATTTGTTACGATACATGCATCTTTGATACTCTTCACGCAAAAATTATAAAACTAACGATTTAGTAAATGAAAGCATATTATATATAGATCCGTCCTCTACTTAATATTCGTATAGCGTATAAAATACCTTTTCTGACTAAGTTAAATTACGCTAGTCTTATGATGTACTACTATAAATGTACCTAAATTTACAAACCCAACTTCTTAGACGGTGTTGTACTGTTTTTGCAATGTCTAAGTTCTAATAAACAATTTTATCACAGATTAAAAAAGTAACCGTAAGAAATGCCACAAAAAAATATATAAAACAATATATTAATGGTAAAAGAGCTCCCAGCGAAGGAAACGTTGCTCATTCTTTATATAAACGGGCCTTGCTCATGACATCACCAAATGTATTTCGCATCCCGAATAAGTAGAAAAAGATGTTATTTAAGACAACATTATGGGATAAATAAGATGCAGCCGAGATTATTAACGGAAATTAAAGAACACACATTATATTTGTTGTATAAAACATAATTTCACATAAGCTATTATCATGATAAAGAAGTAAGTCCCAATAGAAAGACATACCTATAAAACAATGTTTCTCCAGGAATAGTTTGAATTGGCTATAAAATAGAATGAACGTCATTCTATTTTATATATTTATTTTATGAATTGAAAAACGCGTCCGGTGGAAGTAGGACGGAAATCTGTCTGCCACCAGCCATGCCATGCTCGGGTAAAATAAAATAAGAAAGTACGTTACTTCAACTTGTTAATAGCAGACAAGCCAATGTGTGCAGAATTCGCGTTATTAATTTATCCTAATGATTGCCCAGTAGCTGCAATTCAATTTTTAGTATATTAATTAGTTTCTTTTGCAAAGTATTAAATACTGCGCGTATTTTTTATTCCTAATCTGCGAGAAAGGAACTTGAAGATTTCCGGACAACTTGCATATAAATTTTAGCTTTCTTCGCTTCTCGTCTCCACAAACTTTACAGTGTCAAATCCATCAAAGTATGGTCAGTAAGTCGTAGCGGTATTTCTTGCCGGCACATCGCCGGCAGGTGTATAAGGCATAATGATCGGTTTGGTCATCTGGCATTACGAAGATAAATCGCGACTCTTTGCACTTTTTAGACGGCTTAGGGTCTTTCAAGGAACGAACACACTCCTTACAGATTGTCAACGGGTCAGCAGTTCCTCTAGTACTGCGGATGGTGGTGGGTGTAGGTGATCACTTATAAAATAAGCGGCCCGTTGCTCATTTCCCCACTTATGATTTAAAAAAAACTGATTAAAATGTATAGCTCAGAATATATTATATTATAAAAAAAGCAATATTTGAATTTATTCGTACTAAAAAAAAATACAAGATATCATCAAATATATCCAGTTCTGATATTTTCACTCGTTTGCTTTTCTATCGTGAACACAGAGCTATTTTGAAAATTAGAAATCTAGATAAGAGTTACACGAAAGGTTACACGGTAAAATTGATTGATGGGCTACGATTGCGCGTATCAAATTAAATTGATTGTATTATAATTGCATCACCATCACACAACTAAATTTAGGAGATAATTACAGACTAAATGTAAACAATTCGAAGCTACACAGAAATGTAGTCTCTTTTATGACATCGTACTTTGGATTGAAGTACTACGATACAAATACATTTGAAGGCAAGCATTGGAAGCTTTAATCCTTTTAATTTAATGTAAGACACGCTCGGTACAACTATTTACTTGCTCGCTTACGAGATACTTGCTGTTTATCAAGGCAATCCCTATCCCTACTAATATTATAAACGTAAATGTAAGTTTGTTTGTCACGCTTTCACGTGAAAACTACTCAACCGATCATCATGAAACTAGGATAAAAACATAGGATACTTTTATGAAAAAAATAGTATATAAAAAGCGAAGTATGTATGTTCCCTATAGACGTATAGGCTCCGAAACGGCTGGACCGATTTCGATGAAATTTACAGGGATTGTCCAGATTGGCACATTCCTGCGCTTGGTAGCGATCGGATCAACATAATTAGTGATACCCGGGCGAAGTCAGGGCGGGTTACTAGTACATCATAAATATGACAGGGTCGAGAGTATCGTAGTACATCAGGCACAAGTTTTATCAAGGAGATTTTTTTGTATCTTTTTGTAAGATCCAATTTAGATTATGTGTCTCCGATATGGAATCCATTCTACGCTGTAAGTGCAGATAGAATAGAAATGTTTCAGAAAAAATTCTTACGTGTACTAAACTATCGAATGCATTTCCCCCAAACAACTTACAAAAATCTTCTATCTAAGTACGGACTGCTCTCATTGAGTGACCGGCGAACACTAAATGACGCCATCACTCTCAGAAACATCTGTGTTGGCGAATTTAACTGTCCGATTATAATCTGCATTAGAATTTAGAATACCACCTAAAACAACAAGATCAAAATATCTTTGCCATGTTTCGGCAACCAGAACCAACATTGGTAAGCGCGAACCGATACATCGGATGTGCACCCTCCACGATACCAGACTTTTTGACATAGATTTATTCTCAAACTCCCGCTCCACCTATAAAGCCAATTTAATTAAATGGTTTTGTAAATAAGAAACCTCCCTGCTGCTCCCTTCCCTTCTGTTTCGTACCTTAATAATTTGTATAGTTTTGAACTGTATTCCTTCTTACTTACTTTACTACTACTTTGTTTTATTTTCTTTCTTTATTTTAGTGTAATATAGTTTTAAGTCCTCATTTAAAAAATATTAACGCCGTTAAAACAAATAATTTTAACCATAATTGTTCTCAGTGAGACAATCATTAGGAAACATTAGAACTTATTATTATAATTTACGTACCCCTATCTATATTTTTTATGTTTTGTTTCTGTATGTCTCCTTAATTAAATAAATATCAAAGACAAATCTGAAAGGAACAGATGATGGGTACAAGTGTAATTATTTTGTATATTATAAATACGATAAACTACAAAACGCTGCTCCGATAAAAGGTTAGGTAGTTTTAATGCTGTAAAATAAAATATATATTTCTGAGCAACAGTTTAAACAATGTCTTTTATAACCTTCCATGTCCCTTAGCCCGGCGACAGAATAGCGGCTACGGAGCTGTGGTACATTTAGAGATCCGGTGTCATTCATTGTTATCCATCACTATTGTTTAAAAAATTAAATAACTGCTACAAATATATGTTAGTTATTGTATCTAATTCAAAAGGATTTTTTTTAATTGTAAGCATCCATCTGTGAGAATTTTTCCTATAGCTGCACGTGATAGACATTTTATTTTACCCGCATACATTTTTAAATCAATATAAAGATAGGTTATTTTTTTGTTATGTTACGTTACTTGATGTATTGATTTATTTTATCTGATGACATCTGGTAAGGGACGAAAATGTATCACATCGTTTTTAAAATCATCCTCCTAATCATCCTTCATCCACCATCATCAACCTTAACTTCTACTCTGAATGGAAACCAGCATAAAATTTACTTTCATTTTTATTTAGCTGACAAATAACTTTTACATTTAAAAAGTCGTTAACGTAAGTCAGACAGCATCATCAGAGATCACTACGCTACAGCATATTGAAAAGGACTAGAAATTAAATAATGAAAATAGATTGAAATTCAAGTTATTCTGTCAACTGATGAAATTGTGAAAGAGAACAAAGCTTTCTTTAATTAATCTAGCTTCATACGTTTAAGTACATTTAGTTCATACCAATACGTACATTTAATTTTACTTTTACTATTTTCTCCATGTGATGTCCGAGTTGAATCAGTGCATTTTTAGTCGTCAGTTTTTTTCACCGGACGACGGACCATCAATAATAGGCGGCGGTGCATTCGAGTTAAACTGAATGCTATCCGCCGGATCTGTATCCCGTACGTAGTACGTGCGGACATTTGTTATAACCTTTGGGGTTTGCCATTATATTAAATCATGATTTATACTTTCTTTTAACGATCAATCTTTTTTCAATCTTTGATTTTAACAATATACTAACTAAAAAGTTTTAAAAATCCTGATAATTTATTTCAGTCACATCCGCAATTAAGATCGGGTAAGAAACTCCTTTTTCCTTTATTGCAAGCAAATTAAATGTGAAAATCAGACATTTCTAGCATTCTAAAGTACCGTTTTTCCTTTGATGCCTCAAGACATCGCCTATGTCTTTCTACTAAGGACCGAAATGAAACCGGAAGACTACGTTTACCGAGCACCTTATTATTCTCCGCGCTTCTAAAGGAGCGGTGAAAGAAAGTTTTTAGGTTAGTTCTCTTTACGTGTTGGAATTTATTCCTGGCTTTCAATGTCTTGGACAAACGCAGTGGTGTTATGAAAAGAGTACTTGACTTATGAGTTGGAACCGGAATAATGTGGTTATTCTTTAAGGTGCTACCTGTCTTATGCCAGGCGTTACGTCAACAATACATTGCGAAGAAACGTTTAGAACATAAGGAAGTAATCGATTACATATGTTATGGATAAGTGTATTAGTTGTGGCTAAAACAGTTGAAATGTCGACTTACACGACACATGACATAAGATCTGATTACGGCAATCAACGATTTCATTATTAATCTAGTCTTATTATTAAATTAATAATATTTAATATTAATAATATTATTATATTTAAAACATATTTTTTTATAATATACCTTAAAAAATCTACCAAAACAACAGACATTCTAAAATATATTATATAAAAATAGTGTTCCACCGGCTGCGGAGTCCTTTTATTTCAAGCAACCAGTGGTCAGGGTTACAGAGAGAGGAACTTTCTCACAATGCGGGCAGACTCTAAAATTACCGCTTTTTGTATCAAACCCTTAACCCAACCGTCTAGCGAGAGCTTCTTAAGATGTTGGTCGAAGCTCTTCGCTAAAAGTCCGTTCACTGATATTATTATTATTATTAAATATCGTTAACAGTGTATTTAAACAAAGCTTTGCATTTCGTACCTATGGGTCTGTTTTGAATGATCATGGTGTCTGCTTTCTTGATGTCAATATTTTAAATATTATGATCAAGATATTTAACTGATTTATAAACAGAAACTAATTGTTGGGATTGTAATACATAAAGGAGGTGTAGAGCTTAATGTTTGCGTTTAAACTCCTTTTTTTGGCATGAAACGAATATGTATTCTAATCTAGACAATTATGACTGGGATGCTTCTTCTGTTACATTGACAAAAAATAAGGTCTTACCGTGCTTACACTGCAGAAAACATTAACAGGTAAAATGTTTTAACTCTTTCTTTCTTTGTAAAAAAAATAGACAATAATATAGTTATGAACGTGTGTGAAGTCACGGTTAAACAACTTTTGCTTCTTATTATCGTGTTTAGTTTATGCGATTATTTATGTATACATAGAATATAAAAATTTGTTCTCAAATATTCAAGGGAATTGTGAATTCCCAAGTGCCAAAATGACAAGCGTAAAATGGTGTTTATAAGTAGAGTTGTTTGTTTCATATTGCGCGACCACTTTATCTCAGGTGCACTGAGCCAAACAGGTTTTTTCCTATTATCAACGATCTGAAAAAACAGACGTTAAAATTAACCTTTCATTTTAGTGATAGAGAAACTCAATATACAACTACTTAGAAAAGATTCTAAAAGGGACCAAAAATAAAGATGATTTAATATGGAAATGGTAATTATATTAATCAATAGATGTATAGATGCGAAAAATAAAGATTATAAAGATGCAATATAAGAAGAAATAATGGTCCTATTTCTCCTTTGACATTAACATCTTTGTTGTATTAACTGTAGGGATAATAAAGTTACACGTACTTATGCTTTAGTATAGCTTATCACTTTAAACTTGATTATATTTCTTATTTTGACAACATTCTCCAAAGTTAACTTAACAAATTACCTAGAAGATTGCAACATTACCTTAATGCTATTTCCAATTAAGGATGTTTTGTAAACTCGAAAACGCATACGATTATAGTGAATAAACCACCTTTTTTTCCATATACCTTTTATGTCTGGCATTCAATGGAGATTCAAATTGCGATATGAAGTCTGCATCTAGCAATAGACCCGTATAATCGCCGTTTGCATTGAATAAGAATATTGGAGTTGAAAAGCTTCAATACCAAAGTGTGGTTGCATGCATTCACACCGCACCACAGCTTGGGGAATACTGCTTTCAATAAACGTATTTGGTGATAAAATAATCAATTCGAATGATGTTATCTAATTTATT
The DNA here is from genome assembly GCA_029849275.1 of Papilio elwesi. Lineage (NCBI taxonomy): Eukaryota > Metazoa > Arthropoda > Insecta > Lepidoptera > Papilionidae > Papilio > Papilio elwesi. Next base: position 5,292,678 of record CM056717.1, read on the forward strand.
GCGATTAAATACGGTTAGCTTTGACTTTGAACAGTCTGTGCAATTTTCAACTTAGCTTTTTTTATGTGAGAAGGTGGCAAACGAGCAAACGGATCATCTGATGTCAAGTGAGCGCAGCCCATGAACATCCGCAACAGACAAATGCGTTGCAGATGCGTTGCCTACCTTTAAAGGACAAAGGAGGGCATAGACAGGAAAAAGGATAAGTCCTTTCCCCCGTTAACCCCCTCCCCATCCTATCCTCTTCCCCTTCCCGTCCTATCCTTATGAGGAAAGGGTGGGAAGGGGAAGCGGACTAAAATTAGGCCTCCGGCACCTCACTCATTAGACGAAACGCAGAGTACTTCTACTTCACGCCTGTTTTCTGTGAGGTCGTGGTATTTCACCGGTCGAGCCGGCCAATTCGTGCAACAGATGTTGTTGTTGCGGGCTCTACCACTGTTTAGCTTAGGTATAAATACATCACTTTATGGTATGAAATGAAAAATATTAATCCATTGAAAGTTTATTTATCTTAACTAATATTATAAATTCGAATGTTTGTTTGTTACGCTTTAACTCTTTAATGTGTCAACCGATCATCATACTACATATCTGCACACACATTGAGTATATAAAATGATACAGTACTTACTTTTTATCACGAAAATAAAATTGTTCCTGAGACACATTAAACCTTAATTTACAATGTCAGTCGCCATGTTCATGTTTTGACAATAAGAACTTTCTAACACATTTTATCCATAACTCGAAGTCATTATACGCGGAATCCAGCGTAGAAAATGAGGAATGAATGCGTGTCAAGCCGCGGGCAATATCTAGTACTTTCATATTAAAAGGAAGCTGTTTTCCGCTGCTCGAGCGGCATCTGTTGTTTGCTTTCACTGAGTTGAAATGGTGTTTGCAATGCGTTTGTTGGTTTGATCTTCCGGTTGTCAAGTACACAAGTTGAAGTTAATACAAACTGAAATCAGACATTGTAGCAACTATAAAATTAAGTGACATAATACAAAGATATAAGTTGCCTTATCTTTGTATTATGTCACTTAATTTTTACAAACAAATAAAACTTTCGTATTTAAAATATGTAGAAGTTTGAAAGAAATAATTATTCATTTATAATATACAAATTGAGCCCCGCGGGTTTACCCGCAGTACAACATTAATTTAACCAACAAAGGACTAGTCTAAGCTGAACCTCGTTTAATATTATTGATGTTAGAGATATGAGGTCAACTTACATTGGATTTAACTTAAACCTTTACGGGATGCACATATGAAATTTTTTCTAAGTGCTTGTCTACGTAGAAACAGTAGTCTCTGGGTAAAGTTTAAGTTCTCTAGGCCCAAAAGTTTGGGCTGAGCGTTGATATATCAGATTCTTCTTGTATATCTTCATATATATAATTATTCTGTACTTGTGTTGACAGTGAACTCCTAAACGACTGAACCGATTTGAATGAATTTTTGTGAATGTGTTCAAGTGGATTCTAGGATGGATTAGATTCACAAATAAACCCAGCAGATGGCGCTGCAATCTATACTGTAAACTGCCGAATCGACTTAAATGAACTTTTGTGTATGCATTTATTCAATTATTTCATTCACTTTGTGTATGTATTCATAGTATATAAAAAGCGAAGTATGTATGTTCCCTATAGACCTATAGACTCCGGAACGGCTGGATCGATTTCGATGAAATTTACAGGGATTGTCTAGTAGGCTCAGCAGGTGTTCCGATGTGTGGTAGCGATCGGATCAACATAATTAGTAATACCTGGGCGGAGCCAGGGCGGGTCATATGTACATATATAGATTATTTAAGAAATGTTTTTATCTGCCTGCCTATTTATGCGGTCAAGCGATATTCAATTTTTATTTGTATGTTTTAGTTTATCTATTTACATTGGCATTTTATTTTAAATTTTGTAGTTGATTATTTTTTATTACTGTTGAAAATATTCCACAAAACATACTTTATACGTTTTTACCTATCGTATTGGTCAAATAGGTCATTAGAGTTTCCTAATATAAAACAGCGTGGGCTATGTTACCCTCATATTAATTTATTTTACAATTTAATCTTATAAAATCTAATAACCTACTTTTGTAGGTACATTTCACATGGTATATATACAAACTGACGGCCTTCGTTAATGAATACTGCAATTAGGCTGATAAGTTTTCAGGTGCCATTACCAACGGGTCACATTCTAGCTATAATGCGCTTTAGACGCTTATCGATCCCAAATTTACCGACCCTCTGGCTTATTACGATAAAAGTACGTCACATTGGGTGATAATGAACTACTGTACTGTTGATTAGTTTTACATCGTTCTATCCACACGCTATTGTTTTTATCGAGCAACAGACATAACTTGATGTACGTGCTTATTGCTGCAAATAAGTTCCCTTGTGGACCGCAATCAGTGAATTCCCGTAAGCTCAACCCCGTATGATTCTAGAATCTTTGGGCACCATCGACAGTTCTACGAGAATACTGTCCGATATTGGCGAAAACTCCTTATATATTTTACTATTAATTTTAAGTAGCTTTTCTTAAGCAAATTTGAATTGCGCAGATTTCAAAAGTTAAAGCAGAAAAGTTCGCATTGAGTTTTATTCACAGTATACCCGAAGAAAAGGTTTTGGTATCGCAAAAAGAAAGTAAATAAAATTTATGAAAAATTGTCATAAGAATTAGAAATATAATTTTTGAAGGAAGTTAAGGGAAGAGGCTGGAATATACAATAACGTAAATTTAATATCGTGTCAAAATAAGGTATTTTGAGTATTTTAAGTTTTGAAGTTTTTTTTAAAATTCACTTACCCGAGGTGAAGTGAGATTTGTAATAACCCCTCGCACACCTCTCTCACTTGCTCTACATCTCATCAAATATGCTGATATATTGGTCGGTTACGGGTACTCCATTTGCAGTCGTTTTTTAATATGTCAATATCATTAATCTGATCAATATATTTATTTTCCTACTCCCATAGTCCCCTGCCAATTACTAGCAACATGAATTCGTTCTTAGCATAAATATTCCAATTCAAGTCACAACATCCACTTTTAAGCCACTCTATTCTTTTACAACGCTAATCTTTTCATTCAAATGATTTATCGATAATAAGTTCTATATTAGTGATTTTTTGCAATTTTGTGGCGTTATACGTCATTTTGTTTACGTATATATATATATTACATTATTTTGTACATATATATATATATATATATATATATATATATATATATATATATATATATATACAAAAGATGAACTTTACTATAACCATGACAACGTAATTTTAACAGCCATACTATGACATTTGGGGCTGCCGTAATTTTTTGGTCGAATCATCCCTCTTTGTGATATTAACTTAGGTTTTCTTTGAACACATTACCCTTATTGATCCTCCCTACGCTTTCAGATAAAAAGAGTGAGCGTACTAAGAACTAGTACTTGTAAATACTCAGAATAACTACGACTACTGACGTTAATATTAAATCATTATTTACATACATTAATGGCCAAAACAACGAGGACGAGGTCGCTGCTCAATGCGGAATAGCATTTTAGTATTCTTGTTTACTCTCGAAGCCTAAAGGCAAGATCGGTATGTCATATTGGATGATGATATAAAATAATTGCATATGTATATGATATTTGCGCATACACCGTACATCCCATACCTACCATCATATATTGATTACAAAAAAATTATAGGTAGGAAAATTTGGTACTGCTTATGTCATAAGGCAATTTGGCAAAAAGTTGTTTTTCAGACATATTGTTGAATTCACGTTCAAACGTTTGTTTACAAAAATCACATCTTACTGTGACACACAATGTAAAGTTATAGGTGTCCGAAAACTATATCCTTAATAAAAGCGTCACACAAACAGTAGTCTACAGTTAACTATAGTATTTTGTCATTGTGATTGTTGCAGCAGTGTTCAACCTGCAGAAAGTCACGCAATGCTTTGTTCTATTATATTCTCCAATGAAAAAGCAATCCCATTTATTATCATGGCCCGCTGATTATATACTTTTATAAATGAAGCAGTATTTAAATGACGGCGCAATGTCTAAAGTAATAAACTAATACCTTTCTACCATCCTCTTAATTAAAATTGAAGCGTATGTATGTAATATCAAAATAAAATTTGTGAAAAATAAAAACGCACATGATACAGTACTTGTAACAAATATCCAATTTTTAAAAATGTTGTCTGACTATCTGTCTGTCTGGCTGTTCTGGGCAAACCGATACAGCAAACCCGATTTCGATGGTACTTTTACTTGCAGATAAAATATAGGTCTAATTTTTAGCAGCAGACTATATTTTAGCAAAATAATCAAGGTTCTGCGCAAAATGTGCAAAAAGATAAAACCCTCGAATTTTTTTAAAAAAAACGTGATGTATCAATAGCGCCCGCCCGCTACATGCAATATAAGAAAGGTTTTGTTTCAGCAGTAAAATAAAAAAAAAACATTTTGCTAACATGCTTTCTACTGCTCCTTGTTTTTAATTTTAAATGATGCGATGGCATCTCATAATTTAAGAAATAATTAGGAGTGTTTTAAGTTACTTATTTTTTTTACATTACAAATAGTTAAGTTTTTTATTTACACTAAAATTTACTAACTTAGACTAATGAATTAAGCCTTCAATTAAGCTTTTTATACTTATAGATATAACCTAACCTGCTATATTATACTTAACCCGTAACAAGAGATCATGGATTTGCATTTGGCTAGACACTGGCACACCTCTCTCGCATCTTCTACATTCATAAATCTACGCATGCATGCTGTTCGGTTATGGGTGCTCCTTATATCGCCTTTTTTTAGTAAGCCACTAATCTGATCGTTGATATAATAAGATAAGTTCTCCTAGGGCGTTCCCCACCATGACCGCCACTCACATTTGCAACATTTATGTAAAAATTAATTATACACAATCTATGACATTATTTGAAATAGCAAGAATTTATCATTTAGAGACACACTCCAGTAATTTGTCTAATGAAGGGTTTTCTCTCCGACATTACACCGCCTTATATGCTTATCCAACCTTAATTTAATGATACACTGCCTTATTGTACACATATGTCTGAATTAAGCCTTGCTTGATAATTTATAATTAAACTCGTTTAGAGAAATAGTAAATTGTCGATTCTTGATTGTTTAAATCTTTATGCTTGTATAAATCAAAAATATCCCTTGCTTTAAATAAAGTATTAGTACTTGAGATTAATGATTCGGTGTCTAAATTGGATAAAAGAATCATGAGATTTATTGATACTATTACAAAGCCATTTTAAAATAACATTACCTCAGCCGCCTCCGAACGGAGACTTAAATTGTATGCTATAAATTACCTTGTCTTGGGTTAGTGATGGCTTCAGTACAATCTATGTTATATTGTTGTGTATAACGTCGCGATCGTATCGCAGTTTTTAACGCATCGTCCGCCTTCCGCAGTTCTTCCGCGCACCACATCCACTGACTTCATTTCATCCTCATGAGGTCATCGGTTCACTTGGAAGGAATTCGTCCATTCCAATATTTTTCGTCCCCATCTGAAGTCACCTGCTTGAAGGTCTCATAACAGTAATTAATTGTAATAAGGGCAGGGAAAATAACCACACTTATTTTTCCGTCTATATATGCTACCTTATCGTACAACGATACTCATACTTAATTCACTGTGTTACGTTTTATTTACCGGTCGAATTTATTTAATAACCTACCCAAACAAAGGATAAATATTTCAGGGTTTTTAAAGTAATATATTTGTATCAAGTGACAGTTATATTTCCATGATCTTGAATGAAAGAAATGACCCTAAAAGCGATTCTAAGGAAATCATTTTTATATTTATATATGGACTACGGTCACATTTTAAGCAATCACATGTGATTGTTAAGCTTTGCTACGGTCATGTCGATGTCCCACGCCCATGGACACCCGCAACACCAGAGGAACTGCAGATGCGTTGCCGGCCTTTTAGAAAAAGAAAGGCTCGCTTCTTGAAGGACCCCAAGTCGTACTGGCTTGGAAATACCGCCGAGGACAGACCATTCCACAACGCGGCTGTGCGTGGCAGGAAATGTCGAGAGAACCGCACTGTTGAGGAATGCTAGCCTTCCAGATGGTGAGGATGGTACCTGGCGGTCTGTCGTGTCGTACAATGACGAAACTCGGCGGCAGGAATCGTTCCAAACAGTTCTTCGGAACACTCCCCGTGGAACATACGGTAGAAAATGCAGAGGGAGCTGACGTCCCTCCGCAAGGCCAGAGTATCAAGCCGATCGGTAAGAGCTCGGTCGTTGACGATTCGAGTCGCTCTCCGTTGTATGCGGTCAAATGGAAGAAGCTGGTATTGGGGTGCTCCCGCCCAGAGATGCGAGCAGTATTCCATGTGGGGCCGAACTTGCGCCTTGTATAGCTGAAGGCGGTGGCCCGGCTGGAAATACTGCTTCGCTCTACTGAGTACACCCAGCTATTTAGAGGCCAATTTGGCCTTATCTTCCAAGTGACCACGAAACTGAACGTCTCTCGATATGTCAACGCCGAGAATACCGATGCTGGCTGTGACAACCAGAGGAGTGCCCTCAAAACATACATTCGCGACAAAGGGTTCTTTTTTAGCGGTAATGGCGCAGACTTGTTTTTTTTTTGGGATTGAAATCAACAAGATTTTGTCGACCCCAATCCGAGACTTCACCTAATAGGATCTCCATTTCAGACAGAAGTTTTGTCCGGTTCTCAGCGGCAGTAGCCCGAGAAATGTTAGCGCGGGCCGTGTACAGTGCATCACACGTGCTATCATCTGCATAACAATGGATTTTGCTAATTTGCAGCATGTCATTGATATGCAGAAGAAACAGGGTGGGCGACAGTACACAGCCCTGTGGGATACCAGCATTAATTGGTTTCAGGTCAGAGCATGCACCGTCGACAACGACCTTGATGCTCCGACCCTCCAAAAAGCTGGAAGCGCATAGTTTCTCGGGCAGCCCGTAAGAAGGCAACTTCGAAAGAAGTGCTTTGTGCCACACCCGATCAAAGGCCTTGGCCACATCCAAACTAACCGCCAGGGCCTCCCCCTTGCCCTCGATTGCCACCGACCATCGATGCGTGAGGTACGCAAGAAGGTCACCAGCTGAGCGACGCTGACGGAAGCCGTACTGACGATCGCTAATCAGCTGGTGCTCCTCAAGATACCTCATGAGCTGGCAATTGATGATCGTTTCCATGACTTTCGAGTACAAGGTGGTAATGGCAATCGGCCTGTAGTTGGACGGATCCGAGCTATCACCTTTCTTTGGGATCGGATGGATTGTGGCAGTCTCCCATGACTTCGGGACAATGCCTAAGGAGTAGGAGAACCGGAACAAGCGCGTTAAAACAGGTGCCAACTCAGGAGCGCATATCCTAAGCACGATGGGAGGAATATCGTCAGGCACACTCGACTTGTGAACGTCCAGAGATTGCAGCACTTTACGCACTGATCTCTGGCGAAACTGGATCTCGGACATGAAGGTGTCACCGCACTGGATATTCGGCGGTGAACTACCATTATCCTCCAGAGTCGAGTTGGCCGCAAAAAGAGAGCCTAGAAGATCGGCCTTCTCATTTGCGGTGTGGGCTAACGTGTCATCTCCCCTGCGCAAAGATGGTAAAGACGGCTTACAGAAATTCCCCTGGACAGCCTTGGCGAGAGACCAGAACGCACGAGTTCCCGAAGGAGGGCGTACCAGTCTCTCACCAATGCTGGCCACGTGTTCCGACTTTGCCATAGCAATAATTCTTTTGAAAGACCTGGAGCCAGAGTTGTACTTCTTTTTGAGCAGGCTGGTATTTACCAAGTAGCTGTCCGGATGTGAGGTCAGCAGAAGGTCCAACAGGGAAGGTGTATGATCTTCCACATCTGGAATTCGCGTGGGCGATGTAACCAGTTGCGTCAGATCATAGGACAAGGCAAAGTCATGGACAGATCTCCCCGCGTGATCGGTGGTACGTGAGCCAAGCCAATCGGCGTGGTGGGCGTTGTAATCGCCAAGTACCACGATCTCGGCGGATGTAGTCTGTTCCAGAACGGAATCTGTAGCCGTTTGGACTTGCTCCATGATTAACTTATATGTAATATTGAAAGTTTGTAGACAGAAATATTTTTACTTTAGTTTTACTTGACCACACACGTGGTGGTGACTATAGATAGTCAGTAAAGGGTGTCTAGTTTAAAATAAAAAAAAATATTATTCGTAATATCTTTTGTGCACAAGTGTTTTCATGTTAGAATGTTGTTGTGTGTAAAGCGAGTACGCGGTTGAAGTGATATTAAGCGGTCACCGCCAAGAATGATTGAAGCACAGCATCATAATAGTTTTCCATCATTTGAGACGCGATGGATTATTTTTAATTAGTTTGAATAGAAAACTGATAAATTAGAATCAAGTAGTTAGTTTTGTAAAACATAACTACAGTATTTAAATTCTGGTTTTACCCCTCGTTGAATAATCTCACCCCCTAGATCAGCACGAAAGAAATGTTATAATTATTAAAGAATTATTAGCTAAACACGAAACGGCGCGATAGACGATGTAACTGAAATTACGGGGTCTTTTCCCTATTTAAATGTAAAAATGTCACGCGATGGAAGAATTGACAAGTATTCGAAATTAAAAGCATAAGCAATTCTAGAAGAAAATTTTCTAAGATCTCATGTTAACTCAACTTTGATTAAGGTATTGACGAAATCTGATAATAATTTTGATATTAGTAATTTACTGTTATAGCACTTAATATTTCATCACCCTTGTAAATATGTGAAGAGACGTCCGACTTGAGAGAGTTAATTGTTTGTTTGTTTGACAAGTTGGACATTGAGATAGGTAATGTTATGTGCTAAATTAGTGACAAGTTTAGCGTACGTTACCTCAGGGACATCTACCACAATTGGTTGAATAAAACTTTATTTATGTATGACATACACACATTCACTTTAACTTATGACAATGTTATAAAAACTTCTATATCTTACGGTTTTTTCATCTCGGGAGCGTATTTTTCTCTGTTGTAGTTGTAAAGCTTACCGATGTGTGTTTGTTATTTCAGGAAGCGAAAGGGTACCGTTAGAAAATTCATCTATAATTAACAAAATAACTAGTTTAATAATAAATATAAACAGCCATTTTAAATAAAATAGATCATAAAATCTATTTCCCCGTATCTCCATTTCTTTTTATTAATAAAATTATATTTAATTTATTATCTGGAGTCGAAACTAAACTCTTTCTCGAAATATTTCTCATCAGTTTCGTCTTGTAAATTTACTATGAGCTTAAAATCATTATGGAAATATTTCATACAAGTGAAACGCCCCAGCTTCGGCCGTTTCGGAATCTATAGGGATCATCGCAATTATGTACGTGTAAAGAAAAAAAAACACGGGAATCGTACATTTTTCCAGGATTAAAAGTAGCCTATGATTATTCCAGACTATATTTTATATCTCTGTGCCAAATTTCATCCGATCAGCCGTTAGCCGAAAAAGTAATAGTTATCGAACATTTTTTTGTAATCGATTTTGTTAAGTATTTCTCGTAAGTTTGATTCTTTGTTCTGATGGTACTTGAATGTTTGTTAACAAATGACCGTTGCCTGAGGGGTCTCGAGCCGACGTAGACAAAACTAACTAACTAAATCAATATCGCAGAAATAGCTCATTATAGTTCTAAGTAATTTGCCAGCTTAGTATCAGTTTAATTGTCAACAAACATTGGTCTTAGATCGAAAATATGAGGCAAATTCAATGAATATTCTCCAATATTGCATCCGTCATTCAATTTCACTATCGATAACACGCTTTACTGGTACATAAAACGAAAGGTATTTGTAGAAAAAAAAACAAATTTCAGTCAACACGGAATTGAAATGGTAACACTATTTTGGTTTTTAAATTAGAATCAAATCTAAATATCATGAAGCGAGAACATTTTAAAGATGTGAAATTTGTCACAGTAAAGTATCCGTAGAGAAGAAGCGAATAAATGCATTTCTTTTATAAATTACTAGATGTTCCTCGCCGCTGCGCAAGCATTCGTTTGTTATCCAGAAAATTGTCACATATCATGATTCCCCGTATAATAACTTGGATCTTTAAAATACATATAAAATGTCTTTGTTTCGGTGTTAGGCATTGTAATGAAATCTTGTTTTCTGCTTCTGTTGAGTTCTACCGAAATAAAACACTTATTGTAATATTACTCTCACTCAGGTAACATTTATAGTTACAATGCTAAAAAATATGAGAATATTATTATTCTCATATTAAATAAAATAAAATAAAATAAAATTATTAAAAGATAATCCACTTACCGTATTTTCGTTTAACGCTTTAGTTACTGGCTATGGCTATATAACAAACAAACATGGTCTAACAGTACTACCTACAAATAGCAAGTAATGCGCTGTGACTAACACGTCTTTTACCAGGCAAAGTCAGACTTTAAATCAAAAGGAAGACGGTGACGACGCGTTTCCGGCGGCTACGCACCTTCTATAGACCTACAGCCCTTTTATCAAAGAAAATCGCTATCTATGAATGTACCGCGAGCCTACAGAGTATGCTTAATACATACTAAAAGAGTTTAGATGTACATACTTCTACCTGTCTTGCCGTTATATGACCCTAAACCCATTTTCATCTTTCGCCGTTGCGTTGCTGATCATTAAAGAAGGGGTCCTTAGACAATACAACTTGGAATCTTTGGGTGTTGTAAGTGATCATGGGCATAAGCAAAGGTATTAGGAAGGCAGCAAAATCGTCAATCTCCACGTTTGCTCTTTTATTCTATAAAATTTTGCACTATGTTGTGAGTGTAAGTCCATAACAATATATAAAACATTCATTCAAGATAAATGTTGACCTTCAAATGAAAAGAAACCTCAATAGTTTGTAATCGAGCAACGATGCCAATGAAATGACTATGTATATTACGTTGGTGTTAATCAGATGAAGCCTCATCACATATGTATGTCCTACCATTCATCATTCGACGAGGTTTATTTATATCTGGTACTTAAATGTGCTACTTAAAACTAACATTTTGAAGTAGCACGCGACAAGGATAATCTTTTGGAACCAATTTAAAGTGCCTTAACTTTGAGTAAGTTGCGAAGTGAAATACCACGACCTCACAGAAAACAGGCGTGAAGTAAAAGTACTCTGTGTTTCGTCTGATGTGTGAGGTCTAATCCTAGATTTTTCCTTTCTTATTCTGTTGTAATATGGAAAGGATGGGATATTTTTTTATGTTATAAGATAGCAAACGTTCGCAAATTAGTGTAACAGAACGTAACAACATTTAGATACTGTAGTTTAAAAATTCATCAAGAAAATTGTTGTATTGTTTAACCATCTTCGAACTGTAATTTAATAACAATGTAAAATACTGACATTATTTTTTCCTTTACGTGAAAGAAAATTAAATGTCTCTACGGTCAAAACCTTAAAACCGCTACTCTACAATGCTCTCGGTGCTTTCGTATGAATTCCATACATGCTGTTCGTGTACGGACGATTTTATAATAAAATTCTTTAGAATTGAGTGACTCGAAGCCCATAAAAAAATGTACGACGCAGAATTAATTAACCGCGCTGCTCCTGTAACTTAATATTTTTTCTGAAGAGACGGTTAAATATTTCAAATATCAGTTTCGTATTTTATTGAGTACTAGGTGGGGTCCGTTTTTTTTGTGTCTGAAAGGTCACTGTTTGCTTTTAGGTGGCATTGACAGCTACACCGGGCTCGAGGCGACAGGGCGCAGAGGCCGCCTAGCCTAAGCCTCTTTAAGAGAAACTAAGCTCGAGGGCTCCCTCCGTAGAGGGAACCTCGGCTCGGGGCGTTACTTTATCATTATTACCGGATTGGGAGGCCGCCGAGCTCTTAGTTCGCTTCGGTACATGCTCCATGAAGTGACTTGGCTCAAGGGCCCCCGAGAGAGGACCACGGCTTTGGCAATCACACATTAAGCGTTTAGCATTCCGATTTGAGGTTGCCCGAGAGGGCGTGCTTCGGCTCGATCGGTAGCTATTATCGGATTACATAAATTTCTAGTGCTAACATTACTACCGCTTCAGAGAGCGTTTGCGCTGGGAAAAGAAGTGGCGGAAGAAACTCCAGCAACGCTTCTATCCTTAATAGAGGAGAAGTCCCTGCCAGCTATGTGGCCGTATCGTGAATGCGATGGCCGTCCTCGCCGGCGAGAATGGTGTGTGATTTTGTTGCGAAGTTGTTTTAACCTAGCCTGAGCGATCGTTATTGCGTCTTCTCCATAGTCGAGTACGTACTCGTTACTCTACGTACTCCGTTGCTGCAGCCGCGTTGTAGTTTGGTAAGGATGTGCGCCGTGATGCGCGCACTTGATGGGTACACACGAATGTTTGGCACAAAATTAGAATTTTTCGGAGATTTGTAGTCCTTTAGTGTTCATAAAGGTACGTAGGCGGGCTAATATTAAACGTTCATAGATTTTCCCAAACGTTTTGAGAAGACTTATTGGTCGATATGACGTGGGGTTAGAGGCCGGCTTCGAGGAACCCTATTTCCTCAGCATTTTTCCACTCGCTGGCCTTTGGCCACTGCCGCGTTATAAATAGGAACTAGTAGCTGTATATTAGCAGCAGGAAAGAGTTTGGTCACCCTGATGGTGATACCGTCAGGGCCGGGACGCAAATTTTTAATTAGTTCCTTAACTTTGTCGAAAGTTACCGGGGGAACGGAGTCGAAAAGCGGTTCATGTTTTCTCCGATTAACCTCGCTGTCCACCATTCGGAGGTGCGCAGGTCCAACCGGCAGGCTACTAGGGGAGCACTGGGCTTCGTGGCTGTCTACCAGACATTACGCCCAAACATGACGCCATCGTGGTACGCGTGTCACCTTTAAGTGACTAAGGAACCCGCCAGAAGGCTAGATGAGATGGCTTTAAGCTATTCAGAGTTGAGCTCCACCTTTCGTTCCTGAGGACGGCTATGCGTGCTTTCGATTCACGCTGTAGGTAACTTATATACTACGATAGCCGCTTTCGGTGTGATTCGGTCTGGTAGAGTGCCTTTTCGCGTCGGCTCTACCACCAAGCCACTAAGGCCACGTATATACGTAATATACGTAATGTCGAAAGTGGCTTTTCCTCCGGGTGAAAGCTTTAAATGGACGACGGACGTCCAGTACGTCTATTCGTTATGCGATAGACACCTAAGACTGGGAGTTCTTGGTCCTTAGGGGACTGAACGAATTCCTCTGACGGGATTTCTTTAGGGATACGTTTTACCACAACCCTAAGGATGCGCTCTGCGCAGCGAGTATAAAAGTATGGAAATAAACCTCTTTTTCATGGAAGAAACGGGTTAGTGGTGCCAGGTGCCTTCGCAGGAAATCGTATCACATTTCTCATTTGGGATGATCCCATGTATAATAACTTCGAATAACATGTATGTAACATTTGTCAAAAAGTCGTTATTGTATAAACATAAAACGTTTTCATGGCAACCGATATTGCTAATGAACGTTTTATGCACCTCTTGAAAAGATGTCTTCGGGATAAAAGGTACGTACTCAATGTCATTTTCTGTAACCCTGTACATTTCATGATGATCGGTTGAGTCGTTAAGAAGTTAAATCGTAACAAGCAAATTCACATTCGAATGTATCAATTCAATACTTGTTAAAGATTATAAAATAATTATAGAGTCAACATTGTCAAATATTACAGCAGTGCAGCCCACAGGATTTTGATAGCATTTAAATTTTAAAAACATTTACAGTATTAAAAACTTTTATAAAACGGTCGCGATCGCGAATTGATCCCACTTACCTTGAAAAAGGACCTTCGACAGGTCCGAAGCTTGTCGGTACAAGCCGAGGAAAAACGCGTTCGTTTCGTCGTCTTAGTAATTTTATTTACAGTATTGTGGATGTAAATACGAACCTTTTTTGTATGGCATATAGATACATCTTTGAAATATACTATGATTGATGGGTAGGATGACGACAATGTTATGTAGGATTATATCCACGAATAAGGTCAGCAACAGGCAGACCGTGATCCGTATCTGACCGTCCAGCAACGAGCGTCCTTCGCGTAGTAGCACGCCTGCGGATGGGTCCCTGGGCCGTGCTGCCCCGTGTTCTGGCGTGCATGACTTATGCAAAGTAGCGCATACTGGTGGTTATTTCTTATCGATTGTTCTCTCTTGTTTGCTTGTGAAGAATACTTATGCTGGAGTAAAGACCACGTTTTCTTTGTTACAATTTATTTCATTATAATAGCGCGACCCAATACCAAAAATTTGTTCATTACTTTATTTTCTCAACACAAGCACTCATTGCGGTAAAATGCGGTGAATTTACGACAGCAATTTAAACTCGAGTGCCACCGGCCACCGCACTGCAACGAATCTTATTTATCTTTCCATACTTTATACTTTCAACTCCTTGGCTTCCGCGTCGTAAACAGACAACGTTGAAATTGAAGACTTGCAAGTTTTCCAGAAATTCTATTAAAGAAAAAAACTGAATAGATATTATTTATATTAAAACAAAGCATAAGGAACTTATATGTTACGTTACATATTATTTTATATCGTTTACCATGCGACGTGACAAGTGAGATGTTTAATAAGTAAATTGAAGTACATACTATATAAAATTCTGAGCGTTTCAAGAATTGCACTCGCCTAGACCGAGACCGAGACAAGAAAAAACGTTTTTTTTTTTCTATATGCTTACAGTAGAAATTGAATTATAACATCCGAAAGTAATTTCAGCTATATTACTTACTATTAAAATTCACGTGAGTAATCCAAGTTAAATACAAGATTTTAATTTTTCATTAAAAATTCAAGGAAAAGTCTTTAATCGTGATCAAAATGATACATAGAAATGGTTTCCGTCAATTAAAAGCCGCATTTTAAAGTCAAAGAAACGCACGGAGCAAATACTCTCTCGATTTCTGTTTCCTTCTAATGTTTACGTTGCACTTAAAAGCTAGCTCGTGGATTTGTTTACAGATGCGACCCGCCCAGACTCCGCATGGATGCCTAAGCGTATATATGTCGCCGAGCGATTGTCAGCGCATACACTTTATAATTGGGCTAAGCAAATTCTATACGGTCGGCACATTCTCAGTTGTACGAATCACTGATTTTCACTAGCCGAGACGAGAATTTGACTAGCCCGATTATAAAGTGCCTGGCCTTACAATCGGTCGGTGACATACACGTATAAAACGGCTTATGGCTATTTTAACAATACAACAATTTTTAGCTTAGAACTGAACTAGTGCTACATCAAAACTTGGTATGCGCTGGTTTTGGAATTTTCGGCTTCGCGCATATTTTTATATTATTTTCCTCGTTTAATTTTTTGTAACTTGATTCTCTTTAGGTAAGTAGATGTACGGTTGTATTTTTCTACCCTCGGGAATTTTTTTCTTGACCTTACTCTTCTCTTGATCTTCTTGATCTTTAATCCTAATAATTTACAAGTTAACCCGCTTTTCTGTACCCTTCACAATTTGTGTACAATATTTAATAATAAATGGCTAGGTCTTAGGCATTTAGGCTTGAATGCGTAACAAACTAACATTCACATGTAAAATAATAATAAATAAGTTAGGGTTTGCTTAATGACTTATAATTAGTGACATCGAAAATAAAAAAAAAGAATAAAGTCAAATATTATCGAAAAAAATAAGACAAAAGTCATTTCTATATGTCAGTTTTACTATATTTCTATTTCAATCTCTTATGCTACATAATCCTCCGCCCCTACGGACACACAAACACATACTAATACATTTATTTTAAGTATTCTTCATTCAAATTGGTAGTTATTTAAATTATACGGCACATTTTTAGTCACATCCCATTTATATTTCTCTGATAGACTTTCGCCGAGGCAAATTTCTATCGAGGTTGATGCTAAAAAACAAAACCTTCTAACCGGCTTAACAAAATAATATAAATTTCTCGACTCAAAGCTCTCTGTTGCATATCAGCCTTTAAGCAATTACTCTTTAGGTCTTGAGATGTTCAAAGTACACTTAATTATTGGCAAAAAAATCATTATTGTTATAGTTATAATGTCAGAGGAAATCCAGCTTAACTACTACCCAGCTAATATGGAATTGCTACGAATGGCAAAGTTTTCGCAGCCAAATTGTACTTTGTAGAGGAATGTATAGCTGGCTGTGTCTTGCTTACATATTTTAATGGAAAATTCCGTTGTAATCTAGATCTCCCATTCTGCTGCTTAATTAGCACATTGTGTTTCTCATTAGTGGTATTTTAAGACAAAGTACGTTCTACGTGCTATATTTCTAACTAGCTATAACCTCTCTAACAGTGAAAGAATTTTTAAAATCGGATTGGTCGTGCCGGTGATTACCCTGAACATCCAAACTAACAAACTGTATCTTTTACTTTATAATATTATAATAGAGGATGTGACGTATCTCTCTGTAAACTTTCGCGGCTTCACTTTTGAATTTAGAATTTGTGCGGAACGCAGTATCTGACGGTATATAAATTTATTTTTATAGTAAATATGTATTACAGCTCTGCCATGTTTCATTTGTTTGTGATTACATTGTAAGACCATTTATAATGATGGTGGGCGTAGAACTCAATACCAAGTATAAATAAACAACTGCTTGCGTATTTAAGATACCGACTCTACTGGAGATGACGTTTTTCACGGTTCATTAAGCATTTCGCGATCACAGCTGCCTTAGAATATAAGACAAGGTTACATCAGCAGGAGTTGCCTTATCTTGCCCATACAGTTGTTAATATATTAATTAACAACTGTATATTCTGTATAACTAACAATTAATATGGGCAACCAATAATAACTTTTTGACATTTACCTATAATTCCAAGTTATTACACGCGAAATCAGGTTACAATAATTTCAAGCAGGAAGATAAGAAACAAATGCGTGCGTATCCGCGGGCAAAAGTTTACCTTATAGGTTCGTGTCACTCTTGTACCAACATTACATAATATGCAGCTTTGAATTTTGTCCCTTCGGTTACACTTGTATGCAATATAAAGTAAATAAGTAATACATATACTTCTCAAGTTATATGAAAGTAAAGTACAAATATTATCTAATCAGATATGAATATAATCAATCATCCTTTTTAGTATGTTTCCCGACTGCAGGGTCATAGGCCTGCTATACGAGAGAGGGAAGGAGCCGTAATCCACACCACTGGCTTAGTGAGGGTTGGCGGATGTCACATGTCTTCGAAATTCGATGTTTTCCTTCGTCGTTTTTAGAGCAATGGTAATGAAATAAATTACACAAAGTAAAGCCTGGGTATGAACCCGCGACCAGCACTACGTAAGTTGGGGCCTATGCCACTGGGCCACCACTGCTCTCTTGCACTGAACTAAGTTACATGAATTCATCTGCTAGAGGTGTAAAGTAGAATATGAAATTTTATGAAGAGAGAGAGAGAGAATTTTAATATAAGTTGACCTCAAATGCATATGATCAATCATATTAAATAGGGTTCAACTTAGAATGGATAAACGTCGGTTCATCTTGTTATGTATGTAAAGTATGCATGCATGTAAAATGTTATAATTATACATTCATTTTAATAAATCCCTTACTTCATTTTACATATCGTAATAAGCCCCGATTACCGTCCTTGTCGGTACTAAACCTGACATACCGTTTCATTAATCGTCGCAAGTAACCCTTGTCATCACGGGAGCAACTGACAGATGGCTTGTTTAAAATATTACGCGAGACTTACGAAGACGAGACAGATCGTTTGTTTGTCTAATTTCAACCGGGATCAAACATTCCGGAACCTACATATGTTTTTAATGTATTCCTCTACCCGACAAGAAATAATCGGAAAAACGATTTCATGTTGATGGGAAAATTTCTTTAGCCGCGTTAGACGATATTAGGCAGGGGAAAATCTAAAAGGTTCGCGCGAATAACATGCGATATGCCTAAACAACGTGCGTATTTGATTTTGGAACTCTTTCTTGAATTCTCTAGTAAAGATATATTTAGAGGGCTTATTTTCATAAGCAGTCCTAAGTGAAAAGTCAAAACAGGTGGGAAGGCGAGACCTCTTAGGAAGGAAAAGGATAAAAATCTATACTTTAAAAAGACAACATTATTTCCCCTTGTTTCCTTATTTTTTGGAAGCTGTTTAAAAAATAAATTCTATTATTAGGCAATCAGCAAAATTACTATTAATAAGCGACGAATGAAACGGGTTGCCTGTTTTCTGTTTTGGATCAAACAAAGGCATTATTTATTTTGCCTACGAGTACAGTAAGAAAAATTATCTAAAAGAAGGTAATTGTCATTTTTTCGATTGCATGATCAATTTAGAAATCATTAATTTAATATAATACTGTAAAAAAGGTTAATCAAAAAGGATAATCTAAATCTGTGGATCCTGTCATTTAATGAAATATTTCAAAGATCATATTGGCGTTGGTCGCTCCGAACCTGAAAATGTTAGGGATGAAATTATATTACATTTCTTTATCGTTGGAAAAGAACTGGGCGCATGATCTTGGCATTAGCCCAAATAAATCTCTATTGTAAATAGGTCACGATTTTTCGAACAGGAATATCTTTTTGAAATATTATTGACCGTTAGTCTACGTAAAGCAACCTATGCCGATATGTATTTTAAAGGTAACTAAGTGCCTGAGACGCTATAAGTTTAGTTATATTCTACAAGGCTGTATAACACATCTGCGATGCAGCATTAATTTTCATTAGATAAATTGCACGTGACCTCAAGAGAACTCAAGATTCAATATTCTAAGTCTATCATGAATATTCAATGTCATCGTATTGATTAAATAATAATAATATGCTGAAATATTATTCACACATTGCTATCTAAGCAGAGCTTGAGCTATGGTAACCAGAGAACTGATATACTACATGTACTACGTTTCATTTACATCCAGATTCCGGACCAATAGACATGTTCATGCAAACAAATGTCTCTTGGGTGGGAATAGGACCCACGATCCGCAGCGTGTAAAGGAAGTATCTTAGTTACCAAGCCAATTAAATTAATACCGTCTATTAAATCAATCTAATCTTGAGCCCAGAAAATCTAGATGTTCGCGATCCTACTCCGTGTCAGAATGAAATCTGGTGGGACATCGCCTACGCTTACGAATAAAGTTTTTATTTCTTGCATACTTCTCTTCTTAGTAAAGTAAATCTTTATTGTATATTTTTAATGTTTCGACATCGAAGAGAAGAGAGCTTAAATAGACAAAATAAACCAAGTTGTACATTCGATTCTCCGCCGGCGACAAGGGCCACTTATGTGTTCATGCTATCGCAACAGAAATAAATAATTAAATAAGAGTAAAACTTATATTTCATTATTTATTATTATGGAATAAAGCGTTTATTTTACTATTTTGATACCCGACTTTTCGGGTACTTTACAGGTCTCTTGGCTCATGGCTGATCGGGACGTTTGAGACCTTAGTTCCCCGCGTCACCATGAGCGCTATAAAGTACTCGAAACGTAGAGAATCAAAAGACGTAAAACGAACGCGATAAAATCGTAAAATTAGTTTTATTAACGTGTAGTATTCACGTAAATATAAGTATATAAATCATTAACGATTATAATGTCACAAAAATTTACATTATTAATATAAATGTTACATTACATCATTATGTTATATTGCGTGAAAAGGTACTAACATTCACAAAACAATTATTGAAAAAATAACAAATAATTTGAATTAATTACTACAAATAAAAAAAAAAATAATTACTACAAATATGTCGGCACCATAACTTTATTTAATATCTTCACACGGCTCCGTTAGCGATCCGTTGTAGACGTGGGGCGCTGGCGCTTGTCTGGATCTTATGGATCTTGAAGGGCAGTTTGAATGACAAGCACCAGCGGACCACGTTTACAACGAATTCCTAACACATTCACCCATTTAGCCCACTAAGCCGGGAGTTCTACGTCGAACACCGTTATACTCTTACATTGCAATAAGTAAAGTTCAATATCATTAAAACAAAAACTGATTGAAATTTTACCCACAATTGATTTACTTACTTGTTAAATCGAACCAACCTTCAAAGATTGTTAATACTCTTCCAAAGCTCCAAGTACCAAGTTCTTTGTGAATTAACTTTAATTGAGAGACTTTAACATTCTTAGGTTAGGCTTTAAACATTTTATTGTCCTTTAATGTTAAATTTTATTTTGGGAACTTACGTCAAATTCGCTATTGATTGCAACAATAATTACTTAATCAATGCACATACATATCTAATCGACACCCGGACAATGCTAAAGTGTGAAAATTCTGTTCCGCGCTTCACACATCTCTTTAATTTTAAACCAAAGCGAAGTTGCTATCATAGATTTTGTGATACAATTAGATATATAAGTGCAATATTTGCTCTTGTTTAGTTAGTGCATTGATATCACTAGCTACAGCATCCTTGAAACCAGGACACAACATGTGTGTCGTATCCATATTGTAGAATGGATTATTTTGTGATGTAGCCGGCCATTTCATGTAATTCCATTCCATCATCTAAAACTGTCCATATCATTAAAATATCAACATCATGACATGAAAGGTTTAATAAAATTCCAAATTAAAAGTCACGACGGTTTCTTTGAAAACTGACAATTCCTTTGAAAATTGAAATCTAAATAATCCCGGTTATTATTAGCTTTTTATCAGAATAATTTTCTGCCGCTATGATGCATCACAAAAACAAAACAATATCAGCGCCTCTAACGGTGGATAATGTAACTATATTATCATATGATCACTAATGTTTGACCACATCATGAAGTGGCCAGCGCTTATTGGCCATTTAATGAAATAAGACCGATACCGAATTGGGTTCTGCCTGTTCTAAATAGTAATCCTGCAGGCAACCCATCTGTGTTGATGTAAGTTTTTATTTGCAATTAATGCTTTCTGTTTATGAACAGATTGGTACGATTTTGTTATACCTTTTAGAAGATTGTGCCTCCGCCAGACTTTATTAACAATAAGTTTGTTCTCTAGTATTGTTATTTTACATGACTTAATTTGGAAAACCTCGTAATCTTACATTTTCGTCTGCGTATTATTAGGATTTGCTCCAAAAGGCCAGGATAGACATTTATTGCTGGCGAATGTAGACATAAGCTTTGATTTGCGCAACGGATTCCATCGACATTTCTACAACAATTTATAGGGCGTTACGACATCGTATTACACGTTTGCAAATTCAGCTTCGATGTTTCTGCTTGGCGAATTTCATCTCTCGTAACATAGCGTTGTTTTTCTTCGGTTGATTAAGTGTTTATTTATCTTCTAAACATCATTTCTTTTCTTTAATGAATATGCCATATGTAAACGTTATATTAGTTTACAAGTTACGTTTCACTTTCAAATATTATTAGTACGGTCTATTTTTCTTACGGTTTCTCCTTTCCGAGTACAAGAGGCAAATCAGGCGAAAATTCTCTTACTAATTACGCCTGTCGTTTCAAAGTTAAGGTACATCGTAATTGAAATATCTACAAAATATTAAGCTTGCGATTATCTACTATAACAGCCGATGCGAAAATCGCCTACGAAAAAAATCCTGCGAAAGATAACATACATATAATTTGCGTTAAAATTTTATGTTGTAGTAACATGGGTTTCCTCTCCATCGTTTCAGATAAACTAAGAAACTCGGGAATAAAAAAGAACTGAAGTTATTTTTATTGAAGACAGTGTAATGGGGTATTCACGTTGTCTAACCTTCAGGAGAAAAGTCAGTGAACAATTGCATTAAAAGGTAATAATGACTTCGGCTCAATGTAAACAAGCGTTAGACTTAGACGTCCTATAGGACAGCACCAATGTTCAGTCCACTTCTGACAGCCGACAATTACGGAAATATCATTGTACGAAGAAGCGATCTAACGTAGATTCATCAAATAAATTTACGTGGAAACAGTTAGTTAAATTTGCCGCAATTTGCGTTAGCGTTTTAGTTCGAAACTGATCTAGGCCGCTCAGTCGTCTGTGTTGCTATATACCTGGAATAGATATGACTGTGTCTTAGTTAATTCAGCCGTAAGCTAATGAGCCAGTTCTAATATATAATTATCTGTTGTATAACTAATTTAATTACCTAGAGGATATAATTGTTCACAGATGTATTCTGTAGGAGATACCGCAGCACATTCCCTTTTACTTGAGGCGGTTTTAGTGCGTATCAAATCCAAATAATCCTGCCTTCCTTTCAGACGGCAGGGTGTTTTTTAATCGTTTTTCCGATACTAAAAAATGGACATACGTGTCATGTTAGTCTATGTCCTACTATTCAGTTTATGATTTTTTTTCATGATTTGATGCTTAGAGACCTGAATTAGACTGCATTAAGAAAACGAAGGGGAATTTCTAAAAAAATACATTTAAATTTTATTTACGTGTGACTTTTCATTACTAGGTAATTTGCTCTTTTCGACTTCCTGATACGACACGATATCTATTTTCTCTTTTATTTGCGGAATAAATGGAGTTTTCCGTGTTTTTCCATGTCTTTTCCTTCTATTTCGCCTTCCACAGCGTTTATTTTATTTTAGAATAACTTTGTGTCCTATCAGATGTCCCCACATTTGACGATGTTTTCTATAAACATTATTCTTCCACACTTACTAAGTATTATTAAACGTTATAGCGATACAATAATATTGTAAAAGAGTTATTGTTATACCCTAATAATTATTTCCAAAACGATTAATTAAGAAACAAGGACTTCGACCGAACCGTACAGCTATAGCGTGCGATGCTTACGTGACGTGTACTAGACGACGTACTAGACGTGTGCGCAACATGTTATTCATGCGGAATGCATGCATGCATTTAAATGCTGTTCTTGAACATTGTACAAGCACATAACTGTGACGTCATGTATCTCAGGTCTGATTCTATTGTGAATTAGTAGTATAGAAATAAATAAATAACACAATATTGAAAACATCCCGCATCCGCCCCGAAATCGAGATGGTCGATTTCTTTCAGCGCAGTAGTTGAGAAACAAGAAAAAATCAAACTTGAATTTTATTAATTTATTACGCAAACGAGTTTAGTTTAAAAGTTTAATTAAAAATTAATGTGATTCAAGTTAGATTTTTACAACATACGTAAAATATATTTTATTATTTCAATTTCCTATTTAAAATTACATAGAATTGTAGTTTATTCTAACACTAGGGAAGTTCGTAAACAATTTCACGTAAGGATTGCTTAATTTTCGGGAATTTTCGTGATCAATAATTTGTTCACGAAAACATAACTGGTTATACATTGAAATATTCTGTTATAAATTATATATGAAATTATATAAATACTTTAGCTATGTATGTCAAACAATGTGCTCGTATCCCAAGATTATAACACAAAATTTCCGTTCACAGGTGAACATTACCACAGAGGCTTCTCATAGCATGTCATAAGTCACCAGTCGGTGACGAGTCAAGAAAGCAAACGCACTTGGCGCCAGTCGATTCGAGGTTCATTAAGCCGTCGTCATGGGCAAGAAGAACTCCAAACTAAAACAGGACACCATTGACAGGCTGACGAGCGCCACCTACTGTAAGTATATTAAAAATAAATAATATTCTTAGCTTTTTTCTCCTGTTACCTAATAGGAACGCGACGTACAGAGCACAAGAATCTAATCCATCCGGCGACCTAATTAAACACTCACAAATCTAACAAAATCAGTTCAACAGTTTGTGAGTTCGTTCACCTACAAACGTACAAAACATCTACATAAGTGTATAAAAATGGACCAATATATATACTCATTATATTAAAGCATAAACAGGGCAGAGTAATAAGTTATTCTTGTTCTTCTTAAGCTGCCATGGTCTTGCGTACTTAGGGGCAATTTGGATTGTTTGATAGAGGAAGGAAAGGACAAAGGCCTTTTATAATGTGGGGGAATACTAATGGAATTTTATCAGGAATAAAATGTAATTTCCTGACATTAATAATGATTTATTCTAAAATACGATAACATATATTCTTTCTCTCTCCTTTCCCTAACACTTTACTAGGAAATTGCTATGCTAGACGTGCCAATAGTACTTATATAAATCTTCAAAGATATATCTGACTACCATTTAAAGAGACACAATCGCATGGAGATATACCAAATATGGAAGCGCTACGTGTCATGATAAGAATATGATTGCGACGTGTACTCTACAGCGTACGATTAATACATGCTGAAGACTACCGTAATAACATTTAACATAGATTGTATTTTGACAACGAATGCTAATATTCTTAACGATAGAGATCTCACGGGAGTCTTTTAACACGTGATTGTGCACTCACATACATGATTTGTGATTATGTGACACGTATGACCCTTATATTTTCTGACTAAAAAGTTTCTTATACTTAATTAACTTGCTAACTTCATCCACAAATGCGTCTAATTCACAATTATGATAATATAATTAAATAGCTTATTCGCGGTGAATATGCTATTTAATAAAGTAAAAAAAAACAACACACATCTTGGATTGCATATTGAATAATCTATTATCATTTATTGTAAGTATCACTCGTATCGAATCTGGATCATACTGTATGTACTATTATGTATGTATGTACACATATACATAGAAATGTATCCGCGAGTAAATATTTTTAATGCATTAGCTTCGATCAAAATCAAATCGTGCGGTTAATATTTCTTTGACGACCTCCAAATTGCTCAGTCTTATTCCAAAGTCGGCATGATAAAGCAAGTGACATTAACGACAATATAATTCACTACAACGTTATTGTTATTTACCATCGCGCTACGAACTATTCTATTGTAGGTCGTGCGTGTTTACCAGCTATATGCCCGCTAAACGTTTTCTCTGGCACCCGCTCCACCCATTTCCTTTACGTAAGCTCTCCTTTTGCCATCGAAATTGGTCAAGGTGAAAACTGTAATGTGGACCAATTTATCACTGCTGGTTGCATGGTCATTCTATTTTCCAGTTATATGTTTTACACGTATTATTTTTCGCCTTCACGGGTCTTTACTGTGAAAATTTCCTTTACACTTTGTACACTGTCTTACCAGAAGCATAAATATTAATTTTCCCCTAACTTAATAATTAATGGGTTCCCCACCCAAGTTCTATTTTTGTGAGAAATAAATTAAGTTCGCTTGTAAATGCCGGTAAGTGATACGCGAACATAGAAACCTCTGTCATTTTATTTAAATGTAATATTAAGGAATACAAGAACATAGAAGTGAATATTTATTATTTCAGAAAAAATATATACACATATATGTTTATTTTTGTAAAAAATATTTGCCATTGAAATATATGTTATTTTCAATATTGGCATAACTTTTAAACTACAAAAAATATTCAAAGCGTAAACTGTTGAATGAAGTTTCAAAAACATTACGGACCAAACTTTTCTTGTTTGTACATTGCTATTAGGCTTATTTCGCTTTTCGCTTATTACTCTTTTCCTTTCGAAATCTGAATCCGGAATAAAAAGGATCCGTCTGCAAAACATCAAACGTACAAACTATCAAACGACTAAAATTAAAATGGTAATTAAGTTGACTGGATTTTCTCAATTTTTTGTGCAATTCTTTTATTTTTTCTTAATGTATTGTAAAACTTTAAAAATGCAATGAAATCGCTAAAGTCATTCTAAAATTATGGCACAACTAAGGAAATAGGGATTAATTTTTATATATGCAGATTTATGAATAAATTAAAATATAATTTATTCAGCAAATTATCAAGCTACTATATATTGATTCAATATAACCGCCAACATTGCTCGGCTATTATTGTAAAGTCTTGGCGAACGAGTGAGAAACTTAGCTTTATGGCTGACTTAAGTGACAAAGTTGAACGGCTGGCGCCGCATGGACTGGTAGCCGAGGGCATTATACTCTCCCAATTTGTGCAAAGTGCCAAGGTAAAGTTACAGGGGATAACACAATACTCCAGGGGGGAAGTAAAAGGCTAACTTGTTGTTATTTCAGCGATTTTACTAATTTATGAAGTGGAAACATTTATGTTGATTGGTTTAGTCATTAAAGGTTAAAGTCTATGGGTAGCAATCACTTGATATCGGGTAATTTGCTTGTGCGTTTGCCACGATCTATTACAAAAGAACAAAACCATTAAGAAATCATATATGACAAAATTTCTAAGTTGTTCTTCAAAAATTGTCATCGATATTTTATAATAAAAATTTATGCGTCGTCGATGATGGATTGTGTACGTGTCGATTTCGGTGTTGGGCGTATTATTTTATTTTTATTATAAAAGCAGAATTCATGAAATTTTAGGCCGATCCTACAATGTTTTTAATACTTAATTTATTTTATCAAAATCATTCGCGTTTCTATAAATGTAAATTTAATCTCTCTACAAAAATTATATCTATAAACGGATTATTTTTTTATTTACATCGATAGAAAGAGATAGCAACCACATTTAGCTTTTATTAAGTTACTATGGGTAGCCTATTGCTGAAAAAAACGAAACATGGGAAAAAGTTCCTCCTATATTTGTGTGCTACCTGTAGACTTTAAACTTTAATGAATAAAGCAATCAAAATAAATGTTTACAGTGTTAAAAGATTCTTCGAGAAAGTTGAAAGGGAAGGAAGGAATCCAGAATTAATACATATAAAATGTAAATTAAATATTAAAAAACTTCAAATGATACGAGAGAGGGCAATGCGGAGAAATTCCCGAAATACACTGCAGAGTAAAGGCAAGCCACACAATTAAATGAAGCAGATAATATGTACAATTTAACTCGCCGTAACGTAATATAATGACAAGAATAATTCATACAGTTATTTGGGTCGTCATTTTATAACATCATTTCATGATAGGCTTGGTCACAAGTTACGAGTACAAATCACTGATTCATGTAAAGCTTACACCGATCTTTATATAAAGTATCTGGGCGGCCGAGATTAACTCGACGTTTCTATTTTTCTAATATTTTTAAGAAAAGATATTTAATATTGAAACAGTATCAAATATTCGGATGACATGATTTCATTTAGCACCATCTAATGAACTAATGAGATAGTAAGTTATTTATTGACACAAAAGACGTGTGGAACCATATCGACTCGACCACGAAAAAGAAATAACTTCGTAATATATTGCTTGTGACTCGCAAATATATTCTTGTATCTATAACACGAAATGTGTTGTAGACCTTAATGGATGTTTTATTATATTATAGCGGGAAGTAGCTTTGCTTTTTGTGTACAACGGGCCTTTGTAAGGTTCGTGCGGGGGCGAAATCTGCGTAAAGGAGCCTACACCTACATACTCGGTGACTCTGACGGCGCCCTCCATTCCTGACACCTTGAATGAATGTGCCAAATTATAACGAACATAATTCCTGCGTGTTTACGCTTCCTTTGTTCTAATACATATAAATAGTCCGAATATATTGTACTAAGTTTGTGTATGTGACACAGTTGCAAATATGTTTATGATAATAAAGCGACGCGTTTAGTGTGTCACCATTCCAATCTAAATACTGAGATTTTTGTTGAGAAGGTACAATATATTTATTTTTATAACATTGAAAATACATAGTAATGTGTAAATTATAAAACATTAAAACTAACATAAATAATTATTCTTATGTATTAGATTTTTATTTTGGTCAATATAACACATACTTTTTACATACATATATATATACTCAAATCGTCGTGTCAGCCGATATTCGTCCACTGCTGGCCGTAGACGAAGTTGATCGCCACAAAAAAATGGTCCCCTGCCGCCCTCATCCAGAGGAATCCAGCAACCTTTAACAGATCTATCTTGTGGGATGCGTACCTACGCTGCCGCCACTCTAGGACCTTTCGGCCCCATCGGCCATCCGTTCTGCGAGCAATGTGGGCTTAGGCTTAACTCTTAGGGCAATGTCAGTTACTGAGGTTCTACTGGGGATCACATTAATTCTTATCTCGCAGAGAGATACACTCTCGATCTTTAGAGAACTTTAGTGGACGATAAACCCGACATCACATCATCAGTGTTGATCACCCTCCCGGAAAAAAAGCAAGTTTCCGGACTCAGGTTTGAGAATTATCGTGTCCTCCCTCTCTTCGGACTTCAGATAACCATATAACGTCCCATCGTAATTTACTCAATTCTTCTTCCTGTTCCGCGATCCTCTCGTCCGTCCGCAGTTCGCGCGTGTTCAGTGTTGCCAGGGCCTGTTGTCTCCGTGTGTGGTAGCCCGATATCTTCCGGGGATTCTCAGCATCCCCGCCCTGTCACCCTGGCACCTGGCTACCGTAACAAGGAACGGCAGGGCTGTCAGGTACTGGAGGCCGTATTGCTGTAATCGCCACGCTTGGCACATGAGTAAACAGTAAATACATACTCCTAACAATGTATCTTTTATCTATACATATAATCAAAATGTAACTGATCGCTGTTTCTACATGGAAACTATTTAAGAAAAAATATTATTAGAGGCCCTTATAAATGCAATAAAACTGAAGATAATGATTATTAGAAATTTTGTCTGTTTGTCTGTGTGTTTGTGCGCATTAATTCCAGAAACTTAAAATTTTGTGTTTTTTAAAATGATGGTGATGACAGTGTCGGAGATTTTGCAAGCTTCAGCTAGACCACTGTGCATTGAGATATTCATAGCACACGCACTTCCTTCGGAGACGTACGCCGCTCCCTGGTATAATAGTGCTTACACGTATGTAGACGAATTTAGAAATGATGTATGTATTATTTTGTAATATGATTTGTTAGTTTAGGTTAGAAGCTTATTATTCCCGAGGAAGGTTGGCGTTCGGCAGGCGGCCGGCCGTAAGACTGTAGCCAGAACCTACATATATACCGGTATACCGGTATGAAGTGAGCGTCAAGATACAAATGTCTCGATAGGGAACATTTGTGTAGAACGAGCCTTTATTTTTTTTTGTTTGTTTGCTATGACATCTGTGAAACATATTTAGTCTACATCAAGTCATTGAACAGACATCATATTTTTTCATCGTGTTAAAAATGTCGAATTTTGTACCAGAAA
This sequence comes from Papilio elwesi, assembly GCA_029849275.1. Lineage (NCBI taxonomy): Eukaryota > Metazoa > Arthropoda > Insecta > Lepidoptera > Papilionidae > Papilio > Papilio elwesi. The sequence continues at coordinate 5,321,856 of CM056717.1, forward strand.
GTGATGATTTGCGGAAAGCATTAATTTTTTGTTTTCATTTGAAGAAAAGTGCTGCAGAGTCGAATCGAATGCTTGTCGAGGCATATGCTGATCATGCTCTTTCAGAAGCAACATGCAAAAGATGGTTTCAACGGTTCAGAAATAATGATTTTTATGTGAGAAATGAAGAACGTGGAAGACCACCAAAAAAGTTTGAAAACGCCGACTTGCAAACGATATTGGATGGAGATGACACTTTGAATCAAATGCAAATGGCAGAAATGTTAAATGTTGCACAACAAACAATTTCTGACCGTTTAAAAGATATGGGAAAGATCCATAAGTGTGGAAAATGGGTGCCACATGAATTGAATGAAAGAGAGATGGAAAACCGAAAAACACTTGTGAAATTTTGCTTCAAAGACACGAAAGAAAATCGGTTTTGCATCGGAATGTCACTGGCGAGGAAAAATGGATTTATTATTATATTTATATATTTAAAAAATCATGGGTTAATCCGGGACAACCATCAACATCGACTGCAAAACCAGATCGATTCGGCAAGAAGACAATGCTGTGTGTTTGGTGGGACCAGAACGGTGTGGTGTACCACGAGCTCCTAAGACCTGGTGAAACCGTTAATACTGATCGCTACCGACAACAAATGATCAATTTGAACCATGCATTGATCGAGAAACGACCAGAATGGGCCGGAAGACACGAAAAGGTAATTTTGCTCCATGACAATGCACCTGCACACAAAGCAAAACCTGTTCAGGATACAATCAGAACACTTGGCTGGGAGCTGCTACCCCACCCGCCGTATTCACCAGACTTGGCTCCTTCCGACTACCATTTGTTTCATCGATGGGACACTCATAGGCTGAGCAGCACTTTGATTCCTACGAGGAGGTCAAAAATTGGTTGTCTGGTTGGTTTGCTTTAAAAGACGATCAATTTTATCGGCGTGGTATCCACAAATTGCCAGAAAGGTGGTCAAAGGTGTAGTGTGTAGAAAACAATGGCCAAGACTTTGAATGAAATGTTTTTTACTCTCCCATTAATAATTAGTGTCCTTTTTTCACAAAAAAACGCTCATTTCAAACCGGTATACCTAATAGTATGGACTATGGTCACAGCTTAAACAATCATATGTGATTGTTACGATTTGCTACGGTCATGTCGATGCCCCCACATAAGCGGGAAAAGGGCAGGGAGCTGATGAGGTTAGGGTAGTATTTAAGTAAGTAATATCGCTTAAGTAAAATTTCACGGAGGGTGAAACCGCGGGGCACAGCTACTACTAGCTACAAATAAAAACGTTTAAAATTTTTCGAAGTTTCTCGAACTTCGATAGCCGACCTTGATTCAAACTTAAGTAAAACTTTATACAATATTTACTAAAGTGACACCTTTTCGTATTTACAAATTACAAATAGGACTTTGCTTGTTTACGTTATTAACAACAGTTTTATCTAAAACAAAAGAAAATAAAGTTCATCATCATCTTTATGTATTTTTTAAACATAACAAAAAAGACGAGTATTACTTCCCTTTGTTGAAAACTAGCAATTCACGCCCAAATAACAATCTATATTTTCTAGCCTACTTGCTAATGAGCCTCTTAATAGCCGTGGGCTGGTCACCCACGGTTAACCAAAAGCAATACACGGCCGGTCTGTCGTGTAGGGTCCTCTTAAATTAAATTATCCTGGTCAAATATCCATAAAAGGTATTAAATAAATTTGTGAAAAAATTTTGTATTTGCGTTTTTTCATAACTAAGTTCTTCCAGGGTGCGCAGCCAACTCCATGGTGTTACTATGCCAGCCTATGACAACATTTTTTTTAATTCCAAGTTATTTAATTGAACCAAAGCGTACTAGCAGACGGGATAAAAAAATAGTTATTTTGGTTTTGTTACGCTACAGAAGTAAAACTCCTTACGTGCGTATTTCCTTTTAAATGTTTTATTTTGCGACCTGTGCCTTTATTTGTTATTCTTGTATCGTCGCATTTCTCAAAACACGTCCGCATACAAATTGGCAAAGAAAGGTATGATCAATGACCTGACTTTCCATTTTATTGATGTAATTGTGTCATGGGTTTTTTTTCACTCAGTATCATCATCATCTCATCCCTCTTTTCCCACTCATTTGGGGTCGGGACAGTATGAATGTAGTCGATACGCCGGTCCTCCTCGGGAAGAATGGTTTGTAGGCAAATCTTCTTTCATTAGTGTGACCAAAGATTATCCGTTACCGAGTTATTAAAATGGGATGAGGACTGTAGTTGGTCGGGAGCATCCCTTTTCGTCAGATTCGCCTTTACTACCCTACCTATGGGCGGAAACTGACAACAACTGAGCGGCATTCATCTGATCTGTGATAATAATTCAGCACTAATTTCCATTCTAGTAGAATAATCGCCCTGTTTCGCCGTCATGGAATCCAGCCAGTATCTCTTCTGTGCCGTAGTACATCACGTGTTCAGGCCGCAAGCGGTAGACATTCTTGCATTTATAACCATGTGAACTATTTTCTCTTTGCTCAGCATCGTCCAGGCTGTCAATAAAGGAGTGATTTGTTAAAGAACCCACGCACCCTTTATAAACCTCCTGGTATTTCCAGGTAATTTTTTTCTTAGACATTTATAAAATGTTAACAGTTTCTTATATTTACGCGAATACTAAACATGGGAATAAAACATTTTTTTCGGATTTTATCGAGTTTATTTTACATTATTTGTTTCCGACGTTTCGAGTATGTAACGTTAATAATTATGTATGTAATTATTCATGTTATAAATATAAACAATTTTTTTGTTTGTTTACCTTCTAGTTATTGTAACAATTCCTCTATAAATGAACTAAATCGTTAAAAATAATGAACTCAAAGACTAATAGCCTTTAGTGGACGGTAGACATTTAGGAAAAGTTACAAGTAGATTAATGGCTCAAATTAAAAAAAAACTATTGTTGAAATAAATAAAAGCAAAAAATCAATTTAATCTAATTAATAAAAATAAGGTCGTCAAAAACTTTGCTTATGTAAATAAAAATAATATACAATCTATGAATAAAGGTTTTCAATTTTAAATTCGTACATTCACATATTCTATTAAATTATAAAAAAAATAATTAACATGAAAACGTACGAATTTTATTTTTACTATCATGAATTTGATATTAAACATCTATTTTTTTGTATAACTACATAACATACATTTTTACTAGGTGTGTCAATAGTCAATCAATAAATCCTCAGCCAATACAGACGCACTGTACGTAGGTTTCGTCAAAATGATCGCTTCCATGCCGTCCTGTACCAGTGTTGCGGGTGCGACTGCCTAGACTGGACTACGACAGAATGGACATAACCCTCTCAGTATGGTCCAAATTACTGCAACACAATGCGTCAAAGTAAAACGATTACTACAAAATACCCCAAGCTACTTCTGTATTCAATAAAATTTTAGCATAAAGCAACACTTAAAGGTGATTTGATATATGTATAAAAACAATCTCATAATAGGTCGGAGGCACGCAAGTAGCGAGGGGCGGGGTCGGCTCGCGACTTTCCATTAGTATCCCCCCATGTCGCAAGGCCTCCGTATTAAACATACAATTCATTTGTCTTCAGTCCTGATACATTGATTTTCATACATATATTCTTAGACGCCATAGAGTCTGAAAAAAATAATAGAGCACAGTTTTCTCTACATGAGAAAAGTTATTATTATATATTAAATATTTTATATTATATATTATATTTGACAACTTTAAGCAATTAAATAAAGGTATGTTAAATCTTCGTTCGCTCGCAAAAACTACCAATGAAGTTAATAAAGATTTAAAACTCCCTACACAAAGTGTCTGTTTTGTCTTACATTTGAGTAGAAGTTATAACAACATTGTTAACATATATTTAACGACTGATCGATCTTCGATTTTTTACGCGATAATAATAAATTGGACTCGCTAAAACAAATGACAAACGCGGGGTCCGAAACTGCTGAAATTTTAATCGGTACTCAGCAAATCAAAAACGCTTGCCGACTTTCATTTATTAGTATTTCAATATTTAAACTGAGGTCAGTAATTTCCAAAGAAGTCATCTCAACGGATTAGAAGCTTAATCGTATTTTTTTAACAAATGTACGTTTATTTTCCCCAGTTTTCCACGAAATTGCACAAGCAGTTAAGTGATGCTATATCGTAAAGATCCCTAACATACTAAGCATAATTACATTCGGCATTTACAAGATAAAAATTTGCATTTTAGTAGTCGTAGTCGTAAGTATAATCTAATGAACCTATGAAAATCCAACTTCCTTATCAATTCTGTTTTTATTATTTCGATGTAATGTGTGAAGCTATAGATCTAGGATATTGTAATATGTTTAACTACCGATCTAGAACAATGTAACTGTGTATAACTATTATAAGCTAACCTAACTATAGAGCTTAGGGTAATAAGCTATTATATTATACTATTTGGGACATCCTGGGGTGAATGGTCGAAGATATTAATTACCATTTCTCCTTTGTTAAAGCCGCGTATCTAATAATACGTGACGAAGGACGTAATATGCTAGTTGTTATATTTTTTATTGGTTTAGTTAAAAAACTAATACACCTAATTAGGATAAAACAAAGTAAATTATTATTACTCTAGAACTATCTTCCAATGAACCTAATCGTATTGTGTAAAGTGGATCTTGACACTATAATAACATGCTCGTGAGGAAATATATCATAAGAAAGTCCAGTAGAAATATAACAGAAAAAATGAGGAAAAGGTAATCATACTACCAAGGTAGCGTTATTACGCCGTCCGTAATAAAATATGTAAACAGGTGCAAAGTATGACGTAGTAATAAAGCAGATAAGCTGAACTATTCAGCGGGGATCCATTAAACGAGGAGATCAGTATCAGAAGGGACTCGAAAGAGAACTTTTTTCATTAAAAGCGCTATTATTAAGCTTAGTACGTCACTTTATAATCCACTGAGAACTAAAAGCATTCGATAATGGCACTTGAGACTTCTTTAATTTTCTACATTACAAGTGCAAGTTTTTATTATCAGTTTATAACGTTTAGGTGCGTTCAGAACAATAGAAAGTCGGCAACGTTTAAAACTTTAATGGCATTCTAGTTTTATCACATAATAAAAGTTAATAAAACAAATCCTTAACACTACCATAAGAAATAAAAAGACCAATTTTGGCGGGGAACAATCTTCTACCCTAAAGCTTACAAAGTGCACTAACAAATTACACATTTTATGACTTCCCCTCATCCCAAAACACGTCCCTTCTTACTATTTTAAGTTAAACCTCCCTGGGATAAGACTACGGTCTGCCGACGCAGTATTTCTCAACCAGTTTATCCTGTTACGAAATATATATCTTCCGCCATCCTCTGAATAAATATCACTACATAGTATAAAACAAAGTCGCTTCTCGCTGTCCCTATGTATGCTATCTTTAAAACTAAGCAACGGATTTTGATGCGTTTTTTTAATAGTGATCAAGAGGAATCAGAAAAGAGGATCAAATTTATTTGTATAATTAAATAATTAAAATTCGGCCTGTTTTTAGAATGTTTTTTGTATGCCGCCCTCTTGTTCACCCCCAACATGATTTAGGTCGAGGACCTTCTTTTCGGGTTATAAGTTTTTCAGTTTTTTTTTATTTACATTACAAAATGTAACTATTTATATTTACAATTTATAAAAAACAAAATTTAATACACATTCTTACACAATAATTTATTTCTAATATTACAATTTTACTACACTTTATTTCTTTTTATAACATTTTGGGCTAAGGACTTACAAAATTTAACAAAATCTTCTCTTTTCACAATATACTTAAACTTTCCTTATTGATTTTGCTTTTTAATTTCATTTCGATATCGACTCTGTGCTTTATATACAGGGAATTCCGTCAAAATATGCAGCACGCTTTCTTCCCGTGCTGGGTCACAGAAGCACGAGGGGTTCTCTTTGTACTTCAACCTGTGCAAATATGCTGATAATCCCTTTTTAGAATTCTCCACACTGCAGGGTCACAGGCTTCCTCTCTGAGAGAGGAAATGAGCCTGTTGTCACATGTCTTTGAATTTGGCGGTTGTAGGATATGCTGGTTTCCTCACGATTTTCCTTTACCGTTTTTGAGCAGTGGTGATGAAATAAATTACACAAAGTAAAGCGCCTGCCTGGTTTCGAACCCGCAACCTACAGTACGTAAGTCGGGGGCCTAAGCCGTTGAGCCACCACTGCTCATAATTATTTATATAATATCTTTTATTGGTTTAATACATGCATAATATAATAGATAAAAGTAGAAAATTTAAGGCGATAATAAATAGGCGGAATAAGTTTTGTGGATCGGGTCGGCTAGTTTACCATAAATTTTTGTTGCAGAAGCATTATCTTCAAATTAGTTAAAAAGTCGAACAATTTCTTTGCAAACATTTACGCACTGGAAATTTCTTTTATATTGAACACTTTTTCTAAATAAATATATATGCACTCACACCCGTAACCCGGGTAGGCACAGATCATGGATTTCCATTTGGCACGTTCCTGGTACACCTCTCTCGCTTTTTCTACATCCATACATCTATGCATGCATGCTCGTCGATTACCGTGTGTATCGCCCTTCCCTTTTTTAATAAGCAATTAATCTGATCGATATAAGTTCTTCTAGGGCGTCCCCTACCAACACCGCCACTCACTCTTCCAACATAAATTTGTTTCGTTACTCTCTCTTCATTCATCCTTTCAACAGGCCGAACCACCGAAGCATACCTTTCTCAATTCTAGACACAACATCCACTTTTAAGCCACACTTTTCCCTTATAAGCTTGAACACTTTAATAGCAAAATAATCTCAGTCGATTTTTATTGTCAACTTCATCGCTTAGTAAGGGCCGTGGTACACGCTAAGAAAAATCGCCGGGCCAAAAAAATCGCAAGACGCTTTCTGCGATGTTGTTGCGTTGCGGTGACGTTGGCGGGGGCGAGCTAGGTGAGGTGATTCAGGTGGTTTTTGTACGTTTGGAATCAAGATTAGGATTAGGATTTCCTAATCCTAATATTATTATCATTTTAGTATTTTCACGTCGTATTTTATTGTCTGTAGTACTCAACAACTTATCAAACGTATAGATTTACATATGATAACAGTTCTCATTTTTTTTCTCCTGTTGTGGAATTCCGTGTTAAAGGAAAACGAAACCACCAATCTCATTTTTTGGTATATAATTGGATGAGCCAATAAAGAAAATTTTCGAATTCCAGTACTATTTTGTTTTATTTAATTTCTGCCAAATTCAATTGTTTTTATTTTTGAGTCAGATCAGTGATTCCCAAATCGTAATGCTCGTACCGCTGTGTTGAATTTTATGTTATCCTTCACAACGGTTTCAATGGCATGCCCTACGTACGACTTGCCGGAAACAATTTTGTCGTTTTACACATTCCTATTCATCTTGTCTGCCACAGACACGGTAAGTTTTGGTACCTACATCCGATAAAATTCTTGTCGTATACATGGTGTATTTTTCCTGACTTCCGCGTATACGGTGAAATTTCACAGCGTGTACAAGCGCCGTAACAATAGGCGTACGCAATTCAGTGTATACTCAAACGGACGTTCAAAGGGAAGATTCGTTTAATTGAAACTAAACTCTATTGCTACGAAAAAAGCTTTAAATTCATATTATCCGTATGCATTGATAATCGCTTGTCCTTTCACATGGAAGACCTGTAAATTGCATTAGTAGATAAATCGAAATACATTTCTTAACCGGCTGCTCTTTACATGGTATTGGGATAAATGAGAATGCTCAATTATAAGTTCTAGTCAAAATATTTCCTGTCATTATTTCAGTGTGCTAAAATAATCAAATTGCTTTATTGTCAACTTTTAAGATAAAAAATTCTATGCCACTGATAACGACTTTTGTACGGGTATTCTTTGTCACTGACATGTTTATACCAAATATCTTATGGGTTGACGCGAATAACATGCGACACGCATGGCTTGCTTATTCTCATTTGTACACTCAATTTAAAAAGTTAGTGTTAAGATGCAAGAGTTTATTTTTGTTGATCCTTTATTTATTTATTGATTTTTATTGAAAGAAAGATTAGATAAGATTGGATAGATGGATACATTCATATATTAAGGTAAAACTAATAAAAGCCTGTTACTCCACTCTTAATACTCCATTTTGCATGCGCTCAATTCAGTGTTACGTACTTCGGTTACGGAATACACTGTGTGAATCAACATATTCAATATTGGCTAGACTACTGGCACATTTAAACGTCACGTCAGAGCATCGAACGTTGCGTCTTTATTGCTTTCTGCCTTATTTTCCTTTAGCGTAGCTTAACCGATCGACTCAGGGCACTTTCGATTTCTTACAATTTTTTCTTATTCAAGTCACGAACTTCATCTATATTGCTGTCACGCGTATGTACGGTTACCAATGTAAATACGAACATTTTCATTGTTTGTACACATCTGTGATTTCAAGCAAACTACGAGAAACAAAATTATCGAACAATCCGACATTCGGTCTCCGTCGGATGCATGACGAATTTGACCAAATCGCTTTGATTACTAATGTTTCAGACAATTAATTCAATTAGATATTCGTACACACAAGCAGGTAAGGCTAGTAAAATCGGTTCTTAAAACATTTTTATTGTCATTGCATTAAGCCTATGGGATCTTAAAATCGAATCAAAGCCTGACCGTAAAATATATAATTTCAAGTGGAGCGCGTTTACGACGGCCTAAAACAATGGTATTGGCGTATTCTGTCACCATCAATATACGGTTCATAGCGTTTATCGTCTACTGTGAGTTGGCGCCTATTGAAATAGTTAATTTGTGTTACAAAATAAATTTAATTTAACTTCTTTTAGTTACTGATAACTTAACGAAATGTTAGTTTAAATTTATTATTTTCTCAATTCTCTCTCTTCCCTACTCTAACTCTAATCTACTGTACTTTAAATGAAAATTTAAATTTTAAAATCTTCTGTATAATATTAATGGGTCTTAAAAATAAATTCAAGTCGATTCTATTGATCGAATATAAATAAACTATAATTCAAAAGCATTTTATATTTTGCAAATTGATAAATATAAAAGTTAGGAACATTTCCAATAAGTCATGTAGCGTGCAGAGCTTACACGGATTAAGTTAATACAACTCAGGGGCTGAGCAACAACGGGTACTAGTGACATCAAGCTTGCAAGTACTGCGCCTCAGCCAGAGGGAAGGCACTTACGCTACCCCTTGATACCGTTACTTAGATAAACTGATAACAGCTTTTGTTAAATTCGCATTCTTAATCCCAGAATAACAATCTAGCAACTAAATATAAGTTTGTTGTTTATTTTATTATAATTTTAATATATTTTATTCGATACTTGGTTGGGACCGAAATAAGTAGAACCAGTGTTTCTATAAACCCATTCGTCGTTTTTAGAGGTGTTTATTCAGTATGAAACCGTTGATTGTGATTAGAGCTAACCTAACACCAGCCTGTTATTACGACCGTAACTGTTTTTAAACCTAAATAAGCACAATTAAATCGTAAATAGCAATTAAGATATTCTATAAAACCTACTTAAAAGATAACGTAACATATATTGAGTTACGAATACCGTTTGAAATATTTGTGGTTCAGGTAACAAGTTGAAGTAATCAGAATTAACTAATTCTCGCTTAAACTATAAGCACATTCATTTGGATTCTCATCTCATAAATCAACGAAGTAGGTAAGACTAATTGGGCAATGTTAACTTTATTTCGACTCGTAGATAACTTGTTTTGCGATTACTATTAATGGAATAATTAAAGTTGCGGAATAGCTATTATTTTGAACGTTTGCTTGAAATATTACCCATGTCTTTCACCCCGCAACTACGGTACCTGATAGTTTCCTATATTAGAAATCGTAAAGATAGGTATTCTGTACCCGATATTACCTTTAAGTACTAATTTATCGTATTATTAACTGTCTATTACTAAATATTACCTAGAGGTAAAATGATTAGGTATAACGACAACCTATATCGAGGTTTTGGACCGATTGATTTGGATGAATTTTGAAACATTGAATGACAGTGAAATGTTCTTACTGAGAAGAGGTTTTGCAGGAGGGTTCGCCGAACCTTTTCCAAATTCTAATATGCATGTTGCTGACGCACGTTGCATGTTGCTCATGTTGTTCACGCCTAACCAACCGCCGCCAACCTAACAAATAGTTACAAAATATCGTGTAACTCGGCTAAAGAAGTTTTCACTTTGAAAATGTTCAATGTTTAGCCTTTCGATTCATACATCTCATTGAAAGAGAAATGATTTCACAAATATAAAGCACAATTCTTTGCGAAAAAGCAAATCGAGATCTTTATAACAACCTGCTTCGCTCCTTTTCAATTCATTCCAGATTGGCTCCCAAAGCACGAAAAGGCGTGACATCTTGATAAGGATATTCTTGTGAAAATATTGAATGGATTTTAAAATTCAATGCTTTATATCTTAAGGAAACTGTTTCAATTTTTCTACTCGAAAAATTACGAAGGGATGTGGAATGAGATTACAATTATTAGGCGTATATACTTGAATTTACTTAGAAAAGTAAATAAAATATCGACTTTTGAAGAGAAAACAATCCAGATATAAGTAAAATAACTTATCTAATAACAATCACTAACTAAAAAATAACTCATCTATGGAGTTATGAGGTCTAACATGAAGCTAATGTACGGGACACTTATAATCTATTAACATTATATGGTGAAAGCAAAATTATCTCTGTTCATTTGTGAAGTTTATACGTCTAAATCACTAAATTTTCGTACAGATTGGATATAAGAACATAGCGTTGCGTTCGTGTGAAAATTAAATTAAATTCAAAGAGGGTGAAATCTGGTGATTTAAATTACGATGACCCATAAATCTCGTGTTAGGGGTATAAAAACTTATTAGTTTTTAAATCATCCCCGACTGACTTCTCGTGTATGTATGTATTTTTGTATTTCTATACACAGTCTTTGATAACTTTACCTTTAATTCAACTTTTGTCTCTGCTTGCAAAAACTGAAACTGTTAATATTATAACTTCACTAATAACCATAACTGAATTCAGTAATATATTGACCTTATTACATTAACCAATAAAAGGTAAATTATTTGTCTGAATTTATATGCTTGCCCATTACGCCAAGCATACATTCAGAAATGTGCAACCAAATACATAGATAGCATTACATTTGTGAATGTTAAAGGCGGAGAGCTGTACTAGGGCCGTAAATAACAAAAGTATATCTGCCGATGCTTTTTTTTATTTTCTATCTTACTTAAATAACACGCTAGCAATGTCGTTATAAGTTAGTTTTATATATAAATAAATATATAAAAGTTAAAGTTTTTGTTTTATTTATTCTGTAAACGTAGCTTAAAATAAATAAAATAAAAATATCGTTGAACTCTGGAGTTCTTTCATATTTTTTAATTAAAAAAAATACCTTACTTATTTTTGTATTAGATAATATATACTTCTGTCTATTATATATAAAATTGGCGTAACAACCTGTAAAAGTCAAATACTCATCGAATTTGCGTCAAGGATAGTTTTATTCCTTAACACAAAGATAATTTAACTTTCCACAACTTCCTAACTGATTTCGCAGGTTGCATCGGAATGTTCGTCATCTTGTGTAAATCCAATTTAAAAGTTTCGATTCAATTTTTTTTTGCTAGCTTATAACAACTTCCACATTACTCAAAGTTGTTGTGAATGAAATATAAATATTCCCTTTAAAAAAATGAAGACTTCTTGCAGTTTCATGATAATCAGCGCAGATGCAAGTACTACATAGTAAAAATTGCCGTAACTTGAAACTTTTATTTTGACACGACTTGGCCACAGCCATCGCTGGGTAATTAGGGTCGATTAAACAACGGTACTAAGTGACCCATTACACACAAATTGCGCCATCCCTACGATAATGCAGTCACAAGAATTTACAATTTACAGTCGGATAAATCTCTGTTGCCTATTACTATTTAATTGGTTAGAGATAATTAGGGAGCCGGCTTTGGCTACGATAAAAAAATACGTTATTGTTTGTCTGTTACACAAATTTGTTATATGAATGGGCCTACCTGCCACCCCTCCTTGGGAATGATTGTTTGTATTTAAATCTTATTTCTGTCAAATTTGAGGAGGACCGCTATTGCGGTTATTATGCACTACTTATCATTGATCGGCATTCATCACTTCGGCACCAATTTGCCATTAGTAATAGAATCAGCGTTCTCTTCCGTCTACATGGAGTTCAGCTTGTATTTCAGCAGTGTCGTAATACAACATCTGTTTATTCTTATTTTTTTCGAACCAATGGAATGCAAAATAAGAAGGCTGCATACGGTCGACGGCTAACAAAACATTTACATCTAGTTTCATTGCAAGATATGTTGTAAACAAACGTCATTTACAATACGTAATTTTGTGGAAATCGTGATATAAGGGGAAGTGTAATTACTTAATATGGATAGCTTATGTTATAAGGTAATATGAGGAAAAGTAGTTTTTCTAAACTATTTTTTAATTTAAAAATTTTAACGTTAAAACCTTTGTGTACAAAAATCACATCTTACTGTGAAACACGGACAATTCGTACCGCTATCACATGATACGGTGCGGACTGTTTTCACAGTTTTTAGCATCGTCGAGCTTGACAATAAATGGGCAATAATAATTCATAACGCAGGTGCCTTTAGACCAGGCGGGGTCACGGTAGCAAGCTCACGCGTCCCCGTGGCCCCGCCGTAATGCGTCAGAGGGCAGTCAGGTTTTAGTGGGTATTCCGGTCACCTTCTGTGGCCGACGAGCCCCACACTCCCTACGCCATTGCACAACCCGGCTTAGGGGTGCGGAAATGCATTTCCTGACTATAAAAAAAGGTGCCTTTAGATGCCTCGTGATCGCTAATGTCAGATTCAGATCACTGCCTGGATGTTGTATTTAAATACGAAGACTGCAGGGAATTATTGTAGATACAAATACATAGTTGTCGGATATATCCGCAGTATCTGTGCTAATAAATCGTACAGTACAACCAACACCCCCTAAAATGTTTCGAAATAAAGAAAAAAGTCGTAGATTTATTTGTAAAAATGTACGAAACCCTTGTCGCAACAAATTTCGGCACGCTGCCAATACCGTCATGGTCTTTGCCGGCGCGGGTGTACGAACGATGTACCTAGTACCCTAATCCTTTTCAAAATTGTAAAGTCATTTCATATTTCCGCACATACAATAAATACAGTCGAAAACCAGAATTAGGATCGATTTGAAAGTTCATAGTTTTTGTTGACGTATTTAAATACAAAAATTTTAAAATTTCTTAATTTTGACTTCTTAGTCATTAAATTGTTTATAAAAGTTACCATTTAAAAAAATATTATTTAATATAAGAACTATAATGTAAATCTGTCTCAAGTGCACAAATTTGACTGTCTCAATATATTCGAGACAATATTCCATACACGTTACGCCGTGAGTGCTTTGAAGCGTTACTTACCGGCACAGCTGTGGTACGCACCTGTGTCTTCGCTTAGTCTAAGGTTACTTACTCACTTTCCTATAAAATTGCCATTTATTATACAAACAAAAATTATTAAAAAGAGAGTTTATTTAATTGAAATATTGGCGATTATGGAGGATTATGCTTTTTTGTGACTGAAAGGTCACTGTTTGCCTAGATGAGGCATTTACAGCTACACAGAGCTCGAGGCGGCAGAGCGCAGAGGGCGCTTAGCCTAAGCCTCTTTAAAAGTAACTTAGCTCGAGGGTTCCCTCCATAGAGGGAGCCTCGGCTCGGGCCGTAAAATAAAATATTATTATTATTACCGGATTGGGAGACCGCCGAGCTCTTAGGTCGCTTCGGCGGACGCTCCATTCAGTGACTGGGCTCAAGGGTCCCCGAGAAGGGACCTCGGCTTGGGCTGTCACTTAGTCTATATCAATGCTAAGCGCGTCATTCCGATTCGAGGGTGCCATTATCTAATTACAAGTATTATTACAACTAACATTACTACCACTTCGGAAAGCGTTGGCGCTGGGAGAAGAAGTGCGAAGTTGTCTTAACCTAGCCTAAACTTACCTAGTGCGATTGTTTGGTAGGTGGCGGCACCTACAACTAGCTAATTAGGGTGACCGGTGGTGTCGAAATAGCGGCGCGACGTCAATTTCAGGTATTGAGCTATCGTGGGCAGCTCTAAGTCCACGTGTAAATCGATGTTGCAGACAAGCCACGGCGATCCTGTGGCCCTGCGCAAAAATCTATTTTGGATGAACTGAAGTCGGTGTATTTGTTTTAGGGAGTACGCGAATACCAGACTAGCATACGTCATAACGTCACGAGATACGAGATGATCAGGCACTCCGTACTTATACAGCTTGTATATAAGCCGTTGTGCTAGACTTTAACGAACGCCTACGCCACGTCGAGAAAAAGTGCTCCGGTGCTAGAGTCGCGACTTTGGTAAGGATGTGCTCCGTGATGCGGTGCACTTAATGGGTGCATGAATGTTTGGCACACAAGCCGAATTGTTCGGGGATTGGTAGTCCTTGGATGTTCATATCATCCATAAAGGTAAGAAGGCGAGCTTATATTAGGCGTTCATAGATCTTCCCAAATGTTCTGAGAAGACATAAGTCTTCTCAGAACATTTGGTCTATATGACGTGGGATTTGTGGCTGGCGTTGAGGGTTTGAGGAACCATATAACCTCAGCATCCTTCCACTCACTGGGGAAGACGCTTTTAGTCATTGTCACTTTATAAATAAGAACTAGTAGCTGTATATTAGCAGCAGGAAAGAGTTTGGTCACCCTATTGGTGATACCGTCTGAGCCGGGAGCTTGCGTGGACGCAAGTTTTAGTAACCTCCTTAAATTCATCGAATGTTACCGGGGGGACGTAGTCGCGAAGCGGTTCATGTTTCCTCCGATCGACCACGCTATCTACCATTCGGAGATGGGCACGCGATTGACAGGTGCCGGAGCCCTAATTTCAGTCCTCGCCCCCTTTCCGCCCTTTCTTCATAAGGATAGGATGGGAACGGGAAAAGGATTGAACGGGGAGGTGTTTAACGGAGAAAAGGAAATATACTTATTCCTGTCTGTGCCCTTCTCTGTCCATTAAAGGTAACAACAAGGCAACGCATCTGCAACTCATTTACTTGTTACGGAAGCCTATGGGTAGCGCTCACTTAAGTTCAGGTGATCCGCTTCCTCGTTAGCCACTTTATTCCACAAAAAAAATCGTACCGAGTATAGAACCGAATCCATATAAGGAAGCACATATCTTAAGGAATATTTTTTTCTTATATCAATACCGTATTAATAATCGTTGTGAACTAAAGACTGAAGACCGAAAGAAAAAAATCGAAGACCCAAATCTTCCCACCCCTCGTTATAAACAATATGACAATGCAAGTTTGTAGGAAGCAAATAAGCTTGTAGAATGACCACCAGATCTTTTATTTGTGATGCTATCTACTAAAATGGATATTGATATCGTTATGTTAGCAAACAGCATGGGATTATATATAATAATACATGAACAATACTCATCTCAAAAAAGGAGCACGATTTTTAAAAACTAGGATGTGTGTTATAGAAGTAGATGGAAATCGCAAACCAAACCTCAAACCATTAGTATCACTTCGAAATAAATCTTGTTTCCTCTATATTGAATTGAGCGTCATTACTTATATTTACGTGACTACTAACTAGATTTCAACGTATCAAATGTAAAGCGGAACTGTACCAAATAAAAATGAAAGTTGATAATGTTTATAAAGCAAAGCTTTCACAATAATTAAAAAGGAAACATAATTTTTCAACAAACAGAATTGTGAATATATATAAGATATCAGACATGATCTTAGTTTTATATAATAGTTACTGTAGCCACTTTACACACTTTGACAGAAAGTGGTTTAATGCGATTGATCCATTAGAGGCCATTAACAAAATCATCGGCTTTGCACTACGTGTCTGCGTCCGCGCCGCTCGCTTTATCACGACCTTCTTGCATAACTGAACGCTATAACGATACTATTCTACATAATTTTGATTCTATATCGAAGCTTATTATACCGGTCGCAAAGGAGAAAGGAGTGTCGAACAGACCACCGAACACCCTCAGACATATCGACCAAGGCAACCTTTCACATCTACTTTCGGATGTGATGTAACTTTTCGTTCAAAACAACATGTTTGGGTATACCAAAAAACGTATTTGCGTCACATTTGTGTTTTATTATAAAAAAATAAAAAGCTATCTATAATACATAAACATAACAGTCGCAGTAAAATACTCATTTCGAACAACATTAACACTGTGCACTAATAACAAGTAGCAATGAGTGGTGATGGGAGGAAAGACTCCAATATCGTAACGATGGTGGCTGCTGGCGAACGCGGATGGTGACTATTTACAGGGCATTCGACCGCAGACGGTTGTCAGCATTAGTGAAAGCCCGCGAGTTACACTCGCGATGGCCAGGAGGCGTACGTAGACCATTGGGCGATGTGGTCGCTTAGCAATAAATATTATATCTCCTCTTTCTACCACTTCAGCATATTTGAAAGATTAAGATTTAATGAAGAGGTCCAGCAACGTGTCCGGGGGGACCGTACTGAGTGCTGGTAGCGCCACCATGACCACCGTCTGAGCCGCTGTCGTCACCACCGCTTATGCCGAAATCAGAGCCGATGTCAGCACCGTGACCGGAACCACCACCAATGCCAGCACCACCTCCGATTCCTCCAATTCCAGATCCACCAAGAGAAATAGCGCTAAGGTCACCACCTCCAATAGTACCACCGCCAAGAGCACCACCTCCGAGAGCACCGCCTCCGAGAGAACCACCTCCGAGAGCACCACCGCCAATAGCGCCACCTCCAATGACACCACCTTCCTTCTGGGTTTGGTATTTGATAAAGTAAACCTCTGGTTTTGAGGGCTGAGTAGGAGCCGGAGTAGGGATAATAATGTCGGGCTGTTCTTCGGGCTTCTTGACCAAAACGTAGACAAGGGTCTTTTCTTCATTTTGAGGTTGAACGGGGATGATTGGAGCCACTGGGGTAGGGGGAGTCGGGGCCTTGATGAAGATGATCTTGTAGTGCTTTTGAGGGGGAGCAACAGCTGGGATGCGGGGTATTCTCTGTTCTACAGGTTCTGGGGGTGGGACGTGAACGTAGATATGCTTTTGAACAAGAGGTGCACCAGAGTAACCACCGGCATATCCGCCATTGAATCCAGAGTCACCGCTCAATGAGAGTCCTCCACCGATGCTGCCACTTCCGAGGGAAATACCTCCAGAAGAGAAACCGGATGACAGTCCGCCAGAGTGTCCACCAAGAGAGAGTCCAGCTGAGCCAAGTGAGATACCTCCTGAAAAGGCACCGGAGTGTCCTCCAGCTGAGATGCCTCTAATTCCTCCTAGAGATGGAGCTCCATAACTGCCAGATGGAGTGGAGTATCTTGTCGGGGCTGAGTAGCTGTAACCGACTGGTGGCTCAGGGCGGCCATAGGCGAGCGCCACGCAGGCGAGTACCTGGAACAATGTTTTTTTCTTAATATATTTTATATTTTTGCCTAAAGTGCTATAAATACTAACTACTTAATTAGGTACTTTTATCACTATTGTATCCCAATTTTCACGTGATAGCCCCGAAACACGAAACAAATAGAAAACATGGGTGCTTGTTTTTATGTTGTTTTAACCGTAGCAAAATTTTGAATTATAAATTGAATACAGTTAAAGTACACGCGGAGCTAATTTTCGTTAGTAACAATTCGCTTAGCGTTCAAGTCAATCAAATATTGTTTTCCACCCGACATACATTCAGCAATCCACTGTCATTACAATGCAGGAACTAGTCAATAATACAAAGACAGATTCATTTAACAGAGAGATTAGGAAAGATACAATGACGTAATGCTAGATAACCCGTACGCGGTAGTAACCAATTTGAAATGGACTGGATTACACAAGAGGTGAATAAATTTGTGAATATAGTAGAATGTTGTCGTTGCACGGAATACTGATAAGCGGGCTACTTTCATTGACATTTCGAAGTCATATCGTGATGAAATGGTTTCAGTAAAATTAAGATTGTACCCGAACTGAATGACAAACTAGTTCCTGTTTGTTTTGTAAGAAAAACGTATTACATTTTGTCAAAATAAGATGACAAAATATGAAATATTGATTTCAAAAATGATTTTGTTTAATAAAGTATTTATTATATTTTGGTGAGATAATATATGTCGAAGTTTTCTCAAAAAATATTGTTTATAATATAATGTATTTTATTTTAACATTTTCTTTATTTATTTATGATCATTTTAAATATAATTACTAATATTATTAGATTTATTTCACTGGCCTGTTATTTTTCTTTATTAAATGGAAACGTAAATCTTTTTCATATTTTAATTTTAATTTAAAAAAAAATATTGAAAATAAGTTGATCCTAAAAGAAATTGATAAAATACTTTTATGGTTAAACATATAGAATGAACTAATTTCTTTAATATAAAAGAGGGAACGATTAACACTTTTATCACAAATCACTGAGAGAAAATATTTTCCCGCACTATTGGGCACACTGTGTATGTGACAGTCCGTAGGGAAATCACTGAACACTTCACTTTACTCCGTGATTCCTGGAAACGTCTATTTATATCATGTGCAGAATACTACATATAATCGCATGTGCCAAATACAAAAAACGGATTAAAAGTCTTTAAAAAATCAAGCGCAAGCTAAACTCACCACAAAAGCGCGCATATTGTGCTTGGGCTGTGCTTCTTCGATGTAGGTGTGGACCCTACTTGTAGTAGTTACAGTTGCACCGACTAGAACAATTTCGCTTTTTGGAGATGTTACTGTCAGTGGTAGCTTGAGCTAACTGATGACATTCACCATGCCGACCCGCTCTTAAATACCAAAGTGCTCATCTCGTCAGAACACTCCATCCCTACGAACATTTCACTCGGTAACGTGCAACTATCGTCATTATTTAACAAATATACGGTCCTTTCTTTTCGACGAGGTCCGTGCCTGCCTCGACGCGCATTCGATACGCCGCCTTAGCTGCCACCGCTCGCCTTTGTACGTCGCCTTCATCGTATACGATACCCTTTCAGTTCTCTTTTGTCCGCACACATTATGCAGCTTGCAACTCTGTCGAAACATAGTTTTTTTTCCTTCTTGCTCTAAACAAGAGGATGTATGCATTCTACATGTTTCAGTGTAATTAGATTATATATGAGGATTGATAGACCTTATCAAATTCGTTTTAAGTATATTTGTGAAATCGCTAATATCCTTTATTAAAATATTTCCCCTTATCCATACTTATATTATAATTATAAATGTGAATGTAAGTTTGTTTGTTACGCTTTCACGCGAAAACTAATCAGCCGATCGTCATGAAACTTGGAGGTACTAGAAGTAACATAGGATACTTTTTAGAAAAAAAAATAGTATATAAAAAGCGCAGTAGACCTAAAGACTCCGAAACGGCTGGACCGATTTCGATGAAATTAACAGGAATTGTATGGATTGGCACATTCCTGTGTTCGGTAACGATCGAATCTACATAATTAGTGGTACCCGGGCGAAGCCGGGGCGGGTCACTGGTAGTATGTAAGGAAATCGAGTATTTTAAAACGCTTTCGTAATTATTTACACTCGTGTTAAATTATAAAACGAGATTCAAACTTAGTTTCTTCAAATGACATCAAACTTAGTTTCTTCAAATGACAGAACATAATAACACTTGAGCCATAATTGACTTCAGTAATAAACTTTGTGATTTAATGATTGCTGATTGCGCGAAACAATAGAATGTCATAAATGCTTGTTAATATCATCCACAATATGTTTATCTCACGTCTAAGCTTACAATATAATACGTATTTGCTAACTAAGCGATGTATATAAAATTAAAAACGGGACGATTATAGTCATATTTATAGTTAGCTGTAGGTATTAAGAGGCAAAATTAACACGTTCAAAGCATGAAAAAATGTCAAGACTTATGTCTTACAAGTGGAGGAGTATTAAGATCGTCTACGAACGTATATAGACAAAATTAGTGAATATGAAAAATGCACCAATAGGCGCCGATTACGGGATCGGTGCATATCCATTAAGTTCTTATCATAAGTACCTATCAATTTAAATTATTTCATTTATTTTGTTTTTTTTAATAATAAATTATGTAAATTTACTAAAATTATTTTTACACGTTTTGAATAACCAATATCGCGTGGAAATGGTTCACGGCATGTGGCGGATCGAAACCCTTCTACTCATATTTCGGAAGCCGTCCCCTAAGTCTATTGGCACTTTAAATATCTTCCGCCATATAGTAGAGTACTGTGTAGTCAGACCTAAGAAGCTTTAAGATAATATTGTTATTATTAACTGTTTTAATAATTTATTAGCATGAACCATCTTATTTTGCTATGCAAATAGTGTGGACCAGAAATTTAATATTCTGTATAACTCCGTATTGTCGGGAAAGGTAAACTTCATGCTGGATGTCGACGCCTTTTGTAAACAATATAACACACGGTATAACTATTTTAGTGTGGTTACACAATTGTGAATAACAAAACGAAAAATGTATGCAAAAAAAGCCACTTAATTAGTGATTATGCCACATTCATAGAAAAAAACATGATAATATGGTAATTGCGTAATAAAAATGAAATTTAAGTAACATAATATTAGTGACGTAACACTTAAGTATCTATACTATAAATTTAGTAGAAAACCAGTAAGAGTTCTATAGAAACTGTACATATTACTGTTATAGATGTAATCTTAAAGTTGAGAGCAATCGGTGCCCTCTACAATAACCAATGGACTTAAGCCGGGATGCGACACAACATTTACAAATTACAGAATTTTGTCTAGTAAAACTGTGACAGTTTTTCGAAATTTTATAACAATTATTTAAAATATTGTATTAATTTTGCATAGTACATTTTGAATAAGCAATAAATAGATATTATTTTCATGTATGTTTATTGATTCAATAATTCAGATTAAGTCTTGGAAACAACTATTTTCTACAATAATTAATAAAAACATACAAACTGAATTGTAATTCAATCTTTTACCCTTTTTTACAAAAAAATCAAATCGAATAGAGTTTGTATGAATAATGCGTTGGTATTTTAGAATAACACGAATCCGCTTTTAGCTGAGCTCAAAGTTAGGTTAGCTAATGCATACTTGCTTAGCATCGGCTTCGAGGGTCTCCAAAATAATATTTTAGTCACGAATTCAGCAACATTAAATATACATTGAAAGTTATATGTAAAAAATACTGTATAAAATATGTATTTTTGTATAAATGTTCATATTTTGTTAACATTACACGCAAAACTTAGACAACAGTTAACATTTACCATTATTATTTTAATCTAAGTTCTGTTAATAATAATTTTGTTTAAAAAATATTGAAAATTAAATATTAGGAATTTGATATCTTTTTAAACATCACGATGTACCTCGTCTTTAAATAATTTAGAGAAATTATATATAACCTTTTTAATGTTTCCCATTTCATCTCTCGCGGGACAAATGGGAATTATCAGGCTTGGACAGACTAAAACCCTTCGCTCCTACATCGCCCCACCGTTCGCGTTCTTATCTAAAATTGTTTTGATAGCACCCTAGAAGGCTCCTCTCATTCAAATATAAATAGTTTAAACCAGACTTCTGCGACAAATAATACTACAAAATTAAATAATTACAAAATCACGTAACACATAACCGTAGAATAAAACAATGAATTGGGAAATAGCAATAAACGTCAAAAACCCCAACGAAACTTAACAACAAATATTCGCTTCGAAAGAATTTTTAAATTGTTATGATGTTACAAAACAAAATTCTCATGAAAGCCAACCCTTGCGCTTTATAAGAATTCCGCTACAACAATTTCGAAATTAAATATCACTCAACAGAATTACCGACATTATTTCTTTATACTTTTCTTTGGCGAACAATTTTCAGAGGAGCTGCGCGAATACCCCGAGATAACCAATGCATTATTTTAGGTCCGAACATATTTTAGCTTAATGACTTCAGATGCCAAACAAAGTATCAGAGAAATTCGATTGGCATTTTTCAACGGTTGCCGGTTTGATTTGCATTTTTATATCGGCAAATTTAGACATTGCTATCGAACAAATAAAAACATAGTTTAATTTATATAGACTAACTAAACGACGGAAGGACGACGACGACGACAAAGTGGCACTAGGAAGGTAATTACGATTTGCTAAGCTAAGTATCGCTTATTTAAAGGCATCATTGCGAGTACTAGATTTTATTTATGGGAGAAGGTGGTAAACAAGCGAGCGAATCACCTGATTTTAAGCGTAGACATCCGCAACAAACAAATGTGTTGCAGATGCGTTGCCTGCGTTTAATGGACAGAGGAGAAAATGAACATATGTACATGATAAAGGATATTTCCTTTTCCCCGCCAACTCCCTCTCTCCATCCATCTAATCAATCCCCTTCCCATTCCAATCCTATCCGTATGAGGAAAGGGTAGGAAGGGGAAGACTAAGCGCAGAATACTTCTACTTCACGCCTGTCTTCTGTGGGGTCGTGGTATTTCACCGGTTGCAATCGGCCGCAACAGCAACAGATGTTGTTGCGGGCTCTACCACACTAGTAGTAGATTTTGTTCAATATAACAATCATTAGGTATAGAGTTACATTATCGTGACTTATACAATCCATTGAAAATAAATCGGTAATCCATACAGTAATATTGTTGAAGTTAATCAACACTGGAAAATAAATTCGTGCAAATATGCGATCTTTTGTATCTTTACTCTTCTTCTCGCATTCAGTCAAATGAATGGCCGACGGGGTCACGACGCCGCGACACTGGCTCTTTTTCACTAAAGCCGATTGATTGATGGCTCCTTCTCGCCGACTAAGGTCAAGAGAATAACGGCTTTGATTTCGTTTCTAGAAGTCAAAGGTTGCAACCATTTAACACATACCGAATTAAAGTTCTGTTTTTTTTCTGTATGAAAATCTAATATTTTTCCATTCGAAAGCCGCAATCCAAATAAGGTTGTTCCAAAGTGATATTGAACTAATGTCAATTTACCTTTGATTAGTTCATTGGGGTTGTGATGTCGCTAGTGACATTCATAACAGATCTTTCATTTTTTTGTAAACATCCAGTTTTTTTTGTGGCAATTTAGTTCTCGAGCGAAATCAATATTTCAATCGCTTTTCGCCAAGCTTATGCTGCCCTGCTAATGACGAAAATTATACGATACAAATGGTTTACCAAAAAGAAAAAACTGTTTATTTGCGAAGTATTCGGTAGTGTTACATTTCCATCTGTTGTTTTTGTTAAACATAAAAACTGTGCTAAAGTAATTTGTGATATGCAATATAGTTCGTAACAATATTCCTATTTTTCTCAGAGTGTATACAATTTAACGCGTTCATATGCCATGAGTAATGTTAATTACCTATATAGCTCATGTACTACAATAGACGATCTTTAAGGAAATTGTCTCTATCTTTTTTAAGACAGACAAAAAGTAGTCGCTCTTCTTAAAAAACAAAATTATAACGTTACATTCGAATTAGAGATATGTACTCGATAATTTTGTTTCCATTTTATTTCTATAACAACTTTTAGCGATTTAGAAAGGCGTTCTTAAAGAGTCTTCATCGTCTGTGATTGTGTCTAAAAGAAACTAAGATTTGGGGCGAGATTTTAAAGTATAATCCGGTTTTGAAGGAACTTGTTATTCAAGTTCGATTTTCATACGCTAAACATAAGCCATTATATAATTACTTATTTAAAGTAACGCTAACCGATGTTTGATAAATGTATTGATTTTTTAAAGCCTACACGTCTGTCATTCGGAATAAATAGAATTAATAATCATTATATCTTCGGTACCAACCATTGAATTGAAACTACATACTCGAAAACTCATTTTTTACGAATTCGACCACAGACACACGACTGTTCGGTCTCCATTCGTTCGAACGAAGCGGATCGAATCTTCGTTCATCGTCCGTACGGCAAACGGTGTTTCTACCTATAACGTTTCTTCAAAAAAATGTGAATAGGGAATATTGCTACACTAGTGCGTACCATCTTTCGAACACGTCACCACTTAACATCAGGTTGGATTATGGTCGAGGTAATTAATTCGAAACTAAAAATTCACTACCATCATACGTACGATAGGAAATATCAAAGAATCAATAAACACAGGTACCTTATATAATTTAATACAAACGACTAGAGGGTACTTTAGTCGTCACCCTTGACAATTAACAACTTAACTCTATACAATAAACTTTCAGATTTTAACTTTAGATTGCCTAAGCACGCACAACTTCCTGTTATTATGGAATATTTGGTTTTACCTAAATTAGTCAACGGGCAACCATTTTAATAGAACTAGTACTTAACAATAATCACACCTGATAATCGAAAGATGATACGTTTCGCATAAGCCTATTCTTTTTAATTTTGCATGTACCCACGTCATTATCGCGGCATGTTGCCAATCCGTGTTACATCCAGGCCAAGTACCTAAAATATTTTAGATAGGAAGTTTATGGGAAGAAATACAGGAGAGTTTATTTTAAATAAAAAAAATGTATTCAAAAATTAAATAAAAACATAGTTAATTAATTAAGTTTTAATGTTATTTAACAATAATAATCAGATAATATAATAAATACTAACACAATGGATACTAGTTTGACAATTCACAATGAATAAAGGAAATAAACGACCATGATGTGATGCGCAGTTTAGTTTTGACATTTGACAACCTTTTTTGGAAAATGCATGTATTTTTTTATTTTCACGTTTCACCGGCCTGTTTCCCGTTCAAGGAATCGCTTATAAATCTGATATATAGTAGGACAAAAAGTTTCGTATTACAAAAAAATAAGTTGAGGCTACATCGAGGTCATACGGGAAACAATACTTTCAAAATTTATTGCGAAAATTTTTCAATCGAGCTATACGACACCTCCACTTCTCTTCTGGTTTAATTGCGTAAACGAGTGCATAATTAAACCTAAGTGTGGTTGTGGTTCTGTTCAGATATTGACAATGAAACGTATCAAGATAGGGTGTAACTCGTTTCGATTTCATCTAATTTAATAGAACTTTTAATTTCTGTTGTAAAGTTCGGAATAATAACTGAAGTTAGAGACTTATCGTATCATTTTATCTTAAGTTAAGCTAGGCTTTAGCTAGTTCGTCAATTAGCTTAAGCTCGTTCGCTTGTTTAGATGTTTTGCTACTGTATGCTACTTAACTTTACCTAAATTCGACCTTTACTTATAAACTATATGTCCAGGGTTAGTTACACATCTGCCTTGATATATATATGAGTCAAAAAACACAGGCAGTCAGGACTGCCTACAGAAGGAAAGGAATAGTTCAACAATAAGTAAATAATAGCTAAATAGTCAACAAAAATCTTGAACAAAATAATTATAGTCACATACAATTACGTGTCAGCGCCTAGTAGATACTCAAGGTCACGATACAATCGGTTTTTCAAAATATCTCACTTGCTGTCCTTATAACGATTGCAACATTCGCAATAAAAATTGTAGATCATAAGATTTGCGACAAAATTTAAAGTATTTTAAAACGTTTGACCGTGATTTTTTATACATACAAGTGATCTTTATTGAACTTCATATGGCCAATCTGGTAATAGTAGTAAATAACGGCTCGAGCTGACGCTTAGCTTAGATAATAAAGAGGATTAGGCTAGGCGCCTTACGCTCTCTGCCGCCTCAAGTCCAGTGTAGCTGTAAATGCCTCCAGCTCGTAATCGCTAAGCCGAAACATAATAGGGGCAAGTTTGTAATCTTAGATTGATATAAAACACTGATTAAAATATTTTTTTGGTTTATAAGTATGTTAAACTTATTAATTTCACGCCAAATTCTCTATTCAGATAAAAATAGAAAATCCCGCTCTTATTTTAAGGAACGTATGAGTATTATTGCAAAAATATACCAGTTTCTATTAAGAAATCGCAACATGAATAATATTTAAATATATTTGCGTATTTCCAAATGCAAAATTCTTTTTGAGGTTTAAAATGTATACGGAAGTATGCATTGTATTATTCAAAACTCGTACGGTCGATTGAATGAGCAAATATTGTATAGAGCTTCACTGTGTAACTAAACTTGCAAATACAACTTTTGTGGATGGATGTACGTACGAAAATATTTCGAGTGCGCGCCGTTCGGATTTTAATTCTAGATAAACTGCTTCAATAAACCGCATCACAATTTAAAATTTGTATGCACCTACGCTGACTTTTGTCATATTTGCGCAATTGTGTCTGTTTTAACCGATAAGAGGTCCTTAATAATCGTAAAGGCGATTTCACATTAGTATGATATTTCACGTGTGGGTTTTTATAACGCTGAAGACAATTTTTACATCAAGCGCATTAAGAAACATACGAGAGAAATAAGACGTTTACCTTTTAGTTTTTTTTATGACAATGCTATAAATGGTTAGTTATAAATTTTTCAAAGAGCTTATTAGTTCACAAATGTGACAGAAGCTGAGCCTATCGCCATATAATTGGCAACAATTGGACGCGTATCGATTGACTAAGATACATTGTAATTAAGTAAATAAATATGCGTCCACGCCCGTAACCCTGAGGCTTAGGCGGAGATAACGGATTTCCATTTGGCGCGATCCTGGAATACCTCTCTCGCTTCTTCTACATTCATCCATCTACGCATACGTGCTCGTCGGTTATGGGTACTCTTTATATCGCCCTTTTTTAGTAAGCCAGTATTCCAATCGATATAAGTTCTTCTAGGGCGTCCCCTACTCACACAGCATCTCACTTAACATAAGGTTGAAAGGATGAATGAACGATACATAAATTTGTTTCGTTCATTCATCCTTTCAACATGCCCGAACCACCGAAACATAGCTTTCTCAATTCTAGTCACAACAACCACTTTTAAGCCATATTTTTCTCTATACTACTATGTATATAAATACTTTTTTTAATCATATCACGTGTCATGTCAATGTCACGCTTCTTAGGGATCGCATCTCAACGACATTATTTCTACTAGCATGCTTTTCCTGTCAAATCCAGCTCTCACTTCCATACATTAAAGTAGGGACTAGTACAGCACTGTGTATTTAAATTTACAAAAGTGTTTTTATAATTAAAACAATCCAAAATCTTAACGAGGCCATCTAATTTCGCTATAGACTCCGTATTTATGCAATGCATGTAAGCTCGTTCCTAATCTGTAGAAGCAATTGCAATTGTTTTCTATTACCATAGTGGTGTGTAAGCTTGTTATAACGTTTAGCCTCCCTCAGGGCTCGTAAACAAAACATTGATCAAACCGGGATCAACAACAAACAAAGGTAGTTAGACAATTCGATTGCCCTCTCACTTGCGTCTGCTCTACCATGTTTGGAACTTTCTACGTCGATTTAACTCCCTCACATTGGTAATGGAATTATTATTAAAAATCAGAGACTTGCTCCGGCTTCGTACGGGTAGCAGAGCATGTATCAGCGGCTATTTTTTTACTCATAAGTGCGTGTACCGATCAAAACATTTATAAAATTCCCTTTATGAAATTCGTGAGTTTAGTTTTTGGATTATCTATCAATTTTCAAAAAAAGACAATTTTTCTGTTACCAATTCTGTCATAAATTCTGAAATAAATTCACACCATCCCAAAAGAAGTTTCCTTTTACAAAATCAGTAATCATAATTACTATCACTTTTCTCTATTGCTTTAATTTATCAAAATATTAATATGTTAATCGATTACATTACTTTATTGTCCTTATTGATTTACAAGACGTAAGTTTATTGCATATGCTATCTTTTAATCTAGAAACATGTCACAATTTCCAAACAGTGCCAAACTTCCAACGCCAAGCACTTCATACTTTGTCATATTTTTCCGGTTTTGGCAAAACACCTCGACAGTTATTACTCTCTACAGACTTTGTCACTTGCACTTTTTGTTATTTCTTCATGGTGTTCGATTTTATTATATTTTTTATTTAAATTTCCGTATCAAATGCGCTATCATTAATGGCAACTCTTCTTTAAATGTAGAACGACTTTAGATTTGTTAATGTAATTAAATTTCTGTTTGCAACAGTAACACGGTTGTGGCATCGTTCCAAATTTAACTGTGTTATTCGAAATTCGCTTTCAAGTTTTCCTTCTATGTAGTTTAACAATTTTATTTCTCTTGAGAATAAAATATTACCACGGGAAATCGATGTTTCATATCACTCTTAGGAACAAGAGAAAGCGATAGTGATAAAATGAGACTAAGTCAACGGTACCCATATTGAATTTTAAGCATGGTTAAAATGTTTATATATTAGTTTCTTCATAGTAATAATCGAATGTGGTAAAAAAAAAAACGTAAAAAGGAAGGGTATAATTTAGAAAATTATTCGGGTATTGTCTTAGGAAGTATTTATTGATAAAAAAGGTTACTTAGCAATGTATATTATAACATACAATCTCATGAGATCAAGATAAACCTCGGGACCTCAAGACTTATTACAAAAAATCCATTAATTTTATTACAACTTTCTCGGCGCCTGTTTTCCTTGAACTTAATAAAGAATAAATGTAAATTTTTAGAGATAACTAATTGACAACTTACATCAAAAACATAGTCGAATCGTTCATTTACTCGCCAAATAAATTTAAAGTGTTCCGTGTGGCGCTTTCTCGTCGTTATCGTCTGTCATCGTAAGACCATGTTTTAAGACATATAAGTTGGAATAAATGACATCTAGCGTTATGTCAAAAAAAATTAGGTTCCAGTAAGATTCTTCAATGAATTTGTCATCCATTTATTTCAGATGATACATCTTTCTTAGTTATTAACAATAAAACTTAAACTAGTGTTAGTAGAATGATAATTATGGTACTAGAAATTATTAACATTAACAAAATTACCCCTTGACGACGACGACGAAGAGATGGTGCTCTAAAAATGGTTTTTCTTTGTAGAACATCGTGTTTTTAAGGAAATGACGCCTAATTACTAGCTTTGTATACTAACAAGATAATATGACGTTAATTATTTCACACCTTAGTATATAATATATATATATATATATATATATATATGTTCATTTTATAAGGTTTTTTTAGTAGAAAACAGAAAGCAAATGGCGCTCCAACAAGCTGTAGCCAATACTACCTATCAGCAACAAACAAAAAAGTTAGGTATGCGTATGGTCGCATACGTCCAGTTGTTCGCCCATTTTTTCGCGAAAAAGTGAAAAAACAAATGGTCACTGTACGAATGCGTTGTCAGTCGTATAGGACAGGGAAATGAAATTGTGAAGGAAAAGCAAAGAGGTCTCTTTAGAAACATCACAAAAGTTTTTCATGTAAAAGTTGCTTCAATTTATGTTATGAATTTATAACATAAAATGTGGTTACGTCACTTTAGAGTCGTTGTGCGTATACGCCATAAATCGGGCTCCCTAAAAGAGACCTTTTCTTTACGACGCCGCTATTGTTTCTTATTTACAACGTATGTCTTACGCAAAAATTATACTTTGACTGTATACAAGAATGACCTGACTTTCAATTTAATACATATTTAGTGAGGATAGATATATCATTTTAACTTGAAATGTTTTATTTATTTATACCCAACAAAATTACTGTAGCATAGAATAATAGTCTCTTGTCATTCCTTCAAACACCACCCAGGGTGTCGTGAAATATTAATAATAGGCAAATGAATTATTAAGCCTACGTTGAAATTAAATCGTAAGTGATTGCATAACACCCGAGATTAAATGATCTCACACTAATACATATCTTGCGACAATCAATACCTTGAGCTGTATTTGACCCGAGTAACTCAATCAATATAATTTGTTCATACCATTTTGTAATAACCTCAGAAGCTCATCTCTGAATGAAGGTTAATATATTATTCACTGGCCAGATGGTATTTATACCATCGAGTTATTAAATGTAATTTAAACACTCAGCAAGCGTTACACATAGATAAAGATATTTGAGTTTATTTCACAAGTAAATGAATACAGGATAAAGCCTGGAACGCGGTAACCACAATAGCTACTAATCGCATTTGAAAAATTGTTTTTTCTTTTGACAGTCCAATTATTAAGGAAGGGTTAACATCACGCTACGGTCCTTAGGATCCAACTTCTGAATTTAATGGCGTCATGAGTGAAAAAACAAGACACAGCTGTTATATAAAGTTAATCGACTGGATGTAATTTAGGTAAAGTTAGTGATACACTTACAGATATAAAGACTATGCTATGCTCGTTAAAGATTCGTCTTTACATATCTTATATATTATTATTACATACAACTGCCTTTGATCCTTACAATAACCAAATAAAATCACGTCGGTCGAAAACATCCTTTTAGCTTTACTGCTACAGACGTCGCTGTGGTATCCTCATTAGTACCATTAAAATTTTATATATTTTTCTCTTTTTTTTCTAGAACTTTATTAATTCGAGATACTTTAATAAGCATAGATCATTTGGCTTTATTCATGCTTTACTGAATTTAGTGGGGATTTTTCTCAAATATATATGTACTTCAAATGGTCTTAGTCTACAAACAGTATCAAACGAATAAATTGAATCAAATAAAAAACCTCTTTTACGCGATATTTATAAGTGACAGTTTTCAATTTCACTCCCAATCCTGAACTATCGCCATCAAAACTAACTAACGGTTAATTAATGGAATTTAAACTGTTGCCTTTATTTGTTTCTCTTCGTGAATAAAAAACATGTATGTTTAATTAACAAGGGCCACAATTTGGTTGGCGTATATAAACTTTTAAGCAATAGCAAGTCAGGATTCTCTTAAAGTTAAATTCAACCATAATTCAGAAAGTTACATTCTTACTTGTACTTATTAATACTTTATGGACTTTAAAATATATAAATAATTATGTTATTTTATTTAGTGTATTTTTTACACGTGTTATATAAAATGTTAGCTTCCTACGCTTCTCCTGGTATGGTATCATCAAATATTATTATTTTTAAGCGTACGGATACTTGTTATATAAAAATTTGATAAAGTCAAAAATGTATAAAATTGACCCAATTTTTATATAGATATTGAAAATAACGGATCTGTGAAATTGTATCATTGTAAAGTGTTGCAAGTGCAGAATGCAAGTTTTCGATAATTCCGATGACCTCAGCTGGCAATCCTGCGATTGCGCAACTAGAATCGGAGCCGTGCGCTCGAACCTTGAAGCGACCTTTCTAATACATTCTCTACGGACCACAAACATATGAAATTACGCTATAATTCGGATCTTAATCCGCACGCTGATTGATCTTTCCGTGTATCGAATGACGTCACGCCATATAATTACTTCAAACATCATTAAACGAATTTTATTTAACTTGTTCGATTTTTATTGTATTAGTTCGGCTTTAATTCAGTAATTGAAATTTTAATGATTCATTATTTACGCGAATACTATAATAATATTGTAGCTTAATCTGAGTTAATACGTATAGATCATTTATAATAGTACGGGAGCCGATGATGATAAACTTGTACGTCCTCGAGCGTTATGAAGATTCTTGTCTTAATCTGACGCGCTAGGGTATGTCTGATGATCGATTTTTTACATATTTTAAGGGGCAACCCTGAGCGCGCGGCTCTACACAAATGACTGATTTGTTGTAGAGTATTTAACAGGGTCTACCCTCGATTTCAAAATCGGCTCAATGATGTTTAGAAATCTCCGCTTGTGCTCCTGCACCATAATGAGCGGTTGACTGTTGACAGAAGTTTCACGATTACATTTTTGTGTTTTACCGACGCCAGAGGTTGATAGGGCAACCGTAATAACTGGTACCTAGGACCTACCTAATTATTTTTTATTTTCTGATACGTTATTTAATCTGACTTTAAACGCTAAGGAGTACAATTTGTACTGCTTACAATATCACATATTTTAATCGTATTTTTAAACTAGAAGTTACTGCGAATAAATAGTAATACATAAGAAAGTCATAAGGCGACATTCGTTCAAAAAATAAACCTCAAAGAAAAACGAGAAGGGTCGGGTCTGATAAAAATCAGTCAAGTTCAAAATTATACGAGTAGTCGACTTCGCAAACCAGTTATTACCATAATATATTATATAAAATTTTGTAACTTGAAAGTATGTTAAGGTTTAAATTAAGGTTAAATATAATCACCTAAAAATAATAATATAAAGTATATTTAAAAGACAGATTATCTCTGATTCTGATTTCTTAGTTTTTCTCCGTATAGAAACATTAATTAATTCCCGACCTTTTTTAAAACTAATTGAAAACACAAAGAAAACGAAATTAAAATGTTCAATCAGTATTTCAGAAAGCTAAATAGAATTAAAGGGACACAAATGTAATGAAAAAAACTACCAAAGGATTTTAATAGGTATGTGATAAATTTTCCTAGTCATTTCAAAACGTTAAAATGTTTAATTCATGTTATAATAAATAATAATAATATAATAAATCAGTATTTTTAGTATATTTCCCCAATGCAGGGATATAGGCATCCTCTTCGAGAGAGGGAAGGGGGCCGTAATCCACCACGCTCGCCCAGTGCGGGTGGTGGTTCTAAGAACATGCCGGTTTCTTCACGATGTTTTTGGAGCAGCGGTCATGAAATAAATCATACAAAGTAAAGCACCTGGCTGGGTTCAAACCCACGACCTACATACAGTACGTAAGTTGGGGCCTATACAACTGAGCCATCTAAGCTCTCATGTTATAGGCATCGCCAAATTTTAATTTGGCGATGCCTATAACATGAGAGCTTATTTAACTTATCCTGCTCGAGGACATCTATATAGAATTATAATTATTTAGACATTGCTATAAACTAAACCAGCTATGTAACACGAATATCTGGCGTATTAATATAAGTACCACATAACGAATATTTATGTTGTATAAAATGCCTAAATAAATACAAACAAAGCGCATAAACGGATCCGGTGGCACCGATATCACAATAGCAATCATTTACGCGCGGACTTGTCCTAATTCTCGTCTCGCCCACAGCCCGATGTTTTAACACAGTTTTAAAAAAATTAACATATCACGATAACATAACGATGCAAGTGACAGCTTCGCCCCCTCCAGTGACAACGCGACGCTGCCGTGAGGTGCATTGTAATTTTAAAGTTTTCCGATTAGGTAATGGCGCTTAGAAATCCACCGCTTCGTTTATGTCATACGAAAAGACATGATTTGAAGCACCAATTACATGGAATATAGAGTATATAAAACGCATAGTGCAAAACAAAAATACGATAATTGCAGTATTGCATTTAGACTATAAAATAGTAGAAGCAGTTAAACAGATTATATAAAAGGTTTGTTCCACTTTGATCACCTGTTTTATATCAACTATGTGATTTTATTATACAATTTCAAAAAATTCCAAAATCAAAAATTGCATTAAATAAGATGCCTAACTTTCAACTTTTTTCACCCAGGTCACATGACTCATGTGATGAAAACTTCAGGTGACCAAAGCATAAGTTCAGAAGTGACATTTAAATCAGCATTTTTCAGATAGCTTTTTATATTATTAAGTATAGATTATATAATATTACGTAAAAGAGAAAATTATCAAGAAAAACAAGGTCAAAATGAGGATAAATCATCTGCCAGGGTGCGATAAGAAATTTGGTAGAACGAGGCCGTATACTGAAGCTACTCAACGTATGAAACAACAACTCAACATATGAAATAGGATGTGAATGTAATACCAAATCCTTTAGACCGTTTATTTCATCAGAAATACTGACTTTCCGATAATGAACATTGTATTTATCTTTTTAATTTCTTCCGCTTCTTTGATCCGTTCATTCAATTGTTTTAGTATTTTATATATTGCCATATATATTTTTGGCTATATTCAAGCCCAAACTTTAAACCTTTTCCGGTCTTTTTGGACCACAAACGAAAGCGTCAAACTTTATCGCCATTAACCAAATGATTTCAAAAATTGAGTACATTTTTTTCTTAGAGGATAATCGAAAGAGAATAGCGGCCACTATAGAATAACACAGCATGCAGGTCACTCTTGAGATGGGCCGAAAGACTTATCGAGGTCGTTTTAGTCTATTGGATGGGCCACAAAGTGGCAATCGTTCGTGAAAGATTATAAACATCATTCGATTTATGTGGATTTTAATTTATATATTGACGTCAAATGAAACTCAAAAAGGATGACAAAAATCATAACTAGCTTTATCGCCTAGATTTGAGTGAATGGCGTGCTTACCCAGACTAGTGCCACTAAAATAACCGGCATGTGGTTAATCCACTTTCGCTCTATTCCGAAGTGACCGCACACTAACCCTATTGCGAGTTTGGACTACACGCATATAGTAACGTGAGTCAATTGTTACGTCAAATAAGGCGATACACACAACTGCTATCACCTTTCTCGGCAATACGAAATGTTCTCTTTACGCAATGCGGTGGAAGACGAAATAAATGGAGTCGTCTCGAAACTAATTATTTTATATAACTCATAACAATCTCTTCAAACCTTTTGCCGTGGTGCGTGTTTCGATTAAGCCCAATTAGGAGGCATTCAAAATCGATCGGTTTATTCTTCTTTGTCTTACGTCATAACATTACTTTGGGAAGTATTGATGATGTTATGAAATTTAAACACATACATGCATACATATTAAATTAAAAATTACTTTACGCTACGTTTCTACTTGCTACTTGAGTTTCGAATGACTTTACTTCAGTAATGTGTACCTTAAATTAAACAAATATACGCTCACGCCCGTAACCCAGACGGGTAGGCAGAGATTATATATTTCCATTTGGAGCGTACCTCCGCACACTTCTCTCGCTTCTTCTATATCCATATATCTACCATCTTCGTCGACGGTTACGCTTACTCCTTATATCGCACTTCTTTAGTATGACACTGATCTGATCGATATAAGTTCGCCTTGGACGTCCTCTGCCAACACGGCAGCGGACGACACACTTTTGTCCCCTTAAATTACTATTTATATATATTGCTCGTAATCTTCTGTTTCAAATTAAAAACAACAACAAAATGACGCAACATTTTTTTTTACTAATTTTGATCCGGAATAGACCTGTACTTTATTTAAAATTTGGAACGGCCTACCCGCCCACTATAACATAGTGCAGTGAGATATTTTAATAACAGTAACGTGTCATAGTTAATTTAAAAAACAAAAAAAACCCAACTGACTGTATAATTATTATTAGTTCAACATATTATCTATGATACAAATCTAATAACGCCTTATTCTTCAACATCAGTCAGGCCGTTCAGGCTACGTACACGCGAAAAACATTACTCTTCTGTGTGTGACAGTTTGGTAAAAAATTAAAAGTTATATTAAGTTTTAATGCCGGTATTTTTAGATTACCAACAACAAAAACTAGACAAATATTTTTCTCGTCGGGAAATCGAACCTCGAATTTGTATAACCTGACCAATAATCCTCGTACGTGTCCAATGTACGTTATTTGGTTAGTCGAGCGACCAACTTACGAAGGATACAGGCTATGAGAGGACTGTAGAATGTTTTGTAGTCTTAGGAAACAACCTATTACAAGGAACAGAGGGAACTTGCCTCGTACTTCGACACAACGCTATCCGTATCTCGCTAATAAATGTCCCCCATAGACGTCATTTCGACACAGACTGAATTGAGGGCAAAGCTCGCAAAAGTCAACATCGAAGGGTCTTGAATAATTTATTTAACGGGAGGGTACACCCACGCAAGTCGCAGCGACAATTATTCCGTCTCCAAAGGACAGCGTCGTTCCATTGTATTGTACCAGTCTGATTATGCAACACAGGAGCGTGCGACCAGTGTACAAATCATGGAATATATTGTCTTGGAAAAGGACCAAGACTTTTAGTCAACCAACATACTTGGCAACACGTATACAGGATTTTTATGGAATCGAAAGTAATAATTGGGAAACAGGAACAAAGGTATTCATGACAGTAAAAAATCGTCACATCTGCATTTGTCTCTGTTAATTTTTGTTTCGTATCTATAACTTACCTTAATTTTAGTTTATATTTATTTACGAATTCAATTATTTTTTGTTTTTATTAATATATATCATATTTTGTATATTAATTTAATGTTTGTTTGTTTGCTATATAAAGTATATTAAGTAATTGGTAATTTCTAAATGAAAAGATAAAATAGTTAATAGGTAGAATGCTACTATGGCTCTTTGGAAGAAATTACCCTAATTAAGATACCGCCAAATGAGGTTGATAAATTACTATAATAATAATGATAACAATACTGTAGATTAATTAGTTTGGTCATCTAAATAATAAATGGTATATAGCAGGAGTCGGAGAGTAGTTTTAAGTAAGCTCCGTACGTAAGTACATTTAAAAAAATGATTCTGGCCCGGATACCATTCATTTTTTTATCGAAGTCCAGAAGAAAGGCATATGGGGCTTTCCAACCTATGAGATATGTGAAAATATTAATAAAATTAGTATTAAAATCAAGGGAAACATATACATTCTCTATTTTCCTTAAAGCAAAAGATGAAGTTAAATTGTAAAGGTACTTACTATTCAGAATCTTATTTCCTATGTTACTCGATAACTGATGAAGGAAATTGCATGAACGTTTTCTTTCACTACAATGTTAGGCTCGTTTTTCTTCTGGATCTAGAAGGTGATTATGAACATTATTAATAAAGGAACGAAGGCTACTTCAAGGTATGTGATTAATGGTCCAAGGTGGTTTTGTAGCGTTCTCCCGCCGATGTGTGCCAACTCATTGACGTCTCTCGTAATCGTCAAAGCTATATTGCATTTGTGTCTTGCAAATACTTTCCCTTTATTCATTGTCAGGAGAAAAAAATGTACTTACTCTTCTTTATTCGACTATAAAACGTCCCGTTGCGTAAAATACACTGAAATAAGACATTGCAATGACTATCATTACTTGACGGTAAAATTCAAACATATAATGTATAGACAGGGTACTAGCCGCAAACCCCCGCATTACTGTTTTATTTTTCAACTCATACAATAATCAAATATAGATAATTCCAGATAGAAATATAGGGACTCAAGCATCTATTTATATGTATTTGTTATGTTAGTAGCCAATGGGTTAGCTAGGTAATATATTTTTAGAAAAAAATTCTAAAGAATTTTGACATATCACTTGGTGTCGCCCGCAGCTATGAAGCCACCCTTTTCTTATTACTCGTTTCTACGCAGATAAAGTCGAGGGTACCAGCTAGTTGCATATATATAACGTATGTACGCAGGGGTCGTCCCAGGAGAACTTATATTGATCAGATTCGTGACAAGCTAAAGAAAAGCGACATGTTATGGAGTACTCGTAACCGATTGAGATTTGTGCCTAATTTTACTATTGTCTGTACTCTGTCTGTAATACCTGAAATTTAATCCGAATAAACTCACTTGTCTTTTAAAATCTGCATCATCAAGACTATTAATAATATGTAATTTATTAATAATAGGTAATTTTCTTATATGTTTATGATACTTTGTCAGTTTAGTTCAGCTGACAATTTCATACTCTGTTTTTCTGTAATTAAATGAAAGCAAACAAGTTGGCAGCTTGTGTAATCTGCTCAGCGTGCAATTAATATTGTTGGAGCGTCTTGGATATTAATCATTTTAGCTTACTATTTTTAATCTTCTAGGAAATACGAACTGTATTAAAGATAATAAAAAAAACATGCATTATGCTGTAACACCGACGAAATAGGTTTTCATTTATATAATTCGTAATTCTTTGTCTAAATTTACATTAATTATATCCTAATACTACTTAAATTTCCAAAATTATCTAATAGCCTAAACTTTGCAACAAAAAGAATATAGAACTTCCACAGAACAAATGTTAGCTCTGTAATAGACAAAAACAGTTTAGTAGTAGTGTTTTACATTGTTGTAACAATTTAAACAATATATAATAAAATAATAATAAATCGGTCTTTTCTAGAATGTTTCCCACTGCAGGGACACAGGCCTCCTCTCCGAGAGAGGAAATGAGCCGTAATCCACCACGCTAGCCCAGTGCGGGTTGGTGGATGTCACATGTCTTCGAATTTGATGGTTCTAAGAACATGCCGGTTTCCTCACGATGTTTTCCTTCGCCGTTTTTGGAACAGTGGTGATGAAATAAATTACACAAAGTAAGGCGCCTGCCTGGGTTCGAACCCGCGACCTACTGTACGTAAGTCGGGGTCTAAGCCGCTGAGCCACCACTGCTCCAATATGTGACACTATTGATTAAAGTTATCAATTAATAATAAATATTTATAATAATAATAATATCCTCGGACATATTCCTAATAAATATATATACATATTTCTAGGCTGGCCATGAAAGCAATGATTAGTCATTCCTTTTTATCACCCTGACGTCCCTTATATCTTCTACTTTCACATATCTACGACTCAATCATCAAATTAGTTCTCCGGCTTCTTTGGGTGACGTAAAACAAATCATAACATTCTGTGAAACCTTTTGCATCTAATAAGCTTGGCGATTTGGGAGTCAATGATCAGACTCATAAACTTTTATCGACATAAGCGTTTATCAACTGTATAGTTACATCGTTGTTTTATGTTCGAATTGTTGTAATAAGTCGAATAATTATTAATAATAATTACTTTTCCCAAAAAGTGGACAATATTGCCGGTTCAGTTCCCATTCATAATCCAGTTTGAATCAACCAATATTTTTTGTCTGGGCCTTCGTCAAAAGTATGTACGGATTCACTGATAGTATGTCATACCTTACAACGAACTAATTCATTTCAAACATCGTAGAAATGCTCAATATTCCTTGCCAAAAAAAATGATGTTGCCACCGCGTTCGTTGTTTTCTACAATCCGACGAGACCATTCACTCAAGAGTGCATACCTACCTCTTATTATAAAATGTTTTATTAAACTGCTTGTGTAAAGTATAAATACTCTTTAAACTTATACGTATTATGTAATATTGTCATACATGCACTCTTTTATCCGATAATCAGTTGTTACTTGCCTCTCACGTACGCATAACTCGGCCATTTTGATCGCCTCGTAAAATCCGAACATGTTAAGGCCCTTACACAACAGAAGATCGACCGCAGGTGCGGGGAATGTTCATAATTGGCTCCGACCTGGGAATTGCCTTAAATAAATCGTCGTCTGTTTTTTATGACGTAAAACCTGTTTACTTACTACTATACGAGGTTTTTATTTGACTAGCATTTTGGCTGACAACTAGCTTAGCTTATTTCAATTTAATTCAATATTCAGTTTAAGTAAGTTTAAGTAAGTAAGTTTTAGTCCTCAACAATATTGCTTTAGCTTACTACCAGTCTTGAATAGTGATAACAGGTTTTACTTAAAACACTAGTTATAGGGTGGTCGAAAGCCAAGCAACGCCATGTTGTAGTTGTTTTTTTTTTGTTTTCTTAAACTTAATACCAGATATTTTTTGTTTACATATTTCTTTCACTGTAGTAAATTCTTTGAGCATTTACCCATTTTCTGAAGAAAGAAATTGTTAATAAATATAATTTTGTCCTTGCACTTTACCCTTTTATATGGGGTCGGCACAGTACAACCGTAGTCCATGCTGTATAAGGTACGGATAGTTTTTTATGGCCGGCCGTCTGTTTGATGCCAACCCTCCTCGGGCATATATATGAAATATAAGTAGATTATCGAAAAAGCTTACAAATATTTCGATAATATTTTAACAATTAAAATAATAAAATACGAGTATATAAAATACTTATCTTCCATCTATGTGGCGGTGTGTTGCAAAAGGCAAAAACTTTTTGGACTTAAGGCAAAGATTGAGGTCAAGCTCTAGTTTTATTTTACTACTTTTATTTTTATATTTCAGGGAAATTATCGAATACAATATGTGATATAATAGTTAACAGCATAGCAAAAAAAACGTTTACAAATTTCCACTAGATTATTTTAATAGCTTGTTAGATTCTTACTGTTATATGCACTAAGCCGGTGGGGCTTTGCCTTAATTTACTCCTACAATAGAAGGTCCTGTGGTAAGATATTTACAAACGCAATACAATACTTTAGGACCTGACTGTCACACACGTTCTCGCACCTATACTTTCACTGTGAATCAGACCTTAAAACGCGGAGGAACGTTGCAGCGACCGCGTGCACCGCTTCATTATAGCGCACCTTTCACTTACGTCATCTCTTTAAAAGCAACAAATTTTACGATCACTTAGATATAGCTTTATATCTCTTTGCTGCGTACACGCAATTTTCATAAGCAACTCCTGCTCTTTTATTTATGTATTTTGTTGATTAATCTTAAAAGTAAATTTCAGATATATTACGTGAATATTTTTAAAAATATTTTAATTTTTCTTTTGTTTTACCGATGATGTTCCGTCAAATTATACCTATATATATCAAATTACATACATTCCAAGTGTTAGATAGTTAAGATGATCTACGACAATTGTCACATTGTCGGAATTGGTCAGCATAGGTTTTGGCCACAGTTTTTACGGCCGGCCACCTGCCTGACGCCCACCCCGTCGGGAAGATTTGTTTTTTGTAAAATTAAATATAGATATACTTTTGTAATGTTACCAAAATTGGTTTTGGTTATTAGTTGTAATTAATATTGTATTTAAGGTATAAATTAATGATGAAACGCAATGCGTATGTTACAATTGTATATTATTGCCTATTGCTATGTCGTGTTGCGTGCGTTTTTGAGGAAATATTTAAATAAGTAAATGTGGAACATGTTAGTAACATTGCGCCAAACAGAGCGGCAACTCAATATATCACGGCAACATATTGCAACTCGGGTCTAGGCAGCAGTGGTGAGACACAGACCGGACGGCGATCTTAAATTTCGTCGGCGGTTGCATTATTTGGTTTAGGAGTATGCTATGCTACATTATTTTCTCTGACCAAATTATCCTTTCTATAAAGTAGGCACTAGATATTGTAAGTTTTGATATAAATACTATAAGTAATGTAAATATTACACCAGAAAAATGTGGCTTTAAAATGAATTTTGTGAATAGAATTGAGTAAGGCATGCTTCGGTGCTTGGCAGTATGAAGATAATAACGAAACAAATGTATGTTGCAAAAGTGAGTGGCAGTTCTAGTGGGGGACGCCCTAAGAGAACTTATAACGATCAGATTAGTGGCTTGCTAGAAAAGGCGATGTAATAAGTACCCGTAATCTATCAGATTAGTAACATACTAAGGAGTACCCATAACAACTTATATTCGTGGATGTATGGCTGTACAAATAGCGAGAGAGGTGTACCACTTGGTGTGCGGTGTAACTGTAAATGCCTCCTCAAGGCAAAAAGTGACCTTTCAAAAAAATGCAGGTAGGTAACGCATCTGCAACCTATTAGTTCGTTGTAGCTGCCTATGGGTAGCGGTAATTTAATTTCAGGTGAACCGCTTGCTCATTTGGACATAAGAGAAGATACGTAATAAACATCTTGCTATTGACATTTATTAGTAGCATACTAAATAAACGCAGTATTAAAAGTAACCGACGACGATAATATGTGAGTTGTATGAATGTAGAAAAAGCAAGTGTGCAATGAACTATGGCAAATGTCCTACCTCACTGACTTACGGGCTTGAGTGATTATTTATTTTGTTTATCACAATTACAATTCTCCAGAGGCAATGTGTCAAATTAACTAACATAAGTTGTTGATACATTTATAACAAGAGAAGCCTTATTAAAATTAATTAGTACCACCGAGTGACTCTTACATTTTTTTTTTATATTGTGAGTCCGCCTTCTAACAAATCCATCACAGATAACTTAATTCATATTTTTTAGATATTAATGTCAGCAACTGAAGCTACTATAAATTATTGATGCCAGTTTATTCAAAATATAATTAATTTACCCGTCGATTTTGTAATTCATCTATAGTCTAATGAAAAAATAAGCATTAATTCCGAATTTCTAAAAAAATACGTATACAACAATCTCATTCTATATGTTTCCAGTTTAAATTAAGTAGGCCACTACATTTTAATACTGTGAGGAGTGCCTTCGCATATCCGCTTTTACGTGGCCAAGTGCGGATCAACCATTCGCATTTGAAGTTTGCCTATGACAATGTCTTTATTATCCGTCTAAATAAGCTGCAACGAAAAAAGGGTTCAACCTGAAGTGAATCTTTACAATGTCATTAGATAATTTTAATCATACGAGTTGCTTTTTGTGTATTTAAAGTCCATTCAGCGCTTGACCTTGAGTATCCAGGGTTGTGAACAATGAATTTACGATAATGTCTGTCTACGACCTTGCACGCCTTAAAATGGTTTCGCCTGACTTAATCTGAGATTACGTAGAATCATCAAATATAATAAAAAGATGTAAATAATGAAGAGACAAAGAAAATCGCCATTTAAGAACAAACTTAAATTTATATACTGTATTAAAATTATTTATTTTGCTAATGAAATAATACATTTGAGTCAAGACAAACATCGTAATGATCTCATGGACTTACGAAGATAATTTGTAATTGTTTTCAAGTCCCTATAACTAAAGAACTTAATATATTATAAAATAAACGCAGCCCTCGCACTCTCCAACTTCTTCTGCCACTGGTCGTATTTTCTTCTTTAAAGTGAATTAAAATTTTTGGCAACCCTAGCAATAACGTCGCAGTTACATAAATAGTTATAGAGAATCCTTTCGAGTAATAACCATTAGAACAGGCTTAAAGTCGTTGCGAAATTGTCTTAATAAAGCAACAAATTGTGAAATTTACTTTGCATAGATTTTGTTTATGTTACACAATTATAACACAGCCTATTATTATGTTAATTAGAAGCTGTAATTAATGGATAAAACGCTTTTGTCCAAGCAGTGTTTTGTTTGGAGAAAACAACGAAAAAAATATTTAGAATTCCGATACATTGCCAAGGTGCCGACCTTGGCTCTTGTGTGTAGGTGAACCAAATTTAATATCTTAAAGATAATTAAAAACAATTAAAACCACTCATAATTGCTTACAAAGATAAGGAATTTATATTTTCAAATGTACAGTCCAATATCTGTTTTGCCTGCCGCGTCCAAAGTTCTAAAAATAAAAAAA
This sequence comes from Papilio elwesi, assembly GCA_029849275.1. Lineage (NCBI taxonomy): Eukaryota > Metazoa > Arthropoda > Insecta > Lepidoptera > Papilionidae > Papilio > Papilio elwesi. Next base: position 5,365,229 of record CM056717.1, read on the forward strand.
ATCGATTCAAAACTAAACTACCAACAGAATTATCAGTAATTCCTAACCACTTACATACCAGACTACACATTATACACAGCAAAAGCGCCTTATTCGGGGGGATTACGTTCCGTACATATGCCGCGATTACGGACACATACGGAATGGTAATTTGTATAGAATTGTAGGGCTACGTTCCGAAATCCCGAAATAAATAGCACATAAAATAATTTATCTACATTAGGCAAAGATTCAAAGAATAGTTGATTAAAGTATTTCTTATTTTGCGGCTATTTCAAGATATTTCAATAGTCCAATACCCCTTGATTTTGTTTTAATTAAATTTCAGCTATAAAAATAAAAATTAATGAATATTCGAATATCCAAAGAATAACAACAAATAAAAAAAATGGAGTAGAGTAATAAAACAGAACAGTTTTGTTATTAAAATCAATTTATTTATTTATAATAACTATTAAAGAATAGAAATTAATACGGGCACACACATAGGAGTCGGTGAAGCCAACGTAACGTAACGCCATAACAACGTCACGCCGTTTGTCGTCTCGGCACGGCACCAGTCAATTTTTCTGCCAAGCCAAGCCAATAGATGTTTCACTTCACATGACACAAATATGACGTAACAGTTAGCTTGTACACGTATTCATAGCAATTTGAATAATTATTCAGTACTTTGTTATGTATGTATATCAAAATATAACTAATGAGGATAAACTTTTATAGCAATTATGTAAACTTATAACACCAAGTGTTCAAGAATTTAAACGCCTCAATTATCACCTCTAATGGACGACTCTAAACTACTTAATGATTGTTAGACAGTTTTGTAATAATTGGCACTTAAGAAAGAAAACTTTGACGTGCCAGTGAAATACGAATTTATTTTTATGAATACTTCCAAGGTAACGTATTCATTAAAAATGAATTCCGTAACTGTGCTGATATAACATTGAAGTTTTAGAAGAGAGAGAAAGGTCGATGAATTTTGTATAAGATATCTAATTATTATTAGTCATTTAGGACATGGAGCAAAATACAACGAAATATGGTTCTAACTCTTAAAAAAGGGAAAAATACATTAAAAAAAATTAAATGCGCCAGATTTGTTGATAACTTGTTTCTTAACCCAATGATATCTGTAATCAAAATAATTACCACAGCATTATGTTAATTCAAAATATTACGTATCTACGTGTTATTTCGCTTAATTGGAATGCGATAGTGGTCATGAAAAATATTCATGTTTGGATTGCAAAATTATGTAGCATAGGTGAAAGTCATCTAGAAATTTAGTCTTATATTAGCGTGTAAACGACGAATGGAGCTCATTTTTATTATACGATGAGCACTGTGCCTTTGTCTTTACTAACCAACATCGTTTCTGGGTTAAATACTAAACAGTTGGTTTTACAATTTACAAAAACATCCGTTCATAAGTGTTTCCAAATCGACGGAAAATTTAAGTTAAGTTTAGCAAGTAGACTAAAGTAAGTCTAGACTTCTCTTACGCCCGGATTCTGAAAGGTTTGTCAAATATGTATTCAACTAACACTACTGTCAAGATAAAAGACATGTCAAATCGATTTCAGTTACTAAAATGAAATAAATAAAAACTAAACATGCTTTACATTTGATAGGACATATGACAATCAACTAATCTTTCCTATAAGCCTTTCAGAAACCGAGTAATAGAGTAATTCCCGTTAACTACTAAACCTTGGCGACGCAATATCTCTAGAGTGTGTGAAACCGAGATTCGTAGTAATGCAATGGAAGGTAATGAAGGATAAATGACGACGCAAGACGTGTAATAGCGACCGTAGTCAGGGTTGCGTCCATTGGATGAGAGCGGCTGCGTACGGTTGATCTTTGTGCCAGAATAATTCCTCTTCTTGTTTCTTGTTTTTGTCTCATGTCACTGTCATATCTAAAAAAATCTTGTTACAGATTAAATACGAATTGTGTTTGAAATAAATATGAATTCATTACGTTTTGCAATTTGTATAATAGTAGGAAAAATAACTTTAATAAGTTGCTTGCTTTTTATTATATTTGATGATTCACTATTGCCCTCTGTTATATACGTGGTGTTGTACTCTAATATATCGTCTGCAATGCTATATAACTTTAACACAAGTCTCTACCTATCATACAGCTGCACGGTTTCTTATACTTAATGTTCATTATGCTAATGAATGTTAAGTGTACAACTTATATAACATGGCTGGCTACTTTAACAGCGACATATACTTTCGCTTGCGATTGATCGAATTACACATCGTTTAATGTTTTAACTCGAGGGTAATGTATTGCCACAGTTATTGAGCTTATAATTTATAGATTAAAAAAGTTTTCTAGTGTTTTATTTTACATTTAAAATGAATTCATATATCTAATTCTAATAATTGTGATTATGGTCTAAGATCCGAAAAGACGTCGACCTTCACTACGCTGAAACGCATAAAAATCGTAAATTATCAAATAAATTATTTTGTGAACACGCACAAAATGAGTTGCCATAAAAACATGCACATGAGTGTACATGATTAAAATTATAAAAACTAATATAAAGAATTAAATAAATAGACGCTCGCGCCCGTAACCCAGAGGGGTAGGCAGAGATTATGGATTTAGATTTGGCGCGACCCTGGCACACCTCTCACTTCTTCTTACGTTACGGGTTACGGGTACTCCTTATATCGGACTTCTTTAGTATGTTACTAATCTGATCGACTTACTAAATTACTACTTACTAATACTTACTAAATTAGTATAATAATAATAAATCGCAATAAATAAACTAGTGCTTAGACCACTATCACACCTGAGTTTAGCATTACTCACTCTTCCAGATATCTCCCAATATGTCCAGCAATATATTTCGTTCCAAATGCATGTGGATCGATGAATATAATTTAATATTCGTAGAGAAAAGATTTCAATCGCTTAAAGCAACGTGCATATAGCTTTTGAAGTCAGCAATGTAGGACATTCCCCTTGTTCCTTTAAACTGTACCGAAAAATAAATAATTTTGTTTTTTTAGTAAGGTAACCTGTTTTATGACTTCTGTATAACCCTCAAACGATCATCATGAAACTTTGTACACATATTCTTTTATGAAAAACTATATGGACTGAACAGTAATCTAATACAAGCGTTAAAATCTCTTTATAAAGATTCTACTGCTTGTGTTAGGATTAACGGGGCCTACTCAGAGTGGTTTAGCATCTATAAATGTATAAGACAGGGCTGTGTAGCATCCCCGTGGCTGTTCAATCTCTTTATGGATGATTGTTTGAAATCTTTGAAAGACGAAGATTGTGGATTAAGAATGAGTGAGTTAGTTGTAAAATGTCTCTTGTACGCAGATGACCAGGTTGTGTTTGCGTCATCAGCGGAGGACTTACAACTTATGCTGAATGTAGTGAATGATTCACTAGATGTTAAAGGTATGAAGATGAATGTGGATAAGACAAAAGTCGAACGACGAAAATGGTGTTAGAAAGAGAACGAAACGACACGTGTAATAATAAAAATCTGAAAATAAATTATCATACCGAGAATCGGTATGTAACCCACTCGAATTGAGTGCATACATAATCACTTCAATTGTGAGGTTTTTTGCGTTTGGATATCAAATTGTTCACGGCAATATTGCATGAGATTAATACTACACGTTCGGAGTTACTTTTGAACATTGCTCTATGTACAATACAAGCAGGATACGAATACAGGTCCAGTAGATAATCAACCAGTAGTAGAGAGTAGAGTGCTACACTTTCTTGTTACTCCGTTTGCATAACACGTTCGACTGTAAAATAACCCGTCACATGTGATGTTTAAAGAAAAAGTGTGTTTGAAATAAAAATGATTTTCAATGAGTTGCAAATAATAATACGATAAATTCCACTAATATTAAATAATTAAAAAACAAAACTAATAAGAATAAAAACAAGATGGCGAACATTTCAATTTCGAATAAATAGTAATTTCAACGAAGTTACAAATTCTGAATTATTAAATACCACTTAAAATATGTGGTAAAGTAATAAAAAAGTTAATATGTGTATATATTTAATTATATTTTGGTCCATATATGTATGAACTGAAGATCCTTTTAGGTGAAGTCTCGGATTGGTGTCAACAAAATCTTGTTGATTTCAATCCCATAAAGGCACAAGTCGGCGCTATTGCTGCTAAAAAAACAACGTGTCGTGGATCTTCGATTTGAGGGCACTCCTCTGGTTGCCACAGCCAGTATCGGTATTCTCGGCGTTAACATATCGAGTAACGTTCAGTTCGCGGTCACTTGGAAGATAAGGCCAAGTCAGCCTCTAAAAAGCTGGGTGTACTCAGTAGAGCGAAGCAGTATATCTGGTCGGGCCACCGCCTTCAGCCATACAAGGCACATGTTCGGCCCCACATGGAATACTGCTCGCATCTATGGGGGAGCACCCCAATACCAGCTTCTTCCATTGACCACATTCAACGGAGAGCGACTCGAATAGTCAACGACCGAGCTCTTACCGATAGGTTTGATACTCTGGCCTTGCGGAGGGTCGTTAGTTCCCTCTGCATTTTCATCGCATATATCACGGGAAGTGTTCCGAAGAACTGTATGGAACGATTCCTGCCGCCGAGTTTCGTCATTGGACCGCCAGGTACAATCCACACCATCTTAATGGCTGGCATTCTGCGACTGTGCGGTTTTCGCGAAATTTCCTGTCACGCACAGCCGCGTTGTGGTCTATATATATATATATATATATATATATATATATATATATATATATATATATATATATAATAGTCTGTCCTCGGCGGTATTCCCAAACCAGTACGACCTAGGGTCCTTCAAGAAGCGAGCCTATCTTTTTCTTAAAGGCCGGCAACGCATCTGCAGTTCCTCTGGTGTTGCGGGTGTCCGTGGGCTTCGTTGATCACCTCGGTGGTCCCGCCCCCTCGTTTGCCTCCTTCTCTTATAAAAAAATATATTTATAAATCGAAATATTCATGTCTAAAAAGGATACAAAAAAAACATATTTATATAAAAAAATATTTATTTTAAAGTTATCATAAGAAAATAAAACCACCTTAACTTTAATAACCAGAACATTATTTTTATTTGTAACTATAAAAACCGGTTTGCGTAAGAACATAATGAAAATAGATAAAAAATGTAATAATCGTAATATTTTATTAATAATTAACATTAAGTGCGTGGCGTATCATACAGATTTATCAACTTATTTTTAAATCTGACAAACTTGGACACCGCTTTACTCTTAAGGCCTGTTACTGTGCGGTTACTATCTATGATGAAGATAGGTTCGAGTTTTTCTTTTTTTGTCACATCACCTTTCTCTTCATCTCTATTTACAAAGTAAATTGCCGGTAAATTCATATTATTCGTTTCATTTAATTTACCATCTCCCGGGAAAACGACGTAAAGAACTGTCGGCAAGGCATCTCTTTTTTGGCCTAATCTGATATTTTTAGGAGCAGTTGCAACTAAAACATTATATGATTCTGCGTGCTGACTTATAATAGGTATGTTGATAAAGTTCACAGTGTCCGGTATATGTGTTTCATTATTGTGCCTGCCTGTGGTAACACTTTTTGGATATAACATTTTTGCTACCTGATTTGTGCATCCATCGGCCAGATTAGCTGGGTGAGCGAAAACAGCTTCTGAGAGAACCTGGCTGTTATGTATGGAACGTGATAACTCTTGTGGTATTTTCGCAAAGAGAGCACCAAAAGATCTTGGCTTAATTGGTTCCTTGTGGGATATTGGATTGAACTTAAGACTAAATCCGTTACTTATCGGTATGCCTTCAATTGAATAATTTGTAAAACACAGCAAACGCAGCGCGATGATAATCTGTGAAATATTAAAAATATATATAATTTATATTGATATAGCCATCGTGGCTCGTTTCTGCTACCTTTCAAATCTCACTTTAATATTATCTTTTGGATCTTTGTTGTTACAGACATTTTAATAATGAATGTATGGATTGGGAATACACATAAACACAAAATTATGCGCACACGAGTAAATCATCGCCATTACATTTACTTACACTTTTAAGATGCACAGAAAACACAGGCATTCTGGCATTGCGCGGATGAAAGTCGAACGTATACTGTACATTATTACACTGAAACCTATCTGAACCATTCATTGTTACATTTGTTTTGAGACGCTAACTACAGACTAGGGATGTTTAACTGACAACGAGGAAGTGTCAATCGTAAACAAAGCTGGGCGACCCTCCCATGGCGTTCATTCTAATCTAATTCTTGTTTAGAATGTAAGATGTATCGGATTTGTATTCACACGATACTTCCTTAATACGTAGGGCTACATTAAGTCTTCTTCTCCTTCCCATCATTCCCTAATAAGGATAAAAGGATGGAAAGGAAATATCCTTCTCATATCTATTTTTCGTCTATGAATAGCTGTCGCTTAACATGAAGTGAACCACATACTCGTTTGTCACCTTTATCTATAAAAAGGTGTTGATATAATAGAAAAAAATAGCTTAAAACTCTATAGTTGAACTAGTTAAATCTACTAAGTTATATATGTGTAAAGGTAAAGAGAGACGAGAGACACACTTGATAAAAACGTTAACCAAATTACACGATACAAACATTTTTTTATGTAATACACTGTAATACTCTTAAATTTTTGTACAGAAGGCCAAGTAGTTGACTTGTATTACGAGTAACAATTTTTGTAAAAAATTTAAAAATATGTATTAGTAATGAATGTATTTAAAATCCAGCAGAGCGTGTGCTTTTCTCCTCGCATTGCAGTTGTTCATGTGCGTTGATAATGACTTAATATCAGGCGACCCGCAGCTCGTTTGCAATTATGCAATAAAAAACAAATGCATAAAAGGTATGCCAGACTGAACCTCGGATTGCAAATATGAATCCGAATGACTCTACCTAACCATCTGTATAACAGGTGAGTGCTATACCTATTACTATGATCTATTCTATGTTCTTATCGTGTGTTTATAAAGTGAATAGACGGGAAATTGAATATTGAAATGTAAAAATTAAAATTGTTAAGCGTTAACATCACGACGTCAACAAAAATAATATTTTACATAGCACGCACTCATCTGCACGTAAAGGATGAAAAGGAAACCGCACATTTTGTGAGCAACACGTCGTCGCAAGCAAAAATGAAAAATGTCCATTGCAACGCACAAAAGCTTGTCGCCTACTCGATACGACACAAGAGCTTTAGTTCGCTACTGATGTTTCAGGTTATTTTTTTGGTTGTACACGTTTAACGTACGCCTTCAAACAAGCAAAGCATGCAAAAACAACAAAATTCAATCGACTATAAAACACACGTGATTATACACGAGAGTAATGATGAGATTGAAGGATGGTAAGCCAGGCGCATTAGTTTAGGATTCCTATCCACTCCTTTGAAGGAGCATAGTCAGAAAACACTGTTTTTCAATCATTTTAAAATATACATTTAAACATGTTTTAACAATATATCTATACTGATATAGTTTAGTTTGTTCGAATCATATCTTAAGCAAATAATTGAAGTTGCACAGCGTTGATTGTACTTCGTTAAAATAAACTTCGCAAACTTTTCAATGCAATATATTGCTATGTTTAAAATGGCAGGCGCTTAAAATGTTAAATGGAAGAAACGAACATGTGTAACTAGTTACGAGTACTACATTGTTCTTTACGAAATGTTTTTTTATTATTATGTTACATCGGTCTGAGAAGAAAAACCCACGATAAGGAGTAGTATGTACGTATGTTTAGTTTCCGTCAGCACTTCTCCGTATCTATTGTTTTAGAACAATAAATTCAAGCATTCGTTTATTTGACCCGTCGTTTTCATTAGCATTTTCCGATTTAATTAAGTTTCCTAAGCGTAACGTATTTTATTAGATATTTAATATAAGAGGAAATAAAACGCAATATAGTAAAATTAAATTAAAAGAATGGACCAACGGACAAAAGATAATCAAAATAATAATTATTTAATTTTACGTTTTCTATATCTACTGATTGTTTGATAAAGGCGTTTTTTAAAATCACAGTTGACAGATATGATAACAGTCTCAAATTTCTTTTATATAAGTTTTTTCGTACGTAGAATGTATTATTGAGTCATTTATTTATATTTAAAACATATTTTTTATAATATACCTTAAAAACTCTACATTCTAAAATATATTATATAAAAATAGTGATCCACCGGCTGCGGACTTCTTTTATTTCAAGCAACCAGTGGTCAGGGTTACAGAGAGAGGAACTTTCTCACAATGCGGGCAGACTCTAAAATTACCGCTTTTTGTATCAAACCCTTAACCCAACCGTCTAGCGAGAGCTTCTTAAGATGTTGGTCGAAGCTCTTCGCTAAAAGTCCGTTCACTGACACGACCACCGGAATAATGGTAGTCGATTTCATACCCCACATGGCGGTAATCTCGTGAGCCAAGTCTAAGTACTTCATCAACTTTTCTTCTCAGCTTTCACGAGAGTTTCGTCATGCGGGATAGTGATATCGACCAACATTACACGACTCTCAGATCGGTCTATTATCACAATATCAGGTCTATTGGCAACAATATTCCTGTCTGTGATAATAAATCGATCCCAGTAGAGCGTGATATGACTATTTTACAGAACTGGTGATGGCTGGTATTGGTAATACGTTACCTCAGTATCCACAAGGGCATATTTAAGGGCAAGTTGCTGATGGATGATCTTGGCTACTTGGTTATGTCTATGCAAGTATGCACCGTCCGCAAGACGAGAACAGCCGGAGACAATATGTCTAATAGATTCACCGGGACGGATTTCATTCATGTTAGTGTGTTAATATTGTACTTATGTCTAAGAAAAATCTTAATTAAGGAGGCTGCTAAAGGCACTGCTTTTTGCGTTATCGCTCATTCTTTGACAAAGGGTGGACGATGCTATCAACGAAAATTAGGTGGAAAAGAGTTGTAAATTATGTGTTGAATGAAACCGCAAGCCGCATTTTCATCTCGAAATTCGTTCGAAAACAAATACGTATATACATATACCTTCATTAACGAAGAAGAAGAGATTAGACTAATTTAAAAAACGGAACTGTCTTTGATCACACTGGTTAAAGAAGTCTTAAGTACAAACAATTATTCCCAAAGCGTCAGGCTGACGGCTGGCTGTAAAAGCAACAGCCAACACTGCTTGGAAAAAGGATGGTCTGAAGAAAGTACCGACCTCACAAAAGTGGGAAAAGGGCAAACTATGACGTTTCTTGAAATAATATTTTATAATGTTATTTATATGCTCCTTTCAATGAATAAGTAGTAGAACAAATGGAGTTACCCAGTGTTAATTAATTATTTATAGTTTTATTAAGCCTCTATATTAGAGAAGGAAATTGTAAAAATATATACATGGAAAATCTGACTGCTATTTTTTCTGGCGTTGTTGTTAGTCCTCCGTACCTCTTCATACCTCAAAGTACACTTTAAAAATTCTCACAACAACAGACATATAGTAGATAATAAATACTATTATATTAAAATAAAAACAAACAAACCTCGAACATATATTATTTTTATATATTTATACTGCGTATGCTATCTCTATATACACCAATTTGTGTATGTAGCACACGCTATCTTTTTTAACCGATATCATTGTAACCAATTCGCCCAGGGATAGAAACTATCGCTATGCCTGGTAATATTAAGTCTAATATTTACCCATGGACCATTAAATGTTTTTATTTTACATTGGAAATAACAAGACACTTGTATGCTTGTAATTTGCAATTAAATAAATATGCTAAAACATTATTTTATACCTATAAAATAAACTTTATTAGAAAATAAAAAGGCACAGCAAGCAGCAGACAAAAAAAATATCCCTCGGTAACTGTACATGTGATAAAATGAAAAAGTAGCATGTGCACACATGCTATTCCAGGCCAAATTTTATCCAGATCCGTTCAGCCGTTTCGGCGTGAAAAAGTAACAAACATACATTCAAACTTTCGCGTTTATAATATTAGATTATATTATATATAGATTCGCAGTCTCACATTTAATTAGTATTTCAATCTCCATTAAATCACTAAATATAAATCATGCTCAATCCGGTTAAATGAAATAAGAACATTTTTTATTTTACGTAATTAAAGTAACGCGGTGTAAAAATTTTCAATTGATTATTGTATTGTATGTATATCTACCAATTCCAAGTTTCCAATTTTAAACCTAATTACTATTGACAGCGATTTCAAATTAAGGATGAATTTCATTGCGCACGATGCCACTTACAGCGCATTCAAACACATTCATAGTCTGCTGAGCTCTCCGATTATATTTCAAATAGATGAATGATGTGTAGCCGAAATTATACACGCTTACCTACCTTTTATTGCCTGGAATAGGCTACTTTTATGTAAAATCATCACTATTCTGTTATAAAACAAACCTTTGCCTCGTTTGACTGTTGTATCTTATTGTATAGAACGGACTTATATACCGTTTTCACTAAAAGACGGAGTGATTCATGACATAAGTTTAGATCTATATTCCTATGTTATTAAAGAATTATGTAAATATTGACTGGAAAGAGTACCCATTACCTTCGAGCATGCCTGCGTAAATGTATAGATGTAGAAGAAGCGAAAGAGGTGTGCCAGGGTCACGCCAAAATATAATCCATGATCCCTGAATTAAATATTTATAATGACATTATTAAATTGTCGAAAGCAGATATAGTCGTAAACGACATTTAATTATTTTTAATAAGGTTTTAGCAGGTTTTTATTTATTTTACGGATGCAGTTGAGAAGCTCAAGAGATTATTTTTCAATATATTTGTACTATTTATAGAAAACGAAATGATATCGATTTAGTTACATTCTTTAACATAATTTTGCACTACGGTAAGTTTCGCTAAGCAAAAAGTGTCATAAGCAAAATTGAATTTAGTCAGAAGTGATAGTTTTAATTAAAAACCCAGCAAGTTGGCTGCAGGCTGGATTTTATAGTCGGTTTTTTTTTCGGAACAACATAATTTTCCGATGTGACTACGACCGCAGTACGGCACTACAGAGCATGAAATTTGTTGAATGTATTGTAATTTTGGCTGTGGAAAAAGCTCCCCATAGATTTTCCTTTTGTTTTGTGGTTGTAAAGGCTCAAAAATTATTATCGGCTTTACAGTTTGGTAACAAACATCATTCAATAAGAAATATACTATCTTTTTGTAGTACTGCGTGTTGAGAATATATTAGTTAAGGACAGAAAACACTCCACGGACTGAAGGAATGATACTCTGTTGAATATAGAAGGAACATTTGAAGGAATTTGACGAAGTGACTCTTTTGTAGAAACGACCACGAGGTTATTTCCATAGACATATTCCCTACATCCATTACCAACAACGGCCTAGATACTATTATTTCTAGCAGTGGACACTTCTAGAAATAAGAGTATATGCTAAATAATTGATAGTATAATAGCATATAAGTTATGTTTTTGTAATATGAGCTCACGCCCCTAACCCAGAGGTATGGGTATCATGGATTTTCATTCGGCACGATCCTGGCACACCTCTCTCGCTTCTTCTACATTCAGACATTTACGCATGCATGCTGTTCGGCTATGGGTGCTCCTTATATCGTCCTTTTTTAGTAAACCACTAATCGATATAAGTTCTCCTAGGACGTTCCCTACCAACAAGTTTTTGATAAAAATAAAGTTATATATTTAAAAGGATCATAATTTTCTGACCTTTTCCCACTTATTTGGGATCGGCACATTATGACCGTAGGCTATATAGGTTTCGGCTAAGGATTTTATATCCGGCCGCCGGCCTGACGCCAACCCTCCTCGAAAAATTTATTTAAAAGCCTTTTATAAAACACTTAAGGATGAGTCTCTTATTCAGACGAATATTATTTGCGTTACAAGTAATTTAAGAAAGAAAAATATAATTTTGTGTAAAAAATTACTGTCATTATTCTTCTATTATAATGTCAAATAAATTGTAATAAAAAAGAGCTTATGATAATTTCCCTTATTTACGGTTTTGCATTCTTATACATTTTTTTTATTTTTTCATCAAGGTTCAGTTAATTGAAAGAGTCCTGAAATCCGACCGACAATTACTGCTGACGTTTATTCCTGTTTCGCAGAGATAAGGTGTAATTTCCATTTGCTCCAAAAGGTCAGTCTTCGACCTTAACACGAGTTTTATCTGCGCATCGAGACGATTGTTTAGTTACCCTTTGATATATGATAAAGGTGTTCTTTACTTTTTTTCCGATGTTGTTAGGTTTGTCAAAGGCAATTTGTATTACATACATTTCGAAAACCAAAAACGCTCCATCATTTAGTGTTCCTACATAAGAAAGCGGACATGTATTATAAAAAATAAACAGATTGTCCAAAACATTGATAATATAGTTATATAGGTTATTATTTTTTTATTATAATTTAAAAATAACGAAAACTGTCAGAACTATATCCGAATAATGTTTTGAAATATGAACGCAAAACAGAATGAAAAATACTTTTTTTAGCACAATACTCTATTTGTGGACCCAAATCAAAATCCCTTCACGAGGTCTACCAACACTCGATGTTCGATATAAAAAGGGATTATGTTACACAATATACAGGTCTAAACGGATTTATTGTTGCCACCGATCTCCGATCGAGGTGGACTTACGAAATTCAATATAGAAATATACATACATATTATATGAATACGGTCAGTTATTCGTGCGTCTATGTAAAGGTTATTTTTTTATTGCAACTCACTTCTGCACCATCTTGTTACTCTCTATTTTAAAACGCCCGAACCTCTGAAGCATAACCTCAATTCTAGTCACAACATCCACTTTGATGAACATATTCTATAAGTAATTGACACTTAGAGACTAAACTTATACAATAGGTTGTAGGACACTTTTCGAGGTTCATCGTTCTTGGGAAGATTGGGTCTGACCTGACACTTTTGCATAGCAACCGCCCACTCAACATTTATTAAGCCGCCATGCTTATAATACTAATTCATGCAATACGCATAATAAATATTAATCTACACAAAGCTGCAGAGTTTGTATTGCAAGGATTAAAATATTTTAGACAACCAATTGGCGCGCAGCAATATCAGTACACAAAATTCAACACAAAAAAACAACACGTTGAAAATATGGCGTTAGTGGTCTGACACATATATAAAATGACCCAAAACCCCATACCATACTTATGTCTCATACCATAATTTTCTTAACTAACGCTTCGTATTTTTACGTTAAAGGACTTTGGATGTTTGGGATTTTATCATTAAACATCGGGAGAACCGAATATGTACTCCATTGTATCATGCTTCCATAAAGCAAATACATATATGTGACAACTTTAGTTTAATTTTGACATTAGGTTGACTTGTATTTCAAACAACGATCACAATCCTTGCAAACACAAAAGAATTCAAAGGTATAAAAAAATCATATAAACAAGTAAAAATAAATAAACAAAATTATAATTTTAGTAATCGTTTTATTATTATTTATTTAATATAGATATCGCGATTTCAATTAATTTTAGGCTGGCGATTTAATTAATCATTACGTGGACCGTTTCATAGACGTTTAACCGTTTTCTTATAGTGAAAGTTTATTTCTTTCGATGGCGTAAGATATTTAAAATATATTATATTAGAATTAAGCGCTATATATACATTATGCAGTTTTAATTTCACAAAGTTAGGTTGATATGTGATTAATATTTAGATGTGTATTTGATGTGTCTATAATGATTGATTTTAAAAAATGCGTATTAATTTTTATGATAATTCTGAACTTAAGATAATTTATTTCTTTTATATTTCGAATGTATTGTTAATTATTCTAACTTTGTATGTAAATATTTGGCTTCTCTGTTTTATATGGCTAATAAGATGAAAATCAAAATACCTACAATTAAAATAATAAAATACATAACTATTTAAAGCAAATTAAAACAAATCTTACAACTATCTACCTTATTACTGTCCATTAAACATTCCTGCTCGTAAGTTTGCAGTTTGACTTAGCATAGAACTTTCTTGAAACAAATCAATGAAAGCTTATAAAGGCACGCTATTTTGTTTCCCCTTATAATTCACGAACAACACTTCGTGCTTTGATGGAGTAGGAGGAGGTGGTGGTAAAATCTCTACGGGCTCTGGTTTTTTCACTAAAACATATATTAAGGTATTTTCTCTGACAACTGAGTACTGGTTGAGTTTATTGTAAATTGCTTGTTGAATTCGTGCGTTATTCGACGATTCTTGAGAAGGCACTTTAATAAATATTATCTTGTATGACTTTGTTATTGGCACTGGAATATGTTGTACTGCTGGTTCTTCAATGTCAGGAGGTGCTACGTGGAAATAAATATGCTTATGGGCGACAGGTTCCACAATATTCTGAACACCACGTTGACCGTAGTTTATTTCAGTTTGCGGAAACGCATGCTGTATTACAACGGGGTTAACATTAGTGTTAGCAAGTTCATTCACAATTGGTGTTTCATCAGTAGGGACAATGTTAGCAGTTCCCGGATGTTTTACTGCGATTTCTTCTGCTACAGAATTATCATTGAGATTACTCACTGTATTTTCGATTGCTGTTTCCTCCAAGTTTGTAAGACCACTATCATAATGTTTTATTATTTTCTCTAATAAAGCTAAATTTTCTTTACTATCCAGATTGTGGTCCTTGGATTCATGTAGATTACTGGACTGAGTCTCACTATGAGACAACTGACTGACTTGATGCTCCGCCTTGTGCTGCTTTAAATAATGGTATTCTTCTATAGGTATTGAATATGATACCGCGCTTTCGTGCGACTGAGATAAAAATTCTTCTGCTACATCATGAGTGTTAGGTGTATTTATAGGTAAATCGAAAACTACTGCAGGTTTTGGGTATACATATCCGGCTATAGTACTACTCGCCAAAAACGCAAGTACTGCAATCTGAAACAAAATGATTAAATAAGAAAATATAATATTTTTTCTAAATTATTATTTTAAAATGCACACGAACCAAAAAAGCAGCCATACTAGTCCTCAGAAGTGTCACCATTTCAATGAAATTAGCTTCGCAGGTGGACAAGACTATATAGGTATACTTTCCCCAGATATGCTATATTGCCTCGAAGTTAATATATTCTGCATAAATATCACATTTCAAATCTGCGGCTAAAAATTAAGAAGCAGTCTATAGTGGTAAGAATTAGCGCAAACAAACCTTGTATTAGACACTTTTGCCTTTTCAAATAGCTTAAGTATGTATGATGTTTTTCGAAACAAAACTAGCAACTGCAGAGTTGGTATCTATTTCCACATATTTTTCTGCCAAAATATACATCAAAACTGGTTCTAATAAATAGTTTAGGCATCGAAATGTATAATAAATTTAAATTTGGATGTTTAATGTTATAATTAATTGAAGCTACAAATTAAATTTGTACGCACAAGGCAAAAATCGAAAAGTGAATTTATCATTGTTCAAGTCAGTCAAAAAGCTACAACCCTAGAATTAGTTCGCTCAATAGCACAACCACCTAGCTAGGAATTAATAAAAATACATTTAAATATGAAGGAAGATATCCGCTAACGCTTACCACAAAAAATCTACCGGCCCTAATTTTGGGAAGGTTACATAAAGTTTTAATTTATTTACTAGGTTCGACAAAACCTAGTATACATCATACTGTTAGTTAAATTATGCTAAATATCAATAAAAAAACGAGATCGTGATGGTTTCGTCTATTCGTGAAAGTGAGATGATTTGTTAATCAAAATAATATTATGTCAAAGTAAGGGCTTAGTTGTAGGTTGTATCTATTCCAATGGCGCTGTGTTGACTTGTATAAATGGCTTTGAAGCCTAGGATTAATATCAAAGTTATTAATGCAGGTCTAAAGCTATTAGGCTACAAGTAACTTCAATTACCAAAGTTACTGAACTATGTCAGTTCTAAATTAACTGTCAATTTCTATGTTGTTTAAGTACTAACGGACTATCAAAATATCACTTTACTCATTACGAACAAAGCCTCCTAATAATATATTAGCACTTGGCGTAGGAGGCAAGGCAACGTAATCTAAAAATTTAATAAAGCCGGCCACAAAATATTAAATTCTAAGGACTTGGGCTTCGTTCAATTTTAAATATTGCTACTTGGTCGCCAGAGGAAAATAATTATCTCCGATAATAAAGTATCGTAAGCGCGCTAACATTAATGCTTTCGGATCCTTCGCCTCTGTTTTACTACCACAATATTATCGTTTGATTAAGTTTTATTTTTATAATATTTCAAAGTCAACGCTAGGGACTTCGGTACAGGAGCGGAATTTGATTTGAATAATAAATAAATAAGGCCCTCATCTCAAGGCCTACTATTTGTTTTTTTATAGCAGTGTATTTTATAGTGGATTCCTTAGCCCACACTAAGTCACTATTTCTTAAATCCTTAGCTAAACTTTACTATAAAGTTGAGTACCGGGCACTGTAATTACTATGTTACGAATTTTGGCGATTGTTGAGTTGCCGAGTTGTGTCCTACCATAACGCGATCATCGGTCTATAAGGTAGGAGGGTGCCACATATCTGGTCCCATGCGTGGCCTCCATTTCAAAATTTTCCTCACACTTCTGGCATCGCTAGCTTGACAAATGTGAGCGGTCAATTGCTACTTCAACTTACTAAGTTTAAGAATTATGTCGTCTACTTTAGTTCTCAGTCGAATTTCTTCGTTGCAAATTATATTCCTTAGAGAAACACTGAGCTTGGGTTTCTTTCTCGCTTCCTGGGCGACTTTTAACTTATGGGCCAGCCCCACCGTCAGAGTCCAGTCCAGTCTCTTTACCGTAGGTCCTTGCGGAGGTAGACATTTAACACTTCTATTATTTTCACCATGTCACGTTCGATCTCTTTAATCCAGTATTGGAATAAAACAGCGTACTATTTAATACCTCTGCAACTTTATTTATATTATACCGCACTAGTACAACAGAAAAAAGATATAGGTGCGGCTTTACTTAATCAATCCGTATCACGACTGCTATCTCTGCCTACCCTTATAAGGTTATCATAAAATATCATAAATAAAGTATAAGTTAGAGCTACTTAACGTTTTGTAGACTCGATGAGGAGAGAGATTTCCTTCGAATATACATTCATGAAACTGTCCAATTTCACGGTAGTGCGATAATGGTCTTGAGAAACTTTGTTATGTAACTCCAGCCGGCTATCAAACTATAGAGAAGATATATAATTTTATCGTTTGCTAGAATTATGCCATAATATACTTCTCAGTGACAAGTAAAGTTAAAATTGCTTTAAAATAAAAATAAGCTCCTAGGAAGTGCATTCCAAAGTTTTTGCATTTTTCTTAGTAACGTTTATACGTAGTTTATACTAGCGCTTGACAACAATCCCACTTAATGTTAAGTGGTGATGTGGTCTAAAGATGGTACGCACTAGTTTAGAAACAGCCAGTATTCACTCTTGAAGGTACCCACGTCGTAATCGGACGGAAATACTGACGCTGGCAACTTATTCCAATCCTTTATAAGTTAAGCATTAAATAAGTTTACATGTATGCGTGTACATTATAAATAGTATGACATTTAAATATAAATTATCAACATTTTTTCCTATTTTAAAAAATCTTTAGTTTTTTTTAATAATTCAATTATTTTGAAAATATTAAAATTTTAAAGAAATAATGTAAATAACTCCGGTATTTTTTGTTTCAGTTACCGAGAAGGAGATACGCCTCTGGTAAGCTGAGAAATTAAAAAAATATTATTATTATTTAGTACTCTTGCTCCAAACAATACATTTCATTAACAATCTTCTTTTTTTTATTCCAGGCACAAAGGCTTTCTCAAAGACTGCCCGAATGGACTGCTGACGGAACAGGTGGGATGCTACGAAGACATTAATCTCCAATAAAAGGGTTCAAAAACGAAGAGATTGTATTTCGATCGTCGTTTTTTTCCTTTCTATCTTTCCGGATGTTTTCTTTTTTAAATAACTTTATATTTCATGTTTGGGTAATCGTCTGTTGACAAACAGGAATAATTAATTATATTACATAAATGTAATCGAGCCGTCATTTTGTGCTCTTTGGTATCTTTTATACGTACACAGCACAATGACCCGGTTCTACAAAGGAATTATTTGGCTTACATGTAAAGTCACATTTTCTTCCTTCGGAGTTGCCGAGTTGCGTCCCGCGGTCAGTATTAAAGTGTCCCGGGTGTATTTAAACAATACAAAAATAATATAACATAATAATAACCACCACTGCCAAGGCCGCGATTTCAGGTGTGTAGATATTGTCCGTAGAAAGATAGTAGGTTAATGAAAGGTGGTATGGTATACGCATACACACCACCACTAGTACAGTGGATTATGGTATGCGTACGCTCTTTTATTAACCGATTATATAGCCTTACTTACGCCAGTACAGTGTGTAGTTGCTGCCAAGTCCGAAGCCTTCTTTGCGGAAGCCCACGCTTGAATATCAATGTGAGTTCGTTCCTCAGCTTCGGGGAAGTGCGGCAGTCGTTAAATATGAGGTAGCCAGATATAGTGCTTCGAGGATGGTTGCTTAGCTACAACGCTACCGCTACCGTACTAACGGAGATGTTAACTAATTATTTCACAAAGTTCAGATTTATCATATATGAAGCGTATTATTGAATATACCAAAGCTGGGACTTTTGAATGTAAAAACACTTGATGTAGTATTAACTATAAGATTTATTATAGTTTTTAAGTAGTACACTTTAATTACCTAGCCTAACAGCGATATATATCACATATTTGTACTCTATCCCAAATAACGAATGGCCGGGCACACACCTGAATGCCCGCCGTTTTTACCTTTTTCGCCGCGCCAAAATACTAGCTTATGATTGGTCGTTTAAGATTGCCAGTATACCCATCATAAGAAGTACTTTTAGTATAAAACATTATAAAACATACAGAGATTGTATTCCCAACATTAAAATAATAATCGGTGTATTTAAATATTTATAACACATATCCGTATAACTGGTGGCTTGTAACTCTCTTATCCTATATATAATAAATAAAAGTTACGTCTGACTATGCTTACCTTCCTCTTTCAAAAAGTACGGTTAAGAAAGAAGGCTTTGGTTAGAAAAAAAATATTCGGATTTTTTGCTGTGAATATGTTTAAGGGAGTGCATTTTAAGTGGTTGCAAGGATACTATTAATGTTACGGACAGGACGGAAAGGACGCAGGGCGAAACTCGGATATTTAAGGATTACACTTCAGGTAGCGGATGCAACTCTATCCGTCTCCTGTTTATTTGCCTCCTCCTGCTCTTTTCCACACGTGCCAGCCACGCACATGATATAGGTAATACGATTATTGATGATATCGACATGTGGGCATTGGTCGAGCCGCTTACACGTTTCCTTCGTTCCACCATAAAAAGCAAATCTCACTAATTTTTTCGCCTTGAAAAAGTAAACCTAATATGTTGCCTCGCGGATTACTTTCAGTAACATCATATTGTTAATTAGCCTCACGACATGCTTTGGCGTGGTATTGTGAGTCGACAGTCGCGTAGTTGCCCTCGGTTGAACTATTTCTCAGAAGAAGTTGAAGTAAATATCTTTGTCATATAAGTGTTCGAACAATCTTAATATAGTTAAATCTACAGGGCTTCATTAAGATCTACAAGCAGTTCTTCCCTCAAGGAGATCCAAGCAAATTTGCGTCATTAGTGTTTCGGGTTTTCGACGAGAATAACGTAAGTATAGACACAACATTATTACCTATTAACATTTAGGTTTAAGACCTCTACAAATCAAACCCGCCAGCGGATCGGTACCGCTTAGTTAGCCTGGGTTAGGCCAGCGGCATAAGAACATTGTAAGCCAGAACGACCTTTGCCGGCGGCACGAAAACTCTAATCGCCAAACAAGCCGGGAAACTTGCCTTTACAATGACAACTTTCTTTCTGCTTTTATAACAACTCTTAAAATGACCAAACGCCAAGTGTGATTAATCGCCAATTATTTTAGAATAACTTTGCAAAATGTATTTCTAATATTTTCCGTGCGAAAGTTGGTCTTACTCTCAAGTCATTTGACCAGACCTATACAAGTTCTGCAGTTTCAAGAGAAAATAGTCTAGCTTCACGTAAGCATGTGGAATTGGGCGACAGGCGTCAAGGAAATTTAATATTCTTGACACAACACTATCAAGAATGAGCAGAAGCCTAATTTCTTAACTACTTTAATGACTTTAAATTATACAGTGATCTTAAAAAACCGATCATAACAAATTACGATATGTTAGTACAAAATATAACATCTTGCCTCTCGCTTTTCTGCAATGTGTGCTAGTGAAAATGGACGGAAGTATGGAAGAACCAATGAGCACGCACATTACTCGTACATACATCGTGTTATATCACTGAGGCGAGGTGAGATGTCATCTTACATAATATTCGACTATCGAAAGGTTCGCTTCTGTTTTTTTCCTATTGATACTTATTCAGAAACATCTTATAGATTTTGCTGGTTTTACGTATATGTAGATGAATTAAATTGCAATTAAGTAAATACAATCTTCATTTACATAAAAATAAAAGATGAATCTGACTGACGGAAATCGGCTGTGCGTCACAGCCCAAACTATTGGACCTAAAGACATGAAATTTAGAGAGATACCTGTTATTACGTAGGCGAAAACTAAGAAAGATTTATTTTTAAGTTCATCCCCTAAAGCTCTGAAGGGATGAAAGTTTGTATTAGGAAATAACAGATCCAATGTAAATTGATCTCAAATCTATATGATTAATCATATAGTATAAGGTTCAGCGTTTAAATTAAATTGCACGCCGGTTGAAACCGCGAGGCTGAGCTTGTATACTATACAGGTTTATTGTTTTAAGAACATGTGTATGATACAAAGTTATTAAGTTTATAAATTTTATTATGAAACTAATCTAAACCACACTCCACACACACTGGGCTGTAGTATCGGCCCTATGATATCTGTTTATGTTTAGGAACCTAATCAACAATTATAAAGGTATAAGTGACAAGGTGAAATTAACAATAAGAAAATCTAATTTTTATTACCGTTTAAGTAGCGATAAAACACTTTAACATAACCATTTGGCCCTTGTCTATTTGGCTTAAACCAAAAGTAATAAAAAAACTTTGTGTGAAAATAGTCATTATTCGGGAGGAAAATTACAATGTAATTTAACTTTTTCCAGGATGGCTCGATTGAGTTCGAGGAGTTTATCCGAGCCTTATCGGTGACGTCACGGGGCAATCTGGACGAGAAATTACACTGTAAGTTATTGTAACTGTCAGCAAAACGGTCGCCCATTAATTTACAAAGCTATTCATATAAATGAGAATTAGAGGTTACGACCCAATTTAACCACATGATCTTAGTAACTAGATGATATTCTATTATAATACATGAAACGAAATATAGTTTATAAATAGAGATGTAATAAAGTATAATGACGTTTTCTTACTCAACGGAAATTAAGTTGATGTTAACGGGCGTCCCCTTGACTTCGTTTAGTGGACTCCTTAGGAAAACTCATTGATTAGATTAGTTAGCTACTAAAAATGGCGACATAGGGAGTATCTGTAACCGACAAGCATGTATGCGTAGATGTATGCGTAAATAGGATCTCGCCGACTCCATGATCTCCGCCTAGGTTACGGACGTGAGCGCATATTAGCTACAAAAGTAACAGAGATTTTAATTTCTAAATAAATATAATTAGTCGTATGATTCAAGCAACCAGTGGTCAGGATTGCTGAGAGTGGAACTTTCTCAGATTGCAGGCACACTCTTAAATTACTGCTTTCTGTATCAAACCCTTTATCTAACCGTTTAGCTCATCCAAGCTTCTTAAGATGCTGGTCGATGCTCTTCCCTCAAGCTCCGTTCACTACCCTTACATACCTTACATGGCGGTAATCTCGTGAGCCAAGTCTAACTTTTCGTTCTTAGCTTTCACGATATTCTCGTCATTCTCATTTTTTTCTTACTTTACAATTGGCATATCACAAAACAGATTGTGCAGGCCAACTATAAATGTAATTTCATAAATGCTATGTATGTTACTTTGTTTGTTATATTTTCACGCCTCAACGATTGTCATGAAATTTTGCACAAATATTGTCATGAATTCAACGACTTAGGGTACATTTAACCCCAAACAACTAGTTGTAAACCTATTAGAGTGGTAGTGTTATATTAATGTTTAGTATGTTCATGAGTGGCGGCAAAGTATAAGTCGACGCAGCGTAGGTAGGCCTCCCACGAGATAGACCGCTGATCTGGTCAAAGTTGCGAGAGGGATCTGGATTAGGGGCAGAGGACCGATCTTTGTGGCAATCAATGGGGGAGGCCTACGTCCATCAATGGACGAACATAGGCTGAAACGACGACGATGACGCATCGTGTAGGTCCGAAGATTCGCGGCCGCTTACAGCGAGCTGCTAAAGCGCGCGGTCGAACCGCGATCAGCAAACGATCTAACAGCGCCGATCTCTATTAAATTCTCAGACCACTTGCGCTATCCACTCCATTCGAAACTGAGGCTTGAACTAAACCACCTTCACTGTTAACTTCATATTTTCAAAAGTCAGAGAGTACCCAGTCATCATCATCATCATCATCATCATCTCCTTGCCCTTTTCCCACTCATGTAGGGGTCGGCACAGTATGAGTGTAGTCCATACTGTATAAGTTTTGGCTACAGTTTTTATGGCCGGCCGCCTGCCTGACGCCAACCCTCCTTGGGAATAATTGGTTGTACTTAAGTCTTCTTTTGTCAGTGTGATTAAAGATTTAAGATAATTCCGTTGCCGAGATAGTCAAATGTCACTTCTCGTTAGGTTCGTCATTAGCTGATCGGCATTCATTCATGTCTTTTGTGACAATAATTCCATGCTACTTTCCATTTCTGTAGAACCAGCACCCTCTTCCGTCTTCATGTAATTTCTGCTCGTTTCCGTTTATACCGCACATAGCGATATCCAAAAGTTATTCTCACTTATTTTATATAAAATAACTACGAATTTCAGGGGCATTTCGTCTCTACGACGTCGACAATGATGGCTACATCACGCGGGACGAAATGTATAACATAGTCGACGCAATCTATCAAATGGTGGTACGTATACCTTTTACTATACATTAAATTACAATAAAATATATAAATTTGGAACTTTTCTCTAATATATCTTTTACCTGTAAAGCACAACTACGAGTAATGCATCATTTTGCTCGTTCCTGACACACCTTTCTCGCCTCCTCTACATACCTACTCACTTCTAACTCGAATCCGTTATAAAATGTTATATGTATTCAAAATATTAAACTGAACCGAGGTTGCATATGTGCTGAAT
Source organism: Papilio elwesi (assembly GCA_029849275.1). Lineage (NCBI taxonomy): Eukaryota > Metazoa > Arthropoda > Insecta > Lepidoptera > Papilionidae > Papilio > Papilio elwesi. The sequence goes on from CM056717.1 coordinate 5,388,726, forward strand.
GTTTTAAGGGTAAAGGATACGTTGGCTTTATTGGTGGAGGGGCGTACTCTCGATAAAGACAGACAGCCAGATTAACTGATCACCGGACGGAATAAGTAAGTAAGACCCAAATGACCGCGAATTGGTACTCGGACTTGGACTCGTAACCAAAAGAGGTTACTCAGTAGTTACCTCTTTTGATCATAACAATGTACATAACATAAAACTAATTGATTGAAATTAATTGACATTCCAGGGTCAGAGTCCACAGCCAGAGGATGAGAACACACCGCAGAAGCGCGTCGATAAAATCTTCGACCAGATGGACAAGAACCACGACGACCGCCTGACTCTTGAAGAGTTCCGCGAGGGCAGTAAGGCCGACCCACGCATTGTGCAGGCCCTGTCACTTGGGGGCGATTAATCGACGATTATCCTCTCGCCGGATTTCACTTTCACATAGGCAGCTCATAAGCTACTGTGTTTCTTCTTTCATTGCATTGCTTCTTAGTTTGTATTTATATGTGTTAGTATAGAGTTGTAACTTCATAATGATGATCTTTTAAATCTTCTCCGCTTTTATTTTTTACTTTTGGGAACGTTTTAATGCTTCTAAAGCAAATTGTGAGTGAAGACAACATGGAAAATAGAAATTTAGGCGGTGAAATTTGTTGGAATCTAATGACAATATGTTACTGTTAGACGTACACGTTTTGTGCTGCTCTCGAAGGAGTTGTAAAAGAGTAGTTTTTTTTAACTGTTTTGGAAAAATCTAAATATTCGTCGTCAAATTTTATAAGTGTTAATTTCGTGGATCATCTGATTGAGAAACTATAATAATAAATCGAACAATATATTGGTAGTTATTGTAAATGGGCATTACTATAAAAAAATATTTTTGAGGAATAGAGTTTGTCTCAGCTATCTCATTGCCTAAATTTACTTGCTTAAAACTGATGCGTCTAAATTTTATAACTAAGTTGTCATTTTGTATTTGCTCTGTAGTCTGCGTTTTGTCAAAGCGTACTTACACGATGCAAAACCTAATGCTGCCGTATGTATTTGGTTCAACGTGGCTTAATCTCATTTAGAAATAGAATCCGGCCGAGAGAGAGAAGCTATTGGCTTCGATGCAAAATAACTTGTTGAAAAAATTATTTCAAAATACAACCGACAATTAAATTTCAATAATTACTTAATAAAATTTTGAAAAGTTAACATACCAACATTACACACTACTTGATATGCGATAAATAAATACAATCTTTTATAAATTAACAAAAAAAGTTAATAAAAAGTTAATATTATAAGATAACCAGCATAGTACAATATTTACGTCCCAATATCTTTGAAGAATTATTTGGGGTGATAAGGAAAAAAATACTATTTGGGAATTTTAATGGAAAAAAAATTACATCATGTTTGAAAAAAAAATCTTTGTCAATGACGCACCGATAAACTAATTAAAAACTAAAATTGGACATGGACTATTTCGTTCCTGTCAAGTACAATTGGTGTTTAAATATATTGTAATTTTAAAATAATGTTTATTTTAAAATTATAATAAAACCAACTTTCGTCACTAGCTGCTGCTTGAATATCACAGTGAAAGCGTAATGATATATTATTAATTTTGAATGCGAAATATAAAAATGAAAAATAGCATCGGGACTAAGATTTTCGGTGCTAAAAACAGAGGTGCAGCATGCATTTTAAAAGTAAGAGACGTGTTTTGCCAAAATTATCTTAAAAAAATAACATATTCGTACCCAATTAATAATAATTCCATCACAGCTGTCTCCGTTGCGATGAAATTTGCCGACACATATTTTGGAGGACTTTTGGATATTTCCGTTAGGAACTTCTCATCGTTCATGTTAATGTAATTTAATCTTAATAACTTAGCAAATAAGACCTGCTTTCTATAACTAGAATAATTTTATCAATAAAAATTGTTCACGTAATTCAGTAAAATCATTTATATATACATTTAGCAACCTTGATAAGGCGTTAATTTTGAGGTCGTAATTTTAACGTGTAACGATGGTTTCAAGTCAATTTAGTCTTTTGAGAAGTTTTGTAGAAATGTTGAAGACGAATAATAGAGAGTAGGACAAAATTTTGCGGGCTGTGCATTTTGTCTAGATTTAAGTAGATGGTTTGGTGTGATTTCACTTGTGACTAACATTAGACTAACAAAAAAAATGTATTGGGTCAGATGTCTCTTAAAACTTACTAGTTCGTTAATTGATTTGTAACATTTGACATTAAGATATGTTATAATTTATTTTCCAATGTGAATTGTTTGATTCTATTCATTTCAATATTGCAATACTGTCCACGAAATTTACAATATATTATCACACCTAAGCACCAAGTAATTTATGTCTTCACTTACTTACACTTACTACTCTTATATGTGAGTCTTTTATACCTTTACCTATAACAACACAAGTTTTCTTATAATGTTAATAAGGCCTCCGGGTCATAATTATATCCGTATTAGATTGGTTATAGATGTTTAAACTAGAAGCCGTATTCAAAAATATAATGGAACATATTTATTCAAATTAAAATAATTTAGACATTGGAATAGCGTTTAGTTATAGTACAAGATCCGCCATAAGGAATTTATACCTTATTTTAGTTTATTGGACGCTGCAAATCGAGCTGGAGTCTCATATTCCGCTGAAAACTCTCGGGAGCATACAAGGGAATGTGCAGAAATTCAAATTAACAGTAGAATGCTTTCAAACCCTGTCCACGTTGGTTTACGAATCGTGGGACCGACCTCGATTTGTATCGTCCACAGGAACTTGTCAGATTTACCTCGGTAACCACTTGTGTTTTATCAGCGTACATATTATCTAAATATAATCTAGGCTCTAATCAACGAACAGACGAAAATATAAATTCCTTATACCGAATCTTAGACTATTATAATTAATTATCATAACATAGTGGAAGTCTGTAGCCAAAATTCATTCAATAGATGTAATGTAGAGCAATAGCCTTATTATTTAATTCAATTTCTAGTTATTACACATAGCTCTTAAATTAATTTACGTTTGGAAATGAAAAAAATAACATTGTCGTTATTAGCTTTTTAAAACGCCTTCACGGATACGGAATCTTACGATGTAATTAAGACTAACTTGTATACGTACTTGAAAGTTTGCCGGGCCGTCGTCATTTGTTTTTAACTTTTAGTCTTTAGTTTATTCTGAGTTGATAATAGCGCCATCTAATAGTAGTAGCAGAAAATGAACAAACAAACAATGGACGCTTTACGTTACGGGAACTTTGGATGTATTTTAGACGCAGTCTGATTATTCCTAACGAAAAAGATGACAAAGATAATATTTCAACTGATAGATGGTATTTGAACTGAATATTAGAAAATTTCAACCTTCTCATTACTTGTTAGCATTTGTAATATGCCTTTATTATTTACGCTGAGCTAGTTTTATAAAACTCGAAACATTGGTAACGAACAGAAACAAAAATAAGGATCTATATCGATATGCAACTATACAAACCAAAATTAAGCATTTTTTATTTACTTAAATATACTCTTATTATTTACATTAATTTCCATAAACTGTTTGGGCACGAACAAAACGATTTTCATCCGAATAATTTACTTTCACATTCTATAAGAGATGTTTTCGTCAATATTTTTTTCGTTGTATAGCTTCGTTTCATTTACTAATTACTTAGTATTCGATTTAAGATTAGGCTAAGACTTATTTACTTCGCAACCGTGTTTAGTGATTCTTAAATAAATTAGATGTTCTAAGCATTAATTTCTCTGTGTGTACATAAATACTACGATTCACATACATTACAGTACTTGACTAATATGGTATTATTATTCACTTTTAATATTACTGATTAATAAAGCGATTGAAACGAAAGGAACTGTTTTATTTATTAAACTCAACTTATTGGTATGAAGATTATGGATGTTCTTTTGAGGTATAAAATTATTCAAGCTGCCTATGCCTATATCCGATCCAATATCTCACTCTGAATTTATCACTAACGAACTAGTTAAATTATAGTAATGCTTATTATTTTACCAACATTTGTTTATTTATTGAAAAAATCAAATACAATTTACATATAAAAATTAATAAAAGTATAGAGGGTTGTACATATATGTAAAAATTTGCAAATTTAAAATCTGCCTGCTCTTTTCCCGCTTTACATGAGGTCAGCAATACTGGTTTTCGACATCCATATCGATTTATCATCCATACACCTTTCACGCAATCCATCCATATATTCTTAGGCCTACTACCGACCTATCCCTCTACATTTATATTTTAAACTCTGTCACATGCCAAAAAATAAAATGTGAAAAATAAGTTTAACTTAAGTTGTAACTTAGATATAATTTCAAATGAAGAAAGTGTAATGGAAGCATTCTGCACTTGGTCAACGTGAATAACGTGGAGTAAACCGAAAACAAATGTAATGAATGATAATAATCTGGATGACGGAATTAATGTTATTTAAAAAAAAATATTGTTAACCGTTGGAACTAAGCTACGTTATCACATTCCGGAGACCCACTTCTTAGCGGTGCCTAGCGGAACTTTGCTGCCTAAATAGTTGACACTTTTATGTTATTACATCTAAATTCTATAGGATGACACGTCGTACTTTTAAACACACACTCAAGGAATAAATGGGTATAAATGAGTTTTGTAACAACGAAATTAAACGACTCCAAATGAGGTAGTAATATTGCTTTAATTATTCCATTGTAAAATTTCAGATTACATCCAACTATTTATTCTAATGCTACCAAATTTAACAATGTAAATACAAATATAATATTGTTATGAAAATTCCTTTTATTGTACTGTCAAGAATTCTGCACCCATAATTGTGTTACATTACACTTATTACTATTATTATCATTTATGTAAACTAAAGTTTATAACATTAACATAGCATATGACAAGTATCTGTATCATGTCACGATAGTAAAATACAATATAATTTCAATTAAATAACCAATCTGTAATAAATGTCAAAAAACAATAATTGCACATAACTAGTATTATGACAAAATTAATACAAAAATATTCCTGTCATAATTCACATTATTACATTTATCAGACTAAGGTAGCAAATATCTGGATTATGTCACAATAGTAAAATAAAATATGTAAATTTTAAATTAAAATTAGTTAAAAAACATTAACTGCACGCAATATTGACTGTTATGCCAAAACATTCCTGTAAACACAAAAATATTCCTGTCATAAATCTCACTTTTAAAATAAATTTTTTATTAATATCTTAAATAAAATGAAATGTCAATTAATATCTAAAAAAAAATAAAACAAATTTGTGTATTTGTATTGTGTGTTGTAATATACTGTGATGAATGTCAAATAAATAGTTAAAAACAATAACACAACATTGAGTATATTCCTGTCATCATTCTGAGAATAAAATTTATTATAATAAGATAGTAAATTGCAAATATATGAATCATGTCACAATAGTGAAATAAAATATATAAATTTAAAATTAAATAGTTAAAAACAATAACTGCATGCAATATTGTGCAATATGATAAAATGAACACAAAAATATTCCTGTCATAATACTCACACACCTAAATAAATATTATGCATAGTACAAACAATAAATTGTATGCTTGTTACATTTTACCACAAATTAAGTTAAAATCAAGATTTTCACTGCAGGTCCTCATTCGATTCTTAGGTGAGCCAGAAGATTTTGTCTTTTGAAAAATCTAAAATGTTGATTTTCATGTCTATAGCGCATCTCATCATTATACATAACATAAAATTTAATACACAATAAAACCAATTGTCGCAGACAACCACTCTTCACCAAATAGCATCAGCTACCCCTGAGTCTACTTGTTAAATTGACATCACAAATTATTTTAAATTTACGAATTTTATATCAATTAATAATTAATATTGACTGTATTATATACATTTAGAATTTCACTATCTCGCATAATAACTTTTATACATTGTTTTCCCAGTTGATGCAGTATCAAAAATAAATACAAGGCACAATATTGTAGTCTTTGAATTGACATTTAAGCTGGACATTGTCTGAGAAATTCCGAATCAAAGTATGCTATGGTGACTGTAATGTCATCCCTGAACATTCGGCTAACATCCGGGGTCAAGCTCAGCAGATGCGCTAGTCTGGAATGATCTATGCCGTACTCCGTCCCGCCAATCGCGTGGCGTATCAAATGTGTCGCAGCATTTCTATCTTTTGGCTTGCTCTTTAAACTCTCCTTCCTATGAAGGAGCAATTCATTAATATCCGCGAGCTGTATATTCTTTTTAGGTAATTTAAGTGGATTGTAGAATACTTTTCCCTTCATGTGTTCACCTACTAATTTTACCGCTTGAAGCGGAGTCAGCATGTCCCATAAACCATCCGAAGCTATAATTAAGAATTTATCCTTCGGTGATAGCCTGTGATAGAAAATATCAGGCTTGGCTGTAAGATATGGAGGGGTATGGTAATTTGCGGGTATTGCTTTATCCCCGACACATGGCACCGCAACTTTAGACAAAAGCTCTGAGGACCATTTGTATCGATAATCACCCATGCTTCGGAGTGGAGCCAATTCACCCAGTAATCTATCTCTTCTAATTACTGTCTTTCTTTCAATATCAGGATGCTCACTCCAAATTCGTTTCAATTCATCAAAATTTTCTGAATTGTGTTCTTTGGTAATCTTTTTTGCCATCCATTCATTGTCATCGCTCAAAGTGCCCAAAACTGCATTAGCATCTCCAATATTACCTATATATAAATGAGGTCCATTTATATATGATACACAAACCACTGCTCCTGACAAAGCCACAGATAAGGTCTTCGGATTTATTACGCCATTACTGTAAAATGGTTCAATCACTTCTCTTGATAGATCACTGTCTAACTGTAAGATACCTTTCTCCATTGCTGCGTTTACATTAGAATCATCTCTTGGTGTTCTCGCCAACTCTAATAAATACTCTTTAAAGCTGTTGTCATATATTGTTTTAAGATCATTTATAAGTTCCACCTGAAAATGAAATACGATTGCTTAAATTTCAACTCACAAATGCATAGTACATTAAAGTCTGACAATCGGAAATAAAGCTGTTTATTGTGTTTTGCATAGAATGTTATAATATTCTTTTATCGGGTGCTGTATAATTATCAATATAAGTAGTATCTTAATTAAATTGCTAGCTCACAGTTATAATATACGCTCACGCCAGTAACCCAATGAGGTAAGCTAAGATTATGGATTTCCATTTGGCGCGATCCTAGCACACATCTCTCGCTTCTTCTACATCCATACATCTACACATATAAAGTCGTAGGTTACGGGAACTCCTTATATCGCCCTTCTTTAGTAGAAGTTCTTTAAAATGTTACTAATCTGATCGATATCAGTTCTCTTTAGACATTCCCTGCCAATGCTGCCACTTTTGCACCATTTGTTTCGTTGCTCTCCCTTCATTCGTCCTTTAACATGCCCGGATCACAGAAGCATACCTTTCTGGATTCTGGCTACCACATCCACTTTTAAGCTTTAAGCCACATTTTTCTCTTATAATTCTATTTTAATCGTTTTATTCCACTCTTCTAACATGCTTGCCCCGCCAAACCCAGCTCTCACCTCCATACATTAAAGTGTGGATCAGTACAGCATTGTATATTGCTAGACAAGCCTTCAAAGACACATGCTGGCTTCTCACTCACTCACTCTTATATTGATAATCGCGCCCAGGCTGTTGTCAATAATTATATTTCCAGCTAGATTTCAATACAGAGCGGCGTACCACACTACTGTTTATCAGGGCCCTTGCTTATCATTATTTTTGTTAATAATATTGATGTAATATTGATGAGTGAGGTGCCGGAGGCCTAATTCTAGTTCTCTCCCTTTTTCTTGTAAGGAAAGGGGAAGAAAGGGGAAGCGAACTTGACGGTGGAGGGGATGTAAAGGAATTGGAAATAATTTTCTTATTACTTATACTCTTCTTCATTTTCTTTTTGTCCCTCCTCTGTCCATTAAAGGTGGGCAATGCATCTGCAACTCATTAGTTAGATATTGCAGATGTCTATGGGTAGCGATCACTTGACATCGGGTGAACCGTTTGCTTGTTTACCCCCTCCCCGTCCAATCCTCTTCCTTTTCCCGTAAAATTAGGCCTCCGGCACCTCACTCATCAGACGACACGCAGAGTACTTCAACTTAACGCCTGTTTTCTGTGAGGTGAATATGTTTTCATCAATATTATTTAGCTTTCTTCTAGCTAATTTACAACTAAAATATAGTTTGAATTCATATGATTTAGATTCGAATATTTTTTTATTAATACGATTTAGATATCTTCTAGCTAATCATTAGTAATAGATAAAGGTTGTGCTGTCATCCGGTCACACACATTATCAACACATACCAACAACTAAATTTGAAGAAATTTTTTTTAAAATAATTGATTAGACAATTTCATGGGAACTTCATCTGAAACCCCATGAATGTAATGCATTACATAGGATTTATTGTACAGGATTTTGTATTGTATGTTGGTGTGTCTTCAGTTTCGTATTTCCTTTAATAGTTTAATAATTGAACTCATTAATTTAATTGTATGAATTAAATTTAGGAAAGGAGTAAAATTACAAGCAATACATGGTGTATTGCTAGTTGTAGTTGTTTAGTGACCACTGTTGCAAATTAAAGGCCACTGGCCTCAACTTTATTCAAGAAAGAGGTGGATATATGAAAAAAAGAATAAGTAGAAGATGTGCAGTATGATTATTTTTATAAATATAAACTTACTTTATCATTGAATATGTCCAAGAGACGTCCTCCTGGCTCCTTCAGAAACGTATTTATTACGTTTGTAGGAAGCAAGGCCGCCGCAATATAATCCAATAGCCTTTTGGATATCACTTGAGCACAAGCCGGACCACCATGCCCATCAAACACTCCCATCAATAAGCCTGCAAAGCAATAAATCATCCTATCCAACTTTGGCAGAACTGTGCACGTCATTGTATTGAAACATTGTGCCAATCATATATCTGTCTATAACATTTACTTGTTGCTTACAATTAGAAATAATATTCTCATTTAAATCTACTCTCTAGATGTTAATGTTCTAACATTTCTTCTGAGAAATAAACAAAATTTATCATCATTATTATTTATTGGCTATACACAAACTAGAAACTAGTGCATATGTTATTAGCGGGCGAAAAGTGAAAAAATGTTTGAAAAGATCCTAAATGGCACATCTTCTTCTTTAGTTCACCCCAGGCAGGATAATGAGTAGGAAGTGCAACCACCAGGTATCCTCTTTTTTCTTCTTTTTATACTAGACATTTGTTGAGAAAATGACTAAAAGTGTGAATGTTGCTATCATTACCTTTGGAACACTTATGGCTGGTGATTTTGTAAGCTTATAATTTATTTATTTATTCAGGTATCAAACAGCCAAAATACAATAATGATACATATATTGTACAAAATATCCTTGACAGCCACTGATAAAATGGTCAGTCAGTCATCCGACTTATTAAATGGATGTGAAAACATTGATGCAGCGAATGTAGAACTCCTATATATTGATTGACGATCTGGTCACAATTATGTTAAGTACATTGGATAAGCACAGGGGAAGACCGATATTTATTGTGTTTAATGGAGAAAGCTTACCTCCAGCAGTGAGGGAGGCAGTGGTCTGTTGGTTTAAATATGGATTTATCTTTATGAAACATTATAATTACCAATTAATGTACCTGGTGTCAACTTGCATTGCCCTTCACTTCTTGTATCTTCAATGGGATCATTTGAGGCCAGCTGATTTGAGTCATATGACTTGACAGATCCCGAGGCAAATTCTCTGTTGAACTCATTTTTACGCAAAATAAGTGTCACCTATAAACAAAATTAATAAATTAATACTTTGCAACAATTTGGGTAACTTAAGATACTTAATATGCCTAACCTAACTTCATAATTTTTTAGATACCATATCGTTCAAATTGCTACTCATAACATTACCTAATAAACTCAAAATCTCAATTAATATGATTGACGAGTTCAAAGTTTTACATTTTTCGGTAACTTTGAATTTCATTTTTGTTCCCTGCATATTCCATCATAAAACAGTTTTGACTTTTTATGTTATTATTATTAGTTAATGAAACAGCAAAATTGCCTAGGTAATTATTGCAAGTAAATAGATGTAAAAACTTTATGACTATCACTTTTTTACACATGTAGCTACAGAGGTAAAGATATAAATGAAATTATATGTTTAACTAATTACCTGATATAATTCCCACCGCTTGTAACAATTGAAAGAAACAATTAAAATGTATGCACAGTTAGTTAGTACTTGGGAGCTACTTTTCAGCATCTCTACGACTAGCATGTATTTTGCGCTTGGGCTTGGGGACTTTGATCACTTGGAAATTTATGCACAACTTTTGTGTATAATTTGTGTAAACAGAAAATAATAAATTAAAATATGTGTATGGAGGTGGAGGAATTAACATCACATGTCATCTTGCATGGCTTAGCAGTGCCTGTATTCAAGAATAAATATCTCCCTCAACAAAATCTCTCCCTGAGATATCCGGCTACATTAAGGGGTTGTCACATGCTAGCCTTGGAGTTGTGGAAAATGGCTCCCTACCAATTTCTATCTCTATATGTAATAAAGTATATAATGTAATAAAACAATAAGGGAAAAGTGTGACTTTAAAGTAGATGTGTCTAGATTGGAGAAAGGTATGCTTTGTAAGAGAGTAATAATATAATACAAATTTATGTCAATAAGTGTGTTATTTACAACAACATCCACATAGTACTTATATTGATCAGATTAGTGACATACTAAAGCCGAGCAACATAAGGAGGACCTGAGGTTGGATAAGTAAATAATGGACAAGCATATAAGTATAATCCATAATCTCTACTTACCTGTCTGGGTTACAGGTATGAGCATATATTGATTTATTTAAATTGTTCTTAATTATATGATCAGCAGCACAACATAGGTAATGGACATTACCAAAATATGTGGTAAACTTAGTGGCGATGTACAGAAACTTTTTTCATAGAATGAATGGTTGATGTAGCCAGAAGATTTTGAAATTGTGGCTATGTACAAGACAATCCAGCTTAAGCAGGCCTCTCACAAGATGAACTGACAATCTGGTCAAGGTTGTGGTCTAAGTTATCACATATATATTCTATGACCTGCCTTTTTGACTGAAATTAAAATTAGATTCGAAAATGAAGTGTTTTTTAAACTAGTTAATTACTCTGCACCACCGGGTACCAGGTGCCGTATACCCGCTACCCAGACGGTTTCTTGAAAAAGTGTCTGATCCAACAGGTACCGGATCTGAACTGGGTACCTGGCTAGTTTTAATAACCAAATTATTAGATCTTTCATAAGAATGACAAAATGTAGGAAAACTTTTTAAATAGCTAGAACAAAATTGAAATTGAATACGTCATCTATCAAAATAACAGATCTCTAACTACCATCCACACCATCTTGATTATTGGCGTTCCACCAAAGTGCGATTTTCACGAAACGTCCTACCTCGTGCAACCGCATTGCGGAATGATCTGTCGCCAGCGATATTTTCACGACGATTTTTACGACTCAGAGTCCTTTATTGAAAAGAACTTTTATTGGACTCACCTCCTGTGATGATGGAAGAACTGTAACGCCATCCTTTTGCGTCTGTTTGTTACTTTTTGAAACGTGTATACGACGGCTACTTATAGGAACATAGCTAAAGAGTCTTTGACAATTTAAAATGTTGAAGCTATGCCTTATTTCCGCATGTGTAAGGAAACCACGATTTAGTTTTAAGCACGTTTTTAATAACAAACTGATATTAGTTATATTTAAATAAATCATGTTTAAAAATTAAATTAATCTGGCATCTTATGCAATCGCTAACTAATTAAAAAAAGAATGGATAAGTTGAGAATGGTGTCTGCGAAATTTTTGTCATTAAATAGACACATTTATTTCACAATTATAATTAAGCTATAATATCATTTTTTTTAATAACAAAAAAATATTTAGACAAGAATTAAATTTTTCATTACAATTTTAGAAGTAGTGCTAAAGCAAGCGGAATGATCAGCGAGCCATTATTGTTTTGACATTTGCGTTTACTTGTTAGTTTCTTTTTCTCTTCAAGATGTTTATACTTTTGTTTTCTTTCGATCAGCCTGATTTTAATTGAGTTATCAATTTCTATAGAAAGATTGGAAAGGAAGTATACTATTAAGAAATCATTTGCTTTCAATAAAGAGACACCAGTAAAACAACGTGACCATATCGATTTTTTAAATAATTATCAATTTAAAAAAATCAATACGACATTGCTGTTGATATTATTTTCTTAAATATTATAATAAGTAATTTTATTGTATTTATAAAGTAATTTTATAAATTATTTTTTTATCAACCAAAAGATCTATAGGTCTATATTCAAGATTACGCAAGCAACAGTGCTGCCAACACTGTCGCATGCCTGCGCATATCACAGCGAATGAAATCACAAATCCACAAATCGTTCTGCGTTCGGTGTACATCGTTCTATCTGGCCATCGTTGAATAGTCATTTTTTTGTTCACCTAATTTTACCATTGAAATAAAATATTTACAATAATACAACATGCCAAAACAAGTTTTGACTTTCGAACCGCTAAATGAACTCAAATTTAAGGGTAAGAATTATAGTTTTTATTGTATAAGCAACTGCCGCATTAGATCTTGAATAGCACAGGCCGTGTTTGCTGCTGACAAAAGGGAGTTTCTATTTCCAGATCCATTTTGCCAGGGTGCGGTTTTTCATTAAATTTCTCGATTAAATACGTTTTAATGAAAATCTTGTCGTCACTTACAACAAATATATCGAAATAATGTAACCATATTGTCGATGATCGTATCGCTAAAAATGAGCTAATGGAGACGTACGTTGTAAGTGTACGGTATAATGTTAGAATTTGCTACCAGTATCAGCTGTAAGAAATTACTCTTGTGATTCTTGTTGTACGAATCTGTTTTATTGTTTATTTTATATTTTAGCTATTTTTCTAATCGTGTGGATTTTCGACTAAACAGTTAGAGAGAAATTAAATGTGAATGAGGATGTCAATTTCTCTTTACCCTTATGAACTTACAACGCCTTGTTGGGTTTTCTCAATTTATATTTTACTAACATTAAGACAACAAAAATCAAAGAACAAATTAGTTTGAATTTAAAGAATTTTGTGACAAAATCACTTTTTAAACTAGGCAGTTATCATCCTCAAAATGTGATTACAGAGTAATGTTGATGACTTGTTAACGTTTTAGTGCTTGTTTCTAAATAACTTAATAAAAATACTGTTAGAGTTCTTGTTTCATTTACGTGTTAATTATATTTATAATTAAATATAATCTTTTTGCAAGGTCCCCTTAATTTGTTGCAATGTATTTTAAAAAAATCTTTAAAATGTCCGATTTAATCCATGTTCTTCTATTCCACTATAAATTTAATAAAAGCATTGGGTGTTGTTTCTGTATTAAGTATGATTATTATTTTTATGAAGCAGTTATTTCAATTAACATAATAAAATTCAATGTGTATTGAAATAAATGTAAGGTATATAATAAGGTGCCATATTTGCAGCGTTAGAACAAAACTTGAAAAATCACATTTGTACCAAATTGAAAACAAGAAAAATCACATTTCATACACATTTACACCTTTTTGTCTCAAACTGAACTTAGAATTTGTAATAGGCTTGGATATTTTACTATGTTTTATGTAGGGTCTGTCTTGATTTCCCATATTTGTTAATAATAAAGCCCTTTATTCTAAGGTTAGCAAAAAACACTATATAAAATAGTTTATGAAATATCTCTAATCTCAGTTTGCCTTTTGTCATAGGCATTCTTTAGCACTCCACTCCACTGTGGACTGTCCTGAATTATTTGTTAAATGAATTATGAAAAATAGATTGATAGTATGAAATAAATGCATATTTGTGTCAATATTATCAAATCTACATTTATGGCTTAAAACTGAACAGTGATCGGTATACAGTCGAACCTCTATAACTCAAACCTCATAAAATCATAATCCCATAGTAAGTCGAAAAAAAATTGAGTTCTCTGAAATCAAAGCAATAATATCCAAAAGGAATGTTGGGAGCTTCTAATCAACTATTTGTGCCTTGTACAGGTCATTCCTTAAACATTGCTAGACACAACACACTACTGTAAATCTTATGTTTGTTCCTGGTGAGTCAGTATGAGTTGCGAAAAATATTGTTAATCACTTGTATCTCGAAATTCTTGCTAAGTCAAAGACTCATCAACTTGTTTTTTTTGGATTTCCCTTGACATTCGAGTTATTGAGATTTCACTCTAATGCTAACAGAAACATCACTGTAAAATCAATATTATTTGGTGCTATTAATGGGCAGGCAGGCAGGCTATCATAAGGCACACCTCTCGCTTCTTTGACCTCAATACATCTATGCATACATGCTCTTAGGTTATGGGTACTCCTTATACTATATTCCATTTGTATATCATTAATGCGGATTATATAAATTCTTCTGAGATGCCCCCTGTCAACTGCTTCATTTTATTCTAATTGTATTAGAAATAAACTTTCTTTGTCATGCAATACTTATTGATTCTTTCAGCTATACATTTACACTTGTTGGTCTCAAAGCATTCTTGTGTTTACCATTCGCAGAGTTCTGAGCTATTAATTTATTTAAACAATCTGATTAAAGTAGGATCCAATTGTAAATTATCGTGGTAGGTGGCTGGCGAGGCATACAAGCAGTTCACCTTGACAATATGGCTCCCTCCTGAATCTCAACATCTTTATTGCATTTGAAAGTCATTCGCTAAACACTTCCTAGGGCACAAATAGTCATTTTAGGTTGCATTATATGTGTCAACCAAGATTTTATTTCAGAATAGCCATTCCAATTTTTTTATTTTGTCATTTTTTGAGCTGGGATTGGATTTCATGTTTTGCAAATAGACTATTATGAAGAACTAGTTTTACTATATGGTTTGTGCTATTTCAGTAGCTATAGTTTTATCAAAAAGTTTTGTCATCAATTCATTTTAATAACT
This sequence comes from Papilio elwesi, assembly GCA_029849275.1. Lineage (NCBI taxonomy): Eukaryota > Metazoa > Arthropoda > Insecta > Lepidoptera > Papilionidae > Papilio > Papilio elwesi. Next base: position 5,403,902 of record CM056717.1, read on the forward strand.
CCAACAACATAACCTTATAGCACATTTTTCTCACTTCTAATAAAAATACATATTTTTGATTCAATAACTCTTTTTATATCACAAAACAATAACATTTATGACAAACTAACCTCAAAAAGTTTAATAGCACCAGTAAATCAATTAGAGCTGTTAATAATAATCATTGATTTAGAATGTCTTCTTCTCATCATTGTCCTTTATTACGACTATTTGCGCTCTACTAAGTTGCTGGATATGTAATGCATAGACAATTTAAACAGTGGCCCATATTAAGCAATTGAAATGACTTTACTATTTGCCTTCATGCTGAGTGATATGGTCATTATTATTGATAGAATTAGTTGATTACTCAGGGCTGTTCGAGCAGGGGTACACCACTCACATGCGGCTGACAAATCCCACTTCGGATACAGTGCTGTTCAAAATAAAGACAACAGCACCAAAGAAGTATTGCGTGCGCCCCAACTCGGGTGTCTTAGAGCCCAACTCTCGAGTTGAGATTGCAAGTGAGTAATGTTTTTTAATAAATAATATCAAGAACAGGCAACTAATATTGCTTATAGATAAATATTGATGTGGATGAATATCAAAAACATATAATTTTTATTTCATTTCAGTTACTCCTCAGCCGGTGTACCTCGATCCTAATGAGAAGTATAAACATAAGTTCATGATCCAAAGTGTCATTGCCCCGGAGGGTAGGACTAATATTGATCAAGTGGTAGGTGTTTTTATATAGAGATTATGTATTATTCATTACATTAGCATACTTTGATGTAAATTTTATGTTGAATGTCTACCTCAACCGGCCCTGTCATCCTGAATTCAATTGGTTTGAAAACAACAAGAGTAAACACGGGAAAGATATTGGCTGAATTCCATGTATTGAAAAGACAAAGTTCTACAGGAATGGGCGTTAGGGTTGGATTATTATAATGTAGAAAATTTGAATGCGGTCAAGGTCAGCGAAACATTGTATGATAACGCCAAACCTGACGAGAAGAAATGCAGCCCACCCAATAACAATCCTCGTGACTTTTTGACTATCTCGGCAAAGGAGTTGTCTTTGATTACCTTGGTAAAATAAGACTTAAATATAATCAATTATTCCCAAGGAAGGTTGGTGTCAGGCAGGCGGTCGACCGTTAAAACTACAGCTAAATAAGCTATGTTTATACTGTGCCGACCCCACATGAGTAGCAAAAGGACAGGGATGATGATTAGCATACATTGACCTACTAATATTGTTTGTCTATTTTTAGTGGAAGGAAATCAGCCCCGACCAGCTCATGGACTATAAGCTGAAGTGCGTGTTTGAAACTCCAAAGGTGTCTAATTTGAATGTAAGTTTACTTTTTACATAAATTATATGTTTGGTATTAGGTGTATGTGGTGTTTTGGTACATGTATATGCAGGTGTGTGTCATATACATACAAGCACACCAATAAACAAACACAATCCAATACAACACGTATTTGATATGCATTAATACATTTTAAGTAGGGCATTTTTTCTTTATTCGAGGATTCCGGTGACAATGCAGCCCAAAACGAGGTCACTAAAAAACGAGCACCAGCCACTGAAGATACCAAGGTTACAAAGGTAAGATCTTGAACAATGTATTATCAATGTTCTGGTTTCACACCAGAACATGTCCCTTCATGTAACAAACTTTATAAATTGGTAAGAATTTGAGTTATTTGTCGCATAAAGTATGGAATTCAAACACTATTAGATGTTATGTGTAGTGTATGTGAGCTTCTTGGAATTTTAATTTGCCCAGTCTCCTCTTTTGTAACATTCAACATTAGATTCATCTATCATCATACCAAATCAATTCTGAAGTTATTGTATGAACAACAAGTATTTGTATTGTACCTGTTTTATATTATCATCATCACAGACTCTTAAACTTACCATCCTTAATAGATCGGGTTTTTCTTTTGAAGAAATAAAGTAAATCTACATATATATATGTATATATATATAATGTTTTCCGTAGGTAGATTGCCTGCCTCTTTGAGGCATAAGTCAGTATGTACATATATGCTAGTCATCACAGTATAGGATGCTGCATATTTTACATATGCTAACGTGTATTGTTGTAGAATATACAAATCACTCACTAAGACATGGACTTTGTTCACATCTTCTCTCATCTGCGTCAATGCTGCATACTTCAATATTTTTTGAAGTGTAAAGCTAAACTACTAATTCTTAGGTAGCGCTTCTAATACCATGCAGTCACGTGACAAATACAAAGTTTGATTAAACTTGTGAAGTTGTTGACTATTAACCACTCATTGTTTGATCAGGTAATTATGTGTCTGTAACGGAAGGTAATATAATCCGTAAAATTTTACTGCACCCTCTCATGTGAAATTGAAACTGCTAAATGTTACCCTGTCCAGTAATTCTGATTAGATACCACCATGCCACTAGGATCACAATAATCAGTAACAAGGAAAAGGCCAAATATTGATCATTGGTTCGAAGATCTTCACAGTTTCCAGATCGGACTATGGGGTAATACTTACAAACAGCTACTCAAACAGAGGAATAGAGCTATAGTGGAATGTTATTGCAACATATTGTTTATTTGCCATCCTCGAGCCAAGGCACTCCTAACCAATATGAAAACAAGAATAGTACCAAGTACATTCCTTCCATATCAGTTGATTTTGCTCTCAATAAATATTAATACTGTCTTATGTCTAATCTTTTCAAAAACGTAATCGCTTTCGTTCTATTTCATATTAGGGCTTTTGTTCTATTTTGATTATTTTTAATACTTTAATTTTCTCTGCATTTCTATTTTAACACAACCATGGTTTCTGTCAAATGCTTTATGCTACTGTATGTAAAATAGCATGTAAATATACTTAAATCAGTTTTCGAACTTGGTGAAGAGCGAATGGGCCCATATGCGCCCTGGCAATTATTAATATAATCCCCTTAGCCTTGAGGCAGTAAGTGGTGGCTTACTTTCGGTGTTTTATAGGATGACTTTTGATAATCAAAGTAATGTTCCATTACCATGTGGCCCAATCCCATTGTAATACATTATAAATTCTAACTCTTATAATCTATCCTGGTGGATTGCTAAAATAACCAGAGAGTGTTGTCTCACATTTTGTCAAAGTGCTTTTGTTTTCTGGTTAATTTATAAATAAAGCTAAAAAATCTTCCCCTTAAAACTTTTTATCATTTTATATGCACTAATTGTCTTCAAGAGATGAGCGATAGGTTTTTATTATCGTCCTTTTGACAATATATTGGCTTACACGTGGGGAAATCTCAAAATCTGATTTCTTGAGAGCTTGATATAATATGGAATATTTTACCAACATATCCGTTTATTTAATTTGAGTTCATACATTAAAGTCATCTGCGATCTTAGGAGCGTGACTTTTCGGTCAAGGCTTGAGGATGGCATAGCGTAATATTGTCTTACAGGTTGCTGTTGAACATAACTTGCAATTCACTCCTCCAAAACCTGAAGAAGATGATATAAACGCTACTATTGGCGTGAATAAGGTAGTATCTAATTCACTTACGAATTGAGCTAGGACAGTGTAGCAAAGTATTATTGAGTAATATTTTTGTCTATGATGGACCAAGATCTGATTACGCAAATCTTTAGTGTCCGAGGTTCGAATCCCAGTCGGGAAGTTAGTTATCCTAGAAGTCTGACAAAACGATTTGTAACGGTAACATTAGAAACAATTTATACATACATGCGCGATTTAGTTGACATTTATTGTCATACGATTAGATTTAACGTCCGACTTTTTTTAATTAAATTATTTATATATCATATGTGACGGTAATTGTAGCCTGGGCTCTCAGCATGTTTCATTTTCATCGGAGTCACATCTGTCGCTTATGGGATTTTTCTTAGATTTAAAAATAACATTTGAATTCTATAAAATTTTAAGAACTCACAGCTTCAAAACGTTTAAAATACGTATAATCACGAATATTCAAAAGTTCTTAGCTGAGGTTTATTTGATAAAGTAAATGTTGGTACGACAGTACAGTTCTAATGATAAATTGCCGCTGCTATGTGATCATAATTTTATATTTTTAAATTTGTCTTGATATTTTGGTAGATCTATGTATGTAATTCGGATTGTAACTTTAAATTCAGACTTTTGCGATTATGCCGATTTTGGTATGCAAAAGTCCGAGTTTGTTTTGCAAAAACCCGAATTCGAAATTAAAATTATAACGGGGCAGTTGAAATGTTGTATCCGCCTGTTGGATAAAAATATAATAAAAAAACACATAAACTCTATGCACGGATACTTACGATCTATACGACTAAGTCCTACGTAGACTTGGGACAGGAAATTGAGAAAAAAATAAATAGATCGTTTATTTTATTGTTGTCTGACGTGACTGTATTATTGCGTCTATCTTTTATCTAACAAGTTTATTAGGAGGGGTTCTTTTTTAAATAAACTAGTTAAATTTCGTTGTGGAATGGTCTGTCCTCGGCGGTATTTCCAAACCAGTACGGCTTGGGGTCCTTCAAGAAGCGAGCCTATCTTTTTCTAAAAGGCCGGCCACTCATCTGTAGTTCCTCTGGTGTTGCGGGTGTCCATGGGTGTCGTTGATCACCTGGGTGTTCCCGCCGTACGTTTGCCACCTTCTCTTTTAAAAAATAAATAAATACGATCGTTATATTTTTCCTCTTTGTGGGTTAACCAGATTTCAATTATGATGATATTATATTATTATTAAATAATTTGATATTTATGTAGTATAGTGTGTGTCACAATGATGGATGTAGGGGTATAAAAGATACAGGGTTTGTAAATGTGGTTTTATATAACATATTACTATAATTCGTCTACATTGTTCTGGAATTATAATCTTCATCTGACAATTCTATATGTAAATAGAAAAATGAACTAGCGAAGCAGAAACAAAACATTATAATTAATTATTATGTTTGCCCATGTAATATTTTTTCCGGTAAAGGCATTATTACTTTTTATTTGCGGGTGTCAATGTGAATGTCAATGTTAATGTCAATTGGCTGTTGTTGTTTGTTCAAGTTATAGATGTTGTTTTTGTACGTGTTTTGCATTTTAGTATAATTTGTAATTTCAGACATTTACTGTGTTTAAGCACGATAACGCGGAAAGCGATTTGCAAAAGGCTACTTCGGAAGTACTTCTGCTCAGAGAGGAAGAAAGCAAATTGAGACATGAGAATTTACAGCTTAAAGTAAGTCTTGTTTTTACTCACTTCTACTTGTCATTTTTATTTTTGATGCTTCTTAATGCTTACGTGTAATAGTTTTAAAATTTGCTATCGATAGTATTATATTGCGGTTTACCAGGTTTAAAATATTTGTACAATATATTATATAATAGTTAATATATAAGCGTGTTAGTTTTTAGCTAACAAGCTGGTGAAATGTTGTTGCATTTTATACGAACACACGTTATGTTCATTGAGTAGTAGTTCTTTAGACACTTTGTGGCCTAATTTCGCATATTTGCAAAGGGTTACTAGTTAAACCTCTCACGCCCAATGCCACGTCTCGTTCTCGTGCTACAAAATGTTTGCTGCGGTTTGCTTTCTGTAACTATTCACAGATATTATGCTGTATTATGTGAAGCATACTTGTCTCAGAGCTTTTATAGTGACCTATTTTAGCATTGATATGAGAATTGTTGATACTTATTTACAGTAAAGGCTACGTCGATAAATTTCATCAGCTTCCTCATATATAAATATTTATGATCAGCGTTTTTCCCAAAATGGCTCATATTTATTGTAACGCTTTTTTATACTAAAGGGACCGCGAAAACATAGTTATCTTGAATATGTTAACGATCCAAATATCTCATTGCGATGATAGGTTTATAATTAACTTCTACGAACCAATTCCGCACACGTTTTCGATCGTAACAGTGTAATTATTTTTATAAAATTATTATACTGATTATATTGAATTCGTTTAAAATATTGCACGAAAAATTTTTTTTTTTAAATGTCAAGAATACTGAGCTAAAACTTGAAGTAACTAAAGAATTAAATTGATTACGTGCGATATGTAACAGAAAATTTAACTTTTTCCATTGGTAATTATCAGCTGTTTAAGGCTACCTTTTGTTCAGACTTGACATAATAATATGTCAATAATTTATTTGGTAAATAGTTTATCACAAGTAAACGTACTTTGGTTTAATGCACATGTAGTTTTGTACACATTGTTATTTTCTGAAAAACATTATAGTAAAAATGTAATGTTTACACATTAGATCATTGATTCGGAAATTTACGCGACGCCTAAACTTTTTTCTTTCATAAAAATTTCTTTTTTCATAATTAAAAAAAAACTAGCACTTGTCAACTTTTTATATCCACTTTGCATGCATGAATGCATGAATTTCTTATTATTGCTATTCACTTAGTCATTTATTTATATCAATCGAAGTTCTTAAATATCGTATAACGTATTGCTTTCGCTTGTATTAGTCGCATTACGCTGCTGTAATGTGTTTTATAGTAGAATAGATTTCTCTAAACATAACCATACTAACCAGGTACAGTTAGAGTGCAACAATCGAGTTTGTTTTAGAGGTATTTTGTATGTGGGCTATGCAGTGTTGCAAGCGAATTTAATTACTAAATGCGTGGCGTAGACGAATTACCGTCGAACCTTTTACCGATAACCCTATTTTGTTTTGGATTATAGGAACAATTTTACTGACAATAAAAAAGTATTCGTACAGTAACTAAAAAAGTATATAAATTATACTTTTATGGAAAAAGTTGACAAATAAGTAAACTAATGACAAATTTAATTATAATTGTTTCGATTTAATTCTGGTTTGTATGTTGATCAGTTAATAACTGTTTTGAATGATTTTATATAAAATCGTCTTTGTTTGTTTAAAAATATTTCGTAAAATGTGAAAAAATAATTGAAAGTTAATAATTATAACTTTCATTAATGAAGATTGATATAACAAATGCTTGTATTTTTTTTATCCAACTTATCTTGATTACCTGTGCTGTTTTACTAAACACAGTAACCTATACGTCTCGTATTCACTAGTAGTGAATACTTGAGAATCTCTGACCTGATTTTCACGTAGTGTTCTTTGATGGAAACGTTGTAGAAATGGGACTTTTAAAATCGTGTTCTTTGCATTTTATAAACTTACCGATTCATTTGAATATTTGGAAGTGATGTATAAAATAAATAATTAATATTACCCACCCATATACAGAATGATCTGTCCCTTTTCCTGTCTATGCCCTTCTCTGTCTAATGTTAAGTGAGCGCTACCTATAGGCATCCGTAACATGCAAATGTGTGGCAGATGCGTTGCCTACTTTTATTGGACAGACGAGGGCATAGACAGGAAAAAAGATATTTCCGTTTCCCGGTTAACCCCCTCGACGTGCCAATCCTCTCCTTATGAGGAATGGGCGGAAGGGTAAGAGGATTGAGATTAGGCCTCCGGCACCTCACTCATCGGACGAAACGCAGAGTACATGTATTATTTTACCGGTCGACCCAGCCCATTCGTGCAACAGGTGTTGTTGTGGGCTCTACCACTGTTGAACTTCACTTTTTAATAGTGAAATAAACATTGAATGATGTAGCATTAATGACTTTTTTAAGTTGTTTAGCACTAGCGAGTTGGTAAATATCTGATAACTAACTCTGTTGCGACTAGGCTTTTACATCTGATACCTTGTAAGTTCTTGAAAAAAATCCTGTGAATTACGCTAAAGTAAAAAAATAAAATATAATATAAAAAAAAAGTATGGAGTAAACAGAAATAGCACTCGCCGTCAAATTACGTCGAGCTCATTAGTTGCCAGATTACATGTGTTCAAAATAATCCTATTCACGTTTCCTTGGCACACGTCTAGCTAAGCCAATTCTAGACAAACCATCACTTACAATATAAAATAATTGGCTCTATTCATTTGCGATTTCAGCATTTATAATCCTGTATTCAACGAAACAAACAAGTTAAAACGAAATTATTGTTACAACTAAATGTTAAAAATATGTTTAAAAAAATCTCAGTGCAGCGTTCTATAGTTGATTTATTGTTTAAATTTCAGGAGGAGCTACTGCGTCTGCACCAGAAAGTTGGAGAGCGCCGCGTCCGCCAGCATTCGTACACGCCGGACAAGAACGCCCAGGCTACCTTGATCCCTTGGTTCGCCATCGCTATCGGCATGGCGTTCCTAGGTATCATCATCGGCAAGTTCCTCATGTGAACATCTTAATAACCCTCGGTAACCCGACGCAAACTCAGCAAACGCTGTTATATCACTCCCCTGACCCTCTCGCACTAGGCAGCTTTCATTCGTTTAACCTTTATGATAAATTAATGAAGCTTTCGTTCGCGCCGCAAGATCTTTGTTCTATTCCAATAGCAAAAACCGCTCGCGTCCGCTCAGGGCGTCGACGCTAATTATCTTTATCTTTTGCTCGTTTCTATCCACTGTAACGGACTATTTCTTTGTTTCAATTGTATTATCCTTATTGCAAGAGGGTCTCCAATGCTAAAGCTAGTATATTATTTTCGGAGTTTGTCCGGAACTTTGTGTGTCTTGTAGTCTCGCTTCGATTACTTCCTTTGATTCGAATTCATTTATCGGTACAAAAATTACTTAATAGCTCTAGATTAGTTGTTATATTTGTAAAGATCTTGTGATCTACTAATTATCGTAATCACTAAGACATTGTATTTAATGTGGATTAAGGTATTTTGCTATGTATGTTTCGAATATTGTGCTGCGACTGTTTGGGATACGGCGCACGTTGTAATAACTTCTAAATTCTAAATTTTATTAATATTTTAATCATGAACGCTTTCACCGAAAGATGTGGTTAAATTCTAAGGTTAGTAACTTTATATGTGATTATTTTGAAATATTTCGATATATTTAAGTGACGGGCATAATTTGAGTATATTCGTTGTGGTATGTAAAGCAATTTATTTAACTGATGACCTCTTTAAGGACATTATGTTATTACAAGTTTACTTGACTTGTAGAATATCCTATCTTAAATTTACTCTATTCACCATTTTATATTTGAACTACTGAATGAATACCATAATATATATAATTTAATATTAATTGATTAGATTTTTGAACAATTTAAATGACTTGCTAGGTAGGGACAGCATTGTCATAATTATTTGGCGTTCTTTATATATTTCAAAAATTGTTATTCTGTTTTTACTGTTCGTTCATCATTTGCAACGCGTGAATTCGAGCATCAAACTTCGCATACATGCACCACCTCTCAACATACAATTAGCAAAATGGCTTCTTCGGCTAAATGTGTAACGCCTACATATCCAATAATGGGCTAGATATGCCTCTGAATCTTCTAAACAGGTCAGCATCGACATAGAAAATGTAAGCCCTTTGCAGGAGCTAGTGTCTTCTCGCCTCATCAATGGCAGCCTTCCACTGAAACGCGACTGTAGCCGTTAAGGGTAGAATATTTTATGATGGTGGCTATTATATACCCTCTTATAGTCCACAAACAAAATCTTAGCTGCACATAGTCTGTCTTTCTTGCGTTTTTCACGTAACGAGCTTTCGTTCTTTACGTCGTTCATTCCACTCACCATATTAAGTTAGAAGTACTGAATGAATATGCACGAGTTTAGCGTTACACTGGACGGCCATGTGTAATGTTAGACAACACAACAAAGTCATATTTCTTAGCTCGAGGCTTACTGTATTATTGGCACATTATACTGACTATATGTCAGTATCAGCCGGAGAGTACAGAGCTACTTCTTCCAAGTTCTGGTGTATTGATTGATTTTGAAAGTTTCAAGCACTATCCGACGTCATGAACGTCATCTTCAGTTCTGGCTTCTGTTATTTCTAAATTCTAAAATTCTTGTGTTAATAACTTTTGGTAATATTTTATTTATGGTATCTGTTCATTTTTCTTAAAATGATCTTATAAGAACGGAACTAAGTCGCTAGATAAAAAAAAATCTGTATTTTATCGTTGTATTATTATTGAATTATTATGGTATGCTATGTATGGTATCGTTTCTGTAATAAATAATTTAAATTAATTTTTTTTATTTTTAAATCGGATCAAAATTGCTTTAAATATTCCTATAAATCAATATTTTTAAAAAGGGTAATGAAGTCTGAGATGAAGATTTTCATTGTATACCTAAAAATTTAATCTCAAACTTTCTGTACTAATTAGAGAGTAATATCAATCAACTCCCAAATGTGACAGATCGGCCTACTAACGTCCTACGAGATTCAAAAGTTAAAAAAATTAAGAATATACTCAACTGCACTTGTTTTGGATCTTTTCGTAACCTCAACAACATCAATAATACATTGTTTATTCCACATCAAGGGGGATTTTTTGTAAACAATGGATGCACCTTATTTAAATAATAAATCAGCCTTTTCTGGAATGTTTCCCACTGTAGGGACACAGGCCTCCTCTCCGAGAGAGGGTGGCGCGGTGCGGGTTGGTGGATGTCACATGTCTTCGAATTTGGTGGTGCTAGGACATGCCGGTTTCCTCATGTTTTCTTTCACCGTTTTTGGAGCAGTGATGAAATAAATTACACAAAGTAAAGCGCCTGCCTGGGTTCGAACCCGCAACCTACAGTACGTAAGTCGGCCTAAACCGCTGAGCCTCCACTGATAGATATTATCTAAAAAAAACTGTTTGTATCCTGAAAATCTTAACGTCTAATAAACTATAATTTTTATGAGAAAATGATAATGGTGGAAGTGTACTTCTGCTTGCATCTGGATGCAATTGACAAAAATAGAATGATTGAAATTATTGATTTGACTATTGATTGTGTATGGTTTTTATAAAGTGATCTTATAATTGAAAATATTTTAGCTTTTGTAAACATAGATTGCATCAAAATTTTGCACTTTCAAGTTGCTTCAAGCATTTTCTTATTGATAAGTGTGTTTAAATATAAAAAAATGATTATATATATATATAAGTATATGTATAAGATTTATTTTTATTAATTTATTAAATATTAATAAAACTTCATTAAACATACAATTTTACAGTTTAGAAATTTAGTAAAAATTACAACAAGATAGCTTAATAACTAAGACTTAAATGCATACATTATTAATCAAGTAACTATAGATTTTATGACGTTAAGAATCATATTTCTAGCCGTTATTTATTAATTTTGTAGTACCATATGAACTGTAATTCCTTACGTAGGCTTCTTAGGACAGTGTTATGGGAACCTAATTTTTTTTACTAAGTACTGACGTTTTATTTTATTCTTTAGATAGAGCCAGACAAGTTCTAATTATACGAAATAATTTTACCATTACGTTGTTCTAAAATAGTCTTAATGATTAAGCGTTATTTTTATCATAACACGTATTGGGAAACTTATATCCACAATCGTTTTTTCTTCCCAACAGAAATTGCTTAAATGTATTTGTACATGATGTTTATATTTTTTTCGTATTACTTTCATTTTTTTTAAATGAACAAAACGTGCACTCGAGACATTGTACCACAGTACGTTCTATCAGTTCCAATATAACACAAAACAACAGAATCTTGATTCTACTGAATCATTGATGAATTCGGACAAAGTTATTTGATTTGGCTTGCCTGCATTTTTTGTGGCCAGCAGAAAAGGTTTAATTATTCACTACAACGCCAGACAGGAAAACCAAACCGCTTTAAACAGATTCCAGGGTAATGCTGTAAAACTTTACCGTAGCCATCATATTCTCCATCTACTGTCAACTTCAGATGTCTCCAAAACTGTCTTGGTGTAAATCCATATCCATACTAATGTTATAAATGTGAATGTAAGTTTGTTTGTTACGCTTTCACGCGAAAAGTACTCAACAGATCATCATGAAACTTTGTACACATGTTCTTAGAGGTACTAGAAGTAACATAGAACACTTTATAATATAAAAAATAGTATATAAAAAGCAAAGTATGTATGTTCCCTATAGACTCCGAAACGGCTGGACCGATTTCGATGAAATTTACAGGGATTGTCCAGATTGGCACATTCCTGTGTTTGGTAGCGATAACCACATAATTAGTGGCACCCGGGCGAAGCCGGGGCGGGTCACTAGTAAATAAATAAATTATGTGGTTGAGCAAATGACAAAGAGTGAATACTTTACCTGCAAAACAAAGTAGTAAAGTTTACCTTTTTCTTATTTAGGGGGTTATATCTTTCAGACGCTGGGAGACTGTATGTTTAATGAAGTACATTATATATTATTATTAATTTTAAATAGAGCGCATAAAAAACGTCTTCAGGATGAGGAAATGCGACAGAAATACTTTGTAACGTTGTAATAAATCATACTTAATCTATGCATCGCGTAGCCAATCCGCAACGAAAGAATTGAATCAACGGATATTAAAGATTAAGTGGGGGTGACCGTTGCGCGGGGGAGAGGTCGAGTCAAGCGTCATACCATGTGAAGCGTCGTGAAGAATCGATTGCTATGCTAAGACTAAACTAATTCTATTTGCTATCCTAAAACGTAAAGGGCTAAGTGCTGAGAACCCACTGGGGTGAGTTCCTATTAATTCTATTTGCTTAATTATTCATGTAGTCATAATATATTTTGTCACTGCTCCATCTTGGTTATGGCGTCCCTAATGCTGCCCAACCAGAATTCCAGGTTCTAACTACCGACTTAGCAACTTACAACCAACTACGACACGTCTAACAGAAGTCCGCCAACTATGGCGAACAAGGGACCCAGCCGATCCTGGTCGCAGTCCTAGATCAGGCCAGTCATACCCTCTTTCATTCTGAAGCTCATACGTAAACAAGATTACAACATACATAGACCTGAACCCTCCATCTCATGCTACAACTTTATCACTTAATTTATGTGCGGTTATATGTCATTGAATATGTGAATTGTCAAGTCTGTGTAGCATTCCCGTGATTGTTCAATCTCTTTATGGATGATTGTTTGAAGGCCTTGAAAGACGAATATTGTTGCAGCCTCTAAGAAAGTTATAGGTATACAAAGATATCCTTTTATTGATGGGCCGTCGTCCGGTGGAAAAAATGGACGTCTACAAATGCTCTTACAAAAATATGGACAAGTGTTAAAATAGGTTTGAGGGCTTGGCTTTCGGATAAAGGACCCTCTCCAATTGTATTGAAAACAACCATCACTTACATTACATTTAGTTTGACTAAGCGCTACAATTACGTATAAAAGTCATAGTCAAGATGTCAGCATTCAGTTCACACTTGCACGGATATTGCGAAATGACTTCGGGCAATGTAACACGACACGTTACAAATATTAGATATTTATTTTAATATCGTGCTACCGAATGATTCTAAACGTTGTCAGTGTTCAGTACAGAACATACAAGTGTTTTTTCTATATTTAGTGTATATTGAGCTTTATATAAAATTATTATTTTTAACAGCAACACTAAAAAATGTCTGTTAAAATTTTGCTACTGGCAATTCTCGCTCTTCCATTTTGCTTTTTATGTACCTATATGCATTACTGGTTTCAATAAACCAATTTAATAAACACAAAGAGTCTATTATTTAACATAGACTCTTTTTGTGGTCCTTCGACTACTGTAAATTCAGTGTAATTGTAGTTTTGTGTGTTTTTCGCCGGGAAGTGCGTTTTTAGCGACTTGCTATATCGTCGTTAGTGTTGCGTCATCCATCAACGGCCGTCGGGAGGGCGAAGCGACAAAATCTTTGCATATTCGCATTATTGCGATTGCGGGGAAGTCTCCAGTTCGACGCTATATCGTCGGATCATCGGTGTTTGCATTCGAAATTCAATAATTTCGAATTTGCAAAATCATCAATTTTTATTTTTGAAATCGAAGGTGGTCGTAGAAAATTTGTCTACGGCTTAATGCAGAGCGAACTTCGTGAATTCCGTCTCTTCAAATACGTCATACGTCAACTCTCAGTTCGAACTTCGTGCGAACTTCATTCATGTCAAACTGAAGGTAAGCAAACATCACGTATCGTATTGGATTTTGTTGCGGTGGTGTATTTGTGTTATTGCAGCTATATCTGCAAGATAATATACAAAAAACAATCAAATTAAGTTGTGCGTGCGGCTATAGCGTTTCGTTCGACTACGTATGTGCTAATACATACGATACAGTGCAATACAAATATACGTAAACGCACTAAGCGTTGCATCCTTTTTCTTGCGCTTCGAAATGGCTACTCCAACTCAAGATCTTAAGTGCCTGAGACAAGAATTGGACTATATGTAATAATAAGACAGATTATATTTATGTCTAGTTCAAATATAAACTAACGGAGTTCACAATCGGTCGGTGACATATTTCAATTTATTCACCCTCATGTGGTAGGATGGTAAGGGGAAGAGGGTATAGGGATGTAGGGGTGAGATATGAAAATAAAAATAAATATAACTTTTTCTGCTTATCCGCGCAAGGACCAGGTGGTTATTGTAATATTTGTATGACTCGCTAATTACTAATTATTTTGGTTTTGTTTCGGGTCGATCGAAATTTTATTATGTTAATCTTGATCTTATTTAATCTGAGCTCTTAGTTGTTACAGAGAAGACATATTTAATTGGAAAAAGTGCTCGAAACTTGCAGTGAAACACGTTCCACCATAGTTGTTTTACACAATGAGGAATAACCTGAAGATACGATTACTCCATAACTTATGTTGGCGAAGACTTGTGTTCATAACACAATAACCTGATACAAGGAGTATCAGTAATCAGGATTTTTCGAGATCAGGAATTGCCGAGAGCTGCAACTTCTAGCGAAGATAAGTTCATCATCGTTACCAGTAAGCCGTCAAATATCCGTCAAACAGAACAAAAAGATCGCGCAGAAGTGAATAATTCCGATCTAAATCTGAGTAAAACAGTACTACAGTAAAAAGACGATTGAGAGATGCTGAGTGATTTTCTAAAACCACTACTAAGACCAGAAAACTAAAGGAAAGGAATGCAGTGGGTCATTACCTATCGAGACTGGATTGAAGACCTTTATGTTCTGGGCATGCTTCTCGAGCTATGGATTTGATAAACGAATACTATAGCATTTTTAATTCACTTTTTATAAAAAACTGCTTTATCACGTTCGCGTTATCTTGTACCGACAAGTTTCGGACCTGTTGGAGGTCCTTCTTCAGGGTGAGTGGGATTATTTCGCAGTCGCGTCCCGCCTCCTTTTAGTTTATATTATTATACATTACTTTAAGATAAATTGGATATGGATTTTTTTCAACAGGATAATCCAAAATATAGTTTAAAATTATTCAGAGGTTATTTAGAACATAGAGAAACTAAAGAGGTGTGAAAAAAACCTCTCCCTTATATCGTCTTTCTTTTGTACTAACTAACTAATCTGATTGTTATAAGTTCTCCTAGTACTTGCTCAAACTACACTGCCACTCACTTTTGCAATATAAATTTTTCTTCTTACTCTTTCTTGATTTAAGTTATTTCAATATCCAAAATACTTACTTTTATATTTCCAGTTATTTTCAAGTTTCCTGAAGGCATAACTTTCCTTCGCCACTATCTATATTACCTTTTTACAGACAAAGGCAAAGTAATTGAATACTAAGCGTTAATTGCTTGTTTACTTCTTAGTAATCAGAATGATACTGTAATGTGAGAATCGCATGTGATGTGACACTCAAATAAACAATTGTCATGACTCCCGCTGCAAAATAATGTGCACAATGTGCAAGTTCCGCACTGCGCATGCACTGATTATAAAGCGTTGGGCAAGTGTAATTTCATCTGTTAATAGATACACGATATTTTGTCTCCTTTTGGTCAACCCGGTCGTTTATTAACTCTTTAATTTCTCTTACACCTCGTGTGTTAGGTGCACTGTGCACTGTTTAAAATTGACAACTTACACATTATTGTCCTATACATACATATATAAATAAGTATGTTATTGAGGCACAACTTTAAACCAATCGGGACATATGCTTTTCAGTTTCGCTATCTAATCTAACCGAATTGATCTGCCAATTCGTAATTCTAGATGACGTAACAAGTTCAGACACTATACACTGCCTCTAATATAAGCTTTAGTGGTGGAACAATGCAAAAAACCCTGGTTTCTATTCATTATAAACCTATATCTACCATCAACATTAATTTAAAACACTGTCTGTTGTTTAAAAAAGGGGCGATTCAAAGAGCAGCCATAACCGACGATCGTAGATGTATGAATGTAGAAGAAGCGAGAGCGAGCGAGCGAGGCACACTAGTGCCATGATCGCGCCAAATATGGATCCATGACCTCTGCCAACCCCTCTGGGTTACAGGCGTGAGCGCATATTTATTTATTTATTGTGTAATTCTTATAACATTAAAGCGCGATGCAGAGCCATATTCATAAAATATATTGAATTTATTTTATTAATCCTAAATTCTAATACGTTATTTAGGCAGCGTAATGCCAGGCCGACAATTAGTAATTGTATTGGACAATCCTGGTCTGGTAGTACAATTAACTGTTGCTGGTGATCTGTCACACAAGTTTGATATCTGTCTTTATAATCAAGGTTGACAAAACGGTTATCTATAAATACAAAAATATGTGTGTGAGTCATTGATATAAATTGTAATATTAAAAACACAAATAATTTAATATTAATTCATAGAAAATTAATAGATTTTTAATTGCAGAAATTATTATTTTATCAACAATATAGCGTTTTGAAAGTGCCATCTATTATAGCTTTTGTAAGAATTTGCGCCCTAGCTTGCTTATGATAATTCCAATTTATACTAGATGTCGCTAGGTTCACCGGATGTATAAGCTTCAAAATAATAAAAAATATAAATTTACTTTCATTTCTTAAAATAATTTTCTTTCTACAAAGCCTTACGTTTTACTTTGTATTTTAGCTAAAAATTGTTTAGCCCTAATTTAAGAATAGTAATCAGAACTACTTTGTAATAATGCCCATACAGATTGACCTACATTTTAAGCCCTTGTGAAAGGATTGTGCAACAGAAACGGTCATTTATTACACAACACGGCGTATTCATGAGCAAATGTAGTAATTTTGCATCATTTACATTAATTTTTAAGGTTGTGTTGAGATATCGGAATAAAGACGATAAAGTACTTAATAATTTATTTCACTAGATATCGAATACTTACACTATTATTTATATAAACATACAAAAAAAATGATGATTATTCATATTTTAAATATTTTTTTTTGAAATTGGGCCATGACACACTTTTTTCGAATTGGGTTAATTTCTCGTTGCCCTTTACCGACTTATTTCAATGTCAGTCATGAGTACAGTAGTTCCACTGAACCCGAGTTATGTCGGAATATCAGTGTAAGTGAAGTGGCCTAGAGACCTACATTTTGTGTTTTTTAAGGTATTATATGTATTAATAGGTGCATTTTGAGGCTGAATCATGAATTTTGCACTTTAGATGAAAATTGTTTTTTTCGGACTAAATAATTAGCAATTCCGTCTGACCGTCCGTAAATAATGCACGAAGATTCTCCTAGAATGAGTGTCGCGCAGGGTCTGGCTTCCTCCAGTAGCCAGTCGAAGAACGACATCATCATGGAAGTTCCAGAATATGAAATAAATTGTGTGGAAACGAAAGCCAATGAAACCATTGAGATGGAGTTGAAAATCGCCTATGTGAATCCTACCAGCGGTATGTATATATTCAATCCTTTAACTATAATTAACACGTATATAAGTATATCTCGACGAATGTTATGATATTTGTATAAAGCAGATGCAAGACAAAGGACGAGAAATAATTGTGTTATATTACTTACTCTGAAGAGAAATTATTCAAGTTGGATTTTGCCTTAGCAGAGTCTAACTAGCCATTAATTTTTAATAATTGCTATTTTTTGTAAGCTTATTATAATTAAGATTCTGGGGGACATGAGGCACGGGGAAACATTAAAAAGAGACAAGTGGTTGTATAATAATTACATTTACATTGTTGTGCGTATTCATTGTAGAGTCTACAAGCAGGTAGCTCGTACGCTCGGTTGCACGGTGCGGCAACGTCGCATTTGCTTTTTGCGCTTCCTACGATGGAACGAGCTGTGTGAAACAGGGTTTTTTTCGTTTTTTTTTCGTCGAAAAGACGTAGCAGCGATGCGCGGTTCGAAATGAAATGATAAGCTTAATATACGATGAAGTATCTGACTGAATGATAATTTGCACTGTAATCAATGGCTTGAGCCGTTTTGTATTCTGATGGCGTGCGGGGCGGCGATGCTTTTTGATTTCGTTCGGTGTTAGTAGGGCACGGTTGCCCGGCGTCCGCAGTGCAGTGGAGGGTCTACTCGCTTGTTACGCCGTATTAAGTAATCGTGACGTGAGGTTACTTTAGTGTGTATCAACTGTTACGCGTGTTTGATATACAGTACAGCGACTCCGTCCGTTCGTCTGTATGAAGTTTTTTTTATATGAGAAAGGGGCAAACGAGCGGCGGGAACACCCAGGTGATCAATGACGCCCATGGACACCCGCAACACCAGAGGAACTGCAAATGCGTTGCCGGCCTTTAAGAAAAAGATAGGCTCGCTTCTTGAAGGACTCTAAGTCGTACTGGATTGGAAATACCGCCGAGGACAGACCATTCCACAACGCGGCTGTGCGTGGCAGGAAATTTTGAGCGAACCGGACTGTTGAGGAATGCCAGCCATCCAGATGGTGAGGATGGTACTTGGCGGTCTGTCGTGTCGTACGATGACGAAACTCGGCGGCAGGAGTCGTTCCAAACAGTTCTTCGGAACACTGCCCGTGGTATATACGGTAAAAAATGCAGAGGGAGCTGACGTCCCTTCGCAAGACCAGAGTATCAAGGCGATCGGTAAGAGCTCGGTCGTTGACGATTCGAGTCGCTCTCCGTTGAATGCGGTCAAATGGAAGAAGCTGGTATTGGGATGCTCCCGCCCAGAGATGCAGGCAGTATTCCATGTGGGGCCGAACTTGTGCCTTGTATAGCTGAAGGCGGTGGCCCGGCTGGAAATACTGCTTCGCTCTACTGAGTACACCCAGCTTTTTAGAGGCCTATTTGGCCTTGTCTTCCAAGTGACCGCGAAACTGAACGTCACTCGATATGTCAACGCCAAGAACACCGATGCTGGCTGTGGCAACCAGAGGAGTGCCCTCAAAACGTACATTCGCGACAAAAGGTTGTTTTTTAGCGGTAATGGCGCAGACTTGTGCCTTTATGGGATTGAAATCAACAAGATTTTGTCGACCCCAATCCGAGACTTCACCCTTTGGCCCAGTTCTCTGCGGCAGTAGCCCGAGAAACGTTAGCGCAGTCCCTGTACAGTGCATCACACGTGCTATCGTCTGCATAACAATGGATGTTGCTAATTTGCAGCATGACATTGATATGCAGAAGAAACAGGGTGGGCGACAGTACACAGCCCTGTGGGGGACACCAGCATTAATTGGTTTCGGGTCAAAGCATGCACCGACGACAACGACCTTGATGCTCCGACCTTCCAGAAAGCAGGAAATCCAGGCGCATAGTTTCTCTGGCAGCCCGCAGGAAGACAACTTCGAAAGAAGTGCTTTGTGCCATACCCGATCAAAGGCCTTGGCCACGTCCAAACTAACCGCCAGGGCCTCCCCCTTGCCCACGATTGCCACCGACCATCGATGCGTGAGGTACGCAAGAAGGTCACCAGCTGAGCAAAGCTGACGGAAACCGTACTGACGATCGCTAATCAGCTGGTGCTCCTCAAGATACCTCATGAGCTGGCAATTGATGATCGTTTCCATGACTTTCGGAGCAAGGTGGTAATGGCAATCGGCTTGTTGTTGGACGGATCCGAGCTATCTTTGGGATCGGGTGGATTGTGGCAGTCTTCCATGACTTCGGGACAATGCCTAACGAGTAGGAGAACCGGAACAAGCGCGTTAAAACCGGTGCCAACTCAGAAGCGCATGTCCTAAGCACGATGGGAGGAATACCGTCAGGCCCACTCCGACATGTCAACGTCCAGAGATTGCAGCACTTTACGCACTGATCTCTGCCGAAACTGGATCTCGGACATGAAGGTGTCACTGCACAGGATATTCGGCGGTAAACTTCCATTATCCTCCAGAGTCGAGTTGGACGCAAAAAGAGAGCCTAGAAGATCGGCCTTCTCATTGGCGGTATGAGCTAACTAGTCATCTCCCCTGCGCAAAGATGGTAAGGACGGCTTACAGAAATTCCCCTGGACAGCCTTGGCGAGAGACCAGAACGCACGAGTTCCCGAGGGAAGGCGTACCAGTCTCTCACCAATGCTGGCCACGTGTTCCGACTTTGCCTTAGCAATTCCTCTTTTGAAGGACCTGGAGGCAGAGTTGAGAAAGAGAGAGAGAGAGGGTAGGATGCAAAAAAGGACCGCATCTCATCCCAGTCTGCCGACCTGTAGTGCCACACTCAGCGGTGGCCATTCGGTTTGAAACGTGGGCGACGTGAGACAGGCACTTTTGTCCGGATCAAACAGTGGTCCGACGAGCCCAGCGGGGCGTCGACGGAAACCAAGTAGCTGTCCGGATGTGAGATCAGCAGAAGGTCTAACAGGGAAGGTGTATGATCTTCCACATCTTCTGGAATTCGCGTGGGCGATGTAACCAGTTGAGTCAGATTATAGGACAAGGCAAAGTCATGGACAGATCTCCCCGCGTGGTCGGTGGTACGTGAGCCAAGCCAATCGGCGAGGTGGGCATTGAAATCGCCAAATACCACGATCTCGGCGGATGTAATCTGTTCCAGAACGGAATCTGTAGCCGTTTGGACTTGCTCCATGAGTCGGTCTATTTCGGCATTACCGCTATGGGATCTATAGAGGCACGCCTAGACTCGCGGATGGTATTCGCTATCTACGCGCAGCCACAAAATAGATAGGTCCCTACCTTCCAGAAGGCTGAGGCGACGAGAGCAGACATCCTCTCTGACGTACACGCACACCAAAAAGGAATGCTCCAATTTGTAACCCGGGCAGGATAGATACGATGTGTCCGCCGGAGAGGATATCTGCGTCTCAGTGAGGAAAAGCAAGGCCGGCTTAGCCGTCCGTTGATGGAAGTGGACGGCCTCCAAGTTAAAGTGGAGTCCACTGATGCTACATAAGTCCACGGCGAACGTGGTAGGGGATGCCGCGAGGTGCTTCCTGCGTTTGCCCCGTTTGATTATTTTTAGATCCCACTGCCATGCTGTTAAGGGGGAGGGTCGGCCTCCGGCACACACACTAACACACGAAACGCGGAATTTCTACCACTTCACGCCTGTCTTTCGTGTGGTCGTGGTATTTCACCGGGCGAGCGGGCCATTCGTGTTCCAGCAAAAGCCAGATGCGGACTCTACCACTGTTCTTAGAAATATGCGAATATTCGGCGTATTATAATTTTATGTTGCTGAATTGTGATTCTGCTTGGAATCTTACTGTGGTATTTTTTTTAGTAATAATTGAAAGTATGTAATTCATAGCTGTATATTTAAATTTTGATTGGATTCAATTGGATCCAATGCCTTGGAGCTGTATTCAGGTGATCCATATTGCCGAAATAAAATTAGTTCGTTCAACTCGGAATTTATCATGCAAATATTGTATATAAATCGATAACAGCTTCGTCGTATTCTTCACATGAAATGATTCTTCAATACTTGTAATTGCTTTGTTATTTACAACGTAATATGAATAACACTTATCGAAGCTCAGGTTTATTCCCAATAAAAGGAGAAAGTATCGTTAGCTCAATGACCAATAAAAAAAGCGAGGGCTATCTTGAACTGTGTTTTTTTGAGTTTTTCTACAAAATTATGGAAGGTGTGAAGTACGGATGAAACAAGATGTCCAATGCAGGATAATGATAAATCGTGAAATCTGTGTGAAAGTGAAGATTTTATCAATATGCCATTGAAAGTTTGCGGTACTTTTTTATACGGTGTAACGTAATATAAAGGAACCGTCTAAAAACTGATCTAAAACATAAGGATTGCTAATTGACATTTGTTAAAGAGAAACGACGTATTTAGCTGCGATAAGTTTTTAATTTTTCTGCAATGTAAAAATATTATATGTATGTGTAAATTTAAATTATGTCATTTTCAAAAAAATCGCTGTCAAGCGTGATTTCTTCATAAATCATGCTCGGCGTTAACATGTTGCCCCGCAGGATTAGAATTCTCCACTGGTAGAGGAACAAGACGATTGTAAGCTCTTTGCAGGGTGACCGAAGAAGTCAGCACGTCGGCCACACGGGCGACGCCATCGGAGCCAGGGTAAAGGTGACACGTCCTAAGAGCCACTGATTGGGATGCTGTCGATCTTCCTTTATCAACACCATTTCATCAAGTTGAAGTTGTCGTCCTGGTCTGCTCCATTTGAAAGAAATGGGCCTTAATTTGTTGTACTCTCATGTAACGTGAAAGGGTATGTAGTGC
The DNA here is from genome assembly GCA_029849275.1 of Papilio elwesi. Taxonomy (NCBI): domain Eukaryota; kingdom Metazoa; phylum Arthropoda; class Insecta; order Lepidoptera; family Papilionidae; genus Papilio; species Papilio elwesi. Next base: position 5,426,374 of record CM056717.1, read on the forward strand.
GTCGTTCTTGATTTGAGGAGACGGCAACGACTCATGTATTCGTCCAATGAGGAAATGTGAGAGCTACAAGTTCTAAGGGATCTGATAACATGGGGGTTAGAGGTCTCGAGTTTAAAATTACTTCGATTTGTGTGAGCACTGTGTTCATTTCCTCATACTACTACATACAAATTAGCTAATGAAACAATTATTTTTAAGTATTATTTAATTGATTGTACTGCACCTTCAGCTAGACCGTTAAAGTATGGACTATATGACGGCGAAAATTTTAAATTTATTGATAAGTTCGTGCACTCCGATATAATAGCATCAGAATTTTGTTTTAAGAACCTTGACAATTCATTGCACGCGCCTACAAAATTTGTCCTATTGTCAGAGGAAATGTTGGGGGGCTTGCCTCTACGAACTATAAATCTGTGTAAAGCAGTCAGAAAAGTTTCACTACTCAAGTTGGTCACAAGTTCTATATGCACTGCCTTTATTGCAAGACATACAAAAATGCATAAATATGATGTATGATGAACTGTAATGGACTGTATTTTTATTATGGTAAGTCTCTACAAGACCAGATATTAGCCAACCGAGTTTGGTCTTACTCAATGTTGGCTTGAATTTTCCTAATGAAATATTCGTCGACTCCAGTACCTGCCCGAAGATATCAGCTCTAAGGAGCATTTCTACTGGCGATGGAAAATGAAATGTTGGGTCGGCTAAATTAAGGTTTGATGGTATGTTTAAAGACTTATAGTCTACGCGTGTAGTAGGTAATGATTCAGTGATTTGTGGCACAACAAAGCAGTTAATTCGATCCGATAATAGTGACTTAACACTTCTTAGATAACTTTGATGATTGAAAATTTAACCCTTCAACTAAAGACGAGTTCGAAGTGGTTGGTAACTTAAGTTTCGCATATAAACTTTCAGTGATGAAGCTAGAGGTGATTCATTATCTAGTAAAGCACGTATTTTATGGTTTTTACCATAATGATCCTTAACATTAATCAAAGCTGTTGATAACAGTACACAATTCTTATTGATGGTAGATAAAGCTACATTAGTATCGTGTAATGTGCGTGTAGGTATTTGAGTTGAGCGGGGGTGGCACAGCGCACAGCAACATTGTTGCTAGGAGCATTGCTTGCACGATTTGCAGAACTTGGTGAAGGAGAATTGGGATGAATATGTATCAAACTATTCAGCGGTTGATTGCACCGACGGCTAGGAGGCATTCTGCATGTATTGACAGTGTGACCTTGTCGCAGACAATTAGGACATAAGTTCAGAGATTTAGCTTTTAAGATTCTGTTTACTAACGGTAGTGAAATGAAGCTAGATTAGCGATGGATTGCATTATTATTTCTGCACAATGGGCAAATGAAAGATTTGTATGACGGAGATTGTGCGCTTACAATCAATGATTTATGACGGCCCGTGACGTCGGTGTCTTTGCGTCTTATTCGAGAATCTTCAATAGTTTCTAGAAAATCAGCACGATTTCTTAAAACTCATTAAAGTTTTGTAATGTAGGCAATTCCTTTAATGTATTCCGATAACCTTCCCATTCACGATTTGTTGTAGAGTCTAATTTATTTGAAACAATATACATTATAAGTATATCCCAATGTTCAGTAGGTTACTTAAGCGTCTTCAAAGCTCTAAGGTTTCTATTCATTGTATCCATAATGTTGCGTAAAGCTTTAGAAGACTCACTCTACGATGTCTCAATATTAAAAATGCTTTGGATATGATTATTGACAAGCAATCTTTTATTGTCGTAGCGTTCGCAAAGTACCCAGGCAACCTCATAATTGTCAGCTGAGAAATCGAGTGAGCGAATTATCAAAGCGGCACTATCTTTGAGGGATGCTCTCAGGTAGTGGAAGGTTATTTATTTTAGTTATGGATGTGTCAGAATAAATGAGGGAATTGAATGTATCGTGAAAATCGAGCCAGTCATGTTAGTTCCCCGAAAAGGTAGATAAATGTATGGTGGGTAATTTAATGTATTGTCCATCTCTAGACGCAATAACAACATTGGAACCTGTAACCGACTCGGAGTAGCAGCAGTCCTTCTGGTTTCGCGCCAACACTTCTTTGGCGAGCACGACGGCACCGTAGTACTGCGTCTCGAAACATTCCCTTTCTTTACATTGTTCATCTAAAACTTCACGAATCAACTTTATTTCTGACTGAACTACATACATCATAGTCAGAGTAAAGTTCCTCTATTTTGCTTGTTCTTAATTGAAGCTCGCCAACTTGCAGACTATTTAACTGTTTGCAAGTTGTTACCGGCTCTAAATATTCCTTAAATTGACTAAGCTTAGTTTTAAATATGGCTCGCTTTTTGATTAATGTTTTCACATCCATAATGCCCTTAATGAATTAACTTCTATAGCCAAAAGTTCTAATGTAATCAATTGTATTTGTAATACAATGAAAGTGCAGTAAAGTGTACGCGGGTGCAGTCCATGCAGTGCAAGCGACCGGCACGGCAGCAAGCAGCGCGGCGGCCACGTAGTCTGCTACAGAATGTATGATACACCAACAAAGCAACAACTGAAAAATATTTAAACTGAACTATAGCAGTTTACACACAAACAAAACAATGGAAATAACCACAGGACCTCTGAAATTAAGAAATGCAAAGTAAACTTGCGATGACTCTAATGGATACAATAATTGTTCGCGCTTTACGTGGCAACAATGTGAAATAAATCGTCTCGCTTCTAATGTACGAGAAATAAAAATAATAAATTGTATAAATTATGAGAGTAAAATAATTCTATTTTTATAATTATTTTCGCTTTTAATGTGCGAATAATGTGAAATCATTCGTCTCGCTTTTAAAGTACGAGAAATAAAATAATGAGATGTACAATTAAAACCAAGTATATAGCACAGCAATAACTATAAGCTAATTGCGCACACTTGTCTGCCGTCCCAGAGAGAAAATTGTATTTGTAAATCTATACAACGATGTTCTGACACCAGATACCTCGGTCTTGTAGTTGACAGTACACTAAATTGGCGTAAACACATATCTAAATCTGCTGCACGTATTAGAAAACTCATGTACACATTCAAACGACAGACCTTCTGTTGAACCACGTCTTTTAAAATTTATTTATTTTGCACTAGCCCAATCTCTTGACTTATTGTATTTCAGTATGGGGTGGTACTTATAAGATAAATTTACTTACTTTGGAAAGGGCACAAAGATCTATTTTAAAAATCATTCTGGGTAAACCTTATACTTATTCAAGTTCGTCCTTGTATAAAACTTGGGAAGTGCTGACTGTAAGACAGTTATATGTGCTACAAGCTGTCTTGCGTAAAGACAAAACAGTACCCTATGTACCACACGACTATGTCGGTGGTAAACGTCGAAAAGATATTGTCTGCATTTCTCAAAAATTTAGAACTACACTAGCTGATCACCACTTTTTTGTTTTGGGTTCTCGTCTCTATAACACCTTAAACAAGACTGTCAATATCTACCCTCTTTCGTCCATGAAGTGTAAATATACTGTTAAGAATTTTTTGTTGAAATTAAGCTATGATGAAAATGAAAATTTACTATGACCTGATAGATAATATTGTGACATACATACATGCAAATACGCGTACACAAAACAAACACTCACACATACGCACACACACACACACATACACACAAAAGAAACAGTTAACACCTAGAACCGTAGTATTCAAATTTGTGTAAAATAGCGCAGTACATTGTTAAGGAAAGGCGCCGGTGCTGTCACACGGTTGATACTATGACAGGCACCAACGCTTGACCTATTATTGGTATAATTTTGTATAGTTGAAATAAATAAATAAATTTCCTGCACTAATCATAAATTGTACAAAATATGGGAACTAATGGGAGTATTTTGAAACGAACTTACAATATACCCCTCACTCTCACAATTATGCACTAATAGTTGCGTCTTTCCGGCATAAAATATGAGCTCTCCGGCATAAAATATGAGCTCTCCATTTTCATTAAAATCCGTAGCTATTCGTTTCCTTCTTCTATCTTATGTTCTCTCTTCTCTCGGCTCTTTTCCATTATCCGGCTCGAAGGACCAAATGTTAAAGAGAAAGGACGTATTTAGCTGCGATAAGTTTTTAATTTTTCTTCAATGTATAAATATTATATGTACGTGTACATTTAAATTATAATGACATTTCAAAATCGCTGTCAAGCGTGATTTCTTCATAAATCATGCTCGGCGTTAACAACATTGCTAACTTTGTTACTATTATTACAGCAATAAATCGGTCTGGCTATTGAGTAAACAACAGTTAACAACAAACAAACGTTAACATCTGCCAAATTAATTTCGAAATGATTTATATGTGTTAATGAAATATGTAATATCAAAATTACAGTCATCCTAAAATGGCTTAAAATTATATTTTGTTAAGAAAAATAGCATCTGCCTGGTTATTGTAAATAACAAAAGTGTCTGTCAGTAACAAATTAATGTTTCTAATAGTGTTTAGGAGTTAGTGAATTAGAAATTATTCTTAAAATGATTAAAATATCTATTCTTTTATCTGTAAAGATGCAATGCACACCGATAAACACAACACCTACCGGCAGCCAGACAACCCGAACACTGTTCGGAAGAGCATATGTACGTGCATTATTGTCGAACCAGCTTTCTTAAAATCTTTGCTATTTCGACGTTCCGAGCTCTCGTATCATAGAGTAGACGTAGTTATAATTTATAAGCGCTTACCTACGTGAAATTGTATTATAGACCACTTGCTTATTATTTCACGTAGATAAGCAGATCGATGTTGTATCTAGTTCGAATTGATGACATTACAATACTTTGATACCCATTCATAATAATTTCTTCGACGAATCCATAGCGTAGGTATTGGACTTTTTGTTGTTCAACAAGTTTAATACCTAACTTCAAATATTCATTTGATCACAAATGTTATTTTACAAGTCTGTTGTCCTGACTTTAGAAATAGGCTCGCTCTGTGTCACAGTCGGAATCTAACTAGTTTGGCGAATAATTAATAGTGGTTGCTATTGTAATATAATGTTGAGTGAACACGAGAAATAAAATGAATAATAGGTACACCAGTGACGAGTCAGAATGTGTCGATGAAGGCTCGTCTGGCAATACAAAATGCTGTACTAGTCGCCACTTTAAGAAGTGAGAGCTGGGTTTAGTAGGAAACGCATGTTAATAAACTTAATGCCGTTGAGATGCGATCCTTAAGAAGTATGTTAGGCGTGACTTAGAATGTTAGGATTGCAAATAGCGTTATGAGGGAAAAGTGTGGTTTAAAAGTGGATGATGTCACTAGAATTGAGAAAGGTATGCTTCGGGGGTTCGGGCATTTGAAAGAATTGAATGAAGGGAGAGTAACGAAACAAATTCATGTTGGAAAATTGAGTGGCAGCGTTGGTAGGTGACATCCAAGGAGAACTTATATCGATCAGGTTAGTAACATAAAGAAGAGCGATATAAGGAGTACCTGTAACCTACGCGCTTGTTTGCGTAGATGTATGGATGGTAGAAGAAGCGAGAAATGTGTTCCAGGATCGCGTCAAATGGAAATCCATAATCTCTGCCTACCTCTCTGAGGTAACTCAATATATATATATATTGGGTTTCAGATTCCATGAGTGAAAATATGACGGTAATAAAACTTACGTATATTTAATGTTGCTCCGTCTGGGGTTTAGAGAGCTTTAAACATGATGATATTTTTAAAATAACCCGAAAGTCTGCTATATATTTTATACATATTTCAACCATATTTTTGCACCAGTAAATGATATTATTGGTGAATATTATTTAAAAATTAACAAATACATGATCACAAGAAATCATGCTCGCATATTTTTTATTCGAATGTATAATATACCACGACAATTATTTTTCGGGATAGCTATTATTGTTATGTAGAAAATTTTCGGTTTCTTTTTTAACGTTTTAATTTTCCAGACGTCAGCAACGAAACACTTGTCGTCTTGAATTCGATTTTGATTCATATAACAAATACAAAAACTTCGTAATCCTGAACAAAATTTTGTGGTTCTCGTGTTGTAGAGGTTTAGTTCAAGGGGTGATAGAAAAAATTTGCCACCCTAAATTTTACTTTCCAAATATGTACATATTTTACGGCCCCTGCTATGAATGCGTTTAGCGTTAGCTCCAAACCTTACTACACGGCATGATGGGAATACTAGCTTATGTATATTATAATGAGATATAAATATTTCATTTCATTTTCATCATGTTCGTACCTAATACCCCAATGTACAAGTCATTTATTCTCCCAGTTTAAGCAGACTCAGTCGGCGGTATATGAGTACTATGGTAAATTGAAATTTATTTAGCGTTGCATCACGTTGCAATTCCTTTGTCCCGTTCATGATGAAATTTAATGTTTCCGTAGTCGTATAAACATTGTACCATTGTGTGCACATTATTTTTATTTATTTAATACTTATTCCTGCAATATTTACTGTAATATGAGAGGATTCAAGAGAAATCGTGTGTTTTAATCTGATAACGGTCGTAGGTTTGAATCTTGACTAAGAACATTCCCGGTTGAGTTCTTTTAGCATTGATTAAAGGTATGATAAGTACATTTAAGGAATTGTAATGCCTTTCCTATAACCGCCTTCCTAATTATTGCTCTGCAGTTCTGACCCTCCTTTTCGTACATCCAGTCTGGTGACGCGTTTGTAACTCTTTTCGCTGTCTTGCACGTGTTATGGTCAACGATATCACTTTACATCAAGCGGCAACTTGCCCGTCGTCTTTTTTTTCCATAAAAAAAACCTATTGGCTAAGATAATGGACGTAAACGCCAAATGTAAATCGATTTCACACCTGCACAACATCAATGACCCCAATGTAAAAAGTCATTGATTTATTCAGCGTCCGTTATAATTCGTCGGGTTTGTTGTTTCGTTTTAAATAATGTTGACATATTATAAATATTTAGTTGTTAAGGGGTCGAGCTACCTACCACAACAACTTGTAGATTATTCCACCTCTTATTGCTTACTTTTCAAATCAGTCACATTTAAAATGGGTTAGAAAACTCACTTTTTTCTCATTGTTAAAGATTTAAGGGATTTCTAGACACCTTTATCGATAATATTTGGCAACTGCGTAATATCTAAAGCGTCATCTGATCTAATGCCCGAAATGTGTTCAGGGTTTGAATAATATAATAAATGTTAATTTGTTAAATAATGTGAATTTTAACAGTGATACAGCCTTCAACAACAACCCCTGTAGCACGAATGAGCCGGCTCGACCGGTGAAATACCATGAACTCACAGAAAACAGGCGTGAAGTAGAAGTACTCTGGCGTTTCGTCTGATGAGTGGGGTGCCAGTGGCCTAATTTGAATCCTCTTCCCCTTCCCACCCTTTCCTTATAAGGATAGGATGGAAACAGGAAGAGGATTGGACGGGAAGGGGGTTAATGGGGAATAGGAAATATCCTTTTTCCTGTCTATCCTCCCCTCCCTCCTCTGTCATCTCATTAATCAGACGAACCGCCTAACCTCTACTTTGACTGTTTCTTCATCTGTTAACATCATGATAAAATTGGTTCAATAGAAGAGACAATAGACATTGTACGCTTTTCGTACAACTGTCTTATTTTTCAATAACGATATAAATTACGTATTTTAAGAAAATAGCGTACAGCTTTACCGGGAACTTAACTGCAATTTCTGTAGTATTATTTGGTTTTGATCGTAAAAACATACGTATACAATTTGTTGGCATACGTTGATGCATGTAATCCTAACGGGGATGTCAAGCGAGCCGAACGTGAAATTTACCGCACCTCCACTGTTATTTATTATAAAGCCTCCATCAAGACAATGCTGGGTTGTCATATAACAATCATCTACAACATTTCTGCAAGGAATCATTTTTATTCATTTCATAAAACACACGTTTAGATAATATTGAATATAATGAACATAAGTCGAAGACAGCCATGTCTTAGACTCAAGTAAACATTTATGACTTTTTTTGGAATAAATTATAATTACAAGTTTTTAACTGGACATCGAAGTATAACTCGGCGTAGCAGCTAGTAATACTGTAATACCTATAATATAAAATATCAGGCACATCTGTATATATATAAATGTCGGGCAGGGGTGTTTGTGTAAGCCAAATTGGCCTAGTATCCACACCAGTTAGGCGACAAAGGTATTTATTAACTACGACGAATAATAACCGTCACAAACCAGCAAGGGGTTATCTACCAAGATTAGGCCGTCGCTTAACGCAAGCAGCCTAACTCAGTCACATACAATAGTACCTATCCGAATTATTTATTAGTCACAAGTCAGCAAGCTAATACAAAACTCTGTTGTAGAATTTTTTTTATGACTGAATGGTCACTGTTTGCCTTGAGGAGGCATTTACAGCTACACCGGGCACGAGGCGGCAGGACGCAGAGGGCGCCTAGCCTAATCCTCTTTAAGAGTAACTAAGCTCGAGGGCTCCCTCCGTAGAGGGAACCTCGGCTCGGACCGTTACTTTATTATTATTACCTGATTGGGAGGCCGCCGAGCTCTTAGGTCGCTTCGGTGGACGCTCCATGGAGTGACTCGGTTCAAGGGCCCCCGAGAGGGTACCTCGGCTTGGGCTGTCACTCTTTACGCGTTTAGCATTCCGATTCGAGGGTGCCCGAGAGAGCCGAGCCTCGGCTCGATCGATAGCTTTTATCGGATTACATGAATTTCTAGAGCTAACATTACTACCACTTCGGAGAGCATTTGCGCTGGGAGAAGAAGTGGCAGAAGAAACTCCAGCAACGCTTCTATCATTAATAGGGGAGAGAATACTCTGCCAGCTATGTGGCCGTATCTTGAATGCGATGGCCGTCCTCGCCGGCGAGAACGGTATGTGATTTTGTTGCGAAGTTATTTCGACCTAGCCTGAGTGATCGTTATTGCGTACCTAGCGCGATTGGTTTGTAGGTGGCGGCACTTACGATTAACGGGTTGGGGTGACCGGCGGCGGAGTCGAAGTAGCGGCGCGACGCCAACTTCAGGTGTTGAGCTATGGTTTGCAGCTCTAAACCCACGTGTAAATCGACGTTGCGCACAAACCACGGTGGCCCTGCGCAAGAATCTGTTTTGGATCTCCTGAAGTCGGTGTATTTGTTTCGGGGATATGTGCGGGAAGACCGGACTAGTTTGATGTAGTAGTATGTTTTCGAAGATGTCGTTGCTGCTAACCTTATTGACGGTTCTTACAGCTTCATCTGATGCAGGGCTCACGATCCGGGTGGTCGTGAGAGTTTGATGTAGAATGTATTTAAAACTATTTAACCAAAGCCGTGTAGAACTCGACACCGCGTGTCAGGATACAAGTGGCGCCATCTATATAATCTTAGAGAAAATATTAGACTGCAATACTATAGCGGACAGCGCCATCCGTGTTCGTTTGCACTATTTGTTATATTTCCTTTGGTCACGCATAAAAAAAATTATGGGAAAAATACCCGTGCGAAGCCAGGGTGGGTGGTAATAAGTATAAAGTAAATATACAAAAATATATAGTATATATATAAAGTAAATGAAATGTATCAAGTGATGACCTATGCTGAATTTGTTAAAAAATCGTAACTAATATTATGCAAAGCGAAATGCGATATGAGTGTCCTAGAAAATTAATTAAAAAACTTTAAAATCGTTTATAAGATTGCAAAAACTACTTCGACTTTTTCCGAGTAAATCTACCATTCAGAAAGTTTTCTATTAAGATTTTCGTAATGTAGAGTTACTCAGGAGAAGTCGATTAAATGCTTTCAATAAATTAAACTTACAAACACGGGTATTTCTTAGAAATGGTGAGGAATAGGCCAGGGTTGCAGAAACAAAGAGTAAAGCCCGTACGAAATAATTACGACATTTATACTTTTTTGTTTTTCGTCTGACGACTGAGTTAACGAAGGCACCATAATCTTCACATTCCTTTCATTTATCCACTCTTCTTTACGAAGAGGCTGGTAATGCAACTGTAACTCTAGTTAGATCCGGATGCTGATAAGTGGTAACAACACATCCATTGACCGTTAGCTCCCCCCCAACTGATTTTTTTTAGATCCAACCAAAGGACAAGTTGCTGGGCCATTGTATATTTTATTTGCCATATTTGCATATGAAAGGTATTTCTTACAAGACACCAACGTTAAAACAACCTTCTAATCCGTGACCCTCGCACTGGGATGGAATAGCGAGGAGAATTCGATGGGTTTTCTACCTGCAATGTCGTTTTATTTACAAAAAAACAGACAGACTGCGATGAGATCCTTCCACTATGAAAATGTCCTTGATTAGACCATCGGTCCATCGTATGGGTTGCCTACCTACGCTGCGATACCCTGAACGTGTACACTACTCTTTGATAGATATCTAAGTTTTTACAGTGATTTATAAAAAGACGCGAGATTACATTAGATTTCTACAGAGAAGAAGGATTAAATTAGAGTATAAGTATGCGTATCATACGGATGCGGTGTCGCCCCTTATTGGGCACTGAAGCTTTACGTACGTGTGGTAACTGGTGCAAAGGCAAATGACAGTGATGACAGTCAAGTCAGTACAATTAAGTAATAATCACGACCCTTTGCCACGATCACGAGGAGCACGGTTAGAGAGAAAATTAATTTGTCATAATATTGATAATAAACATTAAAAGTGGTATATTTAAAAGGTTGAGTACCTATGATTAGAGGATTGGTCTATTTCGATACAGGTCATCTCTATTTGCGTAGAATTTGGAATGACGTGACTCAAAGGAATAACAAGTAATTGTTTATAAACTTTTCTAATGCAACATTTTACGTGTTCTAAATAAGTAACTCGTTAGCGTTTGCTTTATCCATTTACAGTAAATAGAGGTAGTTGAAGCCGTAAACCGAGATTGTTTTCTATGCGTTAGAGAATTCGACTGAATCATTCTACAACTAATTCTATGGAAAACCGAAACAATAGGGGCTTACTGAACAAAATCATGTTTTTTTTTCGATTTGCCAAAAAATTGTTACAATTAAATAGACTAAAATAGTTCGGTAGTTAGGGGGCGTTAGTTGAGTTTTTAATGTTTTTCTTAAATAAAGAACAATGGCCAAGATTTTTTCGAATTATAGTTATATAGTATGCAGAATGTTTTTTTTTGCAAGCTAGCAAATGTGTTGCAGCAGATCCGTTTCCTACCTTTAATGGACAGAGGAGAGGATATTTCCTCTTCTCCGCTAACTTGCTCCCCGTCCATTCCTTTTCCTGTTCCCATGCCATCCTTATAAGGAAAGGTTTGGAAGGGGAAGAGGACTCAATTTTAGGCCTCCGCCACCAATCATCAGACAAAATGCAGAGTACTTCTACTTCACGCCTGTCTTCTCTGAGGTCGTGGTATTTCACCGGTCGAGCCGGCCCATTTGTCCAACAAATGTTGCGGGCTCTACCACTGTTAAAAACGTACTTATTGAATTTAATTATATTTAACTACGATTCAGAAAATCTTGAGTGATATAGTTATAGCCTTTGAATACTAAACAATGATATTGTAATACAAAAAGTAGCAGGTATACTTTAAGCCGTCGAAAAGTAACTTAGGTCATTTGTTTACATTTACACTAAAGTGAAAAACACTAGCTGTGGCTGTATCATAAATCTATAGGAGTGTGCGCAGGAATTACACTAATTAATTCCGCCATCCCCATTCTACCATCAGACGTTATATAAATTGCAGGTCTCCATCCTTTCATAGTAGAGATACCGCGCGAATGAACGTACGGTGAAGGATTAGAATAAATTGCCAGCGTAAGTGTTTCCGTCTGATTATGACGTGGATAACTTTAAGAAAAGGGTGTAATAGGCTGTTACTTAATTAGTGTGTACCATCTTTCTACTACATCGTCACTTAACATCAGGTGGGATCGTGTTTAAGCGCTAGTTTATTCATTATAAAAAAATAATATAGTATTTCGAATTTATATCACAAAGATTTATTTTCTTTTACCACGGTCCTTAAACCTTTTTAATTCTATGGTTCCACTTCCGGGACACAGGCCTCCACTAGACACGCTACATAACTATACTATATTAAAAGAAATTTTACTCGTTTGCATCTCAACTGATTTTTGTGAATATACCAGATGGTCATTTAAAATAATGTGAACGCTGAAGCTGAATTTAATTTATTGATAGGACTGATACCAAATTTTACTATAGATGGTGAACCCACTAAGCAATAATAATAAATGTACGATTTACGGTCATTAAACATCAGTCCTTTTCCCGGTTATTACCCCATAGAATTGGTGCTCTGCAACCAACCGTAACAATATATAAAATTGCCGCATATAGTTACTTCCAAGTAACTACTACTCACGTCCAGTAATATGATTGCTCCAACTGTCTTCATTCATATGTTATATTATTTATATGAGAAATGACAGCGCGTGCTTCGTATAATCTGTGTTATTTTGAATAGTAGGCGTTTTGTCACATATGGAGCCCTGACAAACATAACATGTTGTTTTAAATTTACACGTCTCTTTTGCAAACGTTTTATAATAACGAGGCATACTCGTTCTAACATTTTATAAACAAAGAATCAACCATTATATATTTTTATTCGTGTTAAGCGTATGGTTGATATAAATAATACAAAAGGTACAATAAAATATATCGAATACATATTTTCAAATACAACTACTTAATATTCTTCAAATTTCACTCATATTGGAGGATGAGTTTGTCAGGACACATTTTGTTTTGTAGCTATAATTCTTAAGAAAGATAGTGCATTTTAGTTCTATTAATAACGCAAGTTCCGAATCCTGGAATATCCTGTCGATACTTCTTGTAAGCAATCTTCGACTAACATACATATCTTTATCATGTGACAATTTAGACCAGACAGAGCCTAACAGTAGTAGAGCCTGCAACATCTGTTGACCGAATGGGCCGCCTCGACCGCCTAAATACCATGACCTCACAGAAAACAGGCGTGAAGTAAAAGTACTCTGGCGTCTGATGAGTGAGGTCCCGGAGGCCTAATTTGAATCCCTCCTTTCCCACCCTTTCCTTATAATAGAATGGGAACGGGAAAAGGATTAGACTGGAAGGGGGTTAATGGAGAAAAGGAAATGTCATTTTTGCTATCGTCGTCTCTCTATTAAAGATAGGTAACGCATCTGCCACACATTTGCTTGTTGCGGATGTCATGCCATGTCTTGTACTATGGATTCTAGACTACTGATATTCCACAGTACAAGTTCTTAGTTTGGGTGGTTTTTATATTCTACTTTTCTTTTGTAAATACATACTTAGGTATCTACTTTAATTGGCGTAATTATCTAATTACGCCCAGACTTAGGACAAACGAACATGTTCATGTACACAAATGTCTGTCCTGGGTGGGAATCGAACCGACCTGCTGCGTGAAAAGCAAGTATCTTAGTATTGACCATGCCAACCGACCCGTCAAAAAATCTATACGTAAAATATACTAACTGTCGCGTAAAACTTCGTTCCGCATTGGAATTAATTTTTGTTATGTTATCTTATTAGAGCTATATAAATTGCTCGACGGCTTAAACCTGGGGCGAAGACATATTGCTACGGTTAAAAGGAAATTCGATTTCGGATTTTTATTTAAAAGGTACATTTATTTATTTTCAAGTAAAATTAAACGTTGTCATATTATTATTAATTTAATTATTATTATAGTGAAGAACTCAAAAACTACCGGTCAGATCTTAAAAAAAATGGAACCAATCGACAAGCATCGTCGAGTCCGGTTCACCAGGAGCGGAGTTCTGTGCTAAGAAACAAAAAAAAACATACAGACGAATAAGAAGAGACCTCCCTTTTGAAGTCGGTTAATAATAGGGGTAGAATAAATTCTGTAACTTTTGAGTATCCAATTTATTTTGGCATCACCCTTGTTTTATGGTAAATCATTAAGTAAATAATGTAGCTAATTTTTGTTGGTATTAAGTACGTACAATCTACTTTTGTGTAAATCTAACAATAGACGGCTAATACTTTTGTGTTCATGTATGTAAATATAAAATATCTTTGACTGACAGACTGTTTAAAATTTGTAGCCAATCTTAAAATATTTAAAGATGAAATTATTATCTATTTTAATTAGCCTACCATTGTTTGTTTAATATTGAATCTTTGGTTTACAATAATTATATAAGACAAGTGGATGTTACCAGAAACAAAGAGATTTGTTGTGCCAAAATTATTAAAATTATAATAATACTAGTTGCAACAACATTGAAATATTTTTTATATGCCTTTTCTTTTTAAAGTTTACTGTGACGTTACGAAAACTAAGAGTACTTTATAAATTCTACCTTTCAAATTGATCTTTGAATTTTGATTGATTCCTTAACTTGATAAGTTGCAATGCGCAAATAGCGCGGGACCAGGAAAAACAATTCTACCTTAATACTTTATTTTAGTTTAGTTAAATATTAATAGACAAATTTGAGTGGAGACTGGTTGGTAGGAGACGTTCTTATTGGAATTTATATGGATACTAGCTGTACTCCGCGGTTTCACTCGCCGTGCAATTTAATTTAACCAATAATTACATTGGATTAAATATTTCTTCCTACAAATTGCCCTCCCCTACTTTAGACATTTAGGAGATGAATTTGGAAAAATCATAACATGCAAAATTTCGAGTCTCTAGGCCCAGTAGTTTGGGCTGTGTGTTGATATATCAGTCAGTCAGTTTCTTCTATATCTATATATGGATTGTGGTCACGTATCATTGTTAAGAGCAGTTACCCCTAACCGACGAGCACGTATTTGTATATGTATGAATGGATGCAATATAACAAGGACACACTCCGCTACAGAACGTCGAGTCGAACGGACGTATTTTGTTCGCGCTCAACATCTTGCTCCGCCTGACTTAAGTCAGTCCATCCGCCGTGCAGGTGCGCGCCATTAAAGCGCCGCCGGCTTTGTTCGCGTGCCGGCTGTTCGGCGTAATTTTTATTGCGCCAGCCATCTGGCATGTGAATTTCTTGTTTCGTGGGAACGTTAACGTCTTAGAGCCCACAGGTAGTTATAGTTATTACCCAAGTACACACCCGAGTGCAGTGCAAGATCGGCACTCGGACGCACTAGGGCTACACGCAGTAAGCACACATCCTCCCTGCCTAACCCAGCAGGGAGGGAGCTAGGGTTACACACCCCGGAATCCCACCGGGACCGCCTGTCAGAAAGTGAGGAGAAGAAAAAGAAACAAGTGCCACCGCCATCCTAGAGTTTTTCCGGGAGAAGTTCCCGGAGGCGTTCAAGGCCTTTACGGCTTCGAGATAGGCGCTAGAACCGGGTCCCATTCAGAGACCACGAACTCGGCGCCAGACTCGAGCGCCGCGTCCTCCTGTGGCTCCAGCGACTCAGAAATGGAGATAGAATGTGCCTGTTCCCCAAAAATCCCGAGGACAAAGGCGGCCTGTTTACGGTCGGCGCCAACAAAAAGAAGAAGCGCTCTTCCCCCGCTGGCTCAATAGCTTCCTCTCCTGTGCCATCAAAGGCACACAAAGCAGAGCCCAAAGCGGTAGCGGCAACCCGCATCAGCCCCCATCCCCGCCCTTATGGCAGCCGCGGTAGCGCTTCCCGAGCCTACCCCTGACCTGCAGCTCAAGCCTACCGTCCCCGCTGCACCCCAAGGTCCCTCCGCGGCTCGCACGCCGGAAGATAAAAACCCTCCCCCAATTTACGCCTAAGAAAAATGGCTGATGATACAATCAGACATGGCTAACAAGTTAAAAAGTCCTCGCAACAGAAACGGCACTAGGCATCAAGATGCAGCTAGAGACTGCCGATGCTTTAAGATATTTCACCCGCTTCCTCCGTGAAAAGGAGATTTATTTTCCCACTTTCACGCTCGCCGAAGAGCGCATTCTAAGGGTCGTTGTAAAACGCATCCCTAAAGAAATCCCGTTAGAGGAAATCGCTCAGTCCCTTAAGGACCAAAATCTCCGCGTTATAGGTGTCTATCGTATGACAAATAGACGTACTCGAGCCCTAATTGATTTAATACAAGTTCATTAAGAGCTTTCACCCGAAGCCAAACCATCTTCGACATTTAGTCGATCTGCGGCCTTAGTGGCTTGGTGGTAGAGCCACCGCGTAAAGGCACTCTACCAATGCCACAAGTGCCCGATGTACGGGCACGCAGCCCGTAACTATTTCGCCCGCCCTAGGTACGTCAAGTGCCTAGGTGACCACGGCACCTCTGATTGTCCCCGTCCGAAGGACAAAACACAGTTGGCCACTTTTGGCCCCCCCGCCTGTGTCCTCTGCCAATCGCAGGGCACACTGCTAATTACCTTGGGTGCCCGGAAGCACCCAAGCGTAAACAGCTGCCCCAGCAACAACCCCGTCGATCCTTAAGACGTTCTCAACTAGTGCCGACATCAGCATCCTTCCCTCCCCTGCGCCCCGCGTGGCAAACAAACGCTCCACTGACCTCCGCATGGTTCAAACCAAGCCCCACCGTCGCCGCTAGTTCTCAACACTACGCTAGTAAGCCGGTCGCACCCATGAAATCGACAGGGACCAATCCTTTCGAGTCCCTAAACAAACTAGGAAGCCTTAATATGGAAGAAGCGTCCACATCTCATATGTAAGCACATCGTTAGTGCTTTAGAATTCGATTAGCCGTTACGATGGATAACGCTAAATATAAAAATAGTCCTCCGACTCTTACGCGCAATAACGGTCGAGTTAAACCACTATCGATTAATATAGCATTTTATAACGCGAACTGCGTAAAAACACAACGCCACGAAATAAATAACTTCCTCCGCGATCATCAAGTCGACGTACTACTCGTGCAGGAAACATTTCTTAAACCGACAATGAGGGACCCGAATGTCCTCAATTATAAAATCGTTAGGAATGATAGGGCGCGCCAAAGGCAGTGGAACTATCATTTACTATAAAAAGTCCCTGCACTGTGTCCGATCGATACACCCGCGCTAACGCACTTAGAGGCTTCGATCTGTCATCTGGCCATGACAGGCCACGCCCCCATTACAATAGTTTCGGTTTACCTTCCCTGTAGACCAAGTGCAACCAGTCTACGCTCCGACTTTGAAGCCCTACTATCTATAGGGGGAGCTACTATTCTTGCAGGTGATTTTAATAGCATCTGATGGAATTCAACCAAGATTAACAATCGAGGTCGAGCGCTCGACTCAATGTCGGACTTATTAGACTTCGAAATCATAGGGCCTACTCACTACCCCCACATAGTGGATCACACACCGGATGTACTTGATATTGCAATCGTTAAAAATCAATATCACCATACGCGAAATAAAAGTGATTCACGAGTTTCACTCGGATCACCGACCTGTTATATTACGGCTAGGGCCTTCTGCACCAGCCTTGCCTTTAACGAAAACTATCTTGGACTGGCACAAGCTCAGTGCCACGCTCCAAAACATTAACTCGCCGCAATAAGATTCCTTCCACGATCAAATAGTTAACGAACAAGATACGGGCGTTGCAATCGGAACTCTCACAAGTCATGTACAAGCTACCATCGAGGACTGCTCGAGGCAAACCTGCCTCCGGACGCTAGGGACTTACTGAGACGTAAGAACGCAGCCACCCGAGCTTATATGTATCCCACCGAATCGCACCGAAAGCGGCTACGTAAACTACAGCGTGAATCGAAAGCACGTATAGCCGCCCTCAGGAATGAAAGGTGGGATACAACAGTCAATAACTTAAAGCCATCCCATTTAGCATTTTGGCGGCTTCTCAAATCACTAAAAGGCGACACGTATACCACGATGCCGCCGCTCTTACGCCCACACATGACGCCAGCCATGCTGGACTAAGAAAAAGCCGGATGTCTGGCTGACAGCCTCGAAGCCCAGTGCTCCCTTAGTAGTCTACCGGTCGACCCTGCCCACCTCCGAATGGTGGACAGCGAGGTTGATCGGAGAAAACATGAACCGCTTCGCGACTCCGTTCCCCCGGTAACATTACACGAAGATAAGGAACTAATTAAAAACTTGCGTCTACGCAAAGCTCCCGGATCTGACGGTATCACCAATAAGGTGACCAAACTCTTTTCTGCTGCTATTATACAGCTATCAGTTCTCATTTATAACGCGGCAATGGTCAGAGGCGTCTTTCCCAGCGAGTGGAAGGATGCTGAGGTCATTGGGTTCCTAAAACCCTCAAATCCGGCCTCAAACCCCACGTCATATCGACCCATAAGTCTTCTCAAAACGTTTGGGAAGATCTATGAGCGTTTAATATTAGCCCGCCTACGTATCTTTATGAACACTAAAGGACTACCAATCCTCGAACAATTCGGCTTTCGTGCCAAACATTCGTGTACCCATCAAGTGCACCGCATCACGGAGCACATCCTTACCAAACGACAACGCGGCTGCAGCATCGCCGATGACACCTGTATTTTCACATCGGGCTTTCAGCCTGACGCTATGTGTCGACGTCTCCAGACCGCAGCAACCACTCTCGGTACGTGGTTCCGGAAATGGAGGATCGAAATAAATCCATCAAAAAGCGCGGCCTTTTTCTTTTGGCGACATAAGAAAGCGCATCTCGTGCATCTCCCATCCATTAACCTCATGGACAGCCCAATTCCCTGGGAAGATAAGGTGAAATATCTAGGTGTCATCCTTGACAATAAACTTAACTTCGCGGCTCACGTGACCCGAGTCAGGAACCGGGTGGCTTTCGTACTAGGCCGCCTATTCCCATTAATTAACGTTAAAAGTAAAATGTCCCTCCGGAACAAGGTGACACTCTATAAAGCTGAAGTACGTCCCGTTATGACGTATGCTAGTCCGGTATTTGCGCACATATCCCCGAAACAAATACACTGACTTCAGGTGATCCAAAACAGATTCTTGCACAGGGCCCCCGGGTTACCTTGGTTCGAGCGCAACGTCGAGTTACACGTGGACTTAGAGCTGCCTACCATAGCCCAACACCTGAAGTTGGCGTCGCGTCGTTATTTTGATTCCGCCGCCGGTCCTATCCGTTAGTCGTAGGTGCCACCACCTACAAACCAATCGCGCAAGGCCACGCATCTGCAACGCATTTGTCTATTGCGGATGTTCATGGGCGGCGCTCACTTGACATCAGGTGATTCGCTAGCTCGTTTGCCACCTTCTTACATAAAAAAAAACGTACGTGACTATCGAAACCATGCAATAACGATCGCTCTGGCTTCTCGCCGCCGAGGACGGCCATCGCATTCAATATGCCGTATACACATAGCTGGCAGGGTCTTCCTATTAATGATAGAAACGTTGCTGGAGCTTCTTCCGCCACTTCTGCCAGCGCAAACGCTCTCCGAAGTGGTAGTAGAAGTAATGTTAGCTCAAGAAATTCATGTAATCCGATAACAGCTACCGATCGAGCCGAGGCTCGGCCCTCTCGGGCACCCTCGAATCTGAAAGCTAATCGCGTAATGAGGGAGAGCCCGAGCCCTTCTCGGGGGCTCGTCAGCCGAGTCACTCCATGGAGCGTCCACCGAAGCGACCTAAGAGCTCGGCGGCTTCCCAATCCGGTAATAATAATAAAGTAACGGCCCGAGCCGAGGTTCCCTCTACGGAGGGAGCCCTCGAGCTAGTTACTCTTAAAGAGGCCTAGGCTAGGTGCCCTCTGCGCCCTGCCGCCTCGTGCCCGGTGCAGCTGTAAATGCCTCAAGGCAAACAGTGACCTTTCAGTCACACACAAGAAAAAAAAAACAAGGACACTGTGCCAAATGGGAATCGGTAATCTTTGCGTACACTCTGCATCACAGGATAGTACTCATTTAAGCAATAGAAGCCTAATTGAGCAAAAACATTTTGCACTTCGCCGTTTTTTTTTAATTTTATTGTAATCAATAATGTAGAGCAAGGTTGAGGCGTTCCACTCCGTTAATATAGAACAAAATGACTTGCCACGCAATTTGTCGAGTACTCGGGCCTATTGATACACTCGAAGTATCTTACGCTTGAAAGTATCCATGTACACCGGACGAGTTTGTTAACACGTACACTTGGACAACTTTCATACAGCTAAGTATGTGTACCTGTTGGTTATGTGTACTCTGTGTATCGTCCGAAGTCTATCATCGATCTAATTCAAAAAAAAATCCTTGTCTGTTTTGTGTGCCCTAAGCACATCCCTACTTCCCTTCTATAATATTATAAATGTGAATGTAAGTTTGTTTTTTAGGCAGTCACGCGTAAACTACTCAACAGCTCATCATGAAATTTTGTTCACATATTCTTGGTGGTATTAAAGTAATAAAGGATACGTTTTATGTAAAAAAATTTTTTTTAGGAAAAATGAAAAAAATGGTTCTCTCTTAAAATCTAGCTAATTCAACGCCATACCTACTAATATTATAAATGTGAATGTAAGTTTGCTTGTTACGCTTTCACGCGAAAACTACTCAACCGATCATCATGAAACTTTGTACACATATTCTTGGAGGTATTTGAAATAACATACTTTTTATGGATACTTTTTATGAAAAAATACGAAATTTAAAAAACAATGTTTGTCAAAAGATCTAAAAATCTAGCTACTTTAACGACGTTTAGACCTATAGACTCCGAAATGGCTGGGCCTATCGCGATCTTTGCAGGGATCATTCATATTGGTACAGCAGGTGTTCCTGTGTTTGGTAGAGATCGGATCAACATAAATAGTAGTAACCGGGCGAAGCCGGGGCGGCTCACTTGTAATATTTCGTTACTCTTTCACTCAAACTCGGCTGAACGGATCTGAATGAAATTTGGTACAGAGATAGATTATTATCTCGAATGGCACATTGGCTATTTTTCATCCTGGATAAATGTACGGTCCCAGTGCATAGTGCATGCATATCTACATATATAAAAGACGATGTTCCGTATTGATTCCGAAACGGCTACCCGGGCGAAGCCGGACGGATCACTAGTAATTATATAACTTACAATTCTACTCGCATTTTTTTCAAGTCTTTTGATATCATTAATACGAGATCAGTTCAATTCTATAATATATTTTATATAGCTTAAGGATCGAATATAGATTAAGGTATAGTTTAAAGATGGTTAGAATGCAGTTATTTTCAGAGAAATTTAAGACCTTATGCTATTATCTAATAATTGTTGTTAATATAGAAAAACAACGTTTAGTTTATCAGCGAACCTCGTCTCTGACCCACTGACCTACTTAGGCGGCAAAGTGGCAACCGCTTGACGCGTCCGCGAGCGCGTCTGTGAGCATAATCGCAGTCTCGCGCGCACTTCTCGTTAACTAAGCGAGCAAATGGATTTTAAAATGCATTATTCTTCTATTAATTAAAATAAGTTCTCCCGCCTGGAAACCCTATCGGGACAGACAGGAAGATAATTATTTAGTCTTTAATGTAAGGGAACATTTCATATAAAACAATTAAACATAATTTTTTAACGAGATCTTGACTTATCACAATACTAAGTTAGTAACTGTTTGACGCATAGTGTATCTTTTCTAAAACTGGCATAAACCGAAGTACATATACAAGTTACAAACGGAATTGTTTCGAATTTGTTTTATACATATCATCAAAAAATTATCATAAAACAATGCTTAAAAACACAAAACCCTTGAAAAGCGGTAGGCAGCAATTACAGATTTCCAAATTTCATGGTTTTAGCATACGTCTTTCGTTTTTTCAACATCCATGAATGATAAATATTAAAACCTTGTGCTAGCATATGGTTCACGACAATAGTCGAATGGCGGATTCGAACCCACGACCTTATGATCGGTAGTCCGCAGCCTTAACCATTAGGCTATTAGCGCTTCAATCTTCAAATTATATTGATTAGACGTAAAAGGCCGTAAGATATGTATGTAACATCTCGTCTGGTGTTATTGGTACACGCTTATCTAATTTTAAGATGAGTGAGGGATAACGATCACTAAGCAATGTATCTTACTGTAAGTATCGAGTGTTAGTGTTAAATAATTTTCAAGCGTCAATATTAGTCTAGATGTTTTAAAAAGTATAAAAATGTAAGTGGATATAATTTACGAATGCATTGTTAGTTAACACGTTAGTCATGCGGTGGAACAAAACTAATTCAATTTAACCTAGTTTGTATATGACCAGCTCCACCCACTTCTCCACGATCAAGATACTACACAGCTTGTTAGAGTATATCTTATCAATACAGTAAATTCCTCTCAAGACTACGCTAATAGAAACCTAGTATCTACATATACAGAATAGAGATGTACAAGATATTACATATTTGAAGTTTTTGTAAAAGACAAGCGGAGGTAGGCTAAAATCAGTAAAACATTCACATTTCACGTTCCGTGATCTATGAGCGTCCCCGCACATTTATATATATCTCCTTTGTTTGTACCTGCAAGATAAAAACCTAACTTGATGAATTACAGTCAAATTTCGACCAATGGGCAGATCCATGAACAAGTCATATTTATTCGGCCTACGTATTCGTCTTTCGTACTGGAGCGGTATTATTGATTGTAATGTTTTATCTGCGTTCCCCAAGCTTCTCAAAAACAAAATAATCGTTTGTATTTATTATTTCTGTAATGCTATGCAGGACCCCGTTTGCGCCAGTTCAATAAACGTTTCGTTGGATTGCTTTAGACTATAAAGCAATAATTTAGGCACATTAAATAATATACATATATACATAAATTATGAAATTAGGTATCTGCATCAACTCTTTTTTGAGGCGGTCGAGTAGATTATTTTTATATTGATGACCGGGTCTTGATCTGAAAAGAAGGAAAATATCTTAAATTCACCATTTCTCCACTACACGTCATGAAGTACAAAAAGTATTAGAAATATTTATACACATAGCTTCAACTTTGTTAGTATATGATAAACTAAACCTGTTCTTCAAAATTCCACATAAGATTTTTTATTTGTGTATCTATACATGTGTATGTATATATACATTAGCAACCTGCCCCGGCTTTGCACGGGTAGTTCTAACTATCTATAGCCAGGAAAACCGCGTGACGTGTGATGATAGTCTAAATAACAAGAGATGTTGTATCAATGAATAAACTTATCCCGCCATATGCTGTAATTAAATCGAGATAAAAACTATCAGTGTATTTTAAATTGGACCAAATTACACATTGTGAAAATTACACCATGATCTGTTTAGTAATTCGATTTTATCCCGAACAAACATCGTGATACGCGACTACACACACACACACACACGCGCGTATATATATATATATATATATATATATATATATATATATATATATATATATATATTCCTATTTCTAATTTCCTGTGCAGCTTTCTTTTTTTTTATAAGAACCTTCTCGAGACAATAATAAATCAGCCTTTTTTTTGAATATTCCCCAATGCAGGGACACAGGCTTCCTCTCCGGGAGAGGGAATGGGCCGTAATCCGGGTTGGTGGATGTCACATGTCTTTTTTTGTCGAAATTGATAGATATAGGACATGCAGGTTTAGTTACGATGACGACGATCCTTCGCCTTTCTTGGAGCAGTGGTGATGAAATAAATTACACAAAGTAAAGCGCTTGTCTGGGTTCGAACTAAACCGCAACAGTATGTAAGTCGGGGCCCATACCGCTGAGCCACCGCTGCTCCTAAGAGAGATCCAGACAATAAGAGAAATAAAAAAAGAATTTGCGAAACCGGTCCAGCCGTTGATCAAGGGATTCATTTTTATATATGTATACATAGATAAGTAAATTATATTTTAAATAAGTGTATCGTGCTATCTCAGGTGGAAGGTCGATGTTATATATACTTTTGCGTCGAACTGTGTCCACATTCACATACGGGCCAATAAAAATAATTCAGATGACGGTCGGCTCAGGCGTGCTGACCTGATATACATTCCGACGCCGACGACTGTGACATACTTTCCTCGCTGAAAGTTTCCTAATTTAACTGCATCGTGAAATTTCGACACCAACTAAAAATACACCATTTATTAGAAACAAAGGAACCCGATGATAAAATGATTTAAAACAGCTTAAACCCCCCACTATCGAGTGTGTAAAGAAAGTTGTAAGGTTTTATATATTTCGTACTTTTCGTACGTGATTACGTTACGCCATTTTTTATTTATTACTATTAAATAAATACATATCCGCTCACGTCCATAACCACGAGGGGTAGGTATTTCTTTACCTATGACAAAAATAAAATTAAATATTATTTTTATCACAGGTAAAAAATAAAGCAACATCATATTACCTTCGAAGTGTCGGGAATTTTTTAAGCGATTCACTATATCTAAAGTAAATGTTTCTGGTAGCAGCACCGCGATTGTGAAAAAAAAATCGTGGTCACTTTCGTGACCTTTTTGCAGAATTAATTCTTAAGCCTTAAGTAACGGGATTTAACCCGTACAAAACGGGGCCGGGACGTGTTTTAGTAAACATTGGCGGGGAATAAACGGTTGCGCCACACAGCGGGCGGGACGCTAGCGTCGTGGTAGAGTATGGTAGTGTGGGAGCGCAGATTTAAGGATTTCAGCGCGTCATAAAATTATATATATATATTAATTAAACAATTACATAAAAGTCATCATCGTATTTATTTTTATTTTAAAGGAAAAAGTTAAAGGATAACGGAATAAATTAATCTGACTAATGTAACAGCCGAAGTAACTAAACTCGTCTATAAAGATAAATACGCGCAGCGACAGGAGTATTTACTTCCACCTCGTCACCTCTTTTCCCATTATATTTTCTCCCTTCAGCTCTCTCTAGATTCTAGTCTCTGGTACCTTCCCCACATAACTTTCCTTTTCCATAACGACGCTAGCATAAATGTACTGGTTCATCTGATAAACCGAAGAACGAATAATTTATTAACGAAAATTGCAAATTACCTAATTCATTAACGACTAATAATGTATCCACTACTAATAGATAGTTAAGAAAAAGCACTTAAATTTAATCGAAGTGGTAAATAAAATAAATCTTGAAATTGAACATTGGTTAAATATTTGTCTCTCATGGATGTACACTTTACCTTATCGATATAATAGTCTTTGTTGGCAAGTTGGAGCTGCCACTTACATCGTAGCAGCGCGGGGCTTCCAACTGTATGTATTATAACATTATACTATAGACTCTTTATATTACCCAGACAAACATGTGTTCAAACTATTGACGAGTTTTTATTCCAAACAGTGCCGAAATTCAAATGACACTTCTGAGCTTTCTTTGCTATAGAAATGAAAAAATGATTTACCAGAAGTACCGCTCGGAACATCCTTTTTTTTCATGAAGAAGACACGTTGCGGCTTTTTAAATTGTTATATAAGTCTTATAGATACCATAAACGTTTAAAAAATATATCGGAAATATAAATTTAATTACTTATAAAGTTTTTACATCATCAAAATACAAATAAAAATCATCAACTTCCATTCTTTTCGGGATCCGGGATAAATACAAATAAGTATTTATAGTTATACTTTCTTTTTAATACATTAATGTATTGGATCACGGGAGGTTAATTGATGAGGCGGCAGGGTCTCTCTCAGGGTCATATATCTTTGTTGCGATCCCTGGGAGACGCCTACGTTCTGCAGTGGGCGATTGTGGGCTGATAAAAAGAAGTACAAAGTATGAGTAAGAAACGTATAAATATGTAAGCAACACCAATAATATTGTCGACGTATTAAATGCTAATACAGAAATCGATTCGTGTTTACGTCGTGTTTTATTTAAACTCGTATATAACCTAACCTATGTCCCCGCAATGTTTCTGAAACAACAGACACGTCTCTACGACAACCGATGTACTGTACAAGGAGTCAACAATGACTAACATGTAATTGTTTGGAAGAAAATAATAGAAATATGTTTCTTCTCCCAACCGATTTTGAACTACGATTCAATTCAGGCGTCTATTTTTAAAAGGGTCCCTGTTTAAGTTACTGCTTATTACATACTTGGTGAAGTCTAATCCAGTAACATCAAAAGAAATGAGAACTAATTATAGATCCAATAAGAATTATCGTTAGTAACACTCAGTCATTAAACTTAAATCTTTATGCTGATTTACGGGCGATTTCACCGTTTGCATTCAAAGCTACGTATTGCTTAATCGCGTTTATAGTTTGATTCTAATCTTGGTTTTCATTGATCAAATATCAACCTATTTCACCAGACACAATTTTTTTGCGTTTTTAAAAACGAAATTTAGTGACGTAAAGCGTAAACATCGCCTTCAATCTAAGCGCAGATGTCATGTTGCATGCAATTTGTCAACGTCAAAACTGTCTCATATGTAGCTGTCAAATTGAAAACGCGTTTACAAAACTAAACGGCAAAGAGGCATAATGGCGAAAGCTTATGTTGGTTAAATGCAATTTGGAGCTCTCTTAACTTTGACGCGTAAAGCGAGCTTAGGTTGAATTAATCGCGTTTATTGTCAACGGTGAACTGTCCCCTAAGTGACACAAACATAATAAACGAACTAATTGAGTTTTAATTTAAATTTTTTTTAGATTAGATTTTTTTATCCCTTAAATTTTATAGTTTACGTTGGTCTAGTTAAACACGAGCTTGCATCTGTAAACAACTATTCTATATACGGATTGTTTTAAATAAAATATTTTCAAAATCACCATATGCTGCGAACGTTTCAACTAAAGTCTATATTGATATTTGTATATCACTACAACAATGGTGACAGTTAGTTAAACGTGCTAATTCAATTATTTATTCAATCACATTTTTCTGAGTACGTAAGTACTGGTACTGGAACTTATTCGTGTCCGCACAATTTCTTTATCTTTTATTGCGGTTAAAACAATTGTGTTGTATTTCGACGGTTGTAGTTTTTGCTCTGGCAGAGCCTAGTTTGCCTAAGCCTGGTTAATATGGACAAGCAACTCGTACTATTTATAATATGTAATAGGAATCAAAAAATTTCTGTGACGATGTAATTTTTTACTTGATATTGTGTAGTAAAGTGTTGCGTGCTGGTGAAAAGTGTAGTCGAGATTTATCCCAGACGTTTTCCGAAAAAGAAAGTTTGTCCTATTATTTTGTTTGCTAGCTGTTGCTCATTTGGTGAAATGATCTTATTTATAAGTTCCCAGGGTTCATTCGCTGAAGGTTTTTCTATAAATAGACGATAAAATATAACATCGACAATATTTAAAAAAAGTATAGCTTTGATATGGTTTCACACCGACACTTGATGCATAAGATTAGAAAAATATTACTTTTGAAATATGTTTGATGTGTGAATATTAAAAGGTTTTCTAAAAAGCGAAGATGTAATATTTTTTCATTTTGTCGCCTTAGGTTATCAAGTGTCGTTCAACTGTGTGAAAATATCGCTGTATTTTTTCTTGAGCCTTTTGATGTAGTCATACATAACTACTACTGAACTGTCAATAAATAGATCATATAAAGCTGATGCATTTATTGACAGTTCCGTATAGTATATTGCACCCACAATTGTAAATGAAAGGTACAATTTTCTTGGTTTTAGAGTATGCGATGTTCTGGAAAAGAGATAAGGGAAATACTATTACAAACAAACAAACACAATTATTATTTTAAGGATTACTCGATTAGTGTAAGTATGTATGAGTCATGTAAAAGCAAACCAGCGACATTGTTTTTTTTTGTAAACCGATATTTTATTAGAATCGCGTTCATAACTTATATATAATGATGGTCCAAAGAAAATAAATATTTGATAAAGAATTGGATCAAAACGATCTTCATATATTTGTCCAAATGACTAATATAACTGCAGCGTACAGTTTAAATCGTCGATGCAACAGCTTAACGTGTACAATTTCCGCAAAAACGTAATTCAATACAATTTACAAAGGATTCTAATTTAAGCAAGCAGCTATGTTGCCCAAGCACTCAGATGTTTTGAAATTGCGTGTAAATTTGCAGGAATTATATTGTTACGTGCCGGGGTCCGGTTAATTCTAAAATAAAACTATGCCCTTGATGAGTAACGACTTTATTTAGCTTTTCTGCTTAAGCACTAAAACTTGTACTCAGCACAAACGCTAACACTATTACAATACAACAATGTCGGTAATCGCGTAGGTCGTAAGTCACTATATCGCTCGGGTATAGCTTCGAACTGTCGCACTCAATAGCTCACAAAACTGAACTGTCCCACCATATTTTTTTTGTGACAGAGGGTGCCTAGCCTAAGCCTCTTTAAGGTAACTAGGCTCGGGCCGTTATTTTTTTATTATTACCGGATTGGGAGGCCGAGCTCTTAGGTCGCTACGGTGGACGCTCCATGGAGTGACTCGGCTCATGGGCCCCCGAGAGGGGACCTCGGCTTGGGCTGTCACTTCACGTCACGCGTATATCCGCTCGCGCTCGCACGCTTCTAGATCCTTCGCCGCGAGGCGTGGCGCGCACGCATTCCAGCGTCGTGTAGAACTTTCGAGAACTCTCCCGCGACATCGAATATATACTGTAAAAAGATGAAGTAAAAGAATAATTAAAATTATAAAACTTCTACTTGTACAAGAATCTTAGGAATATTTAAACATCCAAACAAAACCATTCTGTTAATTTTAATTTATTTTAAATGTCAGTCGCATGATATTGTCTTACCATCGTTATTGATATTAAGATTTATAGTAAAGAAAGAGCAAGTACATATTCAGCGCCGCGCATTTTATTCATCGCATCTGGCTTAGTCCTTCTATATTATGGCTATAAAAGACGGCGGCGGAGACGGTTTCGTGCTCGGAACTCATCTTCCTACCGAATACGGAAAACTAAATACGTGTAGAGCACACGCAGGTCGAATGATCTGCCGCGCGGTCCGGTGCGTTAAACACACGATCAGTCTTAGTCTTAGGGCGATCGGATAAGTCGGACCGATGATACACTATGGGACATGGTCCTACACCGAATCAAAGTCGCGGTCCGGTCGAACCAAGTGCGATCGTCTGTTACATGTTTACAAGTTTTCGTATTTAAACAAATACCAACCATGGACCGAGCTTCTTTTGTTCTTATGTGATATCGTAAGATCTTGTTATTGACGAAAAATGTGTTTGTAACGAAGATATTTC
This sequence comes from Papilio elwesi, assembly GCA_029849275.1. NCBI lineage: Eukaryota > Metazoa > Arthropoda > Insecta > Lepidoptera > Papilionidae > Papilio > Papilio elwesi. Next base: position 5,455,521 of record CM056717.1, read on the forward strand.
GTTCAAATAATAACATAAAGAAAAATTCGCAAAATACCAGATAATTATCGAAAATTGGCAACAATTAAAATGATATACCACGAACATAATTAGAAGACGCTCCAAGTGTTTTACGGATAAGACACCTATGTAGATAATTTTACAAATAAAACCATATCTGAATCCAAACGTTCATACAAATTTTTAAAATTGTTTCTGAGAGTTCAACCTCGAATAAATGATCTGACAAAATAAACGTATAATGGAGATAATTTTCAAAATGCTTTGGATACAAAAACAAGCTGTTGTGGTGTCATTGAAACGTCATGAATACATATATGAAGTGGGTCACAATTAGCTTACATTATTGCATCAGCTAAAGCATTCGGAATAATATTTGGAAAAATATACAATGAATGTATTGAAACACTATGTTCGTATTTGGATAAAAATAAATAAAATATGTTGTTAAAAACTTATGTAATACTTATTTTAGACGAGTCGACGCTGATGGAATTGTGCACTTGTATTATTTAAACTACAAAAAACTTTATCAACACATCTGGATATATTTATAAATCGCAAAATAATGTTTTTAGTTATTTAAAAACTACTAGACTTTCTACACGGCCACTTAGTAGTAAACATAATTTTAAAATCATGGTTAAAAAAATAACGGTAATATTCCCAAGGAATATTCATATGCACGTGCGCATTACGTAAGCTCGAGAACTGGTTTTATCCCTTAGTGTTGTAAAATTGCATACCCTTACAATCTGAAGGTACATAGACCTTGGAAACCCTACTCATCACCGCGTTTTCCTTTCTCACTTCGAATCCAAAATGATAATAGAAGTAAACCTTTTTTTTATATTATGATTATTTAAAAAAAAAATAATTTATAAACCTAAACTAATGAAAAGTTTTGTGAAACAAAATCTCTAACGTCCAAACATGCTATATGACTCCTCGGTAGGGGAAGTCACGTCTGAGTTTCGCCTGATGATTGTAATGACCGGGAACTAAACATTGTTTCTTCTATATCAATAAATATTAGTATAAATCTATGTAAACTATACTTCTTTGTGTCATAAAAATGATACCTTTTTACTTGTGTTAATTTTTCCTTGGAAGTAAAGACTATAATTTTTTTAATTCTAGAACGGAGCTATGACGTTTCTGGATGACCCACAATTATGCAGCTCAGGTTATAAGAATAATTAAATTTTATTCTTCTTTCAACCGATCTTCGTCCACTACAGGGCTTAGGCCCCCTATTGATCGCCACAAAGATCGGTACCTCGTCGCCCTATTCCAGAGAACTTTCGCAACCTTGAACAGATCGACGGTCCATCTTCTGGGAGGACGTTAGATACGCGCGTACATCTAAATTTTACCAACATTTTAATTATATTTAATAAATGATTTTATGTTATCCTATGAAAAATGGGATGTATGCTTTGATATCATCGGGTTGCCTTTCATTTCTACTTATAAGTTTAATATAATTACAAACGCATAATTGCAATTACAATTGTACAAGATTTTGTAACAACATATTATATATTTTATATACCGGGTTAACTTTTCAAGTGGGCGTGCATGGCCAAATCACAAACTAAGAGGATTAAATAAAGTAGTCAATGGAGTCTGGGGCCCGATTTTGACCAAAACTAAAAGTGCATCATTGAAAAATCAATATTCCTAGCTAGGAATCGAACCCATTACCGTTATAGTGTAATGACCTTTCGATAATGTCGCTAATAAGGAACGAATTCTAGAAAGTAATGACATACGAAAAACATTGACAATGATCACACCTACTTTGTTCGAAATAACGCTCAATAATTTTTCAAATTCACACACCGGAGCGCAGTCTTCTTCACAAATTTATGTTCTAATGTAAGATTTAATTACAACGCATGGGGGTATCCCATCCGTGATTATTCTGAACGGAATCAATTATGTATATTGTAATGCTAAATGCAGTACAATCTTTGAGACCTCAAATCTAGGAATGTAGTGGAAACAATGGCTATCATTTTGAACAATTAATCAGTTAATGTTTAATAGGGAGATAATGTAAGAAATTTAATTGGAGTATTTTGTTAAGAATTAATTTTCTTAAATTTGCCGTACGTCATTACTTCCCAGAATTTGTTCTTTATTAAGGATACTGTCGATTGGAGTACATATATAGGATACAGTATGTTTTTTTTTCAAAATCAACCATTAATGCGGTTGTAGTTTTTATTGAAAGCGAACCCGAGACTACTTTGTGTATTTTCCTCGGTTTCAAATAGTTTTGAATTTGGCTATGGCTCGCCCACTTGAAAAATTCAACGTGACCTATATAACCATTTTCATGTGTGCTCGTATAGCTTAGCGTACTATCAGGATAAGGTAATGCTAGTCACTCCGATATATCAATAAATCTTTTTTTTTTCTACCCCTCTGGGTGACGGGCGTGAACGCGTATTTATTTATGATAATTTGTCCTTAATCTAATATTAACAGGTGCGATAATTAGCTTTTTTAGCTGTAATTGTAGTAGTTGTAGTCATTATTTTATTAACAGAACTAGAGTTTAGTTAGGGTAGAGGCCTCGTCAAGTAGTAAGTAGTCCAAGTAGATGTGAGGCTCGCTCGAAGTCCATCATCATATCTATCATATGCAATACGAATTAATGATTTTATGCTATATCTTCAGTATTTGAGCAGTGGTGGCTAAAACTTGTTCTCAATTATTGCCCCAATCCGGTAATAATATAGTAACGTCCCGAGCCGAGGCTCCCTCTTTTGTGGGAGCCCTCGAGCAAGTTACTCTAAAAGACACTTAGGCTAGGCGCCTTCTTGTGTAGATGCCTCATCCAGGTATGCAGTGGCAAGTCAGTTACAAAAAAACTCGTTTATTCTATACTAGCTGTTGCCCGCAGCTTCACGCGCGTTTGTTCCCCTTAGGTAGCATGTGTCAAGTTATTATTGTCAACGTACGACACATTGCCATGGCAACCGATGTCGCTATTGAAGGTTTTATGTATTTCGGCAAAAGGTTTATTTTCTGGATAAAATGTATGTTAGTACTCCATATTTTTTCTGTTCCGCACCGCTGACAACGTGTGTACAAAATTAATGATGATCAATTGAGCGGGTAAGGAGTCAAAGTGAAAAAAAAAACAAATATTCGCATTTATAACATTAGTTTATGCTACATGACCTCATATTATATCATTATCATCATCTAAGGCTTTGCAACATTGGGTGGGTTTGGACCTGGTCCAGTAAAGTTCTCCATGTAAGTCAGGTCTACTTTAGGCTTTTTGTTTCCAGCTCTTGATACCGGTATTTTTAGATCTCGTTCGACATCATCCAGCTATCATATCTTCGGCCTACTGGTCGGGACCTATCTGACTGACTCAAACAAACGCTTAGTTATAAGTAAAAAGTTCCACGTTTTAAGTATTATTAATAGGTACTGGTACGTTGTTTAGTAAAGCTCCCTTTCGATATGAGCGTCACCAAAGAATGTTTTTCTGAAGCCAAACTTTTCTTTCCTAATCCTATCATTCCTGATTGGTATCCGTACTGTATTGCTATTGGAATTCGGACTTTTGTCCATCTAATGCAGACATTTATAAAGTAAATTCGTACACTTATAAAAAAAACTATCAAATTGACATCGAATCGTCCGAAGTTAGAACCTTATTACTAACATATCATTATACCTTGTTTCATAGCAATATATATAATATATTTTTTAAATGTCATTTACCATATATGGCGGCTATTACACTATATACAATAAATGGAAATGTAATTTTGTGGAAATCCTGGGGTAAAGTAAAGTGAATGTGAGGAAAATGTTTTTTTTTGAATTTACTAGTCTTAACGAAAACGCCTTTGCTTATAAAAATTCCATCTTGCTGTAAAATAAATGTTACATATCTTCTTACAATTATAATATAAATAAGCATTTAAATACGAATACAAAGTTCCAGAAGAAACGTTTTAAAATAGTGAAGGTAGCGTCCGGTTTTTGTGTATTCAAAACGACAGTTTGAACACTATCTGTGTCAAGGTGCGGATCGGCTGTTGCGCAAACCGTTTTTTTTTTAATACTATGCTCGGTTGCGAGGTAATTAATTCGATTCGGGGTGTCGTAACAAAACTATGCTCGCTGTAGTTTTTCGTGTGTTGTGTTTGAATATTGAATATTATTCGTTGTTTAAAAATCTTATCTTAAACATTTTAGGGTTGCGAAGGTCGATTTATTGATGCCGTTGCACGATGGTCAGCCAGTTACCATCACGACTATGCTACCCGCTAGCTAGCTGCTATTAAACCACTATCTATTTATTTACGGAATAATTATATCATATTAACTTGTCTATAGACGAAATGAATATTGGTACAAATATTTTGATAGTTTTTCATTTAATGCGATATAAATCAGTAAGTTTTTCATTGTACGAAATTCCTATATTTAGACTGCAAGAAAAATTAAATGTAAAAAAGGCTCAACAATGTCCCCTTAAGAGATCGGTGGCCCTGCTCTCGATAGCTCTCCTTAGATGGCTCACCAGCAGACTAGGTCGAGGAGAACAACCACGAAATCAGTGTCATAACACGTTCCATTACACGATACTAGCCGCAGTCGCAATACAACGCTGCTTTTATTCCATTTGTCAACTGAATCTCGTTGAACTAACGTGGCAATAAAATGCTACTGGAGAAGCAATCGAGTTTACAACGTTTAAAATTCAAGCAGTGGTAGAAGTCGTACCGTGTGGTCAATTATATATTTTATTCGTATGCATATACCGTGTTTGTTCAGAGTTTGTTGTTGCGTGAACGGCCTCCCCCGCTCGAAGCTATGAATTTTTAAAATATCTTACGTATGAACTGAGTGACTGGTGTGTGTGGGTGTATTGGAAAGGGCCTCATGGATGAAGACAGTTTTATCAATGATAAATTACTGAGCTTTGAGTTGCTACATGAGTTTTATTTGTATGAATTGATAACACGCATGTAAAAAGCTCTTTGTTCAATTACTGATGGGCCTTCATATCGTCGTATTAAAACGTGTTCTTTATTTGTTACGCATTCAACAAAATTGTTCTGTTACAGTTCTTAAATAGCACGTTAATAATTGTTTTAAACGACGCGTTATCGTGTTGTGCTGAAATTAAATTGAATTTAAATGTGACAAGGTGACGATTTTGTCATTAGCATTCAATTGGACGTGCATACGATGCATTCATTTCTTTAAGGCCAGACCTTTTGTGTGTACCCACTGTAATATAGCTAAAGTTGGACTACGTTTGGCCTCGTGCGGCCGACTGTTACTTACGCGGAAGACAAGGAATAAAATCATTATATAAAATTGTTCATCTGTAATAATTATTTAAAAAGAGAGCTGATATCAATCGATGAATTTAAAATTTTAAAAGTATTTTACACTATTTCATTCATATTCAGTGTAAAAATCCGTAAAATATCAACAAAATTAATGTAACACATACATGCACAACAAGTTTAGAATAAAAGTGGTAACTCTATTAGTGGATTCTTTACTTGAAATTCTCATCGGATTTGGCCTTAGAATAGATGAATATTTAGTAAATAGCTATGTGATTTATATTTGAGTTGTTGCGCCATCTATTTGATGTTTCGCTATCATTTGAAACCACAATCTGACGATGCCATACATCTCATCGATATTTTAGAAAAATCTTGAATCAAGGAAAGGTAAACTTACGCCAATCGTAAGGCAAATTTTAAGTACGCAGTTTGACTGTTGATTCGCAAGTAGGCCTGCGAAGCGCAAGAGAAATGATAATAGATGTTGTGACTAATGCCTGTTGTCTACATCTATGTCAATAGAATACTAAGCAGCCTGTAATGAAACTGCCGCTTACATGTTTCGTAGTTGGTTATTTATTGCTATTTATAAAAGACACAAGATACAAACAATAGCTATGTCTCAACTATCTAGTCCTTCTTATATACCTAACTTGCTGTCCCCCGTGGTTTGACTTGCCACCCCGTTTATTCCATACCCTACTTTAGAAGGTTATGAATATTATAAAATCCTTACGTAGTGTTCGCGTACGTAATAACGGATATATCTGTGCAAAATTTCAAGTCTCCACGCCTAGCTGTTTGGGCTGTACCATATATCAGTCGGTCAGTCAGTTGTAACTATATTGTGTATGTCATGTTTTTTTTACCATGCTTGTTTTGTTCTTATTTTACACTATGCTACAAACTTATATAAATACTTTATATACTTATATGCAATACGTTGCTTAAAGTCTACTTATCCATTAGTCCCTATATTATATTATTAACTCATCGGCATTTACGAAACATTACGTCTTCGTTGGCCTGTGGACGAGACTGATGTGGCTCCCTCGGCGACGGCTTATCTCACCGCGACGTCACTCCAACAATCGCGCTCGACCTTCGCCTACTTACGTGCTCGCTCGCATCGAACTTTGCGCCTGTCTTTCCAAAACACATCACTACCACCACCAATACTGCCAACTTCGCCCGCCTCCATGTTTTGTACAACACAATCTTGATTGCTAAATACCATCTATTACCAAATCTTACATGCATTTGTAATCTATCCGAAACTTATTACATTTATATTTTTTAAATAGCTGTTTCCTGCGACTTCGTCCGCGTGGAAAAATACGAGAAAACAATTTCGAGGGTTTTTCACTTTTTGCACCGAAACCTAAATCTTTTGATTAAATTAAATTAGCCTATTTGAATCCCGACAATATTAGCTATCTTCCAGTAAAAGTCCCATCTGAATCGGTTCAGTCGTTTCGGATATTACCCGGCTTAAACAGACAGACAGACACACAAAAATTTTAGAAATTGTATTTTCGTTATAAGTACCGTATATACATCATGTGTATTGAGTATGGCAATACATACAGACACTTCAATTTTATTTATCAGTATAGATGAGTTGTTTCATTGAAACTATTCTACATTTTTCTTATGTTATATGCAAGTTTAAAAATATTAAGGCAGTTGTACACGGGAAGATGAAATAAGTCAAACTTAGCATCCAAGAAGTTTGGTTAAAATCCTATCTTTGTCCACTCTCATTAATCAAAAACACGCGAGATCTAATAAATAACTAGATATATATAGTAGCGCTAATATCAATCATTAATAAATTTCCTGTTAAATGTTCACCTACGGTATAAATTTGAAAGTAATTTATGTGAACTGTAGTTACTGTAGTTAAGTAACAATATGAAACAGAACTGGTTTTACCTTGGATAATATACAATAAACAATTCAACAATCAACGATTATAAAGCTATCAAATTGTCCCATTACACACGTTGCTAGTAATGAGTTCTGTGCTTGCACGCAATCCCCTTGGGACTGTACACTCCACGTTTATATTTACCGAAGCAAAGATCACTTAGTTCGCGACGCAAACATCTGTGTAACCTACATACGTTTGTGTCAACATTGGTTCTCTTATCCTCTGTCCTGGATTTTACGAACTTGACCTACTTGCCCCTGTATATGGATGAATACCTAATTTACAAGTATATAAATAACATATGACTGTACTCGTGTGCACGTATGACTGTGTGCGTGGTCTGTTGTACACGCTTTAAAAACGCCGCAAGTGAGAGATTCATTGTCCATCCAGTAGCACCAAGGGCAAAATATAATATACATGCAATTGTCATGACAACCATAAATTCTCACAATTTTTTTACGTTAAAAATAATGTCCTTCCCTCCAATTTGCTCCGTTTCAAAATAAATAAAAATTATACATTTCACAAGTTATTTTTAGCACGACCAGACCAGGGGCCAGAGGTATGTAGTTATAGCATTACATTGCTCCTGAAGGGCTTGGAGATTATAGATGGAGACAATATTCCTATTTAGAACAATGTTGTATGTAACTGTTGCCTGAGACTTCCCACTCATTCGTTTCTGAAAAATTTCGTACGTTGATATGATTCTGCGTATAATAACGAATTATACGTAAGGTTTATTATTATACGAATTATAGGTAAGGTATTTACGAAGGTTTTGTGTTTTTTCCCATCTTTCGGGAATTTTGTACTTTCAGGATAAAAGGTAAGTACCCTCTATCATTTTTTGGACTCCTGACAACGTGTTTGCAAAATTTCATGATGGACAGTTGTGTCATTAAAGAGTTAAAGCGTAACAAACAAACTCACATTCGCATTTATATAATTAATATCAATTATCAATCGAATCCTAGTTTATGTACAATTTGACTTTGTTATTACTGCAGCGCGGTTTCTATCACAACGATCTATGTGGAACAACTTGACAAAGATAATGCTTATGGTCGTGACCCTAGGTGATACTCAAGATATTACTGATTAACATTTAGCGCACCACGCTAATTCCACATCGACAAACAAATGCAAATGTATGCGTAACACGTGTGATCGCGCTCCCAACCTTGTGAACTAAAATAACGACACTCCCGCTTCCTGCGAACCTCCCCACAGCTAACTTATGTTTAGGTTACACGGACTTTCGACGGACGCTCGGTTCGGACTAATATTATGTATGCGAATATGAGTTTGTTACGTTTTAATTCTTTAACCACTCAACCGATCATTGTGAAAGTTGGGAAAGAAACTGTGGCCGAGGTACATAAAACCTACATTCACAATATTCGTTGTCATGGTAATGTTTTGACAATAATTACATTTTGTTTGAAGTTGTTATACGCGGGATTATGTAATCGAAATTATAAAATCTTATTTTTTGTATATTAAATTAAATAAAAAGTATCTAATTGAATAAACTTATAGATGTCTAATTTAACAATAGTGGAATGTATCGAGCCTATTTATGTATTGCCCAGTCCAGTGCGGTTGGCACCGTAAAGAAGCGATGACAAAGCATGAAAGTGCGGTGGTAGCTTTCACCCTCCCCTCCTTCTGCCCCTTTCATCCACCGCCACCCGCACGCCCGGGGCACCCGTGCCTAGTGGGTGGCGCGGGTGGAACAACGGTGCGATTCCTGTTGACCCATTTACCGCGCCTGATCTTGACCCGCCCGACCCAATTTCCCGCCTGACCCAATTCAGACGTGGTCATGGAAATTTAATTATCAGGAAACTAGATCAGCTGTTACTGTGGCCGTAAGCATTACCTTCGCAATTGATTGAATAAAACCATAGCATCAGGTCCCAATGAAGTAATTTCCCATGATTGACAATTAGCGCTGGTTATTTGACGCATGATGCATATTAAAAAAAATCAATATTTCACAATCTGGGTGTCTAATACTTAATTAGTATTATGCAATGCAATGCGAATATAATCGTTCCAGTGGTCCAGCTTAATTCCCAGTTGTTTAAATCCCCTGACCTAGTTTTATGAACTTGGTCAATTTTCGCCGCAACTTCACCGGGCATTCTATCATGCCCGGTCTATGCAGTGTAAAATATATTTGCTTGGCGTTCAATGCACATGACTACTTTGTCACTAAGATAATATTTGAGTGATAGTTGCATTTTCAATTTTTAATCTCTTGTAGCATATACAAAAAAGAATCTATTACCTACTTTCGAAGGCGATTTTTGTCACCACGAAAGCATGAAAGGGCTTAAAAATGAAAGGGTTTTTATATTTGCGGTTTAACTAAAAGTTTACTTTTTCTATTTGTATTAAAAGTAAATTTACTTTATTATTTTGTAGTTTGCTTGCATCAAGGTCGGTATAATTACATACCAATTTAAAAGCGGTTTGAATAACAAAAGTGTTGAATATTTTATATTTGAATTGTAATAGTTAACTTAATTGTCATTATAAAAATACCAGTGGTATTATTAAGGTCGTTTCTATTTCTTACAACGTCCGACAGTCGTCGATTGCTATGTATTTAATCTATGGGTCGTAGCTAAGACAATGGTTAAATAAAGTTTCATAGATACTTATTAAGGTATGAAATTGACCTTGACATAGTCTAATTGAATACTGAATGCAAGGGAAGCTCCCTCCACAAGGAAATTATATCTTACAATGGAGAAGCGAGATAAATAAACAAACCTTGCGACGAAGGCCTTGCTTCCAACTAGTTTGTATTTACAATTAAGCTCTTGATTAATTCAGTAATAAATTGAACTATTTACTCATCGCTTATATTATTTTATTTGTTAACTAGTATATTGACTAGATTTAGCTTTTCAAACATTTTAATTAAATTAATATTCAGTACGAGCAAAACCTAAGTGCTTTAACAAAATAATTCAATATGGAACGAACATATCATGTCTGTAAAAATTGGCATTTCGATGTTGCATCTACTTTAATTATCATTAAATGAAGGTACGTTTTGTTTAGTAACGGATAAGATCTGAACAGCGCCTTAAACGCTTGCGTCATAGTAACTCTACCTATCTCTTTTAGGGCGTAGGTGTTATTGTCTTTTTTATATAAATAAACAATGTGACATAAGATTTTTATAATAAAATTTACATAAATAAAGATTTGCATCCCAAATATTTAACAACTGTGAGCTTATTCATTACAAGGTAATTAAAGAAATAAGAATGAACAATTTAATTATTTATGTAATATATTAGACTAACGTAAACTTATCGTATAAGGAAAAGTACAAGGAAAAATTGAATTATATTATGGACTCTATTTTAATCACTTATGTTTGCTAACTACGTATAGATGAAAATAATTTTCTTGATGTAATTAAACAAGAATAATTTTGAATTTTACGTGTAATACAAAAATGTAGCAGATATGTCCGTCATTAGCGCTCGGAAATGAAGGTCTCGAAAACTTTTTTCTTTTGTAGCCAAGTTTACATTTACTCTTAAGTGACAAACAGTAACTGTCCTCTTTTTCTTGTTATTTTAATTACGTTATCCTTTTTACACCATTCGACATGTGTGATTGTTGCTGTCACTGAATTTGGAACACTTATTGCCGGTGATATATATGTATATATCCCTAGTATAAAAATCATTGGTATTTACAAAAAAACAATCATGCAAAATACTCATATAATCGAGGACACGCTTGCACATTCAGGAATAACACTTGTGGAACATGTTTACACATGTTGCACGACTGGGCCGGCTCGATCGAGAAATACCACAACTTCTCAGAAAACAGGATTAAAGTAGAAGTGTTCTGCGTGCGTTTCGTCGAATAACTTAGGCCTTCGGTACGGCTTATTGTACGGTAACGGCTTATTTGTAGTCCACTTCCTATCCATTTCTAAATTGATGGAAATAAAAAGGGATTTAAGGTTAAAGGCGATGGATAGTATAAGAAAATATCCTTATTGCTATATACTCATCCCCCCCTCCTCCTGAGTCTAAACAGTGTTATTAATATGCATCTAAATGCCGTTTAGTCACTGTGAAAAAATTACAAAAGAGAAGATTGATATAAATTCATAATTAAAGGAAAATTCAGACGGTGTTCTGCAGAATCACAAAGTGTGTCGAGGTCGCTGCATTTGGTTCAGCACTACCGTAGTACTATTTTAAGACTTCAATATGGAGAATGTCGTATGGGAACATTGTGTTCGTGTGACATGTAATATCATAGGATACGGCATAAGAAATTTATACTCTGGCCTGTTATTTGGTCAGGACCTAGTTTATATTGTAGATATTTTTTTATGAAAGAATGTGGGAAACGGGCAAGCGGATCACCTAATGTTAAGTGGGCGCTACCCATAGACTTCCGTCACAAGAAAATGTCTTGCGAATGCGTTGCCTACCTTTAATGGACAAAGGAGGGATAGACATGAAAAAGGATATTTCCTTTTCTCCGATAACCCCCTCTCCGTCCAATCCTCTTCCCGTTCCCATCCTATCCTTAAAAGGGTAAGACGGGAAGGAGAAGAGGACTGAAATTGGCCTCCGGCATTTCACTCGTCAGACGAAACGCAGAGTACTTCTACTTCACGCCTGTTTTCTGTGAGGTCATGGTATTTCACCGACCGGTGAACCTCGCCGTTGGCGATTCTAGTGGTCAAGTTTATGTGGACACTAAATCGAACTCGAATCTCACATTCCGTTATGTGGTATATGACACATATACCTGTCCCCTAGAATTGGCAACAGCGAGTAGCGCAAGGGTTACACTCAATTTGATTTTTATGATTTTACACTCTTGGACTCCGTATCTTGGACCTCAATCAAAAAACGATGACGTGAGCGCCTGAAATGACTTGATATCTATAGCGTAGACATCAGTTCCCTTTGCATTTTACTGCCTTTGTCAAGGGAAGTGTCCAAAGAATTGTTAACAACAAATCCTGCCGCTGAATATCGTCGTCACACCACGCAACAGAGCTCCAAATTCCATCCATATCACTTTGATGGTGGAACATTCCTCTCCCGAGCGGTTTTCTAGTAACTTTCTGCCTTGTGGGATGAAATGTCTCTAGGAATAACTCCAATAATAAGGATCCGTCAAGAAAAGATCTTCTTCCTTAATGGCCGGCAGCACATCTGTAGTTCTCATGTTGTTGCGGATGTTCATGGGCAGCGGTGATCACTTAATTTTAAGCTACTCTTTTTGCTAGTACCTTTAAAAAAACAAATCATAAGGATAAAGCAACTCACCCTTTTAAAACAAATAGTTTACCCAAGATCTATTCCCAAAATTTATTTTTTCTTTCGAAGACATCTCCCTTGAATTTTGACATCCAAATATCTACTGTCGTTGCTATGGCTGTTACCTATAGTAGTATTATTGTTGTTTTTAATTAAATGCCTTTAATTAAATATCAGATAATAAAATTGCAAAGAAATTAAATTATTAAAATAATATTAAATGGTTCTAAGCCATGGCTTATAGATGACAAATAATTGAATAAATACAATAATTTAAGATTTTACGACAGTAAAAAAAACAAGTTACTGCTTAAATAACTTCGCCATAAGGTCCCAAATCTGACAGGGGTCGACCCTATCGTCACATATGGCCCAAAAGCGAACATTGCGATTTTCCGATAACCAATAGCCAAATACGGGAAGATAAGTCAGTATCTATCTATATACTTATCCCTAACAGATTTTGTAAAAGTTCTATACGCAATTGAACTAACAAGTTTTAATTAAAGTATCCAATTTGTTTAAATTGTTCATCAAAACGTTATTGAGATAATGAGTAATATTGGTGTATTCTTATTAATTTATCGTAATCAAATTTCTGTTGTGCTTCTACTTCAAGGTCACTAAAAGCCCTTGAGAAATAACGATACGATCCCGGCTTTACTCAGTAATTTCCCGTCGATCGCTAGGGAAAAGAGGACGGACGGTACGTAATTTGTTGAGGGAACAAATATCAAGCAATTCCTTATTTATATTACATGCGTTTTACTTAACTGTAAGTATTATTTGATTTTTAGATTTCAATTTAAGAATTGTAATGTCTATTTTATATTTTTGTTTCAAACAAAATCTCATGATGTGCATAACCCTTATGGAACGGTCTGAGCTATACTTTATCTTCGAACTTAACTCTCAGTCTTCTCCATTGGCAACGATGGCTTACTGCAACTTGAGACGTGACAGTGTACTACAACTTAACTGTACTACCTGGGACTCTTACGAATGTAATTGTATACATTTTTAAAAATTAGAATTGGGCCACGAAATTTCTAGAAGAGATATATATTTACATTCATAAAATATCAAACGGATCTTTCCATCTTGTTCGAATGGCAGTATACTGTTGATGACATTAACCTTCCAGAAATTACGATATACTTTATTCGGCATCTTTTGCCTCAAGTAACTCACGCTAACGATTAGTATACACACATGTAAAATATAAAATGATAACTAACTAAATATTCAACAAGGTTACCAGGCGCGTACATTTTTCCTTTCATCTCTAAGCATTGCACTGAGCCTTGAGATACAACCAGTGTATTGTATCAATTATTTTTTCAAATGCTCGACGTATGCGTTCTATGTTGTATGTATATACATACGCACAAAAATTTATATAATAATAAAGAAGTGTCCACTGCTTTTAATCCTACTGGAGTAAACATTAGTATTCGCTATCAGTACCCATCATTCTTAAAGGACCATAAATGTAAAAGGAATTACGCGTTTTCTTTACGCCGAGGAATCGACATAATCCGTTTAACCCTCTGCAAGGGCGGATATCCGTATGCACCTTGAAATTGAAATTCACAGTCCTTTTTTTAATTTGATTTTTGATTTAACATGATAATTATAATATATTTTTGGTTTTGCAATGTATTGTGATACCTTCAACTAAATTACGCAATGTCATATCTGTATCTTAGATAACTTTTGTTATACTGAACCGTACATAATTACATATTTATGTAGTAAGTATTTTTATCGTAAAAGCAATGTAGAAGACAGCATTTTCTACCACAAACGAGGTAAAATGTATCTAACATTAGATATGAAGCTATACATATATGTATATTTACACGCATAATCTTATATGTAGGACGTACCGAGCGACCTCGTCGAACCAAAAGCAGTACCACTGTCACTGGGTAAGTGTGTCACTAGGTCAGTAGGGCGCGCGTCATCCGCGACCATGCCCCCCATTCCCTCGCCACCCGCACCTCACACCCCTACTACCCGCCTCCAAGGTCCCGAGAGATTGCAGTCGATTCTACAAATCTACATTTTCTTAATAGGGCAAAGTGCCGTGCTGTAAATGTTAGTCCTCACGTTAGAGTGACATGTCATCCAAGATATCCCGTATACCAGGATAAGATGTCGCTCTTTTACTTTTATTTATTCTGTCTCCTATTTATTTTTTTGGTTGGTTTTGGTTTGGTAAAAATATTGTTTGTATACGACTGGTAAAAATCGCCCTACATTTTTATTAAAATAAAAAGCTATAAATATTAAAAATATAAATTATTGCGAATCCTACATATATCAAGAAACTATTAAAGGCGCTGGACATCCTCCTCATGACTGTATGATGCTTTCTGAATTGACATAGATCATGCTTACCTAAATATATAACAAATTTGGAGAAAGTCGGGGTAACAGGAATGCCGGGAAATCCCATTACATTCATTTTAACATGTTAAAAAAGAGATATTTTATATACCGCTGTCTTAAAGAACACGTCAACCAATTACGTTTGAAGAGAAGAGAAGCATTAAAATATCTGTTGAAGAAAAATATAAGAGAAACCACAATTCTAAGCGACTCCAGATCTTCTTTGAAAACCATATGTAATCCCGACTGCCTCGATCTGCTGGCAGCAGATATCCGTAGTACACTTGACAACTTGAACGACAAAAATGCCCATGTCAGGCTCGCATGGATAAAGGCGCATAGGGCTTCCGGGCAATGAGCGCGCCGACGGACTGGCAAAAAAAGCGGCGCTGTCATCCAGAAGGGCGCCAGCGTACAACTTTATCCCGCTATCCTACGCATTATATTGGATAAGGCAGGACACAATGGACGCCTGGCAGGAACGCTATGAAAACAGCTCACTTAATAGCACGATTCAAATGTTCATTGGTAGGGTTGATGAAGCGTTCCGGATCTTTAAGAATATGAGACACCATAATTTGACCACCCAATTCGTTACTGGCCACGGAGGCATCAAAGCATACCTGCACAGATTTGGCATTGCCGCTGATCCATTGTGTGTCTGCGATTGAGAGAGTGTCGAGACCGTGGACCACATTCTTACAAACTGTCCCAGATTCTCCTTTCTACGCCACGACTGTGAGCACATGATAGAGGCTGTAATAACAAAGGATAGCATCGAGCAAATCGTACGAAATGATAAAATCCGACCAGCTTTTCTGAATTACTGTAGAGAAGTAATACTCATGGGTGCCAGAGCAAATAGATCCACCGTGACTCGATAGAAATTTGTGAATACATGCTGCTATTATACTATTTATTGTCCCATTAATTATAAATAAAATTGCACTGACGTAAAGAATAATTGCCAAT
The DNA here is from genome assembly GCA_029849275.1 of Papilio elwesi. Lineage (NCBI taxonomy): Eukaryota > Metazoa > Arthropoda > Insecta > Lepidoptera > Papilionidae > Papilio > Papilio elwesi. The sequence goes on from CM056717.1 coordinate 5,471,486, forward strand.
AATCAATGTTAATGTGAATAATAATTAAATAAAGAAAAAAAAAATTAATATAAATATATATTTATATATACACTATCAGATATATATATATATATATATATATATATATATATATATATATATATGTGGGACAGTAGTTCTTATATTTCGTGAAGTGGTAACCCTCGGCACGGTCATTTTGTCTATTTTTAATGTCACATGTCAGATTGGTGCAAACTGTTTAATTGTACGGATTGTGTAAAGTTCATCAATAAATGGTTTTCATTAAAACGACTTTTACGACTTGCCTATCCCACATATATATATATATATATATATATATATATATATATATATATATATATGTGGGATAGGCAAGACATATATATATATGTGTGTGTGTGTGTGTGTGTGTGTGTGTGCAATGTTACCAATAATCATGTTCAATCAAATTTACCTAAACGTAAGCAAGGTTGCTGCATTAACGAAAGCAGCAGGTGCCGGCAGGGCTCCCTCAAGGGGGTACAAAAAATACTTTTTATTGCCGGTCTTACACCGGACTCACACTGACTCACGCAGAACGTTACAAATATTTCAATTTCCTCAGTCATTACGATGTATTTCAAAAATCCAATTTCATTATTATTCATTCCACGTCAGTTTCTTATCAGCCACAGCAGTTGCAACTAGCTGTCCCGGAAATCTTTGTTCCACCCTATAATTAATAAATGGTTCACTATTTTGGCGATAATGACTTACACATAAAAGATATATTCTGTCTAATGTCAATGTAAGGTAAACATTTCCATTGCACATTGTATACGTGTAACTAACTCTTGGTTTTTGCAGCGCACACCAGAATAGCTCTCACATGACCGATTTTTTTCCTTCTTACTTGACACTTATATTTTACACTATTTTAGAAAATTCACACAATATCTTTAAAAATTATAGCCTATGTGTTATTCTGATGCTATATTATTTTAAACTTTCATTAAAATCCATTCAGTAGTTTTAACGTGAAAGAGTAACAAACATCATACATATAAACTTTCGCATTTATAATATTAGTATTGTAGAATGGAAGGAGCCACAAATGAATTCTAATGTAAGTGTCTAACGGCAAATATAATATGACAATAATGTGTAACAATGTTATACATTTCATACATGAGCGGGGCAAATGTGAACGGATCTGAAAGAATAGGGGCGGGTTATAAATGTAATATCTATCGAAATGTTCGTAATTACCCAACTTGGTGTTCGCATTTGTTTCTTGGCGTTTCTCTTTCCTGGCTACTATGGGTATTGTACTTTGTTGTTTAGTTACATTCTTTAGGTTTAAAGATCTTTATTTCTCATAAGAAACATAATTTCACTTATAATGAGAATTAGAGCAAAACAATATGGCACTGCGGGTACATACGTGATGATATATACATGAAAGAAAAACACACATTAAACATATAAGTCAAAACGCAAGAACAATCTAAGGAGTCAGAAATGATAATAAAAGTAATTAGATTATGATAGTTGGGCAGTAATATGTAGCTTGAGTTTATTTTTAAATATATTAAGGCTGTCACAATCCTTTATTTCGTTTGGCAATTGGTTAAACAAATTGACACCTTCAAATAAAATAGTTTTGTTACCGCAATTTGTTCGTGGTGCGATTGACTTTAGTTTGTATCTAGTTCTTAAATTATGTGGGTTAGTTTTTTTTCAAATTTTATGTTGGATTTAATTTTGTTGCAAGCTAAAAGTATAGCTGTATATTAGAACGCAAATTTTGTATTTAAATATTTGACTGAGGTTAAATAATTTTATTTTTGTATAAAGTTGTTTAGTTGGAGTTCGTTAGTCATAGTGATATAATACCTTTATAATTTTATTCTGTATCCTTTGTAATGGCAGTATGTTAGATGCTGCTGATCCCCAGATTTCTATTGCGTACTCCATATGAGATTTCACTAGAGAATTGTATATAAGTCCCTTAACTTTTTTGGGAATACAGTGCGCTGCTTTGTAAAGTACTTCTCTTTAAAAAAATATAATTTGCTCATCTCGCTCTAGCTTCTCAAATCAGACGTCAATACTTCTGATTTAGTCAAACAAAATGAAGAACCATTATAATTTTGCTTATTTATTTAAGTTTTCCTTATGATGGCTTATTTTTCTCATTATCCCTATTAGCTATAATGACTTTCGATACGCAGATTCAATGGGTGTTAACGTCACCCATCTTAAATCTAATTTATAAACGAAAAAATATTACAAACATTGCGTGGCATCCCTAAAAGTCTTCGTTTCATAATATTTAAGAACATTTACGCCTCGCTTCTGATGGGCTGATCAAGTTAGAAACATGGGCATAATTTTTTATGGCATTCTTTACAGAAACTAGAATTGATTTTGAATAAAATTTTGACAAACCTTTCATAAGCCGGGTGTTATAGGCATTCTAAGTAATAATTTTGACATACATGACTAATTGCACATGACATCTTCACATAGTGTTTTACGGTAGCCAAAGGACAAGGTTTATTATAGGGCGAAAAGTCAATCTTAGAAATCACCCTTTTAAAAAATTGATTTTTATTTTCTCTGCTGACAAGAGGCTAATGTTTTTCTCGGGTATGTATGTATCAAGCCGAAAAACGGTGATAGCTCAAGCGGTGGCGATTATCAGAAATAATAAGAAACAATCCAAGTTTTGAACTTACTTGCCAAAGTAGTCAGTTGTATTTGGGCTATCAAAACACTTTTAGTACTTTGTTGTGAAAAAAGGGATAATTTCCTTGAAGCATACGAAGTCTGTGTTTTAAGTTTAAAATGAAATTTACAGAAGAGTTATTCAGGTTTACAAAGTACAAAAAGAAAAGAAAAGTTCATATTTGTAGTCAAAATAGTTGAAACGCACAGGTGTGCATTTTTACGTTGTGCGTTACCACTTGGGCGCATCACCCATGTTCAGCTTGACGTTGGTTAATGGCACATTCCTGTATATTGTGACCTGTAGCCGTCATTACCTATTTTGATGACGATTCAATTCGTAATATGTATCGGGGTCTTCCCCGCAGTGAAATCACATTAAGCTACAACCACTCGAGTTCTTTTTTTTTTTAATTAACTATTTCTTGTCGTCAGCAATGATGCTACAGGGCCATTGTTACAGAATTTGTTACCTGTAGCGTTTAGATAAATTGAGACAACTCCAGGATTTAATCTTTTATATATCTTTAAATAATTTTGAACTTACGATAATATTACATAGTCTATTGAAGGGCGACAACAATTTTTTTTTATAGAATTACAATAGATTAATTTCGATCGGATTGCGCCTGCAAGTCAACAAAAATACGGACTAAAAACTAATTTATGTTATTCAACAGTTTATACATACAGCCAAATGAAATAAATAATTATATCCATAAGTACGTTACAGTTATTTCTATCCATACAATACTAACAAGTTTTGCTTACAATTATTAAGGATGGCGATAGATGAAACCTTGAATAAAGAAATGCTACGCAAATTAATATTTATTGTTATTCAAGTAGACGAAGTAGAACCATCTAGTACTTTATAATTTCAAACACAATTTGCATTACTTAATCGAAGTATGGTACCTATATTTAGGGTGGCGCAAGTAATGTCAATTAAATGTATTAAATTTTGGGAATGGCGTCCAATATCATTGTACTTTGACAGAGTAGACAGATAGAATATTAGTTGATAACAAGCAATGGAGCTATACATATCTGAAGATCGCGAAATTTCAACATCGTTTTCGTCGAAGTCGCGCAACGTAACCGTTACCGATGAGTGTTACAGGTTGTTAAATGAGGTTTTTTTCGCAAGTTGCTGAACTGTATCTTGAAGTTCGTTGGTTCGAGCAGAACAGAGCAACCACTCGAGTTTTACCAATTTATTGACATTATGATTTCCCATTTTGGAGATTAGAAGTTGCAGTCCAGTTCGCCATATATAACAACGCAGGACTTCTTCCTTTGAGGTTTTATCTTAAATCTCTCGTTAACAACAACAAAACACAATTCTAAATGCCGTAAAACGGGCACAAATGCGCAAATGTATATAAAAAATAATTTTCGCTTATTCAAAATCGCAGACAGTTTTAAAATAGATACATAATGTGCTATGTATATTTTTATGTATTCCTTATATCCAGTATACAGTTGCGGCCGCCATGATAATGTTATATGTTGTGTTGTTCAATTACAACTTTTTGACACATGTTCGGGGAATCAAATTACAAACATTTGAGCGAGAAAAAATTATTATGCAACCCTTTTTTCACCATTTGACATGTTTGAATGTTGCTGTCACTTTCTTTGGAACACTTTTGACCGGTTATTTTGTATGAGTATAACATATCCATATCACTGCGACCGCTGCGTCAGCTATCAAACATCTGACAGTTTTGTCAAAAGCGCTAAGTTTACGTAAGAAAAGGTAAAATGGTCTTCTTTTCTTAGAATTTCTAATTTTGCGCGCAACTTTCTTTATTTCTTTCTTCATAAGAACCTTTTCCTGATAATACCTAAACACAAAAAAAGAATTAGCGAAATCGTTTCAACCATTCACACGTGATGTCGTGACCGAGAGAAATAGGGATTCAGTTTTATATATATACTAGCTGTGCCCCGCGGTTACACCCGCTGTACAATTTAATTTAACCAACTTTTATCCGGCCTTCGTTTTATTTTATTTTACAGCCGTTTCAGAAACAATATATACAATTTTTTTAATATAGTATTCTTCATCTTTTTTTTTTTTACCAGCCGCCTTCACTACATCATCATGCCATCTCTTTCGTTGTTTTCCTTTCCTTCTTTTCCCTTCTCTTGGATACCATAACGTTGTTGATTTCCTCCATTTTTCTTCACCTCTAACTATATGGCCAGCCCATTTCCATTTGAGACATCTTATTTTCGACACTACATCCTCTGTTTTTGTTGCCTTCCTGATGACAGTGTGCTTAATTTTGTCTATTTTCTTTTTTCCGTGCATGCTTCGTTCCATGCTGCGCTGACATGTTCGTAGTTTTGTTTCCAGAGCTTTTATTAGTGCCCATGTTTGGCATCCATATGTCAAGATGGGGAGTATAGAAGTGTTGAAGAGTTTTCCTTTAACCGGTGCACTAATATTGCTGTCTTTAAATAATTCTTTATATGACCAGTACTTCTTCCATGCATGCCTACACGTGTTTCAATCTCTATCATTGATATGTTATCTGTTGTTATTACTTGGCCTATGCATGTGTAGTCGTCTACGTATTCTATTATACTATTATTCTTTCTTTTTTCTTGTTGGTGTTTGCTTTTGTTTTTGTTGGGTTCATATGCAAGCCGGCTTGTTTGCTGTTCGTATCTAAATCTATTAGCATTTGTTGCAGTTCTTTGGAGGATTTTGCGAAGAGGATGATGTCATCAGCAAATCTTAAGTTGGTTAGTCCACTCAGTTTGTCTGAAGATATCCTCCAGCACTGCGGTAAATAGTTTCGGTGACAGTGGATCGCCCTGCCTTACTCCTTTTTCTATATTCTCCTTCTCTTTCTAGTTTTACTTTTGCCTTGCTACCCGTGTATACGTTCTTAAATATCCGGCCTACGTTAAACCCTATTTAATATGGTTGATCATAAAGATCTGAGAAGACAACATTGAATAATATTACATAATGTAGTTGACCTCAAATCTTACTGAAGAAATTAGGGAAGTAATAGGAGAAATTAATAATTCTTTAGAACTAATAATAACGTGGCTCAAGTCAATTAATCTTACACTACACAAAAAATAAAATTCTGCAATTCAGGAATTATAAAATCTGTCCCCAAAATTCAACAATAGCTTGCGATACTTACGTAGTGGAAGAAGTTGACAATCTTATTTTTCTTGGATTAAAAATGGCACAAACTGAAACTGGAAATCACATGTTGACAAAATTAATAAGAAAATATCTAGCCACTACTTTCTACATCAGTAAGTAACAGTGGTAGAGCCCGCAACAACAACATTTATTTGCACGAATGGGCCGGCTCGACCGGTGAAAAACCACGACCTCACAGAAAACAGGCGTGAAGTAGAAGTTCTCTGCGTTTCGTCTGATGAGTGAGGTGCCGGAGGCCTAATTTGAGTCCTCTTCCCCTTACCACCCTTACCTTATAAGGCTAGAACGGGACCAGGAGGAGGTTAATGGGGAAAAGGAAATATCCTCTTGCGTGTCTATGCCATCCTCTGTCCATTAAAGGTATGCAACGCATCTGCAACACATTGTAATCCGATAATAGCTACCGATCGAGCTGAGGCTCGGCCCTCTCGGGCACCCTCGAGTCGGAATGCTAAACGCGTAATGAGTGACAGCCCAAGCCGAGGTCCCCCTCGGGGGCCTCCCCTCTTGAGCCGAGTCACTCTATGGAGCGTCCACCGAAGTAACCTAAGAGCTCGGCGGTCTCCCAATCCGGTTATAATACTAAAGTAACGGCCCGAGCCGAGGCTCTCTCTTTGGATGAAGCCCTTGAGCTAAGTTACTCTTAAAGAGGCTTAGGCCAGGCGCCCTCTAGGCACCTTACAGTCACAAAAAAATGTAGCACACTTGCTTGTTGCGGATATCTATGGGAATCGTTCACTTAACATCGGGTAGTCCGCTTGCTCGTTTGCCACATAATAACATTAAAAAGTGTTACACAAGCGCGTATTTTGCCTACGTCTATCCATTGCTATCATGCGGTATAGTATTCTGGGGCAATGCAACTAATGTTCAAGAAACCTTCGTATTACTGAATTTTAAAATCTTTAAATTTAAACTGAAGAACTGATTGCTGGAACGATCATTTTATTCCATTGAGGATTTGTTTAAATAATAAGCACACAAATTAAATAATCCATATATTAAGTTATTGCTCTGAGTTTGCATTGTTACTTGTGTTTTTATTTTGAATTGTAATTTTTACATTGTCTTTAATAAAAGTTACTTAGGTTTTTAATACGACACATCTTTTTAATAATATTTGTAAGCCTTTTCTTTTAATATATCATGGATGCTTCAAATGTTCTAGTCAACTGCCGCCTGAAATAAAATTAACGTGAATACATTCACTCCCATCCCTAAATATCTTTTACTCATTAAAACCTCTCTCAACAATTCATGTTTCAAAATTCGTGATCTATTACAAAAAACTTAGTTAATAATTATAATATCCGGCGAAGCGGGTGTTTGAAGATATAAGTAAATCATAAAGTAAATAAGCACGTTCAAGTATGTACGTACGTTTATGTACGTTTGATCTTGATCGACGATTGACAATTACGCCATGGAAGCCAACTTAAGAAGTATATGTCATTAAAACCGCGTCGCCAGTGTTATCTAATAATTTGGTTTATTAATTTTAATTTAACGGATTAGGACACGTATAAATGACTGATTTTTTTAACCGCTAAAGGATTTACTGCCGAAAGGAGATTAATTCAATTTAAATATTTGTCGTCATATTTTTTTCATCTTAAATAAATTGATTTATTATTGGCACTGCCTACCCCTCTGGGTTACGGGCGTGAGCGCATATTTATTATTATTGGCAATAGTATAATATAATTGAGATTCAGGTACATTTCCACCCGTACATGTGAAAAATAAATACAAAACTAGAGTATGTATCATTGTGGTATTTAATTGTTACTGCTTCTCTTAAAATTTTCATAATAATTTCCAAACATCGAACTATTCATTGACAAAGCATCGGATTATAACCTAACAAAAAAAACAAGAAAGTAATGAATCAATGGTAAAAATTAAGACATTTTTTTCCATAAATAGTAAAACTATTACTTACTTTAACAAATTTCGATCGAAAAATAGATCGAGAGCAGAGATGAGGTATAAATGTATTGTTAGTTTTAAAAGTTTTTGTATTGTAAGTTTAAAAAGCTGTTTCTTATATTATTTGATGAACGTACGAAGTAGTTCAACCTTTGACATATTTTCACAACGCTTGATTCATCATTTAATTATTTTTAATGCTCAATTATTTAGTAAGCTCACCAGAAGACCTACCGATCTACTTTAATTATCAAATATTTTTCTAAATATTTGATAATTAAAGTAAAAACAAACGTTCGAAATTTAAACTCAGGGCAAAACTGCGATATGTTTATGTTGATGAAATGCAAATTGGCACTCACGTGTAAACCGAGCTTACTTCGAACTAATCACGTTTATTTTTAACGGTGAAATCACCCCTTACAGTCCCATTGTAAAATCATGTATTTAGTCCAGGCTTAACAAGTCTACTATTGTTGTGATACTAGATAATTTTTTCCTTCTTAACTTCTTCAAAGTCAAAGAAATAACTATCTATAAGAAGAAAAAAATAGAAAACTATATTATTTAATTTATTGAGCATGTATAAATTATTATTTTGAGGGTTGTACGTCCGGCCGCTTGAGTGCTAATCCTACTCGGGAATAAACAGCTGCGAACCTAACCTAACAAAACATATGACATAAGAATAAATGCATAGTTTATAAAATCGTCCACGTACGTGTACATACTGCGTTACCAAATATAGCTGTTACCATTACCAGGGAGCATCGTTCGTCTCAGAAATACGTACGCGTGCTATGAATATCTCAATGCACAGTGTCTCTAGCTCATCCTTGAAAAATATCTGATACTGTCCTGTTTTGAACTTTACATAAACTTTCAATCATCATTTTAAAGATCATAATATAACTAATTACATATACAAATCAAAGTTCAACCTACTCAACTGAACAGCTATTTTATAGTACTTTTATCAAACAAAAGTTCTTTAAATTTATATAACGTTTTTGTTTATCAACAGATTGAGATAAAACAAACACTAAATGTTAAGTGAAGCAGACCACAATACATTATTGAAAACCGCGAACCAAGTTACCAAGAACCAAGTTAAGCCGTTTTTGAGATTAGCACGCACAAACGCACAGAGAAACATACAAAAAATGTTTAGATTTTAATGTCATTCATTTAAATGGCTATTATTAGGATTAGGAGTTTTTTGGTGTAGATACTTCCAGACACAGCAGCCTTATAGTCACTTATAATTTATGTTCTATTTGAACTTTCTATTGAATTATTCAAATAATCTATGTCCTACGTCTGTCATTGTGACGGATAACTACATAAATTGTAAACATGTAGATGATACAATGTGTAGTAAGTGCAATTAATTAATTGGTACACAAGTTCACAATATATATTAACTATCGGCGCGAACTAAAATTAAGCTGGCCCCCAAAAGGGCAATTGATAAGACAGTAACTGTGCTAAATCTATAAAGTGATTACATATGAACGTTGCCTACAAATAATTGCATCATAGTGATAATAGATAACAACCGTACAACTTTGTTAATATACATATACTAGCGATTCGCCCCGGTTTCGCACGGTTAGTTTCTTCATACAAAAATTCATCCCACATGAAGGTAATTGCGCCTCTGTTAAACGACTGACCGTTGTGCCAAAAGCGCTAAGCTACCTACATTAGGAAAGTTAATATGGTCGTTAAGTTTTCTTAGTTTTTGCGCAACTTATTTTTTTTTAAGACCTCTCTCCCAAGACTAAGACTAATAATACCTCCTTTTACCTACCTTCTCCAGACAATAAGTATTTAAACAAAAAAAAAGATACGCCATATGAACGAATCCTATGGAGAAATATAATACCTAATTACCGAGTAGCGATTGAAAGGAACAAAACACATAAGAGTAAAATGGAAATCGGAATACATTTGTTTACCCGTGAAGTCCACTTTAAATAGGATTGACCTCGTACGTGCCTGTTTCAGCTACACGTATTTGAATTACATCGACAATGTATAATGTGTAAACAAAAATTCTGTGCAGACCAGTTGAAACAACGGATATTAATAAACGTAAATAGCTGGAAAAGTTTGTATTAATAGGGCTTAGTTGCAACTTAGTTGCTCACTATTTGGAGATATTTGATTTCGAATTATCGCCATAAATCCTTCTGGATTAGGAAATTAAAAAGAATTACGTTGAATTAATTTGTTTTGATGGTTAATATGGTCACATATGTATCATGGAGTGCAATGTTAGAGGAACTATTTTCTTGTTTATTACAATAATTGATAATAATTTGCAAGAACAACGCAGTAGACAGTAGGTATGCTGTGCATTAATCACCGCTGATGGTCAGATCTTTTGGTACATCGAAATGAATAAAGAAGTTTAAAGGCAATCACGCCGATTGTCGCCATTCAATTGATAGTTTAGTGTCGCTAAAGAAAATGACCTTTATTGTTCCATGACGCGCAAGCCTAAATTTAGGGTTGGTAACAGTGAGACGCTTGAAAGAATGTAACATTATATTTTTAAAAAAATTGTTTGTTTGTATTGTTATTGAAATAAGTGATTGGAATCAGATGCGTACAAGAAAGAGAGAATATTATAAAATCAAAAATAAAATAAAATTATATCAGACAATATCTGTATAGTCAAATAAAATAATAGGAAGGAAGATGTAAATCAAACAAAATATATAGCTTATACGAAGTGATAAGGTTTGTGTGTGTACGTGAACTTGTGTAGAAATATTAAGGATTTGTTTGTCTGATAAATAAATACTAACAATGAAAAATTTTTACGGGCCGTATATTAAAGTCTATGTAGATAAAGTAATAGTTCTTTAAATAACAACACGAAAAACAAATCATTTAAATTTTATTTGGTGTTAAAGAGATGCATGTACTTTTATTTTGTCGCCTTAACTTTGTTCAGTCAGTGGGATTTTCCCTACATACAAAAAGAAGTGTTTTGCCCTAAAAATACCTTAACATTGTTGTCTAGATTGTATTAATTTGAAATGTTTTAATACAATAGTGTATTAATTTTATACACATATTTTAATAGCATACATAACAAACTTAAATATATTTAGTTACTTTTGTGGTTAGTTGGTTTTTTTCTTAATGACAGGTCGCCCCTTGCTGCATTTGGGTAAGAGACTTGATATAACAGTTAAATCATGTTATACGAAAATGGTGCGAAACGTAGACTCTCGTTCCAATATGGCGATCAAATATGGCGTGGGCCGAGCGGGACTCGCGTTTCTTTTACGAATTGAAGGTTGCGTCAATTGTGCAATGCCTGAGTTGGCGTCGAGATACGAATGAATATATGAAAACGAATCGGCGAGTCACCACAATGCCATATAAAACTGGGATTAAGGGTACACAATTGTTTTATTATCCTTAGGAAATTACAAAACAACATTTAAACATTTTTATTTTATTTTTCGTAGTAAAAAATATCATATTTTTAGAGTCTCCAATCATTTGTCGCTTACGGTTTTCCAATGGTACTCACCATATAATTATCTATATATATACACATATAAATGAAATTATTTTAAATGTTTGTATGTCGTCGTCATCGTCGTCCTTTCAGCCGATATTCGTCCACTGCTGTACGTGGGCCTCTCTCATTGATCGCCATAAAGATTGGTCCTCTCCCATCCTCATCCAGTGGGCTAATGCGACTTTGACCAGATCTTCGGTCCATCGTGTTGGAGTCCTATCTTCCCTACCTATCGACCTATACCTGGCCGCCACTCTAGGGCTCTGCAGCCCAATCGGCCAATGTTTTGCGAGCAATGCGTCTGGCCCAATGCCACTTAAGGTGTGCAATTCTTCAGGCAATGTCGGTTACCTTGTCTACTGCGAATTACATCACTACTGATGCGATCCCTCAGGAAGACTATGCCCTCTCCATTCCATCCTCACACACACTTTGAGTGTATCTTAAGCCGCCTAATAGTGCTCGCAGTCAGGGGCGACGTCAGTACTCTATGTCATCGCTATATACCGGTTCGGTCTTCTGTATGTGATCTACGGTATTAAAGCCTTTACGGAAACCGGATTGTTGGAGGTCGTCAAATAATTCTTCAAAGAAAAATACCTTTTGTTCTATTCCCGTAGCGTATGTCCCGACGGAGGAAAGTTTTACAACTCCGTCCTCCTCGACAGGAGGACGGAGTTGTAAAACTTTTGGAGAACCTTAAGACTTGGTTCTCCAGCTGCCCTTAATAGTTCGGCTGTGATTCTATCATCCCCGGTGCCTTGTTGTCATTCGGTTGTTTGAGAGCCACACTACCCTCGTCAAGACTGACGTCTTCGGTGTATTGTCGGGTTAATCTAGCTCTCGTGTCTTCTGCCAGATCCGTGACGGGTTTCTGCCTTGCTCTGTATAGCTGCCCATAGAAGTAAGGAATAACATAGGCTAATTTAATGTGAGCAAAATAATCTGGTTTCGCCAAAATGTGAAAATTTAGAAATTGTAAATTTAAAAAATCAGAGTACTGGGAAATGCGAATTTAGGTTGCTCATGAGATACGCTTACCTGTTTCGTGCAAAAATTTTCGAAGTTACTAATTATCGAAAGCTACGCCCGCTACCTGCAATAATAAATAACATAGTTACAAAGGTTGTCTTAAGCAGTAAAGTAACAAAAACATTTGCCTGCATATTTTATTTTCATTTTTCATACCGTTCCTTTTAATTGTGAATGTTCCGATGGCTTCTAACAATTTAAGTAATAATCGGGAATCAATTTTTTACGTTACGTTTTTTTTCATCACAACTCGAGTATAAAAAAAATCAGATCATTATTTATTTAATAGATAATAAATAATGATTTCGTATATTTACACATTGGAATACGGATAACATACTTTTATTTAAGTTTTTGTTCCCGATGTTTTACAGCGCTCACGGTCACATTATGTAAGATAGTTAAGTTTTTGATTTTCACAGGAATTTACTAAAAGAGAATCAAAGCTTTCCAAAAGCACGAGGAAGCCTAAAAATCTATAAAGAATACACAAAATAGTCTTAAATGTATAAACGAGTGGATTTGGTTAGTTTACCTTAAGCCCTATACATTGATACACTATACATATATACATCAAACACATTCTCAATTGTGGTGACATTTGCTCATGTTCAGACTGAAAAAGTATTATTTATTAATATTATTGTTTTTTATCAGTTTACAAAAAGCCTTCACTTAATTTTTGTGGCGCCCAAAATTTCTAAGGTCCGAAACAGCCGCCCGTTTTTTGTTGTTATTAATTACCTAGATCACGTGCGTACTCTTGAATTGTATTGCTTAAGAAATTATGGTGTAAGTTGCTACCAATCGTTTAACCAGTGGTATACATTTTAACTAAACGCCAAAAAGGGGAAGTAAAGTGTATTTAAGGGGTACGTACCGATATAAAGTGACTGTAGTCATGTGTTGGAAGGGGGACGGGGGCCGATATTTTCATATCACGCTCGGGAGAGGTTTAGGTTGTCACGTACGCGAAACTGTAAGCATTATACGGCTATAAATAAATTGAAGTACGAGCCTAATTATTATTTTTTTAATTTCTGTTCGTAAAAATTATTTGAAACCATTTCAAGAAATGCCATTTACTATACATGGCGGTTACAATTTTTATACTTCCATGGAAAATGTTGTAATTATACTATAATGGTAAACATTTTAGAATTTACGAATTTTAACATAAACAACTTTGTCTACATAAATCATTCCTAGCTGTGAAATAAGGTATAGGTACCTAATATTAGCAAGGAGTAGTAAAACATTACTGAAATTAATTAATACACTATTTTATGAATCTATAAAAAACGGCACGTAAATTTTTATATATAGGTCCAGAAATGTTATGTTTCGCATGGCACGATCGTGAGTTACCAAGTTAACCTTGTTGTGTTGGTGCTACGCCCAACCTTGTTTGAAGTGTGATGAATGCAAGAACAATCTTCATGCAATATATTATTCATTTTTTTATTAAATTGTAGCTGGTGGTGAACTGATTAAAAAAAGTAGCTGCGTAATAGTTTTTTTTTAATGTAATCTTTGTTATAGCAACGTCAATGTAATACAACTACAATCAGCAATAATATTATTGTGATGACATCACCTATATCTGAGAATTCTATGAATTAACTAATTGACAACAAAATGAAGTTAAATATAAGATTTTGTTCTCAATTGGTTCATATAAATAACTTTACGAGGTATTTTTTTCCCTACCGGTTTATGGCTCTGAGTAACGGTCGTTATAAATAAAATAAATAATGATCTGAGATAATGATTAGCGCCACATGCTCGATGTAAATCGAATAGCAATTACTGTTTCTGTCTACGCTAGTTGCGCTAACAATGCGAGTAGTTGTTTATGTGTCACGTTAGTATACGCTATTGTTTCTAATATTGTATAGTTGAGTCTTCATCTTAACACTTAGTATTCAGTGTGGCTATACGAGTATTGCCCTTTGGCGAAATTGAATTTCAATTTATCTTGGTAAGTGGGACAGCGCTCACGCATGTTGCAATACGGTTACCAATGTGTTTTACGGAGACGTCGTATTGGTCGACGGTGAAGAATTATTATCTCCGCTCTGTTGAAAAACACACTGAAAATTTAACGAATACGTTATTGATCGTGTTTGTTTCACAAGCGGAATTTTAAAATATATGTCAATTCCTTCATTGTTTATATTTCGTAGGCATCACTTACAGAAACAGTTATGAAATCGATCAACGCTGAAACAGGATCGACGATATTTGCACCGTTTTCGCGAAATATTATTCTCTTTTATTGTATTCACCCTGTATCAAATCAATAAACGAGGTGAATTAATTTTATGAAATAATTTAAAGTTATGTAATAGACAACAAAAGCCTTTGTCTTGTTTCAGCGATTTTCATATCATTCAATTATTTTTTAAAGCCACACGTATTGATTTTTCGTACAAAACTTTATGGATTAGATTCAGAACGTTAATCGCTTACAAAATTATTCAGTTGACGTGATAAATCAACGGATATAATGATTAGGAAAAGTAAAATAAAATCAGTGTGTAATGTAATTTAATTTGTGTTTTACTCAACACATTTCCTTCAGCATTGCAATACTGGTACAAGGTAACGAGAACAGGTCGAGCTGCACAATGAACAAAAAAATATTACACATTATATTCCTTAATTAAAAATAATTTACATTACGTTTTAGATTATCAACAGCTTTTGGGGCTGGTGTAAATTTCCAAACAGTGGGTTTGACCTTGCCGTGTTGTGCAAGAAAGCGACTACCACAACTAGAACAATTTTTTGCAAAATCTTAATCAGATTTTATTTTATGTACGTAAAATAGGCTAATTAAAGCTCTCGCCTCCATTAAACCTAGGCTACAAATAGCAATCACTACTAATGCTTTTCCACATGCCTGCTAGGTATTAAATTTCACACGGCATCATTTCCTTGATATGCGTTTCGAAGTGTTAGATCCAAAAAAGGTTTCAACTTTAGAAAACGATTGCCGAATCTTGGAATAAAATGTAATAGGATCGTTAATTTTTTTAAATAGGTTGGAGATTCAGTTTGTAAACGGAAGTTTCAAATAATATTGGATTTCAATTGTATACTAATATTCTAAATGCACACGTATTGTTAGACAAATAAGAAAACTATACTTGCAGTCAAATGACTGCTTTCCGTTGTTTCCTTAGCAAGCAGCGGTGTGTGCTCAGTTTCTACTAGTAACCTTGTGCCGCTTCTGCATATGCCGTATGCTCGTACGTCTGTTCGTACATAATGCTCTGATCGGTATGTATTGATTCATCGACAACATAGAAACGTCTAGAAACATTCAATCGGTTGATGTTGTTAAAATTAAGAGCTCAGCAAAAGTGCGTTTGGATAATCTCTTGTTATTAATTTGCTTTTTTTCAATATGTAAATATCATTTACAAAATTAACTTTTATGATATTTAACACACAAATATTTTTCCCAGAATAGGATATAAGTCGAAAGATACTGAGTACAATATTTATATATTTATGTAACTGTAATATTGGGTTAATTAAATAGGATATTCAATATTATATTCAAGTAGGATCAATATCTCCCTGCTTTTTGGCATTTGTGTGGAGTTAATACAATATACAGAGATATATATACAGAGTATGTCTGAACACTATAATTTTTGATACAATTTTATAATAAATATTCATTTTATGACTAACTGATAATAATTATACATTTTTTAAAATTATTGTCTGTCTATTTGCCTGTATGTCCCGTTATCATGGAAACTGTTATATGTATAACAAGAATATGTGATCGTGCTAATAATAGGCTATATAAAATATCTGTTTGTCTGTTTCTCTGTAAGTCTTTAACATAAAAAATTCGGTTAATCGAAGTTAAACAAGCATACTAGGGGTAAACGGGGAAAATTTCCTTCTTGGTGGTCATTGTAAATAAAAAAAACCCTTGCGTGGTCAGATTTCACATGCAAACTATAACATTCCGTTTCTTTTAAGTAAAACATTTGTTCGTCCAACTTTCTATTGTTTTTACATTGAGATACCCACATTTCAATATACATAAAATTACTTGTTTTCCAATAAATTTCCTTTGTTTAATTGTCGTATTTTAAGGTTCAACCCTAAATGTAGTATTGGCGAAAAGAGGATAGCGATTGCTGTCTGTCTACTCTTCAGGCTTAAATTACATGACATCTATTTGGCCTTTAGCTAGGATTTAGATAGATTTTCATATTTATTCTAGGTTTGTAAGAGCTAGCTCGTGCGCTGGCGCCGCATCACGCAATATTTTGTAATAGCGCTAAAATCGTGGTAACTAGGCCAAGGCCCCGCTTATATTTACATGTACGTGAGAAATACTATTCACACTAAACATATACCTCTTATTTTGACATAATTATTTAAGCGCACGTTAGATATGCCAATGACACCGTAGCGGGGTGGTAAAGTAAAATTGTACACATTAAAAAATATTATAATTTCTATACAAAAATCTCATCCTATTTTCAATAACGGTGGGTAGATCAAGTAATGTCGATCATATTTCTTTTTACATGTTAACTCAACCGGATTTTTCACCCAGCCATTCATTCGACTTATTTAAACAAATACCACTCACGCTCGTAAAACAAAGAGGTAGACAGAAATTACACAGTTGTTGCGGTCCCTACGCACCTCTCGCGCTCGTTCTATATCGTACATATACGTCGGTTACGGGCTTATTTTAATAAAATTCTCGGTTTGTGTAATAAGTAAAATCCTCGCATCGCTTACAAAATATTTCTTAGATACTACGAAAACTTTTAAATATACTAAAAATGATATAATGGAATAGTAAGCAAATGATTTATTTCATATTGAGTTGTTTACCAATAACAACGGCTGCTAGCTAGTTAAAGTGAATCAAGAAACGACTAGAAGACTTGTCAACATGGTCACTGGTATTTAGTGATTTTATATGAAAACATGTCACAAGAACAAGAAACCGACCAATTGTCAGCCTTGGCTTGATCTTATTTTTCCGAGTCGTCGCTCCTTGAGACTGGGGAGAATGCTTGTGCCGCTTGTGTACGTGTAATCAACTCAGTTTAATATCCTTTTAACTTTAATAGTAAACTAATGGTGTGTTTATCAGAAAATCAAAATCTTTTTACAATAAATAAAGCATTGAACACTGCCTACAAATTTCTAATCTGTCCGATTCCAGCTGACTTTTTGTTTTCAGTTGTCGTTGTCATTGTGAACCGATAAGATATTAGCAGGTGCCTGGTAGCGGCCATACAAAGTAACGAAAATAATATTATATGGAGATAAGTAAACCTCTAACATTACGAATATACCAGAGGGTCAAACGCACACGCTCCTCTTTCCCTTTTAATTTTTTTTTACTTCTAGACAATGTATCTGTCTAATGAAAGCATTATTAGCATCGGTGCAGGGATACGTCTCGGAGCACAGGTTCATGATAAGATGTCCTCGATACCAAACGTACCAATTATTAATGGTCTAGCTTAGTTTTTATTGTTCAGATTTATTGATATCTGAAATATGTCGATTTTGCGACTGTCTCTGAATAAAAATTAAACCCCACTTAAAATATTTCGTGTAAAATCTCCGATTTGTGCTTATCTGGTTTCCATAGCACAAGCTCTGCTTAGTTTGGGATCAGATGGCCGTGTGTGAATATTGTCCCAGCAATATTTAAATCCACAAGCAATAGTTTTTGCGACTATCAAGGACTGGTCAGTATAAAACATTTTATTTGTAGCTTACATATAAAGATTACAATATAAATATATAATAAGGTGCAAAGGTGGGAAAAATAATTTGTCTTCCCTGAAACTTTGTTCCTACTTTGTGCACTCATCACTACAGAAATTAGTTTTTGCTTTTTTTTTCAAACGTTTTTTAAGTAGGTCTGCATAAAATTGTATACAGATAACCTAGTATTACACTTACGTATAAATTAATTGCCTTCGCCGTTAACCAATAGACAAATTGAGACAATAGTGTAACAAAAACACAGGCAGTATGGACTGCCGACCAAAGTGAAAACTCAAAACAGCACGCGTGACAATAGTCCAACTTTTGGATACAACATTTAGGATTCTAAGATAAAAATTCTTCCAATAATTTTTCGGTTTTTTGCTTGGCTAAATAGTAGATGCCATCGCCTTCAACGAATGAGGCATACGTCCCTCCAGCAGGAAAAAGAAAGAAAATACGACCAGGGTATATAATATACTGAATACCCATTGAGATGCAAGTATATACTCTGTAGCACTTTCATCTGTACCAATTTTCTTAGTAAAATGCTATCTCAATATACAGCGATAAAAAGAAATAGGATGTTTTATATTATAATTCTAGTTCAATTTCATTGTTGTTTTAGTAACGTTATACGTCTTGATAAGCCTTGAGGGGAGAGATTAACGAGCGGACTTCAAGCTGATTAATTAGCACTTAAAACCCTTGGAAATAATATTATATTCTCGCGGGAGTAATAATATAAAAAAAATATGAAAATCCTATTGCTCTGATATTATTTTGCTTATGTATTTTTTAAATAAGAACCTTTTGAAGAACCCTTTGATCGGGTTCTCGCCTTGCCGTGAGGAGAAATTAGGGCCGGCCAGAGGTGGTCCAAATTATTTCCGGCTTGAAAGCGGGCTGGTGGTCTACAGGCACCGAGAGACCGCTATGCCTTGCCCTCGTAGTCAAGATTAAGTCGCGGAGGGAGCGAAGAGCTGGTATTGCGGTGTGACACTCTCCTTATCCATCGCGACTACCAGTTGTGGGGCTACGAAGAGAAAGGGGATACGGTATCCCCACGTCACTCCGTTTACTTTACGGCAGTACCTAAGACCAGATCCGACGCTGAGAGATGGGAAGGCCTTTTCTGGCCCTCATGGCCTTTGGGTGACAAGTTCGGTGGAGTCCGTCACCCACGACATAGGGCAGTTAGTTTAACTTAGTTTAAATACCATTTTTTTATGTGATATTAATATTTCATACGGTTATTTTCTATCATCTATCAAATAATCTTTGGCAAAAATTGACATATTAACAATGCTGAAAAAATAAAAGGTGTCGATTTCTAACATTAAAAAATATGCTAACTACCAGATAGCCAAGTGTTATAGACTTATTTAATATAACAAATATATAAATTAATCCGTAACATGTAATACCCTGCCTCTCGCCCCCTGTCCGCTTCAGATTGCCTTTCCACTTCAGACACGTTATATGTGATAAATGTGTACATTATAGATATGGTAAAAAGTCAAAATAAGCAAGTGTCTCCCAATGTTGTGTGACCACATGAACCGGACAACAGCAGTTAAAGGAGCTGCCGATGCTTTGCTAGCCAGTCTATACGAAATAGATTTCGAAAATTAAAAAGCACGCGTTTTATATATCTTAAGTTAGGACCAAGAAGAGTAACACTGGCAATAAAATATTGCAATAATAAATACTGACTTGACTTTAAGATTCGCCTCGGGAGCTTTCTTATCTAAGAGTGGCTTATGCCTCTTAACCATCCACCCGGACCTGCCAAAGAATGCAGCTAATAGGGTAACAGCACAAGAAAAATTAACTAAGGCGGAACAAAGTTTGCCGGCTCGGCTAGTTAAATTATAATTAGAAGCTTACACCTTTAATGTTCGCTCCTCCTCCCCCTCCTCTTTTCACTGCGCCTTATGTTACAAATATGACAGTGGAGATTCTCATATGTTTGTTATAAATCTTAGCAAATTATTTTCTTGAATGTATAAATCCATATGACTAAAGCTCATTTCAAACCCATTGCGATACAAATCAGCGAGTATCAAATCTCGATTTCGACACATGACCAATAAGTCAACATGACGTTCGTAAATCATAAATGTGTTTAGTACAGAATATATTTAAATATTTTTGTTTTACTGTTTGAATTATTCAATAACGGCAAGAGAACTATTTCGTAAGTATCCGAGGAGCTATCTAAATACCATGACGACATATATGTACATATGTCATTAAAATGTTGTGTTACCTTATTAGCTGTTTAAATTTTGTATTAATTGTTGCATGGCTGTACGGGGTACATCCTAGTGTATTCGCTTCATTAAACGACTGTGAGATATACATTCTTCTTTTTGAAGTATGTAAGCATGTATAATTATATATTTTTCGTAGTTCTGTCATTTCTTCATTAATAGCATTGCATACGAAAAATGTACGAGAAATCGCTTTTTTTGTAGTTATTCTGCTATTCGGGCGGAGATGAATCCAACGAAACAATTTTGTTTAAAAAATCTGTGCAGCCATACCTCAATATTTTTTATTATCAATACTATTGTTTGTTATCATTTTACAAAAGAATTCTCTTTAATTTTTGTGTTAGTCCAATTAAATTTCTAAGGTAGCAAACAGCCGCCTTTTTGTTATTAATAGCCTTGAACACGTGCGTCATACTATTGGATGGCATTGTCTACGAAAGAATAATGAAACTAAAAACATAATAATAAACAAAAGCCGACTCGCAAACAACAAGAATAATATTAACCTTAATTAATAACTATTTCAACATTCTAATTTAACATTTTAAGGTGTAGCTTGTATAAATATACACTATTTTGTGATTTTTGTAATAAGCATTATTAATAATAATAAATTGGCCATTTTGTATAGTGTTTCCCACTGCAGGGACACAGGCCTCCTCTTCGAGAGAGGGAATGGGCCGTTAATCCACCACGCTGGTCCGGTGCGGGTTGGTGGATGACACATGTCTTCGAATTTAGTGGTTCTAAGACATGCCGGTTTCCTCACGATGTTTTCCTTCACCGTTTTTGGAGTGGTGGTGATGAAATAAATTACACAAAGTAAAGCGCCTGCCTGGGTTCGAACCCGCTACCTACGCCGTACACGTAAGTCGGGGCTAAACCGGGCCTAAACCGCTGAGCCACCACTGCTGCATAATAATAATAATAATATCATTTATTTCAGACTCATCCTAGGATTACATCCATATTTGTTAGTACAATTGAAAACTTACAAGATAGTGTTAGGTATATAATAATGATAGGTAATTTATAATAAATATAATATCCGGGTGGACTCGCGATGATGGTGGAACGTCAGTGTACGACTGCGTGCAGGCAGACGTATCCATCGTCGTTAGCTAGAATCGGAGTCTCCCCGGTCCGCCAGCGAGCGCAGGATGCTGTTGGGGCTGTCACACGTGCGAGGCATGATAGCGCATCGTTTGCGCATAATCGCCGCAAAGCCGTCAGTATCAGCATCCGCGAACATCGCGGAGGCGCTGCAGTGGCGCGGCGGCCCCATCAGTACCCGGAAGGCGTTATTGTATTGAACGCCTAGATCGCTGTATACCCGCTGCGAATAGTCAAACTACAGCCTGCAAGTGTAAAAAGATACTTTACAGGGTCCAAGGTAACCCCCTATGTAAATCTGACGCGCTCGAGGATGTACAGAAATCTTCCGTTCGGCTCACGTATCATTATGATGGATCTATGTCAAAGCGCACCGTCCGACGATTTACTTCAACTGTTAAGCAGGCAAAACAACATGAATTTCGAAACAATGGTAAATACGAGCGAAAGCCATATTGATTGAATCGAATCAGTAATGTATCACATGAATTCAATGTATCACGGTTTCAGGTGATTTTGTAAGTCAATTTTCAAATTATTCAAGGATATTGGACAACCTTTATTGAAACACACAGAGGCTACTGCGTTTTGTCTTTGTTAGTTTTCAATTATATTTATTTAAGTGTGATTTATAATACTCAACATCTTAGGTCAGTCCCATCTGTTTTATTTTCTCCCGAGAATAATAAACGTATTTATTTGTTGGGATTTAAAATAATCTTTTTTTGTAAACATATACACATACAACATAGGTTCAGTGTCAGGTTCATAGTCTCGTCCATTTATATTTGGGCGTATGGAATACATGAGTGGTAGTAGGCGAGGTGTAAATATACACCACCGTCGATTAGACACTTTTATTATTATTTACAATTTATCGTATTACAAACGTGGCCTGAATCGCAATGGCATCTACCAGCGCTTCGGATTTCGGTAATCACAGCCTGTCATTAGTTGCCATACTTAAATATTTTCTAAAGCACCGTCAAATATGGTTTTTTAAAGAACATAATGTTATTAAACCTAAATGTTTTTTATGATAAACATAGTGGCTTTACACTGTCGAATACATTCACATGAACATATTGTTATCACATTTTTTAGAGAAATAATTATAGCGCGAAATCCTTATATCGCAACTCGATTATATGCCGGTGGACACCCACAGTTAAATAATTTTGTAGGGATTATCCTAGCACATCTCTTTCGCTTCCTAAGTTTTATACATCTACTCATATAATATTTTCCTTGGTTTCTTAGTACTTAGTATTTGACAATTTATGAAGTTAATCTCCTGTGTGGCAATATTGGTTGCCCTTTGCCGTCCGTTCCTGTAATATCTTCGTTTCATTTACCCGATCTATATGAGAAAAACATATCGTTACTATCAGGTTTTAAGTAAGAATTTTATAGTCTAGAAATGACACTTGGTTAAGTAATTGTTGACTTGGAAAGGATTGCAAATAAAATAAAAGGTATGAAGTGGTTAAAGAGTCAGTTGTTCCGTGTGCGGCGCCCGTCGGCCTTGAGGCGGGCTGACTGCGTCGCTTGTCACCGAAACATTACACGATTTGCATTTGCAAACCCTGCAAACATTCGAAATTAATGGTATATTTACTTTGATTCTGATATGATGGTATATGAAAACTGATTCGATTTTAAACACCAAGGGGAGATTTCACACTTGAAAATAAACGCGATTAGTTCGAACTAAACTCGTCTTACGCGTTAAACGGAGTTCAGAGCCCCAAAATAAATTTCACCAACATGAAGTAAACGCAGTTTTGTTCTAAGTACGTTTAAATTCTGAACGATCTATTTTTGGCGTTTAGCTCTGTAAACACGTTTTCAATTTGACAATGACAATTGCAAAGTAAATTTAACACAACAGCAGTTCCCGAGTACAAACAAACTTACATTAACGTTTATAATATTATTAAAGTTTAAATTATAAAGCTAAGATGGATTTCTGATGATATCGTCCTAAGAATAAAGTTATTGACGATATCCAATGCTTTAAGAGACAGTATTATGACATATGCGTATAAACTTATGACATCATATGCCGGCATATCCGTCTTAATTTCTCATACCTGTATCAGATTGATCACAGTTATGTGGGTGCATTAGCTAGCCGAGATTTTTCATTTGATTCACAATAATTTTATCTCATTCTTGTATATATATATATATATATATATATATATATATATATATATATATATATATTTCACAGTAGTATAATGTATATACAAACATGAGTGAATATTTAAGTATTTCAGAAAAAACAAAATAAGAACCAAATCTAAAGACAAAATTTCATTTAAATTTTTGAAGCCCTGCCCATAATTTTTGCGACCTCGTTTCTTTCTATGCATTAAAAGGCATTTCTTTTGAATGCCTTTTCTTTAATCGCTGTGTTGTTATGTAGCGAATTGCTCTGCGGTAGACCTAGCTTTTAGGTAGCACTCAGTCTAAAACTGTACTCCACTCTACTAACTGAGTTTTAGTAGTAAAACTTTACATGCCGGGTACTCATAATACTATAACCCGCAACAATAACATCTGTTGTACGAATTGGAAAAGGAATATCCGTTTTCCCGTCTATTCCCTCCTCTGTCCATTAAATAACGCATCTGCGACTCATTTGCTTGTTGCCGATGCCTATGCGTAACGGTTTCTTAATTTTGGAAGACCGTCGCTTTGCTCGTGGCCACATCTTGTATTATAAAAAATAATACATGTTTTTAAACTATTTTTGATTTTTAATATTAAATTATTATTGTATTATCATTACGATAAAAAAGATATTTTATTATTATTTTTAAAATAAAGGAGCAACTCCTTAAAACGTATCTTATTATTTAACCGCACAATGTTCAAATAAGCATGACCTCGGTTTTACATGAAACATCACAGTGCCAAGAGGTCGAGTTGTAACAGCCAATATACCTATTTTCATTATCCACAATTTCCATTTCATCATTTGAAATAGGTAAGACATGTTCATGATGATGATATCTCACGTATGTTTTATTCCGTCTTGGTAAAGAGAGCAGTCTAGATTTGCATTTCACCGAGCGTAGGATGAATATGAAAGGCTGAACCAATATACTCTGGCAACGGCCAAATCTGAAAAGAAACGTTTATACTTATTAAAAAATACATGATACTTCAATCGAATTGTTAAAAACTGGGGTCAGGGAGATGATTTTTTGTAAAAACCTTTGTTTTTGTATTCGAAATATGTCAAGTCTCTTAAAGTCACGTGATTGCGTCCTTATATATTTGGGGAAACTTTGAGACCTTGAAATCTGATACTTTGAGGTAATACTCCTTTTCGCTTTTGGGAAAAATTAATTAAATTTTTACGATGTGCGACGCCAAAGTAACTGTGTTACTATGGCACCAATAACAACTTTTGGACATTTACCATTTATTTAGTCAAACTTTTATCAATTGCATTTAATGTCTTTTTTTCAAAAACAAATAGTTCACACACACTATAAATATTTTTGTTTTGTTACGCTAAAGAAGTAGAACTTCCTACGCGCGCACAGAATTACGCACACACGCCCGCGTTTTGTTTAGTAAATACCTCACTTCTTGTACTTCATTTTTTTTTGGAATATGCAATATTATTACTATTTGTAATCTATATTTGCTTAATCATGTACCTACCATTTTATTAACTTACCATGTCATTATGAAGGTACTAAGAAATCTGTTTTAAATTTAATTATTTAAATAAAGAGTATTTTGTAGGTAGTCGCGGCACGATAATCGCGACTCGATATGTTTTCTTTTCTTTCCTGTCCTTTTCGCTGCGATCTCGTATAGTCTAAATTATGGACATTATTCGTTTATAATACTATTTTAAATATATACACATACATATGTGTTAACTTATTTATGACTGTTGCTTGCGACTTCGTACGCATTCGTTATCTTCGCTGGAAACTTTTGAATTTGTTTCCGTGTTGGGTTGTGTCATCAATTGGAATTATATGTAAGTATGTACATATGCCAAAAAGTTTGTAGTGTCAAAAATACATACACCACCATAGGTTTGTTTCTGTGTTATTGTAAAAATATAATAACGTAGTAGCATACTAACCATATATCATTACTATTACTACCCATATTGCAAATGAAGGTGGCATTTTTCTACCCTTTGGGAATAGTTTTTGTTTTCGATACAAAAGATAGCTCAGGTACCCCTGTACAATTGCATGACGTTCATTTGAGTTTTTAAAGCAGTCTGTACACTAGTAGAGTTTTCGCAAACGGCAGTTTCGTGGTACGCCTATCGCCTAATGTAAACATGTCGCCTAACAAGCAATTATTTTCTCAAAAACTCCTTGGCGTTTCTATACCAGTTGTACCAATTTCGCCCTTCGGTTTTTGTAAGAACTTTTTTTATTATTATGTATATAACTTCCTGTGAATACTGTCCTTGTCATATTTTAATTCTTTACTTTGCCCACTATTTATTCTGTCCCAAAGCATATAAAAGCCGGTTCCGTAGTAAATAATTTTATCGCTTTATCCCTAGCATTCATATTTTTAAAGCCTTTATATTTTGTTAATTCCTCATAATTCCCATAATATTAAAATATAAATTCTAGACCTTTACTCTCGACAATATGCCTAGGTTACAAAATCAGTTCAGATCGATTTGGTCCACGATCTCGTCGATATTTCCGAATCTCACCTAAAGACTGTCTAAAGGGCAATCGAGACACGTGGGTATAGTCCTATCTAAGAAGACATTTACCCATCATTAGAAATATGAAGAAATTCTGAGAAATTCCCCTAGGTCTAATAGGTGCAAACAATGAATGCAAGGATTAAGTCCTCGCTAGAAAATTGTCAGATTTATGATAAAAATAACCCAGACAAAAGTAGAGAGGCGTGCCGCCAGAATCGCGCGAAATGGATTTCCATAACCTCTGCCTACCTCTGAGTTACGGGCGGGGGCGCATAGATTATTTTATTTTTACAAAATTTGAATCATCATGAAAAGGATAATTCATATCTTCTCTTGATTTAGTATTGTAACATTTTAGTGATTATATATTATTATATATTTTTTTCTAAAAAAGCAATTATTATCAGCAATAAAACGGAAAGTTACAGTCTATTAAGTAACAGTCTATTAAATATGTTGCAGAAAATGCTGATATAAATGTAAATACACTAGACGGTCATAAAACTAAATTGAAGGAAGTATCTAGTAGTAAATAGTAAGTAATCTAAGTTTAAACAACTTAAGTGATACCCATTCAAATTGCTACTCCAGAAACTTCAGTTCTACTAGAAAAGCCCATGAACATAACAAGTTAATTCAGCAAAAGATTTCGCCGCTAAAGCTCATGTTCCAATATATGTTTATCAAAATAGTCTGTGCAATAGGCTATAGGGTTTAACTACGTTAACAAACGCGCTAAGTACTATTAGTTCGCAGGTGGCGTGAAAACGTGTGCCATATTACGCAGAGTGCAACTTCAGTTCAGTCAACATTTTAGAGTCGCTTTGTCTCCAAAATGGCGAATCTTAAGAAAACTCTTTTTTACACCCATGGGATTCATGGGATTCATGGGGACTTTCCTCAATTTCATTATAATGGTATCCCTATCGTTCATGTAAATTTTCAGCTTTGGAAGTTTTACAAAAGTATCCCTTTTGTTCTACCTCGACCGGGTTAGTATGCTTATATCACCCAACGCATACTTGCCTGCAGTCTCAATAATTTGAGAGACGCTACTCTCGCCTTTGGCACTCAAATCCGAGTATCGCTTAAATGCTACGAAATAATTTTGTAAACAACCGCAGGAGAGAATCATAGGTGAAGTTCTGTAAGAGGTTATTCAAATCTCTTACAATTTTACGTCGCTATCGTAAAATTGTAAAACTTCTTGTGTAAATGATACTTAAGATGTGAAGACGTAATAAACTAAAAAACATTTGCACCAATAGTATTAGTTAGAATTACATGAATATAGCTCCATTGTTAGAATTTAGACAGTGTTTATTTTCACGTCCAATTATCATCCTATAGAAAAACTTATGTAGCATGACCAACCTCTGTGAGCTCATGAGAACAAACACATGTAAATTATAACGCTTACACACTGTCACACAACTGTCTTATACAAAAGACCTTTCACGAAGTCTAAATCTTAAATCTGAATAATGTTCACTTCAATAAAAACCTTCTTTTTAAATTTCATCCCTGACAATGACAATACGAAAAAAGAACAACAATATCCACACTTGAAAACACTTAAATCAATCGTTAACTACATTGAAGAGGAGACGGCGTGAGCATTGAGAGACGTGAATTGCAACAATCATTCGATCAAAGCTCCATAGCCTGGAAAAAGACCACGACAGTAATGGATGCAATGTCGTTTTAACAACTGCGAGTTTGAAGTTTTATAATGGCACCAACTGTCATTTGTTCAAATTGGCCGTCCAATGCATAATTGACAACAAGGCTCTATAACACAGTCTCGTTTTATGCACATTTACCAGTTTTAGTTCCAATTCATCCTTTGCCAGTTTAAGTAATTTCTACTGAAAATGATAAATTGACGATCAAAATGATAGACGCATTGATTGAATGATGAACATAGTTGTAACTATAATAGGAATTTTTCTTTTACAAACTTTTTAGGAGTAATTTTATCCTATTTACACGCATAATGGTATATTCTTTTTATTACCATTTCACCAATTTCCTTTGTATTTATAACGCAATCGCTGTATAATGACTACGATGTAGAATGAAGTAGACTATAATTGAAATAAATGTTAACGATAAAGAAGTGGAAAAGATGGAAGAGTTCGTGTATTTGGGGTGTTTGTTTAGTAGAAATAGTAGGCAAAGATTTTGAACGACGAGTGAGTGCGGGAAATAAAAGTATGGGTAGGGTATGGGGCTATAGGTACAGTAGTGAGGAGTCAGAATGTGTATATTGTAACCATCCTTTTTTCCTCTAGGGATTATTAGGAGTATATTAATGAAATCGACTCGGAAACATAAAATGTCTCCAAGTCGAAACACCACCAAGATCGTCTCTTTTATATTATATTAGGCCAATGATATATTCATAAGTGATCGTCTAGTTGTAGAACTTTGTTCTACTTTGTGAGTTGTAATAACTAGTTCTTCTAGGAATCATAGAGGAAGAAAGATTCGCCAAGCTTATTGAAGCCGTAGGATTTTTATTATTAAAGTCCTTAAACTCTATATAAAATTTGCCAAAATAATATTTTAAATTTATCGATCAATTGCAATTTCCAAAATATTTCATTAAAATTGTACTTGTAAAGGGTTTACATGGTTTAATCTCAAATACCCGATACAACCCTACTATCGCAACATATATTTTTGTCTTTAAAAATATATGGAGGTACACAGCTCCAGCGGAAATCCCCGCTGTGTACGGTGAGTGCCGTCCACCGGTTGCACTCCCCCCGACTTCAAGGGACAACAGATCGGCCACCGTATATCGCAGAAAAATACTGGTAAACCAGTAAGAGAGTTTTTAGCTCATTATTGGTGAATAAACACCATTCAGTCGTTTCTCGCATATCAATGCGTTACACTGTCAAGTGTATAATAAGGCGTCGCCACCAAGACATTGTCAGCATAGGTATCGACCTACGGAGCGCATTAGGAGTATAAAACTCGCCTCAGGGGATGGCTAATTCCCTCGTTGTGCGGTGTCAGCGCGAGCCTTGAGAGCATAGCTCCCTCCAGCTACCATCTTCGCAAGAGACAAATGCTCAGGCTCCACCAACTAATGCCAGGGCAGTCTCGGCCACATTAATAACTTTTAGTATAATTCACGAACATTATATAATTGTGTTGTACACCAACTTTTCGCATAATGTGAGTCTCGATCAAATTTGCATCACCCACCAATTATTTGCCTTCGTTTATAAACATGGGTATTTTACAGGCCACTTAATTGATTTGTAAATCATGGAGGGCAAACAGTCTGCAATCCCGTGTAGAGGGACCCGACTTGGGCAAATCTAATTAAGACAAGCGTCATACTACAATACAGAATACCATAGCAAACGACAATATCTTATCCTCAATCTATCCGAATAATACAAATGAGCATATTAGCCACGAACCACTTATATACCCGTCACAGGAAGACTCGTTGATCCCATCAATGATCCATCAAAAGATGTACCAAAGACCAAACATAAGCAGCATATCAGGTGCAGTAATGTCGAATTGCAACTCTACACACTCCACGACAGGCGATAGAGATAATACTCTAGGCGTAGCCGCTTCAGAGCAGAAATTTGCAATCAACACCCCGCAACCATCAATGACGCATTATGAACACAATAAACACCCGTGTAATGTTATTGTAGCGAGCATGTATAATCGCGCTTGCGAGACATGCTTGCGAACCAACAAGAAATCAAGCTTAGGCAATAAGTATCCGCTACCTCTATTTTCATCCGTATAAACAGATTCAATTTCGTTACAAAAGTTAGTTGGCAATTCATATAAACTCGACGTATCATAGAAGCAAGCCTCTAAGACGCCAAGTACCCATTATCAAAAAGCCGAAGCTCTAAGACATGGTTCTGAGTACGTTTAATAACACCGAAGTGCAAAAACACACTCTTCCCAAACCAAAGCATAATTAGTGAATAACTCACCAACTACACCCTAGCCGGTATATTTCCTTTATAATCTCACAACGCAACATTTTACGGAAATTGGACCCTGTATACTATACCGCTTGTATACGATCCGTATTCCAAAACAACCACCACATAGTAATCGGCATTATTCATTTTATATATTTCCCCTCAAATATATCTACCATCAAAATAAATAAATTATCTCAATAGTACGACGTCCAACGCTTCACGCCGGCCGCATTACTCTTAGATGTAAAGTCATGGGTGTGTATCTACGTACAGGCAATTTTGATGTCCGTTCGCGTAGGATTTTTCACTTTCGTATTTTTAAATTATTTTATTTTAAACGTTCATTATAAGTGTATAAAATACCTATTACCCTATTTTTGAATTTAAATTCAATAAAAAAAATCAATGCACGAACTCACTCTTTAGACTTAGTATGATTTTCACGAAAAATCAATACGAGAACACTTGTAATTCTTATGCCCCTATTTTCCTTAATGTATTGATTCGATATCAATAGTAATATGTATTTATATTACTTATAAGTGTTTTATAGGTCTTTAAGTTCCTTTAATCACGATTTATATCTTCATTAGACCAAATAATGTAACTTTATATTTTAATTTAAGTATCAATATTTTGTAATGATATTCTAATATGTTATGCATATAACTATTATTAGCATATTATTATATTATTAAATGCCATATTTTAATGATTTAATAATGATAGTTACAATATGAAGGCTCGTCTGGGAATACACAATTCTGTACTAGTCTCCACTTTATTGTATGGCAGTGCGAGCTGGGTTTGGCCGGAAAAGCATGCTAGTAGAGTTAATGCCGTTAAGATGCGATCCTTAAGAAGTATGAAGGAGAAGTATGGCTTAAAAGTGGATGTTGTGACTAGAATTGAGAAAGGTATGCTTCGGTGGTTCGGGCAAGTTGAAAGGACGAATGAAGAGAGAATAACGAAACAGATATACGAGTATGTTGCAAAAGTGGTGGTGTTGGTAGGAGACGCCCTAGGAGAATTTATATAGATCAATTTAGTGTCTTATTACTATAACTAGCACCCATAACCGACGAGCATGTATGCGTAGATGAATGAATGTAGAAGAAGCGAGAGAGGTGTGCCAGGATTGCGCCAAGTGTAAATCCATGATCTCTGCTTACCCCTCTAAGTTACGAGCGTGAGCGCACATTTATTTACAAAATTTTGTAGATCAGGATGAGTCCTGCCACAAAGTGTGTATTAGTTCTCAATTTGTGTAAATTTAATAAATTCCTTAGTCGGTTACGCATCGGTAACAGTACTCTTGAATAAAATTTAAAATTAAAATTAAATTTTAAAATTATTTTTTACCCTTTTTCTCACTTAACTTTCCAATGTAATCAAACTATATAAGTACTAGTGACTCGGCCCGGCTTCGCCCGAGTACCTCTAATTATATTGGTCCGATCGTTACCAAACACCCGCTGTGCCAATCTGGACAATCCCTGTAACTTTCATCGAAATCGGTTCAGCCGTTTCAGAGTCTATAGGGAACATATATACTTTGCTACTTTTATATATATATATATATATATATATATATATATATAATGTCCTATGTTACGTCTAATACCTCCAAGAATATATACAAAGTTTAATGATGATCGGTTGAGTAGTTTTCGCGTGAAAGCGTAACAAACAAACTTACATTCACATTTATAATATTAGTAGTGACCCGCCCGGGCTTCGCCCGGGTACCACTAATTATGTTGATGCGATCTGTTACATAGTGTATCTGCACCCTATTCCGCTTACCTGCTCCTTTCCTATTGCATCATCATCATTTCTATCCCTATAAAACCTCGCGTACCGATACGGCTCCTCAGTCTTCATCCAATTTCCAAACCGCGTCTTAAATTAATCCTGTGTTTTTTTTAAAAAGACCACCCCGAAGGCTCATAACAGATCGCTACCAAACACAGAAGCAGTGCCAATCTGGACAATCCCAGTGAATTTCATCGAAATCGGTCCAGCCGTTTCGGAGTCTATAGGTCTATGGGAGACATACATACATACTTCGCTTTTTATATACTATTTTTTTATTATAAAAATGTAACTTCTAATACCTCGAAGAATATGTGTACAAAGTTTATTGATGATCGGTTGAGTAGTTTTCGCGTCAAAGCGTAACAAACAAACTGACATTCACATTTATAATATTAGAGACAGAATAGAATAGATATAGAAGTAGGGAATGATGTAATATGTCATTTGAAATGTTTTCCTTCCTGCATTGAATTTTTAATGTATTGATTTATTGTAAAATATTTCTGTAGCACTCGTCTTAACATAATTTTATAAAATCATTATCCTATCTATCTTTGGAAGAAAGTTTAATAATACTTACTAAATTCATAAGATTTTCTTAATAACTTTCTTATTCGTAAATAATCAATGGCGGACAAGATAAAACCATGAGCAGTACCAAAAATATAATGAGCTTATTATTATCAAAGCCACAAAAATTGGGCGGCAACGATGGGCTGGACATGTCGCGAGAATGGGGGAAAGTCAGCCAGATGATCGTAGAACACGGGTTAGGCCGAAAATAAGATGGCTGGATGACGTCATGCGAGATCTAAAAAATATCGGCGTCAAGAGCTGGCGATAAAAAGCCAAAAGTAGACCTACATGGAAACATTTACTTAACCAGGCCCAGGCCCAACCGCCGCTGTAGAGCCTCAGATGATGATGATAAAATACTTTCATACAATCGTACAAATTTTATTAAAAGTGTTTTATTCTACTATTTAATTTACCAAATCATCGAATGGTTTTATATTAAATGAAACTGCGTACCTGTTAACACAATAACCTTAGCTAGAAATCGAATCTAGGGAACTATTTTTCGATAGTAGTTTAATTTAATTTTCGTCGAGATTTCACAGTAAAGCTGTAATTGACGATGCTATTTTCTTTTTAAAAACATCTCAAGTTAAGAAAATGTACAGCTATTTGCTTTTTTTCCTTTGTATTCCTGTATTGTATTCCTTCGGCTTTAATGTCAGACAACTAATTAGATAGAAAGGCAAGTAAAGAAAAACGCAATTTAATTGAAAACTAACTTTATTTAGAAAAAACAACAACATAAAGCCCCATTTATTGCCATCATTCCATGCCAATAAATCGGAAAATAGAAGTTTTACTGTTTTCCTTCAGTTTTTGTGAAAAGGTATAAGGTAGAGCGATGTTATCAATTTTATATTCAACTAGCTGTGCCCCGCGGTTACACACCCGCTGTACAATTTAATTTAACCAACTTTTATCCGGCCTACGTTAAACCCTATTTAATATGGTTGATAATATAGATCTATTATATAGAATATTATATAACAATGTAACATTATTCAATGTAGTTGACCTCACATCTCTTCTCGCTTTTTCTATTTGCTAGCTTCCGGAGAGTCAAGAATAATTGGGCTGTCAAAGGCAAAAATATTTTAGTGAAATTTTGTATAGATATTGGTTTTTATTATCATGAAAGTTTACTCAAGAAATTAGAGAATATGGGAATTCACGGAATTGCCTTTGAACTAGTTAAGTCCCATCTGGAAGATCGATACCAAGCCACTACCTTAGTGGCCTGCAATAGAAGTAATAGGTGCACTGAAACAGTTCAGTCTACGCTGAAAAAAGTTAATCTTGGTGTACCGCAAGGAAGCATTCTAGGCCCTAAGCTCTTTTTAATATATGTGAATGATTATTTAACGTTACATTTAGTGTAATGTTGGCAGATGACGCCACTATCTTTTTCAGCGGTAAGAATTTAGAAAAAATAGATGAGAAAAAGAAATTATTAATTCTTTAGAAGTGATAATAACGTATAATAATCTTACACTACACAAAAAATAAAATTCTGCAATTCAGGAATTATAAAATCCCTCGAGTCGGAATGCTAAACTTGTAATGAGTGACAGCCCAAGCCGAGGTCCCCTCTCGGGGGCCTTTGAGCCGAGTCACTCTATGGAGCATCCACCGAAGCAACCTAAAAGCTCGGCGGCCTCCCAATCCGGTTATAATAATAAAGTAACGGCCCGAGCCGAGGCTCCCTCTTCGGAGGAAGCCCTTGAGCTAAGTTACTCTTACAGAGGCTTAGGCTAGGCGCCCCCTGGGCCCTGTCGCCTCGATTCCGGTGTCTGCCTCTAGGCACCTTTCAGTCACAAAAAAAATGCAGCACATTTGCTTGTTGCGGATATCTATGGGAAGCGTTCACTTATTAACATCGGGTGATCCGCTTGCTCGTTTGTCACATAATAACATTAAAAAGTGTTACACAAAACGCGTATTTTGCCTGCGTCTATCCATTGCTATCATACGTAATAGTATTCTGGGGCAATGCAACTAATATTCAAGAAACCTTCGTATTACTGAATTTTAAAATCTTTAAATTTAAACTGAAGAACTGATTGCTGGAACGATCATTTTATTCCATTGAGG
Source organism: Papilio elwesi (assembly GCA_029849275.1). Lineage (NCBI taxonomy): Eukaryota > Metazoa > Arthropoda > Insecta > Lepidoptera > Papilionidae > Papilio > Papilio elwesi. The sequence goes on from CM056717.1 coordinate 5,506,218, forward strand.
ATTTGTTTAAATAAGAAGCACACAAATTAAATAATCCATATATTAAGTTATTGCTCTGAGTTTGCATTGTTACTTGTGTTTTTATTTTGAATTGTAATTTTTATATTGTCTTTAATAAAAGTTTCTTAGGTTTTTAATACGACACATCTTTTTAATAATATTTGTAAGCCTTTTCTTTTAATATATCATGGATGCTTCAAATGTTCTAGTCAACTGCCGCCTGAAATAAAATTAACGTGAATACATTCACTCCCATTCCTAAATATCTTTTACTCATTAAAACCTCTCTCAACAATTCATGTTTCAAAATTCGTGATCTATTACAAAAAACTTAGTTAATAATTATAATATCCGGCGAAGCGGGTGTTTGAAGATATAAGTAAATCATAAAGTAAATACGCACGTTCAAGTATGTACGTATGTTTATGTACGTTTGATCTTGATCGACGATTGACAATTACGCCATGGAAGCCAACTTAAGAAGTATATGTCATTAAAACCGCGTCGCAAATGTTATCTACTAATTTGGTTTATTAATTTTAATTTAACGGATTAGGACACGTATAAATGACTGATGTCGGGCAAGGGTGTTTGTGTAAGCCAAATTGGCCTACTATCCACACTAGTTAGGCGAAGTGAGTAGAATAATCGTCAAAAACCAGCAAGCGGTTATCTACTAAGTTTAGGCCGTCACTTAGTGCAAGCAGCCTAACTCAGTCTCATACAATAGTACCTATCTGAATTATATATTATTCATAAGTCAGCAAGCTAATATTAAACACTGTTATTTATTGAAGTGAGTAAAATAATAACCGTCACTAACCAGCAAGCGGCTATCTACAAAGAATAGGCCGTCACTTAGCGCAAGCAGCCTAACTCAGTATCATACAATACTACCTATCTGATTTATATATTAGTCACAAGTCAGCAAGCTAATATAAAACTCTGGCGTAGATTTTTTTTTTTTTTGTGACTGACAGACAGGTCACTGCTTTGAGGAGGCATTTACAGCTACACCGGGCACGAGGCGGCAGGGCGCAGAGGGCGCCTAGCCTAAGCCTCTTTAAGAGTAACTAAGCTCGAGGGTTCCCTCCGTATAGGGAACCTCGGCTCGGGCCGTTACTTTAATATTATTACCGGATTGGGAGGCCACCGAGCTCTTAGGTCGCTTCGGTGGTCGCTCCATCGAGTGACTCGGCTCAAGGGCCCCTGAGAGGGGACCTCGGCTTGGGCTGTCACTCATTACGCGTTTAGCATTCCGATTCGAAGGTGTCCGAGAGGGCCGAGCCTCGGCTCGATCGGTAGCCATTATCTGATTACAAGTAGCATTACAACTAACATTACTACCACTTCGGAAAGCGTTAGCGCTGGGAGAAGAAGTGGCGGAAGAAACTCCAGCAACGCTTCTATCATGAATAGGGGAAAAAACTCTGCCGGCTATGTGGCCGTATCGGGAAGGTAATAGCCGTCCTCGCCTGCGAAGACGGTGTGTGATTTGTTTAAGATGTTGTTTTATCCTAGCCTGAGCGATGGTTACTGCATCGTGTCGATAGTCGAGGACGTGCCTAGGACGTCTATAGTCGTGGCGGAACGTATCGAGCGCGATGGGTTTGTAGGTGGCGGCACCTACAACTAAAGAATTGGGGTGACCGACGGCGGAGTCGAAATAGCGGCGCGACGCCAATTTCAGGTGTTGAGCTATGGTGGGCAGCTCTAAATCCACGTGTAAATCGATGTTGCGCACGAACCACGGCGAGCCAGTGGCCCTGCGCAAGAATCTGTTTTGGATCACCTGAAGTCGGTGTATTTGTTTTGGGGAAATGTGCGCGAATACCGGACTAGCGTATGTCATGATGGGCCGTACGACAGCTTTATAGAGTGTCACCTTGTTCCGGAGGGACATTTTATTCTTAAAGTTAATTAATGGGAAAAGGTGGCCTAGTACGAAAGCCGCCCGGTTCCTGACCCGGGTCACGTGAGCGGCGAAGTTAAGTTTATTGTCAAGGATGACACCTAGATATTTCACCTTATCTTCCCAGGGAATTGGGCTGTTCATGAGGTGAATGGATGGGAGATGCGTTAATAAATGGGCTTTCTTATGTCGCGAAAAGAAAAGGGCCGCGCTTTTTGCTGGATTAATTTCGATCCTCCATTTCCGGAACCACGCACCGAGAGTGGTGGCTGCGGTCTGGAGGCGTCGACATATAGCGTCAGGCTGAAGGCCCGACGTGAAAATGCAGGTGTCATCGGCAAATAGGGCTAGCTCTACACCGCGTACGCGCGGTATATCATTGGTGTAGAGGGTAAAGAGGACTGGGCCTAGCACTGACCCTTGAGGCACCCCGGCTCGAACGGGGTGCGCTTGAGAGCACACTCCCTCGACGCGGTAGCGGAACGTTCGATTACTAAGGAAGTCTCGTATTATGCATACGAGACGATCTGGCAAACCGTACTCATACAGCTTGTATATGAGCCCGTTGTGCCAGACTGTATCGAACGCCTTCGCCACGTCGAGGAAAAGTGCTCCGGTGCTAGAGCCGCGTTGTCGTTTGGTAAGGATGTGCTTCGTGATGCGGTGCACTTGATGGGTACATGAGTGTTTGGCACGAAAGCCGAATTGTTCGGGAATCGGTAGTCCTTTAGTGTTCATAAAGGTACGTAGGCGGGCTAATATTAAACGCTCATAGATCTTCCCAAACGTTTTGAGAAGACTTATGGGTCTGTATGACGTAGGGTTTGTTGCCGGCTTTGAGGGTTTGAGGAACCCTATGACTTCAGCGTCCTTCGACTCGCTGGGAAAGACGCCTTTGGTCATTGCCGCGTTATAAATGACAACTAGGAGCTGGATAATAGCAGCAGGAAAGAGTTTGGTCCCCCTATTGGTGATACCATCTGAGCCGGGCGCTTTGCGTGGACGCAAGTTTTTAATTAATTCCTTAACTTCGTCGAATGTTACCGGGGGAACGGAGTCGCGAAGCGGTTCGTGTTTCCTTCGATCGACCTCGCTGTCCACCATTCGGAGGTGGGCAGGGTCGACCGGTAGGCTACTGGGAGAGCACTGGGCTTCGAGGCTGTCAGCTAGGCATTCGGCTTTCTCTTCGTCCAGCATGGCTGGGGTCATGTTCGGGCGTAAAAGCGGCGGCATCGTGGTATATGTGTCGCCTTTAAGTGATTTGGGAAGCCGCCAGAATGCTAAATGGGATGGCTTTAAATTATTAAGTGTTGTATCCCACCTTTCGTTCCTGAGGGCGGCTATGCGTGCTTTCGATTCACGCTGTAGTTTACGTAGCCGCTTTCGGTGCGATTCGGTGGTATACATATCATAAGCTCGGGTGGCCGCGTTCTTACGTCTCAGCAAGTCCCTGGCGTCCGGGGGCAGCTCCCAGCGATGGTTGTCCATCACTGGGATCTGCCTCGAGCAGTCCTCGATGGTATTTTGGACATGGCTTGTGAGAGATCCGATTGCGACGCCCATGTCTTGCTCATTAATTATTTGGTCGGGGACGGAATCAAGTTGCGGCGAGTCAATGTTCTGTAGCTTAGCACTGAGCTTGTGCCAGTCCACGATGGTCTTGGTTTCTGGCGTAGAATGTTCCTTAAAACTATTTAACCAAGGCCGTGCGGAACTCACACCGCGTGTCAGGATACAAGTGGCGCCATCTATATCGAAATTATTACACTGCAATACTTTAGCGGACTGCGCCATCCGTATTCGTTTGCAGTATTTGTTAGACTGATATTTTTTTAACCGCTAAAGGATTTACTGCCGAAAATAGAAAAATTATGTAGATTAATTCAATTTAAATATTTGTCGTCATATTTTTTTCATGTCAAATAAATTGATTTATTATTGGCGCCATGTGCATAGCATCGCATCCAATCGCATCACTCGACTGCTGTTTATCATTTTCCATGTGTTGTCTATCTTGATAAAATATTGACGTTTCTTCTATTCCTTTTCCGCATACAGTATTTTCCATTTTACTCCGCTCCTAAGTTTCATAGCATGATATTAAATAGCCTTGCAAATGTCGTAATAACTCAGCTTGTTAAAACAAAAATATTTTTTAAAATCCGAGGAGTAGTTCCTAAGATAAACGTTCAAACAAACAAACTGTTATGCTTTACAATGTTATATACTAACATTATAAAGCATAACAGTTTGGTCGTTGTATGTAAATTCTTATGAAAGAGACCTCGTATCCCATACATGAATCGACTAACGATAGTATTTATCTGACAAGAAATTAGCAAAATTGCTGCTTGATTATTTTAGCGACTTTGTTGCTTCTTTAATATTTGTTCGAATAAACGAGTAGAAGACGGCTTTGTATAAGTTTGACGCCCTGTCATGTGAGTTAGGCCGAGATAAATAGTCGTTGCTAAGGAGTCATACGTAAGACTTCTTTCTTTAGTTACCAACTAAAATAAACGTTAGCGCGCGCTAACTTTCAAATTCAAAGTTATGCTTTTCTATGTGGATTCGGAAGCGTTCACAATTCATCAGAATTTTTTTTTAAATAAATAAGTGAACTCGCCTAATTTTCTTGTCAAATTTATTTTATACTAGGTGTGCAATTTAATTTAACCGACGATTTTCCAACGTGAGCTGAATCTTATCATTATTGACTTGAATAGCTCACACATGGCTGATTTTTTCCTACTTACTTATCTTTATATTTTGGACAATTCACACAATATCTTTATAAAAATATAGCCAGAACATATATTCTTATGATATATAATATTATAAAGTTTAATGAAGAGAGAATAACAAAACAAATTTATGTTGCAAAAGTGAGTGGCAGTGTTGGTAGGGGACGCCCTAGGAGAACTTATATCGATCAGATTAATGACTTATTAAAAAAGGGCGATATAAGGAGCACCCATAACCGACGAGCATGCATGCGTAGATGTATGAATGTGGAAGAAGCGAGAGGGGTGTGCCAGGATCGCGCCAAATGGAAATCCATGATCTCTGCCTACCCCTCTGGGTTACGGGCATGAGCGCATATTTATTTAATTAAAATCCATTCATTAGTTTGCGCTTGAGATAATAACAAACATCCATACATACATTTTCTTTTGAAAAAAAAACTTTCACAAAAATTTACGCAACAGTAAAATATTAATTAAAACGCAATCTATTCATTCTGACAACAAGACATTGTCGAGCCAAGCCTTAAAATTCATACTTAGCAAGTGCTAAGTCTTCCAAAATCAACATTAATATTAAGCGATTTGCTTCGAAAATAAGATATTTATATGAATGTCATGCTTAGAACGTCGCTAGCACTTGCTTTGGTTAAGCCGTAATGCTATCTATGTATCTCGGCCTCAGTTTTTATATTGCTTTATTATAGTGCGTTATCGGCGCTCGTCTTATTTTCTGAATATTTGGTTATTTTTCTTTTCATACGCCCTCACTTACTTGATACACGCATATACGATGCCTGTATATATGACTCAGACTAAAAAATATATCGTTCTTCTTTAGTATGTCACCATACTAGTTAATAAAGAAAGTTTTATTCGGTAATAAACTATAAATGGCTTACATTTATTTGTTAACTACTGTTACGACCTGATTTCATTTCTGTATTGGAAGCCCTAAAGTGTAGTTTCCAAAGATATCGATCGTATATCAGGGACGGAGTTGAAATCCTAATCCTTACACGATAGTCGTCCGACGAGTATATTTTTAATAGTAATATTTAACTACTTCTATTATTTTTAACTCTTTGTTTTGTTGTTTTTTCTTTATCATCACAAATCTCTTAACACTATAAGCAACACAACGCAACATTTTACGGACATTGGACCCTGTATACCACTTGTACACGATCCGAATTCCAAAACATCCACCAAATCGTAATCGGCATTATTCCTATTATATATTTCCCCTCAAATATATCTACCATCAAAATGAATAAATTATTTCAATAGTTCGACGTACAACGCTTCACGCCGACCTCATACTTACATATATAAGGAAAGTCGTGGTTGTGTAGATACACAGATACGTAGTACATAATACGTAGATACGTACAGGCAATTTTTATGTCCGCTCCCGTACTATTTTTCACTTTCGTATTTTTATAATATTTTATTATATACGTTCATTATAAGTGTATGCCTTTTACCCTATTTTTGTTTTTAATTCGATAAAAAAAATCAATGCACGAACATACTTTTTAGACTTAAAATATTTTCACGCAAAATCATTACGAGAACACATGTGATTCTTATGCCCCTATTTCCCTTAATGTATTGATTCAATATCATATTAATATTTATTTATATTACTCATAAGTGTTTAATAGGTCTTTAAGTATATTTAATCACGAATTATATCTTCATTAAACCAAATAATGTTCCTTCATATTATAATTTAAATATCAATATTTTGTAACGATATTCTAATATGTTATGCATATAACTATTATTAGCAAATTTTTATATTATTAAATGTCATATTTTAATGATTTAATATTGATAGTTACAATATGTTCGTCGTGAAGATTCTGGCGTCACGAGTATTTGCTCCCAATGCATCGCGCGAGCATCATTGCTCAAGTCTGTTGCCAACTCAATGGGGAATCTACTGTTATTTAAATTTTATCACTCTAGATGGCGTTACTCTCCATCATAAAAATTGTATATATATACATATAAGCGGTTCTTGTATTCAAAATGACGTCTCCAGTGGTTCTTGTTGATTAAATTGCAGGTATTTTGACTTTGATGGTCTGGCCATTGTTAATCGCTTACCATATTCTACTAGTATTTAAATATTTTAAAAATCACCTTTCGATTCCTCGTTATTATGAAAACATGTTCATTATTTTTAACAATAGTAATAAGAATGATACATTTTAGGGCAAGGCGATAATAAGCCTATTACGCCATTTCAGTTAAACGAACGACCTTTCATCTTATAATGTACTTGTTTTGTCATAATGTTTTAACCTTTTATTTTAAATGTAACGCGAGTCAATTTTGATGATTAATACATAGCAAAATCTCCAATGTTTATGGGAAGAAAAGATTTCGATATCTGTCTACCTCAGTAAGATCAAAACATGTAATTAATAAATATACGCTCACTCCTCGTAACCACTCCACTCGTGGTTAGGCTGAGATCAAAGAGTTACCTTTGGCCGATTATATAGAGAAGATGTATGTGTAACGATCATACGTGTGTGTGTTCACCGATCAGTCAAGAAATAAATTATCATGTTTCAAACAACACTGTTCGTATATTTATGTTCATTAATTTGATTAAAGTAAATGTGAGGCAAGTGAACAACATTGGCCCAAATTCTCACCGTCATGCCATCATAATTGACCCATTGACCCAGTGAACTTGGCTCTCGATTGCCCCACCAGGGAGCCATCCCTATTCACCGCCTGCAACACAGCCCCCCTCCCCCTCCTATCCGCGACCCTGCCATCCGTTTATTTAGTTATCCTCATCACTCATAATATACCTTAATCGATTCATGTATCCCTAAAATCAAATTTTATTGTGAAAATTCCTTAAATGCTTGTAAAACTATTTAATTACGTATGTGTTGTATGAGAAACTATAACATTATAAACGCGCCAATGTCAACCGAATATTAGTAAAGTAAGCTAGCAAAAGCTGACAGCACTTTTCACCTGTCGTATTAGGTGCAAAATGTGACAGGTAACCCGTAAGTAAACGAAACTTATGAAACCGTGAAATATTTGTTTTTTCAAAACATCACCCATATTTAATCTCCATCGGGTACTAAGTTCAATTCCAATTCACTTAACAGAATAACTTTGCTATTGACTTATTTTGACTTTTTATATTTCCATTTAAATAAGACGTCTGTCTTGTCTAGTGGGAGAGGAGTTAAGTTTTCTTTTACTTTCTCTCTTTTTTTAGTTGTCAGTGGCAACTTTCTATATTACAAAAGGGCAAGAACCCAAATTTCGCTTGCTGCTGTAGTTTAAGGCAGACGGAGAAAAGCCATCTCGGTAAAAGTCATGCTTGCCGTGAACTTTGCAAAATCAAGGGACTTCATTCCGATCTAGAAGCCGTCCATTGCCATCTCGAGATAAGGCCACGCCGGCCTTTCTTTTCCTAATTTAACGCAGATATCTTCTCCGTCGCACACCTCGTACCTATCCTACCGCGGGCTCAGACTCGAGCACTCCTTTTTGCCTCGGTCGGGGTAAGCGTATATGTCAAACAGGATATCTTTTCTCGTCGTCTCAGTATTCTATCTATTTTGTGGCTATGCGTAAATGGCGGTGACCATCCGCGAGCCTACGCTTGCCTCTATAGGCCCTAAGTGAATCTCACATGTTGAGGATCATATACCTTCCCTGTTGGGCCTTTTGCTGCCCTCACATCCGGATAGCTAAGAGGCTTCCGTCGAAGGTCGGCTCATACCTCTTTGTTCTCCAAGATAATGGAATCAAGCATTAATTACCAGTTCATGCTGTGTCTAGAAGAGCACTGGCTGATTCACGATCGTCAGTACGGGTCTCTTCAGCGTCGCCCAGCGGGTGATCTTTTATCGTTGATATATTGATCATTAGGCTTACTTAACTGACCGACGGGCGGGGGCAATCCAAAATAAAGAGGCGCTCCTGGTGGTTCGTCTGAAAGTAGCAGACGCCTTCGATCGGGGTTGCCATAAAAGGCTTCTTTCCAAGCTGTCTTGCTAAGATTCCGATAATTATGCGATTTTATTACCTGTTTACTCGAGGGTCGTAGCATCGAGGTCGTAGTCGACGGTGCATGCGCGGACTCTAAACCCATTAATAATGGTGTGCCACAGGGCTATGCCTGCCCTCTACCCTCTTTATGTGTACTCCTTCCTTAAAGGCCGTCAACGCATCTAAAGGTTGTTGTGCGGATGTTTATTGGCCGCGGTGATCACTTAGTTTAAGGTGAGCCAAAGGTCGCTTGTCCCCTTCTCCTATAAAAAAAACATATATTTACATATAAAAATATTGCACGCCCCATAGCGCAAAGCGCTAAGGTATGCATTATTCCCACCATGCCTAAAGCCACGGAATTTTAAAACTTAAGTTTTTTAAATTTTTATTATAAATTGGTCTTAAAGTACCTTTTGTCAACTTTTTAAATTAATAATGTGTTTACTAACCATGGCCTGTAATTCTTTAAGTATCAATAAATCTGTAGTATTTGTATGTAACGATTATGCCCTATATATCACCTAGATTTATAATTTAGTTATAAAATCTGGTTAATATAGAAACATCAAAATACAAATAAAAATACCCCTGTGCACTCAGGTGATTCTACTCCACTGAATAAATTTGACAGACAAGTATTCGAATTTGTTCACCCGGGTCCCGCGATTCAGGTGATTTTAATTTCATGTGGTAAACCTTACGAGATAGATCAAACTATCTCATAAGGCTTATGCAGCGTTTGCAATGTAAGTGCACAAATATATGTTTTTACGGCATCACAGTACAAACCTTTGAAATTCTCACCTTTTCTCCACTCTGATACTCCGCTATAATAATTACGGTGTATGGTACACCTAAGATTTTGTATGACATCGATTTCTAACGTTTACGTCTTTTTATATGTCTAGATAAAAGGACTAAACAAAAAACAACAAAAAAAATGATAATAATCTTGACTGCGAGTCGCTATACCATATTGAATATTTACTATACCATTCACATCCGACTTAAAAAACCTGTCGCCGTCGTTTAGGTCAAAGCCCCATGCTTATTGTAATCCGTGCTCCCGCGCTTCGGCGAGGGAACCCCTTTATTCCAGTTGAAGTTGTCGAATGAATAATGAATACAGAAGCCCGCATAAATGTTTTTCATGTGTCGTATGTTGAACTGTGGATGATAACAGAGTCGGCTTGCGCGTTAGTTAGTTACATCGGCTCACGTCACCGGGCGCGACGAAAGTGTGACGTCAGATTGCGCGCACGCGAAGAAAGTAAAGTCGCGCGCGCGTCGACGACCACTCTTCCTTTCGTCGGGGGCCGCGTCGTCTGCTAGATAGTGAAAATGGCACACTTTGCTCACTCGCAACCGCCGTGTCGCCTCAACCATCCGGTATTCAGGTCTCGATTACGAAATGGAAACTGATTGAGTCAGTGATTGTAATTATCCCAGCGTACTTTCTTCGACGTACGTGTGCCGCCGGCACGTTAATTTTTTGTCGTTTTTTCAATAATATCGAATGTGTTTTAGTATAGACGCTGATTTTATATATTTCAGACACTAACTATGCGATGATGTGTCCTCTATTGATTCTATGACGCTTGATGCAGGCACCGTTTAGCGCTCTGGGGCACGTAGAGGCGCTAACAAAGCGGGCGCAAGGCTGCCACTGTCACTCGTTCGTGACCCGTTGACTGATTTTAAAGCGAACTAGGTCAAGATCTTTAATTTATTTCGCTTTTGATATTGAATGGCCTTTGTTGCACCTCAGCGGCGACTAATTGTACCTTAATGTACATTATTATTTATATGCTCATTATTTTTTACTATGTGAGAAAATTTATACGATTTTCTTGTGTTGAAATATACACCGCTCCATTTTATTGTGGCTCGATATGATATTTCAAAATGTAATGAAATATGGAATAAATATTCATTTTAATTAATTTGTTTACATAAGGATTTTGTTCCACTGCTATTCTGTCTGGGTTGGCTTATCTCCATGAAAACAAATAAGTCAAATGATTGTTCTCAATCAATGCGCCGTCGTGGGTCTTCACGAATTATGGCAGCTAAACAGCTGGCCATCGGTTGCCAGCTTATGCTGCTTATAGATAATCATGTTTTAGGGCTGTAACGCTTTTTTTTTTCATTTCTTTATTGCCGAAGGAGAACGTTGAAAGGGTTAATTTAAACATTCAACGTGTTCTCGGTTATCTATTCTCTTTCCTTGCACTTAACGGGACATCGGCTTCGGCTCCTTTGTAGTTATTTTATGGTGCCGCGATGAAAGTCTCGATGATTGGGCGACGCCCGATCCGAACTAAAAAGATTTTGTTAAGGGACTATGGCTCTGCACTTTTATGTTTGATTATACCGGAGGTATTATTCGATTACAAAAGAAAAGTTTATATAATTTTTTGTGCATTTTTGGAATAAACATCAGTCGTCACGCTAGTCGTACTGCGAAATTAAAAAAATTATGATACGTTGTTACGGTGATCATTGACCATTACTAGCATAGGGTTTGTAGCGGTTGCGCGGGCACCGACTCGTCGTCTGCGGCAACTAGAGTACAGCTCGTCTTAGGCGATGTGTTCGGCCTGCGTTGACAAATGTTGTCCGAATGTAAACAAGCAGCGGGCGCGGCAACCCTGCCCCGCTGCGGCACTGCGCGCAACTGGGTCAGTGGGCCGCCCTCCCGCCCCCACCCGCGTGTTACGCCTCGGCCCCCGTTGGCGCCCGCTCGCGCTGTGGCGCAACCGCGTGAACGCGCACTAACATAGACCTGGATCGCGGGAAAGTGGGTCACCGACTCACTTTCACTTATTACATGGGCTCCTAATCGTTTTCCATTGTGCGAACGGGCGGGGGAGCGCGGCGGGGCGCGCATGCGGGAGGCGCCGGCACGCGCGGCGCTCAGCCGGCCGGCTCACAGTCGATCGCGGGACGTTCTTTGAGTGGCACGCGCGCCCCGAACCGACACGCCCTCCACGCGATCGCAACTTCCCGCGCCGTCACTAACGCGCCTTCAGTCACCGCAGCGACCGGCTGCGACTCGCACGCTAATAGCGGCTCTCACTAACTCACTAGCTAAGAACAACAATGTGCCGGATTTATGTGTCGACAATAGTTGTGATCGAACAGGTGCAGCCCGCTAGCGGCGAATAAGTGTTGCGGTTAGACCGCCAGTGAACTCGGTGACTGTGTGAACGTTGTCGCGGTCCAGCGCCGCCGTAGGGATTCGTTTTGAAGCAGCCGCTCCGTGCGGCCGAGCATGACGATGGACCAGCAGACAGGCCTCATGTCCCTTAATATGTCCCCGTTCGACCTGAGCCCGGGTCCCGAGGGTTCCGGCCAGGGCGGAGGGCCCTCAGGCGCCTCGCAGCAGTACGTGCCGCAGGGCGCTGCGTATCAGTGCACCCCCGACCAGCAGCCTTTCGGCTACGCCAATCTGGACACTTCATATTTATTCCCGACAGGTACCGGCGAACCGGGCGCCTACCTACCCGCCGCCGGTACGGTGTGCGACCAGACCGACACCAAGGATGTCATAGAGGAACTGTGCCCCGTGTGCGGTGACAAGGTCAGCGGCTACCACTACGGCCTACTCACATGCGAGTCCTGCAAGGGGTTCTTCAAGCGGACCGTGCAGAACAAGAAGGTTTACACGTGCGTCGGAGAGCGCGCTTGCCATATTGACAAAACACAGAGGAAACGATGTCCATTCTGCCGTTTCCAAAAATGTCTCGACGTCGGCATGAAGCTCGAAGGTTAGTTTTATACATTATACTATATTTACATTTGCTACAGAGCCGCCTCGTTTATCTACATCGATATCAAAACCACAACTCCTTTAGGAATGTAGGTCGCATGCAAGCGCGGTTGCAAAGCGCGGCCGAGACAGCATTACATCATACAGCGGCAGCCAGTGCAGAAAAATTGAAAGTTTTGCTGCGCATAAAAACGGCACCCAACCAGTATGCCGTCCACCTACAACCTTCCTACAACAAATGTCAACTGGAGAAACCCCTTTTATATGGGGGCACCCCCCATTCTATTTGCTTATAATAAAATTTACCGATAAATTACTACCTACCCTTAATAAAATTTACTGATAAATTTTATTAAAGGTAGGTCCAAATGCAAATTTTACCCACAACTCCACCCCGCACTTAAAGATATTTCGAATTATCCAGTGGCGATTATGCTGACCGAAAATTTGAAACTCGTTTGAAAGTGAACTAGAAATGTTCAATTTTAACTAATCATACACAAACTTTATTAGAATCGTCTCTAAATATAACTCGCCTATTTAAGATAATCGCTTCTAAATACAACGCTTAAAATTAAATTTTTATACAAAATTCCATGTTTCGCACGTATTTAAATTGTTGGCTGTGTGAAGTAACTGTGATATACAGATAGCCAGATCACTTTAGTGATGGATTTTATCGAAATTAGGTTCAGCTGAATGTTTAACAAAAAAATCACATCATATAGTTAGTACAGTTTTTTACAAAATAATATCTTAAAGCGTATTTTTAAAAATTAATCACATTTTGTGAAGAAACTTTTGAATGAAGAGTCAGCAACAGCGCAATGTTTCGTTTGCGCGGCGTTGCAATATAAACTCGTTTATTTGCTATTTTTTAAGGGATACGAAGTGAAGTCTACATAACCAGTTTGCAAGCAGGGCTAGCCCCAAGGTTTTGCGGGTGTGACGACGGGTACTTTTCAATTCTTTTCACGCAATATCTCATTGCGAATCAAATGTGTCTAGCAGTATCGAAAAATAAATGTTTTCAAATAGGAGAATCACTTTTGACGCTCGTGTCACGCTTATAAAATGCCTACACAAAGTGAAACGTATTGTTTCCTTTTTATCTGGTTAAATTCTAATGGGACATTTTAAGCGGAAAAATTGTAATGCATAATTTTAATTTACGTAAAGAATTGATCTTTATATCGACTCAACCGTGGGCTTTTTGTTATAAAAGCATATGGTATATAAGAATAAAGAAAATATCAAAAACGATAACATAATTTTAAAATTTACAATTCGTCTGAAATTAAAGTCAATGATGCATTAAAGAATGAACGACGGGATACTGATTGGAAATTGTGTCGCAAACTATGCAAGGGTGTTGCGGGTGGCAGGTGTAAATTTTGAAGGTGAGCAATTAATTGGTGTAGATAGAGTTGGGCGAACGCGCGGCTTGGGGGCAGTGGGGGCTGGTAGCGCGAATCGTTCTAAATTTAAAACGCGCGCAGCCACAGAGCGCCCTGACCTAGTTGCGAGCGGGGCCGCGATGCGGCGCGCGCGCTCTTGTGCGTGCACACGTACGTACACACGTACGTGTAAGTGCTCGCGAGGTTGCCGCTGTGAGCAACGCGTTTCGCCAGATGCCCGCCTGTTTGCAACATATATTACCAGCGCTCGAATCTGAACAAACAAACGCCGCAGAGGATTCGCACACCATAGCCATAGCACCATGGCGGAACATATACGCGACGGTGACTGACCGTGCCCAATCAACGAACAGTGAGAAAGCCGAAAGATATCTACATCTAAATTATTCACACAAAATACTGATTGACATTTTAATGAGCTGTACACGCTTAAAAAAGTCGCCTGGCCCATGCAAGAATTCGTGTAATTTCTACATACAAACTGTGTACACTGCTTAAGCGCTGACCAATAAAAAAATCTTGGCTGCGCTAGTCACGACGTGGGACGTTGCTGTGGTGTCTTGGCGAGGTAGGTGACGTGGTTGAGATTGTGGAATTAAGATTAGGATTAGGAAATAACTAATGATTTAGGAATACTTTTTTGCATTTTAGTATTTTCATATCGTATCTTATTTTCTGTCAACAGATTGTCAAGCGTGGAAATTTTTTATATAATACAAAAATTGTCCACAAATTTTTCCCCTGTTGTCGCATTACGTGATACAGGGTAATGAACCCACCAAACAAATTTTTGGTGCATAGTCGAATAACTTTAGTTGAAAGTGCCCCGTATTTTTCATACTTTTATAGATGCATGCAATTATCATTTTCTTACAACCGAACCCGAACAACGATTTTGATGGAATGACACCAATAAGTACCGCACTCCACACACGACTGCCCGGTCATGGCTTACTTATTAACCTTAATACTTTCTCATTTTTGTCTCATCTTTAACTAAACGAAGAATTAGGCTCCGATATCTTATCCCAAACAATTTAGTACAAATCAAGAAGAAACAAAGTAATCGTCGTAGGTAATCTAGTAGAAAGAAACTCTAATAAGTATCATTATCATTCATATATTCCTATTTATTTACAAACTCGTCCTTTTATCAAAATGTCCACAATCCGGTGTCTTTTTTTGTAAAATTAGCAAACATTAACGTGAAAAAACTTCTGTTTGTTTATATTGAGCTTTACTAGCAATGTCAGGAACCCTCACAAGAAAAAACCGTAAGTCGATGCTCTTATTATTATGAGTTTCTGTTTTGATAAACACCATCTACAAACAATCTTATAAATGTTGATCCTATCGTAAATTGTTAATGATTCTGTACCTCATGATCCTAGAGTCGCCCTGTCACTTGTATTGAAATTGACACAGTATCTATACTATACTACAAGGTAAGGCTTTCGATGTATATTGTTAAATTTATTTAAGGTGAATAACAAAGTTCGAAACGGATGCCTACAGAATGTTGTTTCGAAATTTTCGCGAAGTGTGGAGAAATTCAGAGCATGAGGCTAGTCAACCCATTCTGCAATAAAGGTAGCATATTTAAAGAAATACTTTTATTCCGTCATATTACGAACTAAATCGATTCGTCATGTATACTATACTGGATATACGAATACAATACCTTTTTCATATTAAAACGTTTATCTAGAGAGAGTCTACTAAATTATTTGTTAATAATTATACATAGCCCTCATATAAGGACAATCAATGGGACTCGCCTTTGCGTATCGTTATAGAATTGACGTTTTCAATTGAACTGAATGTTGCCATTTGGAATTTAGGATGACGGCGGTCGAGCGTTAACATTGAATTGCTTGTACAGCAAAACAATCTGGACTACAATCAAAGACAAACCGAACCATCTAAATACATAATTAGGGCCGTCTTTACCCGGGGGTTCAAGGGGTGCGGGCCACCCGGGCGCGAAGTTCTAGGGGCGCAAGCCGACCGCCATTCCAATAGGTGGCTACCGGGTAGCGGATACCCGACGTACACGCGAGCGGAGCCGCGGGCACAGTTAGTTCACTAAATATCATAGGTATTGTTTTAGTAAAGATGGCGCGGCGCATTCGGCTTTCGGCACGTGTCATACCGCTCGCGCTATGCATGTCTTAACTCTTATTACAGTAGTAACGAGTAGTAAGTCTAAGAATTAAAATAAATAAAGCACGTGCGCGGCAAATGTTAGCTACAGAGTTGAAAATTGAGTGTGGCTTTTGAAATAGCTGACTGCAATTGAAAGAAAATGGTTTTTAAGTCTCGTTTATAAAGTGCAATTTCGTTTGAATTTTACATAGCTAAAGATAACTACGGGCAGGCGGTCAGTTACAGTCGGCACTGATTGATGTAGTAAAAGAACTATGAACATTAAGCCTAAACCCTTAGAATTTAAGCTTTGATTTTGTCTAACAAGATGAAACTGTTTTATTTATAATTATATACGATTATCAATTGCAACTCGACCCAGGTACTAGTCGTTAAACTGCGTCCAGGACCACCAAGGACGGGCCCTGTCGTTCCTGCCTACGGTAGCGGTCAGGACAACGGCGGGGTAGGGGGTGCTAAGAATCCCCGGAAGAGATCCGACTACCACACTCACCGACAACTGTCCCTGGCAACACTAAACACGGGTACACTGCGGACAGACGAAAGGATCGCGGAACTGGAAGAAGAATTGAGCAAGTTACGATGGGACTTTATAGGGTTATCTGAACGAACAACAGTCCCAAGGTGATGTCGGGTTTACCACAAGTCCCTTGTGAACAATGTGGTGAAGATCGAGATTGTGTCGACTAGGGTTGCGTACCTGATACTCAGAATAACCAAACGGTATTCGCTGAAAGTCATACAGGTATACGCACCGACGCACTCCGACGACGAGGTGGAAACTATGTATGAGGATATATCACGAGCCATACATAGTTCTAAAACCTACTACACCGTTGTCATGGGGGACTTCAATGCGGAACTAGGCAAGCGGTACGGAGGCGAGCTGCGAGTGGGCAATTTTGGATATGGATCACCGGGCCACCTTCTGGCCGGCTTCATGGAGAAGGAGGGTCTCTATATGATGAACTCCTTCTTCAGGAAGCAAGAGCAAAGGAAGTGGATCTGGATGAGTCCCGATGGTGCTACAAAAAACGAGAGAGACTTCATCATGTCAACGAAGAAGCAAATATTCAATGATCAATGCGGTGAAAACCGGGAGCGATCACCGAATAGCCCGAGGCACTTTGAATATAAACGTAAAGCTTGAGCGAAGTCGACTGATGAGGTCTACACTCCGACCAGTACCCATCCAAATCAAGAATCCCGAAAGCTTCAAGCTTGAACTTTAGAACCAGTTTGATTGCCTATGGAGTAGCGTGGACGATATTAACGACGGGTTCGTGCTAGCTCTTCGGACGGTGGGTTCTTAGGTCATCAAGACCCACCGTACAAAAGCGTCCAAGAAGCTCTCCGACTATACTCTTGAGCTCATGAAGGAAAGGCGAGAAATGATTCTGTACTCTTCGGATGATGCGAAACGATACCGGCTGCTAAATAGACAGATTTCGAAAAGCATTAAACGCGGTATGCGCCAATTTTAAACAATAAGTATTAATTACTATTGAGCAGAATCGTGTAATGCACCTAGTAGCAATGATATCTTTTTAAAACATACTCGTTTTAATAAAATTTTATATACAAAATCAGACTGGTAGTCCCCTTTAAATTTCAATTTTCATAAAATGTAGAACTAATTGTAAAAGTATTTTGTCAGACTCAATGACCCATTTAGTAAAATGCCATTATTAATTTACCGACGTTAATGCTACACGTGCGAGATATCCATGGATTACTTGATCGTGCTAAATGTTTGACACTATCAAACCCATTAGTTTTAAAAAAGCAAACCAATTACAGGCATGTACATATAATCCAACCTTTTCAGTTCTAAACTATGCATGAGATTGGGACATAATCATAATAATTATAAAAATATATTCTCACGGAATGTGTACATGATGTAGTTATTAGAATTAAAAAAAATATTAGTAAGCTTAAATTTTTCTGCAAGGCGTATCTCTGCCAGTCTTTTTTGCCTAATCATTTTACAGATGAACTAGACAATTGTCAACACCAAAATTAACATTTATTATTTAAAAAAATCGATCAAACCAATTGGCATATTTGTTTCAATCAATGTACAGTTGTAAGCCGAAGGGTAAGTCGATACGGGTGGGGGCCGCTGAGTGTACCGCGGTTTCGACACCAACTATTCGTCGCCGATGGTGGGGTAAGCTGCGCAAGCGGCGTTTCACAAGACGCTTCGCTCAACCTGTCGCAACGCACCACCCAAATGTATGACCCGAGCATATATCGCGTTACACGTTCACGAGGTCTGCGTGTGCCGAATTCGCTATGCCTACAACGCACACATATACCCAAACATACATAAATCTGGAGTATATTACAGTCACACGAGGCATCTTCTCGAGACGTATTTAGTGATCTGTATCAATTGTTTTATTCAGTTCAAATTGTTCACATAAACTACCATTACATTTGAAGTAGTCATTGACAGGCGTGGCCCTAATACGGGGTGTGGCCTAATAATCGCGACCACGGTCTTACAAACGCATCGTGTCAAAAGCATCTCTTGAAGCTATAATTTATTATTGGCTTCTGATTGTGTATCCTGTTATCGATGTTAAAGCAACAAAGAAATAACTTATAAAAGCCGACATTAGTGAACGCAGCTATGAGATTCATTAGAGGAAATCAATTTGGTGAGGGAAGTTCACCCGCACCGGTTAATTATTTCCCAGTGCGGGCAGCGTTGCGCGACCACGGCTGTTAGTTACGCAACCGACACGCCATCGTCTTACAAACGCATCGTGTCATACATTTTAAAACTACTCCGTCGTTTTCTCTAAGCCAGAATTAGCGAACGGCTGATATGTCGTGAGGATTCTCAATTACCCACTCCCCTGATGCATATCATTGATTCCATGTGCGAAAGTCGTTACGAAATCGAGTCCCGCCGCCGGACGGCAACCCTTGTAATTGGGGTCACGTAGGATATGGTCTCAATATCCCTATTTGCGAACCAATATTTTTGGTTTTTCTTATTGGAATCCGATTTCATCGCGCTGGTTAATAGAAATTTTAAGTAGATCTCAATGATAATGTTTGAAATTTGAACGCGGTATAGTACATGCAGCAGCAATGTAGATTTGTTTGGATGCGTGTTCGGCGAAGCAGCGACCAGCCGCAAGGAGCGACAGATGTTAGATCACAATAAAAACGCGCGCCGCTCGACTATTTCGGCGCACTGCCTTGACCCGAATCGAGTGTTTCGACAGAACGGCCTCGCGCACCGGGCCTTTCTATTTTTTAGGTATTACCTGTCTTATTATTACGACAGTTTTAGGGGCGCCGTCGTCATCTCGGTAGGACTTGGGCACACAAATGTATCAGGCACGCCTCGAAGCTATGAACCGGTTCCGAAACCTAAAATCTAGTTCTGCTTACAAACTATATATCGTCCATTTATTGAGATTCTGAGCTAAAATGAATGGTGTTGCGAACTTTGCAACTGCAACAATTGCTATAAACCGAAAAAATATAGGAAATCGAATGTAGGTCGCGTCGCAGTCACGATGGTAGCGTAGCGTCGTTGAGGTAGGTGCGATGTTGTCGCCTCTAAATGCTCGGATGAGATCTTGACACAGTTCGGTGGATCATCGCGGGTGATGATTTATCTTGGCTGTTGTGTAACGACCGCGCCGCTATCTGTGCACACATTCGTGTACGTGCGCCAGCCACCTCGGCTGCAGTCGGCGGACTTCGGAGTTACTCGGTCCGCCGCTAGATCGAGCAGGGGCAGGAGGTCGAGGCGGGGGGAAGCGCACGGCCCCGCCGAGGGGAAGGGGGTGAGAGAGGGGGACCAGCCTTGACCAAGTTTCATCGAGTCGTTGGTACAAGGAGCGATCCCCACCTCTTCCCGTCCTCTCGGAACCACGCTGTTTTTTATCTCGCCGACATGATTACTTCACTCACTTGACGACCGTGCTATGTGTACCAAGGTTGTAGGTTTCACCATGGTCAAAGGGAGCTTGTTCCCGTAGTATGTGCACGCATAGGCCATTCGGCTCCGTAAGTGCTCGCGTCGTAATATCACCGCGACGGGCGTGCAGACGGGCTCGACCTTGACCCATCTCTAGCAAGTGGGCCACGACTACAAATAGCGACTGAATACGAGGTGAACTCACACATTCGTCTATCTATTTCTGCTCGGTGGTTATTTGTCGCCAAGACATGTTTTTTGATTTGTAAAAATGACCTTGACCTTGATCTAGTTTAGTCGTGTAATAAACGTCTGACCTCGTTTACCGCATTATCGGCTGCTATCGCGTGCTCATTATATTAACATTAGATGATTAAAACCATTGGAAGGGTTCTCGATTCATATTTGGATTCTACTCCTCGATTTAAAAAAAAAATATGTTACCATCCATAACAATTCACCTACTTTGTATAATAATTAGATGTTTCTCACGCTACGTGAGGCAACACTAACATGACTATCTCGAAATTATAACATACATGGGTAATTAAATTCTACAACAATAAAAAATGGGAAGCTTGCATGAAGCGACAATACCAAACGTAGCCTGACTTAGTCATAAAATAAATTATACTTGTGTTAGTCATTATATCCGGCTCGAACTGATTGTCATTAGCGACAGCCGGAGAAAAGTACTCCATTCTAAGAAGCTCGGAACCGAACTCATTGGTTTACTTCCATTTATTAAAAAAAACAAGTTCTTCTTTCTTCGCGTAAATGTTGACGATTGTATTTTAGAAGATCGTTGGAGTGGAAACATACGTCATAGGGCATCCAGTAAAAGACAAGGCACTGCGGCCATTGTGACCGCGACGCACGCCGACGGACTAGTTTTCGAATAGAATAATGTAACTAATCGGCAGCTACGTCAGATCTCTACGAGTATAATTGCGACCTTCGCCGTACGAGGGTGCCACTCATCACCTATTATTCCGCTCAATAGACTGACCCACCGTTCATCGTATGACGTCAAGATAACATAATATACGACACATCCTAGCTCATCAACATATTTTAAATAATTTGATTTCGATTACTACATTAGATATTTTTATAAACGCCACTACTTTGTTGCATAATATGGTCGCCGGTAGATAGATAAGTTTTTTTAAAACCTGTTCATTCAATTGTGTCAAGGGACGACCCTGGAGGACCTGTTTTGGTATGTCATTTACTCAATTCACAGTTAACCGTAAATATATCTTACTAATTCTTTGTCCTTCTGTGTATTTCGATCGCTCTAATTTTATATTATAATTTTCTCTTTATAGTGAGGAAAATAAATTATCGTCTTTTGTTATATGTGCATGTAAAGGTCTTTAAGATTATTTTCTCTGGTAATTAAAAAATGAATAAATCGTTGAACATTTCAGTTGAAATATTTTAAAATGTTAACGTCGGCGCTACACACAGCAATCCATTAACAGGAATAAAATAATGCTACTTCAGTTCATGTTATTCTGAGACACGCTCATACCGCTCAAGTGGACATACGTCTAATATGATTCTGGTATATTTATCCTTCGCCGTTTGCACGAATTCTTTCAAAGCTGCAATACGCAACTGTTGGAATTGCACACAGCAATGCTTTCAATCCGTTACACTAGTCGTCCCTTTTGCGTCCCTTGGCGAGACCGATGGCAGCGTCCTTGTCGCACTGAGGCGTACTGGCTACAATAAAAACTGGTTGTTATTTTTAACTCGTGTTTAGGCCGAGCCGGCAGCGCTCTGTGAAAGCCCCCTTCCGTTCCGAGTTTAAGCGTTATTTATTTACAGCTTTATGCCGTCTCGATAAGTTAAGACGCCGCTAGACGTCGCACGATAAGCTAAACACCTAAAATCACCAATCGCCTACATATCGTTTTTATCTTGCCTCCACAACTTTCCGGCAAGTATTCCGTGACCTAAATTGTCAGTTCAATAATTAATGCAGTCACAAGTTTCATTTCTATGAATATTGGTGACAATTATTCGGTAGTGAAGTATTCTACGTTTAATTTGCTTTATATCTGTTAAACTTATATAATTTTAATAATTCGAAGCAAGTTTTGCAATGCTTAACAATTCTTATAGTTGCAGATAAATGTGAGATTCTTCGAATCGATTTTAACTATAGCACAGTTTAAATGATGACAAAGACCTTACTGGTGTCACAAACCTACAATCCCCGTATGTAAACTTATTATTATTTAATTTGCCTGCACTCTATACCAACTACACTACCAAAGAGCGATGAGCCCATACTTCAGTTATGAATAAAGTTTAAATAAGATGACGTTTGTCACAGCCGTCTGTGTGATACAAATTTAACTTAGATTGTGAGATTCCTACGGATAGTTCCGTCCAAAGTGTATTAGACTAGGCTAGATATTATTAGTCTCAGAAATAAAATTAATAAGGACTGCGGACAGAAGTGAAAACTCAGAACAGATACGAAGGCGCGACTATAGTTCAAATTTAAATAAGCATTTTGTTGACGCATTTTAAGCATGTACTTCACGAGAACCTATAAAACTGTCCCCAAACAAATATCGTCTAAGGCGGCTTAAGAAGTTTTTACTTCTATAATAAGTTTCATTAACAAAGGAATATCATCAGCTTACGGAACCCTTTAACAAAAAAAACCGCTAGTACCACAGTCCGCTGTCAATGATTTAAAGGGGAATAATTATAACACAATCGTACAATACGGTGAAAAAGATGTGTCAAACTAAAAGCTCGTAACATTCAAGAACGTAACGTTTGCAGCGTACTTAAAGTCATCAAAAATCTAATACCAATTTATCTATTTAAATTTTTTATATCTTATGACGTCTAGCAGTAACCTATTTTATATTAAAAAAAATAGTTGAATTATACATAGATTTAAAAAAATTAAGTTTCGTTTTAAACACTACGAAAGTGTCGTCTTCAAAGCCATTCAAAACAATATTTTGAAAACGAAGAACAATTCAAATGCCCGAGCAATTCGGGCACAACGTTGTTAAAATTATATCAAAATTCTTTTAAGACAGCTAAAAACAATTTTGGAATAATCGCACATGTACGACGAAAATTTGTTTATTTCATAAATTATTTCGGATCCACTGTGTAACTACCTACAACGAACTATTAAAGAACATTTTGATTGCGTTGTATGAATTGTAATTTCAGTTATGTGGACATGCCTATACTGCAGTGGTCAGGGTGCCTCGCTCTTGCTATCCTGACTCTGCCCCATGCTCCTTACATTTGTGACTATAAAGTCAATGAATTAATTTTGTGCTCGAGTTTGCTTGGGCGCGTTTATGACTAGCATAAAGTACCTCTCTCTCCCCTCAGAGTCGGAACGTTCATAAATCGGTAAGAACGTGTCGGACTGATATTTGGAATTCAGCCAGCAATCATGAGTAGTTCGCGCATTATGGGGCCGGTGTCCTAAATTTCGAGCTTGCATTATACAATATTTAATGAAAAGCACATACCGAACTAAAAGGCAACCTGTACGTAGGTACGTGCGGATGTAGCGAAGCATTAGAACCGTCCGTGCTCGTTGTTCTTTTTTTTAACTTGACTCTTGATCATACAACCAAGATCAAACCTTGATAATATTAAAGCGCTTCTCGATGTCTGCAAAAGGATTTTTTCTACAAACATTAATAGTTTTCTGCAAATGACGGAATTATTAACAAACAACTGACAACCCGTACGTGCACGTTGGTAACAAGTATTCTTAGTATTTTGGTTTATATTTTAGTGATGGCTTTAAAACCGGAATTTTTTTGTTATTAGAGCTTGACGATGTGCGTGGTGGTGAAATGCCCACTCTTTTCTTCCAACATGCGTTTTGGGTGCAATAAATAAATTTATATTTGATTTGCTCAAAGGGTGTGTGCCGATATAAATATTTTTTGTAAAAAAGGCGTTCGTACTGCTTAATAAGATAGTATCCCATTGAAACGTTTAATGTAAAAAGCTAATTACCGTGCGAGTTGTATATTTCGAAAGTCGAAATTTAAACGTATTATGTGTAGCGAATCCATTTGAAGTGTCATTCGCACGGGCGCGTGTCGGTGTTGAGTTTAACGGTCGCTTTAAAACATTCATGAAGTAAAGCCTTGGAGTAGCGATGTGCCGCTACGACGCTGACAAGCACCTAATTCTACTATTTTTATGTTGTCATAATGACGCAGAACTAATAAGTAATTATAACACAAATGTTCTATAAAATGCTCAATCAACAATTATGAAATCATTAAGAGACCATTGTGACAGAGCTGTGTTGGCATGGTAAGCAGTTGCCCCACCATAATGATATATAAAACATTTTTAAGTTAAATCGTATGTACAAAAACAAACTTAATTCAAAAACACTTGTTTATAAAACTAACCAGAGATAGGTACAGCATCCATGTTTCTTTATCACGTACCATAGTTAGGGAGTGAGCCAGTCGTAATTTCCGGGCTAAACTTCGAAAATAAACATAGTCAGCGGGACTGTTCTACGCGTCAGTTATTCCTGCAGCCGGTTATATAGGTCATGGTGTCAATGCCAATCAATACGATATATTTCAATTTACTAACATGTACCTGTTGAAAATTCAGCTGTACTGTTTTTATCTGTACAATGCAGTACGTTTATTTTCGCAGGAAATCATATTAGTGTACCAATAACTTCGTTTTTTGAATTACATTTACTGCCTTTTATTCTCGGCCTAATGCTACACAGACTGATCTTTCCTTACAACGGGGTTGTAAGACGTGAGTGCGCTTATAAATCCATTAGTTAATTCTGTAGTACATAGTAGTAGTTAAGGAATCAAATAGTTATATGGATAATGAAATATTCAAAGTGAGTTGTAATAAAGCAAACTTCTTTATTAATGTTGACTAAAATGAACAATGATCCTGTGATGTCGTTAAGGAAACAGATCAATTATCCCTTTCCCTATATTTTTATCATCATCGTGTGATGTATTAACTTAATGTGCTTGTTTGTTGCAGCTGTCCGCGCGGACCGCATGCGTGGCGGGCGCAACAAGTTCGGCCCGATGTACAAGCGCGACCGCGCCCGCAAGCTGCAAATGATGCGGCAGCGCCAAATCGCAGTGCAGACGCTGCGCGGCTCGCTCGGCGACGGCGGCCTCATGCTCGGCTTCGGTTCGCCCTACGCCGCGGTGCCCGTCAAGCAGGAGATACAGATTCCCCAGGTGTCGTCGCTCACATCTTCGCCGGAGTCTTCACCGGGCCCAGCGATGCTGGCCGCTCCGCCTCAGATGCCGCAGCCGCCGCCGCTGCCCGCGCACGACAAGTGGGAGGCGCACTCACCGCACTCTGCATCGCCCGACGCCTTCGCCTTTGACGCGCCCGCCACGGCCGCCGCCACTCCCTCCAGCACCGAGCCCACCAGCACCGACACGCTCCGCGTCTCGCCCATGATCCGCGAGTTCGTCCAGACCATCGACGATCGCGAGTGGCAGAACTCGCTCTTTGGACTCTTGCAGAGCCAAACCTACAACCAGTGCGAGGTCGATCTCTTCGAGTTAATGTGCAAAGTGCTCGACCAGAACCTCTTCTCTCAGGTCGATTGGGCGAGAAACACCGTGTTCTTTAAGTATTTAAAGGTGAATTTCCAGATAAGTATGACTTTCCCTTTCCCAGATCCCTAACCTTATCCAGGTGTACACCAGCGCTTGCGTGTTCTCAATGCGAAACTGCGATGTTTTAATTTATTACACTTTTAAGGCTTTGCGAATGTCGGTAGATTATGGCAGAGTGTGGCTCGATGTATGCGTGTAAGGCAGAGTGTGTGACGCATCGGGGACGCGAGCTGCGGGCCGCGCGCAATCGATACTCGCAACTGGGTCAAGTTCCCTCGACAAGCGCCCCTCTATTCACCGTCGCTCTTTTCTACTTCCACGCAAATGTGTTACACCACGCTACGGTTACACATGATAATGTGTTACGTGTAGTCAACGACGCTTTTGATTCATTAATAGACCCATCCCCGTAATTTGTGGGCAGCGGTTACGCTTTTTTTTAGGAAAAACTTGATAGAGCTCACTAATGAAAGACCAACAGATCCGTGAAGTTTCGTGTCAAAAGCTAGAATAGTTGTTGTAGGTGGTGCTAAGAGTGTGTTGAGTGAATAGGGCAAGAGTGCGCGAGGAGCAGTGGCACTCGTACGCTTACGCAAGAGGCGCACGATCACGTGGCCACGCGCCGTTGCCGCTCCGCACCTCGGTTCTTCTCGCTTCGGCAGCCAGCCTCCGCTCGCGACTAACAATGTTCATTTGCGCTAAATGAGGCGCCTTGTTTACGACATATTCTCGGAATTAGGACTACTATCATACATAAAATTTACGTTTACGTATGCATGTTTACGGAAACTATTCCTTAAAGATTCTAGTCGAAAATTTAGATGACACTAAGCGGTGGAGAGACGCAAGGAATCATAGGGGGACCGAATCCCGGCGTGATGTTGTCGACCCCGCTTTCTCCAGACGGATGTGATGTAACGGCGAGACGCGGGGCGGCAACGCTGCACTTTCGTCGCGTACTTGACACAGTGGCCGTGGCCGAGTTGCCGCGAGAAAGCACTTTTTACCGCGCAACCGCCGGTAACCGCTACGTAACTAGGCGCGCGCGGCCTTTCTTCGCTTTCTCTTGCGTAACGACGATTACGATTAGCCGCATAACGCCGCGATGAACTTGAGCGGTCGATGACGCCGCCGCCGCGGCCGCACGCATCACACAGTGTGTTTACTGTACGACATGCGACCCACTACACGTTTTCTTCTCCTAGCAGTGCTCTAAATTATAAAAAATAAACTTATTAATATAATATGAAATATAATACATGATAAAATTTATGTATTTTTCCGTTGAAAAGTTTGTAATGTAGACAGTTTTATTTATTAGATTTATTTACTTTATGAACATTAATTACGTATCTGTCGGTACTGCTCCTGCCACATTTTATTTCCTCCAAGCGTCAGTTTCGACACAGCTAATAATGATAATAAGACAGTTGGCAAATTTAACGCTCTACATAATATGAAACATATACCACATTTCGAACGGTCTACATTCAAAGTTACATAATTGGCAACTTTCATTCTCAAAGACGACGGCATTTATAATAAAGGTCCGCCGGATCAATCAGATCCGCTTAGTGTTTATAGATTATACTAAATGACAGTTCTTAGTACTTGCACCGCCCGCGCGATTGCGCCGTTCTACCGTATCGATTACCGATACAGTATATTTGACATTTCCTTCAGTATTGTATATTGAGAACAAAAGGTAACTCAAATTGAAATTGACCTTTTCAAAATATTACGTATGTTAATTCTACGGCTTTCGAAAGTTTATGTGTGTAAACATCGAAATATGAGGTGTAAAATACTGAATGTGCATTTAAAGGAACCTAAACACGTTTATATATATTGGAATTCGTGTCCATAGATACATATATAAAAATTATCGTAATGTGTGTCCCACAACGAAAACGCACAAGCTGTACGAGTGATCGTTTATAATGTAGCGTCAAGGCAACGCGACTTTGACCCACATCTCTGGGCCGCTGTCGGGCTAATATGACCGCGCAAGGGAACGATTATTCTCGTCCCTGGTGCACACACGTAAATGCTACAATAATAAACAAACGTTTCTTGATATCGAGATAGAAAATATAAAGAGTTCGATATATTTAAAAATAGTAATCACGTGCGCTTAATTACTGCTTTTAAAATAAATCTATGCTTTTCTAGAGGAAATAATAAAATTATAAAACCTTAAAAAAAACGTACGCCCACATTTTACATTGAAATCGCACATATAAAAATGTTGAAAAATAATAAAACAAGATCTCTTAAATGCATTACATAAACTGTTTTAGGATTGGCAGGAGTCGGTCGTATCAGAGTGGACAGAATCTCCGCAGTCGAATCGTAACTCAACGTAATCGCCGCAACATTAAGATCGTTCCGATAGATTGGTCGGTCGTAAGATTTTGAGGATCCGATCTCGACCAGACGGGCGCTTGAGTAAGCTGCGCGGTGTGGCAATAGCCAACCAGCTCAAATTCAGTTGTAACATTTCGTAAACGGCGAATTTATCGCGCGCACCGCCCTGTGTATTCTAATGCAACTCGACAGAATCTGGGTCACGGATATACTGGTACACTGTGAGCCGGCCTCTAACCGACAGATACCGCCCGAAGATAGATAAAGACGCGGCTTTCCTTAATACATCCAATATTAATCGATAATCCAAAGACATTTAGACCGTAAATATTGAAAGACGCTCCGTTGTCAACATCGCCCGATTGCATCACGTCGCTCTGACATCACACGACGAAACTCAGTACGTACTGACGGCGTCTTTATGTTGAAATAGAAAATTTCAAAGGCACACCGAGTAACCGAGTAACTACGTAATATATACAATCTGTATTTTTTTACGACACTAATTTATGTGTAACAATGTGGCAAATATAATGTATATGTAGCAAGCGAATGTATATTATGAAGCGTTACACTACTCGGTTACTCGGCAGTAGATATAGTAGAAGTAGTAGTAGTAATAGAGCGTCACCCCTTCAACATTAGACGTAGTCGGTCAGCTGTGCTGCTTAAGCAATGCGGTCGTAATTTGTTGCAGGTTGATGACCAGATGAAGCTACTCCAAGATTCATGGTCCGACATGTTGGTCTTAGATCATCTCCACCAGAGGATGCATAATGGCCTGCCTGACGAGACAACGCTCCACAATGGGCAGAAGTTCGACCTTCTTTGCTTGGGATTGCTCGGTGTGCCATCGCTGACTGACCACTTCAATGACTTACAGAACAAACTTGCCGAGCTCAAGTTCGACGTACCGGACTATATTTGCGTCAAGTTTCTGCTCCTACTGAATCCTGGTTAGTATCCATCGTTGTTAAGTGGCACCGTTGCGAATGATTGTTTATAATTTGCAATATAATGTTGCCGTTTGTGATGTATTAACGATGTTGTATTTATTTTGAAGAGTCATTTTGGGGTTTCAGAGGTGAGGGGCATCGTGAACGTGAAGTGCGTGCGGGACGGATATCAGACGGTGCAAGCCGCGCTCCTTGATTACACGCTCACCTGTTACCCATCGATACAGGTATCATTGTCAATCCGTATACTATATCTATATAATCGTCTCTTACAAAGTCTCCAACAAATTTATTTTCAATCCTCGGTTTTTATTTTATTTTTAATTTAATTGGGCTTAAAGATTTTTTTTACCTAATAAAAATACATAATTTTGCAAATTTGCCTTTGATAGTAAATTAATTTGATTTAATTTGTACCAATAAAATCCTAAACGAAGGATCGTTTGAATTGAATAGGAATTCACATGGAGTTTTAAGTAAATATAAATATAACCCACAAACACCTTCGCTTTGAACTTTTCTCCTGGTCCTAATGTATCTCGATCCTGATGAAGATTCCCGAACGGTTGACGGTATAGTTTTAAGTATATGCACTCACGCCTCTAACCTAGAACGGTAAGCAGAATCACGGATTTCCTTTAGGCGAGAATCTTGGCACACCTATGTCGCTTCTTCGACATCCATACATCTATGCTGTATACATGCTCGTCGGCTAGGGGTATTCCTTATATCGTCCTGTAGTCTTAAGAAATGTTTTATACACGATTGAAATAAAAAATATGTTATATTAATTATAAACAGTCGAAATGAGTCGAGACAAATTATACTACACAATACGCTTTTCTATGGAACTAATTAATATCGTTGTGCTCATTGTTGTGATTTAGTTGTATGCTGTACCTTGTTTCACAGCTAGATGTGATTTTTGTAAACAAATGTTTTACCTTAAATTTCGTAAATTACAATATATTTTTGAAAAACGATTCTTTCTCATCTTACCCTTACCTTTCCATATTACACAATTTCACCAGGATTCCTCAAAATTACATTTCCATGTAAAGTAAATGACATTTGTTTGTTTACATTATATCTTGATTACATCATATCTTACAATGAAACAATGTATATGAATGAATGTGTGAGGGAATAAACAGAAATATCGGACCTTGAAAGAGGATAGGTTTTCTTTCAAATATCAAAAAAGTAAAATAGTCTTTACAAGTAAACAAATGACATACATTTATATTATTTCTACTATATTTTTATGAATGCAAGATGAACAAAGCCCCATTATCTAGTTTAAATAGAACATTGCACGAGCCGCGAAACGAGGTTTCGCTGTATTTCCATCACAATGGACGTCTAGTTAGACAGACAGACGGATTGGTATCGTATATCGAAATCTCATCGAGGAACAGACGAAACTTTTCTAATGTATTTGGTTCATATTATTCATTGAATTGTAAATTTTTAAATTAAACGTTGTAGCTTTCATTATTTATGTAAATTTTCCTCCTAGTTATTTATGTCAGTTATTTATTGCATCAACTGGGAGACTGTTTGACTTTTGTTTTTCTCTTATGCCAGTATGAATGTCATAGTAGATAGATGGTTAACGTAATATAAATGTATTGGTTGATTGCTACACACTAAAATATTTCTATTTTTCTTAACATATAATTATCACTTTACCCTTTAATTTACAATTACCTGTTTACAATATAGCAACGTACAATATACAACATAAGGTACGTTGCGTCACGTGTAACAGAAAAATGAGGCAAAATCTTATATCCCTATTCCTACTAATATTATAAATGTGAATGTAAGTTTGTTTGTTACGCTTTCACGCGAAAACTACTCAACCGATCATCATGAAACTTTGTACACATATTCTTGGAGGTACTAGAAGTAACATAGGATACTTTTTATGAAAAAAATAGTGTATAAAAAGCAAAGTATGTATGTTCCCTATAGACCTATATACTCCGAAACGGCTGGAGCGATTTCGGTGAAATTTACAGGAATTGTCCAGATTGGTACATTCCTGTGTTTGGTAGCGATCGGATCAATATAATTAGTGGTACCCGGGCGAAGCCAGGGCGGGTCACTAGTCTTGTATAAAATAAAGACAGAACTACGACTAGACTACTGTGATAGCAGGCGCGTATGATCAGAATACCAGGGTGAAATAGTGGTTAATGTATTAGATGCAGCAGTCCCATCCCATTCCAATCTTATCCCTTCCGTTCTTTTTCTTCTCCCCTTCTTTCCTAAAGGTCCTAGTTTCGAAGCACTTTCGTAAGTCTTGTGATACAGGTGATCAGATAACATGTGATAACCCACTAGTTCTATCTACTATTAAAATTAATATTAGTTTATTGCATGGGTAGTTCTGTAATATCTAGGATTATCCAAGTAATACCGTGGCTAGAGACGATACTTTTCAATCTGCAGGACAAATTTAGCAAATTGGTGACCCTGGTGCCGGAGATCCACGCATTAGCGGCCCGAGGTGAGGAGCACCTCTACCAGCGGCACTGCGCCGGACAAGCGCCCACGCAGACCCTCCTCATGGAAATGCTACACGCCAAGCGCAAGTAAATACAATGAAATATTACTTTGATATAATTACTTGTTTGTCCACTAAAATTTGAAACAACACCCACCCTCAACTAAAGAAAAAATCGACCGGCCTTGCTTTTTCACGTCAATTCGTTCACGTGGTTATACAATATAAATAGTGTATATATAAGTATTTTTACATAGTTTTATATATTAGATTTGCGCATTCGTTGCTATAGCAACGGCGCGTTCAGTAGGCACCGGTTGTGAACAATTCTTAACAGATATGCAGTAATGTGTCTTATTCTAGGCCGAACGGAGGCGAAATGGTTACCCGGAACGCTGAGCACGCCTCGACTCTAGACAGATTGTACGTTACCCTATCTTATATGAGAGTACCTTAGTTTTTGCGAAAATTCATGTGGTATTACGCATTAACACCGCGATACAGAGTTGCCAGTTTTTTACGTTATTTGTAACGTTGTTGCAAAAGGCACGCGACCGCAAGTTTCTTCTCATTGGACGGAGTTTGCGACACAGTCGTTCATTTTTACACAATCACAAATTTTTGTCTCACCATTTTTTTATTTGATAGATATTTCAAAGCACCAGTAAAAATGGTTTACTGACAGCTCATGTCTAGAATTCATTATAAAAAAACATGTAGTTTAATTTTGTGTATTATTCATCCGATTTACGCCATGCTTTTAGTGTCTCAACACTTTATATTAGCTGGATTTATTTAATGATTCGTCATTAATTTAGTATAAAAAAGAACGTATTATTAGTCTGCCAACGTCATCGACAAATAGTCAATACTTTTAGGATCGTCTCTTTATGTATATTTTAGTTTCACGTAAAAATTATTATAACACATTCCAGTGATCAATGCAAGTAGTATTAAAATCTAACGATGACAAATAACGTTGTTACCAAATCAATTACTGGCAATTCCATACGTCGCGTCCCATGCTTCTCCACTAACATTGGTGTGGGTACGATACTAAATTTCATTTTATCTTCTATTATTTTATTACGTATCGATTTGTATAGTGCATATATATTTTACCTTCTTAGTTTTAGTTAGTTAGTTAGTTAGTAGATATTCCTTCCAGGCTATTTAATTTATTTTCATTAAAATTGCGTTTTATTTTGTTGATTTTACGCTGCGCATGACTTATATACAAAAATGCTTTTGTTATTCATAAATGGAATCATTCGTAAAATTTATTGACGCTTTAGGTTACAATAATTACATTTTATTGTTGCTGTATTTCTATCACATGCATGTTTTTTTTTAAATCTAAAACATTAAGACGAAATAAATTTATAGCCTATTTTTAATATAATTATAAAAGCTTTAGTCTTCTTGGTAGATTTTATTTATGGTACTTGTCAGTTGAAAAAATATATACTTATAATTGATGTGAATTATATGGCAGAATACTTTACTAGGTCACTCGTGGTATTCTAATAGTAAAAGATGATGAATTTTAATCTGGTGTTAGAAAATATGAACCCGATTCCACATTACAACTTTGATAAAATTTTTACAATAGAATCTGATAAAAGTAATTATGGTGTGTAAAATGAAAACAGTTTATTACATATTAGTTTTATAGTATTTGATAAGAAAGCTAATTAGCGTAATAATATTTGGGATGGTCTCCAAAATGGCAAAAATTATATAAAAAACATTGCATAGCTTGGCGTATATTGAATAAGTGACCCAATTTATTTGGACACGTTTGAACGCTGTATTCGATTCGAATCTAGTAAACGATTGGAAAATATCCTCGCACATATAAACGATTGTAATCAAAATTATGTTAAAACTTCATGAATGAATGAAACATCCTCTGTATCAACGATTTGGCATGTTTCAGTCTCGATGCGACCGAATGCTCTGTGCCTTTATCGAGTTGGTGCCGGGCCAAGATATTAATCTCAAAATGTGCCCTGTCAAGAAGTGTGCCACTCGTACATTTTACTGACCCAATTTCCTTCTAGTCCTCAACAATTCACATAAAATGAATTCATTTAATTGTAACACAGAGTATATTTTTGGAATATATATATAATTTAGACGTGCATAAATAATTTTGAAAATAACTTTAACTCACAATACAATAATGATTGTAGTTTTTACTTTGATCAAGTTTAAATTAAAGCTTATATAGAGGTATCGATCGTGTTAACCGTAAGGCACTCAGTATGGGTTTGCTGATGTAAATAAATGTGTTATTAACGAGTGCAAAATGAGATTAACATAGAAGCGTTTGTAACAGCCCGCCCCCGGGTGCATGCAGGTGTGATGATGTTTCAAGAGAATGCTCTCTGTGTGTCAGGTGCGGTTTCCTGCCGAGTGACACGATTGAGCCGCATTCGCCAATATAGAGTAAGCATATAATATATACGATTTGTTGTGCCTCGAATGAGCTTATACCACCACGCACACGCACTGTCGCCAAGCACCATAGTCGTATGCACTCGTTCTCACACGAACTATAGTGATTACATCGCGGGTAGGCTGCAGTGCAGGGTTCTTTTGGTTTTGTTAGTTTCAGTTCGTATATCGAATTTTTTTAAGTAGCTTTTGATTGTGCCAAAGGAGTAAATAAAATAAAGTCTATTTTTGTGTCAAGTATGCGAAACTTCGGACGCTCTACATATTTAATTGAGCTAAGAATCCCTTCAAAGTATGTAATTACATTCTCTGATATTCTCAGAAGTAATGTTTCTTTAGATTGTTAACTTCCTACTTATACCGGTTCCGGTAACTACGTCAACAAACATTTATTTATACGTATAATGTATATTTTATTTGCATTACTTCTTCTATTTTCATGTTACATGAATTTCCAAAGATATTAACGTATGCTATGTCCAGAGATAATAAAAAAATGATCCCATAGCGAAGGATTCTATCCCAAAATGTTACTGTTTCTTATGGAAAGCATAAATATGTATTTACATAACTGTAATCTACATGCCTTTAATGATTTAGTTATGCAATAAATCGTAACTTTTGTCCGTTCGTCAGGCGCTATCGATTTCTACATTAAAATCCGTCAAAATTATTTCACTGGTTAGCGTAATTATTTTATTTAAGTATGACTTTATTTTATTACCAAAATAATCGAATATTTCTTCTCATATTTACATATACATAAGGTTTGGTGTAAACATGACTTATTTTTAAGCTCAATCTATTGATAAATAATTTTGCTACTTTGTACTCGTTCTAATAATGTTTGTTTAAGATGTTGCAATTTCATTTGAGCTACGTAAACAAATAGCAATTACGTGCCGTAAGCTAAAGGTCACTATGACAAGGATAATTCGTATTTGTACTAATTAATAAAAGAGACTGTATCTAGAATCGGTTTAAAGTAATTTCTTTCGACACAGTAATTCAATAAGTGCTGATATTTGTTTCTTTTAGTTAGCCTTGGCTTTCTTTAATGGATGTTATAAAACAAACTCCATTATAACAATTGAACTAGCGTACAATGCTAACAATAATGCAAGTTTTGAATTGTATTATTAAAATAATTTTTAAGAATTTTGTTTTCATTATCAATGGACAATGGACTTTAAATATCACAGATTTATTGTTCGCTGGATCTTTCGGTGTATTATATTTTTCGTAACCGATTTTAGTTTAAGGATAAACATAAACCATTTTTATAATCTTTATTTTTATAGAATAGTATCGTAATCCATTAAGGCTTTAAGTTTACAGCTACAATTTTAAGGCTATTAAATATATTGCGTACCTTCCTGTCAATCCCCAGCACTTTTATTTGTTTGCTTTTACGTACTACTTTAGATAAAAACGAATCCAAAGAACAAAATGGGATTTTAACTGGCTGAAATAACGCATAGTTTTAAAGTCTACTACTGTATTGTAGCAAATTTGTAGAAAAAAGATAAAACTGTAGATGTTAAGTGTAAACATTATACTTGTATGATAAATGTGGACAGAGGGAAAAACGTAACCTTTTCAAATCCACTTTAACCGCAGCGCGTTAACAGACTCGTCCAAGGTCACAACTTTTACTTTTTTACGTCGCTCACCGACCCGCTTTAATCATCGACTGGCTTACAGTCTTGTTTTAAATCAAATTTTAAAATTTCATTGGTTAGTCTAATATATTTATTAAACTTGCACGGTTTGAATTAACACATTGATATATGTGTCTGCATAGAGTAATAGATATATAGCTTGAACAATTTGAAATTATTGGTATGCTTTAAACGTGACAGACGTATCACTATACAAGGTATAAAATTATTTTTAAATAAATCATAAAAAACAAAATCTCGTTGCAATCTTGCTCTTCCGTGACTGGTATGCTTAATGTTGTTAACTTTTAGTTTGGTTTTATCGCCAAACTGGTCTATATATATATATATACATATACATAGTATATGAGCCTTGAGAAATCTGTAGGTAAGGTACTGATTGAAAGAGTCATGAAAGAAACAGAAGAAATAATGTGGAATGTGCAAACTGGTGCTAGGAAAGGAATGGGTTGCATGGATCAGATCTTTTCTTTACGTATGATCACAAAAAGTTTCTGAATGTAAACCAAAACATTTTCTGCGCTTTCGTTGATTTAGAAAAGGCCTATGATAAAGTTAAAAGAGCTGATCTGTGTTCAACTTTACTTGAGTTTGGATTGAACAGTGGTCTATCAGCGATCAATGTGACTAGAATTGAGAAAGGTATGCTTCGGTGGTTCGGGCATGTTGAAAGGATGAATGAAGAGAGAATAACGAAACAGGTTATTGCAAAAGTGAGCGGTGGTGTTGGTAGGCGACGCCCTAGGAGAACTTATATTGATCAACTTAGTGGCGTATTAAAAAAGGGCGATATAAGGAACACGCATAACCGACGAGCATGTATGCGTAGATGTATGAATATAGAAGAAGCGAGAGAGGTGTGCCAGGATCGCGCCAAATGTAAATCTCTCAAAATTATCTCTGCCTATCTTTCCCTCTAGGTTAGGTATGTGCTCATATATATATAGAAGTATATAGTATAGAAGAGAAGTATATATATATATATATATATATATATATATATATATATATATATATATATATATATATTCTTCTGACGCTTAGGCAGAGTTTGGGTAGGCCTTTTCGTTGCCAATACATGTAAATGTTTGTTTTGTTAACTCATGTAGCTCTGAGCATATTTAATAAAGTTAAACTTAATATTAAAAAATTCTCTTTATTTATAATGTCTCATAGGGTGTCTGGGTATACTGTATGCTCTGGTGCAACATAAAACTCCCTTATTACTCTTCCTACATTTCTTGGAACTTTTTCAATATGTCCGCCCTAAATTCCCACATTGTTTCGAGACAATTTTGATTTAGACTTCTTTAACTATATCGTAACGTCACTTCACACAACACTTCTTAAGTATTGAATACTAATAATGTATGGCCATCGCTGAAATTTTATCTATCCTTCCCCTTCCGTATGATAGGGAGATGAAGTTTATTTTAAATAGAATTAGGTTAGGTCGGATATTTTTTTAATTATGTAAATAAAAAAGAGTGCAAACGAGTGGCAGGAACACCGAGGTGATTGATTGCTGGTTTCAGTTGTGTGAATATGTTACAGGAAGTTGATTTTAAATGGTGGCAGGGTTACTATTAATGTAACAAATGGGACGGAATTAGCAGGAACCCGAACAACCGCAGTACGCAAATAGGATTTTTAATTTCTTGCCCTCTCTCAAAAATCTACGTTGCTACCTCAGTTGCGTCGTTATAGACCCATTTTTCTTTTGTATGCCGGTTTGAAAAAGAAAAACGTCAACTACGATTTTCTATACGATTCAATTGTATATTTTAGTTTATCTTCGAAAATATATGTGTACACAATGTGTATATAAGTAAAAGTTACTACTTTGATAAAGTACTTTACTTATATACACATTGTATATATATATATATATATATATATATATATATATATATATATATATATATATATATATATATATATATATACATGGCACTTTGAGATGATTTTGATAAGGGGACGTAAATTACGGCGTTCTGTAGATTTCAGTTGGAAAAATCCGTGATTTTGTTTTGTTAAAGACACAATTCCATAATATACATACATTTACAAAATTCTCTTTTCCTTAAATATGCTCCTTAGACTTTCTCTGTTCCTCATATTATATATTATGCGTAAACATCGCTTCTGTAACACGAAGGTTTCTTGAATATTAGTTGCATTGCCGGATACCGTATGGATAGCAATGGATAGACGTCGCCTAAATATAAAGATAGAACATAGCAGTAGTAAGACAGAACATTTTGTCGATTCATAATTTTGAATATGGCTGCTGATGTATTTTTATCTTTTTAAGACTCCTAGTGGTTAGTATTTAAAATCTTATTAATTGTCATAAAGTTCATTAGTTTATTATAAATCACTTTCTCAAATATTTTAGAGAAGCTTGGTAAAAGAGCAATAGGCCTGTAATTATTATTATCTAGCTTCGATCCCTTTTTGGGTTTTGCTTTTTGAGTTTTTCACTTGGGAATGTTCCTGTTTCCATCAAAATTTTCACCTTAGGGCACATATTTCACAAGACAAATTACTTGAACAATTCCAGAGTTATTATAGAATATGACAAAGCTGGATCCAAAGTAGTGTTTTTTTTGTTTTTAAATATTGATCGTTCAATAGTAATGAAGGTTCAGTGACTCAATATTACGATTACGAAATATTTTTATTAAGTAAAAAAAATAATGATTCAATCGCGTTTTACTTTATTTTTAGAATACATATATCTGTTACTACTATGTACTACTATATATATTTTTATACATTCCACCTCACCTTAAATGTACATAGGTAAGTCACTAAGTATTAACTTAGTGACTTACCTGGCATATTAATGCTGCAGCATGGTCGAGTAAGGGATAATATTTCAAGGTAGACAATCGAAACGAATTAGTATATTATACTATAATGTACAAAAGTCAGGGGAAGGCTACAGTAGGACCGCGGTCCGGGCAAGCTCCTGAGCTCGAAACTCAGACCACCAAAAATTGTTAAATATACCTACATAGAATTTAAATAATATATTTTCACATAAGCGCTAAGTTCATACATTTGAAAGACCCTAGTATTTTTTGTGGTCCTTGATAAAAAAAAACAATAGTATCCGGACCTCGTTAATTTCTTTTTTAAACTATACCTCTGGATCTCATTTGAAACTACTCGGCGACCGACCGGCTTATCTCGTCAATAGAACTAACTTATTAGTATTGCAAATAAACAATTAATAATCCTATGGAGCTGGGTACATAAGTAGCATAGACAGATGATTCAACTCAAGTTGGCACGCGGAGCTTCGTATATGTGCGTGTGCTTGTCAATGTGCATCTTTTACATGCAGCGATCGGCGTCACGCAGCCACTGCATATGGCGTTCATTGATTGTGAACTCCGTCATTTTATAATTGTACTAAGTAAATTATAAACTGACAGCAAGTTGTAAATTTGACGTATCATTTCAATCGTAACAAACATTTATTTCCTCGGAAAATGACTTTTTAGACATTATTTTTTATACAGATATAAAATCCAGTCTAATAAACGTTACCTGTAATTATTTTCCTTTCTAACAATTTGGCGGTAACATGTCGACAGTTTATTAAACTGTAGAGAAATGAAACACGTCAAATTGTTATGATATTTCAGTTCAGTTCTATATATTATATTCACAGTTTATAATGTGCTTAAACGATTATAAACTGAGGAAACTGATCCAATCGGTCGGTTGCGGATACATAGTATGGTTACGCACACATAACCGCCGCATGCCAAGATGACTTGAACTATCCATAAGTACTTAACATGTACGTTATAAATGCAGCCAAATCACTGTATTTTTGTTCTTAATTTTATTTTATTAATAGAAATGTTACTGTAAGGAGTGCACTCTCTGTCCACAGATCTTGAACTGGCAGCGAGATGTGAGGAGAGGGTGAAGTCGCGCCAAGCGCTCCCGACAACTTCACGCATGATGTTCTACAAAATATTACTTATCACTTAGTTTTAGTTTCTAACTTGGTGTGTGATTATAATTATAATAAGTTATTGCACCGAGCGCCGGCCGAAGCGCCGCGCGTGCCTAGTCCCAATACAGATAAAACAAATATTTATCTACCTAATCTCTGTTACATAAAACTATACAGGATGTGTCGTATACCAGTCTCGTGTTGTAGCTACGATTTTATTTATTGAGCAGCATGTATTTGTGTTACTTTCAAAATTGTTGTAAGTGTAAATCTACATTAAATAGACTATAGTGTTAATTAATATCGTAACATCGGTGCGGAAGGGAAAATATAACAGTACATTAAGGAAAGCGTCTGTGATTATAAATGAAGAAAATTGGATACCGTTGTAATAATAGTTGATGTCGTATAGTATGTATAAATGTTAGTTTGTTAGCGATATTATAAGCGGTGACAGCTGTCGATCGACGGCCGACACTTATTTCGTGTTACTTATTACCTTCTTGTTTAAGCCTTCGATAGCACCTTGCAAAGGACTGAAATCACTTCCGTGTTGAGGCATGCCCCCTCCCTCCCCGCATATCGGAAAATGAAATGGAAACGAGTGGAGTAGTTGGGTCGGGCGTTTACAAATTTTATTGACAGTTGATGTTACAAAATTATACATACATATATCACTATGTTTAAGATATTAAGTATGTTCAGTTCAAATCATGGTTTTAAAGAAGTTTTCAAATATTAAATAATATCAAATTTTAAAATCGAAAAATATAAAGTAATAATATACCAAATAAAATGAAGTTTTAAAAATATATATACATTGATATTTTTTATCGGCCGTGTCAGTACAAAAACAATAATCCTTGTAAATATTAGCACATTACAGATTCGTTCTACTTATATTGTAATTATGTAAAATATTTTTCAACATACGTGCAAGAGAGCCTTAAAAATCATAGATTTTTAAAACATATGGGTACTAGCGTCTACCGACCGTTGGTCGAGCGAGGCGATGTATTTTTATAAAAACATTGTTCTTTATTAGCATATATGATATGTTAACTGAAAGTACATTACTTCGTATTTTTCTAATATAAATATATTAGAGTACGTAAAAAGTGTAATGATCAACTTCTATTATGGAAAAAGGATGTTAGTATTTTAATATAATTGTTAAAGCGATTGTAGACGACCATTTTTTTTATCGGACGACCGGACCGCGAGAAAACTAATTTGCTTTTAAATGTATAAGATTTTGTTCCGAACCGAAATTAGCTCTGATTCTCTTAGTTTCAATTTTGAACTGTTTGCTAAACATGTTCCTAGTATGATAATGTCATTTGTTTCACAGTACAACACTTTCTATACAATAATGTGACTAATTCCATGTTAATATTGTTCTTAAGACTGTAGACAGCTCACAAATTTAAAAATAATGGACGATACCGATACGAACCTGATGTGGGCGACCACTCTTTCATCGGACTAATGTCCGTTGCTACTTGCAACCTTGTCTCGACAGACCAACAGACAAGTCCGTCGTTCGTAAAAAAAGGACGTTTACAATCGCTCTTATGACACACGATCATTGTGTGATACAAGCCCTAGTTTGGTTTGATTCGAATCGGTTTAATTTAGTTGTTTATTTTTTTTATTGACGGATATTTTATCGCTGGTGTGTCCACGCACGTGGGGCACAACGGATAAAATACACTGTGCACGTGGCTACGTAACGAATGGATATATTTAATCAAAAATGTGATTAATGGTTTATGTTTGACTATGATTGAAATGAATCTTTATAAATATACATGTTATTATTATTAAAATTAAAAAAATATTATCATTGTGTCATTGCACCAAGTGCGAATGTATAGTAGGAGCCGCATCAACGATTTATCTATAATAGCATATATTGTTACATATTATAAAAATATTTCGTTCGATATAATTTGGCTTAGCGTCTATCTTTTCTATGTAAGCTTGTTAAAGTTATTACATAAGTTATGGCACCGTGTTTTTGTCTATAATACCGTCCAGTGACCCACGACTATTATCGTCTCTAAAATTTGAAGGTTTAGGCTCTACAGAAAATTCTACTTTGCTTAATATGTATGTATTCATATCTATCGAGCGGACTGTTGTTTATGGTTGAATGCTTACGCAACGGTCAAATGTACATTTTTCACACGCTTTTTTGTGTTTCTGACATAAGAATGGAATGTTTACCTGGCATATTAAATGTAGTACAGATATATGTATACATAATATATACATATATACATACACACTCTTAATTCCTCATGTCTATGTTAGAAGAACCCTACAGTAAGAAAAATTATAAATTCCTAGAAAATAAATACACAATTTCAACTAAATAAGATCACAATGACTCAAAAATAAATTATATTAAAATTTTATATGATTAAAATCGGCATAAATAGCAAGATGAATGTTTCTCAATTTACTATCACAATCCCTTGTGTTTATTCATGTGTATGTACATATTTATATATATTTGTTCACTTTACAAAGTTCCTGGAAACAAAGTTGTGGTATGTTTTATATCATTATACAAGTAAGGGTTTCAGACCCCACGAACTATAACGGTAATTTTTATCAGAACAAACAATAATGGAAGTTGTGTTTGGTCGTAAATTCATCTTTAGTTTATCATAACATCGTATCACGCATACTCTTTATGACATACGAACTGGATTATTTGTCTAACCCCGAATGTTAACTATTGCCTGTCCAAAATAATAATTATTGAATAGTACATAGCTGCCGTGAAGCTGCGATACTGACGCATGAAATATATCCGTATAAATAATAC
Organism: Papilio elwesi; assembly: GCA_029849275.1. Classification (NCBI taxonomy): domain Eukaryota; kingdom Metazoa; phylum Arthropoda; class Insecta; order Lepidoptera; family Papilionidae; genus Papilio; species Papilio elwesi. Next base: position 5,548,645 of record CM056717.1, read on the forward strand.
AACTGCAAACTAATCGTGCAAAATAACGTGACAATCGTATGTAATGCGCCCTGTTTCTACAGCGAGCGACAAAACTACATTTTGTTGTTCCCGTTAGTCTCGTTACATTATTTCATGATGTAAACTTAGTTTGAGACCGCTGTGGCGTCATCGGACTCAGTCCTCATGTTATTATGCACGAGTAGTATAGATTATTCCATATCAAGATGGAATTTTTTTCAGACAAAAGGTACACCTTGCATTTTACGCTAAAATTTATTCATGCAAAAAACATTTTTGAAAAAAGCCTTTTCTCACATTAACTTTTATATACAATTTCACTTCACTTTATCTCACGATGGCCACAAAATTATAACATTCATTTGCAATGACCACCAATGTATGGTAAGTAACGCTTAGTTTTTTACAAAATGTCCATATAGACATAGAACAGACTATAGTTGCGAACCGTCCCGGTCAGAGTATAATAAGTTGTTAAACACTGTTTTTCTTTATTTAAGAAGGTGGCAAACGAGCAAGTGGTTCACCTGATATAAGTGACTAATAGCAAATATGTTGCCCACCTTTAATGGAGAGGAGGGACAAACAAAAAAATCCTTTTGCTATTCGTCCCCTCCCCCGTAAAATTCTCGTCTTCTACTATCCTTGCCTTATTACAAAAGTACCGCCACCTAATCCTCAGACACGGTCGGCCGTTATCCAGAAATTAAGCAAAGATATTGAGGGTAAATTTTACTTATATGTATAATATTATAAATTCATTATAAATGAAATTATATCAAGTCGAACATTGATAGTTTACAGAATATAATCCGTTCAAAATCTCTCGCCAGTAAATGCACCTGTCCGACTAGAGTGCTTCGGTATGTCGCAGCTTTACACTCGTAGACGTTCTCATCGAAGACGAAGTTGATCTGTGATTGTATGGAATAGTTATATTCATTAGGCTGTGTGAGTGTACTTTTGTTCTAAGCTATATCGGCAGCAAACATAACAGTTTGTGTAGAACATAAGCCTGTTTTTGTGCGCCGCTTTTCTTAATTTAAAACGTCTCTTCAATACGCCATACTTGTGTCGTCATATCATTCATAAAATACCACCCACGTTCATACCTCTCTGTACAATAAGTTCGTCGTTACACCGGTTATAATTTAAATGTTTGTTACCATTTTACAGTATTTTTGTACAACGGTTTTTTTTATTTATATTATTATTAGTATTCTAAATGTACAGTATTAATTACTACGAATTTGGTCCATTAACAATTACATTTTAAATTACGAACATTGAATTTAAACAAAAAAATATTTTTATTGTTCACACTAACAATTTTATATAGAATATGTATGGCTATATTATATTATATATTGGTAATATTTTTTTATCTATAGTAATAGAACATTGAATTATTTTTATTTAATTATAATTTCTTATATATTAAACTTTACATATATTTATATAGCTTAAGTAGTAGAAACTAACAGAGTTAAAAAAAGAAGGTTACAGTGTCATGTGCCATTTTTTTTCACATGGTTTATAAGAAGGGGTACTGTCTGAAGGGAAATATTTGATTTTGCATGTCTGCAAAATATTAACATCGGTTCGCACAGCTGTTCGAACTATTGAGCTATTTGTCCCAAAAACTTTCACAATCTTTGTGATAGTAGTAATTTCTGCAAACTTGAGACATATCTTTCCACTCGAAGTGAATCTTGATCTTTCATAGCAGCCTTCTTAACTCTTGAATGCAGGGTTGGTTTCCTTCTTTATCGCCAAACGAACTTGGACAATATGTGTTTTAAGGTAGCGGTGATCATATTTTTAATTATATTTTACATGTTTGCTTCATCTATACGTTTTGCGTCATTTCGCTTCACTACAGAGACCACAATTTATTTAATTGAATAAATAGAGTTTAAATCTATGCTTGTAATGTATGTTTAAAACCCACTATTTACGTCGTAAGTTTAGGTTGTAAAATACAACATAATATGTTGTGTATCTATCTTGTAAGTAATATCTATATTTATGAATGTAAAAGTAAGTGTTTTGAAATATTAAGGCACATGCGATGGGTGTTGTATTGTATGTATACATTTTGAGTTGAATCAGACATAACGGAGCGAGGATTTGTTGGTGTCGCACCGATCTTCACAGGTCGGCACCGGTCGGCACGGGTTGGCACGGGTCGGCAACGGACAGCGGCGCAAAGTCCTCGCGGCGTTCATCATTACAATATCACAAGTTGACGACATGATAGGGCGGGAGAATCAAACGCGTCACACACATTCCAAAATACATAATGATAATAAAACCGCTGTACGCTAAGTGACGCGTGTCGACGAACGCGTTGCTATTTTGTAAGTTAGCCACTTTGTTGTTCATTAACGATAAGTTAGGTTTAATCTCAATGGATGTTGTTTACTTTAGTCTGTGGATAGTATTGTATCGGTATAAGTTTGTATGAGCGAATCGACAGGCGTCCGCCTGAAAGGTTCATGGTAGAGTGGTAAATGTTAAGTACCTAAACGATTACTTTGCACCTTACTTCATTTCGCGAGCCGTGTTAGTTTTATTGATTGTACATATAGCTAGGGCGAGGTAAGCAGTTTCAATCAATATTTTATGGTTCTTGTTGAAGCTGATAATCTATGGGCTGGCAAAATACCAATGCAATATCGCATTTGATGTTATAAATTTATGAAATCTATCTGATACCATAGATATATTGCTATTTATGTGTTAATATTGTTTAACGATGGGAAGGCCGTGGCCAGGGCTGGAGGGGAACGAAACCCTCGCAACTCTATGTTATATAATGTAATACCCTAAGTACACCCGTTAAGTTCGGCCAATTAAGGCTCATATTTTTGTAAGGTTGCTACCATTTTAACTGTATTAATATTGAAAAATAGATTTATATCTCTGACACTTACGCATCGCAACTTTTATACATTTTTTTTGTTGCTGTAATATTTTTTTAAATAAAAGATACTACATATGTTACCAATTGTTTAATTAATATACCGATGGAATAGCGTTATAATGTCTCTGGTGAGGGTCCAGCTAGGAATGGAGCAACCGGCGTTACCAGCGCAGCCACATTGTACCGCGTTACATTACCTCACGCCCAGTGTTTTGTACATTTAAAACTATTAGCTAAATATAATTGTTGTCTTTAAATCATTAAACTTATTTTATAATCTGTACTACGTCGTGACTTCATTAAATATCAAACTGTAGAACTAAATGTTAACATAACAACATAGATACAAGTGCGTACGCGACGGACGTTGACAACACGTCGAACGCGCACCCTCAATGTATTTATTTTCATGGTTTTTAATTATCTTTGTGAGACGCACGAAACGTGCCCCTTATTGTAGAAATAAATCATATTTTCGTTTAAATTATTGCGTCTTTATTTTACCTTCAAATCGGGCAAAATTGAGAACCTGTCTTCATAACCCAAATGTTGGGCAGTGCAATAGTAAGGCCGATAAAAATCTTAGTTAATAACTTCTCAATTTAAAACAATCAGTCTGAGGTAAAATAACTTGTTTGAAGTTCTTCTGAAATTTCTTGTTGGAATTAACAGTTAGTTTAAAATAACAATACGTAATTATTGATTTAAATTTATTATAAACGCGTTTTAGAAAACCCCAAAATATCACGTGCATATATTTTTAAATCGATTGGTTATTTAAACAATATATGGTCAATGAGTACTGAAGATGTTATGTCATATTATATTGTCAAAATATTAGTCTATTTAAAATGTAACGAATTACAAACTAAATTGTTTTATAGTGTTCTGTAAACACTATAAAAAAGTACTAGCCATCTATTTCCAGCATAAACAAAATTCGTTCCGCGTACCAATCAAGGTTATAGTTTTTATTTATTTGCTTCCCACTGATAGCGGACAAAACGGATTTATAATTTGAGTACCAATCCACAAGAGACTTCCTCTCATTATTAAATTTTTTATTGTAATGCATAAAAATACCTTTGAAAACGCTCTTTTTGATGTGTTTTTTCTATATGCATGCTAGGCGATTTTAAATACTAGCTATTTCCGTGCACAGACAGTGCAAGTATTCGTTGGAATAAGTTTAACAAAGAGACCTCCCTAAAGAAACCAAATAATAAACAATTGTTTGCTTTCGTATTAAATCAGTCATTTGGATATTGGAGGTGAAAACCACTACTAATTCTCTATGAGGGTCAGAATAAGAAAAGTTCGTTTTATAATTTTATTATATCAAGATTGGTTATTCTCCCATACATAATGCAGTTAATAAAAAAAACAACAATTCATTTCAATTATTAATATAAAATAATAACATTTTAGGGTTGCATTCTCAATGAACCATCTAATCTTATTGTTTCCCCATTAATCATTGGATTTTGTATAATGCTCTGGACTAGAAGGGCATACTCCTGCGGATTTCCAAGGCGAGGCGGGAAAGGCACCGATGCTTCTAATTGCTTAATTGCGGACTCCGGTAGCTGTTCCATCATTGGTGTACGGAATAAACCTGATGCAAAAAAAATGCAATTAAAACATCAATTTTAGATTAATTCTAATGTAACATTCCAACTTAAAGTGGATGCATGTGAGCAGAACTTATTTCATAAGGAGTACCCATTACCGACGATCATGTACGCGTAGTTTTTTGGAGCCAAATGGTCCTGTCTACCCCTCTGTGTTACGGGCGTGAGCTCATAATATTATTATTATTATTATTAAAACATGATCAAATGGATGGCATAAATTTGTATGTCCAGTCTTCGAACTGCTTATTTAAAGGTAAAAATTTATTTATTTTTAGAGCCAGGTGTCTCACAAATCTAAAAGCGATTAATTCAAAAAAACCCTACTAAATACATTTAGTTTAGGCTGTAATATATGAACAGATAAGAAAGATTAATCAATGTCTGCACTTATAAATAAATATCTTAACAATGAACTAACCTGGTGCAATTGTCACCACTCTAATACCCTGTTTTGCGAGGTCTCTAGCTATAGGTAATGTCATACCCACAACTCCAGCTTTTGATGCTGCGTATGCCGCCTGGCCAATCTAAATAGCAAAGCAAAAAAACATTTATAGGAATCTTACATGTAAGAAGAGTAACTAAACTTTAAAAACTGTCTGTCTGTGTGATTATCATTACTCATCGTGGAATGGAAACTCAGTTTCACTATCAAATTTTCACTCAACTCTCTACAGTCCAGTTAAATGTCATATCAAATCAATTTGTTCCTAAAAGAAAAAAAGGTGAATTGTTTGACAACCAGGTACGTAATTTTTTCGTTGATCAGCCTTTAAGAAACTAGGCAGAAGTTTACTTTTTGCAAAAGGTGCCATGCCAAACTTAAGTCCATCAATGTAAACACACCTGTCCATCAAATGCTGCAATGCTAGCCGTGTTTATTATAACTCCGCGCTGACCGTTTGCATCCGCTGCATTCTTACCGATTATTCCTGCCGCCAAACGGATGACATTAAAAGTGCCAAACAAATTAACCTGCAATGTACTTTTATTATATATAGGATATTTAAAACTGTTTCTATTCTAATGATAAATTTAAATGTCACTAATAAATAGGATTTTTTTATTTAACATTATTAACAACACTCTAAGTCTGAAAGACTTTTGAATTGGACCAACTAGGATAACCACTACCAAATCATATCACAATGATAAAGATTAAAATTAAAATATATTTACCATTGTAAAAAATTTACAAGTATAAAAATAGAACCCATGCCCTAGAGAGCAATTTACCACAATTTACTCTAAAAACAATTTATAACAAAGCTTATAGTTACAATGCAATATTGATTTAAAATAAATAAACAAACCTCAATAGTCTGCTGGAATAGCTTGAGGTCGAAAGGTTGATCCTTTTTAAAATTATAGATCCTAGCCGCAGAAGCTATTCCTGCACAGTTTACTGCCACATCAAGACGGCCAAATTTATCCATTGTTGTTTGTAAAGCATTTTGGACATCTTCTTTTGATGTAACCTGAAATTTAAATATTCACATAATGTAATTATTAGAGCAAGGCAAAGTTTTTTTATGGAAGTATAAGGTAAAGAACAGCAGTTCATAACATATAAACTGAAGAACAAGAATTTTTGAAGAGCTGGAGAAGTGCATTACCAGCTTTTATGTAACAAATAAGGAGGCCTATGGATGGGGGACCAGAAGTGTGGGACACCCTCTTTCCAGATGGACCGATGACCTCATAAGGACGGCAGGAATTCGCTGGATGCGGTGCGCGGAGGACCGCATACTGTGGAGGGCATTGGGGAAGGCCTATGTCCAGCAGTTGACTGATATAGGCTGATGATGATGATGTAACAAATGGGTTTGTAAGATTCATATCAGTCACCACTGTATGCTTTTATTATAGGAGAAGGGGAAACAAAAAACAAGCAATGGGTCGCCTTAAATTATGTTTTATATATATTAATACAAGGACAAATCTCAATTAATTGTCCATATAGTTTGTCTTCTTAGTTATTAGTGAAATGATAGCTAAAGCAAAGTACTTCAAAATAATTTTAAGCTATTAGAGCAATAAATGGAATGAAATACACAGTAAAAATTTCATAATTACATTGACAGGTACAAAAGCTGCATTTTCTCCGAGTTGTTTTGCTTTACCTGACCCTGTGCTGGAAGGCAAGTCACAAATGACGACTCGTCCTCCTTGCTTCACTATCAGTTCAGCAGTAGCACCACCTAAGCCAGAAGCTCCTCCTGTTACTAAGCCCACGAGACCCTGGAAATAAATTCATGTGAAAATCAAATAACATTCACTCACAAAAAATGATGCAGAGTCCAAAGATCTTCACATTGACTGAGTCACAAATATTATATTATCTTTTTTAAACCATAAAAATAAAAATTATCATCAATATTTTTCTGCCACAATAACTTTTGACTATAAAACTTGAATGACAATACAAATTTCATTTATGTAAAAACCATATGCTTTTTCAAAATAAATGCCCTTCTTATGGAATACATTAATAGTTAAAGAATAAAGTTGTTATGAGAGCATATTTATTGAGAAACTGCTAAGTGCATATTGAACACCTATATTCTATTTTTTCAAATTATTGTTAACCTATAAAAAATGTGGCAGTGAAATTACATAAGATATGACATAGCCAACAACTTAGAAGTATGAAGCATTACATGTCTATGTACGAACTTATTAAAATCCATACAAAGTTTTCACCTTACCTTAAGCATTGTTAAATAATATGTAAAGATTCTTCGTCGAACTTAGGCTTGATTGACTTCACGTTTTATCACATAAGCAACATTTAATTATAACTGCAGATATATATTTTTATAATAATTTATCAAACAGATTTTTTACTTATCATCCTATCATAGTCTAAACTAAATATGTATTGATAATAATGATAAGAAAACCATCTGCTTCTCTGATAGTAGTGATGGACTCGATTCGATTAAGTTCGATTTCATATAAACTAGGAACGCTACTAACGCTACTTACTTGCAATACCTACCTAAAACAAGATCCTAATTAATCGGATAAAAAAATTTTGATCATATGAAAATCCCTACTAATATTATAATGTAAGTTTGTTTGTTACGCTTTCACCTGAAAACTACTCAACCGATCATCAAGTAGTACTACATACGAAGTATATATCTTCCCTAAAGACCTATAGAGTCCGAAACGGCTGGATCGATTTCGATTAAATTTAAAGGGAATACCCAGATTGGCACAGCGGGTGTTCCTGTGTTTGGTAGCGATCGTATCAACATAATTAGTGGTACCCGGGCGAAGTCGGGGCGGGCCACTAGTGAATATATAAAGAGTAAATTCCAGTAAGAAAAAAATATTTTCAAAAATGTTTATACTAAGATTTTTTAACTGTGGAAAATTAAATATCTATATTTAATTTCAAGTTTAGTTGAGTTTGGATTGAACAGTGATCTTACACAAGCATTAAAGTCTCTTTATGTAGATTCTACTGCTTGTGTTAGCATTAACGGGGCTGTGTAGCATCCCCGTGGCTGTTCAAACTATTTATAGATGATTGTTTAAAAGTTTTGAAAGACGAACAGTGTGGATGTGTGGGTGAAATGTCTTTTGCTTAATGTAGTGAATGACTCATTAGAACTATGAAGAAGCATGAAGATGAACGTAGATAAGACGAAAGTAATGGTGTTCGTAAGAGAACAAAGTAAGACAATAATTGAAATAAATGTTAACGGTAAAGAAATGGAACAGGTGAAAGAGTTTTTAAGTAGTAAGTAGAGATTCTTAAGTACTTCTTGTTAGGCGTGACGTTGAATGATAGGATTAAAAATAGCATTATAGGAGAAAAGTGTGGCTTAAAAGTGGATGTTGTAACTAGAATTGAGAAAGGTATGCTTCGGTGGTTTGGGCATGTTGAAAGGATGAATGAAGAGAGAATAACGAAACAAATTTATGTAGCGATAGTGAGTGGCAGTGTTGGTAGGGAACGCCCTAGGAGAACTTATGTCGATCAGATTAGTGGTTTACTAAAAAACGGAGGACCCATAACCGACGAGCATGTATGCGTAGATGTATGAATGTAAAAAAGCGAGAGTTGTGCCAGGATCGTGCCAAATGGAAATCCATGATCTCTGCCCACCCCTCTGGGTTACGGGCGTGACGCATATTTATTTATTTTATTAAATATCTATATGTAATTAAATCGGAAAGGTGCGCACATGGCAGCACTCAATATCGATTATCACTCACTGAACGGCTGCCCCAAAGTCCCAAACGGCCGCCGGCCCAGTTCTAGTAAAAACTAATACCGAATAAATCTGTGAATAAAAAGCAAAGTAAATATTCATCAACTGACTGAATTGACTAAAATAAAACTTAAAACTATACAATTTCGAGTATCAAATAGAAAACTTCTACACATCGATTAAATTAAACAATACAGTTAAATTCGATGTATCCTTCAAGTTCTTTGAAATTTTTCGTTGTTTTTCTGAAGTGCTGGCCTGATTTGTGATTAACGAACGAGCGTGGTGTTCAGCACTAGCAGCATTGAGCGTAATGTTAAATTAATATGATGACATTGACAGTCTTTATAGACAAAACCAAGACAAGACAATGAATTCAAAGTATGTCTTTTAAAAAGCGCGGGAACTTCCGAATTAGGCGGGTGTGTTTTTTTGGCTTCTGAAAATTTTTATTGTAAATATTGAATAAGAGATCAGTGGAGTAGAGTAAATAACATTATTATTGTATATATTCATTTATTTGTATATATTTTCATAAAAGGCGACTTTTGGTAAGTTTGTTATTTCATAGTATGAATGAGCCGCCTGATCCTGGGGGCACTTGCCCTCAGGATGTTGCATGCAACGTTATTGTAAGTGAAAGTGGTATGGATACAGATGGCTCGGTAGTTGGGAATAGTAGCCGAAAACGTAAAGTTGTACGGCAAACTAAAATTTGTAAGCATTGCAACAAAAAAAGGAAAAAGAGGATTCCTAATCGTGCAGTTGATGGAAATTTCTTTGACTGTAATTGCGAAAATGTTAAGTCATCAACCCTTAATAATACAACTGAACAAATAATAGGTAATTTAAACAGTGACTCAACTTCTCCTAGCCCACCCCAAGTTAACAGAATGTCTTATGAATCATGGGATGCGTCACCATATATAATCCATGTTCAAAAAAAACAAACCTCTCTTAATGATGGTACCACACTCCACCCAGTCATACTTGGCAATTTGTTTAAAAAAACACAACTTTTTTAATATCATTAATGGCAGTGTTAAGAGAATAGGTAGAAACCGAATAACACTTTCTTTTTCGAATTATCTAGATGCAAATGGATTTCTTAAAAATGAATTACTAATTAAAAATGATTTCAAAGCTTTCATACCAACTTTCAACATAACCAGAATAGGTTTAGTGCGCGGAGTACCCATTGAGTGGTCTCCTGAAGAAATTATAGACAATATTAATGTTCCAATAGGCTGTGGCAAAATAATTAAAGCAAGAAGATTAAATTTCAAAAAAGTTATAGAAGGGAAGGCTACATGGAATCCATCACAAGCAGTGGTTTTAACATTTGACGGTCAGGTTTTACCCAAAAGATATTTATGTGCTACAATGCTTTGCCTGTAGACTTGTATACTTTCCCAACCATTCAATGCTACAATTGCTGTTGTTTTGGACACACCAAAGTACACAGATCTAGACCTCAGTGCTACAAATGTGGCCAAAATCATTGTGCAGAGTCTTGTAATTTGGAAGAAGAAAATGTATCATGTTGTTTATGTAGGGGAAATCACTTTGCTACAAGTAAATCTTGCCCAGAATTTTTAAGACAAAAGCAAATCAAATTATCAATGGCCCAAAACTGTATTTCATACGCAGAAGCATCTAAGTTACACCCGGCCAGCTTGAGGTCATATGCTGATGTATTGACTTCAACCCCAACTCCATCCTCATCTCATACCCTCTAACAATATGCACATACAAAGTTCTCCTCCTACCCAAAAGTCTTATAAGAAAACATTCATTTCTAGACCTCATAATATAACACAAAAGCAATATCCAAAAGAATACGACAAAGTTGCACATCACAATATTATAAAAGATCCTCACATTCAATCTGCCAATGGGTGTGCATTCACATTGAAAGAGGATCAACCAGTATCAATCTCAGACTTGATTAATATGTTAATTTCTTACTTAATGACAGACAAAACTTCCCCTTCATTACCGTCCAACGCTGATATTCTTTTGAATTACTGAATGAAATTAATAATAAAATTAATCACAATTATGCATCTAACACACAAGATAATACAATGGAATTGTAGAAGCATCACTAGTAAAAAAAGTGATCTAATTTATCTTATAAATAAACATAAAGAAACATGGCTTAAGCCAAATACTTTTTTAGAATTTCTTGTTATACATGTGTAAGACATGATCAATCCAATGGTTACAAAGGAACTGCAATTCTCATTAAAAATCCCACCATATACTGTTTTTCCCCTACCATCTCACTCAAATTATTTTTCTATGACTGCTATTATTTCCAATAACATTTGCTTTATTTCTATTCACATACCTTTCCCTAATTACAATATTATGTCGTGTATTGATAACATTATAAAATAAATGCACACATCCATCTTGGGGTTGTTCACTAAACAAAAATTATGGAGAAAACCTTTTAAATATAATTAACAAACACAATCTTTGTATTTTGAATACTGGAGCTCCTACAAGGCAAACAACACCTGAGCAAAATATTAGCGCAATAGATCTTTCTATTTGCACACCTGAGCTAGCACTTAAACTATCTTGGGAAGTTCTGCCTTCAACATATGGAAGTGATCACTATCCTATATTAATTTCATCATCCCATAACATACTTCCTATGCCTGATAAACCTAAATCCACAGTAAAATATAGAACAAATAATGGTGATTGGAATTTTTTTTTAATCTAGCTGAAAAGAAAATAACCTTATTAACAGATATACAAGATGGTCAGAAACAAAGTGCTCGAATAGATTTCACAGAAGCATTAACTACAGCAGCAGATCAGGTATTTCCTATTAAACAGAATAATTTAAACAGAATACCATCACCACCATGGTGGGATAATGATTGCAGTAATTCTATTAAAAAAATAAAAGATGCAGAAAAACAATACAAAAGATCAATGTCCAATGAAAATTATTTAAATTATTGTAACATTTCTGAAGAAACCAAAAAATTGTTAAGAAGTAAGAAATTGGATGGATGGTAAAAATTCTGTTTGACCATAGACCCTAACACAAATAGTTCTATAGTATGGAACAATATAAAGCGATTCAGATCAGCTATAGGTATAACCACTCCTAAATATATTCCCCCCACTTCAGCAGGACAGTTTCTTAATAACCTTGCACCTCCTTATGTACCAGAGCAAATTAGTTTATCTTTCAGCAATGATACTCAAAACAATAGGCATTCGAATCTAGATGAACCATTTTCTCTTTTTGAATTAAAATCTGTTTTATCTAGACTTAAGGACTCCACTCCTGGGCAAGATTATATTCCATATTCCTTCTTAGTCAATCTGTCAGATATATCTCTAACATATTATCTAAAACTTATTAATTCCATTATAATATCTGGAAACATTCCCACACAGTGGAAAATCCAGTTAATTCTGCCAATATTAAAACCTGAAAAATCTTCATCCAGTGCATCATCCTATAGGGCTATAGTCCTATCCTCAGTTCTTGGAAAGATAGCTGAACACTTAATTAAAAACAGGTTAGAGTGGTTTGTAGAAACCAACCAATTACTTTCCCCCAGCCAGTATGGTTTTTCTTAAAGGAAAAGGCACTTTAGATAATTTGGCAATTTTTATTACAGATATTCAGAAAGCATTCACAGAAAACAAAGTTACAACAGCAGCCTTTCTTGATATTTCTTCTGCATATGATAAAGTAATTATATCTATACTCTATAGGAAACTGTTGCAATTAAAAGTCCCAAAACTAATATCCAATTACATTTTCAATTTATTTTCTGAAAGAAAAATTATATTAAATGTTAATGAAGCAGAATATAACGATATACAAAGAACAACCTGGAGAGGATTACCTCAAGGGTCCGTACTCAGCCCACTTTTGTATAATATATATACTGCAGATCTGGAAACAGTATTTGGTTCCACAATTGAAGTCCTTCAGTATGCCGATGATCTCTTACTCTATACTACAAATACTACAGCTGCAGAAGCAGCATCCCAATTAAATATTGCACTGGGGGCGCTAAAACATTGGTTAGATGATAATGGATTTGAAATATCTGTGCCAAAAAGCTCGGTAGTTGTATTTTCGCGCATAAGAAGTCCTCCTAACATCTGTGTTAGATTAAATGATTTACCCATACCCTTAAAAAAGCAAGTAAAATTTTTAGGAGTTATATTGGACGATAAATTAACAGGTTTACCACATTGTGATTATTTAGTAATGAAATGTGAAAAACAATTAAATGTTTTAAGGTGTTTGACAGGTGTCTGGTGGGGTTCCCATCCTTATAATTTAAAATTATTATATAACGCCATAATCAGAAGTACAATAGAGTATGCTACATTTCTACTGTTTCCAATTTTACAATCTGGTCTTAAAAAGTGTGAATGCCTCCAATCAAAAGCACTCAGAATTGTTACTGGTGCAATGAAATCTAGGCCCTAAAAATGCCTTACAGATAGAATGTTCAGATCCCCCACTAAATTTAAGACTTCAATATCTTTCAGATAAATTTTTCTTTCGATGTCTCCAATTTTTGCATCACCCTCTCATAAATAAAATTCAGTTACTGGATGATCAGATTCTAAATTCCAGATATTGGTCTCACAAACCTAATCCATATTTAGTAGTAAGTTTTCAAAGGTATCTTTTAATCAATGCCCCAACATATAGGTCCAGAATATTTCCACTTTTCGATAGTAACTTCAATGCTTTAATGCAAACACCAGAAATAGTTAAACATCTTAATATCACGAAAAATAACCCAAATGCAAAGTCGTTATTTAAATTTAGTACAGATAACAATTGGAAAAATTGGAACCACCTTTATACTGATGCATCCAAAACATCTCCAACAGGATGCGTTAGGGTAGGAGTGTACCATGAGCAATATAATATAGTTCAAAAAATTAAGCTTCCCCCAGAAACTTCTGTGTTCACAGGAGAATTATTTGGTATTTTGAGAGCAGTAGAATACACCTTACTTATGAAATTGAAGACATCTGTTATTTTCTCTGATTCTCTTAGCGCATTGCAATTAATAGAAAAATGTCCGTACAATATAAAAAACCCATAGCCTGTCATCATTCAATTACGAAATTTATTATTCAAATGCTTTACAATGAATGACTCCGTCACTTTTGTCTGGATTCCTAGCCATTCGGGGATCAAAGGAAACGAAAATGCTGATTACATTGCCAAGGAGGCTGTGGAGTGTGGTGACATCGTGCCCTTTACAAACTTTTGTCATGACTTAGCGAACATACCTAAAAAAAGCCTATATGAGGAGTGGAATAAGCAATGGTTAGAAACACAAAAAACAAAAGGAAAACTATATTCTGTACTGGTTAAAAATATAGGTCATAGATCATGGTTTTTCAATATTAAATTAAATAAAATAGAGACTAGTGTAATAATTAGAATGAGACTGGGACATCATTGTTCACCTGGCTAAACTTAAAATTATAGATAGTGATGCCTGTTCTTGTGGTACTGGCGTGGGGGACTTGAATCATATATTTTTTTCCTGCCCATTATATGACCACTGTTCCTGTTTTAGCAACCTAATTCTCCTCAAAGTTCCACTACCCACATCTGTTACATGTCTACTATATGATTGCAACATAAATGTTTATAAATGACTATCAAAATTTATAAAAGAAAATAATATTAAAATGTAAGATATATAATGCATGTATATTATGTTTATTTTGTTAATATGTATATAAAATTAATTAGAAGTAATATTTTTGTTTGAATAGCTTAAATAATATTAATTATAATTTTATTATTATCCATGTATCCTATATTTTTCCTTACTTCCTGATCCTTCTCCAAAAATTTCCGATCCATTACTCCTACTGTTTTACCAGTTTTTACGCGATTAGGTTCCCGAGTTTTTTAAACTTGTCAGTGGCTAAATACACTTAAGTGTGAAAGCCAAGAAAAAAAAAAAGACAAGACAATCAGTACGTCAGTAGTCAGTACAAGAATGCACATACAAGTTAAAGCTAAACAATATTTTGTATTGTAATAAATGAGTTCAATTATTTTGGCTACCTAATTTTGAAGTTAATTAATTATAAAAAATGTCTAAATTGAGTGCTTTAACTTTCAGTAGAAACACTGGTGCAAAACATACTGCAACAGTTATTTTTTTCCATGGGTCAGGTTAGTTCGTGTTTTATAACCCTTAAATATTGTAATGGTAAAATTCTAGAACAGGGACACTACGCGCACCGTTATAGTAATTTTTATAATGGTAGAAAATGACCTTATTAACATTATTATCAACACCAAAACTTGCTTTATATCCATTTTTCAGAAAAAAAATAAAATTATTTCATAAATATACATAGTAAATATTTCCGCCATTTGCAATTTTATTACTAAACGTCTAAAATAATAACGGTGCTGATCCTAGTCGTTACGCTTTAAAATCGATATTTTGAAATTTTATTTTTGTTAAAAATCGCGCTTTTGATTATGTATATATATTTTTTAATTTTCTCAGGCACATTATATATCCTTTTAATAGGAGTGGTATTAGAAAGAAGCGGTAATACTCCCTTCTAATTCCTAACCCGCAAACCCAAGCAAAAAGGTAGCTTTTAAACATATTATTGCGTCAGCACATTATTATTTTTGACGTTTGGTAATAAAATTGCTAATGTCGGAATAAATTAAAATTCGGTCCCGTCTATCAATGCAGCTTAAATCCTTTGTTCCTCACACCTTATAATGCAATTCTATACCTCCCGGACATTGTTCTAATTATCAGAATAAACAAAGACGACCCCGGTGCAAACGCCAAATTTAACTCTGTCGTCAATAGTAAGTGGAATGGTTGGCATACTATGTTCACTGACGCATCAAAATAAAAGCTGACAGCTGTGTAGGCTATGCTGTCTGGATACCGGAGTACAACATCATTTTAAACTTTAAGTGTCCCCCTCAACCCTCGGTTTTTACTGGAGAGGCGCTAGCTATCCTTGAAGCCTTGATGTATATAGAATCACATAAGCTACACAACACGGTAATATTCACTGACTCTAGAAGCTGCTTACAGGCTATCCTTGCAAACCAACTCAGATCTAAGTCAAAATTCCCGTTTATTCTAAAAATCAAAGAAATTCTTTTTCGGTGTCACGTGTTTGGCATAAAAGTCACCCTAGCTTGGATCCCGGGACATAGCGGTATATTGGGCAATGAGGATGCTGATCAGTACGCTAAGGATGCCACGACAACAGGTAGTGATACTAATTACATAACCTATGCACAAGATCTAATGCCTCTAGCCAAGGCCGATCTTGTATCGTGCTGGAATGAAGCGTGGAATCTTTCTAAACGCATTAAGGGTAGACACTACGCGGATGTTCAAGACTCGTTGCTTGTTCAGCCTGGGTTTTTTAAATACAGGAAAGCCAAAACGAGGGTCACGTCCACAACATGTAGGTTAAGATTAGGTCATGCTTCTACTCCGGTTCACCCAGCTAAAATAAGAATCAAGGATAGCTCCCTCTGTGAATGTGGGCTCGATGAGGCATCAGCAGAACACATTTTCTTTAACTGCCCTAGGAGACCGTCTCTTTACGATGTGCTACCGGACACTATCCCCAGACCGACGAATTTCAAATCTTTGTTGAGCCTCGTACATACACCTTTTGTAAACACTTTATGTGAGTATGTTAACCAGAATAACATTAGACTATAAGTTGTTTGTCTTACTAACCTTCTAACAATCTGTTTTGTTGTATATACTGTTTGTCCTGTTTTTAGGTAAGCAATTCAACAGTTGTTTACTTTGTATAATAATAATAATTGAAATTGATGTGACCTTGTGCAAAGCTCACCCAACAAACAAGAACCCAAGCCACACCTAAAGACACCCGGGTACAACCAAAATCACAGACCAAGCTCTATAAACTGGATTTTGGCGAAATCAAAAAGGACCGCCATTATAAAAGAAATTGAATTGTCAGAATAATTTACTATGTAAATGTATGAAATTATTTTTTTTTCTGAAAAATGGATATGAAGCGAGAGTTTCAGTGTTGATAATAATGAAAATAAGGTCAATTTTTATATATATTATAATGATAAAACTAGTTGTAAACCTTTGATAAAACTAGTTTCACAAACATATAACAAGCCCTACTAAAAAACAGGATCAAAGCAACAGTCTGTAAATGTATCATACAAATGCTTAGCAAAAGAACTATCAAGACAAACAACTCTAAATTAGTTGCTATTCCTTTTGCCTCTACTATGGAACATTATCAATAACCACTTTATTAGTAAGCTAAACAAAAACTACTCTTCCACATCAATGCCCGTGATCTGGCGATTATTATTTTGGACCAGAAACATCAACATTGGATTCTCAGATGACCTGAATATCCTCTAGGGATTTACAACAGTGCCTTCCAAGCAGAATGTATGAGAGTGATCATAGCACCACAGGACATAGCTGCAAGAAAGATTAGGGATGAAAATGTTCACATCCTCTCGGACATATGATAGTCCTACAGGCACTGAATATCAGTACAATATGCCCAGCCCATAAGCCCTTGTCTATGATTGTCCCCTATGACTCAATGAGGTAGAAGCTAAGATCAAAAACATACTCCAATGGCTTAAGGGCACAATGGATATTTGAGATCACTTGTATTGGTGAAAAGCTACAATTATCACTTTGGAACAACCTGCAGATAAGCGAAAAAGTGACTGTTGTTGCAGCTCTCACAGGTCATGGCTTCTTTAAAAAACATTTTATACAACATAGCTATAAGTGATAGTGCGCTATTCAGAGGCGTGTATGAAGGTGGAGGCAATGTATTTCTCAGCTCACCGAGATCTCTTGCTGGCAACTGGAGGAAATGGAGATATTATTTTGAGATTTAAAAATGGCAAAAGCAATGTCTCTGCAAAGAATTTAATGTTTGACATTCTGCATTATCAATGATTTGGAAAACCCTTCATAACTAACATACAGCAGATTTTTGGATCAAAATTAAAATAAAAATTGTTAAAAAGTAGTATTAGTATTAAGTATAGTTCAGGCGATTATGCATGTTACGCCAAATGCCACTACCTAGGGTTATACAATGAAAGAAATCACCTTTCTTCTTGATTGGAGGCTATGTGGTGTAAACTGTAATATTTATATTTTTATTTTCAGGAGCAAATGGAGACCACATGCAAGAATGGATACATTTAATAACAAAAATCTTCAAATTTCCACATATTAAAGTAATTTATCCGACAGCACCATTACAGCCTTATACACCGGCTGGTGGCCTACCAAGCAATGTATGGTTCGATAGAGCTGACATCAACCCAAATGTTCCGGAGAAGTTAGATTCAGTGGAAAGAATAGGAGTGCAAGTTAAAGAATTAATTAGGAGTGAAGTTGATGGTGGCATTCCCATTAACAGAATTGTTGTTGGTAAGATGTCTTGATAATATAAACCATTATATTATTATCAGTCACAGTGGTTCCACTGTATGGCAAATGGAATTAAAGGCGCCTGCCGCAACGTCGTCAACGTTGCGCGGGCCTTACTCATGGGTCAGTTTAACTCGCGGTTCGTCCAGCATACAGCAGTTATGTCTTGCCAGTTCTATTTTAGACTTCCGGCTTAATATTATTACATAATATTTTTTTATCTCTTTTCTCCACTGACAATTCCCTTCTTCTCCCAGCTATTTCTTGATGTAACTCATTTATATTTATATAATTTCACCTTTCTTATCATCATCATCCAGCTAGTCTCTTTCTACCATTATCCAGTTTATTAATCTTAATCAGTATGTGTTGTAATAAAAAATCTTAAATGGAAAATACTGACTTGATGTATCATACAGGCGCTCACAAAAAAGTACTGAAGAGACTTAATAACATATAAATGTTTGTAAATTCCAGGTGGATTTTCTATGGGAGGAGCACTTTCCTTGTACACTGGCTACAGATGGGAGCGCAACTTGGCTGGCGTGTTTGCTTTCAGCTCTTTCCTCAACAACCAATCTGTTGTTTATCAAGACCTGGGCAAAGATACAGCAACAACATGTAAGTTCACTTGTTTTAGGAGCCACTCTTTTTTTAATTTTTTTTATATTTGTTTATTTGGGTCAAATTTTGTATTTCAATTTTTACCTCTTTGTTGTCAGTTTGCTCTGATATTTGGTACACACTTTTTGTTGTTCTTCTAAATAACATGAATTCTAAATAGCTGCTGCATTGCAAAATGGCGGATGACATATTTTTATAACGCCTTCTCATTGTGGATATCAAATTCCTAGTAGAATACAATACATATGAATTAAATAAAAACTAAAAGAAAAAAATATTTTTTTAAAAGATTTTATTGCAAAGGAACATAATAATGGTGCGGATAATCTACTTAAAGCTAAAAAATAATTAGGCAGGTCCTAGGTACCAGTACCTGGGGTATTCAAACTCAAAAATATTTCAGTTGTAACAACCAAATTTACCTTAATTTTCAGTATCCGTAGGGAATAATAATTTGGTTAAAGGCGCTTTGGATATAACTTTAATTTCGAGTGTGAATTAGTAATAAATTCATAAATATCCCTTGCGGATATTGCGACTAAGTTAACAACAAACACACATACAAAGGTTATTCATTAAATTATAAATATTATCATTAAGATTTCTTATGTTTTGTTTAGATCTACAGATGATATGTGTTGGGAGTAATACGTTTTTGTTTATAAAATGTGGGAAGGTAGACGGTTAAATTAAAAATAAAGATAGTTATATATAAGACTTACTTCTTCCTTCCCATAAATATAATTACTTCCAGTTATCATGTAAAAAATATTATTCTGATTGATATCGTCATAGTTCCTGTAACCGACAAGCATCAAGAAAAATGAATATTTATAAGTTTATATTTTATATTATTTCAGTACCACCATTGCTTCAGATACATGGTGACAGTGACGACATAGTGGATCTAAACTGGGGTCGAAACACTTTCAACGAGTTGAAGAAAAATGGCGTCGATGGAGAGTTTCACGTGATGCCGAAGTTGGGACATTCTATAAATAAAAGAGGAATGAACATAATCAGCGACTGGATTGCCAAACTTCTACCCGATGTATGACAAAAATAAATTATTACATCCAATTCTGTTTTATGAACTGTAAAAGGAAAGTTCAAACAGTAAATTGTAATCTCGAAAATTCAGAGTAACGATAATTTATTAATTTCTGTTATTAAATAAAAATAAAATACGTTTTAGGTAGCTTAAGTAGTGCCCCTAGTACCTTAAGATCATTAACAGGCACATCTAAAATTTTAAATATGCAGGGAATCCTAAAAATTCCAAAAAGATTTTTTCTAAAATCTTGATAATAAAATAGTTGCCCTTATGCGATTTCTATGAAACAATGAATCTTATTTTGGAATTAATATTATATATTATATTAATATTATATTAATCAAAATGTTCTCTTAATGACACACGAAAATATTGTAAAAAGTTAATATTAGATTAAAAAAAGGCATAAAGCAAATGTGACTATTATTTGTAATACTATGCCGTGCACAAGTGACTCGAGTGAGAGTAACTAAGAAAGTAGAAGGGACATAACTGCCCTTTCTTCAATTTGTTCGGCTTTGATAATTATTTAATAAATGTGCATGTTTGTCACATATGCTGTGCGATTGATAAAATTATAAGCAACGTGCAAAAATTTGATCGCTATCTGCACATCTGTGCGTTTTTGACGGAATATAGATGAAATCAAATAAACAAAAGTAGAGATTTGTTCAATGTAATGTACATGTACTTAAACTGGGTCATGCATCTTCCCTGATTCAGAAAAAGTAGATATAAAAAGATCAAACTTAATGTTAACTGGTAGGTACATTTTTAATAGCGACCGCAGCAGTGATTTCTCTGGAAATAAATTGTTCATATTCTCCTTGCCCTTTTCCCACTCATGTGGGGTAAACACAGTATGATTGTAGACCATACTGAATAGTTTGTACGACCGGCCGTCTGCCTGACGCCAACCTTGGGAATAATTGGTTGTACTTAAGTCATATTGTGAAGTGTGTCAAAAGACGATTCCGTTGCCTAGGTAGTCAAGCGTAAACGTCGCGAGTGCTCATAAGAGTACTCGCGACATTTGACTACCTGATGTGATGACGCAGAGAGACACCGAGCATTGTCCTTCGAATGAGCCGTCTAATTGTGCTCGCAGTCAGGGGCCACGCCTCTGTTCCGTAAGTAATCGCTGACAACATAAACTGCTCAAAGACTTTTGTCTTTGTGAGTGATGTACTCGCCGTTAATGTTGATGCCAAGTCCGTTCCAGTCCAGGAATTTAAAGACGTCTTCCAACGCCGCGGTGAACAGTTTCGGGGCATTAAAGTTGGATAAGTTTTAGGTCCTGGCGCTGTAATCGGACTGATATGGTGGCGATTTTGTACAAATACTTCAGCGCTTCGATGTACCGAGCATTTTTTTATAGTAGAAGGTGGCAAACGAGCAAGCGAATCATCCGATATTAAGTTGGCATTACCCACGGGTAACTGCAACAAGCTAATGATTTGCAGCGTATCTTTAATGGACAGACTAATTAAATAGAAAAAAGGATATTTCCTTTTCCTACTCATCCCATAAGAAGATGAGTACAATTCTCTTTATGGATGATTGTTTGAAAGCTTTGAAAGACGTAGATTGTGGATTAAGAATGAGTGAGCTAGTTGGAAAACGTGGAAGGCGTACGCGGACGCCGATCACCAGGTTGTGTTTGCGTCATCGGCGGCGGACATAACTTGTGCTGAATGTAGTCAATGATTCATTAGATGTTAAAGGCATGAAGATGAAAGTAATGGTGTTTGAAAGAGAACAAATGAAGACAACAATTGAGTAAAAAATTAAATTACGAAACAAATTTATGTAGCGAAAGTGAGTGGCACTGTTTGCGAGGGACGCCCTAGGAGAACTTATATCGATCAGATTGGTGGCTTACTAAAAAAGGGCGATATGAGAAGCACCCATAACCGACGAGCTTGTATGCGTAGATGTATGAATGTAGAAGAAGCGAGAAAGGTGTCCCAGGATCGCGCCATATGGAATCCATGATCCCTGTCCACCCCTCTGTGTTACGGGCGTGAGCGCATATTTATTTATTTTAACCATCTCAAAGGTTTACAGGACTAGGATCAGGCCACCGACACCTCACTCATCAGATGAAACGCAGAAATACTTCTACTTCACGCCTGTCTTCTGTGAGTTCGTGGTATGTCCCCGTCCAAGCCGACCGATTCGTGTAACAGATGTTATTGTTGCGGGCTCTACCAAAGTTAAGATTTTAAGTTATGTATTTGTTTTGTTTTTATTTTTATTATATTTACCGTTAGTAGTTATTGTTTTATGAATTTTAGGCTTGTTATTGTGATCATATATTCTGTGTCTTTAAAGAATAATCAAAATGTATAATTTTCAAAATTTACTTGTTTAAAAAGACATAACATATTAGTGAAAACGCAATTGATTTTACAGTGATTGTTCTTTTTAGAATCAAACCGATAGATTTTTGAACAAAGTTTATTATTTTAATTGTGTCAAAGTTTGAAAACCATTTTTTTATGTGGCAATACAACACGAATTGATCGATCAATTGATTGATTGACAGCTATATAGCGGCACTGGCACTCGAATAATAAATCCATTCATTAAAACATAAACTTGACATTTTGTTAAAAAAAACACAGTCGTTTTCTTGAACTTCTTACTACTATAGGCATAATATAAGTAGATATGCCTCCTAAAAAGGAGAAAGAGCGCAATGACAATGATAATTATTG
Source organism: Papilio elwesi (assembly GCA_029849275.1). Taxonomy (NCBI): domain Eukaryota; kingdom Metazoa; phylum Arthropoda; class Insecta; order Lepidoptera; family Papilionidae; genus Papilio; species Papilio elwesi. The sequence continues at coordinate 5,571,311 of CM056717.1, forward strand.
GCGAATACTCATTGAGGACACACCTTTAAATGAGCCTTCGTGGAATGTTGAAGTCGTTATTTTCGAAACATCAGGAAGCGAACAAGAAATCATGTATTTAAACAAATTCGAAACTTTTGCAAAAGAAGAGAAGAGATTCGTAATTAAAAATATCTGTAAATCTGAAACCCTGTTCATGGTTAACCAACTTGGTGCTGAAAAGAAAGTTAAGGATGAAAATTTACGAGTTTTCGAGGAAGGTCATGTGTATCTCAAGGAAAAGAAAGATATACCTCCAGATATACTCGCACTCATAATTAAACACCTTATTTTAAAAATGAAACAAGAATACATTTCTATACAAAAGCAAAAACATGTAGTAAGAGAAGGTATACGAAATGAATCCTTGACAATGATAGATCAGTCTGAAATAAAGAATAATATGCCGCTTCAAAATGTCCCACCGATAGAACAGATAGAGCCTTCGCTGACCAAAAGTAAAGGTAAAAAGGATGAAACAGATGCTATAAGTCTTTCAGCGCAACCTGAAGAAGGAAAAAAGTATAATACGTTACTTCGATTAAGAGGAGAAGAATGGAGAGATAAAGTATATGTCGATGACTATCCAGTTGACGGTCCTAATTTATATCTGGCTATAACCGGGTTCTTGGAACCGTACCTTTTAGAAAGTCTTATGAAAATCGGCGTACCCCTAACAGCTGTTGTTCAGATAAGAATAGATCCCACATCGAATAAAATATCGTCGGATTATTTTACAGGAACTAAAAGAGGGCATAGTGCATTTGAATTGGCTGCAGAAAAATCATATGAGTTTTGGAAAACACTGCAAGAATTACGTTTAGACAATACATCTTCTCAAAGTTTTAAAGATATGGCGTTTATGGTTTTTACTCCACCATACGGTAGTAGTGAAGTGTTATCTAGTAGCGCTGACTGGGTATACGATGAGGTCAGTTTTCTCATGTACGACATACAAGACTTGACAAGGCAACACGCACATTATTTAGATAACATGGATGTCAAATGCATACCCACTGAATGTAAGAATGAGCACATGTTGAAAACTTATAGCGATCATGTTAACGAAATCCCTCTAGAGTGCACCACTATTTATTCTATCATAGATAGTATGTTACAAACTATTTGTTTCTACGCCTCCTATGACAGTAAAAGCGGGACTACTTCACTGTCGACTGATTTTACAATAACGCAAAACAGTTATGTCACTAAAAGTCCCACTAATTTTGATAAAGCCGATACTCTTATTAATAAAGTTTTTGACACTTTATCTAAGGGTGATTCCAATAAGAAAAATTACCGAATAACCTGTGGTGAAGAATACGATAAATATAAAGATCCAGTAATTATAAATTATGGAGATTGCGCACAATGCACTATTTTTCATTTAGAAAATGTTAATTTGGACAATGTCATTTGGTCCTCTTTAGTTAATATGCCTATTTGCAACTTGTGGCAAAATCAGGTCATTCCATCAGAGGAATTAAAGACGAAGATAAATTTACATACCAGCGCGCTACACACATGTTTCGACAGAGAAGAACTTGACGATGCCTTATTTAATAGACTTATACACTTGTTGTCTTTCCGAAAACTTTATAATAATAGGAGCTCTTTGAAAAAAGGAAGCGTTCCGCCAACAAGTATTTCTGAATTTAAGAAAATATATTTAAAACGTAGTACTTTTGCAGAACCCTTTCCCAAAAGCACATCTTTGTTTTGGACGAGTAGTGCTACTTCTCCGCCAAGCCCAACTATAGTAAAAAGTTATAACTATTCCAAGGAGTATTCCACTAGAAGTGATTCTGAGGTGCAACAAGTTGAACTGCTGTTCGATTGTCCTGATTTGAGTGAACTGGTCTCTGCACTTGAAATAAATAATGATAAACCAGTAAACCACTTATTAGACGATTATGATTTTTTTGAAGATTTTTCTGCCACAAATTCCCTTCAAGTACTACTTAATGCTTTTACCAAATTTAATTGCTTAAACTATAAGTACTGTGAAGTGACTGATAGTTTTATTTTGATGTTTTACAATAATCACGATGATGACGGAATTTCACGTGAGGAATGGCGGTGTCATTTATCAACCCCTGTGTGTTTGCAAGATTTTTTCGATTTTGTACTTGAAGAACAATATCAATGGATTCAAGATGAAGAGAAACTGTATGATGAATTTACTCGACTAAAAACTAAATTAGAATGGAAAGAATCGCTGGATAAAGTTCCAACAAAAAGTTGTGTTGAAAATATTGATGATATAGATTCAGAGCTTTTAATTAAAGGGTCTCTGAAATATCAAGAAAAACTACAAAGCGAAGATTTAAATGACGAGGAAGTAGACCAAAATAACTTACTACCTAAAACTACTATTTCATCTACTTCCAGTCCGGATTCCAAAATCAGTCGAAAAACAAAATCTACACAAGAAAACAAAAAGAAAGGTGTGGATTTGTCAGCTGAAATAGACAATGTTTCTGAAAACAATGCATACTTAAAAAGATTTTCTGGTTATAATTTAGGAGACAGGCGGGTGGAAGTATTCGGAAAAGATACGATTTATTTTTCTAAAGATGGTACAAAGATATGCAGTTTTTACACTATTATCATACCAATGAATTTGGAGTATTTAGTTTTAAATGTAGTACCGGGGAATGACAATAATGAATTTTGGATGCAGAAAAAACTAGGAGAGCCCTTTCAATCCAATATTAATAATGTTGGTGAATCCTTTAGAATTATTAGTAAAGATAATGTAACATATTATCTAAAGAAAAATTGGTATCAAACACCAGTACCTATGGTAGCTTCGGTGTCTAGCCAAAGTAGAATTAAACCTAATGAAAACTTAAGTAAGAGTAAAGTTAAAAAAACTAGTTCAAGTAACACGTTGATTTTTGATTCGAAATTCTATCATTCTTTTATAATAACTTGGCCTAATGGACTTATAGTAGAAAGTGTAAATGATAATGATTCACCAAAAATTAGTCACATCAAACAATTTTATATAAGTCCAACAGCACACACTAATGAAGACATGCGTTGCGTGACTTTGCATGGTGAATTGGTTACTTTTAAAAAATCGGGGATCATAGAAATATTGCGACCGGATGGCACGTATATCAAAGTTTTCAAATGCACAAAAAGACTTACGTTTCAAGAAATTATAGAGGAATGCCACAGTACCACTAGTTCTGACAAGAATAAGAAAGTCAAAGGTAAAAAGGACAAACTGGGTAGGTCCGCTTCGAAGTCGTCGAAGAGTATAATTGATCAGAATGAAGTCTCAGCCGGTACACCCTCTTATGAATTATTTGTTGATGAATTCGAAATAACGAATTCTAACGGGTTAAAGGAAAAATGGGTTAACAATCAACTTATAAGCGCAGAAAAGCTATTGATAAGAACGGCCACGGACTACAATTTGGGTGAAGTATTTTCCCGGCGTATGGATGGCACTAATACGTTACTCAATAAAGATGGAATGTTCGTTGTAACATTCAATGACAACACCAGAATCATTACAACATATTCAATTGATGATGAAGAAATTTATCCCGATGTTACCGATTCTGACCACTTGTTAAACTCCCATGTCATATTTGAAAATGATAAGATATCAAAAGATACGTTATCTCCAAAAAGTAAAGGAAGTGTTTGTTCGCATGAAAGTTTAGTAAGCAATACCTTAAGTGAAGATGAGAATGATGGGAAAAAAGAAACTCGAATGGATGGTTTTATATCAGTTCAAGTGACACATACAATAGAGAACGCAAACTTTGCGACTGTTACCGTTAACAAAGCTAATGGCAATATCACAGTGGAGTCGCCAAATGGAACGTCTTTAGTCGTAGACTCAAATTGTAAGTATGATATTTTCCTTGATAAATCGACTTTTGCTAATTTTGATGGCGAATGTTTAAATATCAATTTCGAAGCCTGTCATGAATGTGATTCTACTACCAAATGTACTATCAACACAAATAATACCAAAAACACCAGCAATACCGGACAAGCATGGTTAACTATGAAAGATTCATTCGGAAAGAATATTGTTGTGGACGATGAAGGTGCAATAGAATTAGTGAATGATCTGAGTGAAGAAAAAGTTGATCATAATAAAGAAAAAATGGCCGATAAACCCACGGAGTCTTGCCTTACATTACTGGGGAAGTGTAGGGAAATGTATGATGCTAAGGCATTGAGATTTTTCGTATTTAAAAGGTTAGTATGCATATTTACAAAATTTCTACGCATAAGTTTAAAATATTATCAACTTATAACAAATATATTTTTTATCTCAGGGACTTGAGTTGTTCAGAGCTTATACACCGTTCACTTATGGAACAGTATAAGAATCACTGCCGCTGGCAGCCTTGGTGTTCTATTAACCAGTACGATACATTCGGTGATCACCGCAGAATTTTGTCAATACTTACACCATTGCAACTGACTGAAACAGAAGTAAGAAATGTAGATACGTTATTGTTGCGCGTAAATTTAAGTTTTAAGTGACGAATATTTATTATTTTATGAAAGTAAATGGTAGTGTTGCTAGAGCTATAAGTACTATTAAGCTTCGAACGTTTCTGCAGAGATATGTAGAAGCAACAAGAGATGCCAAGATCGGTCAATCGGTAATCTCCGCAGCTGGATCGCAAGCCTTATTCTTATTCTCTTTTTTCCATTCAAGCACTAGAGTATTCGGGTGCAATTATAATACATTTATTTAAATTACAGAAATGGTTAATGCGGTCTCAATATTGTGAAAAGCCTAAGCAGTTGAAATACAAAGACTTAAAGGAAGACACGGGCAAAGGCTTTTATCATTGGATGCGTCCATACGGCAGGTTTCGACCTAAGCCTAAGGCAATTGAAAAATTTGAATTACCAAGACTACCCAGAGCTTACATTTTAAGGTAATATATTTATATTACAACTTTTAAGCTATATTTATGTCCTGTTATAACCTACGCTGCTTTGACCACATGGCGCAATTTTAGAATTGCTTGGTCGGCCGTCCTTCTCAACGAGTGATGTTTTTCTCCCATTAGTACATAAGTTTAGTGATTTGGAGGTATTTTATATTTTACATTACCTTTAGTCTCTTGAAGGTCATTTTAATATATTATTATACTTTTTTAAAATAAGTAATTGGTAGTAATCATTTAATAAGTAAGATATTACCAAGCGACTGTTCGAATTTAACATATCTTCTGCCAGTCCTTCGCGCTAGCGTAAAAAATGTATTTAACCAGTTTATTGTGGTAAATTTGAGATGTGGAATATGGATATGATGATCTGTTTAAGCTTCGAACTCTTCTAACCATCATATTGGTTATTAAGCAACTGAGCCTTAAGATTACTTTTTTAAATACCATACCATTCAAAGCAACAAGCCCAAGTTAAGGTTCTCTCCTAATAATCTGCACCTATCATTTTAAAGCCTTATAATATAAAACCTATACCTTAACTGTACTTCTCTATTATACGAAACAGTGTTTTTTTTTTAATTTATTAACCTTTGCGCAGAACTCTAGAGCAACTTTGGGATGAGGAGTCAAGAAATGATCTGAAAGGAGGCAAGGAAATGGTTAAGGCCGTGTTACGATACCGACGAATGATGCAATTTGAGTCGGAGACAATTCTGCAGGTCCCTGTTAAAGATCCTCGGAATGAGCAGGAGAAAAAAACTGATCAAATGCTGCAAGAAATAGCTCAAAGGTTTGACCCATTGATTTACACTTTTCCCTAGATTAGTGGTAGAGGCATGAAGTTGCAATAAAAATTAATTCTGATAATATTTTATTTATTTATTAAATTGAGAATGTCATCTATTGATGAAATAATAATAATACATTACATAATTTAAACAGTGTTTAAAAGTGGTAAAGCCCGCAACTGCAAAATCTTTTGCGCGAATAGGCCAGCTCGACCATTGAAATACCACGACCTCACAGAAGACAGGCATGAAGTAGAAATATTCTGCGTTACGTCTGTTGAGTGAGGTGCTGGTGACCCCTCGTTGGTGTTGAAATGTGCCCCGTCGTTTTCTAATACTGAATATCTTAAATCCCTTCGTCTGTCCAGTAAAGGTACGAAACGTATCTATTGCTTGTCTATGTCCCTTAATATCAGGTGAACCGCTTGACCGTTTGCCACCTTCTACGATAAAAAAAGAAAACTAGGTATTAAGTATATATTTTTGTCAATGGTACGAAAAGGTTAAATGTAAAGTATAGTTCGACTTTGGCTTTTAAGGAAATGATGTCCGCGTGTGTCTTCTAACACCATCCGGAGCGAAGCTATGATTTTTCGAATAATGCGATGAAACGTTTCAAGAAAAAGATGATAGTGCTCCGTCCCTTTTGCTCCTATTATTTGAGATTTTTAGATTATTAAGCCAGGTTGTTGGCATGTTAAGTGGTCACCGTCGCTATGAATATCTACAACACCTGGCAGTTGATATCACATATTTTGTCTTATTCAAAGTCATTAATATATTTCTTGCATAGGATCTACCAAGACTTGAAGAACGAGCTTTCCAATGATATTCATAGCCGTAACGCTCGTCCGACGATAACAGCTGAATGTCAGAAACCTCCTCAGTCACCGAGATTTGCTAAGACGGGAGAAGGTGATTAGTTTTATTCTATTTTTCTCTTACGCGTAGGTGAAGACTCTTTGGGATTAGATAGAAGAATAGAAGCGAAGACAGGCGTAGTAATCTGCATTACATTGAGTGAGGTGCCGGAGACCTAATTTTAGTCCTCTTTCCCTTCCCCTCCTTGCCTAATAAGGCTAGAGTAGAAAGAGGAAAAGGATCGGCCTGTGCGTGGCCATGCCATTCTTGAATCTTAAAACCCCAACGGCCATAAGTTTTGCTAGCGATTTTTTGGGCAATATTGTTGACATATATCTTTATAAATTAATGATAGGTTAATTAATAACGTACATTGATTGTAGTGACATGTGAAGAATTGAAGAGGGCTTGGCAGGAGAAGCAAGCGGAGTATGTAAGGGCGGTGGAAGAGATAGCGAGACCGAGTCAGAACTTACAGCGCTACTGGCGCCGGAGAACCGAAGAAGCTAAGGAAGAAGAATTCTTCAAGTAAATACCTTTTCTTTTATATAGTTTATATTTCGTACTCTAATAATAATCAGTAGAAATATTTTTTTCAAAGTAATGGTCTTTCATATCCTTACACCGGGCCGTTACTTACTAGATGCTCTCAGGACGTAATAAACAAAAACTAAAGAACATGGTTGTAGCCCTCATTCCCGTTTACGCTCAATAGTACCCAGACTGTGGCCGAAACCAGCAACCGCTACATCCACCATCACGACCTCCACAACCATCAACACCACCACATCACTACCGTTACTACCACTATCACTACCAGCGCCCCCACTGTTACCGCCGCCGTCACTAGGATCACCACCAACCCCCACCCCCACCATAACCAACAATACCACTTCACCACTATCACCATCACTACACCGCCACCCTTACAACTACTATCACCACTATTATTACTACCAGTACCACCACCATTATCACCGCCACCACATCACATCACGTTTACTCTCACTCACTCTATTTGTGCATGGTCATAAACATAATATTTGATAAAATATGCTTCCATCCTGAGTTTACATTCGATAAGCAGATGAGTGAACAGATGTCAGTCATCTATAGTTCCTACAATTTATTTTATATTTTTATAATTATGTCTATTATTTATTTTTATATCTTAGATATTACTAATGAGACACTAGTAGTTATATATTATTTTAACTTCAGGCAACTATTACGCGAAGAGTCTATCCCTCCGTACTTCCGCAACATGCTGGGCGGCGCGGCTTGGTGGGAGGTGAACCAGATGGCAGGGGACGCGGTCACCAGAGCTGGACGTAACCACTGCGCGTGCCCGCGACCAGCACCACGCACAACCAGGAACAATGTGGAGGATAGGGGCCAGTAGAATTTATTTTTTATACTATTGCTTTAGCTTTGACTAAATATGCCATTCAAAGTTTGTAAAAAAATACCCCTAACGGAGGGGGTAAATTTGTTTGTTTGTACAGAAATATGTACGGTTTATGTGGATATTTCATAAATTTGCGAAAAGGGACACTATTAGAGAAATACAGAGAAGAATTAAGGTAGTTTACAAGGTAGGGTACATTTACGGAGTCAATACAAAATGTGAAACTCAATTGAAAGCAAGTGCCAAGCGCCGCGCAGTGCACAATGAGCGCTGCTTATTTTAATGTATGTACGTATGAATATTTTTAGCACCTATTGATTAGGTGGGGTGGGGTCCTGATTTGAACTTTATTAATTTTATAGTAATGTAAATTCTCTCTGACAATCAAAATTGTCGCCATTATTATACAATTTACCTGACCTGAACCTGACTATATGTTAGAAAGGGAGACACGACTTCACTTTGCTATTTCTCTCCACTCGTTTTTCCTGCATGTACGGCATTATCCTTAGTTTATGACTTTAAAGTTGTTACTGTTTCACATTTTACCAGTGACTAGTCCTGTTAATTTTTTTAAATTATGTAAGATGTGTATTTTTTATAGTTTTACCTTGCTAAAACCTACCTCAATATTGATAGCATGATTGATATTAAGAAGCCTCATCAAGAAAATATATTATTTATTTAACAGCCTATCAATATTAAAATCTGTTTTTAAGAAAACTGGGAGTAAAGCTTCGAAGCAAATTGTGGAAATCAGTGTAGTTACCGTGGACTTACACTGCCGCGAACATTCACATGAAACATATTGTTATCTCAGGTTTTTCAAAGAGAAAGACAGAGAGAAAGCTTGTATCGCGACACGATTTTACGCCAGTGGAAACCCACGTTGAAAGATAAACTAATGTTGATCGAATCCACACGCAAAATACCCACTAGTCGTGGAGTTGAGGAAAAGTAGTCCCCTACTGCATCTATTCAGCATTGCCGTGACTAGTTAAATTTACACAAGTACTGCAAAAAAGTTATCGGATATATGGTTCATCTACAGTTAAAAGTTCCTTAGAGGTCAATGGCCTTCAGCTTGACGGTTTTCAAGTAAATCCGATTGTGTACTATGTGTACATGTTGTGTGTGTATGAGTATGTTAGGTTGTGTTATGTTACATTCATTGAGATGAAGAAAAGGACAACTATTCCGGGATTTGTGCAGATAGAACGGACTAACCTATTTAAGCCAAATGTTCAGTTTCAGGGGGATGTCCTGTCGGAGCTGCCATCGGCTGGTATGGGATGCAGGCTACAACACCATCGGCAGGCGTCTAATGGCCTGCTGCCGATTGGTGTCTCTACATCAAGCGGTGTAGCCACGCACACCAATTTGAGTTTGAAACGAATGAAAAAAACAAAAAAAATTGAGGCGGAAATGAGAGCGAATTCCTCTCGTTTCCCCATCTCGTTTGCGGAAGCGGCTGCCGCGATCGCGATTGGTCCTCCACCCGACCAATGTGCGCAGCGTCGGCACTATGCTCTCGCCCTACGCACGAAAGGGACCGCGTCACGAACCACAATGCCTCGGTCGTCTCCAGTCCGTCCCTGGCCCTTGCTAAGAATTGTGTTGTTGATGTGATTTGTATGTGTGGCCGGTTGTTTATCAACAAAAACCTATTGTTGTTTGTGTGTGCATATCCATAATTATTGGATTCGCGGGACGAGGTGTGACTGCGACGCGAAAACTTCACGTAAGTGATTGTTGCTAAGGTAATTAACATAATCCCTGAGTGATAATAGATGGCGCTGGTTCTGTATGAATGGAATCGTGTCATTGAACTGGGCCAGGGTGCCAACGCAACGGTGCGCGACAAACTTTATCCCCTGGTCCCTGGTCTTGTTTATTTGCACACAAATTGGCGGTTACGTACTCAAGTGACGTCTGATCGCTATGACGATTGACACTCGATTGCAGAATTGCGGCCTTATCCTCGATGAAAGTATTGGCTTTGTAACTTGACACGGCATCCGCGCAGGCATCTTATGAATGCAGGCGGCGGTTACGTAATCACAGCAATCCTGTCTTTTGCCTCGACCTGGAGAAGAGAGCACTTTGTGGGAGCTGTTAACGACTAAAACAGTAACGGAATAAAACAGACTTGACCCATCATTGAGTATAACTATCTGTGTGCCTAGAGCCCACATACATAATTTCCGATCAATAATGAATACGCCTGCGTTGCTATACAGTAAAACTAACGTCCGCGGGGGTTACGTTACCATATGCTGCGAATACCCGACGACGGAAATATGGAAAACCTAAATATGGAATGATAATTTGTATAGGATTGTACGGCTACGTCCCAAGATCCCGAAACAAAAAGAAAAAATAAATCCAGTAACCTGTCTTTAACAATAAAAATACACATATACTCGTATTCATACTAATTGGGCTTGAACAAGAAAAAATGCCTCGTTCCATAAAATTAATCAACTGTCTTTTTTCTTATTTTGCAGCTCTAAAAGATATTTTCGATTCGGACTGACAGTTTGCGCGCAGCTGCGCATTCGTGCAACAGCTGTTGTTGCTGGCTGGTTCTGGTGGCTCTACCGCTGTCAAAATATTTGCCATAAAATAAACCTTCCCTCTGATTTTTCAAGTTAAAGGAGTTTATGTCTCTTCGTTAATGGAATGCAGATTTAACATTTCCTCCGAATCAGCTTTACAGACGGAATAGGAGAATGAAGAGATATTTAGCCGCAAATACAGGGCAGTTGCAATTTTTCGTTATTTGCGTTGTGAACCTATGAACTTTTACTGTATTTCGCTAATTAAATAATAAATTAGGTACTTAAATTGTAACAATTGAGTTCATTATTATGTCGCCATTATACATATGCTATTGTCGATTGGAACTTTAGTCTAAAATTATAATGAATTATGTTTATATTTCACAATTTTTCGAAGAATTGGAAGCCACAAATTTGATCTTTATTAGGCAACTGAGAGAAAAGTGTTCTTAATTCGTTCGTTGTAGAAGAGATCGATACAGAGGTAAAGTAGGACCATGGTATATTGTTTCAAATTAAATCAAAGTCGACATTGAGTTTTATTCTCTATGATGTATGTTAACGCCGAGCATGATTTATGAAGAAATCACGCTTGACAGCGATTTTAAAAATGACATTATAATTTAAATGTACACGTACATATATTTATACATTGAAGAAAAATTAAAAACTTATCGCAGCTAAATACGTCCTTTCTCTTTAACAATGTATGGATCTCAAAGGGTCGAGAGCAGACTTCAAAACAAGCGCATACATTGTACTTATGACTATTGTCTATAATTTACGTAGCTTTAAGGAATAAGAAAATACTTCAGAACAATTTCGTGGAATATATCTGACTTTCATTTCATATAATCTAAGTATCACTAAGGATTGAGAACATGCTGTTTTCTATAACCTAGTCGCGTATCTTTAATGGACCTTAGCTGCTGGCAGCTGTAAAAGTCAGCACACCACAATGGCGAAAAATCAAAAAGTGACCTCATGTTGGTAACTATGATGATTTGTTCAAATATAATGTTGGTTAGTATATCCGAACATATCAGTATAAATAAATAAAATGGTAATACATGATGGCTCCTAAAGGTAGAGCTATAAAAGTAAAGCAAGGTAAAAAAATGGGGCGAAATTTTATCAATAAAATGTATTTTTGTTACTTAATTTTCTTGTGCTTGTTATCGATATTAATAATGTAGAGGTACAAAAGCGATACTATAACATTAGAGTAAAATATTATCTATTCATGATGACGAAAAATGTAATAGGATATTTATTTTTGTTTTTTGTCTACGTATATAAGGCGATGTTCCCTAAAGATTCCGAAACGACTAGCCTGGTGAAGCCGGGCTGATCTCTACTAGAAAATAATAATACTTAGGTACTGGTTCTTATAAATGTGAATGTAAGTTTGTTTGTTACGCTTTCACGCGAAAACTACTCAACCGATCATCAATTAACTTTGTACACCAATGATTAGCACATTCCTGTGTTTGGTAGCGATCGGATCAACATAATTAGTGGTACCCGGGCGAAACCGGGGCTGGTCACTGGTACTTAAATAAAATCAAAATCTGTGCTGGCTCACATATTAGAAGTGAGACTTCAACGATTGTATGTAGATCCTATAGTTGCCAAATTGTCCTTTTCTTTGTTACGTGTTATTGCATGTTTCAGTTGCGCGTATTTTTAATGTTTTGATATCTTTTAAACTATTGGTCAGAATTATATAGCTAATTATATAGGCAATTATAATCTACATTAAATTCTCTTGATAATTTACACTTTTAACTGGATAAGAATTCATACCGAACGCTAATAATAGCGTAGTAAGTGGCGTATGCGTTTTAATTAATGTTTCCTGAGAAAAAAGTGGTTATTGTGAGACAACCATAGAAGACAGATAATGTCATCGCAGACTTTTATTTAGCTTATTTAAAGAGCTACAATTATTTCATACATCATTTTAATGTAAAGCCTAAGTAAGCCAAATTGACCTATTAAAACCGACTTTTTGGTACGCATTATTCAGAATAATTCGAAAACTACCTGTCAGTTTTTGATTTAAAAAATAAGACTACATGACAAGGACTACCCGTCGAACAAAAAAAATCTAAACCGAAAAAAACCTCTCCCCACGCGGCCGTAACGCTTTTTCTTGACATAAAAAATCCTAACACCCCCATCTATATAGAAGTTTCACTTCAAAATATACGCAAATTTAATAATATTTATTCACTTATATAACTACGAAATGAAGTATCTATAAGTTTACCAGAGTGGAAAAAAACAATTAACGTAAAATTGTAATAAACAAATGTATATACTTATAGTAATTTATTTTTAATTACTTGAGAAAAACATTACCTTGATCTAAGAAATCCATTCTTAAATTAAGGTAATATTTTTATAAATTAATGAAGTATCGGAATGTGTCAATTTTTTTTAACAAAAACAGTTCTTTGAAATCGTCAAAGAACCTTTTTTCAAAAACAAGTATAAAATCATTTTAAACAATTAACATAAGAATCAATTCTTAATCACATTTTTCTTTTTGCAGTCGGCGTCAGCCATTTCATCCATTACCGTGGCTACCTCGGTGTTTGGAGCTAACAACAATATCGTCTGACACCGCCGATTTGTGATTATTCTGTTTGTACAATATTTCAACAAGAAAAATATGAGAAAATACTCCCGAAAAAATACAAAAACAAATAAATATTATACCTTTTTAATTATAAAGCGTATTACTTTAGAAATAACAAAAGAAAAATGCACTTTCGGCTGCCAGTGCAGGCAGATGGGCAAAAGTAAGAGAGCACTCAATAATCAACCACACCTCAACTCACCTGGTCAGTAGCAATAACAAGGCAATCGCTAACGTATCTACGTGAACGAAGTGACAAAAGTCAGCTTAGTGAAAAATTGACTAGGTTGTAATAGTATAGCCTGGCAACAACACATGTAAAGCCATAGATTTAAATAAAAAGTATTTTTGAGTCATCATTATTCATTTTAATATAATAATAATAAATCTTTATTGCAGACTACAAATCCAGTTCAATATTGCCTTGACTTCCCTTACATGCTATTTTACAAGTTTTGTGCAAGAGACAAAAAAAAACGTCTAACCAAAATTAGTTTTTTTTAAATATAAAATCTCAATATCTTTGTGTGTGTTATTATTTTATTTTTATTTTTTTTATAGCGAAAAAATATGTTACAACACCCTCAGACGTTGGAGGCACACGTCTGGTGTGTCGGGCTCAGGCTCATTGCTAACCTAACCTACATGAGACCCATACCGACCAAAATACCCTCTTTCTTCTGGACATTCCTAAACCCTCACGGAACCACCGTCTGGTGGGGGTGGTCTCAGCAGTCTTTGCTTTTACTCGTATTTATTGCTCCTTTAGTCAATTTAGTTGTTGGCTGTGCGCCGTTCTTCCTCTGCACGTAATTTCTTCAGCACTATGGCGGCGTACTCGCTTACTCCTTTCTAGGCTACTTCGGTTTTGTACATATTCTGCACTATGGTGTCTACTATCCGGGTCCGATCTTGTTTTCCAGGTATTTACGTTCCGTTGAGAAGGCCGGGCATACAAAGAAAACGTGTTCGGAGTCCTCAGGCACACCGCACCCGTGTGGGTAATCTGGGGAATTATCATGTCCAAAGCGACATCGCTTATATTTTGTTGTTGTTATCGGGCATACCAGGTATGCCCGATAACAACCATGAGCGTATTGTTATACTGAACATGAAACTACCGCCAAACAACGGAATGTGGTCTATAGTACAAATATATTATCCATTAGAACAGTCTAATAGTGCCGAAATCGAATGCTTCTTTTCTACGCTGTCAGAGGCAATCAAAACCTACACACACAAGAATCTAATAGTGATGGGCGATTTCAATGCCAGAACTGGAAAAAGAGTAGATGGAGAGGAAATGGTACTAGGTCTATACTGTTTTGGAAGAAGAACAAGAAATGGTGAAAAACGTATCCAACTAACATACGAAAACAAATTAAAGATATTGAATAGCTTATACAAAAAACGCGGTAATAACAGATGGACATGGGTATCACCAGATGGACGTCACCGAAATGAAATAAATTATATTTTGACCAATAAAAGCAAATATTTTCAGGACTGCCGAGTTATAAATATCCTTAATTTTAACAGCAATCACAGAATGGTCAGAGCTAAATTACAACTAAAATCAAGAAACAGACCATTTAAGGTAAAAATACAAAACTCATTAGCACAAGTTAAAACTGATACCATTCAAGAAAAACTCGACAATTTCATAAAGGACACGGAACACCTAAATGCCCAAGAAAAATATAATAAATTTGAAGAGTTATTAACTACAAAAGTGAAAAGATGCGTAAGCGATAAGAAAGGTAAGATAAAGTGGTGACTTAATATCTATGACAGAAAAAACGAGAGAGACAAGGAAAGGAATAATGGAGTTAAGCAAAACGATAAAAACTAATATGAGCAGAGATCACCGAAGATATAGGTTAGGTATGCTAGAACAATGTATCCAGAAGACTGGTGGTACTAAAAAGGCAATGAAAGAACTGAGGGAAAAAGAAGACTGTATATCTAACATTAAAAATAAGAACAACAAATGCGAAACAAGAAGACCAGAAATTATTTCGGGAGCTACAGATTTCTTCCAAGCCTTATACACAAATACAAATGCCAGCCAAATAACAGACCTGTCAGGTGGTGAGGAAGTTCCGGAAATGCTACCCGCAGAAGTATGTAAAGCTATAAAGACTCAAAAGAAAGATAAAGCTCCAGGCTCAGATGGGATAAGCCATGAGTTTCTATTAGCAAATAAAGATCATTTGGTACCCATCCTAACGTATCTATTTAACGAAGTTTTGAAGAGTGAGACAATACCCGACCAGTGGACAACATCGACCATAATATTACTCCATAAAAAAGGAGATAAGAATGACATAAATTACTTTAGGCCAATTAGTCTTATGTCTAATATTTACAAACTTTTCTCCAAAGTTATCCTCAACAGAATAATCAAATTGTTAGACGAGAATCAGCCAAGAGAACAGGCAGGATTCAGGAGCGGATATTCGACCATGGACCACATTTATGTTGTGAAACAGCTATTTGAAACGGGCAAGGAGTTCAATATAAACTTCTACTGCTGTTTTGTGGACTATCGTAAAACGTTCGATTCCTTGGAACATGATCTTATTTTGCAAGTACTTCACAATCAAGGCATCGAAAATAAATAGAAATAAAAAGAATCTTGAAAAATTTATACAATAATAGCAAAGCAAAAGTTAAGCTTGAAAAAGAAGGAAAAGAAATAAAAATAGAAAGAGGGGTCCGTCAAAGCGATCCCATATCACCTAAACTGTTCACAGCTGTCCTGGAGGAAGTTTTTCGTCATTTAAATTGGGAAGAATGTGGGCTAACTATCAACGGCGAAAACATATCCCATCTAAGATTCGCGGAAGATTTGATAATTATTTTTTTATTAGATATTTGATTAGAAACAATGCTAAATGACCTGGATAGAGAAAGTCGAAGAGTTGGCCTAGTCATGAACATAGAAGGGGTGCTACGTTGGGTAACCTCCTCGTGGTGCACCCTGGGCGCCAGCCAGCGGCTGCTGCGGCGGTTGCCGGAGTGGCCACTGGCTGGTGGCAAATAGCCTGACGAGAGGGCGTTGCTCCGGGTGTCTCTCTGATAAGCAGACAGCACGCCGGAGTAGCAAGGGCGGGCTCGGTGCTCACTTACCCTGTCGCCGAGCGAGTGAGCTGACTAATGTCTCTGTACCACCGTCGGTCACGTAACGTGAGATGTGCGTGAAACCCGTAACCCGGTTGGAGTGTCGTGGTCATGTCTCGCGGCTTTGATCGGCACGGGGGCCTTGCCTTAACCGGCCGGGCCACGAGGAGTAAACCTCTTTGAAAAATCCCCCAATCCCAAGCGGAGGGTACAGCGCGAGGGGATGCATGGTTTAAGGGGTGTCAATCGATACTGGACCCACCCCCACGAACCGGCCGACCCCTGGGCGTATATAGGCTTACCTGGGCAAGGAGGCTCTGCTCAGGCGGACTTGTTGTCCCTACCATTCTCGTGGGATAAGTTATGGATTCTACAAAAAATAGTATACAACAGAGGGAAGTGCAGTCTGCGTCAGAGTCAGATGTCAGTTTGCAAAGCGATGTATCGGCGAGATACCGAACGGCGGCAAAGGCAGCTGGAGGGAGAGGAGGAAAAGCGAAGCTCGCCAAGAAAAGACGACTATCAAAGTCTCTAGGGACAAGTGACAGTGAACCATTGGCCAATCAGTCCGTTCCAAAAAAGATGATGGGAGGACCCAATATCAATGACCTGGCCAAACAGTTCCGGCTTCAGAAGCAAGGGGAAGGGCTCAAAAGTGTTGAAGAGGTCCTAGAGGACATGGCCCAAGCTGCTGCTGAGAAACGTTCGACTCTGAATATGCCTACAGGGGCACCTTGTGATGATCGCACTGCTGCGGCACTTAATAATCAAGTACGAACTGATATTGAAGTGATAATGAATGTAGCAGCCAAGTCAAAAAAAATTAAAAGGCACCTTTTAACGTCCCTTAAAAGAAGCGGCTTCATCAATCCAAGTGGCGGTTGAGGCTCTACATTTAAGGTCATCAAACGAAGAGACGGTAAAATTACACGAAGAAAATACTCGCTTGCTCGGTATTATCTCAGATCTCCGCAAAGAAATGACGGAGCTTCGTAAAGAGCTGGAAATTATTAATCAAAAAACGACTTCTACGCCAACATTTGACACCACGGCAGCGCAGGACATAGCCAGCACTATAATGCGTCAGGTTGGAAATATGATCGATGCCAGGTTTGAAGCACTGGAGGAAAGACTTCTGCCTGCAAAACGCGTTCGTCCGCCTCTGGCAACAGACAGGCGGAATGCGGTAGCACCGAAGCCGTCAGTAGTGAACCCAAACGTACAGACGTCAACATCGGTAAGAGGTGACAATGAGCCGAAGCAGACGTCTACGTGTCCTCCGATGGCCGAAGAGGCTGACGGCGGATGGGTTAAAGTCGTGCGGCGTAAAGGCCAAGATAAAAATAAACAAATTAATAGAGGCCTTATTAATTCGACTCCAGCTGGCAGCAACGTACCTAAACAAACAAAGAGTAGTCGACCTAATATTCCTAAGCTCCACACGCCCAAAGCCACAGCTATTATCATAACTCTACAGCTGGAAGCGGAAAAAGGAGGCGTCACATACGCTAAAGTGCTGGCAGAAGCTAGACAGAAAATTGATCTTGCTAGCCCCGGAATTACTGCTATGCGGTACCGCCAAGTTGCAACAGGAGCACGCATACTGGAGGTCCCCGCATAACAAGTGGCGAGAAAGCGGCCTGTCTCGCTGAAAGGCTGAGAGCATACCTACCCGCAGAGGTGGCAAAAGTTACCAGGCCTATTAAATGCGTAGATTTACGTATCTCAGGCCTGGATGACTCCGTAAGTGCCGACGAAGTAATTGAGGCAGTAGTAAAGGAAGGCTCCTGTCCAAAAGAGACAGGCGGTGGAAAGCTATTAGTTGGCTGGGTTTCCGCAAAAGTGCAACTTCTTCAGCCAAGACCAATGCGGTGCTATAAATGCCTACAAGAGGGGCACGTGCACACTAAGTGTACGTCCGAATTGGACCGCAGTAGTGAATGCTACCGTTGCGGACAACCCGGTCACAAAGCTGCAACGTGTTTGGCTGAGCCGAAATGCTCAATTTGCTCTGCAGCGAATAGGCCTGCCGACCATATCTTGGATAGTAAGCGTTCTCCGCACCAAAACCAAGGAGTGGAAAAACATTGGTTACAAAGACGTCGGCTGAGCATTCTGCGAGAGAAGAGGCGATGGTGATCAACTAATACAATGGATTGCATTCGCTTTCTCCAAGCAAATATTAACCACTGCGCCAGAGCTCAAGATTTACTACTACAGAGCATTAAGCAGTGGTCAGTCGAAATTCCGGTGGAGCCGTACTTCGTCCTCCCGTCGGAGACCTGGGTGGATGGCTTAGACGGCGTTGTGACCATTATACTGTCGGGAGCCGCCTACCCTTTTAATACAATAAAAAGGGGTAAAGGGTACATATCCATCAAGTGGAGAGGGATTATTGTCATCGGGGTGTACTTCTCTACGAACAGATGTCTGGTAGATTTCGAGGATTTCTTGGCTGAACTGGGGACATTAATTGTGCAAGTACATCCTCGTTCAGTCCTGGTAGTAGGGGACTTGAATGCCAAATCAAGAACCTGAGGATCTCCAACTACAGACCCCGTAGCGAGGTATTAGACGATTGGGTAACCACGACCGGCCTTTTGGTTCTAAATCAAGGTTCAGTGAACACTTCTGTCCGAAGGCATGGAGGACCTATAGTAGACGTTTCTTTTGCATCCCCCTATATTGCTCGTCGAGTCCGAGGTTGGAAAGTCTTGGATGATGTGGAAACACTGTCGGACCATCTTTATATCAGGTTCGACGTGTCCGAAGGTCCAGAAATCTTGAGTACCAATCGTACAGAGAGAAATAATATCCCATCATCAACAAAAAAGTGGACTTTGGTGGGGCTTAACAAAGACGCGTTGGTGGAGGTATCTATTGTTCAAGCATGGCTGGATCCTCCGAATGGACCCTTGGATATTGAAACTGAAGTCAATTGGTTTGGAAATGCCATGACGCAAATGTGCGACGCTAGTATGCGCCGGGTTTCACATCGGCCTCCAAAGCGGCAAGTGTACTGGTGGTCTTTGAATATAGCTAGTTTGAGCGAGGATTGCGTGGTAGCAAGGCGCCAGTACACTAGGCATCGTAGAAGGCAACACCGCAACATCAGTCTAGATGAACAGTTGTATGCAGAGTACAGAAGGCGTACGAAAGCTCTTCAGGAGGCCATTAGAGAGGCAAAGACCCGTTCAAGGGAGGATTTGCTGGAGACTTAGCCAAGACCCTTGGGGACGCCCATATAAAACGGTGAGAGGGAAGGGTCGACCTTGGGCGCCTCCACTTACGGCAAGTCTCCAACCGCATGTCCTAGACCATGTTCTGGCCACCTTATTCCCCGACCAAGTCGAACATTTGCCACCGCTGATGGAGCCTTCACTTGATGAACAGCAAGATGTGGTAACTGAAGTGCCGCAGGTTTCACATGCGGAGCTTGGCAATGCAGTTTCCATCCTCCGGACTAAGAAGAAGGCTCCTGGGCTTGATGGTATTCCTGGTCGCGCATGGATAGTAGCTCTAGAAGTATTGGGGGTGAGACTCCGTAGGCTTTTTGACGCCTGTCTGGAGACGAGTCAGTGTGTGGGATGTCTGTGATTAATAAAATGTAAACTAATATATGTACACTTAATGAGTAAATAATTTTTTACCAAACAATATAGTCATGCCTGAGTTAACTTCACCTTCAATTGTTCCAATTAAAAATAGTTTGAACATCAATAACCGCTATTGCATGTTTTTTTTCGTATTTTCCTTTAAGAATCCAACAGTATTCATATTTGCCAGATTTTGCCAATTGATACAACTTTTTAGCCAATGATATACCACAGAATGTAGCAGATATGCCATAAGCGTTCTAATTAGGACGCTTTTTTATAGCTTACGTCATGTGTTTACATTTCAGCTTAGGTGACAAACACTAGCTGTCCTCTTTTTTCTTGTAATTTTAATAACGCTATCCTTTTTATACCATTTGACAATGTGTGAATGTTGCTGTCACTTGTGGGTGTAATTGTCTTTATAAACACTTTTGACAGGTGATTTTGTATGAATGTAACATATCTATATATAAAATATCATTGCTTTTAGCAGTACTTGTCACTGAAACTGAAACATATATTGCTGATTTTCCCAGTCCCATAGTTTCACTATTTATATTACCGAATACATTCTTATTAAATTCTTCAACAGACTTCAGTACTTTCCCTTGTACTCTGGGAGTACTTTGTAATCTTTATAATCGCCTAATTTTTGATCATAATGTCCATTAAATAAAAAGAAAGTCCGAAAATTACGTGAAACGTAGAATAAAAATGACTTAGAAGCCTTTTTAAATGAATGAATAATTTCCTTTAGTTTTATGATTTGCTTATCACAATTGATCGGTTTAGATATCTACTAAATTGCTACAACAACCTTGGGAACTCGTGCGTTCTGGTCTCTCGCCAAGGCTGTCCAGGGGAATTTCTGTAAGCCGTCTTTACCATCTTTGCGCAGGGGAGATGACTCGTTAGCCCACACCGCAAGTGAGAAGGCCGATCTTCTAGGCTCTCTTTTTGCGTCCAACTCGACTCTGGATGATAATGGTAGTTCACCGCCAAATATCCTGTGCGGTGACACCTTCATGTCCGAGATCCAGTTTCGCCAGAGATCAGTGCGTAAAATGCTGCAATCTCTGGACGTTCACAAGTCGAGTGGGCCTGACGGTATTCCTCCCATCGTGCTTAGGACATGCGCTCCTGAGTTGGCACCGGTTTTAACGCGCTTGTTCTGTCACAATCCACCCGATCTCAAAGAAAGGTGATAGCTCGGATCCGTCCAACTACAGGCCGATTGCCATTACTATCTTGTTCTCGAAATTCATGGAAACGATCATCAATTGCCAGCTGGTATCTTGAGGAGCACCAGCTGATTAGCGATCGTCAGTACGGCTTCCGTCAGCGTCGCTCAGCTGGTGACCTTCTTGCGTACCTCACGCATAGATGGTCGGTGGCAATCGAGGGCAAGGGAGAGGCCCTGGCGGTTAGTTTGGACGTGGCCAAGGCCTTTGATCGGGTGTGGCACAAAGCACTTCTTTCGAAGTTGCCTTCCTACGGGCTGCCCGAGAAACTATGCGCCTGGATTTCCAGCTTTTTGGAGGGTCGGAGCATTAAGGTCGTTGTCGACGGTGCATGCTCTGTCCCGAAACCAATTAATGCTGGTGTCCCACAGGGCTGTGTACTGTCGCCCACCCTGTTTCTTCTGCATATCAATGACCTGCTGCAAATTAGCAACATCCATTGTTATGCAGACGATAGCACGTGTGATGCACTGTACACGGCCCGCGCTAACGTTTCTCGGGCTACTGCCGCTGAGAACCGGACCAAACTTATGTCTGAAATGGAGATCCTATTAGGTGAAGTCTCGGATTGGGGTCGACAAAATCTTGTTCATTTCAATCCCAAAAAGACACAAGTCTGCGCCATTACCGCTAAAAAAGAACCCTTTGTCGCGAATGTACGTTTTGAGGGCACTCCTCTGGTTGCCACAGCCAGCATCGGTATTCTCGGCGTTGACATATCGAGTGACGTTCAGTTTCGTGGTCACTTGGAAGACAAGGCCAAGTTGGCCTATAAAAAGCTGGGTGTACTCAGTAGAGCGAAGCAGTATTTCCAGCCGGGCCACCGCCTTCAGCTATACAAGGCGCAAGTTCGGCCCCACATGGAATAATGCTCGCATCTCTGGGCGGGAGCACCCCAATACCAGCTTCTTCCATTTGACCGCATACAAAGGAGAGCGACTCGAATCGTCAACGACTGAGCTCTTACCGATCGGCTTGATACTCTGGCCTTGCGGAGAGACGTCAGCTCCCTCTGCATTTTTTACCGTATGTACCACGGGGAGTGTTCCGAAGAACTGTTTGGAACGATTCCTGCCGCCGAGTTTCGTCATCGTACGACACGACAGATCGCCAGGTACCATCCACACCATCAGGATGGCTGGCATTCCTCAACAGTGCGGTTCTCTCGACATTTCCTGCCACGCACAGCCGCGTTGTGAATGGTCTGTCCTCGGCGGTATTTCCAAACCAGTACGACTTAGGGTCCTTCAAGAAGCGAGCCTTTCTTTTTCTAAAAGGCCGGCAACGCATCTGCAGTTCCTCTGTTGTTGCGGGTGTTCATGGGCGTCGTTGATCACCTGGGTGTTCCCGCCGCTCGTTTGCCCCCTTCTCTAATAAAAAAATATACAAAGTAGACATTCAATTTCTTGTCTCAAATAATAATAAAAATGAGCATATTGGCTTGATTTACTTTAGACTCCATACTTTGGTACATACAACCTACACTCATTATAAACTCCATTCTCTATTACGGTAAAATTTCTTCATGTTCTGAGGAAAAATATTGTTAATTATTGTTTCTTATCAGTAAACAAAAGCGCTCACTTAATTTTTGTGGTGCCGAAATTCCTAATCTTGCGCCGATCGTTTATAATTTGCCTAGTCCGATTATAATGTATCTACTCGGACGGTGACATAAATAAGTCTATGGGGAACATACATGCATCGCTATATATATATATATAGACAGACTATATGAAAATTGCACTTAACTGTTCCCCTCCTACCATCTCCCTGGGGACTCTCGTCTACAGTTCCACTTATACGGACTTACCTTGGCTGACACCGACTCCAAAAATATGTAACTATGATTAGGAATTGATTCTTATGATTCATTGCGTAAAATTATTACTTTCTTTTTAGTGCATTTGTTTTCTTGGATCATATATTTTTTTACTTAAAAAATTTAATAGTTTATATATAATCAAGTTGATCTCGCAGTATGCCAAGATATGAGTATAAGAAATAAAAAATACAATAAAACTATTGGAACAAATTAAACTAACTACACATTAATCGTTCTTATGGCGTTGTTTCTACGTTTGTAAAATTTGCACCATATTAGTAAATAAATATTAGAATAGAATAAAATAATATAAATGTTGTTCACACTCCAATTAACGACATCTCGCCCAGTCCATTAAGTGTCGTAATATAGAGTTTACACTACATTCATATTTTTTTCAAGCACATATTAAAATACCTTCGTATGAGTAATGATTATAATTTTTTTAATTGATTTTCACGTGGACCAAGTCGCGAGAACAGCTAGTCTATGCCAACATCATAAAGAAGTAAATTTTGTTACTGGATGTTCGGGCTTATCTCGAGTAATACTGATCCAATTACGATTTTTTTTACCTGTTAGAAAGGTACATACTTGGGTTATCCCCGAGTGGTATAGACATCTTTTTAAATTTAATATAATAAAGCTGGAGAATTTTTTTTGTTTGCGTTAATCGCGGAAACTACCAATCGGATTTCAAAAATAAACTTTGCATTGACAGCTCAATTATTTGAAGGTTGTAGGCGATTTAACATCACCCTAGAGCTCGGGGGAGCGGTCTAGAAAGAAAAATAATGCTCATCGTGAACAATGTGTCACGGACAAGCGATGTATATATAAAAACACTCCGTCGACCGTTACATTATTTTGCACTACGTGATAAAAAGTAATTAGAATTCTTATACGCACACAAAGTTAAACATCACACGTGTGGCACATAAGTGCACATTAATCAATTTAAAAGCACGTCATGTCTGCGAGCACATTATTATGTAATACTCACACAGGCATGCAACAAATTATTATTCACATGACCTGTACACGCGTACGCAAACGTTCTACAATAAATGTTGGAACGAACTTGCAATGAAAAGCTTTGATTGTGTAGGGCCTGGTTCACAATGTCTAGGTAAAGTGTCGCTTAATAAGCTACTTGCAAATTATCTGACGAAAAAGTAATCTAAGGCGTTTTACTATCTCTATATAACGTTAACTGGTAAATAAAGTACCAAGTAAATTATAGGTTAGGTCATCCATCAGGAAAATAAGTTATTTGGTGTGATTTTTGTTTTGTGGTTAAAGTTACTTGACAGATTATTTATTTCTTTGACAGTCTTAAGTTTCGTTTCAAATACAAATAATCGATTTACGAAAAATGTTTTTTTGTATAGCTATAGTTATTGCAGATACACATTAAGTATATCAATAACAGAAAATAATGCTTAAAGCATGCAATTTAAATTATTTTGAGAATGATTTAAATTAGAAACGTACAATATGTATGAAAGTTTAATTTTTCGGATTGTATCACATTTTGTTTTTAAGTACTTGTAAGACATTAAAAAAATATATCTCCTGTCAATACCTATTCTTGTCTCCTAAAAAACTTAAACTATGCCTTTTTTCTCCCACCTTTTACCGCACATTATTCTTAATAACATTGTCGAATTTTTATTTTCCTTATATATATATATATATATATATATATATATATATGATTATTATAAAAGTTTAACAAAAGTTATACCATGGTTTAAGAACTCAGGAAAAACCTCAAACAATATAAAAAAAATATAACTGGCATTTATAAAAATTAAATTACAAAAAATGGCATCATAATATGTCAAATGGCACATAGTACAAAATAAAGTCGCTTCCTCTGTCTGTGTCATCTTTCAAACTTCGCAACGGATTTCAGTGTTTTTATTAAGAGGCAGTGATTCAAGAGGAATATTAATATGGATAATTCATGCATATTATAATAGAGAGAAGCACATATTATAATAGAGATAAGCACATATTTGTGCTGGCTAAATATGCTGGCCATGCGAGATACATCAAAATATGTTACTACAGTATTTTGTATCTTAAAAAGATCTACTAAAAATCTGCGCTGGCATTTATCTATCTTTTAGTAATATATATATATATATATATATATATATATATATATATATATATATATATATAGGTATATATATACATACATATATATATGTATGTACTTATAACAAAAATACAATTTTTGGTCTGTCTGGTTATTCCGGATAATCTCCAAAACGATTGAACCGAACTGAAAGCACCTTTAACCGCGTTATGCGATTTTTGGTAGGGTTGGTGGTGGTCGTGATATGTGGTGTTGATAGGAGATTGGTGATGGTGGTGGCGTTCCGCGAGCCTACTTCATCCTTAAATGCCGGCAACGTGTCTGTAAGTCGTCGGGTTTGCGGGTGTTCACGGGCCGTCGGTCGGTTGCCCCCTTATGATATAAAAGAAAGCTCTGGAATACTAGATATTTGTAACAAATAAATACCTAATTAAATAATTGTAATAAAAATAATAAAGTAGGTATTCTTATCATTTGCAATGATATAAGAAAATGTGACAACACTGTGTGCATCAGCCACTTAACATTTAAACGTCTAGAATTAAACTAAACGAACACCATTACTTTCTCTGACCTTTCCGGATCGATCGATCCTGACGCTATATTTATAGCATGACTGGGCTCCCACCTTGCCGGTTCAATGCCTTATTTGAAAAGGAACGTATTGGTTGGGTCTCTCGTCTCCCTTTCTATCCACACACTAATTGCAAAGCTTATACATATTTGCATTAATTAGTAAATAGCAGTTGTTATGTAGTTATACAGGTGTGCAAGAATGTTTCACAAATTACTGCATCGAAAATTTGATGATTTAACCTTTTAATAGGGTCTTTATAAAAATGTTGTATTTAAACGTAGTAATATTAAAAATAATATGAATACAATGTCAATGAAACGGAAAGTATTAAGAACTAGCTGTGCCCCGTGGTTTCACCCGCCATGCATTTCAATTTAATCGAAATCAAAACTTATGATTTGTCGTTTATTAAATAATAATACACATGGAACTTTTCAAAAAGCAACAATCTGTGCCCTTTTTCTTTTTTTCTAACTACTACATTAATATTCATCTAAAACTATGCTTAAAGTGGCTATGTTTTTCGCACAACTTTCATATTTTTTTTCTTTCATAAGAACCTCTTCCTGACAATAACAAGCACAGTATAAAATAATTAGCGAAGTCTGTTCAGCCGTTCACGCGTGATGCCGTGACCAAGGGAAATATGGATTCATTTTATACACTTGTACATACATAGATAGATAAAGTTATTTTTGTACATGAGACCATTAGTTCATCGCCCATCTCATTCCCGCTCGCAAACCTGATATAATAATAATAATAATAATTTTAACCTAACATAAATTGTTAAAACCAAACCTAATATAAATTGGTGTCGGCAGGGTCTTCACAGACCCAGCAATCGGCACCCGCCGCTGGTGGAGTGCGTCGCATGCGTTGGACGCTTGAATGCAACAAAAACGCATTGCGGGCGTACTATAGGGCGAAGGGGGGAGAAACGGGTGGATTTGCTTACCGGGCAAGAATGCATCGCTTCTTGCTGAGCTGGAGCCGTCGATCACCGTGACGGAGCAAAACCTGGTAGACCGGGTTCGGTACATCGTACGGTCCCACCTGTTTGATGAAACCGAACTCGAACGACTAAGACGTGAGGCCGTTTCCTCATCGGGTTCTCCAGTCTCTGCCGAGAGGGCAGTTCCGCAAATTGTGGAGCGACATCCGAATGCGGAACCACTAGAGCCCCTAGCAGAGGTGGAGGATGACGACGGGGAAACGGCTTCCCAGGAAATAGAGCAAATGGGGAGAATCCTGGAGGAGGCGGTTATGGAAACGCGTCGAACGCCTCTCGAGAATCGACCACGACTTCCCCGCATTCCCCTCAGCAAGCGAAATCGGAATGTCGTGAGAGCTTTAAACCCTATGCTGGCCGCCTACTTGGCGGACAGTCGGGATCTTTGCGATACGGACTCAATTCTGTTTGGCGCCGCACTGGCTGTATGCCGTTATATTGGCGTCAAGCTACGCACAGCTGGACGTGCTACTGGTCAACGTAGC
Source organism: Papilio elwesi (assembly GCA_029849275.1). Taxonomy (NCBI): domain Eukaryota; kingdom Metazoa; phylum Arthropoda; class Insecta; order Lepidoptera; family Papilionidae; genus Papilio; species Papilio elwesi. Next base: position 5,598,497 of record CM056717.1, read on the forward strand.
GCGATCCCAGCTTGGCAAAAAAGAATTGAGGACCGTATTGCAAAGGCGAGGGCTCTCATTGGCAGACTGATAAGCTTCAAGTCGGGTAATAATAGGCCGAGGATTGTGCGCACCGTCAGGATGGCGTTTGCTGGGACAAACATAAGTCTGTCTCAGCCGAACATTACGCAGAAGCTGACGGATAGACGACCTTAAGCAAAGAATCGCTGCGTGGGGAAAGCGGATTCGGCGATATACCGAGAGGACAAAACGGTTCAACCAGAACCGCCTCTTCCAAAGTGACCAGAAGAGGTTCTATAAATCATTGGAGCGACCAGGAGGCAGTGGAACAGGCTCAGGCCCAGATCATGCTGCCACAGTGGCGTTTTGGCGCAGTGTCTGGTCTGAGCCCGTGGACCACAGCGAGGGCTCTTGGACAGAAGTTGTGGAGAGAACATGCTCTGAGATGACACCCATGGATCCTGTAGTCATTACGGCCACAGATGTGGAAGATGCGGTTCGACGGGCCCTAAACTGGAAAAGTCCGGGGCCTGACGGGCTGCATCATTACTGGCTCAAAGGGTTCGTGGGTTGTCATGCTGTTCTCGCCCAACAGTTCCAAGAAGTCCTCGACTGTAAGTCGCTCTCTCCCTCTTCACCACTGGGGTCACTCATCTGGTCCCTTACTAAAGACCAGATTACGGCCGATCCGGCGAAATACCGCCCGATAACGTGTCTGCCTACTATATACAAGACACTGACATTCATTCTGGATGCGAAAATCACCCGGCATGTTAATGCGAATCGGGTGATTTCGAATGCCCAGAATGGATGTCGGGGCGGTGGCCGCGGGGCCAAGGAACCACTCCTCATCGACGCGGTTATTGGCAAACTGGTGAAGCGCAAGACTGTACGGTAAGAGACTTCCTCGGGCAATGCATGGATCAATGGAGCACGACCCTTTGTCTTCAGGGCGAGCGCTTGACGTCTGCCGAAAACCGAATAAGGATACGGAGGGGTATCTTTCAGGGTGACTGTTTGAGTCCAACCTAGTTTTGCCTCGCCCTGAATCCTCTCAGCACGTTGCTGGAGGATTCGAGAAAGGGATTTCAGCTTCGGAGAGGAGGAGAAAAAGTGACCCACCTTTTCTACATGGATGACCTCAAATTATTTGCTCCTAATTATACCCAACTGCTGGAATTGCTACAAATCGCTAGTGATTTTAGTAATGCCATCAGGATGGAGTTTGGGACAAATAAGTGTGCAGTCATTCATGTGGAGAGGGGTAGGGTGACAAGTTCAGAGGGTACAGATACCCCTTTGAACTTCAGAACCCTCACTGAGGCTGAAACATACCGATATTTGGGTATGTCACAAAACGTAGGTATCGATGAGGGCAGCGTGAAACAATCTGTTCGCGACGTGTTTTTTGCGCGCCTGACAAAGGTACTAAACAGTCTTTTGTCGGGTGCGAATAAGGCACGCGCTTACAATGGTTGGGTCATGCCTGTCCTCATGTATACCTTTGGCATACTCAAATGGACTCAAACCGAACTCGACGCCCTGGACAGAAAAGACCGCACGGTTATGACATCCCATAGGATGCACCACCCGAGGTCGTCAACGATGAGGCTGTACTTGCCGCGAAAGCATGGTGGGCGAGGCCTTCTAAGTGCCCTCACCATGCATAACCGCGAGGTGTGCAGCCTCCGTAATTACTTATTGACCAAATCGGGTGACGGGATCCACACGGATGTCATATCATGTGACAAAGGACTTACCCCTATCCTTGGCCATCGAGCAATGGCCGACCAAATACGAGGACACCCAGCACCCCGCTCACCTGGAAGGGCTGCAGTTCGGCTGCCTGACGGACGGTGACGAAGTTGCCCAGCGAGCTGCCGTCGATGTAAGGATCTACACCGACGGCAGCAAAATTGACGGCAGGGTCGGCGCGGCGCTATCCGTATGGGATAGCGCCTCGGAGACGTACTGCCGGAAATTAAAGCTGGGGAACTTCTGCACCGTATATCAGGCGGAACTGTATGCCCTATATGAGGCCGTCAAATTTGTAATGATGAGTCCCGCGGTGAGGTTTGGTATTTACTCCGACTCAAGGACCGCCCTAGAAACTTTAAAAAGCGTAGATTCCCTCCACCCCCTAGTAGCAAGGATTAGGAAATTAATGAAGGAGAGTGAGGACATGGGGAAGAGGATTAGTTGGTTTTGGATCAAGGCACATGTGGGGGTGGAGGGCAACGAGAGGGCGGACGAACTGGCGAAATTAGCGGCAGTCGGGGTAAAGACCAGGCCTCACTATGACTTGTGCCCCGTTTCATTCGTCAAGCGACAACTTAGGTTGGAGGCGCTTGACGAATGGAACAGGAGGTACAAAGAAGGACAGACGGCCTCGACAACGAGGATCTTATTTCCTGACGCAGTAGGCGCCTACCCGATCCCGTGCTGGTACAGGTACTAACAGGACACGGGGGGTTCTCGCACTACTTGCACAGATTCAAGTGCAAGGAGAGCCCCTCGTGTATCTGCGACCCAGCACGGGAAGAAACAGTGTTGCACGCCATCACGGAGTGTCCAATATATGGAAAAGAGAGAACGGAATGCGAACAAGAAATAAATGAGGAAATAAGAATAGAGAATATTAGTGAAATTGTAACAAATAAGAAAATAAGAGACACCTTCCTAAATTATTGTAAATATATAGCACAAAAAGTAATCTTAAGAAACAAAGTGTAATAAAACTAGTCATTTACAATTTTAGATTAAGTAGACATAAGTAAGAATGTAAATAAATTTAGAAATGAAAAATGTAGTAGAATAAGAAAATGTATCAGATTTATTTTTAATGTTACTAAATAAAGATTGACAAAGTCCTTGTACTAATCGCGCCAGGAGAGAACGAGGTGGCGGCATGGCGCCGCCAAAAAAAAAAAAAAACTATGCCCTCGCGTCGTCGTGTCGTTTACTGGGCAATAAGATCGCCGTAAACCAATTGTTTTGTCAAATTTAAACTTTGAAAACTTGAACATGACCCGGTCCCATCTGAAGTTAAGAAGCTTTGTAATCGAAATGAATACATACAATGTTTGGCATTAGCCTATTCCATCTTCCTTTGATTGTCAGCCACGTTATAATCGGAACAACTGTCGCTACCAATTTGTTCCAAATAATTGCAGAAACTATTAATGTAACACAAAGTAAGGCGTCTGTCTGGGTTGGAACCCGCAACCAACAGTGCGCAAGTCGGGGCGTATAACCCCTGCTATTATCTAGTATTTTTTTTAGTTCATAAGTTATCTTTATGTTTGGATTTATACATTACAATATTAGGTATGTTTAAATAATAAATATGAAAGAAATAAGACAGTTCTTATTTATTAACTAGAATTTGTTACGGTTTCATTTTATGACATATGAACAATGAAGAAGAAGTATGAAGCCTAACGCCATAGATACCCAGGACTTTATAAGTCATATGGGTCGAAATTGTGGACACGAAATTTTAATTTTGGGGTTTACCCATGATTGAAGATTGAATTTGTAATTTTTTTCATTCTGTATTTGGGTTTGGCTCCCTCAACCACTGATCACACTCAAGCATGACATTGTTTTGAGTGATGAGTTTAATTATTCGGTGTCTAACTTGTGTCGGTTAACAATATAACGTGTTGTACGGGCAGTCATCAAATTGTTCGCAGAGCTATCGACGCGACTTCCTTTACTGTTTTGTTTGGTCCGCGTACAGTTTTGACAGCGGTCCAACGACATCAACGCACCGGTGACAATTGATTATGATGTTGAATTTAACATTGTGGAATAAGTTTCATATTTTGATATTACTTCTTTTGGCGCGATTGCCGAAAAATGATTAGAGTTACTTTTTACTATGGGCGACATCTAAACGTGAAATTTCATGTAACCAATAACAACTTTTTGTTAATTTAAACAACCAAGTTATTTAAATAAATCCGTCTCAATTGCACACACAAATGTTTTTTCACAAAAAACTCACAGATTATTTGCACATTCTTAGACTGTCTTTATTGTTTTAACTTATGTTAGCAACATGGTGGGAAAATCTTTTTGAAACGTAAACGTGGGTTTCCACTGTTTTTGTTTTCAAGACATATTTTTAGCAAGAGCACCCGGTATAACACATCCGAATTTTCATAATGGCGGCGAATTTCCTAAGAAATGAAAAATATCTTTATTGACCTCTAAACTCTCACAATATTAATATAGATAAGTATATATTAGGTATCTATTAGTTGTTCACATGTAGATGTTTCAACGGTTCTTCGTCATACGTCACTGAATGTTTGATGAATCACCTCTGGAGATGTTTTTAAAAACAGTATCTTTTTTAGGTGATCTTTAACCGATTAACAGGTCATTTTTAACCGACTTAAATAAGAAGGAGGTTATCAATTCGACTGTATGTTATTTTATGTATGTTACCTCCTAACTCCGCTCCTGGTGAACCGATTTTGATAATTCTTTTTTTGTTCGAGAGTGCTTCCCGATTGGTCCCATTTTTTTTAAGTCAAGATTCTTAATAATACGTAATATGAAAAAGTTGACATTTACTTCCTTACTTACTTACATTAAAATGATGTATGAAATAATTGTAGCTCTTTAAATAAGCTAAATAAAAGTCCGCGATGACATATATCTATTTTCTATGGTTGTCTCACAATAACCACTCTTTTCTTATGAATCATTAAATAAAACGCACATGCAACCTACTACGCTATTATAATCCTTATCCATTGACGTTTCTATTATTTGTTATTGATTATAGTTATAGTTTTTTGAAGTCGGCTGTGGTTTTTTTAAAAAAATGTTCTTTATTTATCTGGAGATATGTCATTCGGGATCTTGAATAAATATATCTATAATCGAGCAACAAGTGCTCGTAAGTTTCGTTAGATTAGTTACGCTACATAATTTTGTACGCTGTACTGTACAAGGGCAGCCGTGAGTCCGTGAGTGATGTCATCGGATCCAAGTCTCACGTTACCCATTGTTATTGCGCATGACTACAGACTACAGACAAAACGTCACGACTTCCTTAGAATTGGCACGTAGGTATGCGTATTTTAATTGAACCTTAACAAATATTGTTTTATTTAACATAAATTTTATTTTATAAATGTTGTATGCAAGAATATGTTAATTTAATTATTAACTTTTCTAACAATTGTTTGTTTTCATTTCATCGATATAAATAAATGAAAAAACTGCTAATAACATAACATTACCATGTAACCAAAACATATTTCATGAAAGTATAGCAACAGTGCACATTTCGGCCATTGTTTCCTACCATTTTAGCTCCTACCGGTGATAGTTCCAGTGTAATAAAGTAAAAAAATCGTGATTGGTGGAGTCTATCTCTCTTTTTTCCTCTCCTATCCCTTGTGTATGGGTTAAAAATATCCGAGACCTTACCCTTTTCCTAAGACTCTGCTCTCTGTCCGTCAATCACAGCTCATGAGATAGAAGTAGGAACAAAGAACCGAAACAGTATATAGTAATCATTTTTTTCTTCATGCCGATATTTAGTTCAAAACATGTTTAGATAAGTGGGATATAACTTGATCAATTTTCAAACAACTCAACGTCACTAATATAAAAAAAACGTTTTTGCACCTGTAGGTGAAGCAATCGTTAGTCCTTCCTGCTTTGAGTTTTCCAATTGACTGCCGGATAAGATATCAAACTAAATAATAATGTACAATGGTTTGAAATAAATTTAACGCTACTGGTTTTACATAGGTACTTCAACTAGTCTCGATATAAATACGTTAGTTAACCATTCTAAAGGCAATAAATTACCTACATACAGTTTGTTCCAAATTAAGAAGTAAAGTTTTAAAACAACAACAATGGCGTGTAACATGAGGGCCATTCATGTATGGTTACTTTTACCATAAATGACGGCCATTACACTTTATACTTACATCGGAGATGTAGTAGTTTTGTGCAGTGTGAGGTAGAGTGAAGCGAAATTGTATAAATTTGGTTAGCTTATGTAATAAAGGAAATAAATAGTTGTATTTCGCAAATATTTTAGGAATTTTAGCGTGAAGGGCAAGGCGTATCCCTTTGCTTATTACTTGTAAACTTTCCTTCTTGATTTGAAACAAACTATATTAAAATTATTTCTAAAATGCGTTCGTTTCCCAATTGAAATATGTGATAAGAAATGGGTATCCCAACAGGCGTGCGACGTTGCCACGCCTCGCAACCCCGGCCCTCCGAGCTTTAGCAAGCGTCCGACGTTGCCATACTGTCATGTGCCCGAGAAATGTTTGAGTGGATGGATCGAAAAGTTTTAGTAGAGTGAAGTCCCTTTTTACCTGCCCTCTATTGTTGTGTGTCAAATAACTACTTTCCGGTTTCACGTTCGGATGCGTTAGAATTAGAAGACATAAAAATCAGTCCATGTTGTTTGGCACACCGTTATCAAACCATATTATGGAGATAAAATAATGCCTACGTTTGTATGTTAAAAAAGTTGACGAGAAAAGTATAAAATCGTAAGTAATTTTGATTATATATATTAATTACACATTACTTAAGTCTATCTATCTATCACGTGATTAATACACAGTAATTTGTCATATGTATGTAGTGATTGGTGAATTTGGTTATTTTTCTTTCTTCAGTTGATTTTGTGACTAGAACTGGGAAAGGTACTTACGCCGTGGTGTCAGACTGTAATTAATTTTATCGTCCCTATTGTTCAATCTGTACTTACAAGCAATTATATATGAAGCTACAGGCACAGGTGGTCGGCATCAAAGTAAATGACAAAATCGTGAACAACCGGCGATTAACGACGACACCGTAGATATACTAGCAACGTCTGGACATGGACATATGCAAAACCAAACTCCTGGTGCCAGGAGTTTAGTTTCCCGGAATTACACCAGCCTCAAAATAAAAGCAAACACGGATTTACCAATACCTCGATACTTGGGTTAATGACGAAATACGGTGGTGCCCAAACCATCTTGAAGAGAACGGGTAATTATGCGGAAGCCAATTATCTATAAAGCTCAGAGTCAGAATACTCCAATGTTATGTCTGGCCTGTAGTTTTGTACGGTAGCGAAGCCTGAACTCTGAAAGCTAACACCCAGAAGTTTTTTGAAGCTATCACGATGTGTGTGTTAACGTTACCGTAAAATGCTAAGCATTAGCTAAACCCAATAGATTTCAAATGGGGGAACAAGAAACGAACGAAAAACGCGTCGATAAGAATTGCGAATTGTTGCAGACCGTCAATACTAGAAAAGTCGCATAATTAGGCCACGTCTTGTGACACGAGAAATATTGGCTTCTCCAACACATTATGATGGGCAAAATCGCAGGGAGAAGACGCGTTTCACAAAGAAAATCGTGCTTACGAAACATCGTACTTGCCTGCGTGGGAGAACTATTTCGCTTGACACACGACAGGAATAAGGTCGCAGAGCTGACGGCCAACCACCAGTAGTGGAGAGGCAATGATAGGACAAACTTCCTCTGTGCTGAGCGACTACAAGTGGGGTGAAACTAAAACCTCCTGTAAGCGAATAGCTATAAAAGTTATTAACAAGCCAGTATTAGAAACGGCGGGCGAACGGATTGAAACAAATTGCCAACGTCAGTTTTTCTGACCCGTTATGACGTGGATATCGCCTAGGAAATAGTGAATAGGCTAAGGTAAGACTAGTGCCGCTTACCATCAGGTGAGATTGTGGTCAAATATTCTAGTTACATCTCAGATAACAAAGTAAAAAAAAATAAACAAAAACAAAACCGACTTCAAAAAAACTATATTCTGTAACAAAAAATGCACTAAAAAGAATAAAATAATTTTACATAAGAATTACTTCTTAATTTATTTTTGCAGTCGGCGTCAGCTAAATCTAAAGTTTGTTAACTTGTTTTATTTGTCAAGATGTGGGTTGACCTACTAAACGCGCTGCTCATATGAGACAGCGTCGTTTCAATGAGACAAACGAAGACAGGACGGAACGCCTATCTAAAATTAGGATATCAGGAAATTAGGATATAAGGAGAAAATTAAGTAAAACGTAATCACGGTCTTGACTTGGTAAAGGATCGTTTATCTAACGAGTCGGAGGAGCAACGTGCCCATGGTATTGGCTTAATACAACGTCGTTTAAAGTTAAACGAGAACACCGTCAATGTAAAGTCAATTTAATAAGATGTACTTAGAACAGCTGGTTAGATCTTGATCAAATTTATACGGGAATACATGATAACAATCAACTTTCAATCAAAGAAAGAAAATCAATCAAAGTACATAGTAATAAACACATTGCTGAGCCCGGCCGTCTACTGCGCGGCTTTTGAAATCACTTGCGCGTAGTTTTTACTTACTTTGTAGTTTTAACTTTTGATATCTTCTAAACTATTGTTCAAAATGATATAGTTTAAAGAGCAATTATCTACATTAAATTCTCTTAATGATTAACTCATTTAAATGGATAAGGATTCATACCGAACGCTAATAATAGCGTAGGCGTTTTAATTAATGTTTCCTAAGAAAAAAGTTATTATTGTGAGACAACCATAGAAGATAGATATATGTCATCGCAGACTTTTATTTAGCTTATTAAAGAGCTACAATTGTTTTATACATCATTTTAATGTAAGTTCTATAGTTTAGCCTACGTAAGCCAAGAAAGTAAATTTCAACTTTTTCATATTACGAATTATTAAGAATAACTCAAAAACTACCGGTCGGATCTTGACCAAAAAAAATGGGACCAATCGGGAAGCACTAACAAAAAAGATAGATCAAAATCGGTTAACCAGGAGCGGGGTTAGGGGGTAACATATTTAAAAACATACAGTCGAATCGATAACCTGAAAATGATAAATATGATAAGAATAACACACTATTTAGGTGGTAAAGAGTGGCAGAGAAGGAGATACCGCGATAGAAGGCGATTGATCAGTTTTCATTTTTATTGATGGAAATAGGAAAAAAGATTATACATAAAATGTGTCTCGGAGTTTTTATTTTAATAGTGTTAATATATATTTACAAGATGAAAGTGATGACAAATTTTCCGGAGAGGGGTTCAGTTTTTATATATACATAGATTATATTAAAAAATAGTAAATTTCGAAAAATACAAATGTAAAGATTTTTCAATTAAATTAATTTGTTTAATTTACCATGTCGTCTATAAAAATAACAATAATATGCGCTCATGCCAGAAACACAGAGGAGTGTGATACATGATCTTTGCGTCTTGAATCTATCTATCTGTCTGAACAATAATTGGATTAATTAAATATCCTTAGACTAGCCTACTAATGGCATTTAAACAACTTTAATTTATATCTAAAGAAACTTACACATATTTATAACTTATGTAATGCTTGCACGCAATCAAAATCTGTAGCTTAACATGTGATCAATGTCTGCGAAGTCGTAACTACGGCGCGAAATTTTTGCTTCGTATTTAATATAGATTGAAACTTGTTAATATGCATTGATGGAGAAACGTTAAAGATACGAACAAGCTAATTAGAATTGGAAGTTTGAAACAGACAAGTTAGTTATTGTGTCGAGCATGTTGGAAACTTCGTCTGAGTTACATTATACTCTATTATGCAGCTAATATTCCATTCTGAAATAAGGAATTTTATAAATTCCATTTCTGCTTGATAGGGTGGCGCAATTTTTTGTCAAGCAAAATCCTTAAAGATACAAGCGTTATCTTGACTATTGACTAACTTATCTCACTACATTTTATAGAATTTTCATATAAAATGCATACGTACACTCTCACTACACTTATTTCGTCAGTCGATCATTCCATCTGCTTACCCCCACTTTATGAAAAAGCCCACCACTACGTAGCGTACGTTCAGTAGTGGTTTTCCTCCCTTAAAAAGTATTCACACAGCAGAATCCGAAAGAACTAGCCTAGCCTAACCTATTCTCTTTAAATAAAAGTAACATTAACCGTCATTCCTTCGACCTTTGCACTATTAATACAACATTTTCTCCAACCAAAATTGGGGTTAGTATAACAACATAGTTTGATGCAACTTTCAAACCGGATCACCTGATGTTAAGTGACATACCATAGACAGACCCATAGCTATCCGCAACAAGCAAATATGTTGTAGTTGCGTTAACCACCTTTATTAGACAGAGGAGGGCAGGGCATAGACAGGAAAATCGATTCCTTTTTCCCGTAAACGGGGCGGAGCCCCGTCCAATCCTTTTCGTGTTCCCATCCTATCGTTATGAGGAAGGGGTGGGAAGGGGGAGAGGACTAAAATTTGCCCTCCGGCACCTCACTCACAAGCGCAATGTACTTCTACTTCACCCTGTTTTCTGTTGTGTCGGTCTATCCGTGCAACAAATGTTGTTGTAGCGGGCTCTACCATTGGCAAATTGTGACTGCAGGGCGGAATTCAGATTTTAATTTATTATATTATAATTTTTATTAATTACACTCCGGTCGGATACCGTTTTTACTGATCGCGCGACGAAACCAGAGAACTCTTTTTAACAAGTTCCTTTGCAATAGCGCTCATATCGTCAGATTGTTGAAATATGCAATTATTAGCATGTATACGACCCCTATCTTATCTGATGCGTTTAAGTATGTTCGATGATTTTTCACAAATTTGATGGGGTACACTAAGCGTGCCTCTACATAGACGACTGATTTGTGGTTTAGGGTAATTACAGGGTACAAAATCCCCACTTCGGCTCCCGTACCAAAAGGTAACTAAGCGAAGCGGCTGAAAAAAGAAATGTTGCATTAAACAATCAATATAACATATATAATTAATTAATGCAAGTATATTATTTTAGCAACTTTAGTACTGAAAAAGAAGTTAATAAATTTTAAATAAAGTAAAAAAGTAAATTAAATTATCTGTTCCTTCACTAATTCCGAGTCCAAATTGCGCAACTGCAGATTGGTTGGCTTCGCATAACAGTTAATGTTATGCGATGTGATGCATGCGAATATGCAATAAAATTTGCAATATTCTAATGACCTTTTGAGCTTTAAAAGTTTCAAAGGTACACTGGCGGCCAAAAGTTTGAGACCACCTTGAAAAAATTACAATATTGAATAAAACTCCAAAAAAATAGTCCTCTACAAATTATTTATTTACCTTATTAAATAGGGAACTTTTTATGTAACAAAATAATTTTAAAACTACAGTGATTGCCATTATCATTAATAAAATAATATTAAACTTTTCGTCGAAAAATCTTCCCTTACTTTTTATAACTTTTTTGACCACTTGGTAACCGGCAACCGGGCTATTAGTTTATTGATAGTTTCTTGTGAAACACTGTTCCAACTCTCTAGTAAAGTCCTCCAGAGGTCTTCTTTTGACGTCGGACAATGACTACGGACGTTTCTGTCCATCTCCTGCCACAGAAGCTCTATCGGATTGAGATCCGGACTCTGAGGGGCCCACTCCATTGTTTTTAAAACTCCTTCCGTCTCTTTGTGCTCTAAATATCCCCTGCATAGTTTGGCAACATCTTTTCTTCGGCACTACGACGCACAAAAACTCATCTTTTCGAACCGAATATTTCGAACTTTGCTTTATCAGTCCAAAGAACTTTTTTAAAGTCTTCTTCAGTCCAATATCGATGAGTAAGAGCCCACTGCAGACGTTGTCTTCGCTAGAAGTGGTTGCTCTCGGCCTCCCCGAGCGCGGTAGGTCTTGATGACTGCCGGTTGTCTTGTATCGAGTTATTGCGTTATGAACACAAGTCTTGGATAACTTCAGCTTAGCGGCAATTTCTCATTCAGACTTGCCTTCGTTGTATAGAGTAACGATGGTGGAACGAGTTTCACTGGAGATTTCACGGACTTTTCCCATTTTTGGAGATCTTCACTTGACAAAACAGTAGCTGAGACTGAATAGATATAACCAAGACTAACTCCTTAAGTAGCCATGCTATGAATAGGACTTATGGCTTAAAATATTCCTAAATATTTATCAACGCAAAACAAAACCTTAACAAGTACAAGGGAGCCGCCATTTAATATAATGGCAATTGCAACACCTGGTCCTTACGCGGCACTCATCTGTGGTAAATTAACAATGCCCATTTATGGCATAGTCATTGTGTAAAAAATAAGAGAAATGGTGTTTAGACATTCAAAATGATTAGTAGATTACACAAGTGTTCATATCGTTATGTTATCATACGCAGATTTAAAATATTTTGCAAATTATAATCTGTGTACAAAGTGGTCTCAAACTTTTTCCGGCAGTGTACCCGTGCTCGTATTTGTGTCAACCAGTTCCATACGCCAGTTTTAATAGACCCATTTATATTTGGAAACTCATAAATTATTGACAAATCGAGCAAATAATTTAAAAATCCTGTTTTGTGATAATTATTAAATGTAAAAACTGAAGACTATGATAATGTCAGTTATATATCTTCATTTTTATAATGTGATACATTCTTTATGATGAATAATTTTTAATAAGTTTATATTTATAATAAGCTAGCGACCCGCCCCGGCTTCGCGCGAGTAGTTCCGCGATAAAAATGTTCATCCCCTACTGAAGCTAATCGCGCCAACTGCCAACAAGGTTACCTATTTAAGGTTTTTAGCGCAGAACCTTGATTCTTATGCTAAAATGAAATTATGACAATAAAGTCTATGTTATTCCTTATAATATCTTCATCCCCATCATCACCTATCTTCCGATAAAAGTGCCATGGAAATTATTTATACAGACATACATACAGACACTTTAATTTTATTTACCTGTATAGATGGTATTTCATTTCCATTGATTATGTGGTATACTCCACTAACCATCACTTCAATATAAAATTATTTTGTCCGATATATTTATTCATCTGTGTACTTTTACATGACGTACTTTTACACAGGTACGCAGATTATTTGAAAAATACGACATCGATTAAGGTTAACATTTATAATTAGTACTTAAATTTATATTTGTGTTCGTGCCGCCCGTCCAGGTTAATTTCAATATTGAATGTTTCTGTTCATAAAATTATTTTTTATGATCCGCCATCGAACAATGAAGATAGTAAGTGGGTTTGATTATATTTATATATATATATTTATTATTTTGGTATTTACAGCCAATAAAATTTGGATAAGCAGTAAAAAAACATTTTCTATGCACTTATCAGTGAGATGACCGATGGAGTTTACATAATTTTTATTTCGATTTAAGACAATGGTGACTTTCCGTATTTAGCACAACGTTTCGGGTCAAATTTTGTTAAAAATATAATGTAACCATTTACGGTGAATATTGCTATATGTTCATACTTATTTTCAAATAGATAAACTTTGGTATCGTGCTTACAAAATACTATACATATATAAACATGCGTTTTTTTTATAGAGGATGAAAGTGTTTCCACACCTTCAGACGTTGGAGCCACACGTCTGGTGTGTCGGGCTCAGGCTCATTGCTACCTACATGAGACCCATAACGACTAAAAAACCCTCTTTCTACTGGACTTTCTTAATATAAACATGTGTACACTAATCGATAATTTTATTCCAATTATTACTTAATTGGTTTAGTTTATTTTACAGTATTGTAAATATTCTCGAACTGAAGTAATTCGTTGTCTTGTCAGACCCGGTTCCTGTTTGTGCGTAGGACAATATTTACTTTGTACGACAGCTACTCTTACTTAGAAGGTCCCTTCAACATGCGTTGGGTTTTGATCTGTCTGAGCTCTGACGGTCTCTGAGGGCCTTAACTTATTTTATAATATCGCCCGATTGGAAGACAGTCAAGTTAGGTTCTGAAGCGGAAAGGAGAAAGTTAAAGTAGTAATAGAGCAACATACCTCCAACAGTCAGGCTTAGAGAACAAGGATCAGTAAAAACTTCTACAGCAAGTGAGTTCACCTTTCAAGCTGGCCACTTTCCGCAACAGTTGTCTTTTTGTCGTTTGTTTATCAGTTGATTGATAGTTGAAGCGGCGACCGCAAAATAAGGGTGGTATGAGAAAACACCGCGGCAATAGTTCAATAAATAAATAAGCCCTTGTGACTTAACAACGAAATTCAAAATTTAATACAAGTAAAATGAATGAAAAATCATCGTTGAAAATGTTAAAAATTCAAATAAACATATCGCTGATGCCAATCTTATCAAACATCATTTAACGCAGTGATAATTTATTAATAATTTCTTAATCCTAATCTTACAAACGTACAAAAACTACCTGATCCACCGCACCTACCTCGCCCCCGCCCCCGCCCCCGCTACCGCGATCGCAACGCAGCAACGTCGCGCGTCGTGTTTAGCGCAGCTAAGATTTTTTTCTCGGTGAGTGCCGAAGAAGTGTACGCAGGTCGTATGTAGAACACGAACACGACACGAATTCTTGCATAGGACCGGCGAGTTTTCTTAACTCTAAAGGGACTACCCGTCTATGACGGTGAAATTACTTTTTAATTTCGAAGGGGGTGAAAGTTGAAGACTCCATGCTTTCTTAGATTAATTAAGGTGATGTGAAATTAACTCCTCGGCCACTCTATCTTCCTATCTTCTAAGCATCACGGGCAGAGGAGCCTTCGTTGGTATCACCCTGTCCTGGTCTTGCCATGTGGCGGTTATTTCCGGACTATAAATCTGATGCTTTGCTAGAGCAAATGCTTCTACAGTCGATTACTATGGCTAGGTTATCATGTGGGTCCAGATACGTCATCCTGGTCAACGTAGTGTAATCCCGAGTCCCAGATGTAGGTTGCGATAAGGTCCCAGAAAGTGAAATTACTGGTCTAAAAACATTAAATATAAATAAAATAAATTGTTCCAAGTTAATTTCTGTTGATTCTCGAAACATGAATTTTGACAATTCAATATTATCGACGATTCAATGATGTGGTACGCATGATCGCACAGCGTCGAGGGTGCGTCCTGATCCGGGAAGCGCGCGGGGTCGGTGTGCGCGGGGAGGTGACCACCCTTCGATCGATCCCGGCCGGTCCCTATCCCCCCTGCCCGCCACTGCGTAGACGAAGCGGGGATGTGGTCGTAATTATACTTATTACATTTGCAACAAATGCATCCTATCATCACGGTATAATATGGTAATAATCATCATATGGTATAATAAATTCCGTACGGGTCGACCTAAATAAAACCGTTTAAAAATGGTCGCAGATCAACAAAAAATACTAATTCAGGTTGAGTAAATTTTGCTATAAAGCGTATGGACTACGAAAAAAAAAGTCGTGTTACTAAATCCTAATCCAAAAGGTTATATACTGAAATTATAAAAATGGTAAAAGCGTGGGTATTTGCTACCGCTTTACCTAATACCCCTTTTGAGTTATTAGATGTTCAAAGCCAAGGCAAGGTTTATTTCCTGCCCTTACGTCCAGTGGCAGCAGTCAGCCAACGGTAACTTGATTTCAATACCGCCGAGCCAGACTCACTCCGTTCCATTATACCCGCTGCTGTCATTTCGTGTCAACCGCGATTGAGCGAATATTGATTTTAAATTAAATCACCAACCATCGATCTCCGCGCACAATGATTCAATAACTTTGTGGTCCCGAACTAAATGTACTACTTATATCATGTTATATTTTCGTACTGAAAAATATAAAAAAATATTAAATATTAAAGTTATTTTATACAATGAAATAATAGATGAAAAAATATAATTAAACATCATTTGCTTCCAAAATTATACATGTAAACAATAATATCAGCTGCTGGGAACATGGCACATAGTTTTAGTATGTACATATACTTGTGACAGGATGTCCCCTTCTTAAGTAAAAAAGCTTTTCTCAAGCAAATATTATAAAGATTGCACGCGCCTGGAGGCTCATCGTGCGCAGTAGTTTATTTTGGAAATAGAAGAACACATTGTGTTATACTTAGTATTAGTGGTACGAATTTTGCCCGTTAGTATTTATTGTTGTACGCATTTTCTATCTGTATATATTTTTATCTTGTGTTGGTACCTATGTGAACGTGCGCTTGCGCATGGTTGTAAGGCGACTGATTGAACCACAAAATCCTATAAACATTTAAAATTTTATTGATTTTGTTATACACGTGTTTTGATAGTCTTTTATACTGAGAAGCAATATAGGTTTGCCCCACATTGCAGTTTTTGATCAAGAATTCTACAGTAACAGGACTATATCACTACCTACAAAAATACAACAAGTTATCGAACAAGAAGGAACATGCAGTACATTTTAATAAAATGTATATAAGCTATGGTATACACATACTGATGGCAGATGTACAAGGGCTTCGACAGAGTGATGGCCCCAGGAAACGAAAAGACCAATGGAAAGATCACTAACCAGTCGGGTCGATGACATCGTTAGGGTGCAAAGCAGAACGTGGATTCGATTGGCTTAACACCCGAAAAAGTGGTGTCAAACGGTACAGGCTGATAAGATGATCAAATAAACTCGAATAAAAAATGTCTTGTAACTTTTATACAAAAAACGATAACAATGCTTTTATCCCCCGACCTACACCAATTTTTGTGGTTGAACTGAAAGGGTATCTTGAACAGAATTGTGTAAAAATAAATGTATATATTTATAACTTTCTGCAACTCATTGTTATCACAAAATTTTTCAGGAACTTTACGTAGGTACTCATAATTATGCCGTACTGCCCTGCTTTGTTTAGCAATGTTTTACCCTAAATTCGCGATGATGAAACTTGTTTCGCAAGGATTTCTTTCTTTGGGATATGTGAGATGTGTTTAAGCAATGTGGATTTATAAGCGTTATTTTATAATTCTTCTAAAAGCGATGAACCCTCCAAAATCCCCATTTTTATAATTGCCTGTTTCACCTTGTATCATTTATTATTTCATGGTTTTGATAACATTTTAATTTTATACTTTATTTGTACAACACTTTAATGTGTTATTTTACATATTACATCACGTCCATATGTAGGTATTGAAATAAATGATAACAAATGAACTATAGCACATGTAGATGGGTTGGGTTACATTGTGATTGTCCTTTCCTGATCCTTTGATTGAAAAAGGCCTTTGATGTCAAATCGTTTTGAAGATAGCTGTTTTAACTATATGCAACTTAAGCCTAGCGGTAACATCATCGAGTGTGATTGCGTTACCACTATCTAGCTATCTAGAGTCGTTGGGTAATTTTCGATATTGCATGCTTACAATATAAAATGTGTTGTATGTTCCTTCTGGACAATTAACGTTTCTTATAGCCAAAGAATCGGATTACTAATTTTCAGAATTTACCGATTACTGAGAAATAAATCATTTCTCTTTACAACGCCGGTGTAGAAGCGTCATTGTTTAATTAAGCAAGATTGCAGGAATTGGTAATTAGTGTGAGTGTGTATATCCGGCCTAAATGGTTTTTTGTAAGTGCGGTATTGGACACCAGTGGTGCACACATATGCATTCGGTGTATAAATGAACTTTAAATGTCAATGTTGTTAAGTCGCCAATGTTACACTGTCAGCGTTTTGCTGACATTACTTGCGTTGGTTACCGCATTTACTGCCGGAGTCGAAGTTCGGACAGTGCACGAGTCGTACCGATTTCGTATTTTATTAAATTCAATTATTTTGTAAAGCGTGCGATGATGGATCTCGGTGTCTACTTTCAGGTTAGAAGTTTAATGTTAATTAGTTGATAATGTATTTTATTGTTAGTTGTTGGAATAATAATGTGGGATATGTAGTACATAGCTGATTTGCAATTATACGACTGAAATGGTACGACGAAAAGTTCCATCGGAAAGTAGATGTTAATTAGTGTCAGGTCTCACAAAAAGGTGACCAGTGATCGATCCCCTGAATCTTGCCTTTTAAATTAAACGAAAAGGTATGCCAAAATGCTATACATGTTTTATATTATCTATTATTTATCTATTTCCTGTATAAATATGGCAATGCAGCTGCGGTTCCTTTGGCTAGATGTTTAGCGGTCGTCACAAATTAGTATAACGCGTGCTCGATTGTCGTCTACTCCCATAAAAGAAAAATATTTTAACATAGCGTGAGCCACTTATCCAAGTGGAACTACAGAGTACCGTACCGTAATGAAATGTGAAACGATTGTTAGTCTCTACTGCTTGTTTACTTCATGTGTTTGATTGCATTCTTTTTAATTCTAAACGTGAAATGGCCGAAAGCTTTGAAAAATAATGTTCCTCGACGCCAGGTCACATCAATAACTATATATAATGACACTACAGACACACCTACTAATCTTACTAATCCCAGTTTCAAATCTCAGATGAAAGAAAAATATATATTATTGCGATTAACATAATTCATATTGAAGTATTAAGTATCTTAGTCTTTTAAAGTTATGTATCTAATGATTTTTTTTCTTTTCAGGTATCCGTCAAAATTGGATACAGAAAACCATTGAACGGTGAAAAGGTATTGTAAGCATGTTTTGTTTTTAATATTGTGTAACACTATTATTCTTTAACCGAACAACAGCTGTTTTATTAAAATTATAAAACTTTACATGTAAACAACCAACGTACTACTTTCTTAGACGACTTTAGTGTCCTTGTTAACAATGCACCTGCAGTTGCTCTGGTGTTGTTGACGTTCTTAGGTGACAGGTGGGCCACTGGATTAAAAACAAACCAATGCTCTTCAACACAAAGGAGGTTTTAAGTGTATGTTTTGGGTACAAAACAAAATAGCGCGACGAAACTGTCAGCGTGCAATAAAAACAGAAATACGCACGAAAGACGTAGTAGATAAATATTTCTTATTGTTATCGTCAATGCACCGCAACCGGTTTATAATTGGAAGGTAGTTTATTATAATTACTGCTTAAGCGAAACAGCTGGTCGTTGAGTTCATTGACCGACGGCCGTTGGCACCCACGCTGCGTGCAAGCGAAACAGTAGTAACAACATCGCGTGCGACAGTGATAGTTGGGGTCACAATCGAAGAAGGAAAAAGTGAAAAACGCTCTGGCTTGCAATGTAGCAATAACCTACTGATCAGAAGTACAAAAAGTGTTTTAAATATTTACAATACTAAAATGAAAATTAAGAAGTTACTATTATATGGATAGTTTTCGGGTGAATTTCAATATTGCGTGATAATATAATGGTAAGTAATAAAGTTTTTCAACTTTTTACTATACCACGTCCAACTGTTTCAATAAAAAATAATACTACTAAAATAATAGCTTAGCTCGGGGCTTCGCCTTACTAGAGATCTCATAGCAAAAGCTGACCTTGATAACTGCTCTCGATAAAGAAATTAGTATTTAAAATAGTTGGCACACGGGGGTTGCGTCGCGTTGCGTCTGCGGAGCGTCGACTTTGCGCTGGCGTTGCGTCGTCGAAGTGCTACGGACAGTGCGCCAGACGAGCAAATCACACAGTGCTTCAGCGACGTGTCGAGGTTTAGTATTCGAAAGACAACAGAGTAGACGTTCGATACGCTAAAACAATGGAGCTGCGCTGCATTGTCACTCCGTGCGTCGTGCTTCGTACCACTCATCGCCATCGCTCTGGCTCTATGTGTGTCGCGCGCGCGTTCCGTTAACGCAAGTCGTTTCGATGCACTGTACGGTATGTTTGATTTGTATATTAATACTCAGTAACGTCATTGTCGTCGTCAACTTGATAGTCGCAAAGGCCTAGTTGTAAAATCGAATTAAACACAACATAATTTAAATTCATACTCCATGTATAGCGGGGATAACTTAACGCTAAGTGAGTCGGTTGCTCGGCTGTCTCCCTCTAACACATAAGTGTTCGTGAATGTTTATCAGCAAGGCAAATAATGACCTACCTCATATTTGTACTGTGAACTGTGGCGATAAAGTAGTGTTTTGATATGTTTTATCTAACGGTTCACTGCCGTTAGTGATTAATATATGACAATAGATTTTATATGAAATAATAATCTGTATATTACGAGTAATAAGTGAACCGAAAACTTAAAAAAAATAAAGTTTCTAGAGGGAAAAGCGGAGAAAAGTAAAATACAAAGGATAAAGTGTTTGTAAAATAGACTACATTATATGAAATATGACAAATTAGTGCCATTTGGTTCTTAATGCGTCATCTGGGGGCACAGTAGCCCCCCCCCCCCCCCCCCCCCCAAACCCGGAACAAAGGAAAAGGCGCTGCCTTCTTTTTCTCGAACCGCCGTTTCGCCGTATTTTCGAACTGTGATAGGTCTGGACGGAAGAAAAGGTCGCGTCAAACATATTAATTATGAATTTTCTAGCTTTAATGATTTCGTATTTAGTTGATTGTCTGAGATAAGGCGATGATTAAACACTAGCTGATGACTACCAAAATTCTGTTACTTCTAGTACATCCGGAAGACTGAAATCTGCTATGGCTACGCGCTTTACAATATAAATAGCGCATAAACAACGGAAAAATTAAGAAATCAGAAACTTGGGCTGTGCGTTGATATATCAGTCAGTCGACCTCTTATTTTAAATATACCGATATAATTACATTGATAGATTCCTTCACATAGGCCGCAAGATTCTGTTGAGAATATACATATTAACACATCCCTCTAGAGCACTTGAATAACGTGAACTGTGATGAATCTATTACCGCCAGAAAGCAAGCGATATTGAAAATAGATAATTTTAAACAACTGTAACCTGCAACTGTAAATCGTATGGGCAAACAAAGCAACGACGCACCGTATATTGTGATCAATGCGAATCAATACACCTGTACAAACATGGTAACAAGAGAATCCAATCCAGTTTATAATAATGTTTGTGATCAATTCCTGCTAATGTTATTAGGTCGACTGTCTCCTCTGCTTATCTACGCATTAGACGCGACATTATGCACGACAGTGAAATGGGGCATAATATGTTGTATTGCCATAAACCTTTGGTGTTATTAATTTTGCATTGCTTTTAAATAAACTATGAACCTTTTTTGGTGGATTATATACCACGTTCATCGAAAGAGTGACGTGTTTATATATGTTTCACTAGCTGTGCCCCTCAGTTTCACCTACCCTGCAATTTTACTTAAACGGAATGATATCAATATAATAATATAATTGGGGTCGACACAGTATGGCCGTAGCACAGTTTAAACAATCACATATGATTGTTTAAATTGTGACCGTCGTACAAACTGTATACGTTCTCGCTACAGTTTTAACAGCCGGCCGCCTGCCTAACCAAACAAAACATTTTACATAATATTAAATACGTTATATCTAAAATGGTCTATATACGTGTAAATACTGCGTTACCAAATACATTGACGTAGTTGGATTATAAGTTATCATGAAAACAAACATTTATAATGTAAAGTATTTTTTTCTTCGTTAATTCGTTCAGTTCCTAATTTTAGGACAGTTAGAGAGTCTATAAAGATTATATACGAACGGTACTTACAACTTTACAGTGACATACACATTGACTTCTGTCCAAGCGTTAACACATCATAACAACATATACTTAAAGCTACAGATATGTACATTGCTAACACTCAGATATCAAGTAATATTTTCACAATCTGCAATGGATTGAATTCTTCGATGAATCAATCAATCAATGGATTTGATTGGATTGACGAGATGATACCAATTAATTCAAGAGCACGAGGGGCGTGTAAGTGCTATCAAATGTCCGAGAGGGTAGCCGGATAAAAACGGATAAAGCCGGATATGAGAAAAAACCTCACCATTTCCGCTATCCATGTCCACCAATATGGTCCTCTGCCCTCTACGTTTCAAAAAAGCACTCACTTATTTCAATCCAATTAGTGTCTACACAGCGAAAGATTAAAATCAATCAATCAAATCAAAAAGACGTCATTCCTTATAACTCAGCGTGCTCTAAAAAAAATAACAAACAACGCCGCAGAGGCTATACTGCAAATAATAGCTTTGATTTTGTATCATCCGTCATTTTCTCCAGCTTACGCTTTTCGAAGTAGTAGTAATGATAGCTTAAAAAATACCAAAAGTCCTGCTGTTTACGACCTCATAAGCTGCGGTACTAAAAATACGAAAGACGAAAATAAGTATAGTACAAATATGCGCTCACGCCCGTAACCAAGAGGGATAATATATATATATATATATATATATATATATATATATATATATATATATATATATATATATTAATATCCTAAGACAAATTCACACACGGCCATCTGATCCCAAACTAAGCAGAACTTATACTATGGATCACTTGACATCGGATGAATCGCTTGCTCGTTTGCTACCTAGTAATATAAAAAAACTGACTTACTACACACATTACTTTTCTTTCTGAAACACATACTTAAACCTATAAGATATTACTGGTTAAGTCTGCTTTGAGACATTGCAGATAACGGGCGGGCGGGCGCTTTCGATACGGTGATGCTACCTTTATCACCTTATTTTATTTTGATATTACATACAGACACTTCAATTTCATTTATCTGTATATATAGATTAACGGAACCGGGTGAATTTCGGATTTCGTAACAACCGTTCTGAATTGACCTCTAATCGGCGAAAAGAATATTACTTCCAAAAAAATCTCTCCAGGTCATATGGTTCAATATGTATATATATTTAGCGCCACTATCGGAACGGGTCCTTATAACGACATCTAGTCCAGAAGCATAGCTGTAATAGTAAGGGTATGTCGCCATGTGACCCGGTCAGAAGGAAGGAAGATCTTCAAATTACCAATTCTTTATTTAGTACGTGTCTCTACCTGCCCGCTCGCTAGGCTAGGAGGAGAACTTCTTCCTTGTTTTATTTCTTCATTTCTTTATTTTAAGTCATTTTTAAGACTCCTTAGCCAAGAGGACAGCCGAATCGGCTCGTTCGCTAACTACTGTCCAATTATTATACGCTCGGGTACAACTATTTTTTTTTTCATAAAAAGTATCCTATGTTACTTCTTATACCTCCAAGGATATGTGTACAAAGTTTCACGATGATCGGTTGAGTAGTTTTCGCGTGAAAGCGTAACAAACAAACTTACATTCACATTTATAATATAACTAGCTTTTACCCGCGGCTTCGCTCGCATTGCAGCCATTAAATAAGTATCAGAGATCATTATCGTAGAAATGAATCAATATAACTCTATTTTATTGCCTTAATTTTTAAAATGACTCCGTACAATGAAGTTTATAAAACTTACAATATACTTTCTTGAAATGCAACAACAAATGTTAAAATATATTTCTCTGTAACAAAAATAAATAATTTAATCAATTTGAAAATATATAAATGCAGAGTATTAATGTAGGATATTTTTGTAGACTATATTATAAGTTTGTCCGCTGGGTGCAAATATATGTAAATTCCGGGTATTAGACACACGTGGCTTTTCTAGATGCACTCCCGCTACCTGTAATGTCTGCCCTTGTGCCTTGTTTTATATATGCATATATAAAGACAAAAAAATGTGTGTGTACTTATGTACGCGCGTAAGAAGTAACACTTTTTTAGTATAAAAAATAAATATATTTAATAATACATCAAAAAATGTCTTTAAGTTTATTCATTGTTTTAATATTTATCATTTTCGTAATTTGCTCGTTTATTTTTATAAATATTTATTATATTTTATTAATTGATTTATCAAATTTATTTCTTTACTTTGTAAATATTAAATAACCAATAATAAATATTTAACATATTTAGCTTCACCCTGTTACTTTTGTACTGACACTGCTGCGCGCATCTTAAAATTTCATTATTTAGCTTCAACCTGTTACTTTTGTGTCACACTGCTGCGCGCGTATGTTAAAATTTCACTCATCATTTCCATTCATAACGCGGCTAAAGAAGTATAAATTTAACAATAAATACAGAAAAATCCCAAAAAAAGTATTCTATGTTACTTCTAGTAGCTCCAAGAATATGTGTACAAAGTTTCACGATGATCGGTTGCGAAGTTTTCGCGTGAAAGCGAAACAAACAAACTTACATTCGCATTTATAATATTAATATTATATATATTATATATTATGAATAATTACTATTAAATTATTATGGAAGATAGGCGTTACTATTTAATGATCATTGTTTTATTTATCTTACAACAGTACGGCGAATACAAGGAATCTTTGTGGTTGTTGTTGAGTCCAATAAAACAAAACGCGGGCACAAATTAATGTCAGTATCGGCTTTGTCCATTAGGGTCGGCGGCGGTGTATGACCGATGGAATGGTGATAAATGTGACCTTTGTATGAAAGCGTTGGTATGCATGACAGCAAACGTCCACATTTACAATTTAACATTAATTAATATTGGATCGCGAGAAAGTAATTAGATTGTGAATTTTATACTGGATTTCAAGATTTTTATACTCTTATGTAAAAATGTATCCTTATTTTATTTATGTATATATCGAATCGAATAGATATATACATTTTACATATTTATAAAATCCAATTCAACTGTTATGGTTTTTGAAAGCCGTCATTAAATCGCTTTTTATAAAATCCGGAGTACATCTTGTTGCGCACATCGTTCAATATATTCTATTTGCGAAAAAGTCCTGTAAGTGCACTGGAGTATTTTAATCTAATAATGTTGAAATACGGGACAAAGTCCCGGCGGGACGTTCAAAATTATGACTGAAATACGGAACGTCTGGCAACGCTAGTCGATTGATCAACGAATATAGACGCTGAAAGTTCAAAAAATGAACCAAAGCTAAAAAGAAAATGAAATAAACATACTTATTAGCAATCGTCGTGGGTATATTGGTTGGTTCACTGATCATCGCGAATCATTTAACGTAGACGCCTGGTCATATGTACATATATTCTTCCATAAAAAAAGGAAATAATCTACATATAACGCGTAGTTTTTTTATTTAACAGAAAATCGCTCAACTATGGTATTAAGAAAAGATACCAGTATAAAAACTTCGGAATCGCACTTTAATTTTATACTCAGTGCGTTCAGTTCGAGCGTTTAGCGTATAGCGATCGGCCTCCTCTGTTATCTATCTATAAGCGCCAATATTCTTGTCTGTCACAAGCCAATAGAGGGAGAATGTTTGTAATAGGTAAACTATTGGGTATCATTTAATAATCATTTCCCAATAACAAAGCACCGTTATCCAAATTAATAATAAAGGCTATATTTTGTATTATTACCGTGAATTATTGAAGTCCACCGTGGCCACACCGGACACAAACAGCTAGTTGTCAATAAATTAATACGAGTAGTTGACATGTCGGAAAGTTTAGTCGCCCCCAGTCGTTTCCATTGCCTTATTTCTAATCAACGCTGTAATTATGGATCGGCTAAAGTTACGTACAAACAATTTTCTATAATCATGAATATAGAAAATTGTTTGTCTGTTCTTTACTTATGATATTGCAATAAATATATAAATGCGAACATATGTGGATGTTTGTTATTCATTCACGTATAAAACTATTGTTTGGATTTTAATGAAACTTTACAAAATTATAGCTTATACATCAGAATAGCATTAACTTATAATTTTATAAAATAATAATAGCTTTAATTTATTAACATATTGTGTGTATTGACCAAAATATAACGATAACTGGCAAATAAGGAGGAAAAAATCTGCCATATGTAAGCTACTATAGTGTGCGTTACAAAAACCGTTAGAGTTACACGTATATAATGTATAATAGAGTGTTTACCTTAAATAGTTCTACAAAAGATCCTACAACATCATATATCTGTCTTTTATGTGTAAGCCATTATCGCCAAAATAGTGAACCATCTGTTAATTATAGGGCGGAGCAAAGTTTGCCGGGCCGCTAGTTCCTTTTAAAATCCAACCAAAAACCCTTAATGTATAATTTGTTTTGATTTCGATATGTACTAAAAAACAATATCAGTATTGGCCGTTTCATGATCTTAGCATGAATCTTATAGATTCGAATGATATATCACGTTCTAGGAACATAACACCCAGACTTTACTTGAGAATTTTCCACTCTTCATGGTCGTTCGATGACGTCCTTGAGAATCGCCTTGGTCTATAAACAATATCTCTTTCCCAATTATCAAAGATCAATAATATTTTAAGACGATTTTCTCACTTCGTCTGCTTAATATAAATTTTTACTTGACATCAAATATAATTAATTAACTTTATATATCATTCATGTACATTATTTTATATACAAAACTCCGATATGTATAAAAGAGGTTAGGTAAGGAATCGTCAGGGATTTATTTAAAAATAATTGTAACACGAAACCAAAACGTAAGCGGAATACACACACAAATGATCCTTGCCACTTAACTCAACACATTGTTGAATGTTGCTATCGATTCTTACACTAGCGTAATGAGTTACGTGACGTATACACCTCAACACAAACGCGAACAAATTCTCTAAGACAATATGGTTTTCATTAGTGTATTACTTTTGATTGATAAAATTACCATAATTGGTATCGAATCTCGCTTATCTCTTTCTTCATCTCTTAATATTAATTACTATTATATTACAACATAATATTAATTAAAATTATAGTACTAGTAATAAGATTACCATTGGAACATTAACAAGATTTTATTTTTCTACGCCACGGGAACGGCTGACGTCATTTTTTGACAACCACGCGCTGAGCTTAAAGCGTGCAAAAAACAACATTAAGGGCCTTTGCACACAACGTTTTTTGTGCGCGCCTATGATACGCGTTGAACGCGATTAGGACGCCAAGCGAACGCAAGGCCGTCGACGCATGTGACCTTTGTATCGCCACAAACGCGTATAGGATCCGCTCATCAAAAACGCGCGTCGTCTACGCGTACAGAAAACGTGATACCTTAACGTGGAACCTTAGCTCCGCCCCGATGTAAGTTACTTTTTAAAACGTATGCAGCTGTTCCACACATTGACCCGTGTTACTTGCTTGCGCGTAGTGTTTGGTAATTCTATAATTTATATGAAAGAACTAGTGACCCGCCCCGGCTCCGCCCGGGAACGACTAATTTGTGAATCTAAACCAACCTCGAATCCACTTGAACACATACACAAAAATTCATTCAAATTGGTACAGCCGTTTAGGAGGAGTTTACTTTCAACACACGTACCGAAGAATTATATATATAAAGATGAAGCAGACAAAAGTAGGTCAAAGCTCATCAATTACATCAAACGAGCTTGACTTTTCCATATCTTAATAGTAGCTAACTAACGTAAGCGATCGAAACAAAATCCCGAGCCAAGATTCCTGAGGGGTGGAGCCCTCAAGCTTTGTTCCTCATAATGAGGCTAAGCCTCAGAGTACAGATCGCCTCTACATAGCTGTAGACTATAGACACAACTTCGAAGGTAAAGTGAACAGTCATAAAAGAAATACCTGATCCATCGTTTGCAAAAATGTAAGTTTATTATTATAATTAAATGCCCGAGGAAGGTTGTCATGAGGCAGGCGGCCGGCCGTAAAAAAATCTATAGCCTTAAACTATTACAGTCTGATTACAGTACGCGACAATAGTTCAAAAATAAATTAAAAAAAACAACAAAAATATACACTAGTTGGCAAAATATTCGTCGAAATTGTTCCAAATTCAAATGAGAATTCAAAAAAGAAACGCGACCTTATAATGTTTTCCCCTACCAAATACCGTCTAACACTAAGTTTTTTCACTTCACATATGTATAATGTCACTCGACAGAATATTCAATAGGCAATCAGTAAAACTACCATGCTTCTGACTTTGATTACTTACTTACTTGAAATAAGCTATTTTGTGACTAACAAGTTTTATAGAATTTAAATTTATCATAATTGAAGAATTATCAATTATGATAACGTGCAGTCAACAAAATTGGGCCTTTTATATTAATACAAGTGAAAGCAAAAAGTTATTTAAGTTTTATTTAATTTAGCGACACTTTTTACAAAAACAGAAAAAATGTAATAAGTTATAATTATAACGACTAATAGAATTTGAAATAAATAAATATGCGCTCACGCCCGTAACCCAGCGGGAAAGGCAGAAATCATGGATTTCCATTTGGCACGGTCCTGGTACACCTCTCTCGCTTCTTCTACATTCATACATCTACGTATGCATGCTCGTCGGTTATGTTGTGCTCCTTATATCCCCTTTTATAGTAAACCACTAATCTGATCGATATAAGTTCTCCTAGGGCGTCCCGTGCCAACGATGCCACTCACTTTTGCAATATAAAATCGTTTCATTATTCACTCTTAATTCATCCATACATACAAACTTTCCCATTTATGATATTAGTATTGGTATAGATTGCAAGCCTTCCCGCCAATAAAACCCATGAGTAAGAGAGAGAGAGAGAGAGAAATTCTCTCTGCACTGCTCCCTCGTGTTGCGACTTAGTGTATAGCAATGAAAAACAGTGAGTACCACAAAAAAGTTGGATGGCGCTTACGATCCCGAGTTCTTAACGCCAATAAATAACGGAAAGCTCAGGTAGTCAACAAAATCTTTCTAAGCTCCCTGCTAAGTAAAGCGCACCAAACAGCTTTTTAAAAAAACAAAATATTATTTAAAAGAATCACTCGGTAAAAGTTTTATAAAATAAGATTGGCATGTACTTTAAAATAATTACAAACGCAGGACAAGTCGCATAGTAATTTATTTAATCATACATATGTATACATACTTATGATTAATACTTCCTTTTCTGCTACAGTATAATTAGGTTGTGGTTTCCCCAACTGTCGGCCATTGTCGAACATTACAATAATTTCGATGGTGATAACGATTTCTGTGGAATATTGGATTCGTACACACATCTGTATAAGAAATACAATAAGCACTTGGATTTATATACGCCATATGATTGCTAATAAAATGCTGAACTCATATTTTGCGTGTGCCTGTGCGCCTTTGTATGTGTATGCGTCGTTAGGCGTTTATGAGTATGCGTAGTAGTCTATGTATGTCTCTGTGTGTGCTTTTATTATTATGTAACACTACTAATTATAGATTGTGTAACATACGTTTATGATGATTGTATTACTGGCTGATTCGTTCCGCCTTAGAATTTATTTGTTTTAATTATTAAAATTATTTGTTTGTATGTCTACGTACCCTTAAAGGTTACATTAACCAAATTAACAGAAGTGAAAGATAATGCCTTTTATCGTAACTTAGATGTTGATTAAATTATAAAGCAAATGATTCAATTCACATTCTAGTTAGGACTCTTTCGAATGAGGTAGTAAGTTTGGTATGTATAACCTTAATATGGTTGAAATTGAAAAAATATTTATATTTCCTAAAACGTTCGTAGATCGATTAATATTGCGATGCTGTGTCATATTTCTCTTCTCATCATAGCGTTTGTGCTTACCACCAGCAGAAAACGTACAGGTCTTCATATATATATATATATATATATATATATATATATATATATATATATATATATATATATATATATATGTATATATATATTATTCACCAACATATTATAAACTATGGATTATTACTATATATATTTATTTAATTACAAAAAGAGGACTAATTAATAATTTTTAGTAAAAACAAATAATTTCATACATGTATAATAGAGGTACAGCAAACAAGATTTTGATTACTTAGTGCTGCCCCCTATGTTATATGTTATTATAGTTACAGACTATAGGTTACATTTGTCATAAGTAGATATAGATGGCGCTTAAATGAACGAGATCGTAACACTTTAAAAATACAATTACTTTTTTGTTTTTAAATTTAGACTACATTATTCCATTTAAAATAAATAGAAACAGAAAATCAAACAAGCAATCTGACATACAAATCAGTAAAGATACAGACTTGTATATGTTCGTAATAAACAAACCTTTAAATGTGAAAAAAGCTTAAAGTGGTACTTCAAAATCAATTGATTGCTTAATTTAATCATCACACCATGACAAATGCTTACATAACTAAAACTTAACTAATAAATTTTGTCAAGTGATTAAAATGTCATGTCCATGTCATTATCCATGATCGTCATTAAAATGGACCTAATTAAAAATTTAATTTCTTTGTTTTTCATACCTACCGAAGCAGGATTTGTATAACAAAAATATTTTTAATAGGGTGATTTCCACCCTATCAGCAATACTGGCGGATTATAAGGGTGATTTTAAGAAGCCGTTGGGGTTGAACAGTATAACCCTTTAGCTGTGCAATGCTAAAATAATCTATTATTAATGCAACTAAGTATTTATTATTATTCAAAGTTTTACCCTACAAGTTTTATTTTTTCTGTCGGAAATAAATATGTATTATGATGTCATAGATTAGTAGTTGGGGAAAAATAATAAAAAAATAATGATGAAATAATTTATTTACTTCCAATATGGTAAGCTAAGCCTTTATGCAAGTATATCATAAGGCTAAAATACTTTTTATTTTTAAAAATATTTGTTGAAAATTAATTAAAATGAAATTGATTTATACATTTACATCTTGTGAAACTAGACATTTATCGCAAGATATAAATTCGAAGAACTTGAATGAAATTTTTACAAATAAATATTATATATAATGATAATGTTATAAAAACACGTCGTGATTATTTTGTAGCATTTTCGTTGAACTGGCAAATTTGTTGTCTCGTCTCCATAGTATATACATTTTTATTATATACAAAATTCAGTTACGCAATTAATATATAGATATTAGGTAGTGGTGGCAAGCTCATAATTAGATAGACAAATATTTATTCCAAAATAATTAATTAATTCATTAATTATAATAATAATAATATATAATAAATCGGCTTTTTCTAGAATGTTTCCCACTGCAGGGTCACAGGCCTCCTCTCCGAGAGAGGGAATAACTTTTCTCATAACACCTTAAAACATTAGCAAGCCCTATTAAATAATTTGTATTTTGATATATTTCACTTTATCTAAGGATTTTTTAAATGTTTGTTTGTTTACAACAACAAACATATCTTGCAATGAAACAAGTTATAAATATTTTTGTCAAAGAAAACCTGATTTAAAAATTAACAGGGTCGTGCTCCAAAGAATATCCGAATGAAATTTACTTCCTATGGATTCACTTCCAATATTTTTACTGGATAGCTTATTAAGAAGATTTTATCTTCACATACCAACTACCATACATTTTATCGATAACCAAGCGTACTTTACTACTTAGCCTGTTAAGTTGGTAGTATTGTTTTTTCACGTATGTAAGAAAATTAAAATGCTTAGATAATCAGATTTAATTTAGAATTAGGCTGAATCACAATAAATTAATTGAAACTTCACCCTATTGATCAATAGATGTTCGTCAGGATTGTGATCGACAGGAAGTCATAAAAATGATTTAGACATTAGACGCCAATAAAGAAATACTACATCAATAGTTATCATTTTTTTCCACTTAAACAAACTTAGTAATTATTTATTAATTATTTTATAGTAAATACAATTTAGGCTTACTGGTAGTTTCTATCCAATATATCAATAACGTTTTATACTAAAGATATGTTATACTCATACGAAATCACAAGTATTATAAAGACAGGGACAGCAACATTCGCAAATCAAATGGTCTAATAGAATAGCGTTATTAAAATAATACGAAAAAAGAGGACAGCTGTCATGTTTATCACTTAAGCGTGAAAAAATACATGACGTATGCGATACAAAAAGCGTCCTAATTAGAACGCTTTTGAGTCTTCATTTTTCGACCAGTGTTGGCGTATTTAATATACCGGTGATGGCAATACTTTTTGTATTTTAATATCGTTGGTTATAATACGTCAATCAAAAAGTCAACGTTATAAAATGTCAAACGGTCATATAGTGCTGCATAATTTGTTGGTTTTCTTAAATTGCTAATCACGTCTCACACATGTTCAGTGATAATTTATTAAACAAAATGTATTGTAAAGTAGTACAAGTGTAATCTTTACAAAAAACCTGAGGATAGTAAATAAATAAAACAACAAATTTTGTCGGTTTGACGTCTGACGTTTTATCAGCTGTTTATCGATATCTATCGTCACGTACTGTGTAGGGTGTGCAAATATATAAACTATAAACTATAATGCGCGGTTGCAGCAAAAGTATATA
This sequence comes from Papilio elwesi, assembly GCA_029849275.1. NCBI lineage: Eukaryota > Metazoa > Arthropoda > Insecta > Lepidoptera > Papilionidae > Papilio > Papilio elwesi. Next base: position 5,630,553 of record CM056717.1, read on the forward strand.
GTCAAATAATGCTCTCTATGTGATCTGAAGTATGATTTACCTTGTGCCATGGTATGTGATAAAAATTTCAACACATAAAGTGTACAAAAATAGTCCTGGAAATGTCCTGAGTGGCATACAAAAAACCCAGATAGATAATACCAACTCATCAATTCGTTCTTTAAGCCTAATATATTCTAATTGTGCAAAATCTTTAAGTCCATCGCTAAGCAGCTGTGAAATTGCTGGCTGAGCATCCAAGAAAAAGGAATTTTCTAACCTCTTGGACAAAAATCAAATACTGTATTATCAGGAATCTTATATATATATATATATATATATATATATATATTATAGTTAAAATCTACCTTTGACGAGAATTCTACCTTAATATCTAAATACAAATTATAGTGAAAGAACTATTCTCATGAGCCAATTTTGCGAAATAATATATACGCGAATGTAACCTAGAAATAAATGGAATCCCATAACACAAATTTCCAATCAATCTTGCCAATACTGTGATGCAGTTGACTTCGTTCATGCAAAAAGGATCGCTAAGATATCCAAAGATAGTGTAAAACCACATTCAGTTATAGTGAAACTGCGTAGTCTGCGTCAACGTAACTATGTTTATCTGCAGTCATGAATTTTAACAAGTCGAATAAAGAAGTCAGGTTATACAAACTACTACACGCTGGAATGTGTAAAATAGTTCGCACCAGACACTTAAGACGACGAGTCCTTACGTCCATATACTACCAGCGTTACTAATTCGCAAACTCGAAAGCTTAGGGTAACTTAACTAGCCTCCTAAAAGTCAGTTTATGCTCCAATACATTTAGTGCTTTGTCTTCTAAATTCATACATATTAATATTTAACATCAAAATATAATTGGGATTCACACTAACACCAACCAGGTTTCCGCAGGCTTTTTGTCTTCACTGAAACATGGCTAAAACAGGAGATAAAGAGTTACTGCCGATATTAAAGCACAGCAATCTTTTAAATAATACTATTTTGACTATGGTTGATGGTGTACTTATTTTGGGTGATTTATAACCGACTTCAGAAAAAGAGGAGTTTCTCAATTAGCTTATATTTTTTATATTGCATCTAGAAAGTAACATAGTGTTATATTTAGTTATTATTTAGGGCTGCGAAGTGAATGCAATTTATATAAATTTTACGAGATTGTTCGACAATTTCAGTCACTATTTTTTTGAACCCCTGATACCAAACTGGTATCAGGTTTACTCTTCTGCATTGGCTTTCATTATCATTAGCAAAAATACTCCAAATAGTATATATATTTTATTAACGATGTTGCTTGTAACAATCTTCATTGTAAATTAAAAAAGTTTGGCCTGGCCCTTTATATTCTTGGAATGTATTATATTATTTAAATCCATAAAGAATATTTTGTTCGAGTATCATGAAACGGCCAAAACGGCTTGGTTCTAGTAGACATCTTATAACCTTTTTACAGCAAAAGAATGTTTTGGTAGGATAACTATTACAGGTTACGTTCGTGGGGTTGGATAAGGTATATATGATATATCCAGGCCGATTTCGGCCATGGCGACTGTGTCACTGGACAAGCATTTTAACTATGAGACTTCATTCAGTTATGGCTTAGGTTTTCTGCCCTCTCATGTGCTCTTTGATGGCTGGCGTACCCGAGCTTGTTGCTAAAAGCACGAGAGCACTTTGGACAAGCCAAAGTACCATCCACCAACATAATTGTAGTGTATGGTCACAGGTTGGCGGGTTTTCAGTTCATCTCGCTTTGTGTCGAGTTCTTTACGCCGCTCAACTTCGAAATTATCAACCTGTTGGCGGATAAGTCTTCTCCACTCGGGACGCAGTGCCGATTTTGTCTCCCACTGCGAGGGCTCTATATTGCATTTCTTCATATGCCTCTTCAGGACCTCCTTATATCTTAGGTACTGGCCACCACGTTTTCGTTTGCTGTACTGGAGTTCTGAATAGAAGATGCGCTTCGCCACTCGACTCTCCGACATACGAGACCCATATCCGCACCACCGTCGAGTATACGGATATGCTTGCGATACAAGACCCAAGTCTCAGAGGAGTATAGCAGATTAGGTAGTACCGTTGACATGTAGACACTTACTTTAGTGGAGAGTTTTAAATCATGCGGTCGGGATACCCTCGGCCGTAGTTTTCCATAAGCAGCAGCAGCAGCTCCTATCCTGCTGTTGATTTCGGTTTCTAGGTCACACTTGGTTGTAACCGTGCTACCAAGGTATTTAAACTTCTCGGCATTCTTTAAAACATTTTAATCAGGTGTGTCAGAAGTTTCAGTGGCCATGACTTCAGTTTTTTTAACACTTATCTTAAGATCAAACTTGGTGCATGCATTGTCTAGAAAGGTCCTCAAATTTTGATACCGATACCATACGGAACCGTATACGAATCCCTTCTGTAAGATGTTGCAGAGCTTCACGCACTACCACGGCGAAATATTGTGAAAACAGTGTCGGTGCCAGGACGCAACCCTGCTTAACACCACATGTGACGGGTAAATACTCCGATTGCTCACCATTAGATGTTACGCAGCAAGTCATGTCATCATGGTATATATATATATATATATATATATATATATATAGCTCAAAGAAAAAATAGGTTTGTTGCGTTTGACACGATACGCCGAATCGTCAATGATTCGTTCAGTTCACAATTTGCTGAGACTTTATATGCCTAGTCCGTCCGATTGTACAGGTACATGCCACGGGATGATGGGATCGATGAAATATTGTTAAATAGTTATTCTGTCCAAAATGTATCAGCAAAACAAAAGCAAAACTGTGATGCATGGCAAAGCGTTTAATCGCAAGTCTGTCTCTAACGAAATATAACGTAAAACTGAGCGGTCTCTTTTACGTTTTAGCAGAAGGTAATAATAATAACAGAGAATCGCTAAATTCGTCCCTTTCGTCCCCTTCCTGCCGTTCTTGGTAACCTGTGTTGTATGTAGACCGGTAAAATGAATCAGCCAATAGGAGCGCCGGATTCTGGGCGGGCGTACGATGACGCGGGGAGCGACGGCCATGGGTGCGGCGCGGCGCCGAGACTCGGCGCTCCGCACCACAGTCGTGTTTCGCCTCTCGAAAAGGTTATTCTTATAATGATACTGTTGCCGGACTATCGATAAAGTGTGTTTGTATGCCGTTTTCGTCGATAACTAGTGTTGTGATTACTTTCACTTGTGCGAATGTCTCGTTCCTTAACTTTTTATTTGTTTTATCTTTTAATAATTGCCGCATGGGTCGGCGCTAACGTTTCAGTTAACCTTTTATTTTGAAACGATGGAACGTAGTTCTTATGGTTTTTACACCAAAAGGTATTTTATGTTGTATTTTACTTTGTGGTTGCGAATTGATGTGGTCGAATGCGTCTCGTGTGGCTAAGGAGGATGGTACTTTTACCGTATAAGACCGCGACCATACATTCGCGCCTACACTGGGAAATCCAGTTTTGTATCGACTTTAGTGAGAAGTTGCGGAGAAAGGAAACTCGATTTAGCGCATAATATTTATCCGTTATTACAAAACCTCGCCGTGTAAAGTTATTGATTCATAGCACCGTTCAGAGCACGTACCCTGGGGTTTGTTAGTTTAATATAGGGGGAATTGGTTAGTATTATTATTGCCACGCTTCCGGGAAAAGCTGACAATGTGAGGCTCTCGCGCCCGAGGGTCGCCAAGCGTGGGGAGAAAGGGCGCCGACTGTCTGCACACATACAGAACCGGTTTGCTCTCCGACTCCCCTAATGTGCTTAACTATTTCTCTTTCTATGCCACACGTGTCTGCGTAACGCCTTATTGCTCGCACATTTTCATTATTTTTTGCTTCTTCTTGTGAAATAATGCTAGACAGCCCGTTTTAATTTAGGGCCTAAATAGGTGTATCCTTGTATTAGTAGAGGAAATGGTAAGTTTTAATAATGCAAAAAAATAGACATGGGAAAATGTAACTAACATTTTATTTTTAAAGAGTTGTTTTGTTATATTCGAGTATTCAAATTACACCTGGCATATTTTTATCACACTTTGTTTCCTAAGTTAACATAATTAATAACATTCATATAAAAGAGAGATTATTCTTATTGAGTAATATACTAGACGTGGTATAACATAAATGTTTAGGTTACAATCACTTAGGCTTACCAGGAAGGCATTATCGTAGCGCCTGTTTCTGCTAAATAGCAGAGTAATATTAATACTTCCTGGTGTAACGAGCACGACTGCTACTTCAATTTGTGTGAAGTGCATGTAGACGAGCACGCAAAACTTTGTGCTCTAAATATCCCCTGCATAGTTTAGAACTATGTTTTGGATCATTATCTTGTTGGAAAATGAATCCATCTGCATTCAAACGTAGCCCGGAGGGAACAGCGTTTCGCTCCAGTATCTCTTTGTACTGCTCCTTTTTCATTATTCCTTCAATTTTAACCAAATCTCCGGTCCCATAGCCAGAGAAACATCCCCAGACCATAAATAGAGCCTCCACCATGTTTGACTGTTGGCACTACACAGTCTGGCAACATCTTTTCTTCGGCACTACGACGTACAAAAACTCTTCTTTACGAACCGAATATTTCGAACTTTGATTAATCAGTCCAAAGAACTTTTTTAAAGTATTTTTCAGTCCAATATCAATGAGTAAGAGCCCACTGCAGACGTTTCTTTTTGTTTTGTGTCCGTAACAGTGGTTTACGAACAGCTACGCGACCAAATAAATTGGCATCTCGAAGTCTTCTCTTTACTGTTGTCAATGTTACAGGTTCCGGTCGAGTTTTATTGAGTTCAGCTCGAATTTCTGGTGCTGTTAAACGTCTATTACGCTTTCTTGTTACAACAATGAAGTTGTCTTCGCTAGAAGTGGTTGCTCTCAGCCTCCTCGAGCGCGGTAGGTCTTGATGACTGCCGGTTGTTTGGTATCGTGTTATTGCGTTATGAACACAAGTCTTCGATAACTTCAGCTTAGCGGCAATTTCTCGTTCAGACTTGCCTTCGTCGTATAGAGTAACGATGGCGGAACGAGTTTCACTGGAGATTTCACGGACTTTTCCCATTTTTGGAGATCTTCACTTGACAAAACAGTAGCTCAGACTGAATAGTTTTAACCAAGACTAACTCCTTAAGTAGCCATGCTATGAATAAGATTTATGGCTTAAAATATTCCCAAATATTTATGAACGCAAAACAATAACCAAACAAGTACAAGGGAGCCGCCATATAATATAATGACAATTGCAACACCTGGTCCTTACGCGGCACTGTGGCATCTGTGGTAAATAAACAATGGCCATTTATGGCATAGTCATTGTGTAAAAGATAAGAGAAATGGTGTTTAGACATTCAAAATGATTAGTAGATTACACAGGTGTTCATATTGTTATGTTATCATACGCAGATTTACAATATTTTGCAAATTATAACCTGTGTACAAAGTGGTCTCAAAGTTTTGGCCGACAGTGTATGTCAATCTTAGCTTCGCGGTAGGATAACCTCCATAACATCTTCGAATAAATTGAATAGATCGATACGGACTTAAAACGTTTGTGAATTTAATCAGTTATTATGAAAAAGTACTTAAGGACTGTAATGTTCATTCAGTTCCATTGAGAATAAAATAAATAATGAACATCGATATATAAATTTTTTGTTGTATATTTATTACTTTATTAACTAAAATATACTTTGTGCATTTGTTTATGGTCTGAAATAGGCTGATGACCATGATGAAAAGAATAACATGTTTATTATAATCACGGTGTAACCATTTATCGTTAAATATTCCTTCTCAATTAATTATTGCATTCAATTTTAACATATCGACTAATCAATCTTTTTATTTTTTGAGTAATGTCCCTAGTTGTCAAAAAGAAAAAGGGTTCCTTCACTGATGTATCCTTGTAAAGACGTTCAGATATATTTTGAGAACAAAAATTGTTTATTATGTTAAGCATTACCAGTTACCCAAAGTAAATCCTGAAATTTCCGTTCCTTGTCATTATTATAATATGTCATAAATACACAGTTAATGTATGTGTTTTGAACTGATAAAAGTTAAGGAATTTTGCAGTTCTAATTTTGAAGAAATAAATAATATTGTGTGCTCTGCTTTACAAGGTTACGTTGTTGAATTTCGATGAAGTGTCAAATGCCATCTATTTAAAATGGCCGAACTCTAAACACGACATTGTAATTTTGAACTTCACTGCCATCTATCGTAGTCTCTCTTATATTTGTAACATTTTTAATGCGCACGTTTCAATATTTTTTTTATAAGTATATAGAGTATATAGCGACTATTAAAACATATTACGTAAAATTTCAAAAGTATTTAAAAAAAATAGTCATTAGCACAACAACACTTTTGCCTATGCAATGTTATGTCAACACTCAACTGTATAGAATGTCGTAATCAATTTGTTGACATTGACACTATAATTTTTTTATAATTATAATAAACATAATACTATTATTTGGTACATTTTTTATGTTACCAAATAAATGCATTTGTTAATAAGCGCTATTTTAATGACTTAACTAAAGTAAGTAGTAGTAAAAATGTGGTAAGAGGATATTTATCGACTGTCGCTCCCTGTCTTTGTTAAGAATTGACTAAACGTTTTCATTAGAATCTAAGTTAGCTCGAATATACGAATTTAAGACAAATTTCTACGGGTTTTGGCAAAATCCTTCACTAGTAAAGAATTCTATGAAAGTGGAAACTGATATATATATATATATAGTTAGGTATATATTTCTTACTAAACAGCAAACGGCTCTTCTATTTCAGGACTGAAATACTAGATAGCATTAAAAAAAAGGAACAAGAAAAAGAGCAGACTCACACCTCTAATTTACAACAACAGCCGTCAAAGTCTGGTGATAAACAATTACATGGTTCAGGAAGCCAAAATCCAAATGCACCAGTGACACAACATGTCCCTGCTCAGATACTCAGTCCATCACATGGATCCAGCTCACCGCTCCAAGCAAAAGAGGAGTCCAAAGATAAAACAATAAAAGTTGCCAATTCAACAACAATAACATTGATTGAAAACGGTGCAGTTAATGGTGAAAAAGATAAAGATAATAATAATTATCCCAAAAATTATTTTACACTGGAACCCAAGAATGACAAAAAGGACGAAAACAATAAAAATAGTATCACAATAACTAGAACTACATCAAAACAATCACCAGGTACTGGCCAATCTGATAAAACTAAGGGACAATCTAAAACCACAAAGAGACCACTGCAATGCTTGGAGACTCTTGCTGAAAAAGCAGGTATCACCTTCGAGGACAAGTATGAGGCAGCTAATACACTTTTAGCATTGGATAAACAAAATAATGCTTATAGGAGACCAGAATTGAAACAGCCAAAATTAGAACCTGATACTCAGCAGCCAACTGAAGAGTACAGATATAGAAACCCAAAAGAGGAGGATGATAAGTTGCAGGTAACTTGAATTATGAAGCATAAGATATTTTTGAACGCTTAACTAACTACTTCTTTAAAACTACTTGTTGTCAATTGCTTAAAATATAAAAATAATAAATATACCAATCCTTAAAACAGTTTCTGAGGAATAGGAATGTCCATAAAATCTTCATTTACAATATCGGTTGCCATGGTAACGTTACATGTTTTGACAATATTAACTTAAAGTTATAATAGCTGGCATCATCTTACAAAAAATTCCATCATGGAAAATAAGAAACAACTGTGTATGAAAGTGCAGCTAACAGTTAGTATTTATTATAAGACACACTGCAATTAAATGAAAAAAATCTTAATAGCTACAATTTTATAATATCAATCATCTTTTGTGATAATAAGTAATTAGTCCTTGTTTTGTTAATGATAAATTATATATGTACAGTACTGTAAATATTATGGTAGGTTATTAATCTGCATGTGGGTGTATGGCTGTGCATAACTTTCCTTGGTCATGGCTTCTTATGAAGGTTGCAGTGGCTTTTGAAGATTATTTTACTTAAAACAACTGAGTTAAATGCTAACTATGTCTTTTAAAGGAAAGTAGTTATATTAATTAAGAGTAGGCATTTAAATTTATCTAACAACAATGGAACTATCTTTGTTAAAAATATCACATGTATCAAAACTATTTATTCTGTTATTGCTTCAATTAAAACAAAAAAAAAATGATATTGATTAGTTATAATCAATCAAATATTTGGACTAATTGTCCTTTTGTGGAACCATTGATGACAATGTTAAAATCACATAAGGCTTTTGTTTTTCCCTTTAAACAATATTAATGCCAAAGTATATACACGTAAATTTAACAATTACTTTTTCATCAGAAAATAATTTTGATAGACTTAGCTTTACAATGCGCCCCAAATTCGCCGTTTTAGGTTCATTTAAAAATTTATGGTACATCTTGGTATACTGTTTTAAAAAAAAAACCATGCACAAATGACTTAGTTCTATAAAATGTTACATGATATTTTTTGCATTAGGAAATTATGATTTGATGTAAGTAGCGGATAGTAAGGTATTTCTAAATAGATTTCCTGCACTTGGAGTCCGAAAACATGAATAGAGTATAAGGCCAAGGCTAGTGATAAAAATTACTGGGCGTTATGCTGCCAATAAAAAACTGAGTAAAGCAAATTTATCATTTCCACAGAAATTAATTTAGAGTTAGGAAGGAATTGCGTTAGGAATTTTATTATGTAAATTTGTTATATACGTACGTTATGTGTAATAATTTTTGATTTCTACACATTTCAAAGAAACATAACTCAACAAAGGAAATTAGATTTATTGAATTGTTAATTTGTTGTTAGGTTCTAAAAAAAATGTTATTTTAACAATTATGTTTATGCTATGATTGTATAAAGTATTGTGTACTAATATGTACTTTGCAACAATAAAAAAATACTCTACATAAGACTATTATTCTTAAAAACATATTTTGGCGTATATTTTTATTTTTTATGCAATATTTGTTTAATTAAAATAGCTGAGTTTCCACACATGATTGCAAGATGTGTTTTCTTGGCATATTTTCATTTATAGATATATATGTTTCACGCTAATATATGGAGCTTATAATATGCATGATTTTGGATATGACTTTATATATAAAATGAATTAAACAACTATAATATCTTTTTTATGTATGTTCGCGGGGTTGGATATGTGCGATGTCATTAAATGTTGTGTGTAAATAGCTCAACACCCCGCGCGTTCGCACCGCGTTGTGTCGGACATACACATTTAAGTTGCGGTACAAGTCGCGATAATATCGTATCGATACTTTTTCATGCGAAGTATTTGACAGACAGATGGAAAAGTAGAACTTTGGCTCAGCTCGAGATAACATTTATTCAAGTTGGTGACGGGTACTTTGCTAAGCCAAGTTGTACTTCCAGAAGTAATTGACTTTTGACTACTGCTTAGCAATGTCTATTTGTCTCGGCCTGCGTCTACGATTTGATAAAGTAATGAATTTGATAACGGACAAATGCGCCGCGATTTAACCAAATACCAACTATTTATTATAATACTGGTATCAGTGTGTTACAATTGAAACAAGTGAAAAGCAAAGAAAAAGGTGAGTATTTAGGGACACCAGCAGTAACCATTGTAATTATAAAATATTTTTCCTTTTGTATTTTCACAATTTTGATCTGATTTACAGAAATGGGCACCACATTTCGATTCTCAGTGGAGGTAGAATTTTTGCGTGATATTATATATCCAATATCGAATGTTAATTTTCGGTTCTGAACGTCGAGGTTTCATTTAATATGTTTATTAGTTCCATCTAAAATTATATAATATCACTTTGAGCTCCTTAGCAACCGTGGTAATTTCAATATTCCTCGTCGTTAATAAAAACAAAGCCTAATTGATAATGTAGCTTCCTATGGTGATAGAATTACTAAAATCGATTAATTAGTTTCAGAGTTTATCCTTTTAAAACAAGTCTTTCCACTATTATATTGACATTGAGTCATCAGGTAAATTATTTTGATAATATCTGCTATATTATGTTTACATGGAATTAAAATATACTCTTTTAGAGTTAGGTTTTATCGGTTGCGTCCAAGCGGCCGTGTTACATTGCTATATGAATGCGTTTCATAAAATGAATTAAAATAAACCATAATGCATGCACGGGATTATCAAATATAAGAGATGTTTCAGTTTGAGGACCTCACTCTTTTAGTGTATACCGGTGGATGGCTAAGCATCATATAGCTTCTCATATATAGGCAATAACCCTCAAATAATTTTAGCTGTAAGTTCCATAAACCATAAAAAACTATCTTGATCGACGCCTATTATAATAGGCGGTACAGAATTAATGCGCTTTTATATTGTTCGTGTTGTACCGTAATGGATTCATAATTAGACTTGAAAACGCAAACCAAAAGAAGACGCGACCATAGTTAAAAATAAAAAAAATATATCAACAAAAATAAATCCTTGTATGTTAATAAAATAATTGAATGAAAGAAAAATAAATGAAAAAGTTCGTGGAAACTGTTCCAAGCTAATAAGCATGTTACCGTGGCGTATTGAACGTGTTCATGCGAACATACACTGCCGGAAAAAGTTTGAGACCACCTTGAAAAAATTACAATATTGAATAAAACTCCAAAAGTTAGTGCTCTACAAATTATTTATTTACCTTATTAAATAGGGAACTTTGTATGTAACATAAAATAATTTAAAAACTACAATAATTGCCATTATTATTAATAAAAAAAAATATTTAAACTAACTGTTCTTCGAAAAATCTTCCCTTACTTTTTATAACTTTTTTGACCAATATTTGTAACCGGGCTATTAGTTTATTGAGGGTTTCTTGTGAAACATTGTTCCAACTCTCTAGTAAAGTCCTCCAGAGGTCTTCTTTTGACGTCGGACAATGACTACGGACGTTTCTGTCCATCTCCTCCCACAGAAGCTCTATCGGATTGAGATCCGGACTCTAAGAGGGTCACTCCATGTTTTTCAAAACTCCTTCCGTCTCTTTGTGCTCTAAATATCCCCTGCATAGTTTAGAACTATGTTTTGGATCATTATCTTGTTGGAAAATGAATCCGTCTCCAATCAAACGTAGCCCGGAAGGAACAGCGTTTTGCTCCAGTATCTCTTTGTACTGCTCCTTTTTCATTATTCCTTCAATTTTAACCAAATCTCCGGTCCCATAGCCAGAGAAACATCCCCAGACCATAATAGAGCCTCCACCATGTTTGACTGTTGGCACTACACAGTCTGGCAACATCTTTTTTTCATCATCATCATCTTTTGTTCATGGGCGGCGGTGATCTCTTAGTTTTTAGGCGACCCGTTGCTCGTTTGCCCCCTTATGCTATAAAAAAATGACAATTGCAACACCTGGTCCTTACGCGGCACTCATCTATGGTCAATAAACAATGCCCATTTATGTCATAGTCATTGTGTAAAAGATAAGAGAAATGGTGTTTAGACATTCAAAATGATTATTAGATTACACAGGTGTTCATATTTTTATGTTATCATACGCAGATTTAAAATATTTTGCAAATTATAACCTGTGTACAAAGTGGTCTCAAACTTTTGACTGACAGTGTATAAGAGAAGAAGACAGACATTACTAATTTTTCGTCATCCGCAATTCTGATACAGTTCATCTTTAGCTTTTTTTAACACTTTTCCATCGGTTTTTACATTATGCTCCATACTAAGTATATACAATTCTTACTAAGCAACTTAACTTTGCTTAGTAAATTTGGTGGTCTCTATTCTATAATCTCTAGCGCTTTCTGCTAACTACAACTCCGTCGTACATTATCCAAAATATTTAAACATAACCCTTGCAACTCAGCACTCCTTCTTCCATACGGTTGTATATACAACGCGTATTAAATTGAACATTTAAACTTCAAGGACACAGCTTCCATGATCTTTAGTTCTCATCATAACTTTCCCTTATAATACCCATGAAATATTTAACTTCAAAATCTTATTCTTATAATAGAACACGTTATAGATTCTTGCTTCATACCTCTCTAAATTTCGAGGTTGACCCATACGGATGGATAATCGAGACACGGGAGCGAAAATAAGAAGATACATATTTATATTACAGATACAGCAGCAATTAATTCAACAACAGCAACAACAATTACATCAGTTGCAGCAACAACAATTGCAACAACAACTGCAACAATTCCAACAACAGGCGCTGCAGAGGCAGCACCACGCCATACAACAACACCTCAAGAATCAACAAGATCAAGAACTGGTAATGGCTTAATTATAGTTCAGAATTCAAACATTCCCCAACTAGTTTAGGCTCCTTTCTAATGACAATTAAAGTCATTTTATTTCAAAATATTTTAAGTCTATACAATAGCAGAAAAGAAAATTACCTTTGGCGGCTGTCTGTCTTCTCTCCTAAACCTCGCGACGGATTCAGAAACCGTTAAAAAACGTTAATTTGGCTTATGTACATATACATGTGTACATACTAATTAAAATGTTGTATAAATAAATGAAGATAAAAACGGCAAAAATATACTATCTTGGCTTACGTAGATAAAACCATAAGACTTATTAAAAAAATGTAGGGATTATAATTCTTCAAAATATTTTCCTGCATCCATACGGATCACATCTTAACGTCATTAACTCAACTAACATACTTTTCCTGACAAACCAAGCTTGCACTTCTTTACATTAAAGTGGGGGCACATTCTTGCTCCTCACCCTTGTACCTTTAACTCCATACTATATTATTTTCCGCATTCACGCGTTCGAATTGTTGCATCCACGCACCACATACCTACCATATCTACTGAACATACAACTTTATCTCAAATATACAAACTGTTCATTACCTTTACCTTCCAATGAATCATTTATTACATTCAGTATCAAATGGCAGTTCGCCCCCGATGACGCAAACATGATCATCGGCGTGTAAAAGACATTTTTTAATTATCACACTAGGCTAAATCCACATTATTCATCTTTCAAAGCTTTCAAACAATCATCCATTAGAGGATTAAACACTAAGGGGATGCTACACAGCCATGTTTTTTTACCCTTACTAGCGACTCGCCCCGTTAGTTTTTCCAAACATTCATCCCTACTAATCGCGCCAACTGTCAATTTGGCGCGATTATAGTGCAATGCAACAGTGCAAACAGTGGTAGAGCCCGCAAAAACAACATATGTGGCACGAATTGGTCGCAACTCTTGTTGCGGATGTTTATGGGTAGAGATCACTTGATATCAGGTGAACCGCGTGCTCATTTGCCACCTTCTATTATATATAAAAAAACTTATACTACAGATAATTTATGTATAAGTATAGATGTCGTGATTCGAGTGAGTGACATGATTTTACATGCGTGTCTAAACATGACTTATAATTAAGTGTGAGGTAGAGCTCGAAGTAAAAGGCGCAGGGTACTTTTTAATGATTTCATTACATTAACACAATGCAATGTAGGAGGAACCTTAACACGCACACACACTTATTTTCCCAGTACAGGTTAAAGCATAGAGTACCTATTGATCCCGAAAAATCCAGAGAGATAGACAAATATAACTTATATAGGTTCCCGTGATAAGTTTATATGATTATATTGTCAATAACAAATTTTTAGCATATGTCTATATATCAAACTTATTAAAATAAGATCGGGCAACAACTGGTTCGGCATAAGATTTATGTCCGCCTCGAATAGCAGAATAACTAAAAAAAATATCAACAAAATGCGTTTTCTCATACTTTTTCGTGTGACCTTGTGTCGTGTGTCGTCTGACGAAATATCCTTTTTTGTAGATACATTTATATTATACAGATTTGATTGCTTGTTTGTTCCGGATAAACTCGAAAACTGCTAAGCCGATTAAAAAAATCACCTATAGGAAGCTCTTCTTACGAATTTATTGTCTATCTTTTCGGGTGACCGAAGAAAACGGGGATTAATTTTTATATATACGTATATATGAGTATATATAAATATCTGTTCTGTTTGCGTTATATACCATTTCGGAGAATTGCAAACATTGTTTTTGCTACTACTATTGAATTTTAGACTGAGGAGGAGTCATTGCTAAGCATGAGTTTATTACTACTGAAAGTAAAGCCGGTCGTCCACCACCAACTAAACTAAGTAAGTTTAGCTTAGCTAACATTCAGCCTCGCCAAAAGTATTGAGCACCCTATAAAATCTTGCACGGCTACAAAATGAGGAATAAAAAACCAAGCCCGTTGTTTAAGGTGCTCTTCGGTCCTTAAGAAGTTATAAAAAATAATGAACCATATCGGGATGAGTTATAAAATATATTATTTTAACCTTTTTGGTATTCATTTAACAGTTCTCTGTTAACGCTCGTGGGTACTGACAATTCAGTGATCTAGTGCGCTATTAGTGTTTTGGTTTCTTACATTTGGTGATATTATGTCAATATGCCCCCGTGAAACAAGACTAGTTTACAGACACGTATGAAAATTCAACTTCTACACGAAAAAGTGAAATCACAAATCAAGATTTCAAAAACTGTGAAATGTTCGCGCTGATATGTGCAATATGACATTCAAGGATTTGCTGTTATTGGGTTATATAATAATAGGCCCAGAAGTGGACGCAAAAGTATCACTACAGACCGTGAGGATCAAAAGTTAATCAGAGTCGTTTAAAATCTTCGTCAAAACTCATTGCCGAGTTATCATTAGAAATCAATAGACCAATTTCTAATCAAACCGTTCGCAGGCGACTTCAGGAACATGGATTAAATACCACTGCTACTAAATAAAGAGGCTCGGTATAAATGGGTCCTAAAATACCAATGTTCAATGAAGAAGATTAAATATCGTGTGGTCTTCAGATTTTTGGACCCGCTGTGATTTTTGTGCGTGGCCGAATAGGCGAAGAAATTGATCTAGAAAGTGTGGTATTTGCTGTAAAACACGACAAAGGTAGCATAACAGTTTCAGGTTGTATGACGGACTCTTTGTCTCGGTTGGCGAAATGTACGTATGCACTCTACAAAATACTTAGATGACCCCGAATCGGCGTTGATGACCTTATTTTCAAAACTTTTTGGTATTTGGTTACGATATGAACACAGATGCCGCAAATTCCACCAGGATAGCGCGCCATGCCATAAATCAGCCCTCCACGATAGCATTGTTCGGATAAACTGCACAGAGCTTTATGAGTGGTGCGCGCAGTCTTCAGACCTGTCATCACTCAGTCATTAAAGCAACATCTATTATAATAAGTTTCTTGTTCGCATCAAAACAAGCGAGCAATACCACGGAATAGAATGTTACTAAAAAAATTGAGAACCTGTATCAGGTGCACATTTTATTGAAACATGCTTTCTTGCTTTTGAAAAGGATGAAAATGGAGCAGAATTAAGCCTGCGCACCTCACTCAACGAACGAACAACGAAACGAAGAATAGTTCTACGTCAAGTCTGTCTTCTCTGGTTAAAATTGTACTGATTGGTTTTCCCTGTTCTTACGACGCGTACGCAGTTAGGTTTCTTATTTCCTTAATATAATACTAATATTTTCTTTCAGATGCAGAAACAATATCAACAGCAGCAGCAGCAGCAACAATCGCAGCAATCAGCGCAGAAAACTGACATACAGCAGCAAGCTGCACAGCAACAAGACTTGTCGCAAAAGTTCTTACAGGTATTTATGCCAAAGCGACCAAAGACTAAGGGCACACTCCGCTACAGAACGTCGAGCCGGACGGACGTGCTTTGTTCGCGCACAACATCTGTCGCTCCGCCTGACTTAAGTCGTCGGGCCATCCGCCGTGCAGGTGCGTCATTAACGCGCCGCCGCCCTTTGTTCGCGAGCCGCCTGTTCGGCGTAATTTTTATTGCGCCGGCCATCTGGCAAGTGAATTACTCGTTTCTTAGGAACGTTAACGTCTTAATTAGGTTGCTATTGTTTCCGTTTCTGGGAACAGCGTGTGCAAGGCGTTGCGAAGTGCAGTTTTCACTGCGCAGAACAACAACTTAGCGACGCATTTTGAAAAAAAAACCCTAGCGGATACCTAACGGTGACAACGAAGCTAGCCAAGTAGACCCGTTCGCCCGCGTTTCCCCGTCTGGGAACCGCGGAATTCGGAAGGGACCTCCACCGCTGGCCTTGGGTAGTTGCCCTAGTCAACGTTGGTCCACGTATTGGCCATTTAGAGCCCACGGGTAGTTATAGTTAGTACCTAAGTACACACCCGAGTGCACAATAAGATCGGCACTCGGACGCACTAGGGCTACACGCAGTAGGCACACATCCTCCCTGCCTAACCCAGCAGGGAGGGAGCTAGGGTTACACACCCCGGCCTCCCACCGGGACCGCCTGTTAGAAAGGTAGGTTAGGAAAGTAGGAATAATGGCGGACACAAGTGCCACCGCCATCTTAGAGTTTTTCCGGGAGAAATTCCCGGATACGTTCAAGGCCTTCACGGCCTCTCAGATAGGCGTGCAAACCGGGCCCCCTTCAGAGACCACGAGCTCGGATCCAGTCTCAAGCGACGCATCCCTCTCCGGCAGCGACTCGGAAATGGAGCTCGATTCTCCCCTGTCCCCCGAAAACCCGGCGGCCTATTTACGGTCGTCGAAAACAAAAAGAAGCGCTCTTCCCCGCTGCCTCATTAGCCTCCTCCCCTGTGCCATCAAAGGCACACAAAGCAGAGCCCAACGCGGTAACTGGACCATCTCAGCCCGCTTCAGCCCCCATCCCCGCCCTCATGGCAACCGCGGTAATGCTTCCCAAGCCTGCCGCCCCCGCTGCAACTCCCGCAGTCCGTGCGCCGCAGGACAAAAGGCCGATGATACAGTCGGCCATGTCCAACAAATTCAGTAGTCGCTACAGCGACGGCCCAAGGCATCAAATGCAGCTCGAGACTGCTGATGCTTTCCGGCATGTAACCCGCTTCCTCCATGAAAAGGAGGTGTACTTCCATACGTATACACTCCTCGCTGAAGAGTACATCCTTAGGGTAGTGGTAAAACGCATCCCGAAAGAAATCCCATTAGAAGAAATCGCTCAGTCCCTTAAGGACCAAAAACTACCAATGCTAGGAGTCTATCGCACGACGAGCAGACGCACTCGAGCCCCTATCGATTTAGTGCAAGTTCATTTAGAACTCACGCCTGAGGGCAAATCAATTTTCGCCATCAAGTCGATCTGCGGCCTTAGTGGCTTGGTGGTAGAGCCGCCGCGTAAAGGCGCTCTACCGGGCCAATGCCACAAGTGCCAAATGTACGGGCACGCAGCCCGTAACTGTTTCGCTCGCTGTAGGTGCGTCAAGTGCCTAGGTGACCACGGCACCTCTGATTGTCTCCGTCCGAAGGACAAAACACAGTTGGCCACTTTTGCCCCCCCCCGCCTGTGTCCTCTGCCAATCGCAGGGACACACTGCTAATTACCTTGGGCGCCCAAAAGCACACAAGCGTACACAGCAGCCCCAGCAACAACCCCGTCAATCCTTAAGATGTTCTCAACTAGTGCCGACATCGGCATCCTTCCCTCCCCTACGCCCCGCGTGGCAAACAAACGCTCCACTGACCTCCGCATGGGGCAAACCGAGCCAGCCCCACCGTCGCCGCGAGTTCTCAACCCATCGATAGTAAGCCGGCAACCGTCAAGCCAGTCGCACCCGTGAAAACGACAGGGACCAATCCCTTCGAGTCCCTAAACAAACTAGGAAGCCTTAATATGGAAGAGGTACTCACGTTCACCGATGAATACTTAAACGCGTCCGGGAATATAGGCACGCGTCTATATCTAATCCGTAAGTATAAGCACATTGTTAGTGCTTTAGAATTCAATTAGCCGTTACAGAGATGGATAACGCTAAAAATAAATATAGACCTTCAACTCTCACGCGCAATAACGGTCGAGTTAAACCACTATCTATACTATTAATATAGCATTTTATAACGCGAACGGCGTAAAAACACAACGCGACGAAATAAATAACTTCCTCCGCGATCATCAAGTCGACGTACTACTCGTGCAGGAAACATTTCTTAAACCGACGATGAGGGACCCGAATGTCCCCAATTATAAAATCGTTTGGAATGATAGGGCCGGCGCCAAAGGCGGTGGAACTCTCATTTACTATAAAAAGTCCCTGCACTGTGTACCGATCGATACAACCGCGCTCACGCACCTAGAGGCTTCTATCTGTCAGCTGGCCATGACAGGCCACGCCCCCATTACAATAACTTCGGTTTACCTTCCCTGTAGACCAAGTGCAACCATTCTAGGTCCCGACTTTGAAGCCCTACTATTTATAGGAGGAGCTTCTATTCTTGCAGGTGATTTTAATAGCAAACACATTCGATGGAACTCCACTAAGGTCATCGAGGGAGTGTGCTATCAAGCGCACCCCGTTCGAGCCGGGAGCCTCAAGGTTCGGTGTTAGGCCCAGTCCTCTTTACACTCTACACTAATGATATACCGCGCGTACGCGGTGTAGAGCTAGCCCTATTCGCCGATGACACCTGCATTTTCACGTCGGGACTTCAGCCTGACGCTATATGTCGACGCCTCCAGACCGCAGCAACCACTCTCGGTGCGTGGTTCCGGAAATGGAGGATCGAAATTAATCCAGCAAAAAGCGCGGCCCTTTTCTTTTCGCGACATAAGAAAGCCCATTTCTCGCATCTCGCATCCATTAACCTCATGAACAGCCCAATTCCCTGGGAAGATAAGGTGAAATATCTAGGTGTCATCCTTGACAATAAACTTAACTTCGCCGCTCACGTGACCCGGGTCAGGAACCGGGCGGCTTTCGTACTAGGCCGCCTATTCCCATTAATTAACGTTAAGAGTAAAATGTCCCTCCGGAACAAGGTGACACTCTATAAAGCTGTCGTACGGCCCATCATGACATACGCTAGTCCGGTATTCGCGCACATTTCCCCAAAACAAATACACCGACTTCAGGTGATCCGAAACAGATTCTTGCGCAGGGCCACTGGCTCGCCGTGGTTCGTGCGCAACATCGATTTACACGTGGATTTAGGGCTGCCCACCATAGCTCAACACCTGAAGTTGGCGACGCGCCGCTATTTCGACTCCGCCGTCGGTCACCCCAGTTCTTTAGTTGTAGGTGCCGCCACCTACAAACCCATCGCGCTCGGTACGTTCCGCCACGACTATAGACGTCCTAGGCACGTCCTCGACTATCGAGACGATGCAATAACCATCGCTCAGGCTAGGATGAAACAATATCGCAAACAAATTACACACCGTCTTCGCCGGCGAGGACGGCTACCTTCCCGATACGGCCACATAGTCGGCAGAGTTTTTTCCCCTATTCATGATAGAAGCGTTGCTGGAGTTTCTTCCGCCACTTCTTCTTTCAGCGCTAACGCTTTCCGAAGTGGTAGTAATGTTAGTTGTAATAATACTTGTAATCAGATAATGGCTACCGATCGAGCTAAGGCTCGGCCCTCTCGGGCACCCTCGAATCGGAATGCTAAACGCGTAATGAGTAACAGCCCAAGCCGAGGTCCCCTCTCGGGCCCTTGAGCCGAGTCACTCCATGGAGCGTCCACCGAAGCGACCTAAGAGCTCGGTGGCCTCCCAATCCGGTGATAATATTAAAGTAACGGCCCGAGCCGCCCTCGAGCTTAGTTACTCTTAAAGAGGCTTAGGCTAGGCGCCCTCTGCGCCCTGCCGCCTCGTGCCCGTTGTAGCTGTAAATGCCGCCTCAAGGCAAACAGTGACCTTTCAGTCACAAAAAAAAAGACTAAAGGCACAGCCTGTAGTCTCGTCGAAGGAAACACAGGAAGATGGTTAGAACGACATAACCGCCAACAATTGTGCTATTATTGTATTGTTAAAGGTTATTAGGTAATTAAGAGAGAAGTATAAATATAGATTTCTATTGTCATCAAAATTAAGGATTATATTGTTATTTCTTCCGATCTTTCAATATCACCATGATTCAAACCGTACGTAGGGTAGCAGCTAATGAACTGCGTCATAATATTGGATTGCTGTCATTAATCACGTATACTATTACTGACTTAGTAATTTTACCGTCCACCAAGATCGTTGCGGGATATAGTTCTTAAATTTAGTATTTCATACATTTTTTCCATCAAATTATTATGTTCAATTATAGTATTTATAGTTACATTTCTGTAAATAAATTTAATTTTGAAATAAGCAACTTAAACAAAAAAATTTACAACCTATTTCTTATAATGAAATATTACATCAATAAATTTAATTCGCCTGTGCTAAATACAATTTCATGAGAGAGTTAAATCAATTTTCGCCATCAAGTCGATCTGCGGCCTTAGTGGCTTGGTGGTAGAGCCGCCGCGTAAAGGCGCTCTACCGGGCCAATGCCACAAGTGCCAAATGTACGGGCACGCAGCCCGTAACTGTTTCGCTCGCCCTAGGTGCGTCAAGTACCTAGGTGACCACGGCACCTCTGACTGTCCCCGTCCGAAGGACAAAACACAGTTGGCCACTTTTGCCCCCCCCGCCTGTGTCCTCTGCCAATCGCAGGGACACACTGCTAATTACCTTGGGTGCCCAAAAGCACACAAGCGTAAACAGCAGCCCCAGCAACAACCCCGTCAATCCTTAAGACGTCCTCAACTAGTGCTGACATCTGCATCCTTCCCTCCCCGACGCCCCGCGTGGCAAACAAACGCTCCACTGACCTCCGCATGGGGCAAACCGAGCCAGCCCCACCGTCGCCGCGAGTTCTCAACCCATCGATAGTAAGCCGGCAACCGTCAAGCCAGTCGCACCCGTGAAAACGACAGGGACCAATCCCTTCGAGTCCCTAAACAAACTAGGAAGCCTTAATATGGAAGAGGTACTCACGTTCACCGATGAATACTTAAACGCGTCCGGGAATATAGGCACGCGTCTATATCTAATCGGTAAGTATAAGCACATCGTTAGTGCTTTAGAATTCAATTAGCCGTTACAGAGATGGATAACGCTAAAAATAAATATACACCTTCAACTCTCACGCGCAATAACGGTCGAGTTAAACCACTATCGATTAATATAGCATTTAATAACGCGAACGGCGTAAAAACACAACGCGACGAATAAATAACTTCCTCCGCGATCATCAAGTCGACGTACTACTCGTGCAGGAAACATTTCTTAAACCGACGATGAGGGAATGTCCCCAATTATAAAATCGTTTGGAATGATAGGGCCGGCGCCAAAGGCGGTGGAACTATCATTTACTATAAAAAGTCCCTGCACTGTGTACCGATCGATACAACCGCGCTCACGCACCTAGAGGCTTCGATCTGTCAGCTGGCCATGACAGGCCACGCCCCCATTACAATAACTTCGGTTTACTTTCCCTGTAGACCAAGTGCAACCATTCTACGTCCCGACTTTGAAGCCCTACTACTATCTATAGGAGGAGCTCCTATTCTTGCAGGTGATTTTAATAGCAAACACATTCGATGGAACTCCACTAAGATCAGCACGCGAGGCCGCGCGCTCGACTCGCTGTCGGATTTACTCGACTTCGAAACCGTAGCGCCCCCAGAGCCTACTCATAACCCTCACGCAGTGGAACACACACCGGATGTGCTTGATATTGCAATTGTCAAAAATATTAATCTCAACCTACGCGAAATAAAAGTGATTCACGAGCTTCACTCGGATCACCGACCGGTTATATTACGGCTAGGGCCTTCCGCACCAGCCTCGCCTTTAACGAAAACCATCGTGGACTGGCACAAGGTCAGTGCCGAGCTCCAAAACATTAACTCGCCGCAATTAGATTCTATCCCCGATCAAATAGTTAACGAACAAGATATGGGCGTTGCAATCGGAACTCTCACAAGTCATGTCCAAACTACCATCGAGGACTGCTCGAGGCAGATCCCAATGATGGATAACCATCGCTGGGACCTGCCTCCGGACGCCAGGGACTTGCTGAGACGTAAGAACGCAGCCACCCGAGCTTGTGATATGTATCCCACCGAATCGCACCGAAAGTGGCTACGTAAACTACAGCGTGAATCGAAAGCACGCATAGCCGCCCTCAGGAACGAAAGATGCGATACAACACTCAATAATTTAAAGCCATCCCATGTAGCATTCTGGCGGCTTCCCAAAGCACTAAAAGGCGACACGTATACCACGATGCCGCCGCTCTTACGCCCAGACATGACGCCAGCCATGCTGGACGAAGAAAAAGCCGAATGTCTGGCTGACAGTCTCGAAGCCCGGTGCTCCCCTAGTAGCCTACCGGTGGACCCTGCCCACCTCCGAATGGTGGACAGCGAGGTCGATCGGCGAAAACATGAACCGCTTCGCGACTCCGTTCCCCCGATAACATTAGACGAAGTTAAGGAACTAATTAAAAACTCGCGTCCACGCAAAGCTCCCGGATCTGACGGTATGACCAAAAGGGTGACCAAACTATTTCCTGCTGCTATTATACAGCTACTAGTTCTCATGCATTACGCGGCAATGGCCAGAGGCGTCTTTCCCAGCGAGTGGAAGGATGCTAAGGTCAATGGGTTCCTCAAAGCCGGCCTCAAACCCCACGTCATATCGACCCATAAGTCTTCTCAAAACGTTTGGGAAGATCTATGAACGCTTAATATTAGCCCGCCTACGTACCTTTATGAACACTAAAGGACTACCGATCCCCGAACAATTCGGCTTTCGTGCCAAACATTGATGTACCCATCAAGTGCACCGCATCACGGAGCACATCCATCCACCAAACGTCAACGCGGCTCTAGCACCGGAACATTCTTCCTCGACGTGGCGAAGGCGTTCGATAAAGTCTGGCACAACGTGCTCATATACAAGATGTATGAGTACGGAGTGCCAGATCGTCTCGTATGCAATACTATAATACAATAATACGAGACTTCCTTAGTATTCGAACGTTCCGCTATCGCGTCGAGGGAGTGTGCTATCAAGCGCACCCCGTTCGAGCCGGGGGCCTCAAGGTTCGGTGTTAGGCCCAGTCCTCTTTACACTCTACACTAATGATATACCGCGCATACGCCGTGTAGAGCTAGCCCTATTCGCCGATGACACCTGTATTTTCACGTCAGGACTTCAGCCTGACGCTATATGTCGACGCCTCCACACAGATACGGGCACAAAGCCGGCAGAGTTTTTTCCCCTATTCATGATAGAAGCGTTGCTGGAGTTTCTTCCGCCACTTCTTTCAGCGCCAACGCTTTCCGAAGTGGTAGTGATGTTAGTTGTAATAATACTTGTAATCAGATAATGGCTACCGATCGAGCCGAGGCTCGGCCCTCTCGGGCACCCTCGAATCGGAATGCTAAACGCGTAATGAGTAACAGCCCAAGCCGAGGTCCCCTCTCGGGGGCCCTTGAGCCGAGTCACTCCATGGAGCGTCCACCGAAGCGACCTAAGAGCTCGGTGGCCTCCCAATCCGGTAATAATATTAAAGTAACGGCCCGAGCCGCCCTCGAGCTTAGTTACTCTTAAAGAAGCTTAGGCTAGGCGCCCTCGCCCTGCCGCCTCGTGCCCGGTGTAGCTGTAAATGCCGCCTCAAGGCAAACAGTGACCTTTCAGTCACAAAAAAAAAGACTAAAGGCACAGCCTGTAGTCTCGCCGAAGGAAACACAGGAAGATGCTTAGAACGACATAACCGCCAACAATTGTGCTATTATTGTATTGTTAAAGGTTATTAGGTAATTAAGAGAGAAATATAAATATAGATTTCTATTGTCATCAAAATTAAGGATTATATTGTTATTTCTGCCGATCTTTCAATATCACCATGATTCAAACCGTACGTAGGGTAGCAGCTAATGAACTGCGTCATAATATTGGATTGCTGTCATTAATCACGTATACTATTACTGACTTAGTAATTTTACCGTCCACCAAGATCGTTGCGGGATATAGTTCTTAAATTTAGTATTTCATACATTTTTTCCATCTAATTATTATGTTCAATTATAGTATTTATAGTTACATTTCTGTAAATATATTTAATTTTGAAATAAACAACTTAAACAAAAAAATTACAACTTATGCCCTTCTTATAATGAAATATTACATCAATAAATTTAATTCGCCTGTGCTAAATACAATTTCATGAGAGTTTTTTATTACTCTTATTATTGACAGTATTAAGTTTACTCTTATCATTAAACATTACAATAGGTGCCTTGTCTTTGTTAACAAGTTCAGACAATTACTTTAAAAAGTGAGCCACAGTCTATTAATTCCTACTTTCTTGAAGTATTACACAATCTTAGGCATTTGCCATTTTTGATTTTATAAACAAACACAGATCAAGCAAAACCTAATTCATCATACCAAGGTCTAGCTGACTGATTGGTGTCAGAATTGGCCTTTGTTAATTTTAATACTTGGACATCTAAATACTTTATAAATACTTATAATTCTTTCATAATTTCATGTAAACTAATACAACAAGTTTGCAAACAAAAATCCAACCCTCTTATCAATTTAGAACCCCATACCTGTGCATTGTGCTGTATTTTCTTTTGTTTAACACAGTCACAGTTCCCTATATTCTAAGCTTATTGATAACAAATGGTTTGGCAAACTGATCTTTATTTGAAATTCAAATCGATTAAGATTGATAGATAAGAAGACTTACTGCCATTTACTAGTGTTTTTCAATTTTTTATGAATGTAAAACGTTGAACTGCTTATTATAACTGTTATATTAACTATGCTTACTCAAAATGGGGAATATGCAAAAAATATTTAAAGAAATATTTTTAGATTTTTTATATTACTTAAATAATTATCGTGGCGTTTATAAAAATACTAAGATGATGAGAAAAGAATTAAGTGAAATAATCATAAAGCTAATATTTAAAAAAAAAATTAAAGATGCCTTTAAAAGATTATGCAAATACAATAGTTAAAGCCTTACTAAAATTTTATAATCTATCGTGTCTTAAGTTTTATTTTATTTTTAGAGTTAATATCATTTTTAATGCATCCGTTAAAATTTAACATTTGTGTATAGGATTCATCATCATAATAATATAACTGTGTTGGGATACATACTTTCTCTATCTACTTCTCTCAAAATTAATTATTGTTCTACATTGGGTTTACAACGGTAACCCATCATTTCTGTAAACAAAAGTTTTTAGACACTACCTTATATCATTAGCTATCCATATTACACAATTTCACTTTACTTCATGTCACGATTTCCACAAGATTACAACTTTTCCCATGAAAGTATAAAACGTGTAATGAACACCATGTATTAGTAAATGACGTTTGTTTACTAACAATAATCATATATTATTATGAAACAAGGAATGTACGCATTCAACGACATTCAGTATTTGTACCATTTTATAACCAAGACTAACACTGACAGTGACATTTTTACCAGACCGGACTCGTAAAAATTATGACAGAATATACAGAGCTCTCATAGAGTAATAAACTATATTTGTAGATTATACTTTAGACACAAAAACATTTATGCCAATGACTGTAATAAATCTTAAACAAATAAATAACATGCATCGCGCCCGTAACACAAAGGAGTAGGCAGAGAATTATATTTACAATTGGTGCGATTCTGATTCATTCACACCTTTCTCGCTTCTTTTGCATCGAAGTGTATATCTACGCATATGTACTGATCGCTCACCCTTCTTAAGTATGGTCTTGCTTATCACGACTAATCTGGGCATTAATTTTAATTTAATTATTTATTAATTAATTTTGGTTCACTTTTGCAATATAAATTTCTGATATTTCACACAGGTTGTAGCCTAATATTTTCACTACACAATATAAAAGCAAAATATTTAGGGTCCGCGCAAAAAGTAAAAACCCTCGAAATTGTGAAAAATATTACGGCGTCAACATGCGTAAGCGACAGCGTCAGCAACATGCTTATTGAACTGAAAACATTTTTAACTGCGTTAGACGGTTTTAGGTAGGGTTGGTGGTAATCTATACTGATAAATAGAATTAATTTCTTTGTTGCAATGTCAAAATATAATTTTGATACTGATTTTTTAGGTTTTATTTTGTAAAGGTAAAAACAATCAATGTAAAAAATACGATTATATACTTTTATTCTTCGAAGTGATTAATATGTTTTAATTCGCTCCACGCAGACGAAGTCGCGGGCAACAGGTAGTTGATAAAGTTATTGATGTACTACCTGTGGGCCGAGCTTCGTTCTGCTTTTAAAAGACTTTTATATGTAACATCGTATTTGTTGAATTTATCGCCATCTTTCTAAAATATGAGATATCAGTCCTTAACAATGCTCCAACAATAGATAATGCAAAAACTTATCAAAAGATGGCGCCTCCTTTTTACATCAATTATTAAGATATATTTTTTCGAAAATACCTACAAAGATATATTTAAAAAAATGAATTTACAAAATTTCGGTTATATCGTTGGAGCCATTTTCGAGATTCAGATTCTATATAAATACAATAATTGTTCGTTTAAAAGTATTAGATGACCATGGTCACTTAGAGATGTAGTTTGTTTCTTTGTTTTCTATAATAGAGAATAAACAAGAGTCTTGTTTTTCTTTCATAATATTATGCAACATGCAGACAGCGAGAAATTATGCGCCGTAGCCTTACAAAAATATTCAATCAATACATTCTAAGAGATTATATTTTTATGAAGGGGTGCCTTCGACGTTGACTCCAACGCTTTCAACGCCCCCGATTTTCTTAGACAACTTTACATCTGCGTTTGACTTCTTTAATATTTCCAGCCATAACAGACGCACTTGTAAATTTGTGAAACTATTGATTTGTGCTCGTCTATTATGAATATTTTCTAAAAATATTTCTTAATCGCTAGACAGTGTGGGTGTCTTGTTGGTAGTCCTGGTATGATTCGTGCAAAATGATCAGTTACAGCCGCGACTGTGCTATCGTTAGGATGTGTTGGTTTTCGAATATTTATCACATGTATCGCAAAATTATAGACATCTATAATTTCTGTGTTACCATGGCTAGACTGATTGCCATTATAAGACGTTTCATAATTTTTTACGCTATCATTTTTGGCTCATTTGTAGTTTTCATGATATTCGTCATTTTCTACGTTTTGTGCCGTGTGATGATCTTCTGCTTGTCGTTCTACACGCGCATCCCGAGAAAATAATTTGTTTTTATTGTTTTTTTAGTTTATTCTTATGATATAGTATTGTTAACATTATTTTTACATTTAAAACAATATAATTTTATAAGTATTCATATCAACATAAAAAAAGGTGAATTCAGTAGATGTCCGGTTTACTTCTGTTTCCCTCACGATTGTGCAAAGTGACGTCACATCCTAGTGTTGGTGGTGATGTTGTGGGAGCAATTGTGTGTAAAAACATTACCTTACCTTCTTTAAATTTTTGCAAAGTTGAATTTCCATAATACATAATTAAGTTACACCAAGTAATCTAATATTCCGATAAAACATGTCAATTGTATAACTTATTATGAATTAATTTTATTTTAATAATGATTACGTAATAATTATCTAAATATATGTATACTAAATATTATTAGTGTGAATGAATGCATCATAATTTATATGATGTCATATCTTTGTTTTTTAACTTTAATCAAGTATTTAGTAATTTAGCGGCAGTTTTTTTTTCTTTTCTATTTATTTCTTTTTATTTATTTATTTATGCAAGTAGTTTATATTAACGTGGATAGAATATATAACAAACGATACAAGATAACACGAGACCTCTTGGTACGTACCACTTGATTTTTAATAAATGAGTCGAGAGTGTATCTCTCAACCAGACAAATAGTATAACCTCATCACATTGACTGGTATATAATAAAAATAACAAAGCGGATGCACGTAAAATATTATTATTTTATATTTGTGATAACTTATAACTGTTGAATTATCGATGATTAAAATTCTTTTTCTGTTACAGCCTGTGCACACGCAACAATTCAACGTACCCGGCATAGGAGAGATCAACCTCAGTTTTCTGCCGTCGCCTCAAACTAACTTATTTTTCGAAAAAAATAACAAGTCAGGCATGAACGCTGACATAAAACCTCAAGTGAGTTTTTAATATAAAGCTTTCTCATATTTCATAAGTAGCGCTTTACGTGTATTTTTCACAAGTTGGTCGATTGATGTTTAGATGTTTTCAAGAGGCAGCGACGACCTGACCTTCGTAATTTTATAAAACCTGAAATTTTATCTTTGTATGTCCCTAATATGGATAAAAGACCATACCCCGGCATACTTCGACTTCAGCGGTTACAAGAGCAACCGACTGTTTTTCAATATAAAGCCCGATGACTGGGGACTGTCAAACGCTTGTATTTAGATTTCAAGCGTGGAGATACTAATTTAAGTGAAGGGCGACCAAATTCTGCCGATACCAACTAATATCGTTGCTGTTCAAAATAAACTCCAAACTTCATACTTTTCGACGATCGTTTTTAATTTTATTATATTTATAAAACAACGAAGGTTATGTCGTCGCTGGCCCTTGCTCTATTATTTCGCATGTTTGTACTTGCATTGTAATTTTCATTGACATCCTAATTCAAATTATAAAACACATCTGGGAAAGAGCATAATAATAATTGAAACAATTACATATAGCTTTCGCTATAATATCAAGTGCAAAATAACGCAAAGGATGAATATATATATATATATATATATATCAAGACTATATAATAAAAACAATTTACTAAAACGACATCAAGAAATGTATGTGACAGAGGTGCAAAAGTCATTTAAAGGGTTATTTTGAAAAATAACAAACATATTAAAAAGATGGAAAGATGAAGGGGCAATATGTGTGCATGTGTATGTTGCTTGTCTGTTGCAGTTAGTAGAGGGTCAGGGACAGGGTCAGGGTCAGGTAGTACAGCAGCAGATTAGCATGGCCCAGCACGAGCCGTCACAACAGCATCACCAAACTGTCACCGTTGTGTCCTCCATGCCTAGCAGCATGGCACATCAGGTATGCGCTTAGCTTTACCTCACTTTCGCCTTACTCACTTGTCGTCAACATTAGATGCACGCTTCACCCGCACTTCTACCGCGTAATATCTAGTTATTTTTAAATTTAATAATTGTTATTTAAATCGTAAATTAATCTCTCAATTTTGGTGACTTTATTAAAAGACTACCAATACAACAAATATGAAAGTCTTAAAAGACGACAGCGTTGGCAAAATTGGAGCCGGATACCGGAATATTGAAGATGGAACAATAAAAATAAAACATTATGCATATTTACCTTATTCTGATGGTATGCAGACGATATTTAACTTTCTCTAAACATAAGTATTGATATGCAATGTCATGTGATAGACATGTGTTAAATTTGAGTTTATAATTTTTAAAATTCGTCAATAATCTAATCTAATATCATATTCTCCTTTCCAGCTGTCATTCTATACAATCAGTAAGAATTCAGTACGTCGTCTTTTATACCATTATATCAAATTAAACGAGTATATACGATAATTTCTTTGCAGGTCCAGCAACAGCAGCAAACAGGTGGTATACAGCAGCAAGCCAGCGGTATCACCACAATGCCACCATTGCCTAGTTTACCAGCCACTACACCCCACGCCCAACAGCTGAGGTAGTAACTTTGTTCCTTCCAATAACTTCATCCCAGATGAAGTTAGCTTTTTTCAAACTTTCGTATACAACAATCCGTAACAACATAATTACAGAATGTACTGTTGATACCAGTGGCTAATCGATACATCGAAAAGCGATTTCACTTTGGCGAATTAAGAGTGTGATGGAAATTATTTTTGTGACATTGTTGATCAGGCAACACACTAAATTAAAAAAAAACGGGATCTTGATGGTATGAAATATTGAAATAAACAATAAGAGTAAATTATTTAGTTTATATATATAATTAATATAATAATAAAACGTTTATATATTGGCCACAGTTATGCATATGTAATGTACGATTTTTGTTTGATCGTAGCACCGATTGGGGCGGTCGCGTCCAGGTGATACAACAACCTCTGCAGAACAACAGCTATCTTCAACAGCTGTACAATGCCCAAGGTCCACTGATCATGCCCGGGAACATTGCCCTACATCCGGGCCTAAACTCTCAGCCCATACAGGTTATATATTTATACACTGTTCTTTAGAATGCATATTATTAGTTGAGTTGGTGTGAGGGAAATATTTATTTCATATCATATCGAGATTCTGTACAGTCAATAGTCATAATTGGATGGAAAACTGTAGGGGATGGTGGGGTTGAGTGGTTTTTATTACCATTCACACTTGATTATGTTAATATCTACTGGACTATTTTCATAAGATTAATCAAGATTAAATTTAGCATAAACATATTAAGCTACTGGCATCGCTGCTAATTTTTAGTCACCAATCATGATTACTGTTACGGTGACGTATTGGAAAAGAAATTAATTACTTTTACGTGTACTGTCCTTGACAATTCCAGTAGGGGATGGCCGTGAGATTTGTTATGTGGAAGAAGTTATATATGTTTCGTGTCCTAAAGGTAATTACTGCTGGTAAACCGTTCCAAGGGAACCAACTGGCACCTCACATGCTCACCGCTCAAGGGAAACCGGTCTTGCAGGGCCAAACAGGTGAGTCCTTCAATTTGTTTTGTATTTATTATTATCATACATATTATATTTTATAATTAATTATTATAAATAACATAATTTAACCTATATGTTTGCCGGCTTAACAGAAATTGGACTAATATATTGAAGTTAATGTGTTCCTTAAAAATGTAAAATTTAATATACAATGCATGTTTTCATCAACAGATGGCATTCCTCATGGAGATGTATTAAACTAACATGTAGGGGACGCCATTTTGAGGCTATTTGGAGAATACTGAACACCATATTTTCCACCAATCTCACACAAACGAGATTATATTATTACTTGATGATTATTTATTGAAATAACTACTTTATTTTGTGTCTATGTTTGGTCGAAATATTATGCAAACTACTCCCAAAGGTCAACTAAAAATTTAATTTCAATTAAAGTATTTATATGGAATTGTTTTTGAGTAAATGTGTTATTAAAATATTATATTTATTATTTATAAAATATTAAAATGTTGTCAATTGTAGAAAATGTAATCTACGAATAAAATTGTGGATAATAAAAACATTCTGTAGTGTACGATTTTGATTACATTTAATTTTTAAGATTTCGTAGTTCAATGATTTTTTAAAAATATCTTCAGTTTTTTTTTCGCACATACAGATAGTCAGCAAATAGCAATGCATATAACACGCACTGCTATCAATTGCAACAACAACCACATGTTATGCTGAGAACTTGTATATTTCTGATGATTGACGAGAACACATTCTTCGTAGGTGTGCCTGAATCACGTTCACAAGCTTTGCCCTAATTACATTGTTATTTATCAGTAATAGCTAACTTTAAATGTTGGGCTTATAAAATATAAACTAATAATAATTAATAACGCTTAAAATAACCCTAATAAATTATGTAGTGGAATTTTAAATACCACGACCTCGATTGTTACGTACCAATAACCGATTACTGTGACGTAACACGTAAGACCCTTAATTTAAAATAAGTATACTATAGTAATACAGAGGAACATATTTACTTATAGTGATTTCGGGTATAGCGACTAGTTAACGTTAACGAGAGTATCAGGTTTCAAGAGTTCACTTATAAATATTGCTACAGAGTCAATTAATACACGAAAGTATATGCACAGAACAGCTTTCTTACCTTTTGTTTAGATCCACACATGGTCAGCAGCTGTAATAATAGGTTTTTGTTTATAGGTGGTAAATAGTTTCGCAACAAGATACGCCTTAGACTAGCCCTACTTAATGTGTCACACAGATTTACTTATAAATTATCTAACTTTTACCTCGAACGCATAAAATTATTTACGCGATGTACAAATATTGATATTTTCAAATATATACATTTATATTCAAATTACAAGCTAAAAAGAATATACGAAATGCTAGTTTTACAAGCTGAATGTTCAACAAAGAGCCTATAAAGCCTTTGTGGTTTAAGACGAAACCTTTGATTCAGTCGAGACCTTAGACTGTACTCAATTGCCTCCCTGGTGTCAAGTCGACTACAGGTATATTGAAGTGCTGACTGAAGTATGTACGAAAACGCCACTAAACTAGTCCGACTCACTTTGACAAACCTATGCAGTACGGTGTGACACGAAAATATGGACGACAATTTGCATATTTGAAGTGTTAACGGCATTTCCTAAGTGACCCTAGTCCAGTACTTACCTACCTTTGGCGATCTTGATAAAATTGACAATGACAACAACATTGTTCTACGAGTAACAATCATTTTATTATTTCATACTCGACTAATAAAAGAAATTGAAAATATTTTTGTTCTCTAATTGGCCCTTCGTCCTTGGATAGAGCTTAACGCCCGTCGTTTATTAAATCGACAAAAACGAGTACAGCACGCAATGAAACGTGATATAATTTTAAAGGTATAAGATGGTGCTGCAACTTTAGATGTCGCCATCAGATGGTAAACATCGTCAGCTTATAATCTCACTAGCCATATTATAAACTGACGTCAAATTGTATACTAAAAAAATCACTGACAATTTTAAGTATCACGTCAAACGCAAAAACCTTTTTTTCTTTGATAAACATTTTATATACAAAATAATATATCTTATTATAAATTGTGCTACTTAACTATTTATAAATTTGACTATAGGTATGAAAATTCACGTAGCAAAAGTTACTAAAAAATGCATTTACTCATACATTTTTTAATTCGACGATCTCTGGTGAAATGACAAACTAAAAAGGGTATAATAATTATGCATCCTGACTTATTTAACAATACAAAAAATGTCTTACATCTCAAGGTGCTACAATGACGGGAAATTATGAAAAGTGCTTTGTTTTGTATGTAAAGCGACAAATTCATCTATACTAATTAATACTCTTAAAAGGTGACACTTAGCCGTACTGCTATATGAACAAGGACACGGCCTTAACGCCGAAACTCTTCTTTCCTGACGCCGTGATCACCTACTCCGCAATTGGGAAAATGCAGTTGCATCTTTTGCTTGTGCAAGTCTTGCAGGGTACGCGGATTATCAGAGTACTTGAGTAGGTTCAAGTGCAATGGGAACACCTCGTATATCAGTGACCAGCATGGGATGAAACCATATTTGCCATAAATGGAATATAACCTCATATGAACGGAAAGAAAAAATCATTAAGGAAAATTTAAGAAACAATAAATAAATATACGAAATAGATAATAATTAAAAAATCAAATCATATTATCATTACAAACGATACGAAATACGAATACGAACTTGCAAACGATATGGTAAATCATTTGAACAAAAATAAAAAAGTTCTTACGATATTTCTCGATCTAACTAAAGCTTTCGATACTGTTCCCATACCTACCCTCTTATTAAAGTTAGAAAAATTTGGTGTCAGGGGTTTACAATCTATCTTTTTGAAAACTATCTTACAAATCGTACACAATATGTAAAGATTGGTCAATACAAGAGCGACGACATTATTATCCGTTATAGCGTACCACAGGGTAGTATATTAGGTCCGACGCTATTTCTAGTATTCATTAATGATTTTTGCAATCTAAATATATCAAACTCCAAGATAGTTTCTTATGCAGACGATACTGCCATAACGTTTTTTGCCGACTCTTGGTATGATCTTGAAAACATAGCCCAGTCTGGTTTAGATTCTGCCTTAAATTGGCTTTCATCTCATAAATTGACCCTTAATAGTGCTAAAACCAACTTCTTAAACTTTTCTATTAGTTATGCTACTCAACCTCAATCTCCTATTATTCTAAAAGCACATACATGTAATGCTTTGTCACTGCAATGTAACAATTGTCCTTCGCTTACTACAGTAGTCAGTGCCAAATATCTAGGAATTATTTTAGACAAAAATTTAAATTATAAATCCCACATTATCTCTCTTACAGGAAGACTTAGGAAGTTGATTTACATTTTTAAAACTCTTAGATATGTAGCTAATCCATACATTATTCAAAGCGTCTATTACGCTTTATGTCATTCCATTCTTAGTTACTGTATTTCATGCTGGGGCGGTGCTTCCAAAACTATAATGCATCCTTTAGAAGTAGCCCATAGAGCTATATTAAAAGTAGCCACTTTTCGACCGATCCTGTTTCCTACTAGCCAATTATATAAATCTCAGACGGACAGATCTTTATCCTAAACACAATTCTCCTGCAGCACCGGAAGATACCGTACAAGTAAATCAATAAGCGTCGGAAGGACAAAATTTGCTAAAACCTACAATGAAACCGAGGATTATTTACCTATCTCATTTTAAGTGTAATTGACTCAAAATATATTTATGTTGTGTTCCACAAGTATGAAGGCTTACTTATTACACTCGATCCCTTTTGAAATTTAGGAATCGGAATCGGGATCGGAAGTTTTTTACTTGTTGATTGAAGCGATACTCTTCAACGCTACACTAGCGCACGATTTGACTCGATTGCAGTGGAATTTTAAGTAACTATTTGAAATCAGATTTCTCGGTGGTGTGCATTATTGGCAGATATAATAATATTTTGACATTGACGTATCGAGTCCCCTCACATACCGGTGAAGTTAATTTTTAGTGGTCGCGCACACTTCGCTATGAGTATTGAGGAGTTTTGACAAAATTATCGTGTCAGTAATGAGCTTTTTAAGGTTATCCATGGGGATATTATCTAAAAAATTAATAGCACTGCACTTTCTCCCAGCCCTTTCCATCTTATAATGCTCCACCTAGCGCATTAAGATTGGTCGATATTTCGTCAAATTATCTTTTTGTTGTTTGTTTGGCATGAGCGGTGCGCAGACCTTTGGCACTGGATGACAGTACTCGTTCTTCCGAAAGAGTAGTAATAGAAATCTTTAATATGAATGTAATAAGGGTTAGAATTTAAATTCGCAGTGACAAATACAATATTAACAAATCGAATCCAATTTCAATTAAATCGGCTACACGATTTGGTCAAGTGTACTAATATATTCCAGATTGGTATTGAAACTGGATGGGATTCGTGTTATGGTGAAATTGGGATTGAGAGTCAAGAGTAAACCCCTTATCCTATTTTCGTCAGCCGTCATGCGCTCGCCTAGAAGACAAAGGGTCGTGCCTCATTGCCCCATAAATTGCCTAAGGAAGCTTCTCACCAAACAGTTGATCTAGTACAGCTCAAGGACCCTCTTTAGCCAGGAAAGGGGCACCGGATAGAAAGCCTTTTTAAAGTCGGTCAGCAGACTGGGATGAGATGCGGTCCTTTTTTGCATCCTACCCATCGGAGCGTGTTTGCTATAAGCTGGACGATGCCGACGCCGTTGCCGATTCTGTCGCCGATGTGGTGTGCTTCGGCGGATGAAACTTACATTTATTCCGTCCTTTGTTGTGCCCATCCCGATGGGGCCCATGCCATCCCAGGGCCGAGAACTGCCCCCGGGCCTGGTTTGGCCCTGGTTTGGTCAATCCTGCAAATTAGCAGCGCGCTACAAGCAGGATTGTTACCGTGCCTGGGCTGAAGCGATAGCAGCTAGGGATGTAAATACCAGTCTACTCAAAAAGAAGTATAACTCTGTCTCCAGATCCTTCAAAAGAGTTATTGCCAAGGCAAAGTCAGAACACGTGGCCAGCATTGGTGAGAGACTGGTGCGCCATCCTACGGGAACTCTTGCGTTCTAGTTTCTCGCCAAGGCTGTCCAGGGGTTTTTCTGTAAGCCGTCTTTACCATCTTTGCGCAGGGGGGATGACTCGTTGACCCATACCGCAAAAGAGAAGGCCGATCGTCTAGGCTCTCTTTTTGCGTCTAACTCAACTCTGGAGGATAAAGGTATTTTACTAGTGAATATCACATGCGGTGACACCTTCATGTCCGGGATCTAGTTTCGCCAGAGATCAGTGCGTAAAGTGCTGCAGTCTCTGTACGTCGAGTGGAGTGGGCCTGACGAAATTCCTCCCATCGTGCATAGGACGTGCGCTTCCGAGTTGGCACCAGTTTTAACTCGCCTGTTCTGGTTCTCCTACTCCTTAGGCATTGTCCCGAAATGATGGAAGACTGCCATAACCCAACCGATACCAAAGAGAGGTGAAAGCTGGGATCCGTCCAACTACAGGCCGATTGCCATTACCACCTTGTTCTCGAAAGTCATGAAAACGACCATCAATTGCCAGCTCATGAGGTACATTGAGGAGCACCATCTGATCAGCGATCGTCAGTACGGTTTCGCCCTCTACAAAGCTGGATGTACTCAGTAGAGCGAAGCAGTATTTCCAGCCGGGCCACCGCCTTCAGCTATACAAAGCGCAAGTTTCGGCCCCACATGGAATACTCCTCGCATCTCTGGGCGGGATACAACGGAGAGCGATTCGAATCGTCAATCGACCGAGTTCTTACCGATACTGGCTGTGGCAACCAGAGGAGCGCCCTAAAATCGAAGATCTACGACAATATATATGCTTGATACTCTGGCCTTGCGGAGGGACGCCAGCTCCCTCAGCATTTTTATCGCATATACCACAGGGAGTCTTCCGAAGAACTGCTTGGAACGATTCCTGCTGCCAAGTTTCGTCATCGGACAACACAACAGACCGCCAAGTACCATCTACACCATTTTGATGCTGTGCTGCAATGCTTTGTCACTGCAATGTAACAATTGTCCTTCGCTTACTACAGTAGTCAGTGCCAAATATCTAGGTATTATTTTAGACAAAAATTTAAATTATAAATCCCACATTATCTCTCTTACAGGAAGACTTAGGAAGTTGATTTACATTTTTAAAACTCTTAGATATGTAGCTAATCTATACATTATTCAAAGCGTCTATCACGCTTTGTGTCATTCCATTCTTAGTTACTGTATTTCATGCTGGGGCGGTGCTTCCAAAACTACAATGCGTCCCTTAGAAGTAGCCCATAGAGCTATATTAAAAGTAGCCACTTTTCGACTGATCCTGTTTCCTACTAGCCAATTATATAAATACTGTAATGTATTAAATGTGCGACAGATCTTTATCCTAAACACAATTCTCCTGCAGCACCGGAAGATACCGTACAAGCAAATCAATAAGCGTCGGAAGGACAAAATTTGCTCAATTCCAATTATACAAGCGGTACTACTTTAAAAAGTTCTTTTACTTTTTAGGTCCATAATTTTATAACGAAATAAATGCACATTGTCAGATTTACGCGTTATCCTATTTTCAGTGCAAGAAATTAGTTCGGTCGTTTCTGCAAACCAAAACCTACAATGAAAACGAGGATTATTTACCTATCTCATTTTAAGTGTAATTGACTCAAAATATATTTATGTTGTGTTCCACAGGTATGAAGGCTTACTTTTTACACTCGATCCCTTTTGAAATTTAGGAATCGGAATCGGGATCGGAAGTTTTTTACTTGTTGATTGAAGCGATACTCTTCAACGCTACACTAGCGCACGATTTGACTCGATTGCAGTGGAATTTTAAGTAACTATTTGAAATCAGATTTCTCGGTGGTGTGCATTATTGGCAGATATAATAATATTTTGACATTGACGTATCGAGTCCCCTCACATACCGGTGAAGTTAATTTTTAGTGGTCGCGCACACTTCGCTATGAGTATTGAGGAGTTTTGACAAAATTATCGTGTCAGTAATGAGCTTTTTAAGGTTATCCATGGGGATATTATCTAAAAAATTAATAGCACTGCACTTTCTCCCAGCCCTTTCCATCTTATAATGCTCCACCTAGCGCATTAAGATTGGTCGATATTTCGTCAAATTATCTTTTTGTTGTTTGTTTGGCATGAGCGGTGCGCAGACCTTTGGCACTGGATGACAGTACTCGTTCTTCCGAAAGAGTAGTAATAGAAATCTTTAATATGAATGTAATAAGGGTTAGAATTTAAATTCGCAGTGACAAATACAATATTAACAAATCGAATCCAATTTCAATTAAATCGGCTACACGATTTGGTCAAGTGTACTAATATATTCCAGATTGGTATTGAAACTGGATGGGATTCGTGTTATGGTGAAATTGGGATTGAGAGTCAAGAGTAAACCCCTTATCCTATTTTCGTCAGCCGTCATGCGCTCGCCTAGAAGACAAAGGGTCGTGCCTCATTGCCCCATAAATTGCCTAAGGAAGCTTCTCACCAAACAGTTGATCTAGTACAGCTCAAGGACCCTCTTTAGCCAGGAAAGGGGCACCGGATAGAAAGCCTTTTTAAAGTCGGTCAGCAGACTGGGATGAGATGCGGTCCTTTTTTGCATCCTACCCATCGGAGCGTGTTTGCTATAAGCTGGACGATGCCGACGCCGTTGCCGATTCTGTCGCCGATGTGGTGTGCTTCGGCGGATGAAACTTACATTTATTCCGTCCTTTGTTGTGCCCATCCCGATGGGGCCCATGCCATCCCAGGGCCGAGAACTGCCCCCGGGCCTGGTTTGGCCCTGGTTTGGTCAATCCTGCAAATTAGCAGCGCGCTACAAGCAGGATTGTTACCGTGCCTGGGCTGAAGCGATAGCAGCTAGGGATGTAAATACCAGTCTACTCAAAAAGAAGTATAACTCTGTCTCCAGATCCTTCAAAAGAGTTATTGCCAAGGCAAAGTCAGAACACGTGGCCAGCATTGGTGAGAGACTGGTGCGCCATCCTACGGGAACTCTTGCGTTCTAGTTTCTCGCCAAGGCTGTCCAGGGGTTTTTCTGTAAGCCGTCTTTACCATCTTTGCGCAGGGGGGATGACTCGTTGACCCATACCGCAAAAGAGAAGGCCGATCGTCTAGGCTCTCTTTTTGCGTCTAACTCAACTCTGGAGGATAAAGGTATTTTACTAGTGAATATCACATGCGGTGACACCTTCATGTCCGGGATCTAGTTTCGCCAGAGATCAGTGCGTAAAGTGCTGCAGTCTCTGTACGTCGAGTGGAGTGGGCCTGACGAAATTCCTCCCATCGTGCATAGGACGTGCGCTTCCGAGTTGGCACCAGTTTTAACTCGCCTGTTCTGGTTCTCCTACTCCTTAGGCATTGTCCCGAAATGATGGAAGACTGCCATAACCCAACCGATACCAAAGAGAGGTGAAAGCTGGGATCCGTCCAACTACAGGCCGATTGCCATTACCACCTTGTTCTCGAAAGTCATGAAAACGACCATCAATTGCCAGCTCATGAGGTACATTGAGGAGCACCATCTGATCAGCGATCGTCAGTACGGTTTCGCCCTCTACAAAGCTGGATGTACTCAGTAGAGCGAAGCAGTATTTCCAGCCGGGCCACCGCCTTCAGCTATACAAAGCGCAAGTTTCGGCCCCACATGGAATACTCCTCGCATCTCTGGGCGGGATACAACGGAGAGCGATTCGAATCGTCAATCGACCGAGTTCTTACCGATACTGGCTGTGGCAACCAGAGGAGCGCCCTAAAATCGAAGATCTACGACAATATATATGCTTGATACTCTGGCCTTGCGGAGGGACGCCAGCTCCCTCAGCATTTTTATCGCATATACCACAGGGAGTCTTCCGAAGAACTGCTTGGAACGATTCCTGCTGCCAAGTTTCGTCATCGGACAACACAACAGACCGCCAAGTACCATCTACACCATTTTGATGCTGTGCTGCAATGCTTTGTCACTGCAATGTAACAATTGTCCTTCGCTTACTACAGTAGTCAGTGCCAAATATCTAGGTATTATTTTAGACAAAAATTTAAATTATAAATCCCACATTATCTCTCTTACAGGAAGACTTAGGAAGTTGATTTACATTTTTAAAACTCTTAGATATGTAGCTAATCTATACATTATTCAAAGCGTCTATCACGCTTTGTGTCATTCCATTCTTAGTTACTGTATTTCATGCTGGGGCGGTGCTTCCAAAACTACAATGCGTCCCTTAGAAGTAGCCCATAGAGCTATATTAAAAGTAGCCACTTTTCGACTGATCCTGTTTCCTACTAGCCAATTATATAAATACTGTAATGTATTAAATGTGCGACAGATCTTTATCCTAAACACAATTCTCCTGCAGCACCGGAAGATACCGTACAAGCAAATCAATAAGCGTCGGAAGGACAAAATTTGCTCAATTCCAATTATACAAGCGGTACTACTTTAAAAAGTTCTTTTACTTTTTAGGTCCATAATTTTATAACGAAATAAATGCACATTGTCAGATTTACGCGTTATCCTATTTTCAGTGCAAGAAATTAGTTCGGTCGTTTCTGCAAACCAAAACCTACAATGAAAACGAGGATTATTTACCTATCTCATTTTAAGTGTAATTGACTCAAAATATATTTATGTTGTGTTCCACAGGTATGAAGGCTTACTTTTTACACTCGATCCCTTTTGAAATTTAGGAATCGGAATCGGGATCGGAAGTTTTTTACTTGTTGATTGAAGCGATACTCTTCAACGCTACACTAGCGCACGATTTGACTCGATTGCAGTGGAATTTTAAGTAACTATTTGAAATCAGATTTCTCGGTGGTGTGCATTATTGGCAGATATAATAATATTTTGACATTGACGTATCGAGTCCCCTCACATACCGGTGAAGTTAATTTTTAGTGGTCGCGCACACTTCGCTATGAGTATTGAGGAGTTTTGACAAAATTATCGTGTCAGTAATGAGCTTTTTAAGGTTATCCATGGGGATATTATCTAAAAAATTAATAGCACTGCACTTTCTCCCAGCCCTTTCCATCTTATAATGCTCCACCTAGCGCATTAAGATTGGTCGATATTTCGTCAAATTATCTTTTTGTTGTTTGTTTGGCATGAGCGGTGCGCAGACCTTTGGCACTGGATGACAGTACTCGTTCTTCCGAAAGAGTAGTAATAGAAATCTTTAATATGAATGTAATAAGGGTTAGAATTTAAATTCGCAGTGACAAATACAATATTAACAAATCGAATCCAATTTCAATTAAATCGGCTACACGATTTGGTCAAGTGTACTAATATATTCCAGATTGGTATTGAAACTGGATGGGATTCGTGTTATGGTGAAATTGGGATTGAGAGTCAAGAGTAAACCCCTTATCCTATTTTCGTCAGCCGTCATGCGCTCGCCTAGAAGACAAAGGGTCGTGCCTCATTGCCCCATAAATTGCCTAAGGAAGCTTCTCACCAAACAGTTGATCTAGTACAGCTCAAGGACCCTCTTTAGCCAGGAAAGGGGCACCGGATAGAAAGCCTTTTTAAAGTCGGTCAGCAGACTGGGATGAGATGCGGTCCTTTTTTGCATCCTACCCATCGGAGCGTGTTTGCTATAAGCTGGACGATGCCGACGCCGTTGCCGATTCTGTCGCCGATGTGGTGTGCTTCGGCGGATGAAACTTACATTTATTCCGTCCTTTGTTGTGCCCATCCCGATGGGGCCCATGCCATCCCAGGGCCGAGAACTGCCCCCGGGCCTGGTTTGGCCCTGGTTTGGTCAATCCTGCAAATTAGCAGCGCGCTACAAGCAGGATTGTTACCGTGCCTGGGCTGAAGTGATAGCAGCTAGGGATGTAAATACCAGTCTACTCTAAAAGAGGTATAATTCTGTCTCCTGTTCTGTCCTTCAAAAGAGTTATTGCCAAGGCAAAGTCAGAACACGTGGCCAGCATTGGTGAGAGACTGGTGCGCCTTCCTACGGGAACTCTTGCGTTCTAGTCTCTCGCCAAGGCTGTCCAGGGGTTTTTCTGTAAGCCGTCTTTACCATCTTTGCGCAGGGGGGATGACTCGTTGACCCATACCGCAAAAGAGAAGGCCGATCGTCTAGGCTCTCTTTTTGCGTCTAACTCGACTCTGGAGGATAAAGGTAGTTTACTGGTGAATATCACATGCGGTGACACCTTCATGTCCGGGATCTAGTTTCGCCCGAGATCAGTGCGTAAAGTGCTGCAGTCTCTGTACGTCGAGTGGAGTGGGCCTGACTAAATTCCTCCCATCGTGCATAGGACGTGCGCTTCCGAGTTGGCACCGGTTTTAACTCGCCTGTTCTGGTTCTCCTATTCCTTAGGCATTGTCCCGAAATCATGGAAAACTGCCATAACCCACCCGATACCAAAGAAAGGTGAAAGCTGGGATCCGTCCAACTACAGGCCGATTGCCATTACCACCTTGTTCTCGAAAGTCATAAAAACGACCATCAATTGCCAGCTCATGAGGTACATTGAGGAGCACCAGCTGATCAGCGATCGTCAGTACGGTTTCGGCCTCTACAAAGCTGGATGTACTCAGTAGAGCGAAGCAGTATTTCCAGCCGGGCCACCGCCTTCAGCTATACAAAGCGCAAGTTTCGGCCCCACATGGAATACTCCTCGCATCTCTGGGCAGGAGCACACAATTGACCGCATACAACGGAGAGCGATTCGAATCGTCCATCGACCGAGTTCTTACCGATACTGGCTGTGGCAACCAGAGGAGCGCCCTAAAATCGAAGATCTACTACAATATATATGCTTGATACTCTGGCCTTGCGGAGGGACGCCAGCTCCCTCAGCATTTTTATCGCATATACCACAGGGAGTCTTCCGAAGAACTGCTTGGAACGATTCCTGCTACCAAGTTTCGTCATCGGACAACACAACAGACCGCCAAGTACCATCCACACCATTTTGATGGCTGGCATTCCTCGACTTGCGGTTCTCACGAAATTACGCACAGCCGCGTTGTGGAATAGTCTGGCCTCGGCTGTATTTCCAAACCTGTACGACTTAGGGTCCTTCAAGAAGCGAGCCTATCTTTTCCTTAAAGGCCGCCAATGCATCTGCAGCTCCTCTGGTGTTGCGGGTGTCCATGGGCGTCGTTGATAAGCCGGTGTTCATTTGCTCCTTATCTTATAAAAAAAAGTCAATACAGGCGGCGGAGACATTACGTCGGTTGTGCTTTATCAGTTTACCAGTAACCGCGTCGATGAGGAGTGATTCCGTGGCCCCACGTTCACCGCCCCGACATCCATTCTGAGTGTCCGAAATCACCCGATTTGTATTAAAAAACCTTGTGGCTTAACTCTTGTATTCAAAATTGAATACTAGAGTTAAGCTAGTTAAGAAGAAATTGTGTAGCGTGTAAAAAGTTTCACTTCAATAACGTTTATCAGAGAAAAAAAGCAGTTTTTTTGCGTTTGACACGATATGTCAAATTGTTAAAAAATTCCAATTCGTTCAGTACCCAATTTGCCTTATCTGGTAGAGATTATAAGCTGACTGATTCTGTCTGTGACATATACATATACCAATTTAATGACAAAAAATATAGTTTGAGATAGAGAATATAAAAATTACACAATTTTTTAACCAAAATATCTAATATATTTATTATATGTGCATACAAAAAATAAAGAAGATATGATATACATATATTGAAGATATGTTTGTTTATGGTTACTTTGTTTATTAAAACATACACATAATATTTTGACATACATAATGTCTTTTGTTACGGTAAAGAACTTCTACACTATTCAGTTTTATAGTGAATTTTACAGGTCTTACTGCTTTTCAGGATCCAGGTTCAAAAAAAAACTTTGAATTTGTTGTGGTTTCACGTCTCTTGATTGGTTGAATATGTGAATGTGCCTATTATTGTTTTTTTGGGGGAGAAATTGTTTTTTTTTAAATATATAATTGGCAAATGTATGTGAATTTATTTAAATGCTTCTTCTTAATATTACATTGTTTGGCCGGGCGGTATTGTTCGGCTTATATACTGAAGGCTGTCAAGCGCTTTATCTGTCTGCCACGGTGGCACCACATACGCCAATAGAGCTTATTATTTCGGCTTTCGCGCAATTTTATTTGTGTATATTTTTTGACCACTAACGCGATTAGGTTAT
Organism: Papilio elwesi; assembly: GCA_029849275.1. Lineage (NCBI taxonomy): Eukaryota > Metazoa > Arthropoda > Insecta > Lepidoptera > Papilionidae > Papilio > Papilio elwesi. Next base: position 5,674,472 of record CM056717.1, read on the forward strand.
TACATATATATACACACACATCTTATGGATATTTCGCTCTTTTAATCATAAATATATATGTTTAATAAATATTCAATTATTTCGGTTGGATAGAATCTTTGTTTGCAATTAAATAATCTCATTTTGTCAGCTGGTATTTTGTATGGACTGCTTTTGTATGGTAGACAAATTAAGCATGTAGTTTTAATGTAGGTTAGCTGTTAAATGTTTCATTAATTTATTCAATAACGATCTGCTTCGTACAAAATAACCCCCGTTACATATTAGCGAGTAAAGTGATTAGTTTTAAATTGTGTAAAACAAAGCATATGTTATAGCTTATTATCATAAAAAGTATAAGTTTTTGACCTCGTACTAATACTTTATAAAACGAAGTAAAAACCATGCTTCTAAATAAGAGGTAAACAAACGGGAATGTCGAATTTTGTACGGGGCAGGGTTACTTACATATGGCGTACTAAAGTCGAGGGTTGTGCACAGCGCCGTTCCCGGGTTACGCGACTATACCCACTACGCAGAATCAGACGTTCGTGTTCAGTCCACTTGGGGTGATCAACTCGCAGGCAAACATCATACCAACGCACTCTCAACCCACCGTCTCCAGCATTGGACAGCAACAGAAAACTACTGACATGCACAAGGTAAATGGTTGGACCGGTTTTTTTTAATAGAACAGGATTGTAAACGAGCAAGCTGGTCATTTGTTGTTAAGCGACTGCTACACGGGAAGTTTACTAGGTCTGCCTCCATTGGCATCATAGGAACTAGCAAATGAGTCGCAAATGCGTTGCCTACCTTTGGACTGAAGAGGGGGATAGACAAGAAAAAGGATAATTCCTTTTCCTATTTCATCCCTTCCAGAGTAGGGGTCTGTCCAATTATCTTTCCTTCCTATCTTATCCTTTTTAGAGAAGAGACTGAAATTCGACCTAAGGCACCTCACTCCTCAGACGAAACGCATGTAAAGGTGTTATTTCACCGGTCGATTGTTGGAACAGAAGTTGTTGCAGGCTTTTTCATTATTTCGATTTCGTAATACTTTTTTTTGTTAGTTATCGTCGGGAAAAGATTCTTAGAAAAGAAACTAAATTAACGAACTTGCGCAAAAAAATTGAAATTGTAAGGAAACAAGACGTTATTAAATTTTCTCATGTAAACTTAGCGCTTTTGACATAACTTCTAGTCGTTTGACAGTTGCCGCCATTAACAGAATGCGCACAGCCAATGTCGTTTAAATATTAACAAATGAATCGTTTGTATCATTTCTTAGTTCAATTGGTGATTCAATTCATGACGAGTTATATGTCGCCTATTCTCGTGTCGGAATACCAACAAAACTGTTCATATCGCGCCAGAAAATATTTAGATGTCACCGACCGATTGTAAGGGCAGGCACTTTATAATCGGGCTAGTCAAATTCTAAACGACCGGCACTTTGTCAGTTTAACGAATTATTGAGAATATGCCGCTTCTTTTCGAGGCACTTTACACATGTTATTTATTTTCTAACAGGTAATTCACAGTGAAAAATAACCAAATAATTTTAACCTTTATCAACTGAATAAAGACTTTACAAATATTACACAGGTTTCTTAAGCATAAAAAATTATTTTAATAAAAAACATTTCGTTGAATTCCTTAATTTTTATTTTTCACTGTCTTCAATTCCCATTCTTCTTTAATTTTAGTTCAGTGTACAAATGTTACCAATTCCGGCCTGTGTTTTGTGAGGCTGCGGTAATTCGAGGAGCCGGCTCATGAGTGCAATATATAATGCACGTACGTAACATGTCACCGATCGATTCTGAACTTCGTCAGTTTATAATCGGATTAGGAATATTATAAACTGTAAGCAAATTGTTATTTGAACGAATCATTTGCAATTTGTCTTAATTTATTAATTGTCGAAGTCAAGTCCTCCAATTGTGAACTGATGTTTTCTTTAAGTTCGAATGGAAGATTGTAGGAGAAGATAGCATATAGTTATAAACTAAAATAACATCTTAATAGATGTTCACAACTCGGCGGCTTTAAAATATGCTTAGGCCGATTACAAACTGAGGAAGTCCACAATCAGTCGGTGTCATATACTCGTATATGCAACACTAGTATTTCTGCTTAGGTGATGAGCAGTGGTAAAGTGACGGGCGCTAAGGTCGGTGGTGCAGCTGGCGGAGGTCAGACGGTGCCCGTCCACGCTCAGTGTGTCCAAGTTTCCCAACCGGTGCTCGGAGCTCAGCAACCAACGCAAGCTCAAATCATCAGCCCATTACAGGTAACACTCTTTACCTTACTATGTATTATTTATATAGGTCATATACATTTATGAGATGGACAGTTCATCTAAAGTTAATAAATTACTACTACTACTTTTATTGAAGTGAGATTACCCCTGCTAATTGATAATGCGTTGGGACCTAGTCAAGTTTGCATCACCGTGACGTAAGCCGTAACTGAAAAGTAGCTAACAAAATGATTCAAGTAATAGTTAATTTAATATTATAAAAATTGTATCGATATCTTTCTTTTCTTCTAAAATCCATTATTAAAAATATGCTTAATGCTCCTTCTGATAAAAGTGTAAAGTTAAAAGTGTAAAGTAAAAGTTAAATTGGTAAGTGTCTTTTCATCCTTTGATGTTGATTCCCATGTTACGATGAAGTTTATACTGGCCTTGTATGCAAGTTAAACATTTTATCTGATGATTAAGATAATTTAATTTCATTCTTAAATTTTCAATATCAACTTTTCTCACAGATTTTTTATATTTAAATAGGCAATAACTTCACGAACATGACCGTGAAGTAATTTATTACTCATTATTTAACAAAAATGATAAAAATAGCAGCAAATAGGATAATGTTGTTAACAGTACTGATTGTAAATATTCATGAAATTAGATCATTAAAATGGCGGCCAGGCGTATTGGCAATTTGCGGAGGTAATATCTAATTTTGTAATTGTTTCATCTCAATATGTCAATGATTACTAACTGAACGATACGGACAGTTTTAAAGGGCTTTATCTACAGAAGTTACAAATTCAGAAATATTTTTCTTATGTATAGATAACAAAAGTCAAACAAACTTTTTTGGTAATACATAATTACATTTTATGAAATAGAATAGTTTAAGTAAAAATTGACCTGTTCGATCAAGAAAGCTAGTCGCTATCTTAACTGCAAAAAATTACTAGAAATAAACTCATAGAAATAAATAAACAAAATAGCATCAAATTTGAAATTAAACTCAATAACCTCTTAGCATAAGTAGTTCATAAGTGATTATAATTTATTGCTGTGCTGCTATGTATAGTGTATGTACATGTATATATGGAGGTAGTGTTATGCGGGGGTGTAGGCTCGCGTACCTGAGATTTATACTTTGGCGCGGCTTTATCTATTTTTACAATTAGAAATCTTTCAAAATAGTTTTGTAAACTTTGAGTGTGTTCAGATTTTATAATTTACGTCGTAATGGAATGGAAAGATTTTGTGTCTTATTATCTTTAAGGTCTGATTTCTTTCTACTTGGTGTAATAATCAATTTTACTTGAACCGTGTTCATACTTTGATTATGAAAGATTCTTCTGATATTATATTTGCATGGTCGAATGAGGCGCTGCCAACCACCTTACCATATACTGACAGATCAAATCACTATACTGAATTGCCCTAAGGCTTTTGAAGACGATGCGCACACAGTAAATAAATATATGACAACAATAACTTCTTGACATTTTGTTATTGTCATGTCATGCGTTGCCATGGCGATCGATAACCGCTATTTAACATTTAATTATGATACCAAGTTATTTAATTAAGTAACAAAAAATCCTCAAGGAGGAAAATGAGAAGTGAATGGTCGCGAAGCCGCGAGAAACAGCTTGTAATGATAGCAGTTTTTCATTATATTTGTTTGAATTTGCCTTTGCGAGATTTTATTGTTCTAATAAAGCGAGCTTTTGCCTCGGTAAAGTAAATTGATTATATTGTGTGTGTTATGTTACTAAATAGCTGCCTTGAAATATGCCGCGCACTAGTTTTAAGAGCAATCGATGATCAATCCGAAATGCTGCGCTCAAAGTTGAAATCAATGTTACAACTTCTCCCTTCTTTATCCTAGACATGTTCATTTTCATGCGTATTTTCCAATTTTTTTTTAGGTTGCAGTAAAGTCGGCTAGCTGTTAAATTGACTAGCTTAACTCTTATCACTTTTAACATAGGGTATCCATAATTATTAGAGGTTAGCCAACAATAGCCATATAGTAAAATCAAATTAAACGTTACACGAAAAGCATTACGGAAACAGATCTCATGCGCAAGTTATCTTGCACATTTCCCAGTACAGAAAATACACAACGGGATGAAAACGCTTGATTCTAGTTATTTTTTGGTTAAAATTTACTCACCGATGGAACAAATATATGATCTGAACTGAAAGGGCTTGACTAGTAGAATAGTGTGCATATTAAAAAAATGCAAATCCAATATGGCCGCTAACAAAATGGCGGACTACATTTTTTTTACAACATCTTCAATATGGGTATTAATTTATAGGGCTGGACTAGTAGAATGGAGTACACATTGAAAATGCAAATCTAATATGGCCACCGACAAAATGGCGGATTACATATTTCTTTCACAACCCCGTATTATAGAAAAAAAATCTATATTTTCATGGCTATGGCAAAATTGCAAATAAATTGTTTTTTAATTTAATATATATCATGTGCTTTAAGTAATATAAAAAATGCATACATGTACCCTCATCTACTAATCTATGTATTTTATAATCGTTCGTAAGGAGTAAACTCCAATCGTGCGTAGGAAATGTCATACTCACTTTTTTTTATTTTACTTAGAAGAGTAAAGATATTTGGGTAATAAAACCCCGTCCACATGAAGCATTGACACGCGACTGGGCACACGCGCGTTGCATTTTATATTGCATCCAGATGCTGCGTTCGAAAGGCCTTCCTACGCGCGATGATTGTGGGAACTCAGTTATAAATATAAATAAAAAATAAATATGCGCCTATAAACCAGAGGGATAGGGAGAGATTATGGATTTCTAATTGGCTCGATCCTGGCACACCTCTCTCGCTTCAACTACATCCCTACATCTACGCATATAAGCTCGTCGGTTACGGGTACTCCCTTATTTTCTTCAGTATGTCAATAATTTGATGGATATAAAATCTCCTTCGACGTCCACTGCCCATACTGCCACTTACTTTTGCAACATAATTTGTTTCGTTACTTTCCCTTCATTCATCGCTCCAACATACCCAAACCAGAAATATGCCTTTCTCAATTCTTCATTCAACATCCACTTTTAAGCCGCTATTTTTAATCCGATTATTCAACGTCACGCCTAACAAACTTCTTAAGGATTGCATCTCAACGGCATTAACTCTACTACTCTATATCTAAGCATGCTTTTTATGCCAAACCCAGCTCTCACTTCCATACATTGAAGTGGGGACTAGTACAGCATTTTGTGTTGCCAGGCGAGCCTTCATAGACACATTCTGACTCCTCACTACTGTACCCATAGCCCAATTCATTTTATTTCCCGCATTCACTTGTCATTCAAAATCTTAAACGTGCTTACCATCTCTACTAAACATACAAATAAAACCGTTAATCTCCGATGAATCGTTCATTACATTTAGAATAACCTGTAAGTCCTTTACATAAAGTTATAAATATGGAGTCGGATATAGCCATCTATACATATAATAAAACTGTAACTGATCGCTGTCTGTACATGGAAGATATTTGAGAAAAAATATCACTGGGGGTCTTTATATACGCAATAAAACCCAAAACAATGATTATTAGAATTTTTGTCTGTTTGTCTGTGAGTTTGTTACCGCTAATGCCAGAAACGGCTTAACCAATTTGAGTGCGGTTTTCACTCCCTTAGTAAAGAAAATTATTTCATTCGTTGTATTAGTTTATTCGTCAAAACAAAATGGCGTTACGAGTAGCTGTGTACAAATTAAGAAACGAAATGCGGCAATATACCATTAGAAAACAAAAAGATGATGAAAGTAAACTAAATTTAGTATTATTTTAAATGTTATATAACACATAACCACACATTAAAATCAAAATTTGATATTTTTAGCGGAAAAAATGCGAACCAGTACAAATCAATAACAATTTTTCCAATACTATTGGCCTAATAAAAAGTGTACACTTTTATAAATATTTCAACATTTTTGAACATAAAGTTTTGAAAGAAAATCCATACATATAATAAAAATGTAACTGATCGCTGTCTGTACATGGAAGATATTCGAGAATAACTATTATTGGGGGCCCTTATAAATGCAATAAAACCCAAAACAATTATTTTTTTTATAATGTACTATGATCTTTAAAATGATGATGATTGAAAGTTTACATAAAGTTCAAAACAGGACAGTGTCGGGGATTTTTCCAGCTTCAGCTAGACACTGTGCATTGAGATATTCGTAGCACACACACTTCTTTCGGAGACGCACGACGCTCCCTGGTAATTATAGTATTTAAACGTATATAGACGATTTTAGGAATTATGTGTATATTATTTTTTAATAGGTTTCGTTAGGTTAGGTTGGGTTAGTAGCTTATTATTTCCGAGGAAGGTTGGCGCTAGGCAGGGGGCCGGCTGTAAAAACTGTAGCCAGAACCTTTGCTAGTCATGTCGATGATGAGGTGAGGGTGGTATTTAAGTAGGTAATAAGTATATTCATTTTGTTTAAGTAAAATTGCAGGGCGGGGGAAACCGCGGGGCACAGCTGTAATAAATATAATAACAATAACAATATCAGTTGGAAAATTTTAATATTTATTTGCTTGGTTCCGCAGCTTACGAGGTCGTAAACAGCCGTATTTTTTGTTATTGTTAATTGCCTTGAACACGTGCGTTATTACTTTACCATTTTTTACTTTAAAATTGAATAGCAACAACGCCGGGCGAAATGTAGCTCTATACAGATAAACATTTTATTGTTGATATAGATGTTTAATTTTGTACGGTAAAAACAGCCAATGTAAAAGTACGATTATAAAGTTTTATTCTGCGCAGTGATTAATAAGTTTCATTTGATTCTACGCGGGCGAAGTCGCGGGCAACAGCTAGTTTTGAAATATGTCTACGGACACTCGCGTAGTTCTAGATGCAGCGATGACGCCTGAGTATCTTGACACGCACGTGCCGCTGGATACAAGCGTTTCTTTTTTTTTTGGCGGCGCTATGGCGCCCTCTCGTTCTCCCCCTAGCATAATGAGGCCAGAGTCGCTGGTTATACATACAAGGGTTTCACGCGCGTGTAGGACGTAGCACCTGAACGGAATGTATGTATGTAGCTCTAATGTCTCGAGAACGCGCTTGTGGCTTTGCGGACGTGCTTACTCGTTTACGCTTCAGGCAGGCTCTAAGGGAAATTAACGAATTAAAAGAAACAATAATATTTCTGAGAAAAGAGAGGTAGATAACAGTTCTTCTTAGAATGTAAGTAAAAATAAAAGTTCAAGTAATCATTTCCAGAAACTGGTGTTAATCGTTTAAAATAACCGACTTACTTAAAGTTTTTAATGAAAACTTCTTAAGCCGAGTTGAGTGATTTTTGCTAGGGGAAAAACTTATGGCTTCGCGTCACGAATAACCTTGACACCTCGGCTGATTCCATTTGCTAATCATCAATAAAAATAAACCCTTGTGTATTAGCCATAAAGTTCAAAATTGAACACAAGAATAAATTGATGAATCAAAACTACTACCATACTGTACAAATTTTGGCTAGTTTTTCCGACCGGCCGCCTGCCTGACGCCATCCCTCCTTGGGAATTTATTATGTACTTTACATTTTATTTTAATTTATTTTATAGAAAAATCATTGCAGTCTATAGACAATATTAGAACAGAAAAAATTTCTGTTGTCTATTTGTTTGTTACAGGTTAACTCAAAACTACTGAATTGATTTTATAATTTCTTTCACCAATAGAAACACACTCTTCTATCGGCGGGTAACCTAGACTATATTTTTTTGTTTTTCTATCTACTCGGGTGAAGGGGTGGGTTGCTAGTTTAATATAAAGATTAAACATTGTAACAAATGTAATCCTAACTATAATATATCATACATGCGAGATGTTTATTACGCTTTAACTCGTAAACGTCATTGCCATGACGTTTTGCACACGTTGTCAGGGATACTGAAAATAACGTAGGATAGTTTTTATTCCTCGAGATATGAAAATAAACCCTAATGTAAGTTACCTTGGTAATGCATGACACGAAAATAAAACCTTTACTTCGTTTTCTTATTTTAATGACATGCGTTACCAACGTCAACCAATAACAACTTGTTGACATTTACCTATAATTTATAGTGATTATATACGAAATTAGGATACAAAATATCCCAGCTAGGTAGATGACGAAGAATGAATGGGTCAAAGGCCGCGGGCAATCTAGCCTATCAGCAAGCTAGTCTATCATATATCGATGACTATGTAACTAAAGCCCCTTAAAATAGAGACGTATGTTTTCGGCGTTAAGCCACACGGCAGAGTTTGGCTTCTTATGATTTAACTTCAGTGTTCGGTGATTCCCCAGGCTGGAGGACAGACGATGCAGTTCGCACCGTGGCAGATATCGGGCGCTCTCCCGCAAGTCTGGACTGGAGGACTGCAAGCCGGGACTTTACCAGCCGGGGGACTCCTCGCTCCCAATCCGATATTCATAAGGGGCACCCAACCAGATGCGCCCCCTTCCATGTTCATACATTCACCACAGAATAATGTTCAGCACAACAGTTAGTATCATTTTATATTGTATGATTGCCTGTATATATCTATTATATGTTGCTCAGTTTATTGTGCATTTATTTATTAGTGCACACATTTAATTTATTATTTATACTTGAGTCCAAATAAACCTATTGTGAAAATTGATTCTTTAATTCAATAAATCATCAATCTTCGTCTAAAATGCGAATGAATAATAAGCATTGCGAATTCATGTGTTGAAAAAATTATGTTTAATATAAATTTATACATAATTACCAAATTGGTATCTTGATTGTAAACTTATTGTTAATTCTATGTAGATACCAGCGTGACCTCCGCCACTGGGACGACTTCAAAGCCCCGGGCTTCATCTGACGGGATGTCGAAGACACCTCGACCGCTATCAAATATACTGCCGTCAGGAGGAATAAGACCAGCCTCTTCTGTCTCCACACAGACTGGTACAAACCAGTCCCAAAGTCAGGTATACGAGAAAAGTCAATATCAAAAATATTCACTATACAATTAGCTAGGTCACGTAGTATTAGGTGAACCGCTTGCTCATTTTGCATCTTATTCTATATAGCGGATTAAAAAATGGAGAAGGTGTACAAATATAAATATTTTGGTCAAGACGCTTAGCAAAATGTCACGCTATACAGTCGAATTAAATTAAATTATTATATTATTATTAATCTTTAAATAGATTTGCGCGTTCGTCTCCTAAAAATTCTACATCTGTCCCATCCTTCTGTACGGATACGAAGCTTGGACCTGGACTATCAACATTGTTGTTGATAGTCCAGGCTTCGTATGTTATTCTGGTTTGTACCAGAGGGGTAGTTCCTAAGATTAACGGGTTGAAACAAGCAAACTCTCTCCATGTTAATTTTATTAGCATACATATATAAAGCTTCCTCACACCTCGTTCCTCGTAGCTTAAAATTGTGGACCAATGCTTACCATCTCTTTCAGCAGCTTATAGAGTTTCTTATATATATAATGCTGATTATTTAAGTGATACAATGAAAAAAAAACATGTAGGTTTTTTTCAAGGAATAAGGTGGCAAACGAGCAAGCGGAGCGCCTAATGATAAGTGAGCGCTGCCCATAGACATCCGCAACAAGCGTGTTGCACAAATGTGTTGCAGATGCGTAGCCTACCTGCATTTGGACCTCTGTCCAATAAAGGTTATAGACAGAAAAAAGGGTATTTCCTATTCCCCGTTAATCCAGTCCCCGTCCAATCCTTTTCACGTTACCATACTGTACCTATGTGGAAAGGGTAGGAAGGGGAAGATGACTGAAATTAGGCCTCCGGCACATCATCCGACGACTCGCAGAGTACTATACTTCACGCCGGTTTTTTGTGAGAACGTGGTATTTCATCGGTCTAGCCGGCCCTTTCATGCTACGGATGTTGTTGTTGTGGGCTCTACCACTGTTATATTACTGTTTTAGAGCAAGGCATTCTTCAGTTTTATTACTATCGGATCCTTTTAAATTAGATGCATAATGATTCTAGGGTAAGCAACGAGGCAAGCAAGGCGTTAGATCGCCAGCGCCTTCATCAAAACTCGATGCCTCGTCCGCTAAGATGCAACAACAAATGCAACAACAGAAGCAGTCGTGAGTATACCAAATATTAGTATACAGACTTGTTTCAGAGAAAGATGTGATTTTTGTAAACAAAGATTTTACGTTATAATTCCTAAATTCTAAAATTCCAAAATGTAATCGTAATTTAACATTTTCTCATATAACCTTATAAAATGTTATCTAATGAGCTATCCATTTCACATAATTCAGATTTAAATTAACCTCACTTTATCTCAGGATTTATACAAAATCACATTTCGTATGAAAGTATGAAAAGTGTAATGTATGACATTTATTTGTTTACAACAATTATATTTTGCAATGAAACAAGGTTAGAAAGTTAGATTAGTGTCAATGTAAAGGAAACACTTATCAGCCGCTTGTCAAACGTAAACGAACTTTAGTATAAATATACAGCTGTGCCCCACGTTTTCACCCGCCCTGAAATTTTACTTAAACGAAATGACCTATAAATACTAATCCAACCTCCCTGCCCTCTTCCCACGTATGTGGGTCTAACAATTATAAATGAATGTTTGTGACCGTAGTCCATGCTATATACACTGTCGGCCAAAAGTTTGAGACCACTTTGTACACAGGTTATAATTTGCGAAATATTTTAAATCTGCGTATGATAGATAACATAACAATATGAGCACCTGTGTAATCTACTAATCATTTTGAATGTCATAACACCATTTCTCTTATTTTTTACACAATGACTATGCCATAAATGGGCATTGTTTATTTACCACAGATGAGTGCCGCGTAAGGACCAGGTGTTGCAATTGTCATTATATTATATGGCGGCTCCCTTGTACTTGTTTGGTTATTGTTTTGCGTTGATAAATATTTAGGAATATTTTAAGCCATAAATCCTATTCATAGCATGGCTACTTAAGGAGTTAGTCTTGGTTAAATCTATTCAGTCTGAGCTACTGTTTTGTCAAGTGAAGATCTCCAAAAATGGGAAAAGTCCGTGAAATCTCCAGTGAAACTCGTTCCGCCATCGTTACTCTATACGACGAAGTCAAGTCTGAATGAGAAATTGCCGCTAAGCTGAAGTTATCGAAGACTTGTGTTCATAACGCAATAACTCGATACAAGACAACCGGCAGTCATCAAGACCTACCGCGCTCGGGGAGGCCGAGAGCAACCACTTCTAGCGAAGACAACTTCATTGTAGTAACAAGCAAGCGTAATAGACGTTTAACAGCACCAGAAATTCGAGCTGAACTCAATAAAACTCGACCGGAACCTGTATCATTGACAACAGTAAAGAGAAGACTTCGAGATGCCAATTTGTTTGGTCGCGTAGCTGTTCGTAAACCACTGTTATGGACACAAAATAAAAAGAAACGTCTGCAGTGGGCTCTTACTCGTCGATATTGGACTGAAGAAGACTTTAAAAAAGTTCTTTGGACTGATGAATCAAAGTTCGAAATATTTGGTTCGAAAAGAACAGTTTTTGTACGTCGTAGTGCCGAAGAAAATATGTAGATAGACTGTGTAGTGCCAACAGTCAAACATGGTGGAGGCTCTATTATGGTCTGGGAATGTTTCTCTGGCTATGGGACCGGAGATTTGGTTAAAATTCAAGGAATAATGAAAAAGGAGCAGTACAAAGAGATACTGGAGCGAAACGCTGTTCCTTCCGGGCTACGTTTGAATGCAGATGGATTCATTTTCCAACAAGATAATGATCCAAAACATAGTTCTAAACTATGCAGGGGATATTTAGAGCACAAAGAGACGGAAGGAGTTGTGAAAAACATGGAGTGGCCCCCTCAGAGTCCGGATCTCAACCCGATAGAGCTTCTGTGGCAGATGGACAGAAACGTCCGTAGTCATTGTCCGACGTCAAAAGAAGACCTCTGGAGGACTTTACAAGAGAGTTGGAACAATGTTTCACAAGAAACTATCAATAAACTAATAGCCCGGTTACCAAAATTGGTCAAAAAAGTTATAAAAAGTAAGGGAAGATTTTTCGACGAAAAGTTAGTTTAAATAAAAAAAAAATTATTTATAATAATGGCAATGATTGTAGTTTCTAAATTATTTTATGTTACATAAAAAGTTCCCTATTTAATAAGGTAAGTAAATAATTTGTAGAGCACTAACTTTTGGAGTTTTATTCAATATTGTAATTTTTTCAAGGTGGTCTCAAACTTTTGCCGGCAGTGTATGTTTTCTGGCTATAGTTTTTACGGCCTTCTGCCTAACGCCAAATCTACTCGTGAGTAATAAGCTACTAATCTAACCTAACAAAACATATTACAAAAGAATACATACATCATTTCCAAAATTTGTACGTGTAAATACTGTGTTACTATTACCAAGGAGCGCCGTGCGTCCCCGAAATACATGCGTGTGCTATGAATATCTCACTATCTCTCGTTAGACAGTCTTTTTTCAGCCCTCCCCTTTCTTTTCTGCTTCTTCCTATTCACTACCTCTTTCACTCTATCAAACAACGAAAGCTAATATCTTCATTCTTACAATCAAATTGCCTGGCTTTTTCTGCCAGTAAATCGACCCATGCTTTCTTCTTCGCATTTACTTACATTCGAACTTCCCTATCCCACCGTACCGTGTTAGCTTACCTTGTGTCCTTCTTCTTACTCGCTCCAAATGCTTGTGGTCTCGAAAGAAAGCCACCCTTCTTAGCTTTCACTAATAAATCAGCCCTTTTTAGAATGTTCCCCGCTGCAGGGACACGGGCCCTCCTCTCCAAAAGAGGGAATGAGCCATAGTCCACTACACTGGCCCGGTGCGGGTTGGTGGACGCAGCTTCCACTAACCCATTCTTTATTTAACACTCTCATCATTCTTTCAAATTCCTTTCATTTAACTCGCAACATTTAAGAATTAAAAAATAAATTACATTGCTATAAAGTAACCAACTATGGAAAATATCAGTGTGTATCCGCGGAGAGAATAAAAAATTATTAGGAGAGAAGGTAACAAAATTTTCATCTTCAATAAATAATAACTGCGTTCTTATTGTTTAATTTTAATAGGTATAATTACTTCTTGGTTAAATCACCCAAGAATTGCGTACACCTTTATTGTTTATATTTGATTATGTAGTATTTGTTCATCTTTATTCTAGATATAGCGGGATCTATGAAAATTATGAACACAAAATGTTTATGCTGCCTGCGTGAAATACTTAAAAAAAATTAAGAATATTTATCGCTAGATTGCCCTTGAGTATAGTAATTACTCATGTAACGTTTAATGTGTAACATGTAATGAAATTTACTTACCGTAGCGAAAGAAATTTCACTTCAATTAATTTTACTTTAAATAATTAGCTTTAATAAATATAAAATATTTAAATAATAAATATAATAATACAAATACTAACAAATACTTAAAAAACGCTTACGCTAGTGAGTATCACATAAATTGCGGTAGGATCTACCATAGATACTACGAGCTTTAAACCTTCTTTTGTAGCTCACAGTAAAAAAGATTGTCATCTGATAATATAAGTCTTATCGTTCCAGTCTCGTGGTCATGAACTCGAACGGGCAGATGACCCAAGTCACGAACCTCCAAGACAAGCAACCCATCTCCAAGAATTTGCAGCAACAAGCCATCATGCAACAAGCCATTCAGGTCACTATAGTAATGTCGAATATATATTTTCTTTGTTTCTATTTACAATAAATTTTACTCATAAATGAATATCAAAATTGCAAATGTGAATATACGATTATAAAATTTCCGCGTCAATTTTACAGCACAGTATACTAAATGTAAGTTGTAGTTTAAAATCTGTCATTTCATTTTTGTACTAAAACTGAGTTATTATACGCCGTTCAATCGTGTATAGTCTTGTTAGATTTTACCTTTAAGCCAGAATATAAAATTATTATAATAGATATAATATTAAATAGCTGCACATTTATATAAGTCCAATCAAGCTACTTGGCACTTACCTTTTGTAAAATAATATAATAATAATAATAGAGAAGTAAATATATAAAGATAAATTCAGTAAGTAGAAAATGACTCATCCAGCGCATTATCAACTTGCGGGGATAAAACAATGGAAGATAGGTTAGGTTGAACACTGATTTTGTAATCCGTTTAGTTTAATTTGCCGTCCGTATATGATATAGGTAGTGAGGCGATTTTTACAATTTGACTGTGACGCATGCATATAGAATAAAGAATTGTTTATCCTATAAACATTGTGTTGATCCTCTTTTAATGTTTAAGGCATTAAGGAGGAACATACTAGACCTGGTGTCAAGTGATCACCTAGTGACTTTAATATCAAGAACCAGAACAGATAAGAAATGAATTTCTAGCATTTCCATGAGAAAGATGAGTAAATAAGTAATGAAAGATATAAAAGGGATGTGGTCTCCGTCCCCTCATCTGACGAAACGAAGAAGTATCCCCAGCGCAGCTAAGAGTTAATTGGCGTTTCAATTGTTAAAATTTGCCAAGTAGCTTTCAGGAATAACTTCAAAATACGTACCCCATTTACATATTACGGAACACTTTATCTAGTAGGAGCAAGTTGAATCGCATGCTCTTATCAGGGTCAAAAGTAATTAAAAAAAGAAAGAATGTATATTAAAGTCAAACAATTTATGTATAACAGCAACAACAACAGCAACAGCAACAACAGCAGCAACAGCAACAACAGCTGATGCAACAACAACAGCAGCAACAAAATCAACAGATGGTTCAACATTATCAACAGCAAGGTACTTGATATAACCTCCTTGTCGTAGTGTCAGCAGATATTCCTCCACTGCCTCCACTATAGTCATCCGCAATGATCGGTTCCCTACCGTCCTCATCCAGTAGACCCCCGCAACCTTGACCATCATCATCGATCCATTTTCTTGGAGACCTACATATATTGCGGCGATCTGCACATGACCGACATTTTAGAACCTTCCGCCCATCCATTTCACCATATTAATAGCTTAAAAGTTATTTTTCGTCCGATAACTGAGTTGCCGGAGGACTAATTCTGGTCTTTCCCTTCCCACTGATGAAGGGTAGGGATGGGAAGGGTAAAAGAATTTGATAGAGGAAGGATGGATATGAAAAGCATACCTTTTTATATATTCTTTTAATATGATATATTATTTTATTTTCACATGTGGAAACTTGTGAAACTGACACCTTATAATTTTACTGCGCAGGGATGACACTGAACATGCCGCAAGGGACACTACCGGTGGGTTCAGTTGCTCAGACCCTACCCATGACTGGGATACCGCAGATATCCATGGTGCCACAAATACATCCGGTTAGTTCTACTCCATTATTACATTTGTCTTATAACACAACCAAAATAAGCTCAAACTTCCGTTTACTTAAAATAAAAACAATTTAAATTGCTTTTAAATTCCAATTATATTCAAAAGACGAGAGCTTATTGAAATGTTGGACAATCTTTACTTTGCATAAGGTTTGTAAGAGACGGGATTCTTATCACTATTATACTTTTTGAGCTCCCGATGAGCACAAGTGTGGACAAAGTAATGAGGCAATATTGTAAAAGAAAGTAGGGAAAAGTAATTATAAAGAAAATATATTCAAGATATAGCCTAGATGAATAAAAACGTGAAAAAGAACTATCAATGAACTAAAGTTTGGTAGGTTTAGACAGGCGGTTAGGATGAAGAATACGGCTACCTATAACATTTTTTTGCACTACGGCATAAATCCAGTCAGCCTGTGAACATGGCGCATGCAACTGTACCGATATATCGAGAGCTCAAAAAGTCTAATCGTGGTAAGAATCCCGTCACTTACAAACCTTATACAAGTAAAACCACGAAAGTTTAAAGTTAAATATTTACTTTGTGACATTAATGATTATTTCATTATTATATAGCTTGGTGGTATGACACAAGCTGGAACTCTAGTAACCCAACTTAACACAAACCAAAACACCCAGAATGCCTCGATCTCTCAAGTCCAAACCTTGCAGCAACCACAGGTAGGTTACCTGATTATATCTCTTATAACATATAATTTAACTATAAACCATATGATAATAGATAAGTAACTTTGATCCTACATATAAATTTGAATTACTATACAATATAAAATTTTAATATATTATAACATTACAATGAGCACAAAGCCTTATCTAACTGAAAAATAATCTTAATATAAAATAAATAAACACTACTTACAATATCCTTTGTGATTTGCCAATTTGGATATAGCAGTTAGTCAGGCATTTTTTCTTGAATCATATAGACGCTGGTAGGGGAAGGCTTAGTTCAAACTTCAGTGGGGATGACACTACAGCCACAGGGGGGTTTAACCCACACCACCCCTTTGCAAACGGTGAGTTCCAACTGAAAAAATTGTTAATTAAAATAAACAAAAAACTATGCAATCATAATCTCATAGTGCTATACATAGCTTTGCCAATAAAATGCTGTATCAAATCTACTTTGAAAGACTTTAAGACTTTTACCAGAACTGTGCATACAATATTGACCAAAAAATATAAAATAATATTGATAAACAGTCCTTCTGATATCTTAAAGTTCTGAGCAATTCTACTTCCTATTTATATTTCTGTATATCCTTTTGGTGACTGAGTTCTTTATAGACCCTTGCACCAGTGGTTCCCAAAGTGTAATGGGCAAAACCCATCTAACAAATGTCTCTTCATCAACAATCAATCTTCGGTGTCACCCATCCCTTAGATGTCTTATAAAAAGGTATAGATTTAGCAACAAAATGGAGTGTTCTAAGAGCAATGCCACCCTTCAGCTATCAGTTAGCAACTGTCCCACCATTGACTCCATTGCTTGCATCCTACATTTTAGGAACTACTCAATATTTGCTCATGACCCAATTGTGTGTGGGTGTGGGTTGCAACCTACATTTTTGGGTTCTGTCTCTCTCTGCCTTACATTCAATCTCTGCCTTACATATTTCTTATTTTCCCCATTTCCCTGCTATTTGTTCCTTCTTTTACCCACATAAAGGATGCAATGTACGCCAGCAACTGTGCTTGGTATTTATTACCTCATTCAGAAAATATAATATTCTAATCTCAACATATAGTATAAATTTCAGTAAGCGAACAAGCAATTTATTTAGACCTACAAAAACTGAGGTTGTATAAACGTTTGATATATATACAGACATCTCAGATTAACTTAATGCTGCAAATGTAAAAAGGTAAAAACATCCGAATACATACTAATAGTGAACTTATTTACCTAGCTCTAATATAGTCAGCTAATATTATGTCTCTTAGTCTACTTCTCAACTTTATAGTCGTGTGTTGTGTATGTAAAGAGTTCTAAAACTAAAAAACAATGTGCCCATTGTTTTTATAACAACCTTTTCCTAAAGAATCTTCAATTGTATACATAAAAAAACACTATGCCTTCAAAGAAATAATGAATAAAGTAATATTTATTCAAATAACTAGGCATTTAAAGAAGTTGTAATATCAGAATACTCTTTTTGTATATTTAAGTTTTAAAAACAATGGTAAAGAAAAGACAAACGTAATTTCCTCGTTATAGTTTACAAAAAAGGCTTTAAATAATGACAGCTTTCAGACTGACATAACTTAGACAGATATATAACTAGGGCTGTACTGATCAATCGGTTGTCGATATAAAAAGTCATGATATTGAAATTGTCAATAATGGTAAAAAAATTGAAATTTTAACGCCAAATAATATAAAAAATAAAGTTATAAAAATAGAATAAAGTAACGTTAACAAACAAAACAATGATAAGAAACTAATTTTAAAAAAAAGTTTTGCGAACCGAGGATAAACCGCACTAGTAGTCAAACACTTGAACTGACAATCAAATTTAAATCAAAAACAAGAAGGCGGATCAATATCATTCAATTCAAATCAATAAAATTCATCAAACCGACATTTAACAGTTTTAATAAATTAAAGAATTCTAACTAGAAAACTATAACATATATCTTATATAATTTTCATTTTTCTTTTGTTATCGAAACTCAGTTATCGATATGCCCACATGTCGATTTCTGTAATGTGAAATCAAATCTAGTCATTTTGAGAGCTGCAGTTCCGATTCAATTTAACAATTAAAATAAACAAACTATACTTCCACAATAACATAGATTATGTAAATAAAGTGTGACCGGAATAAAATATGTAATAATTTTCGAATAGTCCATAACTGTACGATCGACTGATTTTTCATTTAAAGCCTTAATGTAATTAAATGTAAAATAATTGATAAAAGTAAAAACACCTAATTTGGTGATGCATTGGCAGTCTGCGATCACATTGGACGGGATTTCGCTGCTCACCGTGCCACTCGTTCAGGTCTCTGAAGAGATATTACAGCACGAGGTAGCTCTCCGCGGTAGCGGACTTGTAGTCCTCTGTTGCTTTATCATCTCTTCATTCCTATATTTTTGAATTTTCTTTTTCAACATTACTTGTGAGCTGAGAACGATAACAGCCATTAGTGGTCAGAAATAATTCTTATTAAAATCAGATCTTGTAATATAAAGTAACTATCCTAGCCGTGGCTCTCGAGTCCTAGGCCTAATTTACTGCAAATAGGTCAAAAACAATCTTATTTAAATTCGACGGTCACAACTATTTCGACATTTTAAAATAAACTAATAATATTAATATCAAATATACAATAAAAATTCCATCTCTTATTAGAAACATTTTATTTCTGGCCGCAACTTAACTCACACGTGTATGAAGACTTAGTAATTTTTATACTATTTTTTACATCAATGTTTTTTTACATCAAAGGCGTACTATTAGAACTTAGATTTGTAACATTAAGTTTCCTTTTTATTTGCACGATAAAATTATTTGTTTATATATTTTAATTAATCTCAAAGTCCACTGTAAATTTTCATTCATTTCTGCAATTCGAGTTTTTCCAATCAACAAGACAAAATCAATTTAACATTTTTTTTCCTTTTCCTCGTTTTTATTGCTGGATTTTAAAATAAATGCATGCTGATTATTACGTGAGATTTTGCATTGCATGAATGTCAAAACTCGGTGTGTAAATTTAGTCTAAATGTGACGATGAATTTAGTTATATTTTAAGTTGTAATAGTTGAGATATAGGGAAGGTATAACCCCCGCGAGATGATAATGGTCGGTTTTAATGACGTAATTTGGTGAAATTGAACACACAGTAGCGTTTGCAACCGCCTCTTATTTGCTGCTATTATTATTTTTGTCATCTTTGTTTTAAATTGAGTAAGGAAATTACTTTTAAAGTCGTATTCGTGAAATTATTTCTTAAATAAGAACCAGTAAATGTCACAAGTTATCACGGATATTGCAAATTTGAGAATGAAATTGAACAATCTTAAACAAAACATTGATGATGACATGGTGATATCAAAAATACTTAATTACCACAGCAGTTTAAATTCTTCATTCAGCATGGGGATAAACAGACTATTATCAGAAGAAAATGGATTATTAATATATGTTTTTATTTTTAAAGAATATCAATACAATATTATTATATATGTAAACGACAATAATAATTAAAACATTGAAATCACTACCTACTACCTACACCTACTTTTTAGTTACGACTAACGTCACGTGAATATAAATTTGATAAGGTCCCAGCATACGATCATCTCACGGGGGCTATATGGTTTAAAATGTATGCTTGTATTGTTGTTTTTTCAATAGGTATCAGCTAGCAGCCTGACCTCGCCTCAGTTGAGTCTGCAAGCTCAGAGCACTGTGGGACTGATTACGGCACCGGTACAGGGATCAGTGGCACCTCTACAGTCCCAGAATACGCTCCTTACTCACGTGAAGAATGAAGAAGATAAAATTCAACAGCCGCCCGTGCAGGTTAACGATGCCTTCTTTATTAATCTAATAATAGTTAATATTTCTAGATTTAAAAATTTGTATTATTTAACGTCTTCGTTTCTAGCGTCATTTTGTGTGCTTACAAAATAATATCTACTGTTTTTTGCTCGCTGCACACGGTCATCGAGTCGTAAGTCATATTAAGACTAGGGCGGTGAGTATTTTGCTCGAGCAAAACATGGTTGTCGATAAAAACGAGAGTCATAATGGAGCCGCACTGCAGGTGCACGCTAATACGGTATACGAAGATTTTTATAAAGTAGTTGTCGTTTTCATTTTATCTACAAAATACCAAATTATACAATGTCGATACCGGTTATCGATAGCAATAATGCGGAGCACGATAGCAATATTGCGTCCGCCCGTTAGACCCGTTAGAGAACGAAATACCCCACTCTAGAAATCCGCTACGTTAGCTAAACACAATAATTAATGAATTGAACCGTTTATTTTGAAAGAGGTGTAAGTCCTAATTCTCTTGTTTCGAGAAAATTAGAGGTTAGCAATATCTCTCATATAAACAATTCAGGCAAATTGTATGAAGTCTGGCAATGTCTCTATTGTTTTATAATTATTTAATTTCATTATATAGATTAGTTTTAGGCGAATTAGACTAATAATAAAATAATAATACATATTTGTGGACTGTAAATGGACTTACACCACTTTCAAAATTAGGCAACTGTAAAAATCGTTTAGTTTCAGTTTAAAAAATTCAAAAAAGCACTTAAAATATACTTCATTTTAACCAATTTTTTTTCAAATACTTATGACAAGACATAAAATTAAATTTTAGACACTAATTACGTTGTCAACACTACATGATACTGATAGTATTTACTTATGCTCTGCATGTGGCAGTGTTTCGAAATATGCATGATGCACCGGAGGTATATGGGATAGTAACTGCTTCATGGCTTTATATTTTTCGTAGGTAATAGGCCTGGCGTTTTCCCCAGGGCGATTTTTTCAAACTTTAGCGGTCTTTCAGGACGTGTAGGTATATATATATTTCTTTAGCATTTGTTCTTACCTATATCACTATCTGATGTTAGTATGAAGTTATCCATTTTTAGAAAAAAATAGAATAAGTACGATAAAACAAATGAATTAAAAATAACAGGCTACTGAAACCGCCGGTAACCATCTGTTAAGCCACCTACCTCTGTCAATTGGACTTACACC
Organism: Papilio elwesi; assembly: GCA_029849275.1. Taxonomy (NCBI): domain Eukaryota; kingdom Metazoa; phylum Arthropoda; class Insecta; order Lepidoptera; family Papilionidae; genus Papilio; species Papilio elwesi. The sequence continues at coordinate 5,695,916 of CM056717.1, forward strand.
ACTTTCATAATCGATGAGTGTGCAATTTCATTTACCGACCGATTTTAAGTGGTATAAAATATGGGATTTTTTAAATAAATTAAGCACGTACTAGTTATACATAAAAATTACATTAAATTAAGCATGAAATACGTCATATCTCATTTTTTTAAATGGACCGCGAAATCCACTGACAGCCAAATGTCAAAAAAAAAAAAAAACGAAAGTGAGCGTGATGAGTCATCAAGACGTCATAAATAATATAATATCATTGTAAAAAACAAATTAATAGGGTTGTCCTACACTTTCTGTTTTATCGCAATTTAGATTTTATCGAAAGTGTTTTTTCTGAGGTATAGTAGTATATGTAAATCAAAATAAAATCTCATCCAAAAAAGTTTATACACAGACTCAACCCTTATGTAATGTAAATATAATAACATGATATATATACAACTCTGATAACTCCCAAGAGAATGTAATTAAAAATAAAAAGGATTCCTAATGAGAAAAAGTATCTAAATAAATATATATATAGATATATTCATAAATCCACTTTTTTAGAATATTCCCCACTGCAGCGACACAGACCTCCTGTCAGAGAGAGGTAAATGTGAATATATGCTTTGAATAATTTGTAAACATAAAAAATAATAAAGAAAACTAAACAGGGACACAACCTCATTGTCGAGCTTGTCACCACTCATCTCCTCATCACTCGCGCGCCATAACCGAGCATAGATTATACAATATTTTAATGTCGGGATGTAGGAAATTTATCAAATAACGTATATCATCAAACTTCTCTTAACAAAATAGTATTCAAACATGTGAATACTAAAATAACGAAACAATACTAAATTACGTCTTTTTTAAAATTATATCACTTATAATAAATGTATTTAAAAATTTATGCGTATGTAAACATTTTTTAACTGGTAACTCTGATCTATGTCGCATTAGAAGTGGTCGTTCTCTTTGAATCCGCATTTCGTTTAAGAAGTTAATTAAAGTTTATCACGTTTCCCTTGTTCCTTTTAAAAAAATAATTTCCGTCATCACAAGTTTTAATTACATACGTGCAATAAATCAAGCTTGTAAAATGGAGGATGAAGAAGATATGTTCAAAGTGATGACGGTCACTTGCAAGTATATTGTATGTACCTACTATTTATATTATCTTTAATTAACTGATCTAACATTATTAATTTTGCATTTACAACTACTGATGACATATTCAGATATTATTTTCACTAAAGTATATTTGTCCATGTGCTTCACACAAACTAGAATTGGATTAATAAATAAATTTCCATTTGGCGTGATTCTGGCACACCTCTCCCGCTTCTTCTACATTCATAAAATTGGATTAATGATTTAAAGAAAACATGTCATCCTATTTAATTCCTTTTAATTGTTTTCTATTATTGAAAAGGCAACTAAATGTAATGTGTGCATACTATTTTAGTAATTTAATAATTCAACTTGGAATAAAAAAGATATAATTTTAAAGCAGATTTTGTTTCAAATATTTATAACACAATTACAATACAATAGTACTATAAAATATAATGATCGCTCTTCTAATTGGTAGCTTAAACATTTGAAAGCATTAGAAATTGGTGAATATAATAGTGCACTTTACAGATGTCAAAGATACATAAGCTTATGTTATTGCTTTCTTAATTGCAACTCTAATCAATAGTTACTTATTATGTCATTTTTTGTCTGCCACATTCTACTACCAATAAAATACTACCTATTGTATATAGGCTTTATTAAGATTTAGCATTTTTTTTCTAGGAGGTAATTGGGAAAGAACATCTACTTCCAACACCTGTACCTATTGCATCACTCACTGTGGAGTACATGAACGCCCCGGAAGTCACTGCTGCCCTGGCCTCAATGACACCTTCTACAGCAGCAGCAATGGCAGATAACATAGCGAGTCCATCAAACAGCCTCTTCTCAATTGGTACAATATATCCATAACTTAAATGATTTAGGTAATGTTTAAGTTGGTGTTATGAATTTATTGAAAATGTATTTGTATGTTTACATTACTTTTAGGGTCATTTTCAAGTCCCGATTTGAAACCAAGCACTTCACTGCCTGATCTCCAAACTGCAGTTGAAGCAAGCTCACCAACTGATCTTCCAATCGCCTCCACTAGTGCTGCCATACCCGACATTTCTCGTCAGAAGCCTCATACATCTTCGGTAAAGAGAAAATTACATTGAATTTCCCAAATATCAAGTAATCATATAACCTTAGAGACTTCCTGATGTATAGAGATGACATCACATGAACCAAACAATAATCTTAAGTTTCTCCTTCTTATTTTTTCTCCTTCTTCTTTATTAACCCTTTCCTTGTTAGTGTATCTGTAGAGATACACCAGAATTAAAAAAAACTGTTTTTTTTAAATTTTTTTCTAGACCCCTTGGGTCATTAAAGTTAAGTGCTATGAATATTATTTTTATATTCGAAAAAATAAAATTCTGCCAAGTTAAGGGTTAATGTCAGTGTTAAAAGTTCATCATTTTTAAGTGTCATTAGATTTAAAATATATGTGCGAGTTATGTGAAATTTATATTTGTTAGGTGGTGAGCTCTGGTTCATCTACCAGTTCTCGGGCCTCTCCACCTTTGGGCATATCAAGCTCATCCTCACTGTTCAAGAGTCCTCAATGCACACGACATATTGCTCCACCAGCTGTTCATGGTAAATATGAAGCTTACATAATAATTAATGCCTTTTCCCGATTTAGATGATGATTATTTATAATCCTAGCCATTATACATAAGACCTGCAGTAGTCATTTTGTCCACAAAATGTATTAACAGAAACCTCGAATGTGTCAAGAATGAGTCAGATGTTTCATGTATTTTTTAAAAGGGCTGAATACCAGGTCACAAAAGTTTTTTTCAGAAGTAAATAAGTATGCCATTGGGGTCATGTGATACTAAAGTGATCACTGCTAGATGTAAACTTGGTTAATCTTTTTCATCATACTGAATGTCTGAATGTCAATATTGCTTCGTTCTATTTCCTCAACTTTGGCAACAAAAATGAATGTTCATTAACACAAATACTAGAAATGATCATGCTTTCTCTAAAATTTGAACTCCACTTTTTTCTATCTCTTAGCTTATCCAAACAAAATAAAATAAAATGAATATATCTTGTCACTTTTGCCATCTCTATTACACCTTCCGAGTAAGAAACTCATAAACTGGAAATATTTTGTTATCTCTCTTGATATAATGTACATATAAATTTATTCTTGGTAAAATCTTACAAAAGTGAATTGTTTTGCACATTCACCATACTTTTTAAGATGATGTTCATTTTCAAGTAAATAAAATAATTCCATACTTTCCCATAGTAAATAAATATGTTTGCAATTTCATAACTAAATATCAATAATGAGCTGCTGATCCCAGTTACAGTGTTTTAAAAATGTATTATAAATGTTTTGAGTGTGGTTTTTATTTTGAAATCAATAACATGATATAGTATATAGGGTCCAGCATTCAGTTAACAGTTAACCCTTCAAATGTCACACTTATTTACTATGAGAATGTATAAATTAATTTAACTAAGCAACTTGAGATGTACTGCAATTTTTATTTTGTTGTACAAGTCTTGATGTATAATACTTTTTAGTCCCTGTCTTTTCACCAAAGAATGTGTTGCATATGAAAAATGTATGAGAAGTTGTTTAAAAAAAATCTCGTGTTTTTTGTTGATTTTTCATATTATTTATTTTTTTATAACTAATATAAAATGACTAGAATAAAAGTCTATACCTTTGTGGACACAAAGGTAGACATTTACTTTATAGTTATTTTTCCTTATTTCAAACGCTACAGAGTCGCTTTTGTCACTCGCCGGTCACGAGTTCTAAACAATACAATAAAGTTTCGAAACAATTCGTCTTTGTAAGCTTTTAATTGTTAAATATAACTAATTTCGTACATATAACTTACAGTACAATAGGGGCATTCAACAATCAACACTTCTTAAACATTCATCTCTGTCATAAGTTGGCAGACAATTAACTTAACAAATCTAACAGGAGTTATAAAATCTTTCAGGGATTCGTCTTTAGTGTTGATTTTGATAGATCATCTCGGAATCACCATTCTCGAATAACTATGTTATGATGTACAGTGTGTCCTCTTATCATCTCGCTATGTATCTTGCTCCTACACCTTTACCATTTATTTTTCTCTAATCTTTCAAAGGAAGGAAGAAAGGTTTCTTTCTCTTAGAATATTGAACATAAACTTTGAAAAATGGAAAATTACATTATTTACTTATTACAATCAACTAACTAATATCAAAACAAAAAGTGAAAAAGAACTAATCATATAATTTTGCATTATCTTATAAAATATAAGCAAAACAATCTGTAGTCTTTAATAATCGTCTTTTACAGATATTTTTTTAAATGACTTATTATAGACGCATGTAATTTAGACATATTTTTTTTTATTTCCCAAAAAATACTAATCAAATATGTTTTCATACATTAAAAATCGATTTTATTCCTTTTAAACATTTTTAAGGCACAACATTTTAAAAATATTTCATATTTTTGTTCACTTAATTCGGATACACTAAAAAGACTGTTAGCGCCTTGTGCGCAATATTGCAAGATGTAACGCCGATTTTATTCTCGCGTGTAATCTTATAGAACAAAAACAACGCATGCAATTCGGTGTGAGGTTATCCGTTTTAACGTCAAAAGCGCCAAAGAATTTTACGGTTATCTAAGTTTTTAAGTGTCTTGTTTTTGAAGTGTTATTTAGTAAATTTACCTGTTTATAATGTGTTATAACGAACATCGGTAATTTATTTTTAAATTTTCTATACAGTAATTTTTACATTAATTACAAATTACAATAGTTTAAACGAAAGTACTCTTGTATATAAATTATAAGTACACGACATTTACTAGTTTCTTTTTCCATTGCACTTAGATTTATATAAACTTAACTGAATCAAAAAGTATGTATTCGAGTTAAAATTATTTTTTAGATAAGGGCTTGCCGAAGGCTATGGTAAAGCCTAACGTATTGACACATGTCATCGAAGGGTACGTCATTCAGGAAGCGGCAGAACCGTTTGTTGTAAGTAGATGAAGTTTTTATTATTAAATTATCAGATTAATTATGTTGTTGCCAAATATGTTACATACCTCCTCATTAAGCACCCGGGTCCCAAAACTGAAGCCATATTAAGTGGTCAATTGGCGACTTCATAAATTATAAGCTCAGTCATTCGATTCTCGCCACAAGAGTACAAAATCTCCGTGATTGTAATTAAAAAAAAATGACAGTGTGAAATGATTTAAAAACAATACCGCAAAGAAATATATCTATGCTAACGTCATATGCCACAAGTAATTAATTAATATTATGATGTATGACAAATATTTTATATACAACTACATATAAGATTTTAACAATGACAATGCAGTGCCATAACATGTTATAAGTGTTATCAACTACATTACAAAATTATATTAAATGGAATGCAATATAAAAGACGATAGATTAAAGAAATGCTTTCACTTTTGAATGTTGATTTTGTATGGGAGGTATCTATGGTTCTTGCAGTGTTGTTTATTTAAAATTATAAATAAATTAATGTAGGTAAACCGACGTCTCCGCGACTGGGCAGTTACTGTTGACAGAGAACAAGAGAATACAAACAGGTTTTCATCTTCCGAAGAGAACCCGCGTAAGTAGAATCAATTTATCCATGTATGTATTATATAATATATAAAACAAAGTTGTGTTAGTTACTTACACAATTTACAACTGTAGAGCAGCTGTAAAGATTGATTTGCTGGATTTGCCTCCCCTAATAGCATAATAACTAAGAAATGTATCTGGAAAATATGCTTTCTCATAGATTTTTCATATACTACATACATTCTTTGATGAAATGAAAGTAACTACAAAGGATATAAAAATATTCATCTTTATTTACATAACAAAACTGATGTATATCATTGCTCGGCCAGCTATTTAAAATATTTTTTTTGATACACTGAAGTGTTATTTTATTAATTTATTCCAAATATATAAGAAATTCAGTACAATAATTAATAAATATCTGTAATAATTTTTTTTATGTTTAAGCCAGTTATGAACAGTTATTTAAGCCATTTGTATGTGAATTAAATACAAAATAAACTAAACTTTGCAACTTAAAATGTTTTTCAGAAATTGTGCAATCAAACTTGCCCTATTGCATTGAGATGCTACAAATAAGACCTAGTGATAGAATAAGTTCAGTGGATTTAAGCGGTATTAACTATACTTTTCAAGTGAAGTTACTTTTATAGCTTCTATGTAACTAAGTGTAAATACAGCATGCCCTGTAAGAATGATGTTCTGTACATAAGGTTGCCAACTCTCTTCATATTTGGTGAATTATACTCGCATTTCAGTATATATTGTCAATATTTGAAAGTATTTTTATTTTAAAATTATGCATTTTATGAACAAGAATCAATCAAAACAATTTATTTGGTTGGCTTGGTTACTGTCAATATCATATGACATTTACTGTTTTGACCTAATGCATGTCCAAGATAAAACAGTATGCAATGAACTGTTTAATTTTAGGTATTGATAATTTATTATACATACAATTGTATTGTACTGCATATCCAAATAAATATTTGAAAAAAATACTTTAGTCAACTTTGTTTTTATGTAAATATATATATTTAAGATACATTATTATAAAGTATGGTTGGCAGGAAACCCTATTCATACCAATGGCATAATAGCACTGGAGAGAATAATTGATGGATTTTGGATGGAAATTTTATTGTCACTGTGGCTTAAAAACTATTATATATACTATATATTAATATTTTTGTGACAAATGTACTTAAGTCATTATTTGTAAAGTTATCAAAAAAATTGTAGCTGTATATTCCATTCATTACAGGACATCCCTGTGTATTATTACTCTATTAAATTTGGAATATTTTGCTTTCAGGTAAAAAGCAGAGGACGGAGGCCGAAAGTTCTAGTAGCGATGAGACTACGAGCACTGACACGGTGGATGTGGAAGAGCTGAGACCCAGCACATCGAGGACATTCGACCTGCAGGTTGCAGAGGCCGAAGAGAATACTCAGCCTAGAGTTATTAATGCCCACAAGTGGACGGTACATTATTGCAACATCTTCATATTCAACTCATTTTATTCAAGGACCCAAATGTGCAAGACTGACCATCATTACCTGTGAATATCAGCTTCAGCTTATAAGAGTTGCAGATGCTTCGTCTTTTTAAGCAAGTAGTAGGAAGGAATAGGACAAAGATGCCTGTGACACCTCACGCAGATGAGAGCTATGTATATAAGTATTACCCCCCTCCTTGACTGTATACTAATTATTTATGCAATAGTTGTTGCTGCGGGATCTACCACAGTTCCATTGTAAAATAATAGTACATGGTTTTAATTGCATTGATATATTTTTTGTGAAATTGTTGTATGTTGTAAAATTTAACAAGGAAATTAACTTATTACAGGTTACCGATGTATATGAGTTTATCCGGAAGATACCAGGGTGTGCCTGCTATGCTAAGGAGTTCTTGGCCCAGGAAGTTGATGGTGAGGCATTGCTTCTCATCAAGGCGGAGCATCTGGTCATGGCCCTCTCCATCAAGCTCGGGCCTGCCCTTAAGATTGTTGCTTGCATTGATGCCCTCCGTCCAGAGAATGAGCAAGCATACAATGATCCCGAATGAGGTAAGTCAGTGTATTTTATCTTGTAAATTGCAGAATGAAGGAATTTTTCCACATAGATGAATGAAATGAAATGATAGAATGAAGGAATTCTGCAATGTACAAGATAGATGCAGGTTGTAGTTGAAATATTTTCAAATGAAAAATTAATCTTGTTTGGATTGATATTCACTAATTTAATGTCTTTTCTTTTTCAGAATTAATTTTCAAAATAAATCTTATGGACTTTGATGAATAAAGCAAGATTTAGTGTTCAATTACTTTCTTACTATGATTATTTTTAATATTAATACATATTATATAACCTGTTTTGAAGTTCCATAAGTGTAGAGCCAGTGAATTGCAAAACTATTTCGTCAATTCTAAAGTATGCATATCGGTGTTTAGTGCAGTGCGCCAGTCTATTTAAGTACATGTGTATTGTAAGAACATTAATGCGTAAAGTGAATGGAGTAGTTAATGTCTAGTGTCTACCAAAAATATTGTTTACTCGACATATTTCTTTGGACACTCTGTTCCACTTAAAGTCATCTATGTTATATCTTTCCCTAAGAGGATCATTTATAAACTTAACTTAGATCTACTGTTTGTAATAAGTGTGTGTAATCTTAGTTACTTTATTTACATATGATATGTTTCTTAGTGTATCAAACCTATACTTGGTGCAAGGTAATGTTTTGATTATAGAATCTGTTGTAAATGTTTAATAAAAAGCCATTCTTATTTCCGAATACATTCAGAAATACGAATGGCTTTTAAAGTTGAATTACTTTTGATTGTTTTTTTATTTGCTTAATCCTAAATTTTATTAAAATATAATTGATTGATTATGTTACTATGGTACTACATATTCTACTTTTTTTGTAAAAAAAAATTAAAATCAATCAAACAAAAATTCATTATTTTTTAAATTTCAAAAAGTAAATTCGTACTTTATTTATATCAGCGGTTTCAACGGTTATCGTGTTGTATGTTGATAATACCTCCTTTAATATTTGTCACCTTGGGACAAATGTCGAGTTGTCCGCCTATTTAATGCTAAGTTATAGTACCTTTCGTTTAGTGCGTTATATTTGTAGTTTAAGTTGAGCAATGAGTCCCATTCTCCCAGCTCAGTAAGGACTAAGGAGAAACGCATCAATCTATCTGATACTTTTGTAGTGTAAATAGTAGCGGGTCCCATTCGCCGACCCTTATCTCCTACCCAAGTCACACAATGCTAAAATACGAATAGTCTTAATATCATTTCTTACATTAGTTCGCAGAATACGGAGCCTCAAGGCCCATACTATAGACTTAGTACAGCGTATCAATTAGTGTGATTAATTTGTAGTCTGAGAGCAACCCAAGGGTTCCATACCCAAGTTACTCAACGATAAATAACTATAAGCCTTAGTAATTACAACATTTAATATTGTTTTATATTAATTTATTTAAGACTATACTTACTGCACAATATATAATATTTAGTAGTAATATATAAATTAATACTTTGCACCATCATAGGTTTTATTTAAATACAAAACAATTATATAACATTAACAACTATAGAGGAGTTAAATAGACATGTCTAAGTAAACTCTCTCTAGTTCTGAATTTCTATATTAAGGCTAAGGTTCCAAAAAGAAACCATTGCTTAGACTATAAGTGGGGACACCGGCACGTCTGAGATATTCATATGTAACCATGTATGTACATATGAAAATTGTCTAAAAGTTGTTCGACTTGTGCAGCAGACGTGTGGGTGTCTCAAGTATTAGTAATATTAAGTATATGTGTAATTTTCTAATATGTTAACACATATTGGTATGCTAATTAGTATTGAGAAATGTTGCAGTTGATTGGTGTTTTTTTTTGTTTGCAGCATATTGGTTGTATTATAAAATTGATGGATGAGGAGTTTGTTTGATATTTATGATTGTTAAAGGGGGGCTGTTGGTTATAAATAACCTAATGTGCAATCGATGTCTACAAATTCTATAATAGTTTTGCCAAACTAAACGCTTTGTCTTTATCTTCATCTATTTGGTTATGAGACTTAAATAATTTATGGTGCTACTTATTTTTTGTTTTCGTAGCATATGATTCTTTCAACTTTTGTTTGGTAAAAATATAGTTATGTATATTTAGACGCATTTCGTAGTTGATTTGCGTGATTCAATTTATATCCTTCATGTATCAATCGAATAGATAAGGAAATAAGTGTCTAATATTAAAGTAGTCTCACTTGTGGTTGCCGTTATTGCAATAGTACAGTATCGCAAGTCTGCTGGCAGATCTGATATCTGCGCGTGCGCGCCGCTAGTGGTGACTACACATTATGTGATTTCTTAAGATTAGAATGATACGTAGAACATTCAAGTCCGATTATTGTTAATTGCTGAAAAGATTTCAACCACTTAATATTCACTAAAAACTTAATAAAGTACATGAGACTGAATTAACTTTTTTTATTTTTCCTCCAAGCATTTATATTTCATCCTGATCTTATGGGTAACATGGAAGTATGGCACATTTATTCAAACCTGGCGTTAGTTGAGATTTGATTATCGTTAGATTTCAAAAATAGCATTTTTAATCTAAATCAATTCAATCGTTTTTTATAGTTGTCGGGGAAAAATCAGATTGATCTTTCGCAAAAATCAGACCCTGTATCATTTTTGGTTTAGTTTAGCATGCTTAAAACATATAAATTTTTTTTTAAAATATGAATGTGCCTAAATAATAAATAATTGTTTAAGTTATTTTAGCCATTCCTAGCTCCAGTAAGTAAGGTAACTTTTACTACGTATGTAGTTATTGGATAAAACATGAAGAAATTGATTTTAATTCTCGACTATAACCTCAACGATGGGTCCAAAACTTCGTCCTTAAAAAATCTGAATGTTTTTGCAATCCTTCAATTGATGGGAATGTGGAAATTAGAGTGAAATAACATGTTCATTATTATCGTATTAACGTTATAATTTTTCCCATGTCAATCACTCGAATACCAAAAAAACTGCGAAGACAGTTTTAAACGAAAACACTAGCTATATTACTTACAATTTATTAAATTAACATTACATAACATTAAAAATAAGTTGCCACAAGAAGCTAAAAGCTAAATGACTTATTTTAGTATCTCATTATCTTTCGCTAGTAATTTTATTTAAAATAATACAAAAACCAAGATATTTACGTCTGTTTAATATTGAGTGACAGGATCACAAGAAGATGCCTTGTCAATACATTAGTAATAGTCTAAGATTCGGCATAAGAAATTTATACCCGCATCTGTTATTGGATCAGGACCTAGATTATATGTACACTGATAAATCATAATTGTGTTGGCGAGCAATCTGGGATTAACATTTTTAAATAGTAAAACCAAATCACCTTGCGTAATTCACCGTTAGTGATTCTAGCGACAGTATTAGACTCGAGTTCGATTTGACAAGTGTTCAGGCAACCTAATTTCATTTTTACGATTTAACACAGTTAGCCCCAGATTTAGCTAGGCAACCCATTTGTGATTATTATTATTATCTAACATATAATCTAGATCCTGAACAAACAACAGATGAGAGTACAAATTTTTTATACCGTATTACTCTGAAAGTAGACGGAGAAGAACTAAACGAATTTGTCTAAATAATACTCTAAAACATTTCAAAATTGTTTTGAGAATCATACCGAACTCATTTACCGCGCAACTATGCCTGTAGTGGAATCGATTTACTGTTTGTCACAACCTGTGTAAACATTTGAATTTTGGTTTTGTTTTTTGTTTTGAAATGCCCATAGACAACATTGTAATTGGAAATACAACAGTTATTTTTATTGCACCTTGAGTTTTTGTATTTCAAATGAGAAAATAACAGCGTATTATGTTGTCGTATATGGCGATACCAATAAAAGTTATGTATTCAATGGAGTGTAGATAATATAAGTAAAAAGATAAGAAAAGGTTTTAAAAAACTTAACCTGTACAAATTTATTTTATTTTAGTATTGATAGGTATTTCTCTGTATAATATTCATGAGCAACTACGTACGTAAAAATATAAGGATACCTATACCTTGTTTCATAGCAAGGCTTAATTTTTGTAAATAAATGCTTTTTACTTTAAATTTCGTGAATTCCAAAATATTTTCGAAAAATAACATTTTCTCATATTTCTCATATAGCTCTCCATATTACACGATTTAATTTCACAGTACCTCACGATTTCTACAAAATTACAACATTTCCGATGAAAATATCAAGAAAGTGTGATGTGCCGCTATTTATAGTGAACGACGTTTGTTCGTTTACAACATACATATGTTACTATGAAACGACGTACTATATAAGCTCTTCTTTTAAAAATGTTATTTGTTAGTTAAATGTTAACAAAAAAAATATACAAATATATTATTTACATCGTTAACTTACATTTGAAGTCGTGTTACTAAAATATATTGGACACGATACAAATGTTCTCAAAAATTCACTCAAAGAAATCTCTCGATTTATTTTGTACAATAAATGAAATGAATGTACAACAGACTCGCATGACATAAATCACATCATCTTATTCTGCTATAAAATTGAATAAACTCTGTAAAAATTTCTAGTTGAACTTGTGCCACATCTATTGCATTGTTCACGTTTATCAATTGATTGTTCTATGAATAGTTAGGGAAAAAAACTTCGTCTCGCGCGTGCCCCTCGTAGCGGTAAGGTTTCCGTAGATGTGCCGCCTCGAATGTTGGCTTCGCCCGAAACCCTTTCGGATGTTCTTCTGTTGCCTTCACTTTTGTGCTTTCTAAAATTTTCTGAAACAAACATAAGCTACCTCGTTCTTAGGTTATATTGCAGCCTACTCTTAACTTATGAATAAGTCAAAACATTGGATGTTTTTTAAAATAGAAATATTACAAAATCTTTACCAAAAATTTACAAAGGAGATATTTAAGCGTGCATTATTTTTAATTTGTTAATTTAATACGAATATATTAAATAGAAGCAAGAACTTTAAAAAATAGTCTAAATATGATTACAGTGGGATACTTGCCCAACAAAGCAACGCGTCCCGCACATTCTCCCCAACCGATGGTGTTCACCATATTTGTGTTCCTACAGACCAAGCGGAAACTTTATCTTAACAAAAACAGTAATTGTAATAACTATTTGGTGGTCCATGAAATACGACAAAATATCGCTATATATTTAATTTTGCGTGTTGAATTTTTGTAGGTGCGTTGTTCATTTGAATTAAAAATAATGCTCGTTTAAATAACCCTGGTCTTCGTTTAAATGAAAAAGAGGAGTCACGTAGCGTGGGTACTTTCGCTAAAATAAATAAATATGCGCTCACGCCCGTAACCCAGAGTGGTAGGCAGAGATCATGAAATTTCATTTGGCGCGATCTTGGCACAAGTCATACATTTACGGATGCATGCTCTTCGTGCTCTCTATAAATAAATATCGCCATTTTTAATAATCCACTACATACATGCACATAAATTTGTTTAGTTATTTACTTTATTCATACTTTCAACTCGTCCGAACCATCGGAGCATACCTTTCTCATTTTAAAAATTAATACAACGAAAACTCTATACAAGAATAAAAACTCTAACACATGTAAATTATAAAAAAAAACAAAAGTCCACTCGGAAATAAGAATGATATGCACCTTCGTACGAGTACGTCTAAGAAAAAACATTATTATTGATTTCCGTGCGGACGAAGTCGCGGTAACAACTACTTTATTTAATAAAATAGAACAGTAAAACTATTCGATAAATTATAAATGCGATTGTCTATTTGTTTGTTACGCTTTAAATTCGGAATCATCTTACGAAAATATTCAGCGTGGAAAATGAGAAACGAATGCGTGCAAAGCCGCGGGCTGCAGCTAGTATTAAATGATGTAGGTATTCCACCTCTTAAAAAAGAATGTCGTGAGAATTTGTCATAGTTCTAATTTCATAGTTTGTGTAAGTAAGAATTTATGCCTATTATGGCGAGCGAGGGTAACATTTTTTATTGTTCTTGCTTTGCGTCGATTTTCATGAAACTTAAAAACATAGATTACCCTGGGATACTGGTTGTAGTCGAGGGGCCGACTGGCTGGCAGGGGGCGTATCATCATGCGAGACTTGGTGAGCGGCACTGCAGGCGCCTTGAACGAGATCCAGTACATGTTCTGACCCTGTGGCTCTTCAGCAGACAGTGTGTATTTGCCATTAAGATTGCTGCAACACAAGTGCAGTCGATGACACTCTTAGTAATAAAGTTTTAGTTTTTTTTTAATAATTAAGGCTTTTACATAATGAAGTTTGGTTTTGTTATTTTTAGTTCTTCTAGTTAACTTAGGCCCATATCTCATTAAGACGCTATGGCAGCAGCGCTCCCGTAGCTTCGCTTGGTGCCAAAACTAGCCGTCAAAGCCAGACAATATTAGTATTGAGAAGGTTATACTATACCGTCGAAGGCAAATTAAAAGAAATAGTAAAAAGACACTTTGTGTTTACCCCTAAATCGAATGGTATATATGAATGTAGGATAATTATTCTTTGCCATTAGTTTTATTTAAAAAGAAATTGAAGATACTCTATGACAGAAAAAAAAACAAAAAGAACAAAAATAGAAGAAAAAAAGGAACGACGATGTAGGACGGTATTGTAAAGTAGTAGAGAAAAATATAAAATAAACGAAGTTAAAAGAAGATAAGGTGTTTTAATCGAAGCCCATGCCCTACAAATTTCTCGTCCGGGATAAAAAGTGATTTGGGTAAAATAAGCAGCGACGATGACGGTGAAAAAAAATATATTTATTGGTGCCGTGTGCAACAGCCGCCATTTCTGAAAATGACGAAAACGGTACGAAATTTTAAAACAAGACTAAGATTTTGGTTAATTTTACTTAAGATGATTGAGGGCCGAAATGAAGATGCGGTACTGAGGACTAGCAATCCGTTTATGTTTGATTGCGTACCAAAGTTTACTGGAGATGACATGACATATTCTTCGACGAAGTGGGCACAGGATTTGGAAGATAATGCCGAAATATTCTCTTGGTGTCCGCAGCAAAAACTGATTATAGCGCGACGTTGTTTATCCGGCACTGCGGAATTATGGTTAAAAACGGAAAAGACTTTCAGAACATATGACGAGCTAAAGATTGCCCTAGTAAAAGAATTTCCAGAAGCAGTAAACAGTAAACAGATGCACGAGATGATGAGTAAGAAAGAAGCAACCGAATGAGACATATTATCAATATATGTTAATAATGAAGGAGCTGGGCAAGAGGGCTAAGTTTACAGATTATGTATCAATCCAGTACATCATAGATGGTATTCACGACTATGAGTCAAACAAGCTTATGTTTTACGGTGTGACAACGTATCCAGTGCTAAAAGAAAAATTAAAGCTATATGAGAGTCTTAAGCAGAAGACGAAGAAGGATATTAAAATACGTGATGATAAGTCAGTGAGACCGAAATCCGAAGAGTCCGAGGTAAAACAAATTCAACGTTGTTACAAGTGTGGTGAGATAGGTCATTTAGCAAGTTCTTGTTCGCGGGGAGTAAAATGTTTTAAGTGTAATGAATTCGGTCATATCGGCGAGGAGTGCAAGATGGCGACTTTACCACATACTGAAGGCGCAGGTGCGAGCGGCAACGGAAACGGTAGGAAGTTTTATCCGGATCGACGTTCAATGTTCGTTCTCGGCGAATGTGAAAGTGAAAAGGATCAGTGTCATCAACGTCAGCAGGTACTAAATGTAAACAATGTAGGATCGGTAGCAAATAAGAGTGTCAAACGTATCAAAGTACATGAGTTTACAACAAATTGCTTGATTGACACAGGTAGCAATTTAAATTTAATTAAGTTTGACTTATTTTCTAAACTAAATTGTGAATATAAGCCCGAGAAAATGTTGTTGACCGGCTTGGGATCTTGTCAGATATTTTCAGTAGGAAAATTTGATACGGATTTAGTTATTGATCGTCACAGTTATATAATTAGTTTTCATATAGTTCCCACGCATGTGATACCGTACGATATTATTTTAGGTCAACCATTTTTAGTGAATACAATCACTGTTATTGATAAAGGTGTAGTTGAAATAAGGCCTCAATATTATGATGATTCCTATCAAAATTCTATTTGCGTATCTTCCGGTTACGATGACACCAATACAACTGTGCAAGATATCATCAATCAATACAAGCCTCTAAAGAATAAGGATGCTCCACTTAAATTGAAAATAGTATTAAACGATGACATATCGGTGACACAGCGGCCAAGAAGGTTAGCTAATACAGAGAAGATGCGGCATGTTGATGCATTAAGTAGGAACATATGTTTTTTGATGGTGAATTACAGGCTAGAATAAGGAAGGCACAAGGAGATGACGATGGATCAAGAGAAATTCTGGAAGAAAATTATTATGAAGACTATTTTATGGAGAATGAGGTTATTTATAAAGGTGTGGATAAGAAAGTGGTTGTCCTCAAACTCATGGAGCTGGAAATTATTAGAAGAGCTCATGAAGTAGGGCACTTCGGCAAAAAGAAAATTAAGAACATTATAGAAAAAGAGTATTTTATCAGGAAGTTGGACAATAAAATCGAAAAAGTCATTTCTATGTGTGTACCATGCTTATTAGCTTGCAGGAAAGCTGGGAAAAAAGAGGGCCTGTTGAATCCAATAGATAAGGGAGAGCGACCACTAGACACTTTACATTGTGACCATTTAGGACCTTTAGATGCAACCAAGAAAATATATAATTATATACTTACTGTAATTGATGGTTATACCAAGTTTGTCTGGATTTATCCTGTAAAGACGGTGACAGCGAAAGAAACTGTAGAAAAGTTGAGAATACACCAGAAAGATTATGGAAATCCACAGAGAATCATAACAGACCGAGGAACTGCTTTCACCTGGAATGAATTTCAAGAATATTGCCAGAACGAGGAAATAGAACATATCACAATCATGACTGGCATATCCCGTGGAAATGGGCAAGTAGAGAGAATGAATCGTATTATTATTTCCACATTAACAAAGATGTGTATTGAAGAGCCTGGTTTTGGTACAAACATGTTAGCAAACTTCAAAGAGTCATAAACAGTACATATCAACGGTCTATCAAAACATCACCGTTTGAATTGCTAGCTGGTGTAAAATTAAGAATGAAAGAAGATATGGAGATGTTGGAATTTCTAGAAGAAGAAAGCAAGATAGAATTTATGCAAAAAAGAGATGAATTAAGAAGAGAAGCTAAAGCACAGATATTAAAAATACAAGAAAAAAACAGAAGGACGTACGATAAGAAACGGAAAGAAGGTGAAAAATATAAGCAGGGAGATATCGTGGCTATACAACGAACACAATTTGGGAATGCACTAAAATTAAAACCGAGATTTTTTGGACCATATAAAATCACTAAGGAGTTAGGAAAAGACAGATATGAGGTCGAGAAGATACATAGAGGTAAGGAAGGACCAATACAAACTACAACCGCCGCAGATTGAAAAGATGATTTATCCTTTGTTCAGTATTTTTTTATGTACGTTGTTTTAAGATGTGCTTATAATGTTTTGTGTTTATGTGCAATGTTAGTGAAATGATAAAAATGTCGTATTGCATCTAATGTTACGAGGTGTAAGGATATGATATGAGTTGTCTCAAGTTTAAAATTGATTTTAGGTTTTGCGATTGTGTGAATATTTAACTGTGTATGTGAGGGTCAAAACGTAGGTTAAGTCAGGGGGTATAGGCTATAGGGCTATAGGCTCAAGAGTTGTTTTGTTTTGATATAGATTTTGCTTCATATCTGAGTAATAGGTTAGGCTTCATAGTTAATGAGTAGCATTGTTGTTTTATACTCAGTCTGAGGCCAGACTGATTAGCAGGACGGCCGAGTTGTAGGATAATTATTCTTTGCCATTAGTTTTATTTAAAAAGAAATTGAAGATACTCTATGACAGAAAAAAAACAAAAAGAACAAAAATAGAAGAAAAAAAAGAGGAATGACGATGTACGACGGTATTGTAACGTAGTAGAGAAAAATATAAAATAAACGAAGTTAAAAGAAGATAAGGTGTTTTAATCGAAGCCCATGCCCTACATAAATACGTAACATTTTTTTACAAATTATTTAATTACGTAAAAATCATGTGTGCTTTGTAATTCAATTTCACATGCTTCTATTGGCGGCGCTGCTGTGGTCGTTGTCATGGCCCCGTAGTGAGATACGTACGCACCTTCAAATTAGCCGCAAAATGTTGCATCGCTCTTTTATCTAAATTCATATAAATAAAAAATGCGCGACTGCAGCACTATACCCGCGCTGCGACACTACGATACTCGCGCTAAGCGACAAGAGCGCGACCGCAACGCTGCAGCCGCGCCGCGACCCTGCGGCTAATTTGAAGGCGTCCTTAAACCCCATGTTTTTTTCTTTTTTAAGCACGAGTCGACACATGGTGATAACACAAAACGACAAACGTGCTATATTATATACTTAAATAAAATAATGCATCGAATGTAAATTTAAGATACAAATAAAATTAATGTATACAAACAACTAAAATTGAAGTGTCTGGATGTAATATCAAAATAAAATTTCCGTACTGAATGTACATGACGTACGGTGCTAATAACAAACATACAAATTTTTGTCTGTCTGTCCGGCTGTTCCGGGTAATCTCCGAAACGACTGAACTAATTTAGGTGTCTTTAACCTATTATCCTATTTAGTTATTAAAAATACTATAAAATGAAATGCGTCCGCCCAGGAATTTCTTCATAAATATAAACATATATAAAAATAATTGAGTAAATATTGAGTTGATGAGTTAAAAATAGAATTAAAAATATTGATTGTATTACACACAGTACTTTCTGTAAAGGAAAATAACTATACATAACCTATTTAATGGTAGTTCTTGGTCCTTTAACCAATTTCAATGTTGATAAAGCGAATAGATGTCATCCTAATTCTACTCAGTGAGACAAATTGTAGGACATTAGTACTTATTTGTATATTTTATAGGAGTCTTATCTAATTTTTATCTTTTGTTTCTGTATGTCTCCTTAAATAAATACCTTTTGTCACATTCTTTGTACCACCAGGCGCCCCCATGCTCCGTAGCACAAGAGCCCTCCTTCCATTCGTCGTTGTCCGCATCATACGTTGAAAACTTCTGCCCGGCGTGGTATGATAATGAGTCACCTTAAACAAAACACTTCACTTAATAGCATCAAATTTATTCAACATTTATTATTTGCAAAATACTACTAACAACTTTAAATTATTGCATTGTCATCTGTCCTTAATAAGTTTTAAATTAATTAGACGTTTTGAAGGGGTTCAAAATTACGTTCAAAGATCCACTTGTTCCAATACGAACAAACCAACAAACATACATACATACCACGCTAATTAAAGCTTATTTTTTCGTTTTATTATTTGCTTATATTTAGATAACATATTTGGTTAGCGATCGAAAATAAATAAAAAGAGACCTGCGGATCCGTGGAATGAGCCGAGAGTGCTTATCCGGTATCCTTCGTGTTCTGGAGCAATGGTGAACACGGAATATCCTGCGAAGCCGTCCCTTCCATGCTGCGTCTCCAATTCTATCCTTAGTTCGTACAGCTTCTGGCTGGTGAGATGGTGCAGCTGTTCCAGACCAAGCCAGAACTCACCCGCTAAGTTACCGAATCCGTACTTGTACTCCGACCATGACTTATAGAAATCTTGCGAACCATCGTAACGATTTTGAAAGACCTGATATTTTTGAAAACTATCAGTAATATTGTCACAATAACAGTCGAATTTTTATAGCAGATGTTGGCAAAGGTTTTTTTAAAGGTTTTCCGATATTAAGTTATCCTTTTCATTTAGTCTTTGCAATAAGCTAATGCAAAGGATAACTTAATATATGTTTCCTACCTTTAATAAACAAAAAATGTCAAAATCCCCTCCCATCATTTCCATATTGGAAAAGGAAAGGAAAGGGGAGAAAACTAAGATTGGATTATCTCATCACCCGGCATCTCACTCATCAGACGAAACGAAATACTTCTAATTGACACCTGACTTCTGTGTGGTCGTGGTATTTCACCGGTCAAGCCAGCCCATTCATGCAACATATATTGTTGCGGGCTCTATTATCTGTTAACAATATATAAGCTCCTAATGGCTACATATATTTGCCTTGAATTGTCAGAAACAACAACTTAATTCGAAACCCTTTATAGTCAGGTGCCAACCCGAACGACCCCCTCTGTTCTTTTTCTTATTAACTCGCTCTTCCTACATCAATGATCCTTCCTATCAAGCGCTGCAGATATAGATTATATTACAGAATATTATTCAGAAGTCCTCTCCTGCTTCTGCAATTCTGCTGACACCATCGTGTCACAATACTTGATCTGGTATTCTTATGATTAATGTGTCATAGATTGTCAATGGCCACCATTAATTATTATATATTAGATGGAATTAATGAAAGGAAGGAATTAATTAGATGGAATACAAACTAAATAAAGGATAAAGCATGTACATAGAAATCACCGGTCAATTTACTAGAATGTTAATTAAAATTATTATTAATGTCCCCACCGTCCATCCGCCTCCGGCGGTGCTTAGATCACACAAAACATAGAATGGGTCTATGTCATCTGGCTTGATCTTGTAGATGCCTGATATGTTGAAGCCTTGAATTTGAATTTCGTGACAGTCTGTAGGATATCGCTCATTACGATCCATTCGACCGATCCTGAGAACAAATACAAAAAAGATTGAATATCTAGACAATGATCTCTCATTTATTTAAAGAAGAGTCAAGAATACTAACTTGCATTCGCATCTTCTTGGTTTTTGTTCATGAAGCGCTTTTCTGAATTCACTTATTATAGATAAGCTGTCTACCCCGCTGCCTGACTCCTGCCGGCTAAGAAATAATAATCAGGGTAAAGTTTAATTATAAAGTAAACACTTCGCTTAATTTTCTGCTTAATATCAGAACATTTAAATCGTAAATACTCACTTGTGATAAAGTTTATTGGTCTGCCGATGTTTTACTTCTGCAATAACTCCTGAAATAGACTCAACGCTCGCCATGATACCCTTAATATGGTCCTCGACGAACTTAAGCCTGGAATCCAGACCGGATTCCAATCTATACACGCCGGTATCCACTGTAACAATAATATAAGCTGAATGTTTCCACTTTTAAATAACATTGTTTTGTTGTTTATTTGTTTACAGTACAGTTCAACTACAAAGAAAAAAATGACTATTTGATATCGGAGTCAAGTAGGAATATAATCAGCAACGTCTATTTTGCTTAGCGGCCCTTTGTCGGAAACACATACTAAACATCGTTCGTTCGTTTCGTAGTCTCCACTGCTAGAGGTAGGCCTCCCACATTAATTGTAACAAAAACCAATCCTCTCCCGCAACCTTGATCACATCACCGATCCATTTTGTGAGAGACTGCTACACTGCGTGGACCTGTACGTGGCCGCCATTCCCTTGCTTTCCATTCCAAAACCTTTTGTCGCGATCGGTTGTCCGTTCTAAGAGCAACGTTTTTTTTTCTGTGCGGCACATTGCCACTGAAGTTTATCAACTTCAAAAATGTTACTATCAGTGATAATTCTATCAACTCCATGAGCAATCTCGGTTACTTTGGTTATGTTTGTGGATCGTATCATTTCTGATAGGATCGCGCAGACCAACGATTGGAACGTCGTGAGTCGTCTGGTGGTGCTCATGTCTTATTTTCATTAAAAAATATAGGCAAAACACACTCGTCAAAGACTTGAGGGAGGTGTTATATATATATATATATATATATATATATATATATATATATATACCATAAGTTATTGAACTCCTCCCGACCGCCTTGCTTTCGGCGGTTGGCCTCCTTCTCTAAGTTGAACCTATCTATCTCTACCGACTACATAAGCACTCATTAACAATTTAGAAGGTATTCTAAACATATTCCCTACGATGTTTTCGATTTAAAAGATGTGTTCGTTGCCGATTTTGATATACCTGTCTTATCTCCTTATATTATCATGTCCATTAAATCAACGATGCTAAAAAAGAAGATTTAGAAACAGGCAAAGTGATCTTATATTATGTACATATATACTTAAAGTGAAAAATAATAAAGTGTACTGCGGACACGCGCACCGCATCCACTGACTTGCTACCATCCTCACGAGGTCAGTGGTCCATCTGGAAGGATAGTCCCACAGTTCTGGTTTTTATTCGAAGATTTTACTCCTGCACCTGACGTTGCTTATAGATCATTATTAGTTCAATATCTTAGAATTCAGTCTGCAGAATATAAATTCCTAATTACTAATCCAGTCATTGATTATATTTGCGAAACCTCCTTAAGTAGAATCCTTAGACGCTAAGCATAGTTTAAAATCTATACATATATAATAATAGTGTAACTGATCGCTGTCTGTACATGGAAGATATTTGAGAAAAACTATTATCGGGGTTCTTCATAAACGCTATAAAACCCAAAACAATGATTATTAGAATTTTTGTCTGTTTATCTGCAAATCCTACCACTATGGTATGGACTGTGACCGCAGCTTAAACAATCATATGTTTAGCTTTGCTACGGTCATGTCGATGTTCTCACATAAGCGGGAAAAGAGCTGGGAGATGATGACGAGGTTAAGGTAATATTAAGTAGGTAATATCATTTAGTTCAAGTAAAATTGCAGGGCGGGTGAAACCGCGGGGCACAGTACCGGTTAATAAAAATGTTAGCAAAAATTGTTCACAAAAGTTTGTTTACTTTCTTTTTTGTCAAAAAGAAGATAAATCACGATTAGGCAACAAGAAAAATTATATGAAACAATATATTTTATCAAGACGACTTACTATGAGGCAGGGTAATACCTCCCCTATCTTGGGTGGCTTTTTCTAATTTTGCCCTGACATAACTTATATCTGTTTTCAATAAGTCTATTGCTGTATCCAATTTCTCCGGAAATAACTGACTTTGTAATGATTTCGACAGCGCCGCTAAATATTTCAATATATTATTAGTTTTCTCGTGTACTTCGATGTCCAGTCTATTTAATCTGAAGTCTATACTGTCGATTTTCTTTAGATATTTTTCACTTGTCGTTATTGACTCCATGATTTTTTCTATAACCGCTTCGTTCTCGGACATCATCGCGGACTGCACCACTCTAGTGTAATTATCCTGCTTTCTCGACGCAAGCATCGCTCTACTCAATTCGTCTTCGTATTCCTTTTTCCATGCGTTTTTATCGGAGTGTTCACTTCTATGTTTTGGTTTTTTAACTCGATTTGTCTCTGGGGAAACTTGCGAGGATATAGGTGACAAGGTCAACAGTGGCAACAGCAGCAGAATGTTCCGAAACATATCGATGTGTGAACGTTCACTGGGCCGTACAGCGACTGACGCGCTCACACATTTTCCACGCTCTCACAAAGTTTACAAACAGAACGGTCATCAAATAAAAACAATCACGCTTTGTCCCAGTAGATGATTCGGAATGAAGCTACTTCGCATAGTTAATTCATTGTTAATAGAACGTTCTCAAGTGAGTATATAATTTGTTTGGAAGTATTTACAAACTATGTCTTGTAGTTTACAATACAGACGCCTACAATGAAATTCATCGACAAAGTATGCGTGTCAAATCGTAAAATATGTTGCGTTGGTATTTTATAAATCAGTTGATGGCAAGTATCTGCTAATTGAACACAGAATGTAAATAGAAAATTACAATGCCCTCAGAAACAAACATAAAAAAAATTCTAACGATGAAGTGATTTGCATGGAGTTGAAATACAAATAAAATTATAAAGTCACTATCGATCCCGCTGCCGATTAAATATTGACCCTTAGATGGCTAAACATGCCTCTTTCGCACGGTATATTACATGAGGATCTTCGATAATTAGTTTTCTCATAGCAACGATGTAAGGTTACATAGTTAGAATCGTGATATCTAAGAAACGGTGATTCTTAGTAAAAAAGTATAGACACAATTTTTGTAGATAATTGCATGAACTACAACTTTTGTTCAATCCATTTTATGACAAAACTTACTGTTTACGAGAAGCTGGCCCCTTGCACATTCCTAGTGCTAGGGCAACACAGGACCAAGTTGCCGTCTTCCCGGGATCGTTTTGTATGGCGATCAAGGCACTAAAATGCCATGAAACCAAAAAAATGTATGAAACTTGTCGTGTAGATTATATAAAGAACATATCCGTTATCGTAGCCCTCCGACACTAACATTATTAAAAAAGATCACAAAGGAAGCAGGTGGAAATTCGTATTCTAAAGTTAAGGTCGTTCTTTAAAATTTCCATAAAATTAATTAAAAATGATGTAAACAAAACAAAAATACAAATTTAAAATAAAATTTTGAAGTAAATAAAATTTAGGTTAATAAAAGTTTAGTAGTAACACTAACTATTTAATATAATTAATAATTAAGACATTTTGTAATTTAGCCTAATTAAAGATCTTGCTCCAAGTGACTATTGCGTACGAAACGTCGCATTCTTATATAGATTACAGATACAAAGAAAACAAGAAGCAAATTTAAAAAAGGCGATAAAATCCATTGTGTATACCGCCCACTAGTGCTGTTTTTCACCAGCACATCTTGGACCTATCATCGCTCATCATCAAGTGAGACAGCATGAAAGACCGGGCGCCTTGTCACGTGGGCAAAACAAAACAACGCACATGACTTACTCCTGCATTGACCGGACTCGTTTTGCCTATGACAACAAAAGTCAGGGAATCATTCTTTGGGCGAAAAGAAAGAGAAAAGGACTGAAAGAACAGTTACTGCAGATTGCTGTTAGAACCGTTGTTAACGACTAGAATCATCCTTCATTACGACAACGCGTCAGTCAGTACTCGCTTTAGCTCACGTGGATTTGATATTGTTATTTTACAAATTACAAATGCACTTATTTTTTAAAAGTAACCTGGTGTAAGCATAGCTACCGGCGTACTTGAGTGAATTTTATTCCGACTTAAAAGATGCCGGATTAATTTAAAAATATGCACACGTGCCCAAGACAAAGGATTGCTAAATAAATTCCTATGTTTGTATTCTAATAACCAGGATCTTCATCATTAAAATGTTTGCACGTCAAAAAGTTTCATTCAATTATTTTACGGCATCATAGGCAATATAATTAATCATTTTGTTATTAACGTTCTGATCATAGGAAACTGCAAATATTTCTATTTTATTAGCATTATTTTATTTTAGTTTTATCCAATGTCAATGTTGTCACGTATTTCTTCTGACCTACATTAGCTTATTATTTTATCTGTACACGTTGATCTAATTGATATAATAAAAGGAAATATTTCGCTTTATCTTTTATAGATTGATAATATCAAAATTAGATTAAAAGCAAAAAGACACTGTAGTAGCAAGCTAAACTATATAATAAATAAATAAAATACCTCGGCGCAGCGAATGGTTACCGGCATGATGGTGATGGGTGAGCAGGTATTTAACTTTGTCCAAATCGTTCTTCAACGACCTTATCGCATTCTCCATTACATGCACCGGCGCCAACTGAACCAGTTTCAGTATCTCCATGAGATACTCGATTATCGTATTCGTTTGATTCTGCACTAGAGAGTTTAGACGGTCGACTCGATCATCTAGAGTGTCGATCTTTTGAAAGTATTGATCCTCTGTTAACATGTTGCTAACAAAATGTTTAACTGTCAGATCTTTTGCTAATGTTTTAGCTGATGACGGAGGTTGCGAGAATGTCACTATTTTGTCTATGTGTTCTTCATGTCCCGAAGAAGCACCATGTTCATGGCCTTGAGAGTGACTTTTCTTGGCCGCAGATAGGGTGAATATGGTAAGGGCCATCAGTAACTTTCTTTTCATTATCTCTCTAGCGCTCGTCACGTTTCGATACATTTAACAGCCGCTGCCTGTCGACTGCATAATATGTAGTTAAATTTTATCAAAATATTTTACTCAGTGTAGCCTGTCATTGTTAAATGGAACAATATCCTGTTTAAAATTACATACGGAAACACATGCAATGTTTATATAAAAGAAAGTGCCCAAACGTGTTATTATAACCAGACATGATTACTAATTTTACAATTTATAATTATTATAGTAATATACAATGTCATTTTTAAATGGAAATAAAGCTATCGTTTGAGTATTATGGTAGATAATATGTTTAAAGTGTAAAAGGTAGGAATATCAATATGATAATAACGGGTTATTGTACACTGTTAATGTGGAACTTAAACCCGTTCCGTAATCAAAGATTACGTACGAATTTCAATATTGATGACAATGAACAAACCTATCAAATAATATTGAATGAAAAAATAAACAGAGAAGTATAATTTAATAAAAAAACTTAATTGCACTTTAAATTTTTATTTTGTGGCTCTTTTAAAGGTAATGCTAAAAATAATTAGGCATTGCATGTCGGTATAAAAAGCAGTGCAACATTTTTTTTCTTTTTTCTGATGGCCTGGAATGATTTTTACCCGTAATGCAAGTTTTATCACTAAAAAAGTCTACATTCAGCAAAGCTATAGAATTGTTTAATAGTAGCGATTCCTTTTCTTTATCACTTAATTTAATCTTTTGTCTTGAAAATTTGCAGGAGAACTTTTGTTTCTTCCTAATATTTTCTTTTAATGTTTCATTATTTGTATTTAAAACTGTCTCCACCCCTCCTCCTACATTATAGATATTACATGGAGGTGATTGCGGAAATAAATTTTTGAATCGTTTGGATCGAAATAGAGGTCCCCAGATTACGGCAGGTGCACACGATGGCTTAGCGAGCCTATACTGTGCCGGCCCGGGTGTTTGTTCCGAGCAATGTATTGGTATCCAGTTATACCAAGTCTGAAATCGTTCGGCCGATGCATGGAAAGGTGCTGTTTTTTGCAACTGCAAAGGTCTTTCTGCATCTAAATCTTTCAAAGGTAAATCTGCCGGACTCGGTTCAAGTAATTTCTTTTTCAGAGGTGTCATTCTCCTCGTCTCAGACTTAAACATCCAATTTAAGTAGGTATACATACATTTTTCACTTTGATCCTCGTTATAAACTTCATTTTCCTCATCAGCGCTCTCATCAATTTTTTTCGTTTCAGGAAATCTTCTGGATGAAGCTCCGAACGGCGCTTTCGGGCAAAAAGTAAATTGACAAAGTTTGCGATTGGTTTCATAGTCAGCAGGTCCTGGCCCCTCATGCCTAATAGATTTAAACCTTGGAGCTTTAACTCCAAAAGCAGCTTTTTTAGGCAAAGTTGCATGACAATAATTGTGTAACGGTACTGGTAAGTCAAATTCGCGTTTAATTGCATAAGCAGTTGGCCCAGGAAAAGCTTCGTATTTGGAAATTTTAAATCTCTCGGCTTTCCGCCCTGAAAACTGTAATTCTGTACCCTTCGGAGATTTTAGATTATAAGTAAACGGACCAGGTAGATTTTCTCTTATATTTTTTTGCTGAACCATTTCAATAAACCTGTATTGCTTCGATTTTTTTCGCCTATCTGCACGGAATTTCTCCGCACACTTTGCTGATTCGGTTGGTTCATGTTCTATGGTATAAGTTGCTGGTCCTGGAGTATCATCTAAAGTTTTGCTGGCTCGTCTAGCCGTCCAGTGGCTCCATTTGCATCCCCGGTAAAAAGCAGTCAATTCTCGCACTTCAGTATTATAAAAAGAAGAGCCATCTTTAAAGCCTTCAAGTAGCCGTTTTTGGCTACCGTCAGAAAAACATTTAAACCCTCGGTCTCTTCTACACGGAACTGATATACCGCCATCAGTCATTGTCCGTGGATAACGTCCTATGAATATTCGCTGACAGATAGAGTCTGCAGTTTTCACATTGGGTTCTTCCTTTTTTGATAAACATTCACATTTAGTTTGATCACACTGGCAAATAATTTTATCCAATTCTTCATTCGTAACTGCTTCGTACTTAAATCTTGCAACTTTTGAATTGAATGACGTACAATTTGGAATGTGCCGTTTGGTATTGGGATTGTATGTAGCATGTGTCCAAATTTTATTACCTTGTTGACAAACACGAAGGGATTTTGATAGAAATGGGGCTACGTTTTCTTTTTGTTTTCCATCGGAAATAGATTGGTACTGTCCAGGATCAAGGAGTGCATATTGTTTTGGTAATTTAGTAAACCTGTCCTCTAAATTATAAGCCATTTCCTTTAACGTTACTAAATATTTTACGGAGTAATTGTGAAAATGATCAGAATGCAATTTCCATTTTCCCTCATCCCTTTGATAAACGTTTGAGACGTTTGAGAGTTCTAATGTCATTATTGTACTTCGAAATATGCTTTTGACAGGCTGTACAGGTTAATCTATTAAGTATGGATCTATAAAAAAACGCAGGCAATCATATAGGCCATCAGAAGTGAAAACTCAAAACAGGTAGAAAGGCGCGACATTACTAAAAAAATAAATAAATAATCATCAAATATAACTTCTATAATAAAAATCAAAATCGATACAAGAAAAAGAAATGAAAAGCGCATTTCGTTCACGCGAACCTGTAAGATTTTCCCCTGCTAAATATCGTCTAACGCAGCTAAAGTGGTTTTCATTTCAATAAATTAATGCTAACAATTAACGCCAGAAACGCGAGTTCAAACAAAGACTTAAATTAAGCGGAATTTTTTTCAACATAATCTAATGAGCTCTAATGAAGATATCTCATTTGATTTAATCTTAGCTTGGGCGCCAGAAGGAGGTCCTCCCTCTGGAAAGAAAGATAAATTGTCAACACCTTTGAGATGATGACAATTCATCTTTCAGTCAACTTACATTATTAGACGTCAGGTATAGGAACTTTAGATTAAACATTCCAAAAATATAGTGGTTGTCCTTTTATAATAATAATAAAAACTTTATTTCAGATCATGGTGTCCATTTTGTTAATAACAAAGTTCTTATGGACATCATAAAGAAAACAAAAAGAATAGAAAATAACACAAATTCATCACTTATTACAGCACCATTCCATAAGAAATGGTGTAGCAATGATTTATGTAAGTGCAGTCCAGTAGACTCGAGATCATATGACTTAGTTAGTGATCCGCCTGGGAAGCCGTTTCTGAATCTGTAAGTAACATCGTCTTTTATATATGTATATATAAAGAAACAAAACATATCCCTCGGGAACCGTACATTAATCCGGGATAACAATAGCCTAGGTGCTATTCCAGATTATATTTTTTTCATACAACGTATCCTATGTTACTTCTCGTACCTCGAAGAATATGTGTACAAAGTTTCATGATGATCGGTTGAGTATTTTTCGCGTGAAAGCGTAACAAACAAACTTACATTCACATTTATAATATTACTAGTGACCCGACCCGGCTTCGCCCGGGTACCACTAATTTTGTGGATCTGATCGCTACCAGACAAAGAAACACCCGCTGTGCCAATCTGGATAATCCCTGTAAATTTCATCGAAATCGGTCCAGCCGTTTCGGTCGCATTTTATATATTATTATTTTTTTCATAAAAAGTATCCTACAAACAAGTAACGTACAAAGTTTCATGATGATCGGTTGAGTAGTTTTCGCGAGAAAGTGTAACAAACAAACTTACATTCGCATTTATAATGTTATAGATAGATAGAAGACTAGTAACCCGCCCCGGCTTCGCCGGGTACCACTAATTATGTTGATTCTATTGCTACCAAACACAGGAATGTGCCAATCTGGACAATCCCTACATAATTTTGACTTAGAGGTTTCGTTACCGGGGCATAAAGTCATCTTAAAAAAGATAATTTTCTTTGACATTTCATTCCGTATCTTTAAAATTTCAACTGTCATTTCCTGCTGTCATGTCAGTTTTATGTACACAAGTGGAGCGTAGTTTTATCGTAAATTGCTAATTCTGTTGAAAAATAACAGCATTTTATTATATCAGCAGTATTAAACACTAGGAATAGATTACATAAAATGCGATTGAAGAAATTATTTTTTTAAATGTCAAATCACTATTTAACGTAATAACAATGGACTAATCGATAATAAAGTCTTACTTGAAACATGGGGACCCATTTACTGTTCCTTTTAGTAGGTCTCTGGTTTACAATCGTTTTTTCTGCTGAAGAAACCGACTCCTGTAATGTGACAAATTCTAAACGCGTAGAATATGAATTTAGTACTGATGTTGTCGGCAGTGAACATATAATCACATTTAAGGGGTATTTTATTCGTAGAGCAAGAGAAAATTATATGACTGCTGCACTGAACAACGCCGGGGTAAGTTGCATCGTTATTTTAAACAATTCGGAATTATTATCTAAAGATATGTTGAAAATTGCATTCTTGATAGTACCATTGTATTTTTTTGCAAGATAAATTGTTGTTTAATAAAAATGTAACATATAACTTAGGACTTAGGAAAAAGATAGTAATAATGTATCAGGAGTGTTTTACAAAATAGCTTGTCACATTCATTTATATAATATGTATCTATAATAGGTATTATTAATTCAACTATTTCACGGCAAACACTTGAAATAAATATTTTAGCATATTCTTATTCTTAAGGAGTGGTCAGTCGATAAGCTTGAAATTGTATAGTAATGAAAATGTGTTCCTGGAATGAGGATGTTGAGAAAGGCATACATTGAGTGTACGTCTTGAAATGAGGTGAATTTATGTTGCTAAAGTTACTGGCAGTACTGGTTGGAATAGTTGTTTATAAGATATTGAATGATTTAAATATTGACTAGATTGGTAACATATTGAAGACAGGCAATAATAAAAATATATTATATAGTGAATGTGAAGTATGAAATCAAATATGCATGTTGCAGGCTCTTCCACTGAACTATCATATCACAAGGATGTTGAATAGATTTTATTTAAATATCACAATATGAAAAAGCCTAGCATATCATGTACAAGCAGATGTATGATAATTATTACTAACTTAATTAGTAATAATTAAATATCTTCAACAAATTTTTTCACATATTCTATCACTTTCATGACATTTCTATTCTCAATTTATGCCTGTTACAATTGCTTTTAATTTACTTACAACACATTGTCAAATAGAACTTAATGTATGATTATAGTTCCCTTTCATTACATTCATTTTAGGTATCCAATTGGACTATAGTTCAGCGAGAAAACCCAGCGAAGGATTATCCAAGTGATTTTGATGTGATTGTAATGAATGATGGAAGTCGAAAAGCGCTAGATGCTTTACGTGACCATCCAGCTATCCGTCAAGTTACTGCACAGAGAATAGTCCAACGCACCATTAAATATGTACAACAGGTGATTGTTTTTTTTATTAGATCAAGGCATGGGAGCAAGTGACTCAGCTGTTCAATAATGTAGAGTGTGTCCTCATTGGCCGTAAATATATTTTGCATTGCATTGACTTAACTAGGAATCGAACTGAGGATACAGTTTATCCATTATTAAAAAAAACATTGTTTATGTATTAAAATATGTATATTTATTTTGTCCTTATATGTCATTACAGGATACAAATTGTGGTTCCAATGGCTGCTTGTACTCTGGGTGGCGAAATCATCGTCGGCGAGCACTACATTCTTTGAGGAAGCTACGAGAGGTAAACTTATACCTATCCTACATTATAGTATAATCAAGGTAATTTTATGTAGTGAAAGTGCTTATTATTCAAGTTGTTTCTTTTCAAATTTTGTTCACCTGTCTGTCATGTTTTGTTATATACATCTTAAATATTTTTCCATGTATTGGATGATACATATACTGTCCCCTGACCTTTTTCCAGTTAAGTGGGGTCGGCAAAGAATTTCCAGTGTACTGTATAGGTTTTGGCTAGAGTTTTTATGGCCGGCTTTCTGACGCTAAATCTCGGTAATTGACACATAAATGTGGCAGATCTAACACATATATGTGTTAGATCTGTCGCCACACGGAACAACAATTTAGTCAAAATTGAAGGAAGCCAAGGGTGGCAAGGTTCCAAAAAGGGACCAATTTCTTATCAACCAGACCTAGGGTAATATTCTATATTATACATAAAATTTTTGTTCTGACAGAATGATGGATATTCGTCCAGGAAGCTACTTAGAACTGTGCCAAGGCAAATAACATCGGTGTTAAAAGCAGATCTCCTATGGTCGTTGGGTGTAACTGGTTAGTATTATAATATTTTCGTTTATTAATCATAAAGAATATCTTTTATTTTTGAGTTATTTACAATTATAAAAGGTTACTTCTTATTATTATAAGACAATAGTAGTAACAACAGATATTCTCAAAAAAAATTGTGTTCCGATTTACATTTCTTGGACAACAACATTCCATAACTCGGTGGATGGAAAAATCATGATTGAGTTTTAATGGAATATATTTGGGAACTAAAATTACATATTTATACGTTTTGTGAGCGCCATTAGAAATAGCTGATGTTTGAACACAACATGTAATTGACCTATATACAAAATAACAAATAGTTATTTCTTCTTCAGTTGAGTATCATTACGTTATCTTTGGCGTGTCAACATCATTATCTATCCCAAATGACAATGAGATCATTGTGCCCATCGATTACGTATCTCGCTATATCTTTTATAGTCCCTTAATATTGTTTAGCTCATTTTTTAAATGTATAAATTCTTATTTTTTGTGTACAGGATTTACTTACATACATTGCATACTATTTCAAACGCAGGAATGCTTCGTATAATTTTATATATGTCATCGACCGATTGTCAGTTTATAATCAGACTTCTTCTCCTTTACACCTGAAGTCGTCCACTGCTGGACGTATGCCTCATCCATTATCTACTACACAAGGATCAGTCCCCTGCCGTCCTCAACCAGTTGATTCGCGGAACTATGAGCATATCATCGGTTCATCTTGTGGGAGGCCTATATACGCTACGTCGAACAATACGTGACCGCCATTCCAGGGTCTTACGGCCCCATCAGCCATTGCCACTTAAGTTCAATTCTTCGGGAAATGTCGTTCGCATCATTTCTCTTTTCTCGCAGAAACCCCGAGCATTGCCCTATCCATTGACCTTTGAGTGACCTTGAGTTGTCTAATTGTGCTCGCAGTGATGGGCCACATTTCCGTTCCGTTAGTCATCGCTGGTAACACTCACCGCTCATACGCTCAATGCTCACGTGACAGAGAGTTTAGAGTTAAGAGAGTTCATAGACTTGAGTCTTGAGACAAGCGGATATCTCGCAACTTCCCGAACGCTGCTCATCCGAGTCGGATTCGGCGATTAACCTCCTAGGTAGACATACTCGTTAATAACTTAAACGCTAAGCGTAGGTGCTGGTCATACTTTTCGGTCTTCTGTATAACCTGCCGTCATCATATGTGTGTGGTCTACGGTTTTTTACGGAAAGTTTTACGGAAACTGGCTTGTCTGGAAGGCTGGAAGTCGTCATAGTTGCGACCGACACGGTTCGTAATGACCCTCGAAAACAACTTGTAGAAATGGCTTAGCGTCCACATGTTCGCAACAGACTAGGCATTTTATTAACTATCAGAAAATTGGGAACCTAATTAATCGTTCACTATTTAACGTGTCTATTATTGATGGTATATAAACTTTCGAAGTTTAATCGTCAAATTGTGAACTTATGTTTTGCTAGCATTAAGCTTAAAGCTTACATTAGAATGGAAGATAATTATATTATAATTATTATTATCTTAAAAAGATGTTAATAAAACACTTTACTGAAATGATACGTCAAATTCTCATTGATTCGGTCAGTTTACAATTTGCTGACGGTTTATAATAGGGCTAGTAATAAACTGACGAAGCTAACAACCGTTCGGTGACATATATGAAGAGGGGCTACAATTCCACGTCATTTTAATTATGACGACTAAGGAGTAAGGGATGGTAAGGGGAAAACCTTACGAATATTTTATTTATTACTCACATCTTCGGGTAGCTGGGCTAATTGGAGCGACTGCCTGGCCCACACATAAAATACGGGCTATTTGTGGAAAATTAGCCCCCTGTTACTCACATCATGTTCTTGTTTCATGTTTACCTAGGCGAGGGTATAAGGGTGGCAGTTTTCGATACGGGTCTAGCTCGTCATCACCCACACTTTGGACGGGTACGGGAACGTACCGATTGGACTGGGGAGAACACTTTGGACGACGCTTTGGGCCACGGGACTTTCGTGGCTGGTGTGATCGCCTCTCGCGCTGACTGCCTCGGTTTCGCGCCTGATGCCGACCTACATATATTCAGAGTGTTCACCGATAATCAGGTAATTCAGTTGATTAATTCAGACGTCTTTTACTATATACGAATTACCAAAGCATACCTATAGCTAAGTTCATATTGTATTTACGCATACATGCTACTTTTTATTGTTTTTTTATTTCAAAATGACATCTAGTATGATATATAAAGATATTTGAAGTGGTATTGTCTTGAATTTGCAGCGTTTAAATCTTTTAGATCTACTCCGCCATTAATTACCTGATTATTTTTTTCAGGTTTCATATACATCATGGTTTTTAGATGCTTTCAATTATGCCATCATGAAGAAAATTGACGTACTTAATTTGAGTATTGGCGGACCAGATTTTATGGACCATCCGTTCGTTGATAAGGTGTGGGAGCTGAGTGCCAATAAGGTATGTAGTATTTTTTTAATAAGATTATAATTTACGTAATATGCCGGGGACGTCCCACGAGAATTTTTTTCGATCGTGCGTGCTAGTTGTATGTACGATGTAGAAGACGTGAGAAAGGTGTGCCAAATTGAAATCCGTAATCTCCGCCTACCTCTCTGGGTTACGGGCTTGAGCGCATATTTATCAACGTATTTAGATTCATATTGTATTATATAATTAAGGGGCTTTGGTTTTGTTTGAGTAGAAATAAGAAGGCGATATGTACGATATGAACACGGCAGAGAAGAGGGACGATGCGTAATCAGATTTTCGTAGTGAGCGAATGTAATGTGTGCGTGAGACAATTCGTCATAATTACTTGTTTCCTATTACAAGAATATAAGATAATATAAGAACCTTTTACACAAAGAATACTAGGATCTATTTGAGGCGATGCGGACAACAATACAACCACAACTTGATTTTTTCGCATTGCATCGCATTAATGCGTTTTTCTTTTACTTAGGACAAAAAGTTATTTGAACATACATCTCTTTTTTACTTAAAAATTATAATTTTAATTCATATTTAATTTAGTATCAATACAAGAATGCTTTAAAAGAAGTTTATTTAATTCCAGGTCATAATGGTGTCTGCTATAGGCAACGATGGGCCCTTATACGGTACCTTAAATAATCCAGCGGATCAGATGGATGTCATCGGCGTAGGGGGCATTGGATTCGATGATCGGATTGCCAAATTCTCATCTAGGGGAATGACGACATGGGAACTTCCTAATGTGAGTTATTTCATCTTACTAATTAAATAATTTTATTGCAAATTATAATTTAACAAATTATAAATGTATAAAGAACACTGCTAAAATAGACTGAAGTATTTATTATTTTATCTAGGCCATGTTATTCTTAATCAAGCCACACTTTACCGATTCTCCGGCGAGTCCTATTTTATATTTATATTAACCGTTCATAATTTGCGTGCATCGTGTTATCAATAAAATTTAGCAAAATAATTAATAACTTTCTAGGGTTACGGTCGCATGAAGCCCGATATCGTTACCTACGGCAGCGGGGTCCGAGGGTCCAGCGTTACTGGCGGTTGTAAATCTCTCAGTGGTATGTAATATTGTACAAATTATGTTTATTGTAAAGTTTATACTGTAAGGAAGAACAACGTTTGTATTCCTGTGTACCTGAGGCGAAACCTGAGTCCTCGGTGCGTGCGCGTTGTCCTGCCTGGATTATTGTATTTTACCAAAGTGTAAAGTGGCCATGATGATTGCCAACCTTCTTTAAAAGATTAAACCAATCAAGAAGGAAAATAAATTATAGTTGCAATTTTTGTAAATTCTTCTTTACATTACTTGCTTACTTATAACGATACCCATGCGTATAGGAAAAGAAGGCAATTAACGGTAATGGGTCACAGTGGAAATAGGTACAAGTGTTTAGATGCAGCAAGTGCGTTGAACTATCTGTAACAGTGTGGATATACATATATCATTTTGACGCCAGGTACGTCAGTTGCGTCACCGGTGGTGGCTGGCGCGATCGCGCTACTGGCGAGTGGCGTACCGCGACAGCACGTGACACCGGCGGCCGTTAAGCAGGCGCTCTGCGTCACCGCGCGCCGCCTGCCTGGCTACAATATGTTCGAACAGGGACACGGAAAACTAGACCTTATTAGCGCTTACCAGGTAATCATAAGAAAGAGAAAAACCGCACATCGTACGTCTGTTGCATCAATGCTATAATTGTCACTGTTCAATACTCGGATTAACTATTCCCCTTCTCACATCCTTTTCCAAGTTTCCATCGTTTAATGGTAACATCAACATCATTGACAGAACAGTCACAACGCACAGTAATTTATGCTATCTTAATTTCTTGAATAGCACCATCAGGAAATTTATTTTAAGTTCAAAAATAATGTATATTGAACATTAATGAATAGTTTTTTAGCAAGTGGTTTCTTATTCTTTATCTGCTAATAACGTATCGTTAATTTGTCAGTTCCTACGAGAGTACACGCCTCAAGCGAGCCTCAGTCCGCCGTACATGGATCTTACTGAATGCACATACATGTGGCCGTACTGCACTCAGCCTTTGTACTACAGCGCGCAGCCCACCATCGCGAATGTAACAGTTGTCAACGGATTGGGAGTTGCCGGTGATGTTGTAAGTAAACACCGTAAGGTTCTTTAGTCAGACCAGAAAAATAAACTTTCTTTGTTTACCCACTCGAGACTACTTTCTTATATGTCTGCATTTAGTTTTTGACAAGTAAATCGGTATTTTTTCTATAGGAGTATACTCTTATTCCCTAAAGCAGTGATGTAACATTTTTCTTTTTTAAGTAAAAACGTGGTTTTAGCCATATAAAGCAATCGACAAAATATCTTGTACTACTTTTAGTTAGGGGTCATATTAGTGCTTTTGATTTTACCTTTTCTGGTTGACAAACATTTCAAATATTTTTTCTACTGTCTGAAGTGACAGATGTCATTTTAAATGCAATAATTTGATTATCGTTAGGTTTGTGTTTAAAAAAATCCTCAAATCTAGCATGTAGTGTTTCAATTGATAAAATTGAAATGCAATAACAATTGTAGAGCCCGCAACAATAACATCTATTGCTGGAATGGAACTGCTCGACCGATGTAAAACTACGACCTCACAGAGAACAGGCGTGAAGTAGAAGTAATCTTCATTTTGTCTGATGAGTGAGGTGCCGGTGGCTTCAATTTAGGCTTCATTCCTATCCTTTTCTAATAAGGAAAGAATAGGTAGGGTTAGAGGTATTGAGGGGGGAGGGAGTGAACTGAAATATCTTTTTTTCTGTAGTCTACCATATCCATTAATAGTAGACACCGAATCTACAACTCATTATCTTCTTGTACAGACCTAGTGTTCTGGACACTTAATCGAAGGTAAAAGGCTTGCTCATTTGCCACCTTCTTCTATATATTTGATTTTTTTTATAGTAGAAGGTGGCAGACCAGCAAGCCGTTCACCGAATGTTAAGTGAACGCTACCGATAGATAACTGCAACAAGCAAATGAGTCACAGATGTGCTGCCTAACTTTAATGGACAGAGGAGGTAATAGACAGGAAAAAAGATGTGCCGTTCCTATCCATCCCATCCTGTACAGTCCTCTTTCCCTATTAGGAAAAGGTGAGAAAGGACTTAAATTGGGCCCCCGTAACCTTACTCATGAGACGAAATTCAGAAGTATATTTCTACCTCACGCGGTTCTTCTGTGAGGTCGTGGTATTTCACCGGTTGAGCCGGCCCATTCCTGCGACAGATGTTTTTGCGTGCTCTACCACCATTGAGTTGTAATTATTATCATAATTTTTATAGAAAGAAGTAACTTGGCATCCACATTTGCCGCACGGGGGATTACTTGCTGTATCCGCGGACTACAGCCTCATCCTCTGGCCCTGGTCAGGCTGGCTGGCGCTGAGCTTTACAGTACTAGAAGAAGGCGCTGACTTCGATGGAATTGTAGAAGTATGTGTGCGCTGTAAAGCTATTTTTTTCGGTTCAAAAATCTAATTACAGAGATATTTTAAATTTGAAGACTGGCTTAGAAATAAAACAGAAACAACGAAACGAAATGCAATAGTAGTATAAATACAGTACAATACCTTGTTTCACAGTAAGATATGATTTTTGTAAACACCGGTTTTTACGTTAAAATTCGTAAATTACAAAATATTTTCCAAAAAACGTTTTCTCCGTATAACGTATATCATTTGCTATTCATATTACACAATTTTACTTCACTTCACTTTATCTCACGATTTCCACAAAATTACAACACTTCTGAGGAATGTATAAAAAGTGTAATGGCCGCCGTGTATGGAAAATGACGTTTGTCTGTTTACATCAATCATATTTTGCAATGAAACAAGGTTAAATATTTTTTAGTATACTGAATTTTATTTATATAATTTTTCTATTCCAGGGCCACGTCAATATAACTATAGAGAGTCACGATGAAACCAAAGAGAGAACAATGATAAATACCACGCTTATGCTACCAATAAGGTAAATCATATTTACATCTTATTTCTTAAATTAAGAGCAATAGTACCGCAGAGCGTAGTAGGTACACTCCACACTTAAAGGTCTGATAAGCCAAAGATTGATATTTTTATTGGGAGCCAAACAAGCGAACTGTTCACTTGATCTTAAGCAACGTCAACTACCGATTCGTTTAATCAAGTCTGGTCAGGATGGGTTGCCAGACTTTAGAAAAAGAAAAAAGAAGAAAAGTTATTGGAATACTTCACGCTAGTTCATGTTCGCCGTTATTTCATACCAACTAGTTTCGGTTTTCAGTTTCTGATAAACAATGTAATAACTTTTCCCCAACCGCATTTCCAGCATAAATTATTAATTATTGTGGTTTCTTTCTACCCTTGTTTGTTTCAACAGAGCGCGTATAATCCCGGTGCCGGTGCGGTCCCGCCGGCTTCTGTGGGACCAATTCCACAGCCTGCGGTACCCGGGCGGCTACTTCCCGAGGGATGATCTCCGCGCGAAGCATGATCCCCTCGACTGGCATGCAGACCACGTGCATACTAACTTCAGGGACATGTACCGGAGGTTGCGCGAACATGGATTCTATGTAGAAGTCATGGGTGAGGGTTTTACTTACATTGTTCGTTTAGGACCCATACTTCTTTTATTTTCCTTATCCCTATCTATTTTTTCTCTTTCTAACTTAAAGGCTGGATACTCTTTTGAGTTTCGGCAACTTAATGGTAACTGCCATATCAAGATGAGCTAGATGTCGTTTATCTGTTTCTCCAGGACAAATAAACAATTATTGTTATCATTATCAGGCACTCCATTAACTTGTATCGATACATCTTTGTACGGTGCACTTCTACTGGTCGATCCTGAAGATGAATATTTTCCCGAAGAGATGGCTGCGTTAAAGAAAGCAGTAGACGCGGGTCTA
This sequence comes from Papilio elwesi, assembly GCA_029849275.1. Classification (NCBI taxonomy): domain Eukaryota; kingdom Metazoa; phylum Arthropoda; class Insecta; order Lepidoptera; family Papilionidae; genus Papilio; species Papilio elwesi. The sequence goes on from CM056717.1 coordinate 5,735,346, forward strand.
TCGCTGGTCGTGTTTGCTGATTGGTACAATGCGTCTTTGCTGCGACATGTTAAATTCTACGATGAGAATACGCGGCAGTGGTATGTAAATTTGATAAAGCCTTTATATTTTTTTTTATAGTTTGCTTTACGGAGAAATCTAAAGCTTCGACAGAATTAGGTCATATAGCGCAGAAAGTAATTCAATTTCTAAGGCTCTCAGGAATCTTGGCAAGCGTCAGAACTTCGTTAAAACTGCCAGTTTGGGAGGTCACAATAATAAACTGCTACTATTATTACTTTATTATTGTTACTTATATAGTCTTCAATGATATTAATTAAATTATGTTTATTTTTGAGGTGGATTCCAGAAACAGGTGGTGCCAATGTTCCAGCGTTAAATGACCTGTTGGGCATGTATCAAGTAAGTACCGAGCAGTGTCTTATTATGCTTCTCTCGATGAAAATTAACACTTCTTTGAGTAAGAAATATTCGTTATTTGGCAATGAAATTTATCGTACTAAGTTTTATGAAAATTGTATAGTAATTTAATGTTTTTACATACGTTTTAAGAAAATTAATTATCAGCAAATGTTTTTACTTTCTACACCGGCTTTTGCGAATATTACTTCTACTAATTATACCATACCAAGTATTTAATACTGGTGAATAAGGTTCAGATGTTCAATCTTCTTCACATTGTTTCCCTTCTTTTTACGCTGGACGACTATTTACAAACTTAAATTCTCTTTTATCAAAAGATTTCTTTTTTCTATAAAACAACTTATCAAATAACCAAACACCTTATTAATTTACATAAATGCGTGTGTCTGTTAAATATATTTATCGAGTCATTTGTTTTAGATAGCGCTGGGCGACCGCGTGTTCGAAGGTGCCTTCAAACTTGGCGGTCACCCGATGTACTATGCGAGTGGTACACATATACACAGCTTCCCAAAACACGGCGTCCTAATTACTGCGCAGTTGACAGATCAAGGACAACAAGTAAGTAATCCTCCTTGTCATTTATCTGATTTTAATTTTGTGAACAGTAATTGCAAAGCTAGCGTAATAAGTCAATTATTGTTACAGTTTATTCTATTCTTGATGAATCATGTGTAAATCTATGTAAGGTGACCAACAATCTCTACATGTCCTGTTTGGTCCTTCGAGCAGGACTTTCTGATTACTTTAGAATAATTTAGCGCATACATTGTGTGTTATGTTTTGTAAATGTTTTTTCTATTTATTAAGGAAACAAACAGTCGCTTACAGAGTATATATATATATATATATATAAATATATATATATATTACATGTGGATTTAGAGTTTCATTAATTAATTGAAATACATGTAAATGAGCCAAAAAAAGTTAGTTTTATGAGTACTTTCGTGAATAATATGGCTTGATTCTTCCATTATTTGTATAAAAGTTGATTATAAAGTTCAAGAGTTTTATTTAAATACAGCTAAAAAAAATCGATTTAGTCATTTTGTGCTTATATATATTATTACGATTGACGTTTTTTTACTTACAATATTATATTTTTCATTATTTTTTATATTTCACGTTTTTATGTACCGAGCTATTAGATTTTAATTCGACCTTTGTAAGATAATGTCTGGTGAGAAGAGCGCGGCGGGAGCAGCGGGTGCCGGTCAGACCATTGACGTGCCAATACTGGGCCTTTTGCAGACCGACAGCGGCAACCGGGAATTCGCCAATGACACCATTGATAAACTACCTAAGGTAAGTCTAAGGTACCCAAAATATAGTTACATTAACATACTTTTTGTCACTTATTATCAGTATTAACTTAATCTTATGTAACTTAAGCTAGCTGTCTCTGATCTCTTGGCTTGCTTGCCTTGTAACCAAGGTACCATCATTTGTTTCCCGTGTCTAACAGTCTTGTATTTGTGTTAGGATCGTGTTGGTATCTCTGTTCATATTGTTGTCGCTTCCGTGGTGAATTATCATCATTGTCATTTCAGCATTTCATCGCCAGTTCACTTTTGAACGTAGGCTTCTGTATGAAGCGCGATGTAGAGCCACCGCCTGTTTGCACCGACTGAGGTTACATATCACAGGTACGTTGGCGGATATTGGCCGATGATATAAATGATGTTTTTTTTTGTTTTTCTTATTGTATTCTTTTGTGTTTTTTTTATTTATGTCTTTAGTTAAATTCACAACGCTCTGTGTCTCTGAAGTTAGCGCACACAAGAGAGGTATAATAAGGAACTATCTATAATTGTTCTCGAGCTTGTTTATGATTTTTTTCTACTCAAAACATAAACGTAACAACACTTGCCTCCGTGCCCAGATCTGAGAATTAGCAATTACAAATTTAAATTCTTTATGATATCGACACACCCTATAAATCGTCGTCGTTTCAGCTGATATTCGTTTACTGCTGATATTCGTTTACTGCTGACTGACGAAGGCCTCCCCATTGATCGCTACTAAGATCGGACCCCTGCCGGCCTCATCTATTGGGCTCCCGCAACTATGACTAGTCCACCCGTGCGCAGCCGCTATTCAAAGACCCTTTGGGCCCCGTTCTGCAAGTATTGTGTTCAGCCCATTGCCACTTCACGCTTGCAATTATTTGCTCAATGTCGGTTACCTTGGTTTACTGTGGACCACATCGTTTCTGATGCGATCACGCAGAAAGACTGCGAGCATTGCCTTCTCCATTACCCTTTGAGTGGACGTAAGGTACGTCACCCTGGTCGACACACTCTCGATCCACACACAAGTCCACATTGTTCACAAGGAACTTGTGGCCGATAAACCCGAAACCTCCATGGGACTGCAGAGGAAGAAGAGTCAGATTTCGGACTTGAGTATTATCGCGTCTATCGTACTTACTCAATACTTCATTCGTTCCGCCACCCATTCGTCCGTCCGCACTGTGTACCTGTTTAATCTTGTCCGCGCCAGTTGTCTTCGATTGTGGTAGCCGAATTTTCTCAGGAATTAGTATCCCCCGCTTAGTTATTAGTAGTAAATAGCATGCGCCGTTGTCTAATTAACTTGTACTAAAAGGACGCTGCTACTCGTCCTATGGTGGTCTTGGACGCAGTCTAACGACTAGTACTCGGGCCATATCATGTTAGTAATAAGTGTAATACTGTATGTGCTAACTTCAGAGACTCAAGTAAGTTTTAGTATTTGTAATATATGTGTGTGTATGTACGTGCGCAGGCGGGTCGTGTGGTGGTGTACGGTGACTCGTCGTGCCTGGAAGGTGGGTCTGCGCGGCCGTGCCATTGGCTGCTGCTCGCCGCGCTGCAATACGCGCTCGGCGGGCACCTGCCGGCTTCGCTTAGAGACGCCGCTGCCGCGCCAACACGCGACGTTCATCTCATACCATCTGGTAATTTTAGTCCATTGTAGTAAAACAATATAGGGGTCCACAATATAGAGACGTGCATCTCATATCCGATAACTGTAGGTAATTGAACTTAATAAAACAATCTAAATGTACTGCATCAGGACGAGACTTAGTGTATACTATGTTGTTATCCCTTTAACACTCATTCATATTTACGTGGGTGATGCCAAACTAAAGTTGTGACTAAAATGTCAAAACATTCTTGAGGCTTTAAACCTTTTTTAAAGTCATAATAAATAAGAACACGAAAACCAGGTCAAGTGAGCTCCATTGTTACGACGAATCCATTCCAGTGTTCCATTTTTAAGTAAATAACCATTGGTGTATAACTTCCCAGTATCAATCAAATTACCATGTACACACAAAAAAGCGCGTACGGTCAATAAGTAGGTTTTCATACACTCATGAACACACCCATACTTAATTATATTACAATACCATTGTTTATTTTAATTATTAATTTTCAGTTATATTTTTTTCTTTGCATGCATAATTATTGTATATCAATTTGTTGAGAGCATTGGCAATTGAAACACTATTTTTACTTGGAATTAGTAAAATGCAATGCAATAACAATTAAAATACATCACAGTTTTCGAGAAAAGCTGAGATATATAAACGTCCAATACTATACGTCCATTTTCTATTAACCAATGTTTTACCTCCCACAGAACTGCCACAGCGCGCGGAAGGCGGTCGGCTGCACATGTATTCCCGTGTCCTCGCGGCAGATGGCAGCGGTCCCCGCCCTGCGCCCACTTGCACCCCGCCCGTGCCTCTCCCGCCTCACCCCGTATCCGTGCCTCCCGCCGCCCGCACACTAGCGCCACGACATGCACCCACAGACCCACGGAGCATAGGTATAAAATCTCCACTTAAAGTATAAGACCATCACCTTCCTGATACGGCCACATATCCGGCAGAGTTTTCTCCCCTACTCATGATAGAAGCGTTGCTGGAGTTTCTTCCGCCACTTCTTCTCCCAGCGCTAACGCTTTCCGAAGTGGTAGTAATGTTAGTTGTAATGCTACTTGTAATCAAATAATGGCTACCGATCGAGCCGAGGCTCGGCCCTCTCGGGCACCCTCGAATCGGAATGCTAAACGCGTAAAGAGTGACAGCCCAAGCCGAGGTCCCCTTGCGGGGGCCCTTGAGCCGAGTCACTACATGGAGCGTCCATCGAAGCGACCTAAGAACTCGGCGGCCTCCCAATCCGGTAATAATAATAAAGTAACGGCCCGAGCCGAAGTTCCCTCTACGGAGGGAGCCCTCGAGCTTAGTTACTCTTAAAGAGGCTTAGGCTAGGCGCCCTCTGCGCTCTGCCGCCTCGTGCCCGGTGTAGCTGTAAATGCCTCCTCAAGGCAAACAGTGACCTTTCAGTCACAAAAAAATAAAATAATAAGACCATCACTCACCAATGTCACACAGCATAGGTACAGTCACTATTCAATGATACGTTCTCTTGAAATACTAGCTTAACTTTTTGTGTCATGTCAAATTAAAATGCAATTAAACGTTTCTTTTGTGCGTCAACCACGTGTACTGAACGTATCGCAAGTTTGAGATACAAGCTTGCCACTTACTAATGTCATATGCTCTCGAGGTGCATGTTCACCATCACTTATTTTTTTCGCATACGAAAATCTTATTTCATTCTATTACATGTTCAAGACTAGACCTAGTTGTGAGTACTGAGGACTGTTGCCAAGACCTCTCAACTCGAACTGAATTGACCTCTTTTCAACTTAACGACCTACTTTCTATATAAATCGATACTGTCTTTTCATGCACTACTCTTATATGCGGATGTTACGCAAATAACATAGTTACAATGTCGACGTCTTGCATCAGAAAGCTTCCACTCTTGGAATTAAATATTACTAACGCTCATATGCCTTTCTCGAACATTGAATTGCTCTGCTGAAATCTGGCTGGCGAAAAAGAAAATCATCTAAATCGGACGAGCTTAGGTGTTCAGTAGTTAGAGATGGAACAAAACTGACAATTATTTATTTTTTTATGATTAACATATGCACATTTCCAGGTGCGCCAGAGGTAGAGGGTACTGAGCCCGCTCCAAGGGCTTGGAGGGGAGCAGGCGCCGCGCCCTCCCGTTCACACCCAGAGTTCGTTTACGAACCGCCAAGTCTGGCCAACCGGGCTCTCACCTTTATCGCTATTGTGGCCGTCATTTATTGTGTAACCACCTTCTTAAAGCGATGGGGGCGTAAACTGAGACGACGAAGACTCATTTCTCTGGCCACCTAGCACAAAACCAAGTTGAAACACTGCCCAAACAGGTCGAATGGTATCAGATGACCTCCGCGATGGCTAAATGAACTATACTAATGGCGCTAGTGGACAAAAAGAACAAAACTTTAGTTAATAGTGTTGCAATGTTAAAAAAGTCTCTGTTAACTATCTTAACTAATTTTAATGTATACGTGTTTTATTATAATTTATATGTGAGTTGCAGTGGTTAAGAGATAAAGCTTCGATGTTGTGTGAACTGAGAAAATATTTTGTTAGTGTTTTATCGCAATTGGCCCATTCTATTTTAGAATTGACTTGATTGCAGTTTTTTATATTTTAATTGCTTTTAATAATGACATGATTAGTGTAGTACATTTGAACGGAATTATTTCATTACTATTTTTTTTGTAAAATATAGCTATAACTGTGTAATATTATCGAAAAAGTTTGATGTCAAGTTTATTAGATATAAATGATGTAAATAATCACGACTGAAATGGAAACTTAAAAGAATGATATAACACTTATTTTTATTTTTTAATTATTGTAATTAATATCTGTAAAATAAACTTATATGTGTTTTTGTGTATACTCCTTTTCATGAAAGTAGTACATGCCACTCATATACTGGTAACATTATCGGTAGAAAAGTTATGAAAAATTAACCATAAAAATCACCTAACATGCCTAAGTCTTCAATCCAAAAAATGATATTGTTACCTATTATCTGATAATAATGAAGACGATGAAAAAATACATCACAATAGTATGAAAATCAAAAACACAATTTATGATTACTTAATGTATGTAGTTAATTTATTGTATTTTAACTAAGGACGTAAATTATATCATTGTGATTACAATTAAAGATTTTATATAAAAGCTATCACAAATGAATTTGTTTTTTATTCCAAAGCAACTATTTAAAAAAAAATCTGGATCAATGTGTTAGGAAGAAAGCAGCAGGAACTGCAATAACGTGTGCAATAAACTTAAATTGTACGAAACAGAACACCTACGTTGCATAATATGCGTGTCTCATATCCTCGACCCATCGAGGAAGACTGCGAATCTAATTACTCCTAACTCTTAACTCTGGGCTCGGCTTGATTCAATTAATTTCTCAATGTTTATCTACTTAATTTTTCTTTCCGGCCCCTCTTACTTAGAAATTTTTAGTGCCGTTCGACTTCATCCAGCCTTAACTTCTGCCTACCCTGGGAATAACAACTGGCTGAAAAAAACGCTAAGGGACTGCAATCCTTCATCCTCACGATATGTCCTGCACATAGCAGCACATATTTAGTATAGCGGTTGTATCGCGTCCGCCATCAGGTTATTGATGAAAACAGCTCAATAAATACGTCGCAGTATCTTAGGCGCATCTTTCTTACTCGAGATCAATTATTCAGGAGTATGCTAATATTCGCCTTAGAAGGGTCTTATATAGAAAAGCATTTTTATGCTCCTGCAAAGTATTTTAGAGCCAAAATATCAGTGTCGGGCTTCAGCCTGACACTGATATTTTGGCTAGTAAACTTAGTAGTAAACTAACTACCCTCAGAGTGAATTGAGCGGCAGTGAAATGTGTCAAAGAGGTTCATAATACTTTAGTAACACGTTATCCTAGGTGAGCCTCAAAAGCAGCAACGTTACACCAGTCAGTGCATTACTTATCGGTCGCATAGTATCGTCGCATAGCCGCGTTGCGTTGCGTTGCGTTTGTCGCTCACCTAGGACAACGGCTAAGTTGGATTCGTTGGTTGGAAAATAAGTATTTTAGAGTGTGACACATTTCTGTATTCATGAAGTTAGTTTTAGATTCAGTCATGATAGACAAGAATCGTAATGGTTAAAAAACATACACAAAAAGTCAAAACATTCTACACAGAGGAACCTATTGCGTATAATTAAATATTATTTAATTGATTTTCTAATGTTGAGGTAAAATAAATGATAAAATAATTAAACTTCAAATAATTTCTTAAAATTTTATCTGTGTATTTTATTTTCTTTTACCACTTTAGAGTTGCTAATTTATTAATTATAGAATACAAAGCTCCTGCAAATTTGCATGTTAAACATCATTTTTTCAATTGGAACTAATAAAGATACAATAATATAGATTTAAAATAAAAGGTAAGTTTAATGAATATACAAAAATTTAATTAATAAACCTGAATTCAATTAAATTTATGTAAACAGCATAGTTGTAAGTAAACAATTATAACGGTAATGATACCGAGGCGCATTACGTTTGCGCGGGAAAAGGGTACGGCGTGAACTGCGCACGCGTGTTTTGCGTGCGTCATTGCGACGGCCACCCGCAGCCCGCAGCCTTCTTCCATTCAGTCACCGGGAGAACATTGTCCTGAGTGGTCGTTCGTAAATTATCGTGTAATAATAACGCGCTCATTAACAATGTCGCGTGTGTACAATCCTTCCGACTATGTCGTCGAAAAATCTCGCATAAAATCTTTCGAAAAATACAAAGAGATGCATAGAAAATCGCTACAGGAACCGGAAGAGTTTTGGGTTAATATAGCGAGAGATTTTTTCTGGCAAAACCCACCTCAGCTGGGAAAGTTCTTATCGTACAATTTCGATATAAGAAAAGGCGATATCTTTGTGAAATGGATGGAGGGCGCAAGCTGTAACATTTGCTTCAATGTTCTCGATAGAAACGTGAGGAACGGGCATGGCGACAAAGTTGCATATTACTGGTAAGTAAAATCCCCCCATCATATCACAAAATCAATAGACAGCTGAGCGAAGATCTGAGACGGCGCACATTCGTATTGATTTTTCGTTAATCCATTTTTTATTTTTGTTATTTAATCTATGGGTTATGTAATTTATCCAAAATTTCGAAACATAATTTTAATAGGTACTTTATTTTTTCCTTATTTCATCAGCCTTGATATTTTTTTATTGCATTATGAAAAGAACCTCTGGGAGGCTTTCCTTTTTTAAATTATATTTAAGTAGCTTTTATGATTTATTATAATTACACGTTATGCGTGTTCGTGGTTTACAATTGATCTGAATGTGAACTCGCCGTCTTAGGACCTTCTTATGTCAATTATTTTTTTTCCTTTATGTAATCGTGATATATATCTTACTGCTTACTAGTAGGGTATGAATAAAAACATGTTACGTCGTCCTCGTCGTTTCAGCTGATATTCGTCCACTAATGGATGTAGGATATGGCAGCTCCTTCTCGGTTTTAGACTGACCTAACTGGACAATTTATCCCTTGTAGATATACTCGTTAACAAGTATGTCCACCGATGGTTGTTGGAGAAGGTGGAAAATGGATGTTCTACATGACAGTCGTTTTATCAATGTTCATTTTAAGACATACTCGTTCGGAGGCTCTATTGAGGTCGTCGAGCATTATAGCGAGTCCCTCCATGGTCTCAGCCATGACTACAATGTCATAAAATCACAGGTGGGAAATGTACTCACCAATGTTCCCTAACCTTTTTTGTGCCATGCCCAACCTTAATATTTCTAAATTTTTTATGCCCCCATATACAATTTTTAAGGTTAAAATTTTTATTTGTTGACTTAAAGTCATGTCGATCCATTTGTAAATTGCCCTCCTCAACTATCACATTGCCCCCTGTGGGGCGTGGGCCATACAATAGGAAACACCGGTACTCACCGTTGATGTTGATGCCGAGTCCTCCTCAGTCTATGACCGGAACATAACATCGCCCTGTCTTACACCGCGCTGCAGTTGGATTCGTTTCGTGCCCTGACCCTGTACTTGGACTTCTTCTGGCTTCGATGTTATCTGTAGTCGATTTGTCGTGGTCTCGACTGAATCCGAGGCTTTTTCGTAGTCAACAAACGCAAAATAAACATAGTGGCTGGTTAAACTCCTCGGTCTTCTGTATAACCTACTGCATGAAGGCGTACGCCTATGTATGTGGTCTACGGTACTGAACTGACTGAGCCTTTATGGACACCGCTTGTACGGGCGAGACGATTTGGATTGACCTTTGAAAACAAATTGTTGAGATGTTACGATAGTTATTACATACTTTATTTTACTTATGGATATACTTTTAAAATTAAAAAAAACTACAATTTGTAGTTTTTTAGTTGTTTTTAGTTATTTACAGGGATTTATTACTTTTTCCAGAACACAAAAAGTATAAAATCATATATTACATAAATCATTATGTTTCTGAGAGGCTTTATGCTTTATATATTTTAACTCAGAGATTTCGGAGCTTCATGATAAACGTGTGTACTCCACATATCCATACATGTTCAATGGATGGATACTGATGCTTCTTATATAACTCTTCAATAAGTCGCCAATCCGGCTGACCTCCTTCATTGATCCCGGCCGCTGTGAAATTTCTTCGTCTCGCCTAAGTATGGATTTCCGAATGTGATACATTTTTGAGTTTGGTAATTAATTATAACTCTTGTGGAAACAAACTAAGTATATGGGAAGTATTATGTTTATTTAAAGTTGGCAGCGGGTCTATGTTATAATTATATGTGATTTTACATATATGACCGTTACCTATAAAGATCATGAGTTGCGGATGCGTTGCCTACCTTAAATATATAGAGGATACCCTCCCCCGTAAATATTCTTCCCCTTTTCATCTTATCTTTATAAGAATAATATAAGGGGCTCTTATAAGAGAGGAAGAGAAATTGGATCTTAGGCACCTAACTCATCAGACGAAAAGCAGAATACTTCCTCTTCACTCTTTCCTTCAGTGAAGTATTCCACCGGTCGCAGGCTATGATGTGAAATTTCTAAGGAGGGTTGGCGTCAGACAGGCGTACGGCCGCAAACTGTTCCTAAAACCTTTACAATATGGACTACGGTTCCATATGTTGGCTTCATTGATCGTGTGGAAGACCGGTGTGCCGTATAAGTAGGTCAGAGCGCGTCCCCGGGATGATGTATAAGTAGGTCAGCTCTATAGGGCCTGGCCTGAAGGACTGGCTAGTTGGACGAATATGTATCATCTCTATAGTTTCGTCATAGCTTATATAACAATACGGAAATCGTATTGTATCGTATCGTATAGTTGCATAATTCTGCATTCACATTTTCATTTCATTTTTTGAAGTGAAACTTCTTTAGGTTCACTTGAATTGGGGAGTAAGCTGGTGAATGCGCGACGAGGGCGTTACGAAAACTGTGATCGACCGACGCGATCGGAACTTGTTTAAATTTGTTTTTTCAATTTAAATTTTATTGTTACGATGCAAGGATTTATTTGTTGAATATATAATATCAAACTATTGCCGAGCCTGCTTTGAGTTTTCACTTCTGTCGGTGGTACCGAATTCGCGACGATTGCTTGCTCGCGATTAAATAGTTGTCGGTTATCATATTTTAGTGAGTCTTTACATAACCGAATGTTGTCCTCTGTTGTCGACTCAATTTAATATAATGAGACTTTTTGCAGATATAAATAGACGGTGATAAATAAATGAAACGATACAGTCATTCGGTCAATGTCAAATGTTAGAATGTTTGTTTATATAACAGCCTTTATTTTTTAATTTTTTTATATAAAATATGACCAGTTCGTGAAAAAAAACAAAACTTAAGTTTATGCTAGGAGCAGTTCAAGTCAGTAGTCGAAGGCAAATTCGAATCTACTGCCTTAATTTTTCGTAGTTTTTACCCTAATTGCATTTAAAATCCTCAGATATATTTCATATTTTCTTTCTTTTGCCGTCGTTAGTAGTTGTTATATAATCAGAACAGTGACGGTTTCTCTGAAGAAGAGAAGAGAGTGCAGAGAGACGAATGACCAAAAGAATCAGAATAGTTCAATTATTTGAGCATATTTAAAGGATCTTCCTAACTAGAGAAAGAGTTGTGAGGAAAATCTGTCCTTTAAAAGTGACGCTTTAGAGACTTATACGAAGGTATCGAAGAGATTACTGCTAGGTACAAAAGAATCGTTATTATTAATACCAATGGCTATAAAATGTCGAATAATGTCGAAATGGATAAAGATGCAAAATGTTAACCTCTGCCTACATCTCTAAGATGAAGGTGTACTACTTTTATTAGTTCTGTTTTTACTTAATAATTGCAATTGCGATATGTAATTCTGCTAAAATATCTGGGCGATTAGCTTATTGCTTTGTTATTTACAATATTAGCCAAAGTGACATAAATATTTTGTATTTAATTTTGTGCCAATTTGCGTCTTTATGTAAGTATTCAGGAGCGACTCGGACTGTTAGTTGAATTAAAGGTGCTTATTATATGCGGTTTTAATCGATTATTTCGCAAGATACAGATGTTCATTTCACTTAACTAACTAAACAATAAATAGGTCACGCTCAATAAGAATGCAATCACGCTGTGCGAAAACTTTAATGATACTTAAAAATTTTCACTGAAAACCTAAAAACGAGTAAATTTGCGACTAACATTGTCACGTCTATAACATTACCAAGTTATGTGTTAGAAGAGTTTATTCCTCTTTGATCACCCAGATAATGTCGCGCAAGATCAAAGTGGAATAAGCCGTTAGAAGCAACCATAAGACGTAAAACAGGACAAAAAGTAGGCCTCTGCTACCTCACTAATCAGACGAAACGCAGAGTACTTCTTCACGCCTGTCTTCTGTGAGGTCGTGGTATTTCACCGGTTTAACCGGCCCATTCGTGCAACAGATGTTGTTGTTGCGGACTCTACTACTGTTAAATAGTTTCGATTTAAAGATATGACAAAAAAAATTCCTCGAAAATAATTATTTTAGACAATATTTCGTATTTTCGTGCTTAAAAAAATATTTGAATTATTAGTTTTGAGGGAGTTCTGGCACTACTGGGATAACTATTTATCCCGGAAAATTTACGGTTCGCGTGGATTTTTTTTTGTCTACTTATATAAAAGGCGATGTTCCTTATGGATTCCGAAACGGCTACTCGGACGACGCCGGGCGGATCACTAGTATAATATAATTGCTTCAGATATATAAAAAACCAGCTTGTAACCTTAAAACCATTGACATTACGCATTTCAAACCTTGCCGTGTGCTGCGTCTAATCGGAACAAGTACGCGTTTCCGTGTTACATTCTATTCCAAAAATAGTTGTCATGTCTGCATGAAACTAGCACAGCTAATGTTCTATATCTTTTGATTGTTTAATGATTATTAATGTACTTTTAAATATAATTATGCTACACTACACCACAGCCTCTAAGTTTACAACAACACAAGCTATCATTGATTCTACGAGTTTGTTTATTTTTAAGGATTTTCTTATTTTTCCGATTTTTTTGTGTTACCAATTACTTTCCAATCAACACTCGTCGGTTACTAATATTCCTTACGGTAGAAGTAGACTAAATGTTTGCGTATATTTCAAATTAAGAGTCGATGTATGTCTAAGTTGTGTAAATAATACACAAAATAATGATGGTTATTATAAATGAGACGGGCCGGTTGGCGTGGTTTGTAAGATACTTGCTTTTCACGTCGCAGGTCGTGGGTTCGATTCCCACCCAGGACAGACATTTGTGTGGTATGAACTTGTCTGTTTGTCCTGAGTCTGGGTGTAATTATCTAATAAAGTATGTATTTACAAAAGAAAAGTAGTATATATATAGTATATCAGTTATCTGGTTGATAGCACAAGCTCTGCTTGGTTTGAGATCAGATGGCCGTGTAACTCCTAGGACATTATTACTATATTAAAATATGATGAATTTCGACCACAGGTCGATCGCGGCACTAGTATCGATAATTATTTACTTATGATTGTGGTACACATTACTCAGTAGTGAGTTGACATCGATTTATTTCGTCCAACAATGCTATGAACTCAAAATGTTTCAACATACTTTACCGGACTGATTGAATTAACTTAGTATACTTTTTAATGCATTGTTAAGAATAAGTTATGCACGATAAAGATTGCTTGAATATTCCAGCTGGATGGATTCCACTTTCTCAAATTTAATATTAATCCAAAACTTAGTTTACCGGTTTTGAATAAAGAATGTAATTAATATATGTTCTGTTATTGTTTTTCAATTATTAAAAAAGTTCACTAAAAAGGAGTTTCATGTTGCCCTCTGTGTTAAGCTTGCACTTCAGACAATATTTACTTCGATAAAACATGACAAGTCTTACCCCCCCCCCCAATATTAGTTTTTCTCAAATATCTTCCATGTACAGACAGCTATCAGTTAGTACATTTTTATTATATGTGTAGATAGTATGCCGGCATTTTTAATAGTTCGCAAAATTATCCTTTATATTGTATTTGCTTTTATACCTTTACCAAAACGAAGTCAAAACAGCTTTCTGGTGTTTTTTTTCCTTACAATGGCAAGAACAGAACCATTGACCATTAACCGTTAAAAAAATGACATGTTCATTGAGCGGATGGATGACGCACTTAGCTACCTTGCTGATTTGTATTTAAATCAAATGTATGTAGAATATATATATGTAGAAATAAACTAATTACTTATGACAATTGTAACAAGTTATATGTACTTTATTTGTCTGTCGCTAATTCTACGAAATGATTAGTTATCGGGATAAAGCGTACATATATAGATAGAGCATAATGAAGGGTATCATATAACCAAAGATAAAGATTGTTTCTTAAGCTCGTACGTGTTGCACACGAAGTTCTCGGGACGTTATCATTTTCTTGCAAGACGGAGCTTCGCATGAAATTACGTGACCGATAGACCAAGACTTAAAGCTACTAGTGTTCATGTAGGTTCTTTTCCGCGGCGAGGCGGCCCATTTGTGTAATGGCTGTCGCCGCTGCAGAGCATTGTCGGGGCTGCAGTTTAAAGCTGGGTCTAATTTTACTGTTCAAACTACGCAACTAGGCATCAACTTCGTCAATCGAATGAGTATGCATACATTATAATCATTCAATTATAACTTTTTTGCTAACTATGTTGATACGATTGCCGCCAAACACAGCATTATTCGCTAGACCGATTTGAACTGTATGTTCCCTATAGATTCAGTAACAGCCAGACCGACCGAATCTATAGGGGTGTGTATTCGTAAATTGTTTTTATTTAATATTGCTTCAGTAACACACAGATCTCTACATTCCATTCTATTCGTACGTTAACTCTTTAAGTGAAAAACGAATATTAAAATCACATCAAACAAGAGCTTTAACTTACAACGCCGTTCTGGAATTCTGTCATCTCAAAAATTGTGCCGCGTTTGAAGCAAAAATCTTATTTTTAAATTCCAAAGAAATGATCTTAGGTAAAGTGTTTAATGAACTATGTATTAAATATAATAATTAATGTTGTTTCTTTTGTTCTATATGTAAATAATATGTAAAGGGTTCCTCGTGATACAGGCGTAGCGCAGTTCAAGGGCCACAAACAATTAAGATAGTGTTACTGTTATTCTCATTATTAATAGAATATTAAAAACGGTTAAAAGGTACCTTAACACCAATTTATATTTTATTACGGATTTTTTTTTTTGGTTTTTATTACTAAGTAACAAATTTTGTATACTTAAAAAATATTTGCTTTTTAGTTTTACTGTGTAACGAGATATACATTTATTCTATGAAAAGCTATCTATCCATGTTGAAAGGATTAATGACAAGAGAGTAACGAAACAAATTTATGTTGCAAAAGTGAGTGGCAGCGTTGGCAAGGGACGCCCAAGGAGAACTTATATCGACCAGATTAGTGATATACTAAAGGAGGGCGATATAAGGAGTACCCGTAACCGACGAGCATGTATGCGTAGATGTATGGATGTAGAAGAAGCGACAGAGGTATGCCAGGATCGCGTTAAATGGAAATCCATTATATCTGCCTACCAGTGCATATTTATTTATTTATATATATATTTATTCTATCTCAATCCGTAATATAATTAAAGCTTGTTTGTCTATCGTATATTTTACAATGTAGATGAAGTTTTAGGAATATTACAAATGGGACTGATATCATAATTTGTTGCAGGGAGGGCAACTGTCCAGAAGATTACAGCCGGGTTACGTACAAAAAGCTGATGGACCTAGTCTGTCAGTTTGCGAATGCTCTACGCGACATCGGCGTATCCAAAGGCGACAGGGTGTCCATCTATATGCCGATGATATTGGAGACGGTCGTCTGCATGCTCGCCTGCGCTAGGATTGGCGCCATACATTCAATTGTGGTGAGTTTATGTAAATTATACACATTACAATACATATGGGGTAGATAGAGATGACAATTGTTATCTACATTCCATAAAATGATAAAAATTTAACGCACCGAATGTGTCGCTCAACTCACTTTAAATGATTACAGGCACCCATCAAGATCAGTAACTAATTGTTATATTTGTGTTATCGCCCTTTTTGCAGGAGAAAGGAGAGAAAGGGCTAGGATAGGAGAAGCC
This sequence comes from Papilio elwesi, assembly GCA_029849275.1. NCBI lineage: Eukaryota > Metazoa > Arthropoda > Insecta > Lepidoptera > Papilionidae > Papilio > Papilio elwesi. The sequence goes on from CM056717.1 coordinate 5,751,375, forward strand.
TATCCGTGGAATAGAGGCTTCTACTGCCGCCTCATTATTATTTTTTTAATAACTTTAAATAATACTAGTATTCGTTGTCCTGCAAGTAGATCGGACATCTGCCTGCTGAACTATCATCGATAGTTAATTAGAATACTCATTTTTGCTAATTACAAAAAGTAATCGCCTGTCTTTTCCAACTTTATGCGGCTTGGTATAATATGTTTTCCATTTTCACGTCGATTTATCGTCCGTCATTTCAGTCATCACGCTCTTCTTAATCACTTTCACTTTCACGCAATCCATCATTTCTTAGGCTATCTATCTATATTTTTTCCAGCTTCCCCTAATCACCCATCTCAACATTCGTTTAGCATTGAAAACCATAACTATTTAAACTTTATTTTTACTATTGTTAAACCTTAATTAATAGTGAAATTTACTGAAAATCGTACGAAATTAACCGAACATTATCATTACGAGCGATGTCAATATAAAATTCTAGCTTAGTTTGTACTTACACATAACACGTACACGTAACACTTTTCCACATAGCTCAAACGATATTTGCAACTAAAGTAGTGAGGTTAAGGTTATTGCAAAAGAACAGCATCCTTGATGCACCGCTTGAGAAAATGTGGTGACAGTAATGGTCTCCTGAGCACCGTGGCGTGCAGATGGAGCTCACCATTCTGGCGGCACTGGGTAGCTCTGCATACAAAATAAATATAATTTATGTTTATATTTATTTTACATGTAACTAATTTTATAAATTTAAGTTACTCTTTGTACAATTTTTTAAGAATATGTATGGACTTATGGTCTGATTGTCTGTAAACAGATTATTATGCAACCCTAAGTACTAATAAAGTAATGATGATTATTTACTCACTAATTTTGTGCCATACTGTAATCATTTGTGACAACTCAGTGTTAGTTCGACCGCGGCGGACTTAGACGAAGCTAGGTTATTATTTATCAAAAAAGTCGAAAACATTTTTTTACATTTTACATTTTCCCACCTTTTTTACTTTTCTCACTAATGGGGTCGGTTTAGTACGACTATAGTCTATAATGTAATCATTTGTGCCAGCAGTTTTTTAAGGCCGGCCTAACGCCAACTTATTTTTCGCTCTACTTTACTTTTCTACTGATAACAGTTTTAACTGACTTTATAAATCGTCAAACGACCAAACGTAAAAACTAAACATGGCATTGATCTCAGGCGCCGAATTCTAGGCACTTTAACATTCTGTCCGCAGAACAACGTAACTATAAAATAATTTAAACAATTTGATAGAAACCGTTATCATGGTGATAGATAATGCCTCACAATTACGAACTCAACCTCAATTCTTAATACATAATTGATGTCGACCGTGACAGAATGACGTTAGCAATGACTTTTCCTCGCTGCCTTGAAAGCCTATATCGCATTGTATATTGGTTGCTTGGTAGTATCATATCATATCATTTCATTTCGAAATTTATTTCTAATAAAAAGTTATAATCGCTTTTAAACATAAAGTCCGATGCGCCATTAAGATATTTATTGAGTAAATCCGGATCTTAAGTAGAGGACCATTTAAAAAATATTTTTTAGACACTTATATTTTCCGTAATTCGTATCATAGTTCGCTGGATTCTCGTCGGACTCATTGGCTGAGCGTTTGGTCGACTGCAAGGCTAAGGTTCTTGTAACATCTGACGGCGCCTGGCGGGGTGAAAAGCTGCTGCAGTTGAAGAAGATATGCGACGAGGCTTTGGATAAAGCTAAGAAGTTCCACAATCACTCGGTGCCCAAGTGCATCGTGGTGTCGCATTTGGCTCGTGTGACGCCTTGCGGCAATCTGCCCGATGATATCAAAACCTTGGTAAGTTTTTATCAATGTTTTACTTATAACATTTCACCTATTTTCCATTTTTGTTATTGATCTTTACGGTGGATATCTTTTAGCTATTAATATTTTGTTTACGTCTGATGGCATCATTATATTATATTAAGTGCATAATCGAAATTTAAATAAAAATGTATACCTAAATAGCTACTATGCTAATTTATTTGTCATAAAATAATAAGTATAAAATTTAAAAAATCCTTATTACATTGCTATTTATTTACCTTATGACTTATTAACAATTCTTGTATTCATTACTTGTAAAACGAGGTATCTCTGTTCAGAATAATCTCTAAAAACTAAGATATTTTCAAACTTCACTTCAGTTGTTCAAATGAACAGCGGTTTTAATAATTATTGCAAATAAATGTATGTATATGTGTACAAATATGAGTCGACGAAATATTTTAAACAAAAGCAAAACCGTATGAAAAAAATTTTTTTTTGTTTATTTCTCGATTTTTATTGAATCTTAAGTTTGTTAACTCGTTTTCTTTGTCAGGATCTGGGATGACCTATTCAACGCGCTGCTCATATGAGACAGTGTAGTTAAAATTAGGATATCTACTTCCAGGGCCATTTATAAACAGACTAGTAAAGAACGCAAAAACAGGATTTCGAAAATGCGGGCTTACATTAAAAAAGTTCTGAACAGAGAAAATTTAAAAAAACGTAATCACGGTTTTATCTTGGTAAAGGATGGTTTATCTAACGAGTCGGAGGAGCAACGTGCCCACCGTATTGGCTTACTACAGCGTCGTTTTAAAGTAAAACGAGAACACCGTCAATGTAAAGTCGATTTAATAAGCTTTACTAAGAACAGCTGGTTAGATCTTGATCAAATTGATATGTGAATACATGATAACAACCAACTTTCAATCAAAGAAAGATAATCAACCAAAGTACATAGTAATAAACACATCGCTGAGGCCGGCCGTCTACTGCGCGGCGTTTGAAATCACTTGCGCGTATTTTTTACTTACTTTGTAGCTTAAACTTTTGATATCTTCTAAACTATTGGTCAGAATAATATATTTAAAAGGCAATTATAATCTAAGTAAAGTTCGCTTGATAATTAATACATTTAAATGGATAAGGATTCATAGCGAACACGAATAAATAGCGTAGTAAGTGGCGTATGCGTTTTAATTAATGTTTCCTAAGCAAAAAGTAGTTATTGTGAGATAACCATAGAAGATTAGTCATCGCGGACTTTCATTTAGCTTATTTAAAGAGCTACAATTATTACATACATCATTTTAATGTAAGTTCTATAGTTTTGCCTACCCAGAAAGTAAAACTCAACTTTTGCACATTATGCATTATTAAGAATAACTCGAAAACTACCGGTCACATCTTGACTAAAATAAACTGAGATCAATCGACAAGCACTAGATCTCGAACAACAAAAGAATCTTCGAAATCGGTTCACAAGGAGCGTATTTCAGAGGTAACGAACATAAAAATTGACGAATTGATAACTGATAAGAAAAAAACAAGTAATAAAACTGTTATTACTGATTGAACATTTTACTTCTCTTTAGTACAACTGGAACAAGGAGAGGGACCTGTGGTGGCATGAAATGATCCAAGGGCAATCGATTCTTTGCGTCCCGGAGTGGATGGATGCTGAAGATCCACTCTTCATGCTGTACACCAGGTAAATCTATCCCTATCCCCGTGGTTACTTTCCTTTTTAGACCTGCAGAGGAAGAGTCACGAAATAGCTATTAATTAGTTGTACTGAAAAGTTTCTGTCAATTTTCAAGTAATTTTGCTCAAGGAAAAATATTTGTCCAAATAAACATTCACCCCTACATTAGACCTTTAAGGCATAAATTTAGTTTTTTTTGTATAAGTGCTCGCCAGTAACTAACAGAAGTCTCTGTGTCAAAATTTCAAGTCTGTCAGTTAGCCAGTGTCTTCTTTTATATGTACATAGATTTATTAACTTGAACAATTTTTTGATCAGACATTTTTAATTTTTACGATGCTTTTTACACTCTCAAGTCGAAGACGTCTTTGATCAATGGTATAGACAAACATAAAGTCGTTTTAGTTTTGAACGTATGTACATGATGCGAGCATATACCGGTCACACGTTTTATGAGGCTTTGTTTCTGTAAAAATCTGAAATATTTATGGAAACTGTCCATTCTAACTGGGGAAAGTCCATTGAATCAGACCGTAAAATGAGTTACGTAGCTTCGTCTAGCATTTTAGCACTTTATAATTAATGTTTCATGATAAATAAAGTGCTAATAATTTTATATAATATTTTTAAATATATCACCGTGCCGTAGCTAATTCGTTACTGTCCTGTAATTTTCAGTTAAATTAAAATTAGATTATAATGTGCAAAATAACGTAGATTCATTTTGGATATGGTATTTTACGAAAAATGGCGGGCAATGGGAGCATAGCGATTAGATGTTATTCTTGGGATGTGATATTAACCTAAAAAAAATATTGACAGATCTCAAATTGACGTGTTATTTTCGGACATCTAAAATCAAATGTTGAACTTTGAGATTATTGTTTGCGTTATTAAGCTTTAGTTACAATGGAATATCATTATACGTTAGGTTTGTTAGGTTGTACATATGGAATATTTAGAAATACTATCTTAAAAACCTGTATATTAATATGCGATGTGAAGAGTTTTGTACGTTTAATTATCTAAATAAATGATTTTTATTTATCCTACAACGTAGCGGCTCTACTGGTAAGCCTAAGGGAGTTCTGCACACCACCGCCGGCTACCTCTTGTATGCTACTGCCACCTTTCGGTACGTGTTCGACTACCGCGACAAGGACATCTACTGGTGCACCGCGGATGTTGGCTGGATCACTGGACATACCTACGTCGTCTACGGGCCTTTGGCTAACGGAGCTACCTCTGTCATCGTAAGCGATTGTTACTTATTTTACTTTTAAACATTCTTCTATGTTGTATTTTTTCAATTTCATCTAAACACTTGTATACTGTAGTCAATATGTCCGTGTGGTTTCAATTTCTGATTTCCCACGATGGTTACACAGTGGATAAGGTTTCTCAAGAACTTTACAAGACCATGGCGCTTCAGCTAATATACCCGTACAGCATCATTAGTTAGCTTGCAGTTAGACATTCTTAGTTTTTGTGTTACGAATGATAAGTTATGTTACTTGCGACATAAATAGCCATCCAATCAGGGCTTTTAATCAATACTACGAAATCAATATACATATATCTATTAGTCATGCACTGTGAAATGAAATTTACTAGAATTAAAATTTACTTATATGCTCCAATACAAATAAACTAATCTTAGAATGTTTTTTCGAGTTCATAATAAAGATTTTACTCAATCATTGCTAATTTAAGTATTCACTTCAAAAACATGATGTTACACACTCCTTTGTTTCATGTTGAGTGCATAGTAATGCACGAGAGTTGTGCGAAAGGATCAGAAAACAAACGCATCAATAGATAATAAGGACATGATAATTTATCGTTTAAATCGGTTAATCGTAAGCAATTCACAGCGGCTAGTCAGCGTTGTGCAGCGCGTAATAATGTTGTATGGTCATTAAAAAAAGCCTGTAAAAAAATAAAAACATTTACATAAACAATATGTGTTTACAATGTTTTAAGTAATACAAAGCGTGTCGTAGAGTATTCTATCTTTGGGTTATTAATTCAAGTGTTAAATAGCTAGAATTAGATAAGACCTAGATTACAATAGGTTTCCCGTCGCGATTCACCTTCAGGATGACCTTGTCAGATTGTAATATAGAAAATATGTTAAACACGTATAAAAATAAATTTTATTTATCTGACAGAACTAAACACATAGTTTTCATACCTTGGTCAGCTAAACGATATAATAAATATATATACATTCACTCCCCTAAACCAGTGGTGTAGGCAGAGCTCTCGCTTCTTCTACATTCATACAGCAACGCATACATGCTCGGCGGTTACGGGTAATACCGCCTTTCCATAGTATTTCATCCAATCTGGTCGGTATAAGTTCGTCTAGTGTCATCGGCCGTTCACAATCAAAGAGAGGATTGTGATTTGATTTCAATTTTATAATTATAGAATGTTATTGCATGTATGGGGAACGATGGGACTGACGTGTCTTCTAAGACAAAAGTCCCTAATAAAAAAAGAAGAAAAAAACCAAAGAGTCTTTCAAAGATTTCAAACAGTCGTCCATAAAGGGATTTACAGCCAACACAGGCTTGTCTTACATCTTTATTGATGCTAAACCAGTCTCAGTAAGCTCTATTAATTCTCACAGAATTAATAGAATCTTTATTACTCTCTATTCTCTATTCTCTTTCCTCTTTCTGCCCAATCCATATGAAGTCAATGTTGACATGTCTTTGTACTTTTTCATAAGTCTTTTGTAAGTCGATGAAAGCACAGACTTTTTTTGGTTTTAGCCAAAATTCTCTATTATCATTTTTTACAATTATGCTGCAACTTTTTCCTTTATATAGAGGGATGATAAAGGCCTTATAACCAATCATTTAGTACTTGACCACGAATCCAACATTATACGACAATGCATCATTAAACACCACACCCACAGCAAGCTTGCAACTAAACCGCCCCCAACCCTCAGAATTTCAAGCGATATCCTTTCATAACCCGGTGCTTTTCCCGCTTTCATGTTTACCATTTTCACTATTTCAATCATATTAATCTCGCGTTTTAAATGCTTTTTTTCATGCAAAGATGGTGTTCTTCGCACCGACATTCAAACACACTTCCAATATATTTCTTCCATGTTTCCAAAATTTTCATAATTCAAATCAAATCCATGTTCATAGTTTTAACACCAGCATTATGTACAGCGTATATTCTCTCTATTATATATATATATATATATATATATATATATATATATACTATATTGTGTTACGGGTTGCAGTACATTTGTAACGACATGTACAGCACCATCCTAGTTTATCGATGAATTACATTAAAGATCTTATCTGACGTTTAACAGTTTTTTAAACAATATGCAAACTGTAACTGATAACAATTTGCCTCGTTTCCACGCTTTCACTGTTGTGACGAGAAAATTAGCGACATAATAAAATGTTCAATGCAATATTTTGTATGATACTTTTTAAATATAATACTGTTAAAACGTGGGTTTGGAGACCGATCTGTGTCGCGATCATTGGGGGAAGCCTACGTTAAGCAGTGGACGATGGCTGAAAAGAAAATTAAAGATGTTGGTTTGACAAAAATAATTTGATATTGTTGCATATGTTTCTATAGTACTTATTTTATAATAAGTGATTCTAATTAAATTGTTGTTTTCAGTTCGAAGGTACGCCGTTTTATCCGGACAACGACCGCTACTGGGCCCTGGTGGAGAAGTACCATGTTACCCAGTTATACACCGCACCCACGGCTATCAGGGCGCTAACCAAGTTCGGCGACGAACCCGTTAAGAAGTATGTTAATTTCTTATTCCTTTTATAAACAAGCTAAATCCATTTTATTACAAAACTATAGCTGCACTCTTTGGTTTAAGCCTGGCAAAGTATTTATTCCATGGCTTAAAAAGTTTAATGCTATACAATATAAAAACAAGTGTAGATATGAGATAATTAGTGATACACTTTTGATGGGGGCCTAGGTTCTGTTCATTGACGATTCTATTATTTCATTTGAACGACCACTTCTCGTTAATAATATATTTATTTATATATGAGACAGGAGAAAAAAAATTAAAATTAGATAAGATACTATAAAATAAAAAAATATAAAATTAAATTCTGATTATTCCTACTCATTCTCTCTCACCGAGAACAATCGGGATTAAATCTATTTATCAGAATTGAGATTGAACTGAGGACTTAAATCGAGAAGACAGAAGAAAACAATAAAATAAGACTGCAAGTCGTAAGTAGGAAATAATATAAATCAAAACTTTCACACTCCGCCCGTAATAAAGTTTTAAAGTCCCATGCATTCAACATACAACTCACACGCGTATCCATCGTGAATCTTGTGATTATGTAAACGCGTTATAAACGCTCGACAACGATTATAAGTAAGTTACTGAAGTACTAAATAAAGTACTGACAAGCGTATTTAGTTCCCTTTTCCTGGCTTATTTTGGTGTAGTTTCAATTCATGTAGAATATGAAGAGCATTCGTAAAAAAGACTTGTCCTACGTCTTCTTCCACTGTATAAGTCATGCTGCAGATAAAACTGCTTCCAGATTGTTGCGGAAGTAGGAAATTTTGATACTAAAAGAGTCCTTTTACCGCCAACGTAACGTATTGAAACCGATTTTTGTGACGATCAATGGTGGATTCCAAGCGAAACTCTTATCATTTAGCCATGTCGCAAGCCTGTGAAACTGCAAAATTTTAACGAGAGCGTAGATAGTGAATACCAATAATTTATAAGCAGCTATGACTCTAAGCTACTCTTTCTGTTGATATGTCCGGTCGCTCGGGACAATCAACAACAGTTACAAAAACAATCTGGTAAATTCGCAGGTCAACAAATCAAGTCAATCAATTGATTGTTCATATATTCACGCAAATCATTAATGCAGATAGATCAATAACAATATAATATCAGTTGGTGTACTGCAACAAAATGTGCTGTGTGCAATCGACACTCGTAATATCGCAAGCGATCCAAACGGGGTCATTGTTACTCGGCATAATCACAGACGACTTTATTTAATTAATTAGTAATAACAAACTAGCATTAAATTTAAATTCACATCAGCTGCACTCTGGACCCTAAGTACTATTCCTTAGCTGAGGTGTTAAGGTTGAGTTGTTTTGTGTTTGGTCTTCAAAGTGATGTATATATTTGTAAATATAAAACGAAAGGTAATATAGTTACATATATAAATATTATTTATACCGTACTTAATTGATTCTACTCTGGGAATTTAAAGCAAGCTTCGTTAGTTTTCACTGTAAAATTGATACGCTGGCAGACATATTATTGTCGACTACAGAGGACATTAACTTTCAATAAAAACATTACTGTCAATAAAAACATCAATTGATCAGGCACATTGTATCGTGAAACGGGTTGTCAATGGGGTCAAAAGATTCTAGAATGGCGGTTGAGGAAGCCTCTCAAGACGGACTATTGGGACTAGAATAGATAAGGGCCACATTTTTGCCATGATCCTTTCCTTCAATCAGCAATAAACGGCTTTTCGCTGATAAAGTTGAAAAATAGTAAGTTCAAAAACGCATACATATAAGAATAATTGCCTTATTTCATAAGTGTTATACAATTGACTCTCTTACGCCCGGTTTCTGAAAGGCTTGTAATAATTCAACTAATACTTCCGTCAGGTTAAATGTCATGTCAAATCGATTTCATTTTCTAGAAAAAACTAACACCTGACCTTTCATCGGATATTTGACAGCTACCTAGCTTATTTTTCGTTGGTCGTTGTTATCGGATGAGACAATTTGCATAGACGTCCTCGGCCGGAGCGATAAAATGATTTGCAGTATAACGGTGCGTGGAAGAGATATTCAAACTGTGTCTTCTCAATCTTCTTTCGATACTCTTTCTTCCGTATTTTTTGCATAATTGCGTTCAATTGGTCGCCGTTCAGGTACAAAAACAATGGTGCTATTTTACAACATTGACTCCGCGCAAAAGGTGAGACTACATAATTAATTATTCGAATCGTTTATCGGTATAAAACACGAATTAAGTAGAAAGAAAAACTGACAGTCTAGCTAGTAACGGCATTTAAAACTTGAAATGTCGATCAGGCTCCTCACTTCATTAGTATCGCATGTATTTAAGGCATGACTTGAAGTCGCTTCGAGTGCTGGGCAGCGTGGGTGAGCCTATTAACCCTGAGGCGTGGCTGTGGTACTACACTATGATCGGCAATAACCGTTGCTCGATCGTAGACACCTTCTGGCAGACGGAGACCGGTGGGCATGTCCTCACAAGCCTGCCAGGTGCGACACCAATGAAACCCGGCGCTGCGGTAAGTCAAAATAATAAAATATACAGATTCAGATTCTCCTCCCTTTGTTATTATTACTTATAACTGAATTGAAAATGAATGAACATTTTGTGTAATTTTAATGTTACCTTTGTGTATGATGTATACAATTCTTCTATACGTGACAGACTATGGCTACCCATAGACTAACAATTATAATAGACATCTGTATAAAGTAACACAATTGGATCTAATTCCAAAAATAAATGTTAACTAATAAAACAATATAAATTATAGGGCTTCCCATTCTTCGGCGTCCAGCCGACGTTGCTGGATGAAAACGGCAAAGAGATTAAGGGTGCAGGTGAAGGATACTTGGTGTTCTCCCGACCCTGGCCCGGCATCATGAGGACGATTTTCGGTGATCATGACCGCTTCGAAGAGGTCTACTTCTCCAAGTTCCCCGGCTACTACTGCACTGGAGATGGTATGTGTTTACTTCGTTTATTCTAGAAGACATGATTGAACATCGTTGGGATATAATTTTAGCGGAGCGTTATTATTTTAATTGGTAATTACGTAGATAATTAGGTGTTTCAATAATTATAGTATATTTTAATCACGCTTTCATTTTTTGTAGCACTTAATTTGAAAAAATAGTCATTATGATGATGTAGTAAAGATTGTATATAATAGGCATTATTTCGTTATTTTTATTGCACTGGCTAAAATATAAATGATATACTTAACCATTGGCATATACTCGTACTTTAGCGACAATGGGAAATGCTTAACATCATCCCGACGTTGATTATCATATTAAAAATCACTGTTATATAAGAGCATCTTACACAGAAAAATTAAAATTACTGTTAAAATACTGCCTAAATATTACCTGGTTACCATAGACTAAAATATAAAACGATTATTGACTTGTTTACAATACTTGGGCATCATAAATAATACTTACTCACTCAAATAATGGTCAACAACATTTCTATTTAAAAAAATTAAGTAAGAACATGTTATGTTCATTAACTTAGTGTATATTTTTCAGGAGCGAAACGCGACGAGGATGGATTCCTTTGGGTAACCGGCCGCATCGACGACATGCTCAATGTATCCGGGCATCTGATTTCCACAGCCGAAATTGAGAGCGTATTGACTGAAGAGCCGAAGGTCTCTGAGGCGGCAGTCGTGAATAAGCCTCATCCGGTTAAAGGAGAATCTCTGTACTGCTTCGTCATTCTCAACGAAGGGGCCACATTCGATAGCGCCCTGGTCAACTCCCTGAAGAAACGTGTCAGGAACCGTATTGGAGCATTCGCCGCGCCTGATGTTATCCAATATGCTCCAGGATTACCCAAGACCAGGTCTGGGAAGATAATGCGCAGGATTCTGAGGAAAATTGCCCTCGGTGACCGCGACATCGGCGATACCTCCACTCTAGCCGACCCATCTGTTGTTGAGGAACTCTTCAAGAACCGACCTTAAGTTTTTAATTTAAAAAATAATATGCCCGTTAAACAATGTTCCTATTTTGTTCTATTTTATGTTAAATGTACGCGCCTGGCTTACATAAGGTTTAGTTTTTTAGGTTATGCCCAGTGATATAAAAAAAAATCCTTTAAAAAATTCAAATATAATAAGCTGTGGGCTCAATAGTTACTATAGAATTGATACATCGCGAGCGTTTCATTGCCGGTACAGCTTCTAGTGAGGTTTTTTTTAGACCAGATAAACGTAATATTTAATTTCTAACAGGTTAATATTTTCTATCTCCGCTAAACTTAATCGCACAGAATATTAGAAATATTTTATTTTTTTAAATAATAGATATTTGTGACCGCTTAACGAGCCGTCCGTTTTTGAAAAGATACTGCTGAATACGCGTACACGACATTCGTTTTGTATGGACTATGATAAATGTTAGTGATGTTGGTGTAGTTATTTAGCAACAGATTCACGGTTAGACCGCCAGCCAGCGCACCATTCTGAACGAAATTATTATGTTTATGAAGGCTAATTAGAATTTGGACGATTTTTGTTAAGACGAAATTACTGACGCTATTTTAAATGTTCATTATTCCTCGTGTAATCATTTGTCATTTAGAATTATTTTTAATTTTTTTATATTTACTTTGTATGGTTTCTTATATGTATCTTTCGTTTGGTAAGGTACTCGTGAGCTGAGTTCATATCTTTCATTGATAACTTAATAACAATAATTTTATGGATTTTATCGCGTTTAATTTAACCTTATTTTCCTGAAGCTTCGAGTACTTTATAGTACTCATGGTCATGGGGAGACTGAGAGGGTAAAGCTTTCGAATAAAATCCGTAAAATTCATTTATTCCAATGTGTAGTATTCGCGTAAATACACTAAATAATTACGAAAATTTCATTTTTAAACATTTTGACATTTGAAGTTCTATTAGTTCGTTTTATGTGAATAGGCACTGTGAACTCATGGTTACCCGTGCGGCTTACTTCAACTTCGTACGTTTGAAACATTCCAAATGTGTCACATAATCATTCCATTCTTGTTAAATATTAAAATGTAAGACATAAATATAGAGTTGTTGTAAGGAGTAGGATTAAAATTATTACTGGCATGTTTTATTCTCTAGTATTATAGTTGAAAAAATTAAATATTATTTTTAAAATATTTAAACATCGGTATGGAGCATTGGTGTAAACCAGAAGCGTTCTAAATATGCAGATAACATATAATCTGCTGTAAATACCAATTGTATTTAGCCGTATTTTTTTTATGTTTCGGAACAAAACTGTCGATTAATAAGTTTTTGTTTCAACGTACACTAAGTTTACAGTATTACAAACTTAATAAAATATTAAATTCTATTAGATACGTCTAATTGGATTTTAAATATTAAAAACAAAAATTTTCGAAGTATCTGTTTATTTGTGTGCATTTTCGTCGAAAAAAAATAAACAAAATTATATATGCTACGTTTTTGTTATTACACTTCGTGTTATCCTTAAATTGCACTCCCCTTACGACGTTTGCTCTCTTATATATAATCTGTAACCATAGACTATAAGCATTAATATGACTGTATCTGTTAACGAACATATCATTAAAAGTGATATTACAAGGAAATTGGTTGTCAATTAATCTAACTCCATGAACGTATTTATCAATGATCCTAACACAAAACGGGATTTGTCACACACAACGTATAATAATTGAGATATATATGGGAACGAAGGCAAAAAGAGTTTATATTTATGGAAAGGCGTGAACGTGTATTTAGACAATATAAAAAACCGTAAAAAAATCATCGTCACGTGACGCCTGGCATATGTAAAACATTTTATTATATGTTGCAAAAGTGAGTGGTGGTGTTGGCCGGGGACGTCAAAGGAGAACTTATACGATCACACTAGTGACATACTAACGAAGGACAATGTAAGTATCGATTTAGAAGTGAGAAAGGTGTGTTTTAGGATCGCGCCACATGTCTGGGCTTAAATCACGTGAGCAACAGTATCAGGAGAATTGATAATTCTCTCAAAACGTTGGTCAGTTAAATACAGTGAAAAGTTAAAATATAGTAAGCATATGTTATTATCTACATTAAGGACAAGGGCATCTTACGTATGAATGTAAAGAAGTTATTCGGTCTCAAATGTCGCCCCTTGTAATGCCTATCCTTATGCTTCAGAGTGAAAAAACAATATTCATTCATTTGAAAACCATTACACAAAGATGGTATCCTAATATAAATTAAAACTTCAACATTACTAAAGTATTTTTAAAAATTATATTTTAAATAATTTTCCTCGTAATTATTATCAAAAGAAAACACACAAATTATACGCGCAGACGTCACTTTGATTTCAACTTTTTAGTAGTTGTTACTTGTTGACCCAATGTTTTGAAATAAAGTCCGTAGAAAACTCCAGCGGCGACGATCAGTATCGTCGTCAATATAGTGATGTACTCGGCACGATTTCTGAAAAATTATTAAAAAAATGTATAATAATAAAAAAAAATATTAGAAGATACCATTTATGAAATTTTCCATTGTAATTTGATTGGGACATTATATTAATACTAACAGTGGTAGTGTAAAGCAAGCAGTTACATAATTAGGACTAGCACTAAAATAATTATATAAATACATCTTCGCAAAGTTCTGGCAATATAAAACTACTCTCATGAATGCTTCTACAATGTCTGTCGGTGAAGGAGCCACGCGACCACGACAACAGCAAGCAATAAAAATCGTGTCAAATTTAGTAAACGTATAAGCAGACAGTAAAATCATGTAAAATGTAGTAGAAGTATTTAGTAACCTATAATAATTGTGTGCTTTGGTAATGTAGACTTTCAGACATTACAATAATATATTATTTTACTTTACTTACTCAAAAGGTGTTCCACAAATGGTATACCAAGTATCGCCATTTTGTGGCTTCTTTCCCCCGACGCAATGGAAATCGAAGTACGCCTCATTGTATTTGTCGGGACAAAAATATTTCGATTTGTATAATGTCTGAAGAACAACATTAATTACCAATTAAAATATATTGTAGACAATTTTGAACAGGGATGGTAATTGAGAGTATTTATAACCAAAACATCAAGTGAACCGGACCATTAGCCACATTCAAACCATCAATGTAATAGGGACTAAATTGAAAAGACGACGCAGTAGCTTCTTTCTTCCTGAGGTACACGTTTTCATCGACTTCACGAGAAAGACCTTCTCATATATATTTTTAGGTATTTTCGTCTAAAGTGGATGGAGGTGTTTCTATATTGAGGGCAGAACAAGAGTATATCTGACTATAAATGTAAGTATAATAAGATTAGTAAGAGAAAATATTCAGTGGTGTACAAAACCTCTGCCCCCGAGCTCATATTCATTGACTATTCGAAAGACGAGTTGTGTGAAATATAACGTTAAAATACAAATATTGCTGAAATGCTACGATTTAACATTTTTAAAGAGTTTAATATTTAAATCGATAATCAAATACACATATCCATTTTCATTGTTTATGTTATTTTTATTTATTTGGCTCCCAGATTTAAATAAAAACGGGCATAGATCTTACCTGTCCAAATGGCGTTACAAGAGTGGCTCGTTCGTTACAAGGACCGACCGGCTCGTGCAAACCCTTGGATACCTCCTTCTCGGGATCGAAGAAAACAACAAAAACCCAATAAATAGCGTAATGGACAGCTAACTGCAGCATAAGTATGTAGTCAATGGTCGTTAACCTGCAAGTACACAAATAGGTAAATAGGTACTTAAATATCAAATTTTAAAGTACTAAAATTATGATGGACGGTTAAAACGGTTTTATTTAGCTTGCCCTGTAAGTTGCACATTGAAATTGTCTTAGTCATACAAAATGGCAAACGAGCATGCGACACATAGCATTATGTGTGACCAATATCGTACAACATCGGATTACAACTAACTGTAACAATTTCATTAAAAAAAATCGGTCAACCCGACTGACCGTTTACGAAGAATACGAATCGGATGACACGTCATTCCTTAAAATCGGTCAAACCTTACATATAAACATACATTACCTCTCCGTCGTACAAATTACGATATTATCATTTATAGAAAAATGATATAATATAATATTATATTATTTATTAATTTGCTAGTATTAAGTAAAACTAAAGATACACTACATGCGAGCAGTCAGTAGGAACTACCATTGAGTAATATTATTTGTTATAATAATAGCGGTGATGAAATAAATTACACAAAGTAAAGCTCCTGCGTGTGTTCGAACCCGCGACCTACAGTACGTAAGTCGGGGCCTAAACCGCTGAACCACCACTGCTCTAATTATTATATCCAATGAAAAAGTATGTTTTTATTTTTTCATCAAATTATTAATTATTGTCGTTATCCATTAATGATCATAATCATTCTTTTATATAGCTCGTAATATGTTGCGGTTACAAAGTATGTCAGTACACGTAATTCGTGTACGTCATGAAACAAACGCAAATAAATTATCAAAGAGGAGTCTGTCCACCTGTGTATACATGTATGTACCTTAAGCGTCATGTAACTATTGTACACAATAAAAGATACACAATTAAAGTAAATATTTTTTAGGATTTCACTATAATATTAGTTTATGACATGAGTAATACCCCGTAGATTACAGATCGGAATACCAAGTCGTTACACCCAGGTCTAAGCTTTAAAAATAATAAGTGTGTTTACTAATAATAGCCAAATATTATTAATAAAGTTACACACACACATAGTGTGTCACCAACCTATTCGATAAAATTACATTTTAGAATGAAGTGGTTCATATCCTTATATAATACTAACTGTTACCCGCGGCTTCGCACGCGTTCGTTGCTATTTCACAATCAACAGAATGTTTCATAAGATGATCACGCATATAATAACTTAAATTTGTTATTGTAAAACATGTAACTTTACCATGACAACCGATATTGTTAATGAAGGTTTTATGTAGCTCGAATATAGTTTTATTTTCGTGATAACACGTAAGTACCTTCGTCATGTAATTTTCCGCACCCCTGACAATGTTGGTGCAAAGTTTTATGATGATCCGTTGAGTCGGCAAGGAATTAAAGAGTAACAAACTCACATTCACATTTATAATATTAGGATATCACTTACTTGTTTATGTTCTCCTTTCGCTTGCTTAAAATTCCGTTGAGTACGATCACACTGAAGATAGCGAAGAGAAGGAAAAATGTGACTTCCGAGTGGATCTTATATATATCGTGGAGTGGATGGTAGATCGGCACGAACATCAGTATTCCGCCCGGCATGCCCAGGAGAGACGAGACTATTAGCGACTTCCATTCTGCTCCTTTACTGTAAAGATGCACGAAATATAAACGCTAACCCAAGCGTGACATTACGAAGTCCAAGAGTATTTCTAGTGCATATGTAATCACCACTTGGTTTTAGTTGTCATACCAATCAAATATATATATATATATATATATATATATATATATATATATATACATAGTAATAATTAAATACAAAATAGACGAGCCAAAAAGTATACAAATTAGCTAGCAAGATAAATATGTCTTACCCGGCAGATTCCCATTGCTCGGCCTTAGAAGCGAACCATTTCCTGCTAATGTGGAAAAAGAAGAAGAAACTGGCAGCGAATGTTGCGTGGAAGTAATAAGAGTTCCAAGGCACCCAATAGTGGCGGTCAAATATATTGGGATCAGTGTCGTGCCACGTCCAGTGGACAAACTTCACGGCAACAATGTCATACGGTATGTCCACAAGTACCGTCACCAAACCCACCGCGAATGGTTCCGCATAAAATGGCAAATGGAGTTTTGACAGCGCATACGCCGCATGATATATGAACGCAGGATCTACAGACATGCATTATTTATAGCTAATTAAATAACAAAAAGTCAACAAAATAAATTAAAATAGTTATTTTATTTTTGTTATAATATTAATAAATTTAGATTTAAGTACTTAGACCAGATTGTTTATATATTTTATAGTCCTCCGTAATTCTCTTGTGAATGGTCTTGGTGAATTTCAATGTTTCACTTAATTGTTAATCTTTTTTAATATTCATGCCATATTATATAACAATATGCAAAGAAATTTTATTACGAAAAATAATATATAAAAAATTACTTACATAATAAAATAATATGCAGAGGTAACCTGGCCCCAAGGAATATTATTGTGGTTTGTGAATGCCAGAAGTTATCGTATTCTGGCAAAACGAAATGCCAGAAGTTGTCTGTGAAGACACCGTGGAGGACGGTGCCAAGCCAGAAATACGGCCATCTTCCGCCTTTTCTAAATGCTATAAAAATTATTGAACGTCAAATTTGGGCAGCAAATAATCACTTCGACTTTTAAATTTTATTTCAACCAATTTTAATATACATTTTTCAGTTAGACGAGGGTAGTTTATTTTTAAGATTCACACGCATTGTTAGGAGGCGAACACAGCGTTAACGTTAAAATCTAATTAACTGCACCAGGCAGTTAATTAGATTTTATCGTTAACAGTTTGCAATTATATAATACGAGTAGTAATCTATACAGTTTAAAGGAATCAATTTTTGGGAATGGGCTCTTATAAACTGGTTATACTAACCTGATCTCAATGACGCAATATCAGCGCTCTGATAGATTTTTTTAGAGAATATGTTGCATGAAAATTTAAAAAAAGTTAGAGATAGTTAGCGCCATTTTTCCCAGATATTGCCGCGTTTTGCGAACGATTTGTTATGCGAAAATTTCAATTACTACAGTTTTTTTTTCCATGATTTTTATTGCTGTTTTGCTGTTTTTAAAAACAAAAACTATGTAGTGTAGATAGATTCTATTGAAAAACTATAGCAGTTAATCCTTTGTAAGCTCCTTGTCTCCAACACTTTGATGTAAACTTAACATATTACTATTATCATTATTACCCGAACAAACATCATAGTTGTTTTAGCGTCGGGTTTCTCCCGTCACATTGAAAACCTCATAGTTCGATGAAAAGCGAGAAGCGATTTCTACATTTGTTTGCCCTAGAATAATTTTAAAATGGGCTTATTATTTTTACATTACATTAAAATCATATTAATCGTTTGGTAAAGTGTCGTTCCACTGATCTACCATCTATTCTAGGTATTGATATTAGGTAATTTATGGAAATATTAATTCTGAAGGTAATTTGCAAGACAAGTGAAACAAAAACGAATAATAGTTAGGCAAATAATACATTTGCATTCCTATAAATATGTCTCCAAGCACTTTTAATTGTGTGTGTGTTTATTTTTTTTGAACCATATACTTTTTCGTTCACTATATAATATATTCTCAGGCTAGCCCTGTTTTTATTTCCTTAAATACCTTTTTTTTAAATTAAGTTTGATTAATTCATTATTCTAAAGTCGAACAGGTTGGTTGGTTTACTGGCTACTAAACTATTGACAATTTTCATGACGATCTATGAGCTGCAAATGCGTTCTAGTTTCATCTTTTAGCGAGAAAACTAAATTGGTACGACTAAATCCTACTCCGTGCAAAACACTTAAGTTATAATTGGTCAAACTTTGGTCAAGAAAATTTCATGTCATTTAATGCATAAATACCTGAAATAAGTAAATAGTAAACAACTATTTATATTAATTTATATATCTTAACTACTTACCGTGAATTAACGTAACAAGACCTGCTATTATATAGACTGCTTGAGAAATTATATAAGTCGGTTGTGCCGCCCATAATTCTTTAAAGTTGTTTGTTTGTATTAACCACTGCAAAAAATGTTATGACTCTGATGATACGGGCGAAAAAGTTGAAGTGAGGTTAGTTTTTATAACTTTTATTATCTTATAAGATTATTACAAATAGTATTTTAAAAAATGCTAGCGCTATCTACAGAAAGTGTAGAAAGTATAGTATTGAAAGAGTATAAAATAATCGCATAGCAATTGATATTTCTGATATGATGCCGCGCCAAGGTGTACGAAAGAAGACCACGTGGAATTATTAAAGTCAAATTAAATTACTTTTCTTAAACAATTTTGGGCTTTAAATCCTTTTGTCAAAGAAATAGTCTGAAGTGTTAATTATTAGATAATTTTGATATAAACCGCACAGCGTTTCCCTTTGTTTAAATAATCACAAAAAACTTAAATATACACATTTTAATTTCATAATTTTCGAGATTTGATTAATATAAGTAAAAAAATATATAAATAGTTTTGTAGTTGTATGAAATGAAAGGAAGAAGAGATAAAAAAATTACATGTATGTTAATAATCAATTTAATCGTACCTCACTGATAGTGTTTGCCATGTTGGGCCGGCCAAACGATGTACTCAATGCGACGACTGCTATAACAATGTAATATAAATCGTAATAAATTATACGTTAGTGTTGGCTTATCTCAGGTCTGTACCTATTGTAGATTTTATATTATCGTTTTTTAATTCTTTACATTTATAATTTATAATAAATAGTTCGTTTATGCTACGTTTATACCTAATTAAATTGTATTAATATATATTCAATTAAAAATTAATAAAGGTCGCTTAGCTCGTACTGGTCGTGACCAGTGACGTTTAACACCATCTGGAGAAAAAAGCATTGAATCATATTCAAATTGCTCAAACTCTTCGTCAGACGATTATAAATGCTATAGACCAGACCGACAAGGATCTTATGGCACCAAGATAAGAACTAACGGCGCCATCTTGACAGTTCACACACACACACACACACACACAGTTTATTGTATTCAGTGAAAACATGTCGAAAGTGTTTATAAATAGTATTAGTGTTGGTTTTAAAAGTAAAGTTTTTGTATCAATTATTGGTGCAGGGTGCTCCATAATTCCATTTGACAGCATAAATGGCTGTTGCAACAAAACAACAACAAAAAAATTCTATTAATCCCTACGTGTGAATAATGGGACAAGTAGTTTTATTTGCTGATTTTAGGACCAGGAGTTATAATTATCAAATACTAGCTGATCCGGCAAACTTATTAGCTGTACTGCTGAATAGGTTATACGGAGGTCGATTATTTTATTGAAAGCAGATAGAGCACGGTTAGAGATAGCAAGGGGCGCGGCGTGTGAAACTCGAGCTTGATTTTATTTTCGTGCGCATGGATTTTTTGTCGTTAGCTCATAAGATAATTATACAAATTTTATGGTGTATAGGATTACCATAATGTGTGCTTATGGAATGCTTACAGCAAATAAAATATTTACGTTGATAAGGATTTATACTGTATCCGTATACAAATCTCTACACTCGGCCAGCTACTGCGCGGCGTTTATCGGTTTTTCTCGCTTGGCGCGTAGTTTTACTTCTGATGTCTTCTAAACTGTCAGAACGTTATAGTATAAAAAGGCAATTATAATTTACAATTAATGTTTTAGCTTACAAGCATATATTTTTTTATAGTACAAGGTGGCAAACGGGCACGCGATTCACATGATATCAAGGGATCGTCTTCAACAAGACTTGCAGATGCGTTGCCTACCTTTAATGGACAGAGGTGGGGATAAACAAAAAATGGTTATTTCCCTTTCCATTAATACATGTCAAGTCCTCTTCCCTTTTCCATGCTTTTATTATCATCAAAGGATGAGAAGGGGAAAAGGACCAGAATTAGGTCTTGTTTGAATAAGGATTAATAGTAATACTGAATGTGTAAAAATCGCATAATATTAATTTGGTTTTAAGACAATTAAATTGGTTGTTCTAAAGTAAAAAGTGGTTATTGTGACATAACCGTATAAGATATAGATATGCCATCGCTAACTTTTTGGTAGATTTTTTTAAAGATATACAATTCCGCAGTGGATTATATTTATCTATATCGTAAGGTTTTCGTATCCTTTTTTGAAGTCCGGGTGCAACGATAGGGCAGTCTCATCTATAGACCAACACTTTGGCGGAAACCAGGATTCTGCCTCCCATACGCTGGCGCAGTGACCAGCCTGGGAACCGGAACGAATAATGCTGACTCAGCGGATTGGACGGGATTTATCCTTACCAGACGTTCGGTAATGCAGAGGGGAATTTAAGAGTGAAGAGGCGTAACATCATTTTGTGAAATCATGATGGTTGAAAAGGAGGCCGCTGGTTAGGCTTGAGAGAGGACAGATCCCGCTCGGAGATGTCGCTGCCTTGGTCCTGCTGCGCCTTGTCACTACCCATCAGCAAACAGTGCTCCACTTTCGCAAATAGGGATTTCAGAGTATGACATAGAGTGGCCGACAGGAGTTTGAGGCTAAGAGAAACGTATGCCGTGGCCTCTTGTCATCGCTGTTGGCAATCACCGTATGGTTTTGATCGATGCAAGCCCGAAATAACTCGTTTCAACTACCATGTATCAACTTTTTCAACACCTATGCTTCGTAGATATGTATGTGATTCCTGTTGTGCGTACGGTAAAACAAGCGTGGGCGACAGGGCTTAAAAAATCTCAATTGCCCCCGCCTCCCCTAACTTACTAACCTTCTAACAATCTGTTTTGTTATATATATTGTTTGTCTTGTTTTAGGTAAGTAATTCAACAGTCACGAAGCCCACCCAACAAACAAGAGCCCAAACCACACCTAAAGACATCTGTGCACAACCAAAACCACAGACCAAGCTCTATAAACTGTATTTTGGCGAAATCAAAAAGGACCGCCATTATAACAGAAATTGAATTTATCGCTTTTATTAGCGCTTATTTCCTCTATAAGTAATAAGTACATAGCTGAGTAGAGGCCTTATTCATTCAACATTGCAAAACTTTGTAAGATGTGTTTGTTCTTTGTTTTATTTTTGTTTATTTATACATTCTTTTTTTGCCTGTGGTCATATTTTTTGCTTTTTTCAATTTTTTTAACATGTCATTATTTTCTCTTTGTTTATCAATTTTGTAAATTGGTGTGCATTTTTTTAATAGATCAAATGATTTATTATTTTTTTATCATTATTATTATTTTTTTAACATCCGAGCGCCTTGCACGCTGGGACTTTTTTTAGGGGGATTATTATTTTTTATAAAAAAATAGCTTGATTAAAATGACAGCTTTCAAAATAGCACGTATGTATGGAGATCATTCGCGTTGTTTCATCAATCGTTTGCCGATGTATACCATATACAGTTATTTTTTATTTAAAATTGGAAAAATTTACAATAAAGTTTGCAGGTTTCTTATGAGACCAAGACTTTCGCGGTGAATACAAACATTTCAACCATTCTTTTCTAAATTAGGGTATAAATCTTGGAAATATTAATTATTCTTATTTTTTTACGGTTTATGGTTTTTGACTAGATGTTTAGGGGCAAATATTTTCGGGAGTTGGTAGCACTGTATTACAGTAAAATTAGGTTAAGTAATTATGTTATTGGTTCAGCTTCAGTTAGTTGTGGTTTAGGTGTTAGGTAGGATATAGAACTGTGATATAGCTAAAATAAAGCAATATTTAGTGCCTCTATCATAAATGATCAAAATATCTTTATTTTAAATTTTGTTTATTCCAATCAAAAATGCTAAACACTTTGTTTAAAATATCACAAAGTCTTAGAAAATTAAGCCAGTTCAGTCATAGAAGTGTGGTAATAAAATTCGTAAGACGTAATACAACTTACCCAAATGCACTTAGATTACAAAAGCAGAGTAAGGAAGACGGTGGACAAGCTATAAAATGGATCCTCCTGGTAGGAATATAATTTGGCTCCAAAATTGTTATGATGTATAATAAATAAATAGTATTTATTAACTTGTTAAAAAATAAATACAGAGTAAAATATTAAGACGGCCTGCAACAACATCTGTTGCAGAGCCTGCTCAACTGGTGAAATACTTGTGGTATTTAATCTAACAGAAGACAGGGGGGAAGTAGAAATACGCTTCTGCATTTCGTTAGATGTGTGAGGTTGTGCCATACTGTGCCCAATTCATCCTCCCTTTCCTATTCTTTTATAATAAGGGTAGGATAGAGGGTGAGAGGATTGGACGGGGAGGGGATAGATAAGAAATAGGAACATCCTTTTCCTTTCTATCCCCTCTGTCCATTAAACATCTGCAACTCATTTGCTTCTTGCAAATGTCTGTGTAGCGGCTGGGTAAGGGTATAAAAAAATGTGAGCTAGCCAGATTTGTTACAAACTGTTACTGTTACTCTTACAATTATTTTGGTCTAGCCTTCCAACAAATGATAATGTGCGATAAAGAACTCCATTCTAAAAAAAAGTGTATTTTTGTTTACGATTTACAGATGATTCCAGTAACATCATTTAGTCTCGGCTGCTGGCAAGTATATCGCCTGAAGTGGAAATTGGAACTAATTGATATGTTAGAGACCAAGTCTAATGCTCAGCCAGTAGATATGCCAACAGAGTAAGTACCATAATAAGCATTCTTTATATAAATCTTTATACTTTTCACTATATAATGGATATTAAAATATTTAATTTAACACAGCTTATTAAAATCCATGTGGTCATGGTCATATTTGTTATATGATCACAATGAGAGCAATATATTCATGCACCTTATAAAATGCCTTGAATAGAATAGTAGAAATAGACTTTTAGTTAGTTAACTACTCTTACCTGGACTTGATATCACATATTAAGGCATATGCTTTGAGTGTAATATGAGAGTTTGATTGTTGTCAATTAATTTTCATTTTAGCCAATAATTGTCCACTAGACACAGACCGGACCCTTTGATTGTAACAATCCCAGCATAGGTCGACCACATTCCTACATCTGTGAGGCCCACCTATGTTGTGTCAACCTGTATGTGGCTGCTATTTCAGCCGCACAGGCTGTTTCTGATTGTATAACAAGAAAAATGCAATGCTTGTCTCGAGTTGAAATAAACTACATTTGGACCTACCATAAACTTTTGTCTGGGTCCTGTAATGGTGTTAAACTAAATAAACTAAAATTTCTTGAAAGTTTCATAGAATATATTTTTTTTATCCAGGCTCAAGGCACTCAATAATATGGAGTTTTTGCCAGTTAAAGTTCGTGGAGTGTTCTTACACGATAAAGAATTTCTTTTTGGTCCTAGAGCCCTGATAGAATCACCACAGCAATTGTCTAGAACTGGGTCTCTTATGTCAGATCCTAAGAAGAATCAAGGGTGGTTGGTGATAACCCCATTCAAATTGACTGAAACTGGGTAAGGCTCACATAGACATTATTAAATGCTGGTTATTATCTAATTATATTTCATTTAAATTGATTCTTAAGTTAGTGTTTTAAATTATTTTATGGGTAATGGGTAATACTTCAGAATCTCATTTACTCTTGTTGTGTTTGGGTTATTAAACATAACATGTTCACAAATATCACATAAAATGGGCATAACATTCCCCATGTTATGCCTGTCTCTCAATAAACAAATTTCATTCATTCATTACTTTACTACTTTAAGTATTCATATATTTTTTTTTATATACATCAATTTTCTTGAGGCCTATAGATTTTGGAAAGTTTTAACCTCGCCAGCACGAAAAGTACTCTATATGAATTCGAAGTTAAGTTTATTCAGAGGACACAATGCTTTATTTTGAAGAAACAAAACAGCATTCAAATATATTTGTAAATATACATCACTCGACTGGGGAATTAAACTGACCAACATCCGACAAAATACCACACTGTACTTTTATTGCTTTAAACAACAATGTCAATAATAACAATTAAATCTCTAACAAACATGGTACAAACATAACATTTGAATGGAAAGAACAAAAACAAGTAAACTTGGTTGCTTGATACAAGATCCATTTTGGGGAACACATTATTTTAGGGAATTCTTTTAGTAATAATCATTAATTCAAACCATGAAATTTGTAGCTGTGGTAGGTACAACCCCAAATGAAATGGACCCCAGTCTCTTGCCCATCCTTTCACTCCTCTTTGCCTTTTTCTTTCCAACATAAAGGTTGTTCTAACATCTAAAACTCATATATTAGTAGGATATTATGGATGGGATGACTATGGGTAGAGCAAGGCACTGAACATCATGTGAATACTTTTTCCATAAAAAAAATACTGACTCTTTTATTTCGAATCCCTACTAATATTATTAATGTGAATATAAGTTTGTTTATTACGCTTTCACACGAAAACTACTCAACTGATCATCATGAAACTTTATACACATATTCTTGATACGTTTTATCAACAAAAAAATAGTATGTAGTAAGCAGAGGCTGGACCGATTTCGATGAAATTTATAGCGATTGTCCAGATTGGCACATTCCTGTGTTTGGTAGCGATCGGATCAACATAATTAGTGGTACCTGGGCGAAGCCGGGGCGGGTCGCTAGTACTAGTATATATTTGTAATTGTATGCGTAATGTATGCATTTATAATCGAGATAGGATCGCGCCAAATGGAAATCCATAATCCCTGCCTACCCCGCTGGGTTATGGGCGTGAGCGCATGTTTTTTGTATACTAGCTATTATTTTAAAACTCTCTTTGACCAGTATCAATTTTCAGAGATATAATATTAGTGAACCGAGGTTGGATACCTCGAGGCCTCACATCCAAAGATAAGCGTCAAGCTTCGATGGTGCAGGATGAAGTTGAACTAACAGGACTGGTGCGCTTAACAGAAAATCGTCGGGCGTTTGTGCCGAAAAATCGTCCGGAAAAAGGATCTTGGTTTTATAGGTAAGTAGTGGTGATACTTTTGCTTTTATAGCTATAAGATCAAGAAATTAAGTTAAATTGTAATACGTTTAAATTATCTTTCAGAGATCTACATCAAATGAGTGCTCATCTAGATTGCTCCCCAGTGTGGCTGGATGCAAGAGGCTTCTCCAATCCCTCCGATGGCTGGCCAATTCCCAATCAAACCCAAGTTACATTACGGAATGAGCATTTCTCTTACCTTGTCATGTGGTATTCGTTATCATTATTCACTGGAATAATGTGGCATAGATATTTTATCAAAAAAATGCCTCTGGTATAACATTTTAAAATATCCAATTAATAGACGTTTGATGCAATTTTATACTGTGAATTTAATAAGTTTATATTTTAAAACCTTGACTATATAAAAAAGTTTAATGTAATTATAAATACATTTTGTTTATACAATATTTAATAATGTTTTAAGCGTATATTATTCGCCAATAAATTATAAATGATTAAATGTATCAATAAGTAAATTAATATTAAAAGTGACTTTGAAATAATGTTATTTAATATCCTTTTATACCATCAGAGATAGTTGTATTGTACTTGCTGCAATGGAGAAAGGTTATGGTTATAAGCTACCTACCTAACCTACCTTAGATAGCTGCCCCTAATTTGTTTGATAAAAAATAGCTTTAATACTCCTGGTAAGATTAATATATTCCATGTAGAATGTTTGTTCATTACAAACAAAAAATGTAATCCATTCACTGGATGCTTAAAAATATTTTCTAAGAAAAAAATTTTTTTCTTTCCTTAACATGTGGACATAAACGCAATATAGGATGTTTTATTAATTTTCTCGGTAAATCTTTGGTTATTGCTAGAATTCTTTTATGAAATTTCTTTAAAATTATAAGACTGTGTGTGTGCGTTAAGATAACTGTTTATTACATACAATATGTATATGCATACATGCAACATGGAATTAAATAAAACAAATAATTTTGACACACATTGTATTTTAGACACCAATTACAAGCATTAAGATTATTTTAAGGACAATAGAAGTTAGGAAAATATATTAATTGAGATCTGTACCTTGACTAATTCTTGATTAACAAATGGCTTAATGAAAAAAAAATAACTCTGTTACGCCGAAAAAGTACACAGAAATTATTTATAGTCAAGTTAATTTTGTTATGAATTAACAAAGATGGAAAACTATAATAAATGGAACTTTCCCATTAACAATATTATAATATTAAGGACTACTATTTAATGAAGGAAAACAGTGGTTAGATAATCACAGACAGTTTCTACACATCAAAGGCCTTTCACAATTCATTAAAGCAATTTCGAAGAATCTGTTATTTTTGAGACTAAACAAAACTATTACATTATATATATATTTTTAGGAGATTACTCGTAAGATTCGTTTTTGATATATAAGCCCGGGTCATGAAAATTTATGAGGAATAAAATAAAATCAAACATCTTGCGCATTCCCCAGTAGGGTATACATGGGATAGAAACGCTTGACATTGGTTATTTTTTGTTTTAATTTTTATGTAGCCAAGCCTTATGTCTGCATTCATCTTTCTTCCCTTTCCCATCATATTTTTGGTCTTACCTGAAGAATTATAATAAATTGCATTTATTTTCTTCTGCCATTACGATATTATTTACTAAGCATTTCTTTGCCACCCCAATTTATTAGATGTAATAAGGAAATACATTGTTTTTTCGAAAACCTTATCTTAATAAATTCGAAATTGCTAGTCTTTGAGAATCAGCGAAAACAATTTTCTCCAATAAATTGCAAAAGGTCTATATACAAGATTTTATAGAACATTTAGACATTTAGAATTTTTAACATTTAAAACTACATAATGTTAGCCAACTTGCCCATATTCTTAAAATTGAATAGATGATACATACGTTTTATATAAATATATTTCCAAACGACATAACATTGTATATATTTGACTTGATTAAAATTTCCAAACTGCTTCTATTTTAGTCACAATAAATATAATATAAAGAATATCTCACGGCGATGCTACATTTTTCTTTAAAAAAAACTTCCTATCTATTTTTAAGATACTTCTCCAGGGCGTCCTGTATACAAAATAAAAAAAAAAAGATTCGACTATATTAAACAAAAAGTTGACATTAATAATATATTTCTTACTACAAGTTACGCTACTAATTTGAAACAACAGTTTGAACAGTTGGCAACTGATTAATATTTAAAATAAGAACATCTGTCAGAGTTTAATCCTTATATAAAGAGAAGAATCTGCGTATAACCAGACGAATCGTTTGCTGTCTCATGGTATAATGGCGGTAATGCACGGATCATTTTTTCACGGGTTGAAACTATATATAGATATAGTACCTTCTTAGGTTAGATGAGATCTAATAGATAAAAATCCATTCTGATCTTTCAACATCCAAAAGTTCATTTTCAAATTATTTCAATATATTTTGTGTATAACTTTTATTTGAATTAAAATCTGACACATGTTTTTCGTTCTTACAACTATAAAAAGACCCAAGGCTAAAGTTAGTGAACCTTTAGGTTCTATGTACGATTACTAGTAGTAATATACTCATAAGTAGTATTATCCATAGCATTTTAATACATATGTCTAATACATCATATGATTATGAGTTTCTCCACATACATTAACATTAATACACCTACATGATATAGTAGGTAGGCCTCGAGGCCGGAGTATATATACTACCTGATAAGGATTTAAATAGCATTTTAGAGAGCAATCTATATTTTAAGAAAGGAAAGCACATCCGGTCGACAGATTGTCGGTTCTCGGTACGAGCGTGGCAGAGCACTCTTACTTCCACAATTAGCAAAGAAAAAAAACAGAATCGTAAAGGAAACTTTGTGAATGGAATTAACAAAAAAATTTAAAAAATAATTAATTGTTTTATCTTATAGTACAACAAAAAAAACTTAACAATGAAATTAGGCATTCCGTTATAGACCTTTGGCCAACTTAATTGTACTAACAGAAAATAGTGTACGTAAGTAAATTTTTGTCCTAGACTTAAAGAGTACATGCTCGTAAATATCTTGAAATAGGCAAGTCAAACGTGCCACACTCGTTTTTTCAATGCCTTGCAAACCACACTAATAAAGTATTTTAAAATGTTCTTTTGATATTTTCCCATAACATAGATAACAAAACAAATAAAATAATTCTCTTAACGTAAATGAATGTTCCATTCCAAACTTGCTTAAATAAACAATAAAATATTTAGGGAACGGGCAATTTTATATTCCTTAGATCACCAGTTACCAAAATATGAAAAATATTAAGCGAACTGACATTTTTGTAATGAGATCAAAATTTAAATCAACAAATGGATCGTAAGTTACCGGAATTCAAAAGAAGTTTCGAATTTTGAGTTTGCGCACCGCTTGAACCGTGCTCACCAATGTAACAACAGACCAACCTGCAGGACAAAGAATGTAGCCAAAAAAATCTTAGACTTTTATGTTTATTATTCTGATTGTGTTAATTTAACTGTAAATGACATTTATAATATGTAGCTTTACCTTTGTGATAGTATTTTTTTCAAGATGCAAACTGGTGTGTTACAAGTTTCAAGTGGTTTCGATTTAAAAGTTTTAAATAAAATATTAGTGTATGTTTACATTGGTGACACGGACACAGGCAATGGAACTTGACAATTTAAGCGCGCAAATCAAAATCGCGTACGTGAACCTCAGGTACGTGCGTGGGATCGATGTTGGGATTGACGTGGTAGTCGCACAAGTGAGCCTCCTTTAGCTTCCACTGCCACTCCATCAGCTGTGTGGAGTACAGTGTCTGTGCCTCCAATTTCTGACGACGCAGCAGTACTTCCTATTCGAGAAATATGTTGCAATGTTCAACATTAGTGTCACACGAAATAAAATTACAAAAAAGCGACTTTATTTGCGAAAATCCACCACCATCACACACTACTTGTCTGATCGGGGTAATTTCGTGGGACCAATCTGTGAACAAAACATATCGATTTGGTTTTGCAATCGATAGGTTTTGTTTTTGAATTTTGAAAAATCATTCATAAATTTTGGTTTGAGGTCCTGAGGACGAATATTAAAAAAAATACAAGAGAATTGAGAACGTCCCCTTTTTTTGGAAGTTGGTAAATAAAAAGCCAGAATTTTGTACTGGTAAAGCCAGTAAACATGTTTCCTTCTTAAGGTTATAATTGACAATTAAATATCTATACATATAATAAAAATGTAACTGCTCGCTGCCCAGACTAGTATTTGGTCCGAAAAGTTGGCCAAAAATCTTTGGTACGCCTAATATGGCTGCCTTACAATTTTATATTTTAGCTTTACTTTGGAAAAGGTAAAAGAAGGCATAGTAATATATATAGGAATTTACTCGTCATTTTTGCCGTCATCTTAAAAAGTAACATTTAAAATGTCACTTTCTAATAACAAATTTAAAACATCAACCGAAAGTGGGATATTTTTTTTATTCTTTCTCGTCCTCATGTCATCATCACAATATATAGAAGCCAGAACCTATATAGTATGGACTATGGTCACGGTTTAAACAATCATGTGTGATTGTTAAGCTTTGCTAAGGTCATGTCGTTGTCATAAGCGGGAAAAGGGCAGGGAGATGATGCGGGTAGGGTAGTATTTAAGTATGTCATTTAGTTTAAGTAAAATTACAGTGCGGGTGATGCCGCAAGGCACAGCTCTTATAGTATATACTTCTACCATGAGCATAAAAGAGATAAAACCTACCTTCAACTTCTCCCATTTATCGTCGACTTCTTGAAGCCAGGCGTTGATCGTACGGGCGCTAAATCTGGAGCGTGGGTTGTTTTCCTCTTTTTGTTCCGGTGTCGCCAGATTGCACACGTCTTTGTCACGTAGCACCGTGCAAGCCGAATACGGCAGAGGCTGTACATCATACAAAACAACATCTACTATAAACGAAAAGTAAATTCTTACAAAATTTATTTGACGATATACAGGCCATAATACATTTGCAGAGGCACAGAACATTTTTTTAGAAACGGCAGTTTCGAGTACAATCAATGATATACAAGATATATAGATATGTTATACAAAATCACCGGTCGAAAGTTTCCTAATCACAGCAACATTTACACATCAGAAGAGAATAGCGTAAGTAAAATAATAATCAAAAAGAGAACAGCTAGTGTTCGCTACATAAGCGTGAATTTAAACACATGGTCTGGCATTGGCACTGGCATGTTTAGTACCACTAAATGTCTTCGACATGTGACATTCACCAATCCGCACTGGGCCTGCGCGGGGAATGCCATTTCACTCTCCCGGAGAGGAGACCTGTGTACATGCAGTGGGGAACATTCTAAAAACCTACCTACGTCTTTATTATGCGAAAATGTTATTTACCTGATCAGCGGCAGCGCGTTCGGCTCGGCCGTGCACTCTCAATATCTCCTGCTCAACGGACAACACCAATTTTTCTTTCTCAACAAGTTGTTGCGTGCGCAAGTGTGCCCTATTTGATGGAAAATGTTTAAAATTACACATGGAATTTCATCATAGGATTAATAACAGAGAACGAGGTAAATATATTAGGAAACAGTTATTATGTTTCGATTTAATAATAAACATAAAAGTTTATAATAAACAAAGCAAAAACTAATAGTATATTGGACTGGGTTGAGCACCTTCCTTCTATCTCTTAATAAATAAAGTTCTGTATTAAAATCGTAATATTCTTTATCACATGCAATGTTAATGATGTATTACTACGAAAGTCTATTAGCAGTGTATGTTGCCAGCGATGTCTTACGGTACTGAGACGTGGCCCCTCACTGCCAGCACCATTAGAAGTCTCAAGGTCACACAAAGAGTAATGCTCGGAATCTCTCTGCATGATCGTATCAAAATTGATGTGTTCAGCAGTAGAACAAATTTACCTTGGTAACCGACATTGCCTAAGCAATTGCAAACCTTAAGTAGAAATGGGCAGCACAAATTGCTCGCAGAACGGATGGCCGGTGGGGCCGAAAGGTCCTAGAATGGCGGCCACATAAGAGTCGATGCCTCGTCGGTAGGGTTCCCACCCGATGGACCGTTGATCGGATCAAGGTTGCGGGGAGTCCACTTAATGAGTGCGGCAGTGGACGGACACGAAAACTATATCCACAATTTTATACCTCGCTTCTTCCTGGGATATGAATTCTTCCACCATCGCATGGGGCAGATTGTGGGGTATTTCAATAGCTGGTGGGTTCACATTGCTCTGGAGTGTGTAAGTGCAGCGGTTCATCAGATAATTGTTGAAGTCTTTGGGAGGCTTCGGGTGCACAGGGAACAGGCTATTATGATGCTCTTGAACCTAAATATTAAGCAAATAATTAATCTTTACTTGTCACATAACGTAAAAATGCAAAAAAAAAGTTAGAAGTAATAAAAATATATATAAAGAAATAATTATAAGATAATTCATAGAAGAACAAGTTTATGATGTACCAGTAACTGATTCTGAATTTGTGTAGTCTGAACCGGGGTCTGAATTTATGTAGTAGCATACTTGTATATAAAATATTATACACATGTATTCATAAGTACAGCAAAATAATTATTTCAATGACAAAATAAACATTACACCATAATTTCACTAAACACAGTTTGAAAGATATAAATTCCATACCACAAATGCGTTCTTCAAGGTTAGATAGTTTAAAGTGTATGTATGTAATACCTGATTACGAATTTCTATACGCATCTGGTATGGGTTGGAGTTAGCAACCGCGTGGCCAGTGCTGGTGCTCTGCGTTGGTTCGCTACTGGACGCGCACGACTGGCTGTCGTTGGGCGCCTTGATCTTACGCTTCCTCGGGTGTAATTGTATCGAAGGACCAGGCTCTGCTGTATGACATAAAACATCAGGTGTTTAAAATAAAATTAAGCCTTTTAACTATAAGTAATTATAAAAATTATAAAAAAAAAAAAATTATAAAAATTGTTTGCTTACCCGATGTTTCTCCCGCCCCAGCATGGTCTTGGACCTCCTGAAAATGGATTTTTGCCTGCTCAAGTTAAATGAACTGATAATTACGGCCAGGCCTAGTCCTAATATTAACAATGCCGTGCAGCTCACAGTCAGTGACCATCTCGGGCCGTTGGTCGGTAGATCGCGTCCTACCTTAAGGCCCATTTAATATTCGCTCGGGACTCACTGGTGGGTCGCGACCCTTAGTTTGGGATCTTGTTCTAAATGAACTTAAATCCAGATTAGTGACATACTAAGGAAAGGCGATGTAAGGGGTACCCGTAACTGACAAGTATGCGTAGGCGCACGAATGTGGAAGGAGGTAAGAAGAAAAGTGACCCAGGCAAATGCAAATTCGTGCTTATTTTTTTTTTTCATAAAGGTAATACTAATTTATTACTATACCCTAGGCCTACTACTAAAACACTATCCTATTTCTCGTTACTATTTTCTATTTGTGTTGTCTATTAGACAATGCATGGTTTTGATCATAATGGCCATATTATATCGGCTGAAAGTGTTTATTATTTAAGGTTATGTACTTACAGATCCCGATGGTGGTGGCTGGCTCTTGTTTTTGAGAGTATGCGCACGAGTTTCAACGCCACTATGCGCCGATGACCGATCTTTATTACTGTCATCATTTTTTCTACGCGGGCGAAGGACTCTCTGCCCGGCATATAAAATAAAAATAAAACATTGTTATGACAAATTCTGTAAGCTCGAACCAATTTCTTTTGTATGACACTTGTATTAATGTATGTATTGTATGACAACACTTTATGATATGTAGTTGATATGGCTATCGCTGATTTGAAAATCGTTAGCATTTTTTGTTTAAAATGCTGGAAGCCGCGGTAACAATATTAAATGAGCCGTTCAGACTTTTCTTTCCTTAAAACATAAAGGATATAAAAAATATTTGTAATAGTCGATGACCTACCGTAGAGCATTCACTGAGTTTTTTGTCATCAGTGTCGGAGATGTCAGATGTTGCATCAGTTGTAGTGCAAGGAATGACGTTGGACAATGCACCAGCATGACGCTCTTTGCCGCTGCATCTTTGACCTGTACCTCCTTGTAAAATAGTTTTATTACACTTCACATCCACTCATAACATAGTCTCAATAAATGATTGTTAGTAATTTTTTAATTAGTTAGACAACTTGCAATTAAATAACGTAACGAGTTTACGTTATTTAATTATGATATATTATATATAAAATTATGATATAACAGATGACAGTCGTCTGACCGACCAGTAATACTTCAGTTTTTTTTTAAAATAAACCAAAAAATGAACAATTTTCCTAATGAATTATTAGTTATCCTTCAATATAATGTATTTCAACCTAGCCCTGTAATTGAAACTCACCCTCTTTCTGCTCATTCCTACCACCTGAGCCGCTGGCGACGACCGGTACAACGATTTTCAACGGCGTTACTTTGGGACCAGCTTCGGACTTCGGCTCTTCGAAATCGCCATCGCCGGTATCTTTAGCTTGACTCGATTTCTGGCTGCGCACCGGACGCTTCCTGCCCTGTTTCCTTTGCGACTTCCCGCCCTTCTATTAAAAAAAATATCTTACATTGAGTAACAGTTGAAAATTATTAAATGCAATGAGGAAGAAAAACAAAAAATAAGAATTGTGAGGGAAAACAAATAAAAGGATTCGACTGTATTTTACTTAATGCAGTTGATTAATTACTTTTCCTTTGGCGCCCTTTCCGGATTGACCCTTGGAGGAGGCCTTTCCTCCGCTCTTGCCCAGGGGCGCTGCGTCAGTGTTGCTGTCGGGAGCGGCGCCAGTCTTGATGTCGGGAGCAGCGCCAATGTTGCCGTCGGCAGCGGCGTCAGTGTTGCTGTCGGGAGCGGCGCCAGTCTTGCTGTCGGGAGCAGCGCCAATGTTGCCGTCGGCAGCGGCGTCAGTGTTGCTGTCGGGAGCGGCGCCAGTCTTGCTGTCGGGAGCAGCGCCAATGTTGCCGTCGGCAGCGGCGTCAGTGTTGCTGTCGGGAGCGGCGCCAGTCTTGCTGTCGGGAGCAGCGCCAATGTTGCCGTCGGCAGCGGCGTCAGTGTTGCTGTCGGGAGCGGCGCCAGTCTTGCTGTCGGGAGCAGCGCCAATGTTGCTGTCGGCAGCAGCGTCAGTGTTTCTGTCGGGAGCGGCACCAGTGTTGCTGTCGGGAGCAGCGCCAATGTTGCTGTCGGCAGCAGCGTCAGTGTTGCTGTCGGGAGCGGCATCAGTGTTACAGTCGGGAGCGGGAGGCTTGCTTTCAATGGGAGCGCTAAAACATTAAGTTATATGGTAAGACAAGAAAATTGATTAAAGGTATCAATTTTCTTACGTGAAAAACACGTGTAGACTTTTAAAGGAATCGGAACTGTTCTTTAAAAGTCTACATGTATTTAAAATTTATGATGATTTGAATCTTATAAGAACAAGATAGTATACCGCCCGGCTCCTTCGGCTGCTGGTTTCGCTATAGGCTCTTTATCTTCGGCTTCCTTCTTCTTCTTGATGACGTCATCGTCGTCCGGCTCTACGTTAACCTGGCCGTAATTCCGTTTCGAGCCAGAGGCCAACTCATTATCATGAGTGAGCTGTATCTTCTCTGGAACTGTTTGAGTTTTTATTAATGTCAATTCTTATGATGATTGTTATTACAAAAAATATATCATTAATTTTAAAATGAATTTGATTGTACTATATTGATGTACCAAACTTGACAACGTTTAGTTAAACGCATAGCCAACTTAATTGTTTTTAGTTTGTTTTTTATTATACCGTTACTTTATTAGTCAGATAATAATTTATTAAAAACGACATGAGAGATGTGGCATGAAAATTCGGAACTAAAACCGATACGATGACTGAACAGCCCTGTCCTTGTTGTAACATTACGAAATGTCTATAGTGGACAATATTGATACGCAATTAAACATTTTGATGCAAATAACAAAATTATATTTCGTTAGATACCCGATGAGCATGAGGTAATAAAAATAAATGTGAACTATTCGTTAACTAGCTAATGAGTACATATTAAAAACACTCAAGTTCATACGCTTTATTGGTGTTTATAAATATCGCGCTAACAAGATCTACAGCCATTTTAATATGTATTGCACTACTATATTGCATAACTACAGTGGAGATTTTAAATGTGTTGCGTCAATCTTTAATCATATCACTAACGAAACATATTTATACATTCAAATAAGATATTTTTTTTCAAAATTAAGTATTTGTTGATATTTAACTGTGTAAGAAAAAACATTTTGCTGGTATCCACATCGTAAAAATAATGACAATTATCTGAAATTGAAGTAAGACTTACCTTTTGCTATTATATTATACAGTGTAACAATTATTACAATGAATCATTAATTATTGTGTTATAATGTTAAATATTTGCTTTGATTCGTGACCGCATATTTTATTAGGGATTAATAACCGTATATCGCGATTAATAAAAATGGTTTACTTGGATTACAACCGGGTCATTGAGTTCAATTATCAGCTATCCAAAAAACTAAGCCTAAGAGGCTAAAAACACGACAAATTGATCCCATACAATATTATCGTACGCAAGCCTGTTTCAAACTCATTTATAGTAATTTATTAGTACAAATTGAGAACTATTTGAATTAAACGCTCAATCTATTGACTTCCGCGAGTACATAAATATTATATGTAATGGTTCCATGCAGCGAAGCGGATTGATTTTCATCCCGGCGCAACTCCCCGTGAACCTCTCCCTGTATTAGTTTAGTGCTATGTCCCTTTCGTTCCAACATTACCGTATATATGTACAATTACGAAAGGAATATTACTACACAGTTAAGGCTCTGTTGTTATTAAATGATAATTATATTACGCTAAATTTACTCCTACCTTATAGCAAGTTTATTCGCAATAATTTTACTATATTAATACAATGTTTATATTTAAAAATCGTATTTATTAACTTTATCCGTATACATTTATTAAAAGGAATGTTTTAATGTGCTTCATAAATAATTGTAATGGGAGAACGAGAGAAAGACTCCTTTACGAAAAAAAATGCGTATCATGCAGAACATAATATTAAATATTATATTATACATAATTACATCATTTCACGACGACCATAAAATGTTCTTTAATATTTTTTTATTAGCACGCATTTTACACGAATCAAGGGATGTTATCCCTTATATTATTATTGTTTAGCTAAATAAATTTATTTGATTTGATTTATGCGACCATGCGAAGTACGTGCATTAAACGATAGTATTTTATGTTGCGTAAACCAACTGCTACATTTAATGACATGAAAGTTGCGGAAGTAAAATATCGGTAATAAAATCATAAAAGACGAGTCATTCATAAACTTTTTTATTAAACATTATAATAAAGAAGTAACACAAATCTTGATGAGATCAGGGATCAGGAGAAATTCCTGAGTTTCATTCTTTCATGCGGACAAGACTGTATCTAAGACTAAACAGAAGACATTATAATAACCAAAATACCATCCGAATAAATAGTTCCTATCATCTCTTTCCTCCTATCTCCATAATGCAGAGATTACCAACTGGCAACATTTGCAATATACAATAACTTATATATTAATATGGCCATGCTATTCTTCCAAACTCGGCTTAATTCTAAGACATTGGATAGAGATTTACAAAGCATAATTGGTATTGGTTGATATCTATTTAAGATCAATGGTTCTTAACCTTTTAAGTAAGCCATGCTCCTTTGAATCTCAAAAAAGGGCTCTGCAACACCATTTAAAAATGTGATTCAAGTTTTTAGTTTAAAACTTTTCATTCATTTAAAACCTGAAAGTTTCTGTGCATGTTCTTAATACAGATAGAAACAATATCCTATATATTAGGGGTTTCTCACCCACTCTCAAAAACACCTGCTCACTCCCCAGAGTTGGGGGTGCCCCTGGTTAAGAGCCACTGCTCTAGATGACCTAATCTAAGAAACTACATTTCTTCTAACCTGTTTTTCCTGTCAGTGCAATGAGAAATAATTATATTTGTAACAATATTTTTTTATAGGACCAGTTCCTAGGACGGAAAAATTAATGGTGAAAATAGTAATAAAAAATATGCTATTTTTACAATTAAATTTGCTAAATTAAAGAATATTTATACATCTAAATAACTTTGCAGCAAACATCTACCTTCAATAATACAAATTAAACATTTACACTAATTAGGTGTTCAAATTTAATAATACTAAATAATGATCATAACAAGTATTTTATTTACATTTGGCCATATTAAGTTAGTTTTTATGACATTAATTAGTCAGATTACATCAAACCCTTACCCTGAATAATTAAATAGTACTACTTTTCTATCAAGTATAGCAAAAAGTAGCTTGTAGCAAATTACAAAGAGGAAAAGTAAGAATCTTATGAGGAAAAATTATGGCTTATATAAAAATAATGCATATTTACATTTCTTAATTACAATGTAACATTGTTAGATATGTTAAAAAACGAATATAGACATATACAATATATTTCATAATTATCTAATAGCAATAAAAGACATACCTTCAGTATTGTTGATATTCTTTTGAGAAACTTGATTATTACAGAAATGGTCAACAGATTCCAGTCCTTCCATAGGTCACCTTTGCTGATATTGTATGGTGTACATCCCTTATGCATCTGAAAATAATAATAAGATTAGGTCTTGTAATATTTTTTTGTATGAAGCAACAATTCATAACTTAAATTAACAAAACTGTACTGACCGAATATTATTTCTCAGTATGTCCCAATAAAAATAAAAAAAGTAGTAAAAAACTAGGTATTGACTGAATTTTATTAAATATGCTATTCAATTTAAACAAATTGTAATAAATAAAAATAATAAAATATCCTTAGATAGAACCTTAAAAATACCAAGCTTGAAATACATTTTGATAATAATACGAAAAGTTTACTTACCTTGTCAAGCTTTACCTTCCGCGTTATAAGCACGAATATATTATAGAGTGTATTGTTAAAAGATTAAGGTAATAAATACCGTAATGACGAATATTCGGCGTTAATATTAGAAGATAGACACAACCAAGGTATGCAGAATTACAGACACCGAGACACCGGATAAATATCTATAAATTATAACGACAGTTTAAACTTAGGTAATTTTTTTTTTCCTAAATACAGATCCATTTCATGTGCTTTAAAACTGTTCACGAGTATAAACCGTACAGAAACATAGTAATCAAAGGTATTAGAAAAGTTGCGCGTTTGAAGACTTGTGGTATTATTTGGCTTCAGTTTGTTTTGAAAGTCTTTGCATTTGATTTTGGAAAACGAAACGAACAGTAGAACATGAACTAAAGTTGCTCTATCAGACTACACAAGACTACCTGCATTCAGTTTCGGTAGTTTGGTTTGGCAGCATCAAGTGGGCGCTACAAAACGTATATAGGTTTTGTATTGAAACTATATATTGTTCATGTATCATAAATCCGATATCGGCCTAACTTGAAATTATATAAATCGAACCAAACCAAAACAATACATTGCCATATCACTTCTATAGTTATCGCGAGTTGGGATTCGGAACACAATATCGCGATTCGAGTCGTGACTCGACATCGAGACGGACTCACTGAACTGGACAGATTAAGTGTTACCGACTCTCGAAAATATTTGCTCCTAAAGCTCAGTATACCAAATAAAATAATATGATTGGCTAGGTAGCGCTATTCCAGGTCGTATATTTACTTTTTTAAATTTTTCTTAATCACGAAATAACATCATACCAAAAATTTAAAAATCCCTCAAACAAAAAACCCTTAAAAATAAATTATAATAATAATGTGAACAAGACAGGTTTGTGAGCGGACTTCATATAAATTGTATACTTCACTTATAAGTCGTCAATAGTTGGAACATACTTCCGACAAAAATCCTATTTTATACAGTACGATTATAGTATAGTGATCTTTCGCTGAACGAATCTATCTAATACACGCGTATAGTGTATCCGTCAGTCAATAAATAGAAATATATAGATTGAAAAATACAGTGTTTCAAAATCCGATTTCAAATATCGATATTCAAAAACAAGCAAACCTTACTTACCGTGCATGGCCGCCATTACACTTTTTATACTCCCATCGGAAATGTAATTTTGTGGAAATTAAAAATATTATTTTTTAGGAAATACTTTGGAATTTATAATCGTTATTTACAAATATCCATCTTGATGTCGACCAAACTATATACGGCTATATATATTTTACGAAAGCGATAAGATATTATACGTCACTACTATGGACGAGGCATTTATTTCTTTCAAAATTTAGAAAAGGACTTTTCAAGAAATTCTGACTTACCTGATGACAAATTATCATCTTACCAGGTTTATCACCACCAAGGTACCATTTTTAATAATATTTTATCATAATTGAAGACTCCTAAATTATTCTAATAGATATAATATTGATGAAAATCATACATAGGTCTTTCAAAACTTCTGACATTTCATAAAATGCTGACTTACACCAATAGATGGCAGTATACCAAATATTTAAGTAGTAACTAAAAGACGTCACTATAGAACGTTATCTAATCCACAATATTATATTTTGTGTGACTGACACTATTTGAAATATAAACAATTATAAGCTAGCAACAAGTAGTTTCTATTTAACATTATTAGTGCCATGAATTCGACCTCGTACTTTCTAGGCCTACGCAGGACCGCAGTCTTAGCCCATTCCGGGGCCCTAGAGGACACAGAAGCGCAGGGCCCTGTATGAAATTATTGTTACCGCGCGATGACGATCGATATTCTGTAAATTATATCTTGTTCATATTTTTTTTGGGTTTCTGAATTTTAGAAAAAATAACATAGGAACATAGGGCTTTAGAGGGCCCCCGGCATAATAATGGGGACCTAGGCCCCGTGTACTCTTATGGTTATAACGGTAAACCGCCAACTTCATAACTTCTGGAGTTGTGGAAGAACAAAAGGTTCGGTACGACCGCGGAGAATAACGGAAAACACCTGCCTCGCGTTTTACTAAAAGAATAATCTTCAACTAGGTATTGCTTGAATTGAATATACTGAAAAATAAAATTATTGAAAATATGAAACGTATGAGAACGAATACAGTTAAAAAGAAGCTCAATAAATTGTAGGAATTGTGTAAACTTAGATAGGGTTAGTGGGATAGACTTTGTT
This sequence comes from Papilio elwesi, assembly GCA_029849275.1. Classification (NCBI taxonomy): domain Eukaryota; kingdom Metazoa; phylum Arthropoda; class Insecta; order Lepidoptera; family Papilionidae; genus Papilio; species Papilio elwesi. Next base: position 5,792,628 of record CM056717.1, read on the forward strand.
CTTTTTTGATTTAGTTAATGTAATCAACAAAATGAACTACGGCGACAACTATTATAAATTTATACTTGTGTCGTAAAAATCTGTGGTTTTAAAATATACTAGATTGTCATCAGCAAGTTTTCTATTACTAACACTCTATGAGACCATACATGTATATCACTAATTATGTGTCTGTTTTATTTATTTAGCTAAAAAATATATAATCGCCTAAATATAAGCAGATTTTTGTAGATTGTATACTTATGTATGTAAGCTTTATTCGTATGTTAAGAAATTGCCTTAATTCCTCTTTATTAGTTAACGGCAAAACATTTCGCAGTTCGCTGATTCCGTCAATCTCTACCGAACTATATTTTGATTGTTCATGCTTTGTAAAATACGGAGAAACGCAGCTTGGAGAATTTGAAGTAAAACGCTTTTTGAATTCAATAAATACTGCGCGTAACAAGACCTAGATGCGCGGGGTGATCCAGAAATAGCACCAAATCAATAACAACAGGAGTTGGGGGAACAGAGTTATATAGAGTAGTAGATTTTATTACTTGTTTCAATACGCAAAGGTCCATTTTGCATCGCTTGTATCCTTTCGCTCCTCCCAATGATACTGACTTGCGCAGTCAGATCTTTATCGTATAAAACTACAGCTATATAGCTTTATGACCTAGTTCACGTAGGAAAACGACTGGGAACTGTGCATAACAGATGTATGAGAAATAGAACCTTTTGCATATGTCGTACACATTGAACGCCGTTTCGTTATTATTATAATAGATTGTCTCCGTCTGGTTTATATAATTAATTAATTATTTGCTATACTTGTATTTAAAATACAATTTCTTTAAATGTATGTAGTATTTAATTTTATATTCTTTTCATGAGTACTAAGTATTTTGGTTTAAAATTTTAAATACAAAATAGTTTAAGGTGTACAAAAATTAACTGCTCTGTCAAAGATTACCTATGTGCAGATGAACATGCAATACAAAATAAACAACTGTTTAAAAATTACAAAAGAATCTATGAAAAAGGTTGATTGACTGATAAAACTGAAAATATTTTGGTATATCGGTTCACCGGATTGATTGTTTTACCTATGAATGAAAAATGTTACTTTGGTTTGCGGAATTTTTAGGAACACACAGTTACAATAAAGTAGCCGAGTTGATTGTAGAAATTACTTAAAAAAAATGTATAACTATTTGAATAACTTATTTTGGTTAAATTTCAACTGTAAATTGAAAATCAATTAAGATACAAATCTGGGTATTGACGTTGTGGAAAAATCATTACAATTTCTGATTCAGAACTGAAGAAGCGACGACTTTGTTTAAACCGACACGAGATGATGACAATCGTCGGAATGCTGGATGCCGGTCCAGTGCAACATGACTATGACTACAACTCTCGGCACTATAGTTTGTTCCACGTCGAGATGGAATTTTTGTAAACAAAGGTTTTTATGTCAAAATTCGTAATTCCCAAATATTTTCTAAAACTTTTTGTCACATTAGCTTATATCATACGACATACATAATTACACTTCACTGTATTTCACGATTTCCACAAAATTATAACCTCTCCCATGAAAGTATAAAAAGTGTAATGGCCGCCATGTATTGTAAGTGAGGTTTGTTTACAAAAATTGAAGTGGAACAAACTATACGTAGAGCGTTATAAGCCACTGGACACACAATAGCATCAATTACAGCATGGCCGTAGATCAAGGGGAACCCCAACGCTCAGATTTACGCGGATAGGATAATTTCAGACAATAAAAACTTATAAATTCTTGATTTTTGCTCTTATTTTTTCATTTAATTTTTAAGTGAGTAAGGGTAAGGGTAGGAATTAAAGTAAAAAACTCAATATTAATTGAACTCAGAATTGTAATGTAATTGGATATTTATTGTTTTTTTGATAAGTAATCATTTACGTATTAAACTCAGTAAAAGAAATATTCGTATTTGCAAAATACGAATTTGGCATTTTTATTTGAAATACCAAAATAACGTAGTACTCGCATTTTATAAATAAATACTTGTCATAAACTGTTTTTAGCATCTCTGTACACGAATATACAACAAAATAAATGTATAATTCAAGTACGCACAAACAATATACAATAGTATTATGTTGATATACAATATAAAGGTATATCAACATAATACAAATTGCAGTATTCTGATAAGTACCTGTTTATTTCTCTGTTGATAAGTATCTTACAATTTGGCATAGAACCATAGTACGTTTTCCTTTTTTATAAGTAGTTAATACAATGCCCTGCGAATCCCAAAAACCGACGCTAAAATTCACGCTTTTACTGAATTGCTGAAAAATGAAAAAAAATGCATTTTTTTCATTTCTCGCCTCTTTTAAATAGCTTAAAATGTTTATTATATTAATTATTAACAAAAATAAAAATTTAATCCTGCATTTATAATAAACTATATAATAGAAGTATAAAAAGTATATAGTTATTTATTATTTGATCTCTTAAAAATTACCGTAACTTGTCAAATAAATAAATATGATATGCGCTCACGCCCGTAACCCAGAGGGGTAGGCAGAGATCATGGATTTCCATTTGGCGCGATCCTGGCACACCTCTCTCGCTTCTTCCACATTCAAACATCTACGCATGCATGCTCGTCGGTTATGAGTGCTCCTTATATCGCCCTTTTTTAGTAAGTCTATAATCTGATCGATATAAGTTTTCCTAGGGCGTCCCCTACCAACATTGCCACTCACTTTTGCAACACAAATTTGTTTTGTTATTCTCTCTTCATTCATCCTTTCAACATGCCCGAACCACCGAAGCATACCTTTCTCAATGCTAGTCACAACGTCCACTTTTAAGCCACACTTTTCCCTTATAACACTATTTTTAACCCTTTCTTTCAAAGTCACGCCTAACATACTTCTTAAGGATCGCATCTCAACGGCATTAACTCTACTAGCATGCTTTTCCTGCCAAACCCAGCTCTCACTTCCATACATTAAAGTGAGGACTAGTACAGCATTGTGTATTGCCAGACGAGCTTTCATAGACACATTCCGACTCCTCACTACTGTACCTATAACCCCATTCATTTTATTTCCCGCACTCCCTCGTCGTTCAAAATCTTTAACATGCCTACCATCTCTACTAGACATACACCCCAAATACACGAACTCTTCCACCTGTTCCACTACATTTCCGTTAACCTTTACTTCAATTACTGTCTTACTTTGTTCTCTTTCAAACACCATTAATTTCGTCTTATCCACATTCATCTTCATACCTTTACCATCTAGTGAATCATTCACTACATTCAGCATAAGTTGTAAGTCCTCCCCTGATGACGCAAACACAACCTGGTCATCAGCGTACAAGAGACATTTTACAACTAACTCACCCATTCTTAATCCACAATCTTCGTCTTTCAAAGATTTCAAACAATCATCCATAAAGAGATTGAACAGCCACGGGGATGCTACACAGCCCTGTCTTACATCTTTATAGATGCTAAACCAGTCTGAGTAGGCCCCGTTAATCCTCACACAAGCAGTAGAATCTTTATAAAGACTTTAACGCTTGTATAAGATCACTGTTCAATCCAAACTCAACCAAGGTTGACCACAGATCATCTCTTTTTACTTTATCATAGGCCTTTTCTAGATCTACGAAGGCGCAGAAAACTTTTTGGTTTAGAGCCAAAAACTTTTCTATGATAATACGTAAAGAAAAGATCAGATCCATGCAACCCATTCCTTTCCTAAAACCAGCTTGCACATCCCACATTCTAACTTCTGTTTCTTTCATGACTCAATCAGTGTGTCAAATGTGCTAGTTAATACCTACTTAGTCTGACTAAAATTAATAATCATTCTAAATATCCTACTTACTATTATTTCTTAACATTGTTCATTGCATTGTCCAATAACGTTACATTGAAAACGTCCCAGCTAGAACGACTTTATGCAATACTTTAGGAATTAAGAGCGCTAAATGATTCCATAGTACCCTCCGGAAATTGAAAAATATAAATAGACAGACCTACTAAAAGCCTATGTATGACGGTTGTTTTCATGAACGTTTAACGAAGAGAGAAATAATAATAAATGAGCCTTTTCTAGAATGTTATCCACTGCAGGGACACAGGCCTCCTCTCCGAGAGGGAATGAGCCATAATCCACCACGCTGGCCCAGTTCGGGTTGGTGGGTGTCACATGTCTTCGAATTGGACACCCAAAACAACGACATAACTAATTCTTATACACATACCAATCTCTCACGTCGGAATAATACATTGAATTGAAACTAAAATTAGTCAAAACCTATTAATAACCGCGATACGATTTAATCCGTAAAATTAGTTCAATTTCAATAAGTATTTTTCGCGAAATCGGAATAATACATTTCGGATTCAACACAAATACAAGAGAATCATTATTGATAAATAATAACAAAGAAGTTGGCCCGCAATAAGAGAACATCATTTATAATAACAATAATGTTAATAGAATGCCAAAATTGGAAAAGAAATCGATAATCGATTATACTACACATACTTTTTTTAGATATACTATGAACGTAGGGTTTTGCAAAAGCACAAGGGCTTTAACCATTTAAGTTATTATGGCGAGGATGTGCACCATGGCTTATTCAATTATTTCAAGATTGCCCACCGTTACAGCATTAAAGAGGGATGTTTCCCTGTATGGTCCTTATATGTTCACATTAGCATAACCCTGAATTACAATATCTACTATTTCTTTCTAATCGTAAAGTCATGCACAATGTAGAGCAGTCGAACCTAGAATGGATGTCTCCTTCAGATAGTGAACTTCGAAAATTAAACGAATCATTGACAATTAGATGTTTCATGGAAAATGCAATAAGCCTATTGTTTCTTCGATAGATATATTTTAAGGTATTAGCTGTATACATAACTATCAATTTCATCTTAACACACCTAAGCTATTATTACCTTCCGTTCTTGCTTTAATCTAACACCAGCAAAATATCACTTCAAAATATCGAGAAATGACACCTCAAATTTCCAATGACTCGTTCAGTTCACAATTTAACGTCAGCTTATAATATGGCTAGTAAGATTATAAAATGACGAAGTTCACAATCTGACAGATACAGAAAATATATTCACTTTTATGCAAGTAAAGCAACATGTATCTAACAAGCACAATTTTCCCGTTAATGCAAAAAAATGAAAGAAATATTATTCTGCGATTTTCACACAGACAACTTCTTACCTTAGCAAGAAAAAAAGTGGTACAGAAAGACAATAAACAAGAAAGACACAAAAAATAAAGCCATCATTTGCACACAAAAGCAATGTTCAATAAATTTATAACTCTCGTATAAGATTAACACATATAATAAACACATTTAAACACATCTACCGAAACATATAAATGCATTCTATCTAAACACATAAAGAAGTAGGAAGTTTCCAACAACTCTTTACATTTGTTACCATGATGTTGCATACCTGGTTTTTGAGTCGCCACAATAGGTCCAAAGTGTGAATTTGTGGTAAGCCATAATTTAAAATAAAAAGAAATACAAATTAGGGATAGAACTTTGTTCTTACTTAATATTTAATATAACAAAAAATATACCAGTAATACAGATGTGTACTGTGCTACTTCAAATTATGTCAATAGTTGGTTAGTTCACTAGCTCAAAAGGTTATTAAAGATTTTATGAGTGCTGAGTGCACTTTTTAAATATTTCAATTTTATCTTTATATTAATTTAATATTTAAGAAAAAGCTATTATAAAATGACAAGTTTGAAATAAGCCAACAGTGGTAGAGCCAGTATCAACATTTATTGCATAAATGTGCTGGCTTGACCGGGACAATATCACAACCTCACAGAAGGCATGAAGTAGAAGTATTTGTGTTTCGCCTTATATTATTATCTGTTGATCTCCTCCTCCATCAATTAAAGGTAACACAGGCAATGCTTCTGCAACTCATTAGCTTATTGCATCTGAATATGCTTCTTGCAATATTACCGCTTTTTCGTATGCCACCTACTTCTATAAAAGGAATTGAATATCAGATGAATAATGATTGTTAGATGTTATTTTTTAAATATAAGACAAAGACTTAATCATTACCATCTATATATTGAAGACAATTTGATTCTCAGTACTAAAAGCTTACTATTAAAAATAAACCAGTAACATAAAATAAAAAAATATAAAGTAAAATTCTACACTTCACAATCATTATTATAAGGTCTACTGGAAAGTTTTCACTACAATGAGCATTATTTATTTCAGGAAATAATTTAAATAATTACTTATTACGACTATCCAAAGAAATTTTATTTTAGCCAACACTGAATGTTATAAGTATATATATGAATTGTTGTTCATTTAAGTAAAAAACAAAGATCAATTAGTAATTTATTTATTTGTCTTAAAAATAACAAACATGTTAAAGAAATTATTAAATATAAAGTATTTTTAATGCACTTTTAAGTAAACTTTATTAAATATCGACCCTTGACATTACATCTAGAAAGTAAGTGTAACCTATGTTAATCACTTTGAGTATAAAATAAGTTGTAACTGGAGCTAGCCAAAATCAAGTCTTTGATGCAACACTGCTTATGATGTCTGGCTGCTGTGATGGAAATTTTAGGGGAAACCATAAAAATAAACTAACTAAAACTATAAAAATCTAACAAAAAGGGAAAATAATGTAATATTATTTTGCAATATACTCCACTCCTTAATTATATTGACTAGAATAAATATTTTTAATAAAAATCCTAAATTAGAAGTAGGTATAAGAGGCAAAAGAATTTTCCAGCCACTCCAATACAAGCTCTGTACCTTTTTAACAAATAATGAAAGCTGCATTCGGTCTGGAATTGTACTGATGCAATATTGATTCCTATTGGACATTTCCCATCCTCAAACTCTATTGGACATCACTATCTTTATAAGAAATTAACTATATCTAATATCTATCAAAGATCACCAATCTCTTTTGGAAATCTCTATTCTCTAATATACATCACCAATCTCTCTCCTTGAAATGCTTTTTTTGCTTAACTATATTCCTGTCAGTTTTTCTCTAAATTCATTTTTCTTTCGGTTTCAAATGTTCTTATTATGCAAGTTATTGGATGTCCCATTATGCTCTTTCCCAATCTTGGTATGCTCATACAATAGTTTCATTTGTAATCCACTTGTCATCACTAATAACAACACAGTCCAAGTGGGTTTAGATGGTTCCGAGTAGTAATTACTACTACTAGTAAAGGGTTTCTTTTCCGCAACTTCAAAAGTATGTACTGAACTGAACACAATCTCCGATATTGTTAAAAACTAAACTATGACACAGAACTTTCCGGGAGACCTATTTATATATATATATATATATATATATATATATATATATATATATGCAAAACATTCATTTTCATTATGTACACATTGTAAATTCAAATGTTATATCTAAATTATTGAAATATAAAAATAAAGAATCAACAGTAACTACTTACCTCTATATCTGGATATATCATTCTGATAGTGTTATAATCTTACCATAGTATAATATTGGACATAAAAGAATTGTTTCTTAAGGTGTTTATCAATTCAGTGATTTAATTTTTGTATTTAATATAGATAGACATAGATAGACCCTTGGTTTTTAGGGGAACTTTTAAAATTCTTACTTTATATATTTCTATAATTGTTAAAAAGCAAAGTTATTGACTGTCTAGAATCACAAGAAAAAATGATATAGGTTGTTAGTATGGATTTAAAATTTAGAAAAAGAAAAAAATCCTAACCAACACAAGACACAGTCCGTTTTGAATGGCCAACTGCCATTTTATAATAAAATTGCAGTTTATTTTTATAGTAAAATGAGACGGTTGGCATTAAATTAATAATGCAGGTTAGGTAGGTTAGGTATAAAGCAAAAAGATTTGTTATTTATTGGTTTAATTATTGGCAGCTCCCTGGTACAGCAGGCCATATCATGCAACAGCTATTACTATTTCCGCATAAGTATTAGTGAAATTTTTATCAATGGGCGACTTTGAAAGGTTAAATAAAGCATAAATGAAATATATTAAAGGTTTTTAGACATTCGCTCTGCATAAAATCCAGCTATGTGATTTTTCGACTGGATTATGGAAGGGTGTGCTTCATAATTATAAAACCGAGTTTATGTCACGCGAAACCGCGTGAGTTAGCCGCCATCTTGAAAAACACCTTATAAATTTGGCCACCGCTGTTTTTATCATAAAACTCGCAGTTTCCGAGATATTAAAAAAAAACCTTTTTCAAAATGGCAGCAAATGCTTGTGGTTTCAGTCCAGACAGAAACATGATTTCATACTCAGGGGGAACCCCCAGACATAATCCATTCGTCTAACCTTAAATTTAAAACCAACAGGCCTTTAAAGCAAGGATCCATAATGGAGATAATAGGAGAAATTAAATAATGAAAAACAGAAAAACAAAAATAACCTGAAAGTTTTTTTGTTTAAGATGTATATATGCTCACCTTTTTTGGTTATGTAAAATCTAAACCTAACCTCAATGAATACTAAAAAATGGCAATGTCTGAAACTTTAATCGAAAGGATATAATGTTTTAAATGTATGGTAAATGGATAAATGGTTATAAGTTACTTTTACTATTGTAGGAAGGTATGGTAAACTCTCTTAGTCCTTTTTGATTTCATTAAAATCTCAGTTATGTTTCTATTACTTCCAAGTCTTTTAATTATATTACTGCTATTAAGCTTGCTTATCATGATTACAATTGCATCTCTTTGGAATATTGTTGACTGCAACCCATATAGTTTAATGTGTATTCATTGATTTTAAATATCAGACATGACAAATCTCTACTATCAATGTATTTGTGTGTTTAAAATATCAAGGAATTACATTCTAATGTTAAGGGAGCTTGTTACGTTAAGGTAAATACTATTAAAAAATTAATAACCATTGTTATCCAATTTCGTTGGTTAAATTGATATTCAGATAAAGAATTTTATTTTTCTGCCACTACTACACTAGGCCACTAGCCAACCACTTTCTTATACATCAATTGGCTTGTTTATAGTTAAGTACTTATTTCTTCATTAAAAATTTATTGAGGAATTTGAATAATATAACAAAATTGGAGATATTAATCCTAATATGATTTAAAATAATTTGCCCATAAACTGTAAGTGATTTTTCAAAGGGTACAGACATACATATAGATGTTTGTAACTATATGAATGTGACTGTGAGGATTGTGGCAATAAAGATAAACTAGCAACTCACCAGCAGGATCACATGAATCTGGGTTGGATTGGATGGATTGACCCTCTGCCAAAAGCGTTTTCACTTTATTGTGGTCGTCTTCTTCCTTTGTTCCTTGGTTCTCTTCGCGGACTTGTTCAGTTTCCTTGGCAGGTGTTACGCATCCTGCACAAGAAAATGGTAAGAAGTTATACATACATACTTTTGTTTTACCCATATTTTTATAGGATGATATTTAACCTTTAGTCATTTCTGACTTGGACATTTTTATGGCCAGTGTCATTTGCTGTCGTAGCGATATAGGAATATTCATTTCGCCTCGTGCGCGCAACGCTTGCTTTGGTCGTGCAGGTCTCACTCGCTTTGGTTTTACTGTCGTTCCTTCCTGCGGTGGTTCAGACATTTGTCACTCGGGTTGTACTGGCGTTCGTATTCGCTGGGGTTTTATGGGCCTCACTCGCTGAGGTTTAATAGGCCTCTCGACGGAGTTGTACAGGTCTCCTTAGCTGCAGTTGTTTGGGTATGCCTGGTTTTGATTTTTACATTTTTTAACTAGACCATGCACCAATGATCAGGAATTAGAGAATTAACGTTCCCTATACCGTTTAAAATAAAATTAGTAAATACAAGCAAACCACCCGGTTGAATCCCAACACGCAATAAAGGAAATGTCAAGTCAGTAAAACTCTGTCCTAGAAGTCGTTGATCGATACCGATGCCGACCGAAACCGAAGCTTGCCGAAGTTGACCGAACACTTCCGACAGAGTATCGGCCGAACACGAACACACTACCGAAGTCAAATAAAGAGTATAAGGCGATCATAGAGCAAATATTTTGTAGTGAAAAGAAGAAGCGTTTAATAATTGATTAATTAATGTAAATTATACTAAGGTTGATTTTGCAGATTTTCCTTTTTAAACTTTAGGACCTATTTAAATTCAAAAACATATATCGTTCACACGTATTCAAAATAAACTTATTTCTCAGATGCAAACGGTTTATTAATTTACAAATAAAAAAATATTCGTCAATTCTACTTTGTTGAATTCATTGGTCTAATTGGACAGTCGAAAGTTAAAGCCTGAAAATAACTCACAATTTCATTTGAATTCATTTTTAGGCCTGTTGCCTGTTGCTAATTCCGTCGGCTTAACGTTATATTCTCTTTGAAGGACGGTTAATGTCAATGTCAAGTGATCGTTGGTTTTTTTCGTTAATTGGGTAATTATTTCTTTCAAGTATATTACTAGAAAAATGTGGCGCCGTACATTCACCTTATTACGGAAAGTGGTTTTTCCTTCTATAAAAGACAATGCGAAATTTTCTAAGATATTCTACTCTACAAAATTTCGTTTGCCTAGGTCGACTTCGAAATTAACCCTCGTTAGTGCCAGTGTTGGTGTATTGATCGGGGCTGGTTACGGGGGCTATACCCATTATATAGTAAATTCCAAGAAAAGTCTAAAACTTACCTCAAACGAAGAGTATGCTTTCTTAAACGAAGCTCCTGCTTACCAAGCTCATTATAAAGTAAGTTTGTTATCGAGCACTACATTTTTAAGTGCAATGCTCCGATACAAATAATATGGTAAATAATAGTATAAGTACTAATGATGTTATCTCTTACATCAGTCCAAATGGGTTTCGTTGTTATGTGTGTGTAGTATACATAAATAACAACATATTTATGAGCTTATAAAGGGGTTATTGTGTTAGTTAAATAAATAAATATGCGCTCGCCCCCGTAACCCAGAGATTATTAGATCCTGGAACACATCTCTCACTTTGCAACATAAATTTGTTTCATGGCTCTCTCTTTGTTCATCCTTTCAACATGCCTGAAGAAATTCTAACCAACACAAAGCCTAGTCCGTTTTGAATGGCCAACTGCCATTTTATAATAAAATTGCAGTTAATTTTTATAGTAAAATGAGACGGTTGGCTTTTGATTAATAATGCAGGTTAGGTATAAAGTAAAAAGATTTGTTATTTTTTGGTTTAATTACTGGCAGTTCCCTGGTACAGTAGGCCATATTCATGCAACAGCTATACTATTTCCACATAAGTATTAGTGAAAAATGTTGCAATGGGCGACTTTGGAAGGTTAAATAAAGCATAAATGAAATATATTAAAGGTTTTTAGATATTCGCTCTGCATAAAATCTAGCTAATTGTATTTTCGACTGCATTATGGAAGGGTGTGCTTCATAATTATAAAACCGAGTTTATGTCACTCGAAACCACGTGAGTTAGCCGCCAACTTGAAAAACACTTCATAAATTTGGCCTCCACTGTTTTTATCATAAAACTTGCAGTTTCCAAGTCACAATCATGTTTCAGTTCAGACAGAAACATGATTTCATACGCAGGGGGAACCCCCAGATATAATCCATCATTCTAACCTTAAATTACAAAACCAACAGGCCTTTAAAGCAAGGATCCCTAATGGAGATGATAGGAGAAATTAAAAAAAACAGAAATACTAAAATAACCTGAAAGTTTTTTTTTGTTAAAATATGTTTAAGATGTATATATGTTCACCTTTTTTGGTTATGTAAAATCTAAACCTAACCTCAATGAATACTAAAAAATGGCAATGTCTGAAACATTAATGAAAAGGATATAATGTTTTAAATGTATGGTAAATGGATAAATGGTTATAAGTTACTTTTACTATTGTAGGAAGTTATGGTAAACTCTCTTAGTCCTTTTTGATTTCATTAAAATCTCAGTTATGTTTCTATTACTTCCAAGTCTTTTAATTATATTACTGCTATTAAGCTTGCTTATCATGATTACAATTGCATCTCTTTGGAATATTGTTGACTGCAACCCATATAGTTTAATGTGTATTCATTGATTTTAAATATCAGACATGACAAATCTCTACTATCAATGTATTTGTGTTTAAAATATTAAGGAATTACATTCTAATGTTAAGGGAGCTTGTTACGTTAAGGTAAATACTATTAAAAAATTAATAACCATTGTTATCCAATTTCGTAGGTTAAATTGATATTCAGATAAAGAATTTTATTTTTCGGCCACTACTACACAAGGCCACTAGCCAACCACTTTCTTATACATCAATTGGCTTATTTATAGTTAAGTACTTATTTCTTCATTAAAAATTTATTGAGGAATTTGAATAATATAACAAAATTGGAGATATTAATCCCAATATGATTTAAAATAATTTGCCCATAAACTGTAAGTGATTTTTCAAAGGGTACAGACATACATATAGATGTTTGTAACTATATGAATGTGACTGTGAGGATTGTGGCAATAAAGATAAACTAGCAACTCACCAGCAGGATCACATGAATCTGGGTTGGATTGGATGGATTGACCCTCTGCCAAAAGCGTTTTCACTTTATTGTGGTCGTCTTCTTCCTTTGTTCCTTGGTTCTCTTTGCGGACTTGCTCTTCAGTTTCCTTGGCAGGTGTTACGCATTCTGCACAAGAAAATGGTAAGAAGTTATACATACATACTTTTGTTTTACCCATATTTTTATAGGATGATATTTAACCTTTAGTCATTTCTGACTTGGACATTTTTATGGCCAGTGTCATTTGCTGTCGTAGCGATATAGGAATATTCATTTCGCCTCGTGCGCGCAACGCTTGCTTTGGTCGTGCAGGCCTCACTCGCTTTGGTTTTACTGTCGTTCCTTCCTGCGGTGGTTCAGACATTTGTCACTCGGGTTGTACTGGCGTTCGTATTCGCTGGGGTTTTATGGGCCTCACTCGCTGAGGTTTAATAGGCCTCTCGACGGAGTTGTACAGGTCTCCTTAGTTGCAGTTGTTTGGGTATGCCTGGTTTTGATTTTTACATTTTTTAACTAGACCATGCACCAATGATCAGGAATTAGAGAATTAACGTTCCCTATACCGTTTAAAATGAAATTAGTAAATACAAGCAAACCACCCGGTTGAATCCCAACGCGCAATAAAGGAAATGTCAAGTCAGTAAAACTCTGTTCTAGAAGTCGTTGATCGATACCGATGCCGACCGAAACCGAAGCTTGCCGAAGTTGGCCGAACACTTCCGACAGAGTATCGGCTGAATACGAACACACTACCGAAGTCAAATAAAGAGTATAAGGCGATCATAGAGCAAATATTTTGTAGTGAAAAGAAGAAGAGTTTAATTGATTAATTAATGTATATTATACTAAGGTTGATTTTGCAGATTTTCCGTTTTAAACTTTAGGACCCATTTAAATTCAAAAACATATATCGTTCACACGTATTCAAAATAAACTTATTTCTCAGATGCAAACGGTTTATTAATTTACAAATAAAAAAATACTCGTCAATTCTACTTTGTTGAATTCATTGGTCTAATTGGACAGTCGAAAGTTATAAGCCTGAAAATAACTCACAATTTCATTTGAATTCATTTTTAGGCCTGTTGCCTGTTGCCAATTCCGTCGGCTTAACGTTATATTCTCTTTGATGGACGGTTAATGTCAATGTCAAGTGTTCGTTGGTTTTTTTCGTTTATTGGGTAATTATTTCTTTCAAGTATATTACTAGAAAAATGTGGCGCCGTACATTCACCTTATTACGGAAAGTGGTTTTTCCTTCTATAAAAGACAATGTGAAATTTTCTAAGATATTCTACTCTACAAAATTTCGTTTGCCTAGATCGACTTCGAAATTAACCCTCGTTAGTGCCAGTGTTGGTGTATTGATCGGGGCTGGTTACGGGGGCTATACCCATTATATAGTAAATTCCAAGAAAAGTTCAAAACTTACCTCAAACGAAGAGTATGCTTTTTTAAACGAAGCTCCTGCTTACCAAGCTCATTATAAAGTAAGTTTGTTATCGAGCACAACATTTTTAAGCGCAATGCTGCGATATAAATAATATGGTAAATATAATAGTATAAGTACTAATGATGTTATCTCTTACATCAGTCCAAATGGGTTTCGTTGTTATGTGTGTATAGTATACATAAATAACAACATATTTATGATCTTATAAAGGGGTTATAGTGTTAGTTAAATAAATAAATATGTGCTCGCCCGCGTAACCCAGAGGGCTAGATAGAGATTATTAGATCCTGGAACACGTGAACACAGGAACAATTTGCGATAAAAAAAGAAGGAATGTGGGATGTACAAGCAGTGTTTTGCACTTTCATAGATAAAAACCACACAATAAAGTTAAAGGAGATGATCTATGGTCAACGTTGATTGTGTTTGGATTGAACTGTGATCTAATACAAGTGTTAAAATCTATTTTAAAGAGTCTATTGCTTTTTTAGATCTTAAAGTATGAGTGAATGCAGAAAATAAGATGAATGGCACTATAGGAACAGTAGTGTAGAATCCACATGTGTGTATGAAGGCTCCTTTGGTATGCTGGTTTACAATGTTGTACTTGTCCTCACTTTAATGTATGGAAGTGAGAGCTGGGTTTGGCAGGAAAAGCATATTAGTAGAGTTAATGCCGTTGAGATGCAATCCTTAAGAAGTATGTTAGGTGTGACGTTGAATAATTGGATGTAAAATACCATTATAAGGGAAAAGTGTGGCTTAAAATTGGATGCTGTGACTAGAATTGAGAAAGGTATACTTCTGTGGTTTGGTCATGTTGAAAGGATGATTGAAGGGAGAGTAACGAAACAAATTCATGTAGCAAAAGTGACTGGCAGGGGATGTCCAGTATTGGTAGGGGATGTCCAAGGAGAACTTATATCAATCAGATTCGTAACATACTAAAGAAGGGCGATATAAAGAGTACCCATAACCAATGAACTTGTATGAAATGAAATCAATAATCTCTACGTACCCCTTTGGGTTACGGGCGTGAGCGTATATTTATATTTATATTTTAGTGTTAATGCCGTTTAGCAGTGATATATCACGCAACAACATCTATGACATGACATTTCACAATCTCTCAGAAAACAGGCGTAATGTAGAAGTATTCTGCTTTTAGACTGCTTCTTTGTGCAGGGGACGATGACGACTCGTTGGCCCATACCTCAAAAAAGAAGGGCGATCTTCTAGGCTCTCTTTTTGCGTCTAACTCGAGTCTGGAGGATAGAGGTAGTTCACCGCCGAATATCCCTTGTGACGCAACTTCATGTCCTAGATCAAGTTTCGCCAGATCAGTGCGTAAAGTGCTGCAGTCTCAGGAGGTTCACAAGTCGAGTGGGCCTGACGGAATTCCTCCTATCGTGCTTAGGACATGGGCTCCTAAGCACCGGTTCTAACTCGCCTGTTCTGGTTCTCCCACTCCTTAGGCATTGTCCTAAAGTCATGGAAACGATCATCATTTGCCAGCTAATAAAGTACCTTGAGGAACACCAGCTGATCAGCTATCTTCAGTACGGTTTCCGTCAGCGTCGCTCAGCTGGTGCCCTTGTTGCGATGCGATCGATGATCGAAGGCAATCGAGAGCAACGTGTCTTTATGTCACATAGCACTTCTTTCGAAGTTGCCTGCCTATGGGCTGTCCGACCATCCGCCTGGATTTCCTGCTTTATGGAGATTGACGGTGCATGCTCTGACCCGAAACCAATTAATGCTGGTGTCCCATAGGGCTGTGTTCTGTCGCCCATCCTTCTCTTATTAGAAAAGGGTGGAAAATGGAAGAGAAATTGAAGAAGGAGGAGGATGGATAGGCCACAAAGGCTTGCTAGTTTGCCACCTTTTTCTATAAGATTTCTTTCATAATATATCTTCTGTAATCCAAAAAACACTTGAGCACGCAAAGTCCCAGTAATGTACAGTTAAAACATCGTTTCTTTTTTAAATTTAACTGATATATTAATTTTATAAAAAGTACGACTTTTTTTCAAACGATGACCTCAATCTGATAAGTGGTTGGATGTGACTATAAAATGATTTTTTGTTATTGTAATATTATTTTTACTTTCAGGTTATCAACGAATCAGATACAAGTAATTTACAATTAGTGTTATTTCAATACCGAACCTGCCCATTCTGTTGTAAAGTTCGTGCATATCTTGATTCGAAAGGCATGAGTTATGAAATTGTAGAAGTGGATGCAGTTTTGCGTCAGGCTATAAAATGGTCTGCTTACAAAAAAGTGCCTATCTTATTGTCCAAAGTTGACGGTGGATATCAGGTAGACATATTAATTTATAATTTAATAGAATTTTTACATTGTGCCTTGGAATTAGTTATATAACCCCCACAAGTTAAAAATGTGCTAAAACCTTGTCAAATTTAACTCCACACATTGTTAGCTGTAACTACAAAGTATAATTAACGAAATAAATTTAATACATTGTGAATTTTATTTATTATTAATAATGTCAATGACATGGGTATATAATAATTCAAATTCAATTTCAAAAATAAAATAATCGTAATCAGTAATAATTAATAAACTGTTTTCTTCTAATAAAAGTCTATCAGTTAAATTTGTGTCTTTATCATCCAATTTTGATTCCCATACTGTGATGAAGAATTAACACTGAATTGGTAATAAGTAAGTAGGTTAATATTTTTGATATCACCATGGCATACATAATGTTTTCGTTAAGATTATTTTAATCTCATTCATAAATTTTAAATATCTATGTTCAATTAGGATATTCACTGGTTTTTCGTATTCAAATAATAATTTCATAACCACAACTGTAAAGTATTTTCCTACTCATTTTAATACAAAGATTAGAAGACAGACCAAACAATAACAACAATAGCAGCAAACGAAATAGCATTAGCAATTAGCTAATGGTACTGACTGTTCAATGTCCCGAAATTACATCACTAAAATGGATGCTTGGCACATTATCAATTTGCGGGGGTTATAAGTAATAACATACAAGTAATTTTAATTTACATCTACTCACTTCTCTGTTTAATAAAGTACATGAAATACCTTAAACTGGATAAGGTCTCAAATAGAGCCCCAACATTAACAAACTAATGACCTCTCGATCACAACGTTCTTGCTTCCAACAATATTTAATTTGTTCGCAATGTGCGTAGAAAAAGATTAGAGCCGATAACAGAATTGTGCCAAACTGTAGAACCAGCAGTAAACAACATAATTAGGGGCGTATACAGAAAAAGTACAAGTCAAGTTAAATTAGATTGACTAGGCTTGAGATTGAGATCTATAGAGGTGTGGAATGGGGAGCCATGTACCCACTATCACCAAGCCTCTTTGTAGCAGTTTTACAAAGACCTAGAATGGGTACAGAAAAGTAATAAGTATAGTTGGAAGCAACCTTAGATTCATGGACGACATAGTTCTTTTTGCAAATGCGTCAAACAAATTGGAAGAAATGTTGAGAGGATGAAATATTACCAGCAAAAATAATAAATCAAATACTTATAGAATACATAGAAGGTAACAGGAATAAATGGAGACAGATGGAGGAAGCCTACACCCAAGGGCAATTTTAATGTTCAAATACTCAAATATGTATAAAAGTTATTGAAGGAAAAAGGTCACAACAATAAAGGCTAATTTTTATTATTAAATGTAATTTGGCTTGGTACAATATCAAATCAACATTTTTGCATTGAATTGTTGCATGAGGTACTGAAATGCCCATTCGAAAGAGGATCTAACGTTTATACCTTTGCACTAAGCTTAAATAAAGATAGACTTATTGTTGTAACATGTATTTTAATGTTTACTAGATTATAGATAGATAATAGATTTTCCTACTTGTTTCAGCAACTGATGGACAGTTCGGCAATAATATCTGCCCTCGAGACATACTTTCGAGACAAAAACTCTCACCTTAGTGAAATTATCAAATTTTATCCTATCACAAGATACACCAATGACGCCGGAAAAAGTATTACCGACATTACAAATAAATATTTTATAATGCACAACGCTCCTGTGCCTGACCAAAAAGAACGAATGGAAGAAAAGTAAGTTGTGATGATTACATATAAATATTATTTAAAGTACACAATACGGTTCAGTTGTGTTTTTTAAATCTTATTTATTTGCAGACTGTTGAGTACAGGAGTCTTTTTTATTTTTTATTATAAACTATAAGGCTGTTACTTATATAACATTGCCAATACAATATATTTTTAAATTTGGAGTTATGCAACTCCACACCGGTTCTACTATTGAAATACCACACAGAAGACAGAAGACAGGCAAAAGAAAAGGCAGACGGAGTAGAAATATTCTGCTTTGCGTCTGCTGAGTGAGGTGCCAGACCCTAGTCTCATAATCATAGTGTTTCCTCTTCCTATCCCTTTATAATCTGGAGGATGGACAGGAATGGGATTTCTTAGTAGTTATCAATATTTGTAGAATATGAATATTGTAGTGTTGATATAGACATGAACAAAAAACCTTTCAATTTGAAATGGTTTTTATTTAGTAAAAACATAACACAATATTATATTATTTAGGGAAGAACGAGAGTGGCGCCAATGGGCTGATAATGTGTTAGTACACACACTTTCACCAAATGTATATCGGACACCAGGCGAAGCACTGGAGACATTCAAATGGTTTGAGGAAGTGGGTGGCTGGAAGCATTCTTTTCCCAGTTGGGAGTGTGCTTTGATGGTATATGGAGGTGCAGCAGCTATGTGGATAATTGCCAAAAGGCTTAAAACTAGGTAAGTTTTTTATACAGGTTAAACAATCACATATAACACATAAATAACACATAATAAAATATGTCATTTACATAGCAACCGACCCAAGATTCACAGCTCATGATTTAAGCATGTTTACAGATGAAAACTTAGAGTATTATTGAACTCAGTTTGCATTTATAATAGAATGATTTCAAAATGGAATACCTTCAATTTACTTTATTAGCTCTGTATGTATTCTATAGGTATACTGTCAATTCAATATTGTTAAGCATTGGAAAAGTGCACCACAACAGTATTCAACTAAACCACTACTAGACCAAGATGATTTTGAAAATACATGTACTGTTCGTGATGTAGTTCTATCACATAGAAGATATTATATGATGAAACTTTTTGCATTTATTGAAAAGCTTTGTAATGTAAAGCTACTTTTTCAGGCATAATCTGCAAGATGACGTTAGGCAATCCTTATACAATGCTGCTGAAACATGGACCAATGCTGTTAAGAAGAAAGGCACCAGATTCCTCGGTGGAGATCAACCAAACTTGGCTGATGTTACTATATATGGTGTACTGAGCAGTATCGAAGGTTGTCACGCTTTTCAAGACTTAAGAAGGAACACTGACATCGGCAAGTGGTATGATGAAATGAGGAACAATATGGCTAGTAAAAAAGGTAGAGTTCTGTCTGTACATGCATAAAACTTTACAAAACCAATTCAAAGGCAGTATATTGATATTATATTAAATGTTTTAATATTTTAAAAATGTTACACTGATATTTCCTACAGTTTAAATATATTTAGTTAGTGTTGGAGATATAAAAAACTCAAAATGGATAATATTTAAAGTAATTCAGCTTACTGTTGATATTTGTGATATACTGAATAAAGCACCGGCATATAGTCCAAGAGTTTGCTCTTACATACATACTTACATGCTGACATACATACATAAAAGGTACACATATGCAAAGTAGTCTTACAATATGATAAGGTATGTGGTGATAGAGAAGATAGAGCATTCTCCATCCGCTGTCAGTTGCCCCTAACTGACAATTCTAATTCAGAGAACCTGGTCCCTGCTACTCGAAAGTTGGTATTGTCAGCGATTATCGGTTCAATCTCAGTAAAGCAGACGTGGGCGATAACCTGCCGTCACTCGCGCTTAAGTAGTTGATTTGTATATCTGTTTACTAGTCCACGTCCAAGGACAATCGTACGTTTATGAATGCACTTGGTCTTCCCGGTCAGATTTTGCCATGAGTTATCCAGTCAACAATATTCTGCATCTACTAAGAAGTAACATCAACTATAATTTTTACCTGATTGTGATAAACTATACAATCATAGACATCGGGAGTGTACATTTAACAGCTGTATTAATACAAACATTTGTAAAGGTTTGTAGGATGATATAACTGATGTACTATTTAATATATATGTTTTTTATAGCAAATATAATATGTAACTTGATAGTCGCGTCCACTAAGACGTCCCAAGGTGTGTTCTTGTTTGTACAACAGGAACGACCCTATGTTATGTTTATTGAATTTATTTCTATTTTGAACTTTTTGTACACCGCATTGTCTTCAAACTTAGGTCACATTTTATTGTGAATGGGTAATATGTATTTGTAATCGACATGGGAGTCGGATGCTTTAATTACTTTTTATGATAAAAAGATGTGTTTTTAATTGTAACATGCAATTAATGTAATGATTTGTGTATTAACCGATCAATGGCATAGTAAAGGGAAACGAATTGTACCTATAAGTGGTAGGTATTCTGTTCTGTAAGGATATACTTAAAACTATAATTTTGTTAATTGTTATTAAGTTCATATGTGAGTCAATATTGGAAGTTTTAATTTAATTTTTCAATTATAAACTTATTCGTCCAAACATAAGTATTGTATTAATTTGATAAGAGTCATAGATAACCTTAAATATATATAGTGAGTTGTTATTAGTACAAAGATAATATTTAGTTCGTTATAATTGACATGTAATAATGTATTGAATTTTTTATCCATTAAATACGTTGCATAATTTTTTATTTACTTTTTTAATCCAAAATAGAACAAAAAATGTGTCATCATATAATTTGTCCCCTTTTCAAGTAAAATATTGAATATTTATATTAGCGTATGCGTTCATGTTTCTCTCACATGTATCTACTCTAATTTTACTGATTTGTGGTCTCATGAGCATACACAAAAAAATTGTAAATGAGAAAAATAATAGTTGAAGCATTTTTTTTTGCCTTGTTTTTGAATTTTATGTTAGCAAGCAACTTGTGTGTAAGTTAGGGAAAATCCTCTGTTCGCGACGTCAGGGGGCGTTGTTGCGGTCGCTCCTTCATTGGCGTCAGTGACGACGTATAGCACAAAAGGCTTTGCTCCGCCTGAAAAATATAAATAAATGATACAATCGGGGTCAACATAATTTTCTAATATAAATCATATTTTTTAGTCAACGTTTGCCTAGAAGAGATATTTCCATTTACAATAAGCTTGAGGTGGTAAATGGGAATTTGTTAGCATAAACCTTATTACAATAACAGCTAAGGTCAACCTCCCTTAGGAACTTCGGGTCTGGTCAGTTCTAGGTGTACTATAGCTTATGATAGGTTCAAAAGTGTCACGTTTCCGATCGAACAGACTCGACGATAGGGGAAAGCGCTTGTTATCTCTATTTTAGTACATTATAAAAACATGACAGTTTATTTTTTGATGTTCATAATCGTTATGTGGTTGCAAAAGCGGCTGCATTAGGGCGGCTATAGGCCGGTTATTATTACTGTTCATGTCCTAAAGTTCGATTGGCTGGCTGACTGAGGATGGTCTAAAATATGACGGAACTTACTTTGAATCGGCACAAATCCCAGACCGCAGAAGCGATCGGTACCCGCGGTTAATCCAGTGGCCACCACCGTGGGGTTTGGTATGACCACAAAGTCGGTGAGGCATGCAGCACCGTTGACAGCACCCACTACAGTTCCCAGCACTGTATTGTCCGCACCGTCTACATCGCCGGTTACGGTGAACGAATAAATATCGTTAGCCGCCTGTAAAATATTTGATCAATGTTTTTAACTAGTCAATAAATCAACCCTACGACCGAAGACGCCAGGGTGGAACAAGAAAAAAGGGTAGGTATTCAATGAAATTCAAAAAAGTAATATAACAAAGCACAACTTTTAAGACTGCAGTGCGCAGAAATCCACCTGGATAATATACGAACACTACGAGAGGAAATGATCCGTTGCCAGCTTCTAAGGAAGGTGCATATATATTCTTTTGTTTAAAAACAAATTGATTTACCTGTGCATACTGTATTGTACAGTAACCAGCTTCCATACGAATACATATGCCGTAATTCAAGTTGGCAATCTGACGTGTGCCAGTGACTAGGGAGGCACTGAGCGCAGTGTTAGCTGTGGTGCCGTAATTGAAGCTGTTAATAGTTCCCGTTAGGCCCGTGTAATACTGCAGGCATCCGTTGGGAGCTGGAATAAATTGTGAATTATAACACATTCGATTATTTAGATTATAATTTATGGCGAATTACTTGATTAAATCTACATATCTTGCCATGTCAGAGGTTCATATAGATGAGATCGAGGTTTCTATTTTTACCCACGTAATGAAAAAGAGGGACGTTATAAGTATAACGTATGTATGTCTGTCTGTTGCATTGTAGCTACCAATTTAATAATTTAATGCGGTTATATCTATTCGAAAACTCGTGTGACCGAGGTACCTATTTCTCAGCTGTATTTATATACTAGCTGTTTTCCGCGACTTCGACCGCGTCGAATCAAATTAAAGCATATTCATAGCACTTCGCAGGATAAAAGTATATAATGGTATTTTTTACATTAATTGTTTTACCGTACAAAATAAAACGTAAAACATCAGTATCAAAATTATATTTTACATTACAATAAACGTTTTAATTTTATTTATAGTTTATTACCACCAACCCTACCTAAAATCGTCTAACGTAGTTAAATATGTTTTCACTTCAATTAGCATGTTGCTGACGCTGTCGCTAACGCATGTTGCACATGTCGATCTCGCGAACCTATAATATTGACTACTACCTACTATCGTTTAACGTGGCTAAAGAGGTTTACACTACAAATAGTAACTAGCAAACTGTGCAACATTGCAGTGTGCCGGCGGCGCTTTCGATACGGCGACGCATAATTTTTTTCACAATTTCTAGGGGTTTTCACTTTTTGCGCGGGACCCTAAATATTTTGCTTGAATTAAATTAGACTATCTGAATCCCAACAATATTAGCTATCTTTCAGTAAAAGTCCTATCCGAATTGGTTTTGTCGTTTCGGAGATTACCCGGAATAAACAGACAAAATTTTTAATTGTATTTTATTTATGAGTATCGTATATATGGTACATCATGTGTATTGAGTATGGAAATGTTATTTTGATATTACATACAGACACTTCAATTTTATTTATCAGTATATAGATAATGTGATTGTGTAAAAATTATATATTTTTTAATGAAAGGACTTCATATCTGGCTAGTTTTCCATCTTTGGTTTTTGTATTTCTCCTTAAATAAATAAACTATTAAAAAATATCACGAATTTGTATATAAAATATGGAAAAGCTTTGTCCACTGCCTCTTAGAATTGTGCAGGCGATTGAAAATCATTTGCCCATTCTATTCTTTAGTTGTATTAATAATATTTTAAAATTTGTATACCAATTCCCGGACAGTCGCATCCAAGCTGTGTTAGCCTTATATTCCATCTCCTTGAAAATGTCGTAGCCAGGGTTGCAGTGATGGTAATGGTAATGGCAGCGTCTAGATTGAAGTCGACAAAGATTGTCTGACCAGTGTTGTCGCCACAGATAGTCGGCACTATCGTGTTACCACCGGTGATTGTCACTGAGTCCGTCAAGCAAACACCATCACCGTTCGGCTGTGCTAGCACCATATCTAAGAAGTCGATACGAAGCTGAAAATAGTTTAAAAGGTAAATAATATAAAAATGAATGAAAATAATTAGTGGGCTCGGGCGGACGTAGCCGTGCCACAAACCGAATAAAATGAATACTCGCGTATATCGTAACAATCTGCTTTTATGACAAAGCCCATTATTATTATAGCAAAAATAGGAAAACGAGCTAGATGACAAGTATGTTACTTGACGTTAGACAAAGCGAGCTTATGTTACGAGCGAAGAAAATATATTCTATGCTACATCTGCAAATTGTAACTTTTTATTCGAAGTTTTGTTACCTGGCAGACGTTTGAGTTACATCGATTGACGATGAGGGTACAGGTCTGGCCGCCGGCAAAAGCTCCAGGGTACCCGGGGCTCGTGAAGTATGTGTTGTTGACGTTTGTCGTAGTACCACAACTTCTCGAAACTAAATGGAAGTATAAAGATACGTCACTGTACTGTTTCAAAATTGGTTTAGTGACAGATTTACTATGGCTTTTTGTATGTAGACCTTATAAATGAATAATTATGCGCGCACATCCGTAACCCAGAGGGGCAGGCAGATATAATGAATTTCCATTTGGCGCGATACTGGCACTCCTCTCTCGCTTCTTGTGCATTCATAGATCTACATTCATACATCTAGGATACATGCTCGTAGGTTATGGGGGTCCTTATATCGTCCTTTTTTAGTAAACCAATAATATGATTGATACTTCTCTTCTTCTAACTTCTCCTTACGCTTTGCAATGTAAATTTGTTTCGTTATTTTCCGCTCATTCTCCTTTCAACATGGAACCACCGATGCATGAATTTAGGAAGGTAAATCCTAGTAAAAAAACCACTCCTAAGCCACACTCTTCCCTTATAACTATTTTTAATCAAATTAAAAATAATTCAAACTCACTCGTAACATACTTCTTAAGGATCGCATCCCACTGGAATTAACTCTACTAACATGCTTTTCCTGCCAAACCCAGCTCTTTCATACATTAATGTGGGGACTAATACAGCGTTGTGTATTGCCAGACGAGCCTTCTTAGACACGTTCTGACTTCTCACTACTGTACTTATAGCCCCATTCATTTTATTTCCCGCATTCATTCGTCGTTCAAAAAGCTTAACATGCCTACCGTCTCCACTAAACACACACCCAAATACACGAACTCTTCCACCTGTTCCACTTCTTTACCGTGTACATTTATTTCAATTACTGTCTTACTTTGTTTTCTTTCAAACACCATTACTTTTATGTTATGTACATTCATCTTTATACCTTTACCTTCTAATAATCACTCACTACATTTAGCATAAGTTAGTACTTCGCCGATGATGCAAACACGACCTGTTCATCAGCGTACAATACATTTTACAATCATTCATAGAGAGACTGAACAGCCACTGGGATGCTACACAACCCGTCTCACACTTTTACTGATTATAAATCTGTCTGAGTAGGTCCCGTTCATCTTAAAACAAGCAGTAGAACATTTATAAAGAGATTTTAATGCTTGTATTAGATCACTGTTCAATCCAAACCCAACCAAAAGATCATCTTTATGCGAATCACTGCTAACTGAAATTCATTTTCTGACCAGTTGTACTATTATAGTAATATTTAATGTATCTGGCAAAGGGAAACTACTATCGTAACCGGCAGAATACTAGGAAAATATCTCTTGATGGTGCAACAAGTTACATAATAAAATTCAGCTTTTAAACTGTGACGTAAATAATAGAGTCTTAATTCATAATAAGTTAAGCGCCTCCGACGTGATTTATAACATTCCGATACAAAATATAAAAATTGAGCTTTATTCTCACGAAGTGTTATTTTATGCACCTTAGCTGCTCCATATCTATCAAAGCTGCCTTGATCCAAACTCCATATTCGGGAATTGCTTCTATCTCTATTTTGAACCCTCCAGGTTTAATAAAATTACGAAGGCTAGGTCCGCTACTAGCTCTTAGTATATACCGTGGTTTGTTTTACTGGAATTTATGGTGACTAAGCTTGCCTCTTTTATTTTAGTACTATTTAAGATTCTAGCTCTAGAGCTCTCTCGGGAACGGTTTGAGAAGTTATTATTATTACGATCACAATAACAAATAATGCGATCTATTTGTTTCTTTGTTAGATAAAGAGAAAATCCTTACCGATACAACATCTTCCTCTTCTCGATGCGCAAGTCCCAGTAATAGTGCCGTTGAGATTGTTGCACTCCCTGCGCGCTAAGCAAGTGCCGTTCATTGTGTTGGTGCTCGCGCAATCAGTATTTGCGAAACGAACAATACTCACGAATGGAAACACTGAAACAGTTTTCAGGGTTACAAATAAAAAGAGCTATTGAAAGCCTCATAGTATTTTTTACACTACATGTTTTAACACAAAAGGCTTACAATGTTACTAATCTATACATATAATAAAAATGTAACTGATCTGACTGACTGTCTGGAAGACATTTGAGAAAAACTATTATTGGGGGCCTTTATAAACGCAATAACGCAATACGCCCAAAATATTGATAATTGGAATTGTGTAGATAATAATGTATAATAAAAAAATATATATTATTATTATTAAAATACTAAACTATCTATCTTTAAAATGGGAAGAAGGGCATTGGAAGTTTACATAAAGTTCAAAACAGGTCAGTGTCGGAGGTTTTGCAAGCTTCAGCTAGATACATACACTGTGCATTGAGATATTCATAGCACACGCACGTCTTTCGGAAACGTACGGCGCTCCCTGGTATAATTTTCACTATACGGTGGCATAATTTGAAATAAACCGGTAAGTGTAAGGCAACCAAATTAGGGTTTTACCACATGTAAAATAAGGTATGATTTTTATTGCCAAATGTAAGCGTTATTAATTTTGTAAATAAAACATATTGTTCATTTGTTTAAGGCCAATGCAAAGTACAAAGTACCCACAATATTACATAGTAAGCATGATTTTTTGAAATAAAACGATCGCTCTTGCAAATAATAAAAGTATAAATATCGTATTTTAAACAGAAATAATCGCAAAATGTCTGTTGAAAATTTACTCACATAGTTTTCCCTCTCTTTCTCCTTCTTCCTCGAAATCGTCATCAATATCTCCATCATAAACTGAAAACGCGGTGACAGCGACTAGGCAAGTAGCAACGACAGTCCAGAAAAATTTACGATCCATACCAAAGCTTCACTTCGAAGTAATCAAGATAATTGGAATATTACAAGATTTGTATCTTGTATGGAAAATGGGTCATATTCTAATAATTTTAGAATTTCACTATGCTATAATCAGTAAGGAAATGACAGTGGACATGGCTAGCTAACTATATATAAAGTGGGTAATAACGGTTGTTTGTTTGTGCAAACCATGAAGGGTGTTACCGTTTCCCATTTAGCAACTCTCCGCTGAAGTCGGATTTTAGAACGACGCTACATAACGTTACAACTTTACAAGTGTATTTACTTGAACACATTTTAAATCTTAAACGATATATTTGTTGAATGAATTAGGAACAGTTGACCGGAAACGTTAAAGATTGTGATTACAACGTTTTATATTTAAGTTACTAACATTTTTTTAATAAATTGAACCACACACAAGTTTACAAACTATATACAAAAACAAGTTTGAGTTATTGAAACCGATGGCTTCATAAGTATAGAAAGTAATTCAATTGTGATTCTCACTGATTAACAACTAGGAAAGAAGAAGAGATACAAAAGTACGTTACTAAATGAATTGAAATTACCTCAGTGGAGGTTGGTCCTATTGAAGGATACTTACCTATATGCGGCCAGCCTCAGTTGTAAAGATATTTGCATTATTAAACCTAGAATTGTATGATTCCATTAATAAATTTAATGGAGACGTTTCCCAGCGTTGGGGTGGGATAAAGATATTTCGGAAAGAGTTTTTAGTCGCGCTCCAGTTGGTACTCAATCTAAGACAACGTCACTGCAATCGTGTCTGTTATTATAAAGGTCAAAAAGAAGTATC
This sequence comes from Papilio elwesi, assembly GCA_029849275.1. Taxonomy (NCBI): domain Eukaryota; kingdom Metazoa; phylum Arthropoda; class Insecta; order Lepidoptera; family Papilionidae; genus Papilio; species Papilio elwesi. The sequence goes on from CM056717.1 coordinate 5,820,471, forward strand.
GTTCTGACTTCGACGAGGTATTTGAGTAACTTGAGTATTTTAGATTTCCTAAGTAGAAGACTGTAAGACAGACGTTTACGATTTTTTTTGTAAAATGAGCACCTAAGATAATTCTTTTAGACTATTTTAATGTTGTCTTTTATATGCCGTCGGGTACCAAAAAGACGCTGCGTACTCCAATGGTCTTGTAAGACAGAATACTTTTACTTCATGCCTGTGAGGTCCGCGGTCGAGCCGGTCCATTCGTATGTTTGTTGTGTATAGTTGTAGGCTCTACCACTGTTAAATTTCGCATCATTCTTTCAATATATCTACCTCAGTTATTTGTCAAAGCAAAACATAATTTATAATTGTTTTCGTAATAATCCTCAGTTAGCTTTTTAGAGTATGAAAATTACGGATTAATAAAACTCAACTCAAATGTGACTAAATTTATTTTTTTCTGAAGTGAAATTTGTAGCAACATATATTACAGACATTATTCTTGGAAATTTTTATATTAACCTCTTCTATTTTAACCTCTTTTAAAATATTACAAATCGTATGTTAAAGGCTACACTAACTTATAAGTTATGAATCCCATCAGTCAAATAACTTACGCTTGAATTTCTTCTGGGTAACTTTAAATGTTAACTATGCTGCAAACGTATGACACACACAACAATTAGATATCATTTACCAATCATATTTTGTACTATAAATGTGTTATACAAAATCACCGGACAAAAGTGTTCCAAAGCAGTGACAAGATGGACAAGATGAATATGATGTGACGAGACGCATTCGATTATCTAGTGTAGCTACAGAAAAGTAGAATCAAATGCAGAAAGTATTAATCGAATGCATCTCGTGTTAATCTTGTTCATCTTTCTTAACTGTGTTCATATATTTTCTTATTATTTTAATCACGCTATCCTTTTTACACCATTTGACATGTGTGAATGTTGTCACTGCTTCCTTTGTAACACTTTTTACCGGTGATTTTGTATGAGTATCTATAGTGTAAAATACTACATTTTTGTATTATATATCATCGTGTACAATAGAAGAATTTAGAATAAAATTAAGTGTTGCGTACCGTCTACCGCGCGGATTTACTGATGGACGATTGCCAATGCGATTTTCAGATAACTTGTATCGATAATTCTCGTGTTTAGATTAATTATGTATGCAAACATTACTTGCTGTGCTGTGTATATTTAGACAGTTGACAGAGAATGAAATATTATATCTATACATATCAATAATACTAATATCTATTTAATGTTCTTAAAGTAATGAAATAGGTATTATGAAGAATCAGTTTATATTATAATGGTGTGACGTCACTTTAATTTTTACATAATAGCCTAATGGGTCTGTCAGAAACGGAGTTTTCACTAGACTCTATATAAAAGTATTTTTTTTATTAAATCGACAAACGGAAGACCTCACGGAGATCGATATTACAATTTTCCTTTGTATTGATAGGATGGCAGCCATAACTATTAACTAAGCCTATGTCTAAAACTAAATTTCTAATTAATAGAAGTACGTATGACGTATGAAGAGTATAAAGTACCAAAGCGTTTTGTTATTTGACTGATTTGATATAACAGTTACAAACTATTTAACAGCCTCGAGCCCTTCCTAATAACGATATTGGTATAAATGATTGCTCCGTTGTATGGCACCGATATTAAGCCAGCAATACAATTAAAGGCATTTGTCACACAGACACTATATACAAGCAACTTTTACGCTCTCAGCTTATGGACTAGGCTGTGTGCAACATGCTTTACAAATCGACCGACGCCTGTAAACGTTTACGCCAGTAGAGGAGTGTTTAAAATGGGAGAAAAAGAGGGAGCCGGAGAGAAGTGAATAGTATGGGAGGTTGGGAAATTGGCATTGGCAATTGGGAATGGGGTGCTCCTTAAATAAAGGCTTACAATGCAATACCAGCGTCTTTATGTAGAACTAGCAAACTGCCCCAGCTTTGCTCGCATAGATCGATGGAGAAATAAAAAAAACATAGCCTTGCTTGCTCGTTGATAGAAGCACTTTCTATTTATAAAGGAATTTCATTAAATCGGTTAAGTTATTTTAAGTTCGTCCGGAAAAAGCAAACAATTAACATCATTTATTTCTATAATATTAGTATAGATGATAAAGTTTGTCCAGATTATAAACAAATACTGATTTTATTATCTTTTGTTTACCGTTTAACGTTTGATTTTATTTAACATTACAAAATGAGTACAGTTTATTTAATTTAATAGGCAAGCTGTTTTTCGACAAAAGTAATACAAAAATATCTAAGAGTCAAATAAAAAATAATGTTAGTAAATCACACATCTGGCAACGCTTATCCATAATATCTTAAAACACCATAATATAAATCTATATCTACTACATGCGTATATATATCAACATTTTACAATTAAAGTTTACAAAAAAATGTAAAATAAAAAAAAAGAATTTAAAAACTCGTCATTGGTAATAAATTATCATGGTGACTTAGTCAACGCGTACAACTATACGTCTTATAACTTAACAACCTAATTAGAAAAGATACAAACAATTGGATAAAATTAAAAATAAAACAAAACTATAACTATGTACAATACACACGAGAGACAGCAAGTAAGGAGAGTAAGTGAGGTACGTACATCGAACAGGAAGACAAAATACTGTCTTTGTATTAATGTAAAATTATAATTAAGATTACTTTGAAATATGGCATCTTAACATCTTTATGGCAAATATCGTCATATCATTAAATTTCCTTTAAATCTGTTTACAATCGTACTTTACAGTTAAACAAATTAATTATGTATAAGGGCTTTATAGTTCACATGTCCTGAGAATATTGAATACGATGAAAAAGTGAACTGAATGAAGTCACTGAACTCATGACTTGGAAATGTAAAGCTGAAGAGTTGCTACAGGTTGGTTAATGTATTATATGTTACATATTCTTTAAATTTCTTTGTCACTCGATTAATGTTTTAAATCTACTCAAATCGATTACGATTATTTTGTATTTAATATTCTGTTAATGATTTCGAACATATTTAAACTCTAATACCATTTATCTTTGTGAGAAAAGCATAAACTAAAAAAAAACTTTTTTATTACAGGACTGAAATAGAATTTAAAATTTCTTTGCCTCTAGAGAATAAAAACAAAAACAGAATTATATTCCTGCGTGCGAGGAAATAGAATCAATCACCACGGTTATAGAATAACAGTGATGTATTGATTAAAATTATTAAAAGTGAATCTACTTTATTTAGAGTTACCATGTCCCACATTGTAGATTATCTACAACAATTTACAATGTTCTGAGCATGTAGAGAAACCATCGGTTATACATGACTTGAGAGGTTGTAACAAGACGTACTGTTGGGTTCATTGACTAACAGGTTAATGAGTTTACTGTAAAATAAATCTTAAGATGCATGATAAGCTGATATTTAACGTCAATGTTAGTTATTTAATATAATTATAATAGTTTACTTTTGATTTATACGCCATTTCTTTGTTAGCCTTCAGGAGATAACCAAATGCAGAGAAAACTGGCAAGATCTATGAACTGCAGTGCCTCATGAGAATTAGGATCGGAGTGATGAAAATCTAATTATCTAAAAATACGACTTATCACTGTTTAAAATAACTTTTCTCCAAATTCTTTTAAAAGATTAGATTTAGTTAGATTTTGTTTGTAAAAAATGAACTTTTTTGGTATTTAGATTGAAGCAATACAAAATTTATACGTAGGAAAACTCAGCCATTATACATCATATGTATCATCAGATGTGCAATTTAATTAGAAAACAAAGCCGAAGAATAAAATCTAAGTAATCGATTTTGTTTTATTAATTTATTTTTACCTTAAGATCATCCCTCGGAATGGTTATATTAATCCTTTTTTATTTATCTCGGTAACAAACCGTCATCACAATTCATTTTTAAGTTTCTTGTTTTTTAATTTGACTGGTATGAATTAAAAATTAAAGTTATTAAAGACTTGATGAATACAAAATTTGTTCATAGTTCATGTATGTATGTGCATGTTTTGTCATGCATGTATGATTTCATTTTTTTTCACACCGAATTTTTACTGATTACATGTTTTTATATTACATCATTTATTTACGTTTAAAACATATTTTTTTATAATATACCTTAAAAAATCTACCAAAACAACAGACATTCTAAAATATATTATATAAAAATAGTGTTCCACCGGCTGCGGACTTCTTTTATTTCAAGCAACCAGTGGTCAGGGTTACAGAGAGAGGAACTTTCTCACAATGCGGGCAGACTCTAAAATTACCGCTTTTTGTATCAAACCCTTAACCCAACCGTCTAGCGAGAGCTTCTTAAGATGTTGGTCGAAGCTCTTCGCTAAAAGTCCGTTCACTGACACGACCACCGGAATAATGGTAGTCGATTTCATACCCCGCATGGCGGTAATCTCGTGAGCCAAGTCTAAGTACTTCATCAACTTTTCTTTCTCAGCTTTCACGAGATTTTCGTCATGCGGGATAGTGATATCGACCAACATTACACGACTCTCAGATTGGTTTATTATCACAATATCAGGTCTATTGGCAACAATATTCCTGTCTGTGATAATAGATCGATCCCAGTAGAGCGTGATATGACTATTTTCCAGAACTGGCGATGGCTGGTATTGGTAATACGGTACCTCAGTATCCACAAGCGCATATTTAAGGGCAAGTTGCTGATGGATGATCTTGGCGACTTGGTTATGTCTATGAAAGTATGCACCGTCCACAAGACGAGAACAGCCGGAGACAATATGTCTAATCGATTCACCGGGACGACGACATGCCCGACAAATGTCAATCGTCCCGTCCTTTAGAATATATATAGTAGTTGTTCGTTAACATCATTTATATTATTATATTAATTAAATTTTAGTATTGCCAGCTTGAATAAATATATTGTTGGAAACATGTTAATAATATAATAATAATATTATTATTAGCTTTTTTGTTTCTACATGCTTCCAATATTATTTTATAAATAATCGCACTCATCGTGTAGTACAATAATGACTATAAAGGCATTCGAAAGTTGCTATATATAAAATAGTAAGCAATACTTATTATAGTACAAATCACTAGTGACTATGAATAATGGCAATAATGTATTTTAAGAGTGTTTGTAGACGATCACCTGATAACGGACCGTTAATAAACGGAAAAAGTTATTTAATAAAAAAAATTACTGGACGAATTTTAGTTTTGAAATTGTCGAAAATATAACATGATAATGTCGTTTTATATAAGAAAAGGCGAAAAGAAATAGAAAAATGTAAAAGTTGATTGTGGGTACATTCTCTGAAAGGAAAAAATAAGGCAACTGTCATATTAAGTTGGAAGAAAATCACAAGAGCAATTCTCATATACAATATATATATATATATATATATATATATATATATTTATTTTTCATATTTATATTTGGTTTTTTATTTTTAAATTTGTCTCTATGGGTTTTTTGTCCCTTCATTTTTTGACAGCATCTTTTTGCATTATCTATTATTGGAGCGTTGTTACTGATGTCTCATATTTTTGTCAGAGGGCGCAATGAACAACAGGCTATAACAATTCTGTGAGTGAAAAAAACGGTCCGTCGTCCGGTGAGAAAAATACGACTCCAAACGCTCTATCTGTATGCAGAGATATAAAAATTATTTGTACAAAGGCATTATGGAACATTATCGGCCAGTATAGGTGGACGGAAACTGTAAGGATGCTTTCATTCTACATTGCTTAATTATTAAGTGATAATTTCTAGAATATATATTTTTATATTTATTTTATGGTAAACTGATTGAGGACTGTTGCACAAGAATTTAATTGAATTTAAATATATTTTAATTTAATACAGAGCGGTACTTTTTTAATTATGTACTTTTTACTATTTTAGGTTTGAAATTAATCGAGACTAGATAGCGTAAATGTGCGATTCCGAATGCAACGACCTGAATAAAACTATTTTTGTTATGTTTGTTTAAATGAATAGTTTACCTTAAGTTAATCTTTTCGTATAAATACAATAAAAGTCGGAATGAATATTTATTAAAAATCGAAAAACAATAAAAATAATTATGCTTGTTATTACTAAATAAATTATATTTCACAACCCAGGTCGTAAGATCCGAAAACGCTTCTGGACGATTAAATCTACAGTTTATAAAGTAATTAATATTTAAAATTACATTAAAAATATCCATAATATCTTAGATATTTGATTTTCTTAAAATTAAATTAGCTTATAATAAATTAATCATATCTAATGAATACTTAGAGCTTTTTCGAACAAACTATTCGCGACACCATTGCTCTCAGTGAGCAAATTCGAAATAACAAGTAATAAGATTTTGAAGCTAATAATTCATATTTATTAATTTCTAATAACGTGGTGGTGGTGATACAGAATGTAAAAAATGAGATTTAATCTATTGAGTGTATTTTTTTATGTTTTATCTGTAACTTAACTAAATAATTTAAACTTTTATAATTGAAAAAACTTCGTAATAAATTTGCAAGGTGTCGCGAAATACGAATTAAATTAATTTTAATATACATATAGAAATTTATAAAATAGTTTTAAAGTTAAGTTGCTAAATAGATGACTGCACTAATAATTTATAATAATAATTACATTTGTTTGTAAAGCGATTTCCTTGGTAATGATTGTACCTATTGTGCTTTTAGACGATTATATATTAAAATACGTATTGGTTAACTGGTATTTTGTTATTCTTCCATCACTTTTGTAATATTTGACTTGAGACATATTTAATAAAATAATAACTTAACGTCATTCTTTGAAAGTAATCTAACCGAACTTCGAAGGAGCTAAGATCTCTCAAAAGTCATTTTGAAACTATTCTCACAACTCCTCTACATAACATCTATTCAATTGAGTCAGCCCAACCCGGCCTGAGTTCTAATAGAAGTAGTCCTGAGTTACGGTACACCGTAAATGGTGTCCATAAGACTTGAATCCAGGTCGCAATCAAGAAAGATGTTTTCATTATAAGCCTCCTGCAAAGGTAAAAGAAAACGTATTAATTTATACAATGAAAAGTCATAGTAAGTTTTGTAAAATGAACTATGTAGAATGAACAATTCTGTATCTAATCCATTCAGGTCTCCCACAAGATAAACCGACAGTTATGGTTGTGAGAGTGCACTGCATGAGGGTTACTAGAGGCCTGGCGATCTTAATGTCCAACCAGAATTAGATGGCCAAGGCTAGTTGTTCAAAGGTTAAGTTTACCTGTACTGGGGGAGGTGCGGGCGGCTGATCTCCGCCCCTTCTCGCGTGTCATTTGGACGTCTTGGGCAGGTGCCGCTTCATGTGGAGAGCGAGGTGATCAGACCTGGCGAACGAGCGGTCGCACACCGCGCACTTGAAGGGCTTAGCGCCCGTGTGCTTGCGGTAGTGTCGAGTCAGCTCGTCGGAGCGCGCAAATCTCCATTCGCAATTCGGCCATTGGCATGTATACGGTTTTTCACCTGAATAGACAGAAAATTGCTTTATTGTTTACATTCGCCGTGGTGTCTTGAATGTCTGAGCTTTAAATTTAAATTCATATGCAATAACTAAATGATCTAAATTCTACAAGACTTACTATTATGTGTATTGTATTACTAATTACCAATTTAAACGCGGCATTGATTCATTCATTACAATAATAATATTGATAAGTAATTGTAAAGGAAGGGTTTAGTTCGGTTGTAATAATGGTAAATTAATTATACAAAAAATAGTAAAAAAGAAAAATCGACGCTTCCACATGTATATTTCGATTAGTTATTTAATCATCACCAGCGTGTGAAAATAAGAAAATATAATTTGCATTAGATTAATCTTACACGTATGTGGAAGTTGTAGAAAGAGCTGCATAACGATTTAACAATTTAGTAAAATCAAAAAAGTACAAGTTAAAATAACTTTCACATTCACTAAAATAAATTTGATTTTTTTACTATACAGAAGTGAAACTTTATATTGATATTGTGACTTCTTGTCACACATCTAAACATCAAAGCTTTCGGAATGTTTTTGTTATCTTTACATGACACGACAGGTTATCTTTACAAGAAATTTTAATATCTCACAGATTATAATATTACCGTGTGGTATATAACAACATTTTAACATAATTTTCGCTATTGCAATAATTCATACATAGTTCGCAATGGCGGTGCAATAAATAATTCAAAAAGGTTATGTTACTTCAAGAAATTTAAAGACGTTTCTTACCTGTATGTATGCGTTGATGAGCTTTCAAATGCGAACTTTTCGTGTAAACTTTTGAACAACCTGAAATTAAGCAAAGTAGAAATATTAATTATATAAGTAAATATCTTCTACAACATTTTTTCGTGTACAATAAATTTACAAAATAAAATATACGGTAGTTTATTTTGTTTTGTAAGGTTTTTTATGAGGAACTGTTTTATTTAATTGTTGTTTGTACAGCCAAGGGAAAGAATTAAAAGCCATTTTACACTTATGTAAATAATAAATGGTACAAATAATTATTAATAATCCGTACTAGGTATAATAATTGGGCTAGCCGAATGGCGAAATTGAACCTATAACCTCACGTTGTGCAATCCTGTAAATAATGTTAGACACAACTAAAGAACTGCAGTCTTTCTAGTCGGAAGGTATTAAGAAAGGGCTTCGTTTTTTTCTTGAAGGTCTAGAACAAAAGCTTGATAAATCACCGATGAAGTCGCAATGGTGTACTCGTCTCTTTTCCAGCTCAGGGTTGTTCCGCCGATTGTACTTGACAGGCGGAGGGGGCTCGAGACGCGAGTGTGGCAGCGCCGCCGTATGCGTCTGCGCAGACTGCTGGGGCGCCATCTGCATTTGTGACATTGCCTGGACACAAGAAAATTTTTAATGTTTAAATATTTCTTGTATTTCAAGGGCATATATTCACCGACATACTTAAAATACATTCAATGGAATATGTATATACTACAAAATTCACACTTTTTGGGATTTGAAAACGTATTTTTTGCTTTGAAGAGTAATTTACACTAAATAATACCGTTGAGGTGGGACAGTATAGGTCCGGTATGTAAAAGGCTATACAACACACACCACATCTACGGGACACATAAAGTGAATGGTTTCCATTGTTCTATCTATCTCTCTTCTCTTCACTTAAAAAATACATCATTGGGGTAGACATTTAGTGAGTATTATCTCTACCTACCCCGGAAGGCTAGAAGAACACGCGTGAACACAAAATAAAGCATATAGGATTATATATTATAAATTTCTTTAAAAAAGTTAACCAGTAGCTAGAAAATGCACAATACAATTAAATAATGTCTGTTATCTGTATGTGCAGAGTCTGTCACCTTGAAAACTGTTTAACTAATTATTATAAACCTATTACCACGAATAGTGCGTTAGAATTCGAGATCTTTGCATCATGAGTCATACAAATTTAATTGATATTATGTACACGGTATGCAATTCGTATCCGTGTTGATATTTTCACACAAATGTGACGATTAGCTTTTTCTTTCTTCCTTTCAATGAGGTATGTTTTAAAGGGGAGGTTCGCAACGTATGAGGGACTGTGCGTGACACTGCTCTAAAGAAAATGTATCGTTGATTCTCTTTTTTTCTATTAAGCCGTCTAGTTAGCATATTTGTTATATAAAAAGTATGTTGTGATTGCTTATTTAATACATAAATTATAGCTAGTTTATTAATAAACGATGTTCACGGAATTGGTATTCATTATAACTTCACCTCAATAGAAGTGAAAGAAAATTCCTGTAATTTTATCGCCATTAATATAAACGATAGTTCTGAACGTGCTCACCTTTAGTCCGCCCTACATTCACGCATTACAAATTTTAACATGGGTAGCGAATTCCAATAGAGGGAATATTTCGCTTCTAGTTTCTAGCAATAACATATTTTCTTTAAAAACGTAAGACACTGACGTTTGTATAGAAAATATCTTATTATATCCTTTATCCTTTTAGGTATTGCGTAATTACTTAATTTTTTACAACATATATATTTCTAATCAGGTATAAAGCAAAATCAACTCTTCTTGCATCTTCTCGACACGCACCATCTTTTAAACTTTCCGTTAACATCTTACAATTCAATTCACCTAATCCTCTCTCAAAGCGCCCTCATGCTTCTAGTTAAAAAGTCTCATTTACCTATCCAATAGTCCAAGCGGGTCATATATTGTTGGGTATATGTCCTATCAAGGAGAGACTTCTATTAGACTAGACTAGACCTGGTTTCATTAGTCAAGCGTTTTAGAGTAACTAAAAGTTATATATTATTCCTGAAATCAAATGCAAGCCAACTACATATGTAACAGTTCATCAATTCTGGATAGTTTTGGTATGTTTTTTTTACGAAGACGGTGGCTAACGAGCCCCCGGTATTAAGTAACCGCTACCCATCGGCATCTACAACCGGCTAATGAGTCACTGCAGTGCTGATTATCTTTAATGGACAGAAGAGGTGAAGAACAGAAAAAGGGTATTTTCTTTGCCTATCCATTCACTCCCCGTCAAATTCTCTTCCACTTCCCATTTTAGTAGGATTAGCCCTTGCGTACGACACTCATTAGATGAAACGCAGAAATACTTCTACTTCACTCCTGTCTTCTGTGAAATCGGGTACTTCAAGAGTCAAGTCGGTAAATTCCGTGAATATGTGTTGTTCTTGCGGGCTGTAGCACTGTTAGACAGCATATGGCGGCAATATTAGAAAATTCACTCCTATTGGAAGCCCTGTCCACCCCAGTAAACTTAAAAGACATAATAGGACTTTTTCCTAATTTAATCTGTTTTCTGCGAATCCTTGAAAATTCAGAATGACCCACGGCGACGTCACACGAAGAAAGATTTTTACTTCGTATCTCGCTATCTCGCTATCTCGCATCTCGCCTCCATATAACATCACCGTGGGATTCCTCGTACAGTTGAGTGGTACCTGGGGATGTAGATGACCATGCGCTGAAGGGTGGGTCGGTACATGAGACGTGAGCTGTCCGTGGCTCGAATGGGTCCCGTGCTGTGTATGCGAAGGGTGGGGCACGTGCGGGGCACGTAACAGCGGTGGTGGATGGTAGGGTGGCGGCGGCGTCCGTCTTGGTCCCCCCTAAAAACAAACATGACATTGTGCTTTTGCTAGTCACTACAGACAATTATACATTTGATATATTTTTATTATATTTTGCTAAAAATAGTTTGATTTGAACGGTATTATTATTAAAATAGTTATTTAAGGAATTAGGAAATGATACAAACACATTAAAATTACAATCGCTCGGCATAAGATGGAACCATCATACGCTTCATCGCAGGCAATCGCATAGCGCATGTAATACTGTAGGCACATGTAGTTCTGCTTACCTGTATGTTGTTCCCTGGACTGCCTTGGTCGGAGCCGGGGGGAGTTAAGGGTGACATGTACACCAATCTCGAAGGCGGGTACTTCGCGAAGGAAGGTGCCGGTTGAACTTGCATCTGGTGTTGGGGCGGTTGGGGCGGAAGGGCATACGCAGGGGGTGCACATAGCCTTTCCGTTTTGATTTCGAGTGGACTTAGGAGTGGCGTTGCACACTCTTCTAGTAAGGGATCGTCCGCTTCTAGTTTGACGTGGGTCGCACCGAGCGGTGCGAGCATGTTCGCATTCTCTGGATCGATGTTTCTTATGGAAGAGGCTATGTCCTCCCAAAGTGCGGGCCGGAACGCATCGTCGCGGGAAGATGGACCACCATCGAATAGGTCCATGGGGGCGGGAGCGATTGAGGCGCCCTCTTGCTTGCAGAGCAGCGACTCTAGCTCTGATGTCTAGAGGACAAACAAACTTAATTACTATATTATATACAATACTATATTGTTAATAAAGACTACTTATTAAAGGTAACATTATTATTATCTCTAATAATAAACCTTAATATCAATATGATGTAACGTGGAATACATATATTTTATAAAATTATTTGATACACATTTTTTAAGTAACGAATAATCCGGAACTCACGAGCATGGGTAGTATAAGTATTCAGTTTTCGTTGTAAAGTAAATAATGTGTATTAGGTGAAACGAAAATGAGAAATGATGATCATTGTCATTCTTTCCAGGTCAAGGGAGTGATTGCTGCGTATTATTCGACGTGTTTGATAAAGAGATATTTGTTTTATTTATAACATTTTTGTGTATGTAAATTGTAAGACTATAATCATTTTGACATTTTCCAATTTCTTCACGGCGTGCGGACAGGCTGAGCTACGTTGAGGTCCAGAATTAACATACAATAGCTCGGCCCACGCGTTGGGGACTGCCGCAGGTGACGAAGCCTTAATACCTTATATCGTATTTAAACTAGCATCGTCCCATGATTTGCTAACTTTGAATTTATCATTTTCCAATAAGTACATAAGAGTATATAGAAAAATTTAAAATTATCAGAAAAAGATCTCGCCAGAAATATATTATAGAACGGAGTTCTTTATCGCACGTAGTTTGTTTGATTGTGGGCTGAGGGGCTAGACCGAAAAAAGTGTAGACTGTTAAATGAAAAACGCTACCTAAACCTAGCATACTTTTGCAGTTCTTACTTTTTACTTAAAAACTATAATTTATTTCAATCGATTTACCTTCAATCAATTTTAAGAATAAATGTATTCGTGATGCGCTTAAATGCTCTTTTTTATTTAATCATTACCTAATATTAAGATAAAAAAGATGTAACGAAAGGAACTTGGTACGGATCAAGGTGTCCGTAAGACTCGTTTTAGGAGTTCCCTTTTTTGTGACTGAAAGGTGACAGGGCGCAGGGGGCTCCTAACCTAAGCATCTTTAAAGGAATCCCCATAGCTTCTTCTCTTCTTCACCTTATCTTTGGATACGTCTATGTATGTCCGTAAAATGTAATCGTAACCTAAGCAGCATTTATTTTTATATATACTGATGAACATAGAAGAAGAAAAGAAAGTGCGTTATTTGACATGAAAATGTGGAAGCTCTTTTTGGTTCATATGATATTCGGTAACATACACAATGTTATATAGACTTTGAAATAATGTGGTAAAGCTATCGTTCGTAACGGGAATGAGCATAATTGTACTAATATAATAATATTTGATACTTGGATATAAGTAATAAAAGAACGTATTAAATCTAAAATATATAAAAATAGTTACAATCAGTGATAGAAATCGAAGGAACGCAATGTAATTTCTTGGGCCACGATTAAGTTAATGGTGTGGAGTAAGGGGCTGCGGCGGTCGAGATATATTATTTCGCATCAATAATTATAATCTCGGGTACCGATCAACCTGTTCCGTGGTCCGCTATCCGAGTGAGAAATCGTGAACTCCCTGTTCGGTGCATAGTTTAACGATTGGAACCTCTACGGCGCAGCGCGGTGTCGCAAGTGAGCCGGACCGCGCAAATTCCTTCCATGACCTTTGCGGATCGAACGATTGCGACAGAGTCTCCTCCATTGCGGCTAGACGAGCTTAGGCAACGGCGCACAGATTAGGCCGTATTACAGATACGTCACTTTTTATAGATCGTAACCTGAATTTGTAAGCTAAGTCCGTACATATAGTCAAAGACATTGAAAATGCTAGTGAGAACAATTAAAAGGCAATAAGAGATGAGTTTTTTTTAATTAAGTTGCTTTTTATAATCAGATGCAATCTATCGTGAAAAAATCGTATCACAGTCTTTATTTTTGGAGTTCTAGCCTTAACCTTAGCTCTTTTGTACTAGTAGAAGGTCTATTCATTTTGTTTTGATGCTGTATGTCTGAATAAAGTACAGTTCTTATTGTTATAATAAGCTCACTGTTAATCATAATAATGGTAAAAGCTATCTGATGCAAAAAGATGTAGAAGAAGTGGCCAGAACCATATCAATTGAAAACCCTTAATCTGTGTCTTCCCCTCGAAGTAAGGGACGTGTGCAAACGAGCAAGCTGGTCATCTGATATTAAGCAAATGAGTTTCAGATGTGTCGCCGACCTTTATTGGACAAAGGAGGGTTCGGACTATCCTAGTTAGCGGATACAATGGTCTTTACCTTCCCACCATTTCCCTTTAAGAAAAGAATAAGAGGGGGTCCGAAATTAGTTCTCCGGTACCTCACTCATCTGACAAAACCCAGAATACTTCTGCTTCAGGCCTGACTTCTGTAAGTTCTCGGTATTTCACCAGATGATCCGGACCATTTATGCAACAGAAGTTGTTGTGGGCTTTACAGCTGTTATGTATGATTGATTATTTATAAATTTAGGAGTAGGTTTTATTTTATTTATGTACATGTGGATGATTTCAGATGAACCTTGACAGATAGCATCTAGATTTAATCAAGTCGTCAAACCCGTAAAGTTGTGTTATGATTATACCCATGGTCCGCTAAGGTTCTACCTTAACTATCAGTATAATTGGGATAATAACTTGACCGCTAGCAAATATCTAGGCCCAATAAAATTTGAAAAAGAAAAAAGGAAGAAGTGTGTTCAGTTTAAGAAAAAAACAAAATACCCGACTGACTGATATAATGACTCATATAGTGGAAGTCCACTTTATGGTTAAAGTTTAAAAGTTGAAACCAATAGGCTTTATGCCGTAGGTCGTATGGGCTGTGACACTCCGAAACGGAATGGAATGGACTACATACATACCTGCGAAAAACATTAACCTCCTTGTTCATTTAAAACTACAATTCTTGTTCGCTACTTATTATGTATGCAATGTGAAATAATGTAAAGAAGACCATGTTGTTACAATACAATTACAAAAACGTTAAAACTATTTTTTTTTCAGAAAATAATTATATAAACTTTTTATTAGTAGCGGCCAGGATTTAAAACCTTCTTAAATATATGTCCTTTTGGGTCAGTTGTCTAAAAACAGATTATATACAAATAATATTAACACTTGCGATCGTGCTATTAGGATATTACGGTAGAAGTCTATTTTTAAATAAAACTATTATTAAATGAAATTTAAGTGTTAAAATTACAATCTGATATAGTCAGAATAAATAGGTCTATGCAGTCTATTATTATCTGAGAATACTGTTGTATGTATAAATTTGAATTTATAACATGGACTAGTCTTTGCCTCAGGCAAGTAGCAAGGTGCTTTATTCGCTTCAATTTAGCTCATTTACGACGCTGGCAAAATCAGTTGGCGTATAACGAACAGACGGCCATTGTGAAATTAAAGAACCTCCCGTGGTTTTGCACTAGTCTATGGAGAGAAACATTTTGGTCTGATTTTATCTGACGTTTTGTTATTGATTTCTTGTAGTTGTAGTAAGTATGATCGACCTTAGAAATTGTTCCATAGACAAAATACATTTTTAAGAGTTAATGATAATTCGTATTTGATTGTAGGTAACAATACCTGAGGAATCAAAAGTAATTTTATGGCAATTTTTTTCAATGTCACCGATTTTAACAAAAAAACAGATAATTGTCTTTAATTAAAAAAAATTATAATGTGCGTCAATCAGCAACAGATGGTATTCCAAATAAATGTTCGAAGCGCTATCTTTGTTAATCAGTTCCAGTTCACTAACCGGGATGACAATATTAAATAATAAAGTATTCGGCCTTTCATTACGATATATTATATAATGAGAATTCTTGACACTAGTCGGCCACCTAGCAATTTTAAATTTCTACGTGTTGCCTTCTTTTCCGACGATCCTGTTGCGATTGTACAGATGCGAATACTTATATAGATCGACTTTACAGACAGGTTGAGTGGGTTAACTCAGCGATTCTGATCTGTCATATTTGTAAAGAGGACAGAATGATTTATGTATTAGTTCTGGAATTCAACTTGCTTTTGTCTTGTCAGTTTTTATGTAACATTCACATCCCTATTTACTCGTTCGTCACAGATTATTACTATACATCTAAACTGACCATTTCATTTCATTTGTTTTCTCATTTCAGTCTGCAATTATACGCTTATTTTTATCCTTACAAATAACCGTTTTTTTTTCGTATCGAAGTTTATTCGTAAGCAATCAATTTTTTTATAGCAATGTTTTTTTAATTTATGTACAACAACACAACACCATTACAGAAATGATTCCAATTCGATGTTGCACGTACTTTGATTAACATTTACAATAATCATATAAATGTTAGTGAACACATAACAATAAATAAATAAAAAACAATATAAACACAATAATACAAGCAATTAACAAGAAAACACTTAAAATCACATTGTCCTCCACACATTTCAATGCAGCCTCTGTGTATTTCGACTCGCTACAACTAAATATATGTATATAGCTAGCTATAACTCAGTCAAGATCCCTTCTTGATGTTGAACATACAACGATTAAGATATAATACGTGACGCATTTGCTGCAATCGTAAACTTAGTGTATATCAGTGTCTCAACTCCTATGACGTCACAGCAAGGCATTGGCGGAGGTGAGGAGTGACGTTTTTTTATAATGTCATCACATCAAACCACCGTCACTAATGCAGCGCTCGGTCACCTTTAAGTTACTATGCGACATAGATTAAAGATATTAATGTGATTAGATTGATGCTTTACTAGCGGACTCAACCGGCGATGTTTTACATAAACGTTAGCTTGCTTGATGTAAGAGCGATGTAAAATCGAACTTGAATTCTAATATTCCATGTACGTCAACATAAACTTGACCCCTAGAATCGCCAACGGCGTATAACACAAGTGTTCAGCCTAGTTTGGTTTCTACCATTTAATAGTGTTGGGCTCAGATTAAGCTCAGCTCAGTATACTTTGGTCAATTCACACAATATCTTTGTTAATTATAGCCTATGTTATATTCTGATGTATACGTTATGTTTTTGTAAATTTGAATTCAACTCTATTTAGTCGTTTTTGCGTGAAAGAGTAACAAACATACATAGATTCAAACTTTCGCATTTATAATATTAATTAAGTAGGTTGTATTTAGTAACTATCCTGATTGGAGCAAAATGTCAAAAATATTTTCGTTATAGATAGTTGAATGTTGTATTAATATATTTGTCATTGGCTAATGTACGATAAAATATTTACGGTATAAGATCACTGTTATCCTCAGAAATTAATCATTATCTTTGTAGTATTACTCTGTTGAGATAAGATAATTTTAATATCGTACAATATGCATCTGAAATCATTGTTATTATTTTCGAAGAATTAAATTTTCTTTATCACTTGCAATACGGATACGGATATGTTAGCTTTCTGATATTTCGAGTGAAATGATGTTTTATGATAATATGTTCTAATTATTAATATCATAAATACGAAACGGAGTTTATTTGTTTGTTACGCTTGCGCATAAACTACTCAAAAGGTCATTACGATATTTGTATACATATTTTCAAGAGTATAGAAAATAATAAGGGTACCTTTCGTAGCGAAGAAAAACCTTTCCTGCGTATAAAAATATAACCTAACCTATAAAAAAGGTTGAATATCTTTTACAGCACTCGAGCTCGTCCAAAAAGCCATTCTAGTGCTCTGCTATTGTGGTACCGCAATGGTCTGCCACGGATAAAAAATATGTATGTATTCAGTTTTCTTTTAGTGTATAAAGTAGTTGCACATAGAAATTGGAGCATATAAATTTCGTCACCCCTCTAGCTGTCTGCCTTTCTATATTCCCCACGACCTGATACATATAACATAGAAAATCTACGTGTTGTCTATAAACCGTTTATCGTCAACAAAGAGCTTTCCGTCTCGTTTCCCGCATTCGTCCGCCAATCACGGCGCTCGCTTCGCGTGACCACAGACAGTATATGAAAGCAATTTTCTTTCGCTTTTATGAACGGCCTCCTTTTGTGAGTCGACTTTTGAAATAGGAATTTAGCTCATGAATAAATGTGATTGTATTTTTTTAATAAATATGCAACGTATGTATGAAGTAGTTAGAAACAAAACTAGCATCATCTTATTTTAGAAATATGTTGAAACATGCCTCGCGTGTTTCTTCCTCTTTTCGATTTCACCAAACCTAGTTTTCTCATTAAAATAATGATAAATTATGCTGCCTTGCTATGTTTGTGTCATCATGGAATGACAGTTAGTGCTGAATGTAATAAATGATTCATTGGAAGGTAAAAGTATGAAGATGAACGCAAGACAAAAGTAATGGTGATGAGAACAAAGAAAGCCTTATGGTGTTCCTTTGTCCTCTTTCAAACACCTTTGATGATTTTAACGGTAAAGAAGTGGAACAGGAAGAATTTCTATCTTTGGGATATACTTTCTTTAGATATGGTAGGTATGTTAAGGTTTTTGAGCAAAGAGTTAATACGGGACATAAAATGAATGAGACTATAGATGGGTTTGGTAGGGAATTAAACAATGAAGTATGTGGTAGTAGAGATAAAGCCGTCGAATTGCGATCCATAAGAAGTATGGTAAGTATGACTTTGAATGATCGTATTAAATATAGCGTTATAAGAGATATGGCTTCAAAGCCATAAGCGTGAGAAGTGTGCCATGCCATAATCATGCTTAATGTAAATCCGTGATCTCTGCCTGAGTGCATATTTTATATAAATTATGGTAATACGTTTTCTTTAATGAAGAATTTGGAACATTTCATTGTGGTTGTAAGAACCAAGTATAACAAGTCTGGAAAATGAATGGAAATGTATATTTTCTTCCTTTTCCTGTCAAGTATTAAGGACATTTTTGCAAACTATACAGTCGTTATAATTTTCGCGATTGTAATAACCAGATTATGAAAGAGCTTATAACCATTCCAACATTAACTCTCTGTTTGGATGTGAGGAATTCAAATTGCGTTCCCCTTCCCGTTATGGTATTGTTTGAACACGTTGGCCCGTGCCGACGCTCTATTTCCATAATTCAACTGAACACCCACTCAGCTCATTCTTCAATACGCACCGCAAGAATTACCTGCATCAGTAAACATCTCCAAGCGGCTTCATTCGTATGATATAAAGCTCAATTTGCAATCGGGTTTTGTTTACTGAACGCTAAGTTATCATTGGCCGAGATAATAGCATTATTCGCGACATCAAGCTTATAATTATTCTTTCTCGCGATAGCAACAATACGACGCGACGCGCCGAACAGCGGAGAAAGCTGCACTTACTAAAGGACGTATTGTAATGTCCTATGAATCACTCTTATGATAATCGTCGACTGATTGTTTCAAATATTAATTATAACTGACGACCCTCGTAGTGGAACGGTTAAGAGTATCCACACGCTTTGAGCCTTGAGTTTAATTCGGAGAATCAATGAAGGCAAATTCATAATTTATGTATGTTTTCATTACAAAATTTACTAAACAGAACTTTTAACTTACTAGTAATCTGTTTAAATACGTAAGACCTTATTTCCGTGAAAAAAGATCATAGATCAGACAGATTATGCGTTTTTAAACCTAGATTTCATAACTTAATCATATCAGCTGCTCATTCAGACTTCAGGACCGTTAACAATTTATATTAATTCTTAATAGAACTACATCAATATACACAAATTTGTTTGTACGTCCAATTTACAGTATTTAATCATCGGGTACTGGTAAAACTTATGACTACACTAACTTATAGCAATAACATTTTATAGGCGTTGTGCACACATCGGCATTGGAGTGCGAAAGGGCGGCCCTAGGCGGGCGGGGACGATCGATACGTGTACACTCCGCCTAGTGGCAGGGCGGCTCGGCGAAACATAACTTTACGTCGAATACACGTGAAATTTAAATACGTTATTTTATTTTCTTTAATATCAAATAGCAATTATGAAAAGTAGTTTTTGTGTTAATTGATACGCTTATTGCTGCGATAGTAACGATAAACTTAAAATTAACAGCATTTGAATGTGCGGTATTTAGGTTAGGATCATTTAGTAGTAACAAAATTTGAACTACTAGAATGTTCCCATGTCATTATGTTTTATTTTTTGGGGCACAGGGCAGCCACAGGGTACAGGATTGTACGAGCAAACGTCTCATATGTGTCCACGCTACGGACTTCCACGGCAACCAGATGAGTTCTAGATGTGCCTTTGTACAGGAGAAAGGAAAGTAGGATATAGAAAAAGTAAAGATGGCGCAATCATAAAATACATCTAGTTCACGCCGTTACTTTGAGAAATTGTGGTACTCCCTTTGGTCGTCCGTGTATTAGGTGTCAGCACTGTGTGGCTGTAGCACTGTTAAATATTGTGCCATTTTTAATGACAATTAGTAATAGATGATTGTAATTAATTAGGTGGTAATCTAAGGGGTTGGTTTCGTCCGAAAACATATTCACCTACATATTTTCTATTGAATTCACGTCACTTTAATAATTTAAATTCAATTTCTGAATTTGTTCATAAAACGAATATTTATGTATAGTGACAACAATATACATATATGTTGATAATCATATATGATGTAAGAAAATTTTAAACCTGATATAAATCAGAATATCGAGTATAATATTTAGAGCAGTAGTTAAAATTCTGAATGAGGTTGTGTAATTAATCTATTAGAAACCTTTCTACTTCTTAGAAAATTATTATCGGATTGTGTTCATAAAATGTGTCATATCTCGTTGTGCCGCTTGTAATAGGAATCATAAACGTCTATATTATATTTACAAGAAGAAACTAACTGATATATTACGGCTCAAGCTACTGGGCCCAGACACTTGTAATTTAGCACAGAGATTTCTAATGTTGCCTAGACGAGCATTAAAAAAGGATTTTTGTATTTTCATCCCTTAAAGGAGGATGAAAATTTGTAGGGCGAAACTATCCGAAACGGGGGCGGATCGCTAGTGTTTAAAATAAAATGAAATAAGCTCCATATGTAAAAATCTATTTTTGAAGAACCCTAAGTCTAGTAAGTTGGTATGGAAATACCCCTGGAAACAAATCATTTCATAAGGCAACCATGCAAGCTCAAAACTTACGCGAAAACAGTTTGTTGTGGTATAATCAAAAAGGTGGTAAATCATCAAGGTGGTGTGAATGGAATTTAGAGTTCCGTAGGTAATTAGATATAGATATTAGTTGGTGTAAATAATTTTGGCATTAAAATGTACGACTGTCAATTTCAAAATCCTATCACCTAACCATTTGACTCTCTTTTTAGGTGGTTCAGAACACCCTTTCAGTAAATGGGATCGTAGCCGTCAAATGAAGCGAAACGCAAACACGTTAATAATGTAATATGGGACGTCTAGTCCCACGGTGGCGCTAAATTGACATAAAAGACATTGTAATTCGATTAATGTTTGCATTTCCCATAATTTTTGGGACTTGTCAGATCGAGGATGGCGAGGGGGAAGATTGATATAAAAATGTCATGTTTTTTTTCTTTTCTGATATATATAAAAACACAACTATTGTTTATATTAACTACTTAATACGATATAGGGGATAGTCAAATTGTTTTTGATAATAAAATATAAGCGTTAAAAAAATATACATCCAAAAACAATTTTATGTTACTTTCTTCAGGTCCATGATCTTCAACACGATCTGCAAGATATCTAGATAGATTTGTAGAGTAGATTCTCTAATCGCTGGAATACGAGATAGTTTATGATTTAACTCGTAATCATCGTATCGTATATATCCGCGACCATATATTACACACCATAATATTTGATGGAATGTAACAAAGGTTCACCGTGACTGCTCCCAAAGCGTGAGTTAGCACGAAACAGCACGCAATTGCGACGGTCTCTTGCCTCTTTTGCATACCATAGGCAAACTAAAAACTTTTTAAACCGCTCCGACATAAATATTATCAAGTATGACGTAAAGTTTTAATGCTTTCCATTATTGTAAAGGAAATCTATTATTTTACTAACTGAATTCATATTTTATTTACAGGAGAAGGATTTAGCTAAAGAAGCCGGAAGATAAATAATGTTATCGCTTCACCGAGATGTTATCATGCAATGGTACCTTTAACATTTTAATGTTATGTTAAAAAAAATGCACAGACACTTTGTTCGTAGAGAGTTTATCTTGCTTTGTGACAAAGATGTACCTTCAATAATTATTTCTCTACGATCGTATAGACAAATGAGAGTATTATGCGTCAATATCAATCAAAGATAAAAATTAGACCCCCGTATCGATTGTGGTCACACGTCTTCCTTATTTACTCATTGCAAACTTTCAAGATATCGCGAAGTTGATTTCCTAGTGAGAACACGTCATTTACACCGACAATGAAAATAGGTATGTTTGTACTGACAACTCGTTAACTATGAAAATACGTATTTATACATACTATAAATAAATTGATAGTAAAATACCTGACTTACGACAGCACGGTTTATTTGTCCATACACCCGCGGATACGTTTCGATGCATACTAACGAAATGGAAGGTAAGATAAGCTTTAAATCTCATTATACTGATGTTAAATCGTTTTGAAATATGAACCTGTATTCGAATTTCAAATTGGACGATCCAATTGGAAACTGTGCCACTCACCATAATGTATGCGTTATGTTAATATGACAATATTTTATTGGTGTAAAGACTTTTTATATGAAGTAAGAGTAATTCTCTAGTTATATGATATAATATTGTAGTAATGTATAGCAATATCTTTCACTACTTAAACAAATCATAATAATAATGTAAGCTAATTCATGACATTTTTTTATAGAAGAGTGAGACAGAAAGCAGACGTTCACCTAATATCAAGTGAGCGCTGCCCACACGCGTCTGCAACAAGCGTTGCTGATGCAGATGTGTTGCCTACCTTGAATAGATAGAGGAAGGAATGAATACCCCTTTGTCAAATCCGCTTCAACTTCCCATCGTTAAAAAGGATGGGAAGGTGTAGAGGACCTAGGAAGGTTAAGAAAAAGATTTAGACTTCGGGCCGGGTTTGTTGTGTTTTATGAAATAAAATATTTGAAGAATCGTACGCAAAAATGAAAATGTGTGTAAAAATATCACAATTTACAAAACATTTCATAGATATTTTGTACTTATTCATTATCCAACCAAGTTAATATAAGCGGAATTTCCAGCAAAGAAAATAACAAACGAATGCGTTCTAAGGCACGGGTAACGGCTAGTTTTAAGTAATAGGATATAAGGCTCTTAAGGTTCTTAGGCGTAATAAATGTTTTACAGCTTGTGGTGTGTTAGTTTGTGGTGTGCTCAACACTGTAATATAAAATGTATTACATGCGAAACACCATTTACGTTCGATTGTATTTCTAAAATAAACAAATCAGTGCACAAATATTCACGGGTCGGCCCCTGACATTTGTTATGGATGCAATGGGTACATAGCTTTAATAATAAAAACATATTAGCCGCATTGCATGTCCGTCTTTCCGTGACCGCGCAGTTTTACACCTGGTCGAAAGGGGAGGTAGGGAGAGAACGGAGTTTAGGAGGGTGCTGAGGGGTCGATGGGCTTAACAGGGTAAAGTGAGGGTGGAAGGGGGGAAGTACAGTTTGTCAGCGGCCAGCTATTAATGAATGCGCCCATAATGTTTATTGTACCCGCTGAGCATTTTTCGGGCAATGTCTGTAACTCATTATTTTATAAATTAACTGTCACTTTTGGTCCCTATTCGGGGCTGATAAGTTATCGGCTAACTTTCATTAGTTAGCGTCGACTACCGTTGTCGTAATAATCGTCGTCGTATAAAGGCCAAATGTCTTAGTGCCATAATTTTGTTAGAACTCTTTATCAAATTTAGATTTTCTTAGAATATTAATAATTATTAACTTAAGTTGTTAAAATAAACAAACAAACAAGTAGTATAAGATATAGTATATAAAATTGTAAATTTTTAAGATATACGAACTAGTATTTTTGAATAGTTATGTTTAGAATGTTGCATTATTAATATGATTTTGATAATAATGCAAAAATAAAAGATTTAAGAGGACGGGTGAGGGAATGGACAATAACAAGAATTATCCTTTTTCCTGTTTCTACCTGTCCATTAAAGGTAGGCGATACATCTGCAACTCATATGGTTGTTTCGAATTCCTATGAGAAGCGGTCACTTAAAAGGTGTACCGTGAACCTAGTCGCCGTCGTTTGTCTAATTCTTCAATAAAATACGGTGATTAAAATTTATGAAGATATAAGAAATTAGTGTATCTAATTGTAGACAGGATTTATTATTATTAAACATATTTGAATAAATTAATAAGATAATTTCATTCGATTTGAATAAAGAATACCGTGTAATTTAAATCGTATCGCGTCAATTTTTTTTGTCCGATGACGATTTTCAAGAAGACGACTTCAATACTTCAATAAAATAATCGGTTATTACTAAATTAGTGCGCAGCATGCTTCGATCACATCACATCATGTGAATAGTTTGGTCAAGAGGTTTTTGTTTTCCCTACCAAATAAAACCTGAACCTTTTAGGATTCAAAATGTTATTAAAAGTACACGGTGATCCGATGTCACAGAGGTCGGGGCTACCACGTGTCAGCGTTTACATATTTGACTCGGTTTTATTACAATAATGAAATTATTTGTAAAAGGCCGAGGGTCGGTCGCGTGCCGCGCTCTGCCCCCGCTCGTCCGATGCCCATTACCTCATTAGATACCGCCGATGATACTAACCTTGGTAGGGGGTCATTTTAACTTTTTAATTTGATGACGTTGCGGTGTAATGCGTTGCGTTTTGTAAGGGTGTGATTTAACGACTGACAAGCATAGTTGATAACAGTAATATAAAGTGAATAAAGTGCATAGAGTTCGTAAATATTCATAACGTTTTCTTCTTAAGATGCCACTAAGTTTAAGTAACAATTATACAGAAAAAGCTCAACATCTTTTAATTTAATCGAGATAAAAAATAAGTACCTACTAAATTTTTAGGTTAGGATACCGCTGGTGTTTTGTGCACAAGAATACGGATAGCGAACGAACTTATGTTCTGAGCTAACTGGCTGGTCGTAAGATTCCGAAAGCATAGATCAGATTGTACCTAGTACTATTAGCAACTTAACAAATTAAAATATATTAAACATAAATATATCGTATAAGGTATTATTATATAACAGCTGTGCTATTAAAAACTAATCGTTTTTATATTTTTACAATCCTCATGTTTGCAAATAAATTTTGTGGCTTTGTCATCAAATGAAAAATTTACAATGAAATTAGTATAGTGGTCGTGATAAACGTAAAAATATTTTTAGAAAATTTCCTTCGAGGGACATTATGTTAAGGATTTCTGGTTATAGTGAAATGGGTCACTATTATTAACGCATCGCACTATGGTTACATAAAAAAATGAAGACTTACGCATACTGGAATGACTTTTTCATAGGAGATGGTAGCAATGGACCGCGTGTCACCACATGTTAAGTGACCGCTTCGTATAGACAAGGTCATGGGTTGCAGATTACCTACCTAAATGAGAGGAACATGGAAAATGAGGAAAGTTCTCAATTCGTTGTACTTTTAATAGTGATCAGTACTTCGTCCTATTAATGGGACTGCGGCGATTCTGTAGTGCATCAGGAATGTTTGCTAAGCATCGCGTAGACTTCTGGTACGCTACGATCCAAAAGATGAGCATCCGTGGTGTGCAGGGTACGTGGCAACGGCACCCTTAGCACGATCGCGAGTCGGCTGGACTGGAGTTACCTACAACAATCACTGATACGCCATTTCTCTTAGAATGGCGCAGCAGCTGATTGATTAAAAAGCGATGAATTCGTGTTCCTTGTGTTGTTTAATTAAGAACATTATTACTTACAAAATAAACACCTTGGTCCGAAATAAAGTCTTAATTATTATTATTGTTATTTATAAGTTTTTTTTAAGTAGAAGTAGATATTTTCTCCCATTTTAATTTTACAGGGTAATCCAAATCACCAGGTAACCAAAACCGAATAGTAGTTTTGTAGTGCTTGGGACATTGGTATGTTTATGACAATCCACGATTAGGTTAGTGCCTATAATATTGTTTAGGACAAGACTTGTACTGTAAAATGGAACTTTATAACGACAAAAAGCACTAATGTTGAAGTAGGCAAAGGAATTCTGTAATGAATGTAATGTAGACTAGGACACATTGTTGTTTTTTGTAAAAAAATAACTATAGCTGAAACTGTTCACTTAATTGCAGCTTTTAGCATAAGAATTTTTTTTAAAAGAAAAAGCGGTTAAATTACGACAAAATCAATTAGCAAGCAAAGCCGCGGCGGGGTAACAATCTGGCAAGAAGGGGGTGTATGGTGGCGGGCTAATTAGTTAATGGATGTACCGCATCCCCTCCGACCAATGCCGGCGCCAATGACACCCCGTGCTCACCTCAAATGTATTCCAGCACGCGCGCGCTCGTCCGTCCGTTTTCACTGATTTCATGTACAATTCACGATCGTAATTTATATTCAAATATATGCGTATAAACTTTAAATATAAGCTTTTAATTAAACTAGAAGATACGATAAGACAATAAAATAACGAGGCTTTATATTGCTTGCACAAACGCATCTTTGTGTATCTCCATAATTAAATCTTGCTGTCAGTAACAAGAAGGTTAGCTGGATGAAAACTCATTACAAGTTATGATGCGATCACGCAGAGAGACTCCGAACATTGCGCTTTTGAGTGAACAACTGAAGGTGCTCGCAGTGGAGGCCCACGTCTCTACACCATGGCAACATTTAGTCATCTCGAGACACTGCGGTAAATCTGTACAATATGATATCACGCGACTTCCCAAACGGATTATAGTAAGGCTTTAAACGTACGTTTATACAAAAATATGGTATTGTACACTTAAAAAGTGTTTTTGCTTCAAAGGATGCGTTTGAACGAAGTGATATCAGTCTTTAATTAAAAAAAAGTATTGGAACAAGTTTGCAGCTTCAGCGTTTCCATCAAGTTATGACGTTTGTGCATTCAAGAAAATAATACTTGCACCAATAATATCTTATTCTATAGATATGTTACTCCCATACAAAATCAACGGTCAAAAGTGTTACAAAGGAGTTCCAGCAAGATTCACACAGGTCAAATGGTGTAAAAAGGTTAACGTAATACGAATAATAATAAAAAAGGACAGCTAGTGTTTGTCACTGAAGCGTTAATGTAAACACATGAAGAAAGCTATAATAAAGCGCTTTCGAGTCTTCAATTCTCGACCGCTAATGCCATATCTAGTTTTGTATTATATTATCATTGACTTGTACAACGTGTTAAAATAATCTATCCATATTTAAATAGGAGCCAAATTATTTATTTATCTATGCATGTAGCTATCTATTTCATTTATAAATAAAATTTAAAATGTGTATATATTCAAGTATTACAATCAAGTATCAGTGAACATAGTGTTCTGAAATTTTAATGCGATGTTTATTGGATTCGAGCAAGCACAGGCCACTTGTTTAAGATTTCCTAGATTGTCTCGCCGTTAATGTTCGAGTTTGCGTTTGACCCGTTGACCCGAAATAAAACTTGATCTTTCTCGTTTACTGGACACTATAACATTAAATTTGTTGTCCAGCGGAGATCGTTATCTGTCGATTATAAGAGATTGATAGTTGACATGACTCTACTGTCACTATTATTTAAGTAAAATAAAAAAAACATGCAAAGATCGTCACCGTTTCAAAATATTACTAGGTGGCGTTATTCACAATCATATTTTTTTATTATTTTGGTATCCTGATAATCTCGTTCAACAAATTAAAATTAATAATAAAAAACAAAATTCATTCCTCAGTAAACAGGCCAGAGTCTATTTAATACGTTTTTATTAACTTATGCCCACTAGACCGGTGAAATACCTCACAGAAGGTGTGAAGTAGAAGTATTTCTTAGCATTTTGTCTGATGATTGTGGTGCCGGAAACCTAAATCTTGTCCTCGTTTCCTTTCCACCGTTTTCTAATTAGCAAAGGGTGGGAAGGGGAAGAGGATTTTACGGAGGAGGGTATGGATATCCCTTCTTCTGCCCGTTAGAGGCAGGCAACGCGTCTACTAGTAATGCGTAATATAAGGTGAACCTTTTGCCACCTTCTCCTATAAAATATTTTAATTCAATTTTACTTGTTAACCACTTGTACAATTTGATATTCAGATTTAAGAGGACACTTCCCTAACACGCGTGTAATGACAATAAAACGTACTTTAAACACGTTCCTTGTTGTTGTACAAACAATAAAAAGTGTTTATCGCTTTTATGAAAGTGTAAACCGCGAACGTTGCCTTTTGGTGGTTGTTACTAAAGATAACACAAACTGATTGCTCTGTCACTTCCACGTGAACAAAGAGCTAAGCAAGGAAGCCATACAGGTGTCATTCAGTAAGGTATGATATTTCATATTATATTGGCTTACCATCTTACATTTATTACCGTGGCCGATGGCTTTATATACTTTGATAAGTTATCAGAGCGTACGCTTACGATTCCATAAGTACATTATTAATGAAAGTGTTTCGTAGAATTTTATTAGCTCAAAGTGGAAGGTAAAAGCAAGCATAAGCGTGAGACATATTGTCGTAAAAAATACATTGGAGTGTGTTGTCGTTAGATCAGTCCTGATTCAGTGGTATAGGCCCCGACTTACGTACGTTTTGTAGGTTGTGGGTCCGAACCCAGGCATGCTTTATTTTGTTATTTATTTCATAACCACTGCTCCAAAAACAGTGAAGTAAAAAATCGTGAGGAAACCGGCATGTCCTAGAACCACCAAATTCTAATACATGTGACATCCACCAACCCGCACTGGGCCAGCGTGGTGGATTACGGCGAAGAAGAACACAAGCCTCTTCGGAGATGAGGCCTGTGTCCATGCAGTGGGAAAAATACTAAAACAGCCTGCTTTATTGTTACTTTATTATTGGTTCTTGTAGCGATGTTGTGTTTTTCTTGACATAGCGCATTCTCGTATACTATGTAATAGTACTCATTCAATAAGATATAATACTACCCACAGATCTACCTTCGTCCTGTATAAGAGATACGTGAAACATAAGTACACACGTCCTTACCCCAGAGGTGTAGGCAGAGATTACAGAGTATCTATTTTGCACGGTGCTGTTTCATGTAACACCTCTCTCGTTTCTTTCACTTTTATATATCTACGCATTCATGTTCGTCGTGTGTCACACTTAATACAGCCTTTTATGGTAAACAATTAATCAGAATACTTAAGATCGTCACATTGAAAAATATATTTTCAATCATATCTTATACACCCTTCCAAGCAACGACCATAGTACCGTAGCACAACCACCCTACATTCACAATCAATGATGATTGCCACGTTTGGGCTGAAATGTGAAATATAAATGGACGTGTGCGTCAGGCCAAATTTTATACAGATAATAGATGGTATATTTATAAGAAAACATTAACAATGGTGATTTAACACTTTATATTGGGCATCACTCTACTCGTTTGCACCCTTATTCTACAAAAGAGACATTTATTTACTTGTTAAATTTTTCATCAAAGTCCACTCGAAAAATATCTGAATTTAGTCTGTAGTTTTAGTACGATTAGTTTTTTTAATTGCCTGGGTACGTCAGAATTTCAGTATGTGCATAGGGGTGTGGGGTGCATATAGGACAACAGTGTCCGTGCATACAGTATTTCCTTCTATTCCTTTCTTTTTAAAATAATACCAGATTTAATTTTAAGTTATTAATATAATAACATCCAAGATGGCGTCGTTATGTAAGAATGCAAACATAAAATTGTCGTGAAATTGATAAAATTTTATTCGCCGGCCATATACAAGATTTTATTGCTTACTTGCGTCACGGAAGTGTTGGTAAAGTGGAAGAGAACAGAGCACTTCGTAAATTATGATACTTTAATGCAATCGCAATAATGATCTTGTTGCAAATAAATCATAAATTGAAAGGTAAGATTTTGTTTCGCACGCTTGTAAGTCCTGGGATAGATAACTCTTCTTTAATTTCTTAAATATTGTTTGTAGTCATATAGTATCAAATCCTCATTTAATGGCCTTTTTATACTCCTTAGTTTTTTTTATATGATAAGGTGGCAAACGAGCAAACGGATCACCTGATGTAAAGTGAGTGCTGCCCATAGACATCCGCAACAGGCAAATGTGTTGCAGATGCGTTGCCTACCTTTAATAGACAAAGAAGGGCACAGACAGGAAAAAGGATGTTTCTCCTTCCCCGCCAACCCCCTCCTCGTCCAATCCTTTTCACTTTCCCGTCCTATCCTTATGAGGAAAGGGTGGGAAGGGGAAAAGGACTGTAATTAGGCCTCCGGCACCTCACTCATCAGACGAGACGCAGAGTACTTCTACTTCACGCCTGTTTTCTGTGAGGTCGTGGTATTTCACCGGTCGAGCCGGCCAATCCGGCAACAGATGTTGTTGTTGCGGGCTCTAGTGGTAGAAGCAGCAGGTGGTAGAGCCCGCAACAACAACATCTGTTGCACGAATGGGCCGGCTCGATCGGTGAAATACCACGACCTCACAGAAGACAGGTGAGAGAAAGAAGTACTCTGCATTTCGCCTGGCGAGTACCTAGTCCTATTTAATTCTTATAATGGCCATTTGGAACCTAATGAGCTAAAGCAATAGCGATCTAGCAGTCATATATATAGTGTTGAAATGTAAGACTTATGTTATAAGCACTATTGAACCATTATTTAAATGTATTTTCGACTGCAAGGAGTTTTTTTTAATCTATGTTACCCGAAACATACGTTTACCTCTTTTTTTCCGGAAATTATATATGACTAGTTGTTCGATTGGTTGAATGACAATATTAATCGTTAATAAATGTAACTTATGCTACACATAGACGCAACTTTGTAATTGCGAGATAGTTATTAAAATCAGTTTAGTTTTTTAGCGTTTACCAATCTCGAAATTCACTCGGCTGACTCTGAGCGCTACCAGCGAGTTTTAAAGTGTACTTCGTAGCTTAGTGATTACTGTAGCTCGAAGGACAGGATTCGATTTTCCAATCGAGACATCACATTTTGTGTTTTCAAATAATCACAAAAGTCTGATTGGCAACATGTATTTGATGAAAAGCTCACAACCTGTTATATTTTAGACAGACAGACAGATGAGCTTGATTTTGTTGATGATTATTGTCTATATAAAACATGCGTGCTTATCCATTAAGGTATTTTTTGTTCTTAATTATATTGACGTCAATGAGGCGCTTTCATTGGTAAAAATGTTGACGGCCTTGCTTGTTAAAGCTATTGTCAAACTGACAGCGGTGTTTACTTCCCGGTGTTGTTTCTGACTGCGGGCTAGTAATCAGTACAATACAAAACATTTTAAAAGCTTTACGCTTTATAAGTTTTACATTCATTTATATGAGATAAGGTTAAATGTCCATATAAATATATCTAATTAATATTTATATAATTTGTTTTAAAATATGTATGTACTCTTTTTATCAGATTATAGATATCATTTGAAGATATCATTCTCATCCAAGTTGATAAAGTAATATAAAACGAAATCACAGCGTGTACTTATTATTGCAATGATCAAAAACCCCGAACAAACAATATTTAGGTACCAATGTTTTTTAAGATGGATTGGGAAACAAAAAGTACATACCCCTATGTATATAAACAATATCAGACCATACTGTGTATTACTAGGCACGAATATAAAATTATGAACATCGAATATTGTTCCTGGCATTCGATCCGTCATTCTAATAGTTGTTGGCAATAAAAAACATATAACTTGTCATCCTACCAAATTGAATGGACTCGCTGGGGCAGACATGGAAACATGTTCAAACGATAATATTCCTAATGTTCAGGGCGTCGGTGTGAATTTCGCGTATCACTTATAAGTCAACTCGTAAAACGGCATGGGGTTAAACGTTATAGTTAGGAAATGGACGCAAATGTTATTAAAGAGTTGTATCGATATCGTACGATGTAGTATGTGGGCAGTGTTCATAATTAATTTAATCTAATCGTGAGAAAGTATTATAATCATCTAATAGACAAAACAATTTTGCTTTTAGAAGAGGAAAACGTGATTGCGGTTCACAATAATCAGAAAGTATAAGAAGCAGACGGAGCTTTTTAAACCAAAAAAGGTCTAATTTTGTAGGAATATCATTAACCACGTTCTCTGAGTTAAATATAATACAGTTTTTTTCATTATTAATACGCCTACGACAATTATAGTGACTTTGTAACGTTTGAAGTATGTAATACTTTTGAACAATTTATTGATTGGTCAAATCCTTTACTACGTTGAATAAGAATGAAAGAATTATTGACCTAGCAGCCAAGGAATAAAATAAACGTGAAATTATCTCCAAGAGCGTCAATTGGATGGTGAAAATAAAATTGATGGGCGGCCATTGACTACTCGCATAATGAATTCAGAAATAGCTTTTGATAAACATAAATATTTAAATATACGTCCAGTTTGATATTAACAAATCCGTTTGATTTAATGAGATGACTCACGGTAAAACCGATTATATATCGGGAATATTTATATTATATGTCTTTAATTTAATATGTTAATAGGCTTACGCAAGAGCATTGTGGCTGTACGGATGTAAAACATGTGCGTACATTTTGCTTTTATAATGAATATTTTACATATAAGCATCTTAGTATAAATAAATAAATATAAATATAAGTTCACGCCCGTTACATAGAGGGGTAGGCAGAGATCATGGATTTCCATTTGGCGCGATCCTGGTACACATCTCTGGGCTCTTCTACATCTGTACATCTACGCATACAAACTTGTCGAATATGCGTATAGTATATTATAGAATATGGTATATTAAGCATCATAGTATATTAAAATAGATGTATTATTTGATCTACCATATTTGTTCTCTTGCTCTTTATTATTAAAGCAACTGTTAGTTATCCCTACGTTATTTCATGAATGACCTATTTATTTATTTATTTTTATATTACAAAGTGGCAAACGAGCAAGCGGCCCCTGGAAATAAGTACCGCTACCCACAGGCATCCGCAACAAGCTAATGAGTTGCAGATGCGTTGCCTACCTTCATGGACGAAGGAGGGGACAAACAGAAAAAAGGATAATTCCATTCCCTGTCCATCCCCTCCTCATCCGTCAAATCCTCTTCCTCTTCCCATCCTTTCCTTATTAGAAAGGGGTAGGAGGGGGAAGAGGACTACAATTAGGCCTCCGGCACGTCACTCATCAGACGAAACGCAGAATACTTCTACTTCACGCCTGTCTTCTGTGACGTCGCGGTATTTCACCGGTCGAGCCGGCCCATTCGTGCAAAAGATGTTGTTATTGCGGGCTCTACCACTAAAAATGCACATAACAGAACTTTCTAGGTGTATTTTTATGTTATGTGTTTCAAAATGTACCCCTGGAATTCACCGAATATCCGCAGCCAATCTTAACTTCGGACGGTTCATTGAATGTAAGGCGAAGGAAGTTGCTACGAAGTTTGGAGTACTTTCAAAGGTTCGGCGATACTTCACACCAAGACAACTTTTGACTTTATATAAAACACCGACCGTGTAACTCATCAAAGAGTTTTTTAGTTGGATTAACTGACGGCACACGAATGACGAACACACGTTCGCAAAATGTTTTCCTTGGTTCAATGAGAGACATCCAAACTCAACAACAGTACAAATTGTGTGTCGCCAAACGGAAATCTATAAGGAGATCGTGCGTGCTTTTTTTTGAAGTTAAAACATCTTTAGGCTCGCTTGACTATGGAAGTAAGCTGGTGAATGCGCGACGAGGGCGTTACGAAAACTGTGATCGACCGACGCGATCGGAACTTGTTTAAATTTGGAACAGTTTCGACTATCTACACTACTATATATATTTTCATTTATTTTTCATGAATCCTATTTTTATATTTTATTGTTAAGATACAAAAGTTTTTTTTTTGTTATTTACTATTGTCGAGCCTGTTTTGAGTTTTCACTTCCGTTGGCAGTCATTATGACTGTCAGTGTTTTTATTATTTAAGTTCTTTTATTGAAGTGAAAACTTCTTTAGCCGTGTTATTATGATGTTTGGTAGAGGAAAATCTTATAGGTTCGCGCAACATGCAACGTGTGTCAGCAACACGCGTCAGCAACATGGAGTTTTGAACATTTTCGGCGACTCTTTTTTATTTAGTCTTCTTGTATTTAATTTTGAATTTTATTATTATGGTAACATTCATGCTGCATTTATGCAAAATCATTTATGCTGAAAACTTATTTATTTTTGAAGTATTGTCACGCCTTTTTTGAGTTTTCATTTCTGTCGACAGTCCTTATGACTTGTCTGTGTTTTTTTCGTCATTCTAAACATAAATAAATAATAACAAAATTTCTTACTATTGTTTAATTATAAATTCTTTCATACTTACCCTAAAAAAAGAAATAATTCGAACATCAAAGAACTAGGGTGCCATTTCCGTCCTGATAAAAATGTCCCACAAATTTGTATATACATATGTACGCCTGGAATTGTCGGTGTTGCCAAGGTATATATTATACTCTGTTTCCCGAGCTTTCGTCCAATCACTGCGAAGGGCGGGCGGCGAGGGCGTTCTGGGAAAATTACGTCGATAAATGGGCGCGCACAATTTTCCCTATATTTAAATCTTAATCAGATAGACTTAGTCATGTCTGTTGTATCGTTAGAATTAATTAGGTTATAGCCGACTGAACTGGCTTTTAGCATCGACATTATTCAATTAGACTAATGATAATTGACGATTTCATGTTCTATCGATTACTTAAACTGTTTTTGTAGATAATGCAGAAAGAGTAGCGTAAAAAATGACATCATTCTTAATTCTTTCTTAGTTGATAAGAAAAAGTAACTGAACGAATAATCTTTTACAAATTCGTGTATATTCAAGTCTAGACAATGTGTTAGACATATATCTGACATAAAAATAAGACTTTATGCTATACTCCTTATACTACTTTATATATAACTGGATATAATTATTTTCACTTTTTATGTGAATAATTAATTGTACTTTATTTTTATTAAATTATTTATTCTTACTTAGGTTTCCTAAAGTGGTAAAACACTTTAAAAAACGTCTTTATTACGTTATATTGTATAACTTTTAATTGTAGAACTTGTTTCTTTTTGTAATCGTAATTTACTTAAAGCACCTTTAATTCTGGTGATTTTATTTGTGACAAAAACTATACGTCTATTTGCTCTGTAAAACAAATAGTCGTGTCCAAGACAAACTCGCTTCTTATTACTGTAAGGTGTAACTACATGTAAGGATTTTACAAATGTTGCGTGTGTATGTTGAACATCATAAAAATGTTAGTAGGTACATTATTTAATAACACTAACCAAAAAACGTAGAGTTCTACCGGTGATGGCCTCGCTACACCTACAATACAATGTCACATTATCTAGTATTTTAAAGTGTATTTGTTCGTTGCTTACAGCAGATGGCGCATATTTTTCAGTAAGTCAGCAGCCCTTATCAAAACGGAATAAAGCGCTTAATTTACTTTCTTCAATCCATCCGTAACTAAAGATCCATTTATTCTGCATTCACTAGCTTCTGCTCGATCTGAGTTTATGCTGAGCTAAATTTCGATTCGTTCCAGGGGTCACTTAGGAATATTTCCAAAACAGCGCTACGTTATTGACCCCAACAACATAGAAATAAAATTCAATTTAACAATTTAGTTTAACTTGTAGTCTCAAAATTCATTTTTTATTTCGAGGGATAATTTTCGCAAGCTTCACAGTAACCAAATGATCAGTTTTCCTTATTCAGAAAGTACATTACTATGTATCCCACGGGCAAAGGTACATACAATACTTTGTATGTAACTTTGGCCGTGGGATGGTCACGGTCACCTGTAGTTTACGGTGACTTGCTATAGTATACGTGACATTATTGAAACAGAATAATTGGGATAAATTTATGCACAAATGACTAGCGACCCGGCCTTGTGCATAGTCGATCGCTTGGGAGTCTCTAGGGCATAGGCTTTCATAGACATACACGCATCGCCTTGTATTTGTAAAAAAGTGCCCTGTCGGGCATCCTCGAATCGGTATGCTAAACGCGTAATGAGTGACAACACAAGCCGAGGTCCCCTCTCGGAGGCCCTTAATCTCAGCAACTCCATGGAGAGTCCGCCAAAGCGACCTAAGAACTTGGCAGCCACCCAATCCGCTAATATAAATAAAGCAACAACCTCAACCGAGGGTTCCTCCTCCGTGTGGGCTCTCGAACTAACCTTAAGAGATTTTGGGTATCGCCTCAAGCCCGGTTAGTCTGTAGATGCCTCTTCCAGGCAAAAAGTGATAAGTAAGTCAAAAAAGATGGCTTAAATTGCTTGTGTCGACAACAATATATCGCGACATATGAAGTGAATGTATGTTTTTATTCCATTTATATTTGGTGAAAATGTGTCAAGTTTATGTAAGCGGTAGCTAAAAAATAATAATTGTATATATGATATTGATACATTCATAAGATACAATACCACTCGTTTTATATACGAGTTAGAAAAAGCGAAAGCAAAACTACGAGCCTGAGTCCATTTCAAACGGTTGATAACATTTTAATTTCAAATTACTAATGTTATAAAAAAATTGTACGTTCTAAAAACAAAAAGTTATAGATAAATAAGACAGGGCGCTTTTGAGTATGTATGAATGGCTACGCGAAGGAATGCAGCGCACGCGTCTCACGCACACGCGCGAATCATTCGTGTACATATTGTGACACACATTGACAAATAAAAACTAGTTAACTCGCACTCACACACCGGCGACGAAACGACTGCCAGTGACACACATACGCTCACTAATATTTTATTATAATGTATATTCACTAAGAGAATAGCCTTACCGAATATTTGATATATAAATATAACATATATGTATAATTTTCTTATTATTAATATCAACTAACTGCACGTTCATTTGACAAAACTAACAATACATTTAACATAAAATGTGTATGGTGAAGAATTAAAAGTGAAATGTTTATCAGGATCGCGTAAATTGAAGATTTTCAATTTCCGATTACCAATCTATAAAAATAAATAAATAGATAGATACGTATTTTTCATAAAGATATTTATTTTTCCATACTTTATAAATGTCGCTATGCTATCTCTAATATCACACATTTAAAACGTTACATTCAAACACAAAAGCAAGAAATATTCCAAAAATTATATTGAAAGCAAATTGTGTTTCATGTTGACTGTACAAGCTCTGTTGAATGGCGTTGCCGAGACGAGAGATTACTATTTGCCCGTTACTTGTCTCAATGAATGGTGCCTCTTAAATGCTTTTCGAGCTTTGAAGATTTTACTATTGTCAAGCGAGAATACACCTGATTAGCATCAATTTAAAGTCCATTACTGAATAAACAAATTTCCACGAAAAAACGTAGTATATGTATGATTGTGAGATTGTGACCCCATGTCAAGAGGAAGTGCGGTGAGCGAGTGTGCGAAGTTAGTCTTGGAACGTTTTCGGGCCGGGAAACGAACCCGCGACGCCCACGCCGCCGCCGGAAATAACGTACAGATCCTATCATCTTTTAAAAGTAAGCATGCGGTGCACGATTCAGTCATTAGACGGAATTGTGCATGTTTGCTTCTCGAAAAATGGAAGCTGTTCACTGATAACGTCTAGCATCTATGAAAATATGTGTAACTACTTACGCTAATTGTTAGACGTTACAAAAATAGAATAACAAGTTTGTTGACTTTAGGATTGCCTAATAAGAGGTGGCCGAAGGCATACGTATCGGCTATCGAACTATATGTATTTTTTTTGATTGATAATATGGTAAATTTAATTGCCAAATCAATTAACCTTAGTACCTTTTGAGGTCATTAATTATTTTTTACATACTATGAAGTTGTTGTCTCATTCTTTTCTCATTGTCTTATTATCGATTTCAGAGGTAAAAAGTAATTTTAAATTGTCTAATTTTACTTTTTACCGGAATTAACATCGAATTATGATCCACTTCTTAGTGGTTAGTATAACGACAATTGCGTTAGTTTGTTTAATTAGTGAATAAAAATTATGATAGATATTTCAAGATAAAATTCATTTTTAACACATACTTTATAAGTGATTGGTAATGTTTCATAATAGTTTAAGTTATATTTTCTCTATAAACAAAAGTATTTCATGTTGCGCACTTGTATATTCATATAATCGACAAGTAAACTAAGTGCTGTTGCTAGGAATTAACATAATGTTACTTAGTAGTGCTAGGCATTTTACTAAGTAGAATATATTCGTGATAGATGTCATTAAGTTGCGCCAGAACGGATAATTTGCATCAAAAATTTGTCGAGACAAACATCATTGTTTTGTTATTTGTCTATACAAAAAAACAAGATTATAATATAATTAATTCCGTTGGCTTCGAAACAATAGTCGTTCCTTGAGTCAAGCCTCGTGGCCACTTTGGCCGTCTCTTTGACATGTTCTGATAGCGAAATCACGACATCGGCTGTGACGTAATTATTCACTATTATTAATAGAGTACAGAGTCTATAATGGTAGCAGATTGAACTGTATACAGTTATAAATTGTTTGTCAAACCTTGGCTCACACTCGGCTGCCAATAAATAAAGCATAGCTCACGGATGACAAATACTTAGTTCAGTTTACTCACGCACTAAGACTACATTATGATTACTAAAACTAAAAATGAATAATCAAACACATCTACACATAATAAATAATAAATATACTTTTAATGGGCCACTAGTTCCAATTAAATATATGCTGACGTACATTAGAATGATGTAGTACTTCAATATTTCGTTTGGTTAATGTTTACCTGAACATATTTTCCCAAAAAAACATCAGTAACTCTACTTGCTTTCCTGATATATTTCTAAGGTTGATGATCACTTTACAGCTGGTATGCAATTTTAAAATTTTGACAATAAATATAAATGTGTACAAGAAGGCAATTTTTTTAACGAGATTCTAAAATTATGTCACATCTACGGGTTTTAACAGTTACTATTCCGATTTATGCCGTGATAAAAGTTTAACATATTACGAAGTCATCAAAAATAACTGGTTACAGAAATTGTGTCCGATTCAATTTGAAACTCGAATGTCCGGGCGTTGTTAACATGACCATGTATATACTCGTATGATGTATGTCAACAATATTATAGTCTGTGTCTAAATATAATTTTTTGTTTTAATAGGAAAACTAACAGCTATCTTAAAAAACATTAAATACATATTTAATATCTTAAGGCTAATCAAAAGTTTCCACAGATGGCTACTTATAATTAATTATCGGAAAACTAACGTGCACAAGGATCATATAAGAAGAAGAAAAAAAAACCAAATCAAAACATGCACAATATGACCTACAAAAAATAGTAAAAAAATTTTGCTACAATAGGTAATTTTAGTACAAAGTAAGTAGGTGCATTATTATTTTTTAAAGAAACGGTTGTTAAGCAGGCGTTACGTTTCAGCCACAGATGTATTAAAAATATCAACATCATCTGCCATTGAATTATAACACCTGCACGCACGAATTAAGTAACCATTTTGCCTATAACTACTTTTCACACGAGGCGTGTGAAAAGTAGTTATAGGCGAGAAGCAAACATGCAAAAGATTATAATTACGCTTGCGAAGCGTTATTAGACCTATTTACTCAAGTAACTCGGGGCAGTCAAACGTACCGTTCGTTGATTTGATAAGGAAGACTACGTCAGCCGCGCGCCTTTTCTCCTTTAGTGGTAGCAAGTAAAACTTCTTACAGCGCGAATAATAATTATTCAAGTATGTTTTTGAGCAACACTGAAGAAAACGGATAAATCTTTTTTGAATGCTCTCTATGCGATCTATGTATGTAGGTATTATAGCACGGATTCCAGACCTAGGACGCATATTCAAGGTGGCTACGTACGTATGAGCAATACAGTATTTTAAGTAATTTGATGGATTGAAATTCGGAAGACGTTCTCAAAACGAAGCCTAACGCTTTCGATGCTTTTCTTAATTATGGCGGTAATATGTTGGTCGAATATAAGTTTTGAATCGAAAACTACACCTAAATCTGTTACAATGGGCACAGTGCATATAGATGTATTTTTTAATCGGTAGTGACCTACCATTAGATCAGTTTTACGCGTGAACGAACAGATATAACATTTGGATACATTTAAATCTAGTTTGTTAAGAGCACAGTAGTCTTGAAACCTGTTCAAATCATCTTGAAGGCGCAGCGTGTCTTGAATTGATTTGATGGGGCAAAGGATTTTCCTATCGTCGGCGTTTACGGCTTCTTTAGAAGAATTTTTGAAAAGTAGAAGCAATGTGAGATATCATGAATAAATAACGTAAAAAGGAGAGGACAGAGCAGTGAACCCTGGGGAACACCGGGCGGTATAGTCATGGGAGCAGACGTGAAGCCATTGAGCACCACCGTCTGACACCTGTCATTGCACGTACGATGTGAACCAATAATTATAAAGACAGAGGAAATTTATTTACTTTTGACGGACTTGAAAAAAATCTAGAATTCCATATCTTAGAAATTTAAATCAATATCATCACATATAGAATTTACTTTCCGCATTTTGTCAAGCTCTAAATCGACATATATAATACGCAAGTCTGAGTCAAGTATAAGTTTGTTTGTTACGCTTTCACGCGAAAATTTTATGAAAAAAAAGTATATAAAAAGCGAAGTACGTAGTATGTTCCCTATAGATTGCAAAACGGCTGAAACGATTTTGATAAAATTTACAGGGATTGTTCAGATTGGCACGGCGGCTGTTCCTGTGTTTGGTAGCGATCGGATCAACATAATTAGCGGTAACCGGGCGAAGCCGGGGCGATTCACTAGTACTATATATTATTCGAATTGAAAAAGAAAGACACAAGTGTTTTAACTTGACAATGTACTACGTGAGAGAATATTAATCGATCGTTTTCAAACCTCGAAATGCAAAACCTTAATTTGAGTTTTTTTTAAATAAATGTCAGTATAATGGTAGAGAGGGTATAGACTTCTGGCACAAGTATTTCGGCTTTGAAATTAATACATTGAATATAAACGACATAATTTACACCATTATGATTTTTGTTCCATAACACGAATCCCCTTGTATTTATAGGATCGACAGTTACAAACATTAAATATATTAATTGCTAACAGTAGGGTACATGGTAATGTATGTAACTATAATTACAAAATCACAAAATGCCTTTCTTTGGTTATAGATATATATACATATATATATATATATATATATATATATATATTTATAAAAATAGAGATAACAGTTGATTTTTTTGTACATAGAAACTAGAGTGTGGATAATGCAAATGAATTGTATAATAAATTCGTCAAATGTAAATACGTAAAAGTGGAGTTATATAGGTTGGCACGTAAAATTTCTTATACCTTATTTTATGAATGACTGTACTGCTCTACAGTTGGCTTGTGTTGACGGAATATTTTAAATAACTATAACTATAATATATCTGTGAACCTTATATGTATTATTAACCTTACAGATGTATTCTGAGTTTCATCCGATGAGTAAGGTGCCGGAGGACAATATCTAATCCTCCTCTTATAAAGAAAATATCCTTTTCCCTGATTGTTCCCTCCTCTCTTTATTGAAGGTAGGCTACGCATGTGGAACTCATTAGCTTCTTGCAGATGCCTATGGTTAGCTGTCACTTAATATTAGGTGATCCGTTTGTCAACTTCGGCCATTTTCTGTGATAAACATCTTTTAAAGATATTTAGTTATATACAACTATCATGTTCACCCAAGCAAAAGTAAACTGTAGTTATCTTACATTTTAAATTTAACTTTAACGTAATAACGCAAGCAAAATGTTCCACTAACACCTCGTTATACTATTCGTATAGATTCCAATCCGTTTTAATAGAGCGTATTCTGTCAATCGCGCCAACTGACAGTTATGTCAAAATTATTAGCGGTACGGATTTTCTAGGAAAGTTAATATGGTCGTTTCCTTAATTTTTCTAAATTTTCCACACGACATTCTTAATTCTATCGTAGACAGAAATAATTAGCAAAATCAGTCAAGTTGTAAATAGGGATTCATTTTTATACATATATAGTAAAAGATACACGTAATAACGCAGTCTAAATCTAATTTTAAACTGAGCTTACTTTTTTCAGTACAATTGGTAATAGCAGTAATCGCATTGTAGTTTAAAAGGTCGAAAACGGCTAGTTCTTTTGTTTTTTGATAACATATACAAATACCCACATAATATTATAATATGTTGTTCCCCGAACATTCCATCATAATTTTAGAAGGAATGTAAGCCAGGGGGCTCATAGTTATATTTGACATAAATATAAAAGGCTATTTGAATTAATTTAATATACATATTTAGAGTTTTGAATTAGGATGACTGTACAATGATGTCACCGGACGAGCTAACGGACAGTCTCGGAGTGGACGACTATCAAATGACCATAAGGTTATACACGATTGTTTCTTTACAACAGTTATAGGCAATCACGCCCATGTCTTAGACAGAATTGTAATTATATAGTACAATCGCCCTAATTTGTTTTAATATAATTTCAACTTCTAGACATACGTTTTGTTCTCCGGACAGCGGACCGTTTTTTTGCCAGATTTTACGGTGGTGTATACATTATAATGAATGTGCGTACATGAACCGGATACCGGTCCGACGACCAATTTACGCCAAATGCACCGCCGCCTATTATTGGCGGTCCATCGTTCGTTGTATTCTGTCGCACTTGTCGATAGGCGTTGGCAAAGATTTCACAATTACAACTGGTCGCATCTAATCTATATTCCACAGATTAAATGAGAAAAATGACACATTCAAAATTTCTTCTCGCCGAATCGATTTCAAACACATAGAGAGCAATAAGAAAAAATAATCTATAAGCAAACTTGCATTAGCTTTAATTACCCCCAAACAGTTTAAAAACAGGTATAAATAATTGTTTTTATTTTAAGTTCTGGACAGCATAGATATCTCGAAATATATATATTTTTTAATTCTTCTGTTTTAATGGAAACTATAACTTTATCATTATGTAAAACATTTTAGTAATCAAAAATATTTGTATCCATAAAAGATTTCTAAATAATAGAATTTCAAGCTAAACGGCCGCCTATTAGAGATCAAATATCTATTCGACATATTTGTTTCTAAAATTTCGCCATTAGGTATTATCAGCTAAGCTTTATGACCATAAATGCGGCTAACATCGACGAGTCGTCAGTATATTGATATAACTGTCGGGGTCGCGGGAAAACGACGACACCGCCTACGCACCGGCGCAGCCGCTTGAGTACAGTCGCGCACACAAGTGGAAAAAATATATTTGTGCTCTTGAAGTGACATTGTCACTAGTGGTGCTGTAACAAATTAAATTCAAGTGCCTCTAGTAATACACCGGAATACTCGACGACGCGACTAAGAAACCGTGTAACTTTTTAAATAAGGAAACATTATACATGTAAGTAACTGGTAGTTTTATCTTTTGCGCGGCGCATTCAAAAGCTTTTGTTATCGCGTGTACATGACATCACCTGGAATATGAGCGCAAATTAGAATACGAGTTTCTTGTTTAAATTACTTTTTATTTTGTGTTTATTGTATTATTTAGTTTGAACTATTGTTGAATCTGTGCTTCGTGAATGTGTCGCGGGTTATTTGTAAATTTAGTTTACAATTTTCACTAGTTCTGTTAAATAAGAGAGTTTGTATACAATTTTACAGTTTGTTTCGCATCGAGTTAGTGACCAGATTGTTCCTGTAAATTTTACAATATTCGATTACAAAATATGTCAAAAAATGACTCTAGCAGTAGTATCAGTCATCTTGGAGTCAAATTGACGTCGTCACAATACCACATCTCAAACTTACTTAGCATTAGTACTTTTACCACGGAGTTTAAGCCTTCCTTATTAAGACCAGTCCAAATCCTTTTTGGTCACATTTAATGACGTACCGAGACTACATCGTCATGTACGGTTTGATGGATAGTAACTGGATGTGATCTCGTAAGACGCTGTACGTATCTCGTGGGTTAATAATTGCCGAGGGAAAATTGTAAATCGTAATTTATTAATTAACTCATTATTCATTAAAGCGGCCGCTTTCAATCAATTGTACATCTTTAAGTTTTAAGATACATATTTAATTTCTTTGCATTTAAATAACAAATTGTTAGAATATTAGATTGCCCTATTTTTTAATTGATATAAAATTCTCACCGACATCTTTTGCAAAATAAATAAAATGTAAATCATAGCATTAATACTATATATTAGTACTATTAGTAAGAAGTAAGTTAATCCTCTATTTGTAGCGGTTATTCCAAAGATACCGTGTATATAAAATAACGAGTAGGAACAATAATCTGTTCTAAATCTTTCGTCAGAGCTACATTAAGTTTCGGACGTATTGCTTTGGAATTGCAAATGATTTATCCCTTCGTTATAGACAAGAGCATAAATTTATTTGTACGTATGTGAATTAACTTTGTCGGACTAAGACATATTGT
This sequence comes from Papilio elwesi, assembly GCA_029849275.1. Taxonomy (NCBI): domain Eukaryota; kingdom Metazoa; phylum Arthropoda; class Insecta; order Lepidoptera; family Papilionidae; genus Papilio; species Papilio elwesi. Next base: position 5,865,054 of record CM056717.1, read on the forward strand.
ACCTAACATAGAGATGTTAGCTAACCTTAAAGTTTTCTAAAATAGAAGACAGTTCTTGTGGAATTTGTGACCACTGCCATTATAAACATTCACATCAAATAAAACAGTGTGCCAACGGAAATACCGTCAGCCCTTTACTGATCTTTTCCACTACCCAAATTATTTGATATAAATTAGATAGTTAGAAAATGTTAAGAGCCATATTTAAAAAAAAGATTACATTAATTCTTAAAAATGCTAACCAGTTTCAGGGGGCGTCAAAATCATAAGATATTTCTTTCTTTTTCGTTGTCTGATATATTTAAGACGTGATCTAGTTTCTTTTTTATTTTTTTCTTAAAAAAGCAGGTCCTTTGTTTGTGGCAATTTACTGGGATCTTTGTTGTTACATAACATCGAAAGAATCAAATATTTATAACAGCAACATTTAGCTAGATACGACTTCGTAGGTATTTTGTGTTTGATTGTTCATAACTTTCGATACAACCATTAGTGTCTGGCCATGATTCGAACTCGCCTCTTAAACGAATGCGAATGGACCGTATAACAGTAAATTGGTAGAAAAAACCAATCAATAATGAAGATTTACTACTGGCCTGCGCAGGTGGCTAGATTGATTGGGAGATACGCGGCAATGTACAATCGAATGCTATAGGCTATTCGAACATTTATTTATTTTCTTCAGACAGTACTAAGGCAAGGACTTTTACGTTGTTTGTTTAAGCAATGAAAATGTTTAGTAACTTGTCCTTATCGGCGCTTTTATTAAAGTTACGAAATGTCGTCTATCCTGGTCATTGTTTTGAGAATTTTATAATCCATATAAATATAAAAGGCGACGTGTGTATGATGTATGTATGTATGTTCTGTATATACTTCAAAACGACTGGACTGATTATGATGAAATTTACAGGAAAAATTCGGATTTCCCTAGCAGGTGACCCCATGAAGTTTGGTGGCGCAGGAGGCGCCCAGCCTATATTAACTTTAAGTGGACTTTACTCGTATTCCATAAAAAACTGAACTATTGAATTGTCATGTAAGTTGGCGGTATAAATATAGTATCTTAAACGTTCCAAAATGATTCCATTTCCTTAATACTCTTCGTGATTGCAACTGACAAAGTTAAAAGTTACGAATCATACATTATCCGTCAATCAGCCTTCGTATCTGTCAACTTAAGGGACACCATTCTTTAAGCATTTGAATTATCGTGTATATGCGAACGGGGGATCGCATTTAGAATTAGCATCGCGAGTCCACATATTCTATCTGTTCGATCTAAATCGGCTTAACCCTACCCTTTCGTCGAAACGGCCGTGATACAGCAAATGCACTGCCTCATACACAATAATATCCTACATTCGGTCCATTAAATTAAAGGAAACACAGTAATGTATTCGATGCAATAACAAGTTTTCGGGCGCATAACACTCCGGTGTTTGGTTCAACGTCCGCTGCAGGTTTGGGCTCATTTGTCATCAGAAAGATAATAGTCAACATTCGTCGATTCGACAATGGGTCATATTTTCTTCTTGTTTTGTTATACCAGGCAGATGCGGTAGACTGTGTGTTTAAGTTAATATAAAAAAATCCAAGTAATAAAACCTTATGTTTAAAATAAAAATCTATCATAATTTAAGAATTGAAATGTTGTATGTGTATAAGTAACTAGAAAGAGCAAAAATGTCACATAAAAGCAATGCATACATTAATTCTCCGTTAAACTGTATTAAATAATTGATTTCGCATATTCCAGAAATGGGATCGACGAGAATTTTCAGATTTAACCATACGCAATAATCGTATGTCATTGTTATGGGACATAAAACCATAGTGGTGCAGTGGCTGCCGGTGTTTAGAGGTGGTCGTAAAACACCTGAATTTATCGACCAACCTACGGCAGCAATTTGTCGAAATTAGGCCATTAAAATTCATGTTTGCTTTTAATATTCCTCACTAGTGGAAGTTGGATCGTTTTGATATTATACTAGCGCGTAATTACAATCGAAAGGAAATTAAAACATTTCTCAATTCTTCAGAACTCTAATTATTAGTACACAAAAAATTATACAAGTTAAGAATTCAATAATCTTCTAGAGAACTTAAGGAACGCTTATTGGTAAAACAAATAAACTCACACGCGCATAGAGCGAAATTCTCCTCAATGTAAGCCTTATTTTTTTATATTCTTGCTGCATTAACTTTCATCAAATATGATTTCGTCATATTCAATTAGGTTTTTTGTTTATTATCTAAGTTACATAATATTAACAGACAATTTACCATGTTTCTTAAAAAGTATAGTTTATTTTATTATAATTCGCCACATAACTACGAGTGGGTTAACAAGCTAAAAACTTGCCTACCCACTAAAAGAAAGATGCAATCCAACCATCGTGTCCAGGTTGATGCTGTGTATACCGATTTTCGTAAGGCTTTCGAAAAATTTGTTAATATTGCTTATTTACAAGCTTATTGCAAGTCAACCTATATATAACTACAATAAAATTTAAATTAATGCAAACTTATAACTTATACTAAGATCCTATTACACTTATTCGTTGTGTGATACATTATTAGAAAAAGTATGTGTAATAAGAGTTTTGGGTAGTTAAACTATAGATATGATTGTATGGTGCTTACTAAAGGAGTCGTTCTGTATTCGCCACATTCGCAAACATACTTTATTCGCTTCAAACACGCGAGAGAGTGCCCCATTTCGTGGCGATTGATAAAATTATCATTATAGTGATATTTATTTGTCTGCATCTTAATCTGCGTCGTTAAGAAAAAATATATATAACATTATACATATGTACTATGTATAAATTATAATAACCATGTTTATAATTTCAGTCACTCTTTTGTGTTATCTTTTTGTTTATTGCTCAAATACCTAATACGTTTTTTCATTTTCCTTGTAGTGTGATTTAGCCTTTGTCATTTGATTTTTTTTTAATGTTTTTGTCCAATTGTATTTTTAGTTAGTAGTTTGTGGATAAGGGCGTGTAAAAGGTCTAAGTAAAATAAAAAATATCGACAATGAACCAACTTACATTTTGCTCTATGTTGAATCAAACTTATGTAATTAAACTATTCTCAAAGACTTCATATAAAGAAAGTCGATTGTTTAAGTTAAAAAGACGATTGACGACTCGCAGTAAGTTTTGAGTTTCTTCCACAGCAGAGGTGAAATGTTTAATTAAAGCGTCAACCAATGCCATGTCTATCTCGTGATGGGTTCAATGACTGGTGTATAAAAAAATTAGTTAAATAATTGACTTGTTATAAATTATGACAAGTGAGGGAGTTAGTTGGTGACGCAATGTGTTCAAGTTCTCACTACGTCTTACATTTCGCGATGTTAGCAATTTGTCTTGCCGCGGGATCTAAGGTGCTCCGAGGCGGAAGCACGAAATGATAAGGCACACAACTTTATTTATACCATCAATTGCATTTCGTAAATGAATTCGTGACAGGAGGAGTCAGTAAGACACTCTTTTCAGGGACTTTAAAAATTCTCATATCTTTTTTATTTAATACAAATTTCTTATACAAAATTTTTCAAAATTCACTTCGTGTGTACACCGCCCTATCAATTCAAGTGAGAACAGTAAGTCGCCGCTTATTCATTAACAATATATCACTGAACATAGTAACTATGTACAGTTAAAGCGTTGTAATATAATACAATTATACTCGATTTCATAAATTCATTTCGCAGTGCAGTTATATCAATCTGCTGCTAATACGTCCAGAAGTTAAATTAGTTCAGAAATTATTTTTCGGTAGTCGTTCTAATTACCAAAATCGTATATTTCGAAGACGTTTTAAGTAATTCCATTTAATCTGTTGGACGTATGAAGCCTTTTCTTTTATATTATGTGACTGGTGATAAGATAGTTTTTTTGATATCTTTTGAAAAGCGTTTGGCATTTTTTCCTTGTCTTCTTGATTCACAAAAATATTGGCTTAGTTACTTAGTACATTTTTATTTACGCTATTGACATCGAAAGGTTGACACATTTTTATGATATAAAATTCAATGGTACTTTAGTTAGTTTCGTCTAAGTCTATCACCTATACAATCCTATTCATGTAAAATTACTTGTTATTAAAGTCAAATAAAAAATAAAATATTATTAAAACCTTAAGAGCTAAACACTAAACACTAGGCCAATAAAATTGTCCCTTCTCTGGAAGTCCTCATGTCGCTCGGGAAGCAATTGGCCAATACTTCATAGTACGTATTACGACCGAAGAGTGTTTGTGGCCATTAGTTGGACTCATAAAGTGTCGATAATGTATGTTTAAATAATTATAAAAAGGCAAGATTTGTTTCTTTTTAAGGGTAAAGTCTGAAACTACCCAACTGATTTTGATAACTGCTTTACCATTAGAAGTCTATGTTATAAAGTAGTATACTATATTATTTTATTACTAATGTGCAGTATTCAATATTAACAAACTTTCCTTTGGGCAAGAAGGGAATATAATAATCTGCATGAAAATTAACAAGACATCGCTTTCTCTCTCTCATTGATAATATACTTAGGTATAAAAAAGCACGTTGTGTACTGAGTTAAAATAAGAAATCCTTAATGTTGCTGATGTGTTCCCACATAAACGAATGACAATTAACGTACACCAGACAGCTGGCCTTGCAAACAATTTAGGTATAAATTTATTAAAAGCCTTTAAAATGTGTTGCCGTTAATGTTCCGGACATCTTAGTTAATTTAGCTTAGCTTAGTTGAATCTAGTTTAAGGTATTTGTTAGTTTTGAAACATAAATTTCGACGAACCGTTGCAGCTAAGCGGCGAGAGTGGTTAGGTTTTGCACTTGTGAGATATATAAATTTCTTAGTCAGCGCTTTCGCACGATCCTATAAACACTATAAACAGGTCGGACGTGCCTTCGCCTTTTACTACTTACTTTACTATATGATCAAGATGCTAATAATAATTTGTTCTAGTTTCTATTCTAAGTTTCGTAAATCAGTTTCCGTTCTTACACAATTTTTTTCTTCTATATCTTACAGGATAGGTGTTATGCGCTTCAGAAATCAAATATTTAAAGAAGGAAGACGATAAATTTCATATATGTATTTATAAATTGATATAAAATTGCTTCAATATTAATTTTTTAATTGTATGTTATTTTTGGGAATCCTAAACCCCTAACATAAAACCAGTGTTCGTAGCTAGATACGATCCTTCGCGGCTACGCAATTGAAGTATCTCAATAAATACTATCATCTCCTTCTTTAGATCTTCAGGGGTTGTCATTGAAAATGTATGCTTTGAAACACTAGTCAGTTTCTTCTTTTATGTAGATAGTAGATATTATTCATCAATAAATCCTAAAATTCTTATACAAGAATGATTGAAACACCTAATTCATATATTATACACAATAGAAATATTCGAACGTAATTGCTTCTTTAAACGTTGTACAGCTTCCAAGCAGCGCCATCTTAAATTATTCCTATAGCTCGCGTAGATCTAAATCCTAGGAATAATTAATCGATCTGCAAAACTGCGAACCGGCCACATTCACTAAAATCGATTAGGTCAAGGGTCGCAACGTGAAACAAGGACAGCTATACTTCATTGCCTTGCGTTGCAAAATTCCATTCGAAATGGCGAAGCACGCCTCCGACGTAGGAAAGAGATAGAAATAACATCGGGGAAATGTTGCCAGCGTTAGAAGCAGATTACAAAATGAATCCCTATGCGTACCGCTCAAAGTTGAATTTGAAAGAAAACCTAATCGGTCACGATTTCGCTCGGCAGTCCAAACGTTGGCGGTATTTTAACTTCATTGTTGCTACTCATTTATGTTATATGTTGTTACCTAATGAAATAGTTACATAAAATATTTGCACAGCTGGTCTCTGTTATGATATACGAGCGAATAATCACTACCGCGACGTGTGTGCAATGATTTTTTTTATTTAGCTATAGGTTGGTACCAAAGCAGACTACTGTCTACTGTCAAATTACGATGCGTTCATAAATACTATCAAGTTCATTGACCGTGTATCTCTATCTATTAAAAATTGATATAAATCGGTAGTTTTTCTACTTTTTCTATGAGTTCAGTATTTTTAGGTTGAGGTAAGCATTATTATCTTTTACTTTTGAAAAAATGGATGATTCAGTGCATTTTCTGAATAAACTTCATTACATTTATTAAATATTAATTGTAAAAATAACATTTTCGTAATTATTTAAGAAGATTCCTTCAAATTTAATTTCGTTCAAATGTAAGTTCTCAATCATGACCGAAATGTCAAACGCGGTGCCCTTGCGCGCCAACTTCGTGGGCACAGATAACATAACGGGCACTTGTAGCTCGTAATCAGTCAAAATCAATAGAGGCCGGTTGTGGTCTAAACCGGACTGTTTGTATAAGATATACTCCGTGATAACGGCTAAGGAGATTATGACTATGTCTTGTACTTTAAACTGATGGGAAATGCTTAAAATACTATTGTAGAGGGAGTTGTACACATGAGTTTGGTATTTGGGTAACTCTGTGCAAAAACAGAAGAACTATAAAGAAAAAGATATGAATACCCTTTTTTGTAATAAGCTCCATGAAAATGACTGCTAATTCTGTCTATCCCATTTGGGTTAAATATTGTTATGTTTATTGCCTTTTGGGATGGTCTTTCGGTTGAAATTCACACCGCTAGCAATACTACACTTCCCTACAATGAAAAATTAGAACTTATAATGAAAATCTGTCTAATGATACGGTAATAACATAAATATTGACCGTGTTTTTGTAAATTGTGTAGTGAAAGCAACAATTTCCACCAATAATTAATTAATTTAACAATAAAATTCAGTGGGTAAGTGTCCAACGTGGAAAGTAACTGTCGGGGATCGATTATTAAAACGGTCATCCTATTGAATTTATGTTTACCAACGTATGGACCATACTCATAGGCTCATCTCTTATTACACCAAGTATTAACCTGGGTCACAAGCAAATATGAAAGTTTCTTAATGTGTTAAAAACTTACAACCAACTAAGTTAAAAAATACGTCATTATGTTAAAGTTATATTAAAATAATTAAGAATTCAAATTGTTCGTACTGTTTGATCCTTTAATTTATGAAATGAACGCGGACGAGGTAATGACGAAACAATGACGAAATAGTTTTCTACGAGACTGAAAGCCGTCTCGTTACGATTCTATCTTGAGTCGAGTTATCGATAAGAGAAAGGTCTGCGAGATGCAGCCGCAAGATATGACTGAAGCCAACATTAGCTCCGCAATCCTAGTGAATACACTTAAATCTAACCACACCTGTTCAAGCTAAAGAACGACGTCATTACACGTCCAGGATAATTATCTTAATATTTCTTGACGTACCATAGCAATGTTAGTATTTAATAATGTTTTTTATTTTTAACAAGTCAAAAGCTCAATTTTTCTTGCCTATAATATATGACCGATCATTTTCCATTTTACGCAGGGCTTACACGAGACACGGTCATCCCCTTACTGTCATACAACGTTAAGTGATAAGACTTTCACAATCAGGTTTTTGAAAACATTAAGTCTTGCCTCGGTTAAGGATAGAATACCGGCGGAGTTACAGCAAGGAACTCAACTGTTACCTTACGATGCTTAAAATATAATAATGTAGCCATTCCGATAAATTAAACTACGTGTACGAGGCAATAACGTGCATTAGTCATTTAATTATACTTTTATGTCCATCGTAGCATTTTAATTATCACTTCCAATACATGATTCGGTACCCTTAAATATTTTTGTTTATTATGAATAAACTAGCATATTACGATCCCACCTAGGTACCTTTGCTAGTTGAGCTGATGACCGATAGAAGAACCAGCGCGTAGGGTTATTCCGCCGACAGCCACCCGTTTCTGGACGTAGACCTGCCCCATTGATCGCCACAAAGATCGCTCCCCTTCTGTCCTCATCCAGTGGGCACCCACAACCTTTATGACCCTTGAAACTTGACCATCTTGTGGGAGGCCTATATGTAGACCTGGCCTATTTGGTTTTACGTGATTTATATATGAATCAGTATATTTTTTTTGGAAAGACGACATAATATTGTTCAGATAATAACATTTTAAATTCTATAAACACGTGATTGTTACTTAGGTCTATTTATTTTTGTATAATCTAATAAATATCGTGATACGAGCGGGACCCGATAACGATAGCAGTTACAAATAAATAAATTATTTTTTCGTAGCCTACCAACTATAATCTTTGTTAATCGATCACAATTAAACCAATTTAATTAAACGTTTTAATAAAATGTTAGGTCATATAAAAAGAATTGAATCAAAAGTTATTTTAATAAATACTTCCTCTTATTTTAATTATCAATCATTAATACATATACATTTCTTTGCGTTTCTCTTAATTCATTGTGTCTGTATGTCTGAAATGACAAGGCATACCTTACACAATTTTGGTTAAGTCTTAATTTGTCACACTACAATCACAAAAAGCTAAGTAGTAAAACTGCAAACCGCCGTACATTCATATTGAGGTATTTGAAATAAGCGCATTTTGTGTAAATGTGTTCAAAACAGTGACCGTTACAGAAAGCCAAAATATGTAGGCCTCCCTTAAAAATCGTCATAAAGATAGGTTCCTAGGCGCCTTCATCCAACTCTTGCACCGTTACATATGTTATGCTATTCGTCACCGTCACTCTAGAGCTATTTGATGATTTTTATGCCTTTATATTTTATACGACTGTGCCTATTCTTGATTTATTGGAGCAAATTGATTTTGGATCATTTTCCAGCGCCAACTATATATTTTCACTTCTCATCTATGTCTGTTAGTATATATAATTTTAGTAATTATTTGTTTATAACACATGTATTTCGATTTGTGTGATAACGACTAAACGAAAATTTCAAAAGTTAAAAAATAAAACATAATTATACGATAAGTAAATATGGGTCAGCAAACATAGGCGAGGTTCGCGAAATTGTCTTTTTTTCGGCTTTATCTGTATATCCGTTGGTACGTTGCAGAAATATTGATTAGATACAGTTGAGAGATAATACAACCGTGTAAATAAAAGATGCATATTGTTCACTGATATCGTCTGCCAGTTATTTTGGTTAGTTTTAGATACATGCATTCCCTAATCTTCCCTATCGAAAAATAATTATACTTAATCAGTTTTCTTTAGATTAAGCCTTGCTGTTGTAACAAATAACTTTTTTATAGTAGGTAAGAAACAATTCTTCATGGAAAAAGGTAGATCATACAATCGATGAATTACAATTATTTTTTTTATTAATAATTATAGTACTTCAAAACGCATGAATATCGGCAAAAAGGTTTTCATTAACAGATTCAAATACGAACTCTTTAGTTTATTTGAATTTTTATGGTTTTGTGGTTGCCATGACATGATGGTTACGATCGATGTTTAGATTTACAAGAATAAAGTTCTGATTTCATCGAAAAACTAAAAACTTCTACAAATGCACGAGTGAAATAAAGTGCTATTATTTTCCAGAGATATTTCTTTAAAACATGAAATAGATGTCAACTGTATGGGCGACGGCAAGTGTGAAACAAGAAAGCCTTGTGGAAACATTTACTTGCAAGTAAACGGGTTTCAGGCTCGTATCGTAGCGTATAAAGTGAAACTGCGTGCCGTTTATCAATTATAATTACATTATCTAGCGGACACCTGCTCAGAATGCCTGTAAGCTGGGATACGCACAAAATGCAGAGCTTTATTGCGAACTCAGCGTCTTGTTAAAGTATTGACTAATAAAGATTCATTACCAGGATCAACATCTCTTGGTTGATAGGGAATTGGTATAAAGCATTATAGTACGCAATTACCATCTGTCGATTTTGTTAGTACGCTAATTTCTGTAAACCGATTTCAATTAATAATAATAAGCCCGCCTTATTTAGTATGTGTCCTACTGCAAGGACACAGGCCCCCTCTCCGACAGAGGGAATGGGACGTAGCGTGGTGTATATCCTGGTCCAGTGTGGGTTGGTGGATGTCACATGTCTTCGAATTTGGCGGTTCTAAGACATGCCGGTTTTCTCACGATGTTTCCGTTCACCGTATTTGGATGGTGATGAAATAAATTACACAAAGTAAAGCGCCTGCCTGGGTTCCAACCCTCGACATACAGTACGTAAGTTGGGGCCTACATTAAAATCTGCAATATGATTTAAAGATGTTTCATAGGCAGAGTTGTATAGACTCAAAACGGAAAATGGGATATATGTGAGACGAACTAAATATTTCCATTAATTGAACCGTAATTATCATTTCCTTATCAAATACCGTTGTTCAAATAGTAATATTTAAACTTCTTCCATAAACTCGTTTCATGGCAATTTACGAGAAGAAATAATTAAATCGGCATGTATTGATGTTAAAACTGGTTAAACTTAAGTGATTGAAAAAACTGACTGAGATGTACGACATGTTATAAGTGAATGTTTTCTGCAATGCATACACGGTGTTATACTATTCGGAAACCGTCACATAGTTCCCCTTTTCCTCTACTCCTTCCTAAAAGACCAAATAACACACCGGCAACCTGCGACGGCGAACTTTTTACAAAATATTCGTTTATCGGTACGTCAATTTTATATAGATATTAATTCGATAGTAATAAAACATGTCGCCTAGTGATTAAAACTCTGTATGGCCACGATTTACAATACGTTTTAAAATTTTCACCAGTATACTATCAACATTGCAAGAATGGTTTCAAATGAGTCAGAGTTTTGTATATCAAGACGTGTTCATATACTGGTGTTGTTATGTCAAACAATCGGAACGGCGTGTACTGTGAGCATACCAACAGGAGCCTTGGCCTCTGGTACGACAGGAAATATATTGTGCACTGTGATATTATTTGTTATAATCGGTATCCCGATATTTTACATGGAATCTATTGTCGGCCAATTCACAGCAAGAGACTGCCTCGCTGTGTGGACAATCCGCAAATGCCTCTCCCACATTGGCTACGTACAAGTAATTTGGCAAATTGTTTTCATTATCTATAATCACAATGCCATCTCCTTTATACTACATTACTTTTTGATCAGTTTTGAGAAACCCATTCCTTATTTCTTGTGCGGGTCCTGGTCTAACAAGGACTGTAATATATTGGTTAATAACTACACCGTGAACGAAGATTGCATAAAGAGGAAATTTAGCTTAAGCTATTGCGATCAACTGCATACTACATATCCTGAATATCAGTATTGGAGGTATTATATATTGGAAGTAGATAATACTAAAAGCTTCTTTGTAGTGTGGCGCGTTTGCCTCGCCTCTGCATTAATTTGTGCCATAACATTTTTAAGTTGCTTCAAAAGACTGCAATCTACAAAGTGTTTTATTAATTTCTTTGTCTTGTATCCTATTTTCGTCTACGTGTTACTTCTGTCTGGTTCGATGCTTCAAAAAGGTATAGTCGTAGAGTACGAAGATGTTTTGGATCTTGACTTCAGTAACTTTGTTAAAAAATTTCGCCTTTCAAATATGATCCAGCAAGTTATGTTCACATTGACCATCGGCTCTGGTATTACGTTCAATTTTGCGTCTGGCGTCAACTTTCGATCGCCTTGTTATTCCAACGTTGTAATTTGTTTAGCAATTACCACAGGCTTTATTGTTCTCACAGTTTATACCACAGCCATGTTGTATTGCCCATATGCTTATCATTATACAATGAAACCAGAATTTTTAATTAGAGCTCCTATGACACTTCTATTCGAGAAGGTTCCGCGACTCCTTCGGCATTATCGCAATAGTTCCTTATGGTTACCGCTGATTTACAGCGCCAATGCTATTATCGGCCTTAACACAAACGTCATCACTTTCTTTAACCTATTAGAAATTATGAGAAGAAGGAATTCCAAAGTGGCTAAATATCCAGGACTGATTTGTTTGACATGTGTCATTGTTTTATTTCTAATAACAATTCCCTTACAATCTAAATACGGTGTTAATTTGTTTTTGTCAATTTGTAGAACTTATTTAAATCTTCTTGCGACATTTATAGCCGCTATGGAATGTATTGTTTTTGTTATATTGTACGGAATCCATCGGTTCGAGGAGGACGTACATTTCATGCTCGGTGTTCAGCCATCGATTTTCATCAAAATCGGTTGGATCACGTCAAGTTTGATACTTGTGTATGCATTTTGTAATGAAATATATTATCGATGGGAAAGCACTAGCGTAGTGGACGTTGTGGGTCGTTACTGCCTATTAGTGGCAATCGGTTACATCTTGCTTGGAATAGTTTTCAAACTATTAACTGCCGCTTGTAGAAAGGAATTGGGGATGATGGTGAAAATTGATCCTACATGGGGACCAATAAGTGAGATTCTTCAACGCAGCCGGGGTATGTTTATTGCGCAAGCCATGACGAAAGAATACATGTATCGACAGTATCATCTTCAGGCCGGTATAATAGCAAGGCAGCGAAAAGCGAACGTCCGAAACTCTTGGATTTTTAACGAAGAGCTGATTGTTCATCTATAAATATAATTAAATTTATATATTTTGTAAAATGTGTTTTCTTAAAATTAAATACTACCTATAAATCTAGTATTATTGAAAACTATTAAAGTGAGACTAAACGTGAGTCTATCGCATGATATAGGCGCAACATTATTTTGATATGTTCATTGGTATAATATAGGCAATATCGGGACATCTCTAGCCAACTCTTTTGTCCAGTAATCAAAACATGCTTGTTTTTCGACACAGTGTAGACAATTCCAGTGGAATTTTGATAGATATAACCAATATCTTTTTTTATTAACGCCTTTGATAAAAGAAGAAATATATTTGTAAGAGATAAGTACAATACTTAGCTTTAGTTATTATTGTAACAGAGAAATGGCAAATTTTACGATATAATACTATGCAATTAACTCGTTTTGTAATAAACGTAACAAGTTACGTGTACTATGCTTAATATAAAAATGTAGATGTAACAATATTGTAGGAAAGTTTTTGCAGTTGCACGTGTATTAATACAGTTATAATACATAAGTGACGTCATTATACAGCGCTTATGGCATATTAGATAAATTAACTAGTTTGATATTGCGTAATACGATAGGTTTATAAAATATAAAATACTGTAAAACACGTGTGCAATTAATTAAGCATTAGATATACAATGTTAAATAGTTTTTTTTTACAATAAGCTGTAACCTTTTTTACATTCAGTAGGCAGAGATAGCGATTGCACCGCATTTCTCACAACGCCATGCCGATGGTAATCATCTACGACGAATGTACATCCACTGGTTAACATATTCACATTTCATCTAGGGTTTGAGTAGGCTTAGGGCCGATTTCATCGTTAAAAATAAACGTTAGATCGACCTAAACTCAGTTTATATAACGGAGCTTAGAGCTCAAAATTCCATCTCACCAACTTAAATTATACGCTGCTAAGCCAGAACTGAGTTTAAATTCCGAATAGACGATGTTTGGCGTTTAGCTATTGTAAATGCGTTTTCAATTTGACAGCTACATATGGGACAGTTTTGACGTTGACAGACCTTATAACAAGACATCTGCGCTTAAATTGAAAGCGATGTTTACGCCTTACGCCACTAAACTTCGTTTTCGTAAACGCGATTAAACTTAATTGAATGAAATCCGTTAAACGAAAACAAGATTAGAATCGAACTACAAACTCAATTTACCAAAACGTAGTTATGTTGAACTTGGTTTCGAATGCAAATGATAAAATCGCGCCTTAGTCGCGTCCCATAAACTATGCATCGGCCTGTCTCCTTATAGTTAGATTTCGGATTATCTTTTACCTGACTGACAAAGAAACAGAGTAATATGTTGGCGCGTAAGCATGTCCGTTCTATTGTAACGATTTTGAAGAGTAACGTGCCATTAGATTCTAATTCAACTAAAGAGGTCCTACTTAACAACATGATATAATGAATGAAAATAATCAAACAGTCAGTGGATTTTTAACGATATTACTTGTTGTACTTATTAAGTTAAAGCATTACTGAGTATTCATTAACACAAAAATACTTCTAGTATCAATGTATTTGGAAGTTGTGTATTTGTAAGTCTTCTGCTTGTCGCTGATGTTGATGTTGATGGGAAGCAGTGGTCAAACAACAGCAACTAATGCATAATTTACGACAAAAATATTAATGAAATTACTTACAGCGTAATTACATTAAAAAAAATGAAAATCATAAAGAATATAAAATAAAATCGGTGTGGCAACACTTAGTGGTTTGACAAGTCTCATCAAAATTATCATTCTCTCGAAGACTATAAAAAAGAAAGTTAACAATTTCCGACTCCGACGCCCACGCTTTTGTCCAAAATTCATAAAGAAAATAGGTTTGTTTGAAAAAAAGTGGCGCGCCAAGCTGTCTGCTCAGCGCTGTACTGTCGCAACAATCTCTAGGGAACGCATCCGAGACGTTCATTTTGCAATATATGCAATAACTCTTTTGTAAGTGAACACCCACTAGAATGTTAATAAGATAAGGCAATGGATGCGTAAACCTTCTCTGACATCGCATTGACACCAGAAACTCGTTAACGATTCGCGGTCGCATATTAATTAAAGAAGAAATTGATAAGTTAGACAACATTTTCATTTTTAAAAAAATTACCGTAAACGGTTGTTTGATGTTTCAATGAGTACTGTAATTTTATAACGAGAAATGTATTTAGCGCGACTGAGACGACGCAAGTGGGCGTCGCGGAAGTGTGCATTTCCTTTCCTAATTTAACCACATTTTAAGACATAACTCGTGTTAGAAAGTTGATCTATAGTATTAGTATCTGCTCTGCTTTCATACAAACACAATTTCAATTAAACCTTATTGTGTCACTGTATTTTAAGGTATCATTTAATTTGAATTGAAGACATGTTATAAGATTTCAAAATCGACATAATGTTAACATTATTGAAATTTAGGTAAAATAAAATTATGCTTCAGGATTGAAGACAATAAATATAATAAAAATCGATTTTCTATCGAAACATTAATCAAATCAATGATATTTAAAAGTACTATAGTGAAAAGAATAAGGGGCGTATCGACCGAAGAGCTTTTTGGTCCAGGGACCCGTGGATATAAAAGCCCCAAGTGATGGGCAATTGTAGCAAATAAAAAACTGTTGGAACGATGAAAAAAATGTTTTCTTTTTTGGTTAAGTTAATGATTTTGGTATACGAGTACCAGGCCGCCACGTACAAACTCTTGGCCGTCCCTGGTGATACCGTGGTTTCGAATTCCAGTGGCTTATTAACGTATAACATTAGGCCACATCAAATGCATGTTCAGTGACAAAAAGGTTGTTTTCATTTTATTTGTCCATCCTATTAAATAAAATCAATAAATATGCGCTCACGCCCGTAAATTAGAGAGAATTAATCTAAAATACGTCATTGCGAAATAGAAACACAAAAAAAATAACCTAGACATAGAAAGAATGTATTATGAAGATTTTAAATGAATATCAAAATGTTTTTATACGTTTAAAGCGAGCGTATTAATATACAGAGTTTAGTGAGACGAGTGCAAATCCAGTTCGTGTAGCATTGCGTCATACATTAGAATGTTTGAACCAACCGTCAAGAGCTACCGGCTGGCCGGGCCGTCGACGTCTCTGCGTGAATTCCAACTTTTGTCACGACTCTATCATGTTTCCCCCCCCCCTTTACCCTCGTCACTTCCCCCTTCCACACGAAACCTATATAAAACTACATATCACAGACAAATCGCCACTGTAAAACCCAAAACAAACAATGCATGTTAAATTGACACGTATTAAAATGAATAGAGGTATCGAGAATTTAAGTTCCCTAAATCTTATCTTGTCATTTGTTCCAAGAGCGTATTTGGAACAACGTGACAGGTGGTAAGGCTATCTATCGCTGTTTTAGTGACCCAAGTCAACGGTATTTCGTCGTGTATGGGTTTTACAAAAAAGCCGCGTCGTCTTGCTATGTTATAAATTCTTCTGTACGTGTGTATGTCATTGAACTCCTCCTAATCACTCCTAACCGCAATATATATACACACATGAAGTAAGCTGGTATTATTATTATTTTTCTATAAATATGCACTCAAGCCCATAACCCAGAGGGGTAGGCAGAGATCATGGATTTCTATTTGGCGTGATTCTGGCACACCTCTTTCGCTTCTTTTACAGTCACACATCTACGCATACATGCTCGTCGGTTATGGATGCTCCGTACGTTGCCCTTTTTTAATAAGCCACTAATTTGATCATATAAGTGTTCTTGGGAGGTCCCCTACCACCTACTGTGTGTACTACTTATTGTCTTCGTTCATCCTTTCAACATGCCCGATTTTTTCTTATTAGAATTATTTCGAGCAAATACAAGTTCATTAACAATAAACGCAAATTTAGAAAATAAGCTCAGTCATACATTTTTAATATTTCGATAATAATGTTATGGTACAAAAAGTAGCAGATATGCCATTATCGCTCGAAAAGTGGAGACTCGAAAGCGTCCCAATTGGAACGCTTTTTCTATAGTTTACGTCATATGTTTAAAAGACAAACACTAGCTGTCCTCTTCCTCTTGTTATTTTAATTACACTCTATATTTTAACACCATTTGACGTGTGAATGTTGCTGTCACTGTCTTTGGAACACTTTTGAACGGTGATTTTATGAATATAGCATGTATAAAATATCATTGTATCTATTCAATCAGAGAATCGTGAGAAGTGGGAACAGCCGAATGGTAGGTGTCCAGTTGTTACTATGTATACAAAAGTGGTTATTTATTGTGTGTAGGGATTTAATCAAAAGTCCATCTAATTGAGATACAGTCATTAAAATCAAGAAAAAAATACTTATCAATAACTCTAATATTGCGGCGGTCGTCTCAGTGTCAGTCTGATTTTTAATAGATTGTATTTAGTACAGTTCTGTATTCTGTCTGTTGGTATAGATCTGTACAGATTCTCAGCCTTTTTTAAATTTCATTGACTAATATTCCTGTACAGTACGATGTATCACGGTCTTCATATTACAGATAGAGTTAATGTTCAAATTAAAATTTATTCGTCGATGACGTCATTCAATATATCTTTATAGTAATCTCGGTATTTAAAAAGATTGTAAGACTTATAAACAAATTTTATATGTCAACGAACTTGGCTTTACGTTGTTATAGATTGTCGAAATAGGAAATGTTGGTTGAAAAAAAATCAACCTATTTGTTATCACTAAACCAAGTTTCAAGCTTACCTTCTATTATAATTGTTGCTATTTCAATTTTAGAAATTAAAAATGTTGTCAAATGGTCTGTGAATTTAATAATTTAGAACGTATCATCTAACCCAAAATAAAATCATTTTAACAAGAAATAAAAATCTATAACTTTAGTCATTAAATAACTGCTTAAGCAATACTATCATTGACTGTTCAAGAATTAAAAAAACAGTTTTCCAAACTGCCGTTATCATGGTCTTGCCATAGACAAAAATGCTACTATCGCATCGTGGCACAACACTTTAAATTGCACAACGCCGGTCGCCTTTCAAGTAACATCACTATCAGGACTGTAAGTTATGTTATTTGGGCCTTCTAAAATAACTTTAAAGGTGTCGAATGACTACGATCGTTGCTTATCGAGTACGTAACCGCTCGGCCACTATAATCAATGTTCGACACAGACATGTTGACGCTCGAATCTTCTACGCCGCATATTAATTTTAATTAGATACTTTTACTATGCACTATATATTGAAGTGATCACCCAGAGCTCGAAGTTAGACTATATTTATTAAAGATTCTTTTTTTAATATTACAAATCTTTATCACTATCTAAACCACTTAGATTTGTTTTGTTATTAGTAATAAATTAATAATTGTTTGTTGTCGTTTTAAAAACAATAAAAATATGTTGTCTAGATAATATATAATGTTTGACATATTACAAGGTCATCCCCGTCATCTCGTTGCCCTGCTCCAATAATGTGGAATCATTTCAGAAGTCACTCTTTTCTTACTCATGTCAACTTTCACGAAATCCATTTACCACTACCGACATATCCCTCCACATACACATATCATATTCCGTGTCCGTTAACATGGCTATACCGTGCAAACCCTTTGCTCTTTAATTCATCTATTACTGGTGCAACTTTCAGGCTTCCTCTAATGTACTCTTTTCGTACCTTATCCGTTCATGTTTACTTTACACATCCATTTCAACACTTGCATTTCTTCCGCAAGTACTCTTACCATTTTTAACTGAGTATTACAAGCTCATGATCAAAATGATATACGATGAATATTCTGTGTATTATTTATTAATATAACAATAATTTTACTTCACCAAATTCTTCGGTAATGAATATCACCTTTAACATCTGTTGTAACATAGAAGAAAAGACATATTACAAATCGCGCACTTATTGCCAGATGTATACCATTCAAGTAAGATTGTGAGTGTATATTTTATATTATTAAACTTAGGCATTTTTATAAACAGTCTCATCTATACACCTCTTGCAGGCAGCATTTCCGATTTGCAATATGATCTATCACAACTATTTTCTTCTTGACTACTGTCAATAAATCATGATGAGATGCGTAGGAAATTCTATCTGGTGTGTAGTTGGCAGATCACTTTCGAGAGTTGGTCGCAGGTGGTCCCTCTCATTCCCCTCCACCAAGTATCGGTCCGTCGCGGCGAGCTTCGGCTAACGGTTAGTTTTGTTCGAACAAAATCAACACATAGATTGTCATAAAACTGCGCATTGATATCGATGTCACGCAACTCAATGCAACTCTTTTTAAAAAGTCATATTCTACATACAGATGTAGAGCTTTACAAATATCAAAATTCATGTTTATACATATCGTACTTCACTTATATATTATAACAGCAGGTATTCGTGAGAGTATGGAAGGTTACTAAATCCTACAGACTCCTAGTGGTATTATCAACTAGTATATCAAAGTAAACATAAATAAACTATGTGTTTCCATAGTGGCTTGCAAATATATAGGTAAATATTTCTTCAAATAAATTATAATAATCACCACCAAATATATATAATGATATTCGCAAAAATAGCAAGAGTGGCAATTGCGTCAAAAGACTGGTGGTGGGAATGGGTGGGGAGGTGGGAATGACCTCAACGTGACTCAGAGGGCAAGATAGAAGGCAAAGGTTGAAGTCTCTCTACAAGATCATACAGAAATACTATAAAAAAAGAACTAGCACAGCCGAAGTACACATACTACGTATACTGAAGTAGTAGTAGTATCGCAGAACAGACGGCCGACAGAACCAAAATATTCTGGAATAGCGGCCATGTATAGGAGGATACAGCTACCGATGCAGGCCTACAAGATAGCCGGACGATCTGGTCAACGTCACGAAGTTTCAAATAATTAAATGATCTAATTTTAAAACGATTCGACGACTGTAATGACTATTTACAGATATCAATCCGTCAAATAAATAAGTGTCCTCTATGTAATAGCGGCTAAGCGCAATAAAAGTCTATTAAATTAGTAAACCAAGCGTACGTGGCTCAGGAACATCGAGAGTACAGGTTTAAAATATCTATGTAAACTTGTGGGACAACATTTTCAAGACCCGCGTCGACCGATAAGTCGTTTGAGTGTGTCAATAAGAGATAAGAAACGCAAATAATAAAATCACTAAGTCGGGGACACGTAAGTACGGCGGCGAAGAGGTTGTCTGTAACTGATTTCGCTATTTAAATTAAAGCGAAATAATAAATGCAATTTTATTTTATTTCGTTGTAAAAGACAAGACGGCAAGGAAGTTCTAATAGTTTTTCTACTTATTAAAAAGACTTACAACGATATCGTAGTGCCTTGTCTAATATTTCTGGAGTGCTTTGTGAGAGAATTTATTTTCCGAAAAAAAATTTAGACATGGCGCTGCCGTTGTTATTTAAAGTGGAATTTACACCAATACCTGTATCTCTGAAGGCTATCTGTATTAAAATAAACCACCTTTTAGTTTGACTTTTAAGACTCTATATTAAATACACTTTTTATATTACTGGGATTGAAAACGTCGTCGTCTTAGATGGTTTGGCTTCATCCTTCATAATAATTCTGCTAAACGCAGTTTCAGTCATTATATAAAAAGTGACGCACACTTTGTAATAATCCAATGTAAAAGTTAGTCGTTTCTTGATATCTGTGAGAATTGACGTTGCATACAACTGTATCAGCGTATATGTATTTTTGTAACCGTGTGACAAAAGCAAGCTCCTGTCATTTGACACATTTGTTTTTATTAACAGTCGCTTGTTCCACGTATCGCGTCTGTGTTTTGTCGGTATAAAGTATCTGCGCAGTAAGCATATCCAGTAGTAACACATTCCGTATCTGGCAGCGCGCGTCACACGCTCGCCATACACCTCGGCCCAAGTCACAAGCCGACTTTCATCCACACTAATATAATAAACGGGAATGCACGAATTGTTCGTTTGTTTGCTATGCTACTATTAACATAAAATTTTATACCGAAATTGTAACGGAAGTGAGAATTAACGCATCACACGCGCAATGTTAAATACCGAGCTTTCGACCTGTCAAGAGAATTTCCCATAATTTCTTAATGTTAGTTGTACTTTCTTTAAAATAGTAATAGTAAGTAAGTATTGTGTAGTTTTTAATTTTCTATGCATTACATTGTTAGTGATGTTACATGCAGCGATTTCATTATATTTTTGTACATTTACTACTAGGAAAATTAATTAAAACCCCAAATTTAAAGGTGTTATCAAAAAAACTTTCTCGACCTTATATTTCTTAGTATTAACCATTAGGCTACTCATATTTAAGAGCTGAAAAGATTATCGAAGAAGAATTTATATGAAGTAAATTTTCCGCTATAAGTCATAGACGTGGTACGCAGGCGTGGTGTGTGTGCAGTCAGCACCGCCGCGGGGTAGAAAGCCACCGCACGCCGCAAGAAGCGTCGTCGCGCAAATGGGCCATGGGCCCTATAAACGCAATTTTGTTATATTATGATGATAAATGCTCGGAAAAGATGAAACGGTCACTTATCATGGGAATACTATAACGCTATTCTAACGATCGTTCGTTACTGTTTCGCTGTTCGAATATAATAATTTCTGATAATGTACACTCCCCTCCATAGGTCAGCGGGTAAGGCTGTCTTAGCCAATTCCTGGGCGCCAAGATACACTATTATATGGGGAATAGAATAATACCCTTTCAAAGTCGTTGCTACCGCGGTAAATTAATACGTTGTATTGTAAACTATGTGCATTCATGCATCAGCATTTTTTTTAGTTTGTTTTGGACAACAAACAGGCACAAAGAAAATGTACATATAAATAAATAACTATATATAGAGTTTAGCTTACAATGTATCTAAAATTGTTATCCACAAATTACGTAATAAAAAAGCAGGACAAAAACTTTATCTTATTTCAAAAACTAAGTTGAAAAACCGAATAAGGAATTTGAACAATGGATTTTAATAAATCGAATGTTCAAAACCAGTCAGAAAAATATTTACTACATTCTTATAAGATATTAGATTATGTTAGAAGGTGGTAGTAATTAATTAATGAATTCAAGTCTAACCATAAAATTAACAACTATTATATAAAATGTTGTTAAAACAACTTGTTACAAAATAGTAATAGTGAGTTGAGTAAGTTCATTGTAAACATGTAACAATAAGTGAAGTGATAAATATTAATGGATGATGTTCCCAAGGTCAGCGCCAATTTTCAGCTCTACACGAATTACTGCAAATTGAAATTTCTTTTTTTGACCACCAAATTTTAATTAAATTTATCTATCCAACCATCAAAATTATCTTATAAATAAGAATACATATTTTGATTGTTCTTTACGTAACATACATAATATAAAATTCAGCTCTTATACTTATACGTAAGTTGAAACAATTCAAGGTGGCAGACAATGGACGACCTGATTTATAATATTTTACCCGACAAAATATATAAAGCTGAGCTTATAATAAAACAAATCCTTCTAAAAATTTAGGATATTAATAATAATAATTTATTAATCAGGTCAAAATAATTGCCGCCGTAAAATTGACTTTTGTTCAAAAAAAAATTCTCGACGTGTCGTCAGCGAAGTAACGTAGAGGTTTCCATTGAATGGAAAAATGCACCGTGGAGCCGGTTTCTACATACCTTCCGGATTCCCAACCTGTTACTCTAGGTCGCGGCGTCTCTCTCGCTCGCACCGCAGCGCCATGAAGATTGCAAGATCGATTTGGGGTCGCGGCGCCCTAACCTAGATTTGCTGTACGCAGTGGATTTTGTAGTACCTAAGTATAACCAGAAATAATTTGAAAGGTTTTAGGATAGCTTACGATTTGTTGAATAATTTATGCGTACAAAATCTATCTATATTTATACCAATATATATAAAAGATGTGTGTATTACCTATAGACTCCGAAAAAGCTGAACCAAATTAAGGCTCTAAGGGATTTGGAGAGAAGGAACGGTACTATCATGTTACTTTTAGAAGATTCCATATACTTACCAAATGGATATTTCATTCATCATTTAACCTTAAGTGAATAGCTTCATAGTTTTCGTACCCTAATACTGGGTCTGAGATTTCTATAGTGGCAAGTAGCAAAAAAGGACGTCCTCTAAAATTCTAAGGTAAGGGAGAAATAATTTTATTAGAATGTCAGTTGACCTCAGGTCTATATGATTTATCATATTAAATACGGTTCAGGTTAGGCTGGTAAAGCGTCGGTTACATTGTACGGTGGGTGGAACGGCAGAGCTCAGTTCTTACTAATATTTCTTTTAACCATTCCAACTAATCTTAAACTTGTTCTAGGACACGGTACACGACAATAGTCGAATGGCGGATTCGAACCCACTACATCACGATAGGCTATCCGTACCCCGAATTATTTTGGCGCTTCCGATGGCGCTTGTTTTGTTTTGTATATTGTTAAAAGAAATAATATTATAAATAAATTAAATAAGAAAAAACAAATGCTCATCAAAAACAGGAATCTGCCAATGAAAAAGTTTACCGCACCGTTACTTAAGGTCCACAGGTCTACACTTTTATTCAGGGGGCAGATGTTTGAAATACTTATGTACACTAACTACCCTTTCCCGGGAATAAGTCGTCTACATTCCGAAACATGTGGTAGTGGCGTTTCTTGTCGTAAGTAAACCAGTGAACCGCACAGTAAAGTTAAGGTAGCTAAAATTAATTTACCACAGGTAATTCATCAAAATCGTTGCTATATCATAAAACACAATTAAATTTAAGCCGAGTGTTAATAAGGTGTTGTTTAACGACACGTTTTAATAATTTGACACTTCTCGAGGCGATGTGTGAGTCACCGACGATGCGAAGTACACAAACCGCGGCAATCCCTAATACATATGTGTACTAGTGCAGAAATTCGGGTTAAGCTACATCGACTACCAACTTCACGTTTCCTGTATACTTTAGAATACAAATTGGTGACGGACCTTTGTATATTTACTAAATATAACATCTGAAGACTTTAAAGTTGAGTTAAAGAATAAAATGATTTAATTCCCATCCCATCAACAGTTGTAAAGCATACAACAGCATCTGTAGTGCCAATGGACCGTCTCGACCGGCGAAATACCACGACCTCACAGAAGACAGGCGTCAAGTAGAAGTATTTCGCGTTTCAATTGATTATTTAGACCTAATCTAATCTTATCTATCTTATCCCTTTCCTATCCCCCTCTAATATGAAAAGGATGGGAGGGGAAGGGAATATGACAGGGAGGGGATGGATAGGAAATATCATTCTTGTCATTTGGCCATTGAAGGTAGGCAACGCATTTGCAACTTGTTGCAGATGCCTATGTTGTCACTTGGCGGCATGAAACAATACCATCGGACATTCAGATATAAGACAGGCGGCTCAGTTAAAAAAACTGTAACCAAAATCAATATGGACATACAGTATCGACCCCATATAACGTTGGAAAAGGGTAGGGGATGATGATTCAGATATAGGGTCAGTCGGAGTAGCGGTACCTTCGAATGAACCTTGAATAGGCTGATGGTAATCTTCAATCAATCTTTTTACATCTTTTCTGCTTAATATAACGTAAGAATATGGTCCAGAACTAGTTTTTCTCATTTAATACAGATTTGTCTTAAAGAGTTAAGTAATTCTTATTTCAATAACATTCTACAGAATCGTTGCCGGTACTATATCAAAATGAAAAGATTTTAAGTGCCTTTTTATATGTATATATGATATGTTACTAAGCAAACACAGTTTTTCAGGTACAATATTACTTCAACATATTCTACAATTAAATGTCCAACAAAAACGATGAATACGTAAAAATAATAATGCCACTAGTTGAAATACTTGAAATACTCTGTTAAATGTTAATTTTCCACTTTTAGAATCCTTATCTGTACCAAATATAAATGCGATAAAAGCATATACGCTGTTTTTTTAATGGTCACAGCCGGGTAAAGGAAATGGCGCAATGCGCGACCTGCAAATGTTTGCGGTTGGTTTTTTGCTATACCGGCAAAGGATTTGTCGCCCACCTGACCAGTAACAGTTGGAAACACAAATTTATTCGACATATCATACAAGATATATATACAAGATTATATATAGAAAATCGTGTTATGGCATCTTAATGAGAACTTTATTGAGATACGTATTAGAAATAAGTATAGATTTTAATGCACACAAAATATAATTAAATTACTAAAAAAAACAAAATGTAACGTTTTTTTAAAAATTAATCTCTCTATTAATTCATAGTAGACTTTGAATGAATTCTAAATGTGTCAAACTTTCGAGACGAGCGAGTGCGGTCGGTGATATCCGGGAATATTCGCTCAAAGACACTATCTTTGAGCGAAGCTTTTCCGGAGAAAAAGCTGTGCTAAGCCACAACACAGGCCTACACCATGTTGCATCTTTACCCTATTGAGTTGAAATGTAGAAGACACTCTTCTTGTAGAATTTATAATATTTATATATTATATAGATTCAAATCTAACCAGATGTTTAATTAAAAACATTTACAGCAACACAATTAATATTGAAGACTTTAAGTTTGATACTATATTGTCAGTAATATTCATAGGTAAAAATATTTACATGTTCATTAAATGAGTAACGCGGTCATCAGAACAAATATACATACAACGTCCGCTGAGTCCACAGCTTGGTAAGTGGGCAGATATTCTAAGTAAGCGCGATATTTTCAGTTTGCTTATTGATACGTGACGATAAGTATCCGACGAGTAGACGACACACTTATGTGTGTAAGCATTTACTACATACAGCTAAATCTTTGTTTGGTCATGCTGATATGTGTTCGCGGATTCTTGCATTATCAATGAACTGAAATATGTTAGGTATGTGTACTCGAAATGCATATAACAAGTATTCTGAGTGCTTATTGATTACAATATGATAATGTTGTTATATACAAAAAAAATGTGTCTATAATTGTCCAAGCATGAATCTCCCACCTTTATGTCAATTAAACAAAATTAAAACTAAATAAGGTATATTGAAGTAATACTTGTTTTGGCGCGTTTTGAAAAAATATGAGAGTGAATTTTTAAGATTCGCGACACTTAAAAGTGACAGCAACTTCATGGCGTTACCATGGCAACCAAAACATTATTTTTTAATTTACGACTACGGCCAAGTTATTGAATTGAACCATTATCAATTACGTTTCATATCTTTACTTTCACAGATAAAAAGTACTGGCACACACAATTTGTCTTATACAATTATAAGCGTGTTTTGAGTTTTTAAACATAGTTGGTTTCCATTTAGTTTGGAAATGCAAATAGTTTTATCGTGCTTGTCAAAAAGTAAAGTCAAAAGGAAAATGTGCTCGACTATTAATTAAAACAATAAATTCGCCATTCAAATAAACAATTATGGTGGTATAAATATCCAATTTCTTAGAAAAAACGGCTCCTTGTAAATAGTACTAGTTTCTCCTCGGCTTCGCACGCAAATGTTTATCATCTAAGTAGCTGGAAGTTCTTGTAACTCGTTTTTTAATATAATAACTTCAAATTATAGGTAATATCAAAAAGTTGTTATTTGTTTCCATGGTAATGTATGTGATGTCATGTAACTAACAGACAAAATGACGAAAAATATGATATTGTAGTGTTGTACATTGCTAAAGCGAGTGAAGATTATTTTATCCTCATCATGCTACACAATGCTTTTCTTTAATAATCCAATAACTTATATTTTGTATCAAAAATAAGACGACAAAAAAAGGAATTAGTCAAAGCTAACTCCTTGCATGCGATGATAAAAATGATTCCTAGCCTTTTTCCAGTTATATTTAACTTTTCAACATAATATGCCATGAGTTTTAACACCCTACCATTGAAACTACTCACGAAAATCGAAGCCACGTGAAGTCAACCTCTACAAATAACACATGAACGTATACCTACGTATAGAAATAATCGATGTCGTATTGAGCTCGATCATTGTATTCGTCAGTTGGACCGTGAATCCTGTCACTGTGTGCCCCCCCCCCTCCATCGTCCACGTACCATCTCCCCTTTATATGTATCTCATTTACGTTTAGGCTTACGCAACAGAGTAAAGGCAGTGAAGTGTGCAATGCTAATTGATACAGAGGGTGCACAAAAGTATGGAGTATTAAGTTAATATTGTACGATTTTCGGCGCTATTAAATATCGGCGTTAAATCAATATTAATTTATATTATGAATCGCTCACAAAAGTGGCACAATATTAGTAGAGAATTGGTGGATGCTAGGTAAGAATTTGACTATATACAGGTCGTTACAATAATAACCGTAAAACCGAAAGGGGGCAAAAAGGTCCCTTGTATCCCAATGACTCTTATTGGCAATATTTAAAAACCGTAGCGTGACTAAAAAAAATTGAACAAAACATAATACAATCTTCATAGGAATGCAATTTCGAAAACATAAAGCTACAGAGTAGACTACACAGAAAGTAATGATTACCTAATTTCCTCTAACAACAAATATGAAAGAAAACTTGATTATTTACGGCAATATTAAAAACAGGTTTCGCTTAAAATTTTAAGAAAATCCGCATAAAGTTATAATTTTCGATTCTTCTCAAGTTATTTAGAGGAGCGGCTCAAAAACTTAAGATTTATTGAGATGACTTGTAGTTAACATTACATTATTTTCTTCTGGCTTTTTAAGACGCTTATGTTATTGTTGTACTTACTTATAACTTGTAACTTAATGTTGTATGTTTGATTTCCTCTTATTATTAAAAAAATATTATGTCCTGTTAAAATAATCTATAAAGTTCAGTTTAATTGTCGTGACCGTATTTTTAGTTCGGTTTAACAAATATTTTCTTTTTTAAGGGAAACTATGTAACACGTTATATAAAATACATGTAATAATTACTGTCACACGCGCAAGATTTTTTTTAATGTTACCTCGTGGAAAACTCAATCAAAATAGTTTTTAAGATTAAAACTTACTAGAGTTGCGTGGTGACCCCAAAGTGGGTGTGGCCTCCGACAACAAGACTCTCCGTTCTCACGCAATCTGTCGCCAGTGTCAAATTTGAAGTTGAAGTAAGTTCTTATGAAGTTTTTAAAATTAGGTTCATCAAAATTGATGGTCGCTCATCTACACGTTGGATTGGCGATAAATAGTCCGACAAGACTGTGTGTTGCTTAAGTTATTCGAAATCGGGTATACGATCCCAATATCCTGTTACTATCGACTCCCTGTAATTGTTAATGATAATATGCGTTAACACTGAACGAGTTAAAATTTAATTGCACTATGCCAAAATTCCCTACCTTCCTAATTTTAGATTAATAATTTACTTTGTTCTATTGTACAATTGTACAAGAAATATCCTATCAGAAAATTGTGAACAGTACACATTATTCTTAATTCATGTACACCTATACAGTATGACTGTGGTCCATACTGTATAAGTTTTGGCTTCAGTTTATACGGCCGGCCGTCTGCCTGACGCCAACCCTACTCAGGAATAGTTGGACACAATTTATATATGTAAAAATGATATCTTGATGATGATAGATGTTTATCACGCGACAAATCTATTTTTCATAAATAGATTTGTCGCGTTTAAGATCATACGTCAAATTGTCACAATTTCCTGACAGTTTATAATATGCCGTGTCCGATTATAAACTGACAAATCGGTCGGTGACATATACATTAACGGCTACTATTAAAAAGCAGTCATGGTTTCAAATCGATGGTGAGCGGGACTACGCAAGGAACAATGGCCGATGTCACAGTGAGCGCGGCTCTAATGATGCGTTGAATATTATTTTACGCTACTACCCGCCGGGAAATCTACTCTCATTTTATTGTATGATACAGTAATTAGCCTATATTTTAACTAATAATAAAAAGAACACTACAATAAATACTTTACTCATTATATAAAAAGCTACACAAGTTTATATTTAATGAACTGAACTAAAAAATAAAATAGAAATGTGAGATTTGTAATAATAATAATAATAATAAATCGGCATTTTTTTCTATAATCGTCCCCACTACAGGGACACAGGCCTCCTCTCCGAGAGAAGGAATGGGCCGTAATCCACCACGCTGGCCCGGTGCGGGTTTTCAGATGTCACATGTCTTCGAATTTGGTGATTCTAGGACATGCCGGTTATCTCACGATGTTTTCCTTCACCGTTTTTTTAGCATTGGTATTGAAATAAATTTCACAAAGTAAAGAGTCTGTCTGGGCTCGAACCCGCAACAGTGCGTAATTAATTACAAGTAGCCACCCATCTGTGGAAACTTTTAATTAGCCTTAAGATACCAAATAAGTATTTCATGTTTTTAAGATAGCTGTTAGTTTTCCTATTAAAATAATATAAAAATAGAATAAGTAAGTCTGGGTCTAAACCGCTGAGCCACAACTGCTCTGTAAGATTTTTATCTGTACTAATATTATAAATTAGAAATCATTGGTTTAGTTTGTTCTGGATTAATTTTAAAAATGCTGAACCGATTTCAAAAGGAGCTTTTATTGGTGTAACAATTTATGAATCGGTTTCTATCCGAAAGTTGGCTATGTTATTTTATTTTTTATATAGATAAATATCTATCCGCGCGACCGAAGCCGGGCGGATTGCTAGAATGGAGTAAGGAGGCAAACCCATAAGTTGTTCACTGACGATAAATAATCGATTCTCATAGACATCGATTACGCGATGTTTGATAATTTATATTGAACAAAATATATTATTACTTATAAATTTAAATATAATTATAATTAAGCATAATTTTTGTCATTTTTTACGTGAGAAGGTGGCACACGAGCAAGCGGATCACCTGATGTTAAGTGGATGCTGCCCATAGACATCCGCAACAGGCAAATGTGTTGATTGCAGATGCGTTCTATAGGCAGGAAAACTTGTGTGTCTTGTTCATGTCTTGTCTTGAAGACATGAATTTCCCTAGATTCCAATTCGAATCAAATTATTCTATCTACCGTTATCTCAAAAAAATTTTTGGTTCATTTTGCATTGTTGTCAAAAGTTGATAAAAATATTAAAAAAAAATTAATTAATTAAATATGCAAACAAACTTACATTCACATTTATAATATTAGTAGGGATATCTGACTGTAAAAGTAAAGAGTTTTCGCCTAAAAATCGTTTAGTAGCCTTTTCCCACACGTGATACGGCGCGCGACCAACAACAATAGTATGCACCACGTTATGCACCGTGTAAATTGTTTCGATATACCTAATATTTCCAATATTAGTGCTTTCATGCAGCACGGGGCTTAATGGACTGTATACCGACCGTAAAATGAGCTTGTGAATAAGGGAATATACGTATTAGAGTTCAATCGAAGCGTATAAAACAATGATTACTCATTTTTATTACTGTTTCTGAAAGACTGATCAATAGAAAAATTAGCTAAATCGTTGTCAATAATGCCATCAAATTTCATTTGTCATTAGTCATTATCATCAACTTTTTATTCTTATTTAATCTGAAGTCGATTTGACATGACATTTATCTTGACGATATAACAAATATTTCAGAATCCAGGCCTAACAGCCGGACAGTTGTTGTTGTTGAAATAATGATTTATGCTACAAAATAATGCTTACTAATATATTTTATTGGATTTTTTAAAGACTGACTTTTCTACTTTAAAATCAGTTAATGCTGTAGAAAAGTTAAAGTTAAGACCGCGACGTGCTCTAGTTAAGTTAAAATATCAATAACTGTAACAGAAAAATCTCTTTTATATTACTAAAGTTTTACATTATTATTTACGCTATATTAAAATATGTTTATAAATGTCAAATAATTGATTCAAATCAATGAAAAAGGAGCCATTATTTACATGTTACTTTTAGTTTTAAGGCATTAAAAATTTATTACGATATGTAGGCACAAAATTAATCATAATGTTACTTCAGCAAACAGATTACCTCAGATAGTAACGCGACACATAAGTTGTAATGAATGCGAAATGGCTAAGCCATCATAAATCGCATAAAACTTTATAGATTTAACGGTAGAGTATCACACACACACACACACACTGGTAGTAATGCTAACTACGAATTACGTTGATATGAAAACAATTAAGTGTGTTCCAGCCTTAAGGCACGGAGAAAGTTGTTTTATTATTACGTTAATTTGTATTGTATTCATAATTGTAGTTTGCGTGAGGCAGATTGACAATAATCAAAATACTCTTTTAATTTAAGGAATAAAGAAAATGTAATAAATAAATAATAATAATAATAAATCAGCCTTTTCTCGAATGTTTCCCACTGCAGGAACACAGGCCTCCTCTCTGAGAGAGGGAATGAGCTGTAATCCACCACGCTGGCCCAGTGCGGGTTGGCGGATGTCACATGTCTTCGAATGAAAAAGAACTTGCCGGTTTCCTCACGATGTTTTCCTTCACCGTTTTTGGAGCAGTGGTGATGAAATAAATAACACAAAGTAAAGCATCTGCCTGGGTTCGAACCCGCAACCTACAGTACATAAGTCGGGGCCTAAACCGCTGAGCCACCACTGCTCAAGAAAATGTAATACGTATCAAAAATTAATGAGAAGTTGAGAAATATGTTTTGCGTATGTAAGTGGAAATTATGATAGATAACTGCGTTCTAATTGTGTAGATACATAATATATGTTGATTGGATAGGCGACTTTATTAATGAACGGCTACAAAGGAATTCTTTTAACTATATAAAAGCAATAAAATAGAGTTCATTGACAGAAAAATATGTACCAGTCTAAGAGTCAATAAATGATTTGTTTATTTATTTAAATGTGTCATCTACATATATAAAAGAAAAAACTGACAGACCGTCTGACATATCCACATATTAGAGACTTGAAAATTTACTTAATTATTTGTGCTGTTACGTAAGCGAGCACTACAAATGATTTCTCTAAATACATCCCCTAAGGGTCTAAAGTAGAACATGAAAGTTTGTATGAAGAAATAACTAGAGCAGAGTCGGGGCGAGTCACAGGTCTTTGCGTATAATTCTAAAAACTGTCCCGATTTTGATAAATTTTTATTCTGTTTGAGTGACACAATATCATCTATTAGGTGGCGCTGCCATCGGGATCCAGCTTTTATTTAGCAGGAAATTTTTTTGGTTGGTAATATTATAAAATAATTTGCTCCTTTGTGTTATACTAAGTACTAAACCTATACGCATCGTAATTACATTTGACCCATCAAATTGATAGCATGTCACATAGTATATATATGCATATGTTGTTACTACGTGACAATGTCATCATAGCATGTGGCATACAAATTAGTTAGTACCGCTACCAACATAATATTACGGTCAGGTAATCGCACGCAATATGTAATTCCATGGATTAAGGTGTATACTATTCAAGCGGGCAAATTTGACATATAATTTTAAGCTTTGTTGGATACACATGGTTATTGTCATTCGGGCGGTGTGCGACTGTCAGTTCTCTACTAGTCATGCATTGAATATTTCCTAGGGATTACGTTCAAGCAAATATTTTTGTTGGAATTCTTTTTTTTATTACACAAACACACACACATATATATATATATATACTAGAAAACATAGTGATTTAGATTAAGTGATATCGATATTATTATATATATTACATTCTAAAGGATTGTTCTAATTTGAAATCTACTTAATAATTTTCTTCTGTATATATATTTTAGTTTATAAATAAGTTGTATGTTTTTAATGTTCCTGCAACACATAAAAGACTAAGACCACCATTTCTTAATTACTTTTGCATATATAGCATATAGTGTCTTTACCAACCGAAAGTTTTGATGAAAATTGAGAAAGCAGAGATAAATTAAACCGCAAAAAAGTCAATGCTACTAGATTTTATTATTCTCCGCGACATGAATACTAACGAATGAGTTCTTAAATAATTTATTTATTATTTTGATGTATGTATGCGTGTATGCTCACCTGCATCTGGCACCAGGAGTCGAGGATACCACTGGAAGGATGTGTGCCCCAGCGGCCGCCACCCGGGACAATCTGTCCAACAGTTTATGATGTCATTATCTTCCGGTTTTATTTTCGCTTTACATTTTGAAAATTGGAGCTTTAGATATGCATTACTAAGGTGTCTTATACATTCAAATATATCTAATATACGAACTTATGCCGACGATACTGGTGACGTACTAAACAAAGGGGTTTTAAGAGTATCTGTAACTAGCGGGCCTCTCTGCGTTGATGTATCTTCCAACGTTTTTTTGGGTTAAAGGTGTAGGTAATTTAATATCACTGAATTGAATTTTAAAATTTAAGCGCACTATAGATTACTGTTATAAATTAGTTACGCTTTTTTTACAATAGCAATAGATTTCTTTCACATAGTTACGATATATTAAGTACATATTGAGTAATGTAACGTAATATCACGACATATATTGCTATTGTTTGGAAAGCTATATATCAAGCTCGTTTTACACGAAGAACACTACCATAAACAAACAAAATAACAATGAAACTCAAACCGAGCATAATTTATGTTCATTATAAAATTTTAATCAATTAAATCTCACATTGAATTTATACATACAACACATATAACGCTAATATGCTAATCTGTATCATCGGAGACGGTCAGACAGTGTGTTGTGGTCAACAAATGATCACTAACTCTACCTGTTTGTTAACTGTATTTTCATTATTGATGTTGTAGAAACTTCGAAAACTCGATTTGTTGTGTATAGGCCGAATAGCCCACGAGTCTTCAGAATTTTGGAACTCTTATTAAATCAGAAAACACACATTCAATAATATAAACAAAATTTAAGCTAGTTTAAACTAGTAATATTGACTTGTAAGTCCCAGTAATTTTACTGGCCATACACTATCATTAAAACTACACATGCTAGCTTCAATCATTGAATTGCCATAAGTCATAAATTTACCTTCGGAACATGTTAATGAAGTTTATTTAAAGCGAAACAGAAATATTATTTAACAATTTTTACACTTGACAAATTTTTAGTAAATTATTTCTATTTTATTTGACCAGCGTCTGGGTGTATAGCTATCTGAGTATGTATTTACGAAAGAAAAGTAGTATGTGTAGTATATCAGTTAGCTGGTTTCCATAGCACAAGCTCAGCTTAGTATGGGATCAGATGACCGTGTGTGCCCCAGGTGTTATAATTATTATTTCTATCATGAAAGTATTTTCACGTTTATTTCAAAAATATTTCTTAACGAGAACTAAAATATTTTTATCCTTTAGTGGTTATCAGTATAACTTAGATATACACCCTTAATATTATTATATAACTTTTGCATTTCTTTGAACAGGAAATATAGCAATTTGATGCCTTTTTTATATTTATTGAAAGCACGATAATTAGATTTTAATTTTTTACAGAATATATATATATATATATAAATATATATATATATATATATATATATATAGGATGAAAAATATTTATGTTCTCTTTTTTCATGCTACCCATAAGATAATAACGGGAGCGTTCCGTTAGCAGTCGTTGATGTCTTTTCTATGAAGTCTCATATTTGCTCCTAGTTTGAAAAGCTCAATTGATATCCACTAATCCTAGTATATAGCTTAATAACAACATTATAATGTATTAATATAATACGCGATTGTCCTTGTATATTAATTAAATATGAATCGAATATTGAAAAGCTATGAAGCTTGCGTTAATATGGAAAGTAAATAAATAAAACGGTAATATGGTGTTTCTTTCCATGACTTTTCAACACTGCTTATTCCCTTTCTATTCTTAAGTAAGCAAAAAGTTAAATCATTTAAAATTGTACCATTTGAAGCATGCTTAATATTAAAAGAAAATATAAAAACTAAAACTGAGCTTATAATTAATAATCATAAATGATGCCTAAAATTGTTATGTTGTTTTGCAAGATTCTAATACGTTTAAAAAAGTATTAAAATAAAAATCACATATGGTTTCCGAGTATCGCTGTAACAGCGACGGCTTATCAGGCCACACACCGTCGGCGGAAAAACACGCACTTTCAGGCCTGAACGAATATCACTGTCCGCTTGTATATCAAACATTTAAGCCGTATTTTTTATGTATGTATGTGTATATATATGAAGCTCGTAAGTCTCAAGGTCTGAAAGAAATTTACGATGAAGTATTTTAGAATACTCGATTCACAACAGCACTTTCTACGGCGATTTTGACACAGATGATCACGGATAGCACTCGGGTCGTAGGGCGAGGTATTGAGCTCATTACCTGGTCGCCCACAAGGTCCTCGGCAGGTGTGATGGCGCAGGCCTCCATTCCCGGCAGCGCCGGGCTGTAGCGGGCGTGCGACGCTGTAGCGAGAGCTAGCGTTGGCTAGCGGAAGCTAGCGGGCGGAGCGGCGCACGCCTGCGCGCTCTCACTGCGCGGGACCGACTGGCCGACTGCCGCCGACGCCGTGATAGCCGCGCCGACCTCACCGCGGGGTTGCAATGAAAGTGATTAGGCTCCTGCGCGCCTGATAACGAGGGTTCGCTCCCGCTTGCCTTAATCCAAGCCAGGATTCACTGATTTATATATTGAGAAACTTGCACTATGTGAATAGGACGAGATTGAAATATAAGAAAGTTATATAGACTAAGAGGGTAAACGAAACCAAAAAACAAGTAATTGATTTTAAAATAATTGCAAAATATAGCTAAAAATTATTTATATTTTATTAATAATTCGGGAACATAAATTATTAATAATTATATTTTAAGAGGATTAAGGAAGAGAGTATAATGAAATAAATTTATGTTGCAAAAGTTTATGGCAGTGTTAGCAGGGGACGCCCTAGGAAAGCTTGTCACCCATACATGCGTAGATGTCTGAATGTAAAAAAAGCTAGAAAGGTATGCCACGATCACGCCAAATGGAAATTCATGATCTACCTACGCCTCTGAGCTACGGGCGATTTATTTTATATATTTATTTTTATTTTACTAAAAGTAAAGTACAATGGGGAGCTATAAAGTTATATATTTTAGCGATATACATTTTGAGACACAAAAAAATCCTGGCATATACTTTAAATACAAGACAGGGCTTTGCCACGTATATGGACAGTACAAATGTAAATAGGGAATTTTAGGGAACGGAGATTTAATCTTAATTTGAAGAATTATTTAATTTCATATTTCATAATTATTTTATTTACAAGTCATAAGCCCCGGGTACACCAAGGGTAGCACTCAGTCCGCTACTTTCAACACTACAACAGATCACTTATAAAAACCCTGCCAAAAAGCACTTGGAACATCCTGAATGTACATAGATAATGTTGGTCTGATCTCTGACGTTAAAGAAATTCAGCAGGACTGCAGAATAAAGGCACTAGAGACAAACGAATTAAAAATCAGTCGAAACAAGACCGCACGAACATATTTGTAGCATTTTCGATAACATTACTAAACCAGACGATATAAAGATCTCAATAGGAAACTACCCGTTTGTCTGTGTTGACACAATTTATATACCTTCAATGACGGCAAGATCGACAAAGATTTTACTTATAGGACAACAACAGGATGGATGAAGTGGAGACAGCTGACGTGCGTAATGTGTTATAGAAAAATGCCACTTCATATTATAAGTACATCTGTATAAGAAAGTTATTAGGTATGCTATTGTTCATGCTTCAGAAAGATGAGGAAGTGAACACTGCACTCTACAGAAATGCGCATGTTACGCTGGCCATCATACTGCTGGACAAAATTCGTAATAAGTATATAAGAAGAAATTGTTACAAGTAGTTAGTAGTGAAGCTGAAATTGTCTAAGACGAAACTCAGGCGTGGAAGACCATTCTGTCACATGGCAGACAAAGATTCAGGATCAACAGAAAGCTCATTTGTATAAATACGAAACGAACGCCGTTCCAATAATTCAATATGCTTTCCTTGATAGTCGACGATCGACGAATTAGTTATTACTTTAAACGATGTCTTCATTTGTTAAATTCGCAATCTTGTTTTTTATTCTTGTCTGTATGACACAAAAATACGTTAAATCGAATACTGAATTCTCAAGTACTGCTTAAAGAAATCAATGCAAAAAATGCTACATTTACATAAGTATGTATGTAGCTCGAAAGAAAAAGTAATCGGCGATTATTAAATATCTCAATCATTTTCCAACATCAATTATCGTTTCTTATCATAGTCAGCTTGTTGAGTGAAAACAACATTACAAATTATTTATTTTATATGTTAAAATAAATACATACAAATTTAATGTTTAAACGGTAGCCATAAAGTATAAAATGGTGCGTACACTGGAACGTGAAGGAGGATTACTGTTTGTTCTACCGTATAAATATGTGTAATGGAAGTGTAGCTATCAAGTCGAACTGTTGAATGTTTGGTGTCTGCATGTCTGACTCGGTCGGCTTTCACTGATCGTCGATTCACCGGCCGGTTCAGTTTTTCTCTACCCGCTCGCTTTGCTATACGCATTGCTACCGAAGAACTTTTTTTTATAGAAACGCTTAAATAACGACGCCTTTCTATACCATTTAAATTCAAAAACTTATTATTTTTAGTACGTTGTGTTATTTATGTTTTAGCGTAATGTTTTGTTTATTTAATATTACATTATTATGCAGTGAACATAATTATTTTAATTTATCTTTGACCAGTAAAATTATGTCAAGTCTAATATATATTATAACGCAACGTAACACAATCGACATTCACACGGGTCACCAATAGACGTCGCTGGAAGCTGCTAAATCCGATGTTTATGATTGATGATGTTGGTTTAAGCATTTTCAATCCGGGAATTTTGATGTCAAAGAAGCTAGAAGGAAGGGTACACACAAAGCTTGATATTTGGGTTCCACATGGGATCATTTACGATTCTTTATCGAGACTTAATGAAACCTATTCGTTTCTTGATATATTGTGTGATGTGATGAAAAATGAACAAGAACCTGCGAAAAAGGTCATAGTCAAAGGTCGATAAGGCTTTACTGATTTTGCCTAAACCCAGGTAATAAGGTGATGCTGTGTGCATGGGATTAGAAGGACGTTGTTCATAATGAGCTTTTACTAGCCGGGCACGTGCCGTGGTTACGTAACCATGCGATGAGATTGAAACAAAAAGTTGGTAGAAAGCGGCTAGAATTTATCAATAGAAACGGTGTGGTCTTTCAATACGACTACGCTAGACCATCTTCATTTCAAAAATTAAGACAGTTTGGCTGAGAGTTGTTAATCAAATCCCATGCTGTCCCTATTATCAAAGGATGGGAAGGGGAAAAGGACGCGTATTAGGCCTCCGACACCTCATTCTTCAGGCGAAATGCAGAATAATCTACTTCTCGCCTGTCTTCTGTGAGGTCGTGTCAGATTAACATCACTAGAGGACTGACAAAACTACATGTCACGTGTTTTTGCCCAGAGATCCTAGAATTTCTACCGCAACGGCACTCACTTCGTTCAAAATAACAAAAATCATCAAAGTCATGTTGTTATTAAAAGTAAATAAACTTTGAAAATGAGAAAAACATTTGCTACTTTTTACTATTATATTTTTAAACCTTATCTTCGATAACTGACAGATTTTTTTTATAGTACTTGGTGGCAAACGAGCAACCCGATATCAAGTTATTGCTACCCATAGACATCTGCAACAAATTAATGAGTTGCGGATACGTTGCCCAACTTTAATGGAGAGAGGAGGGGGACAAACAGAAAATGTTTATTTCAATTCCCATACATCCCCTCCGCCGTCTAGTTTTCTTGCCCTTCCCATCCTTTTCTTATAAGAAAAGGGTGAGAAGGGGGGGGGGCAGCGTTATTCACTTTAGCAACACACATAACGAGAGTTTTTTTTACTTATGTTTGTATATACATTTGGATTCAGATTTTTTATGTATTAATTTAGTAAAAAAAAGTGAATAACGCTGCCAGTTAGCAAGAGATGTCCAAGGAGAACTTATAACTTAATATCGATCAGATTCGTAACATTCGTAACAAAGTCCAAAAGGAAGAAGATGAGGGTCATATTCAGATTTCAGATTCAGAAGTGGTACCGAATATGTCACATTACGTTTCAAACGGTGGATTACAGTGTATCTTATAGGTATACTTTAAATGTTAGTTCGTAATAGCAATTATGTAAGATTATTCATCTTTGCTATTTTCAAATAACAGTGAAAGCGGAATTTGGATGACTTTCATTGAGACTGGAGAGTCTGTCCTTGTCGGACACAATGTGTAATATTTTATGAAATACAAGCATTTGACAGGTATCGGGTTCCATAGTGAAACACAGACGGTTGCTCTTCGAAACACTGAAGTTGAAGTATTTTAATGAAGTTGAGGTGCAATTTTACACATCTTTGATACATGATATCTTTCAAAGCTACTGGCATCCAAACTTCGCACTCGGGTATCATTTAACTACAGGGACGTACACAGATGTTTTTTTAGATTTCATAAAGTCAGCCAGGACCGATCGTCGCTGGTTCTGGGGATTTATTAAAAGTTTCTGTGTGTGAAAATATTATAGAAAATTTAAAATTAATCCTTTTCGTTTTTCTTAAGTTCATTTTGTCCTAAACCATACCAGTATCAGAACGAATAACCTAGATGACACGGTGATCATCATAGGTACTCCGTAACTTTACCGTACCACCTGATAAATACAAATTAATACAGAACGTGAAATATAAACAAAGTGAGCTTTTGATGGAAAGATTCCTGGTAAACTACATTTTATGTTTTATTTTCCGGAGGTTACGTAAAAAAGTGATGGATTTCTCGTGCACAACATGGCTATTTCAATTTTCCGCCTGCATAATTGAACCCAGAAGATTAATCGGTGAATTCACAACATTTCACACATATTATTTTTGCAATCGTTGTATTTTTGGCATCATTTTTGATCACCGAATTGTAATGGTGTGCCACTTTTCATGTTTCTCCTGCAAACCTGAAAAGCAGAGTTGAAGTCGGTTATAGACTTCCAATCGAGCTTCGGTCAGGTTTCCAATTTCAAAATATAACCAATGTCAACACTTAACTCTGTAATATGATTTGTAGTGTGACAACTGAGCTTGTGTTGTTCTGTAATATAACTTATCTCCACACTGATTATTAATTATTTCGCGTGAAGTCATATTGGTGCGTGGTCACCTAGCGATATTACAGCCGCTTTATAAGAGAATCGATTCTTGGCTGGACCTTGACATTGCCATATACGGCCGCCGAAGCCTAAAGTCAGTCGTCATTACAACAAAGACGAGGACATCACAAGGGCTTTGAAAAATCAGAATAAAGACCTCCTAAAGGATGTGAAAGAGACTGAATTGAGGAGGGAGGTCAAATATCGCAAAAAGGCCAGAAACCCGCATACGTCCCACGTAGTCATGTCGGTTTCGCCCCAAGTATGGAGGAGATTGACGGGAGCGGGTGTAGCCCACATTGACCTACAGCGCGTACAGGTCGCCGACCAGTCTCCGCTTGTCCAGTGCTCCAGGTGCCTGGGCTACGGGCACCCGAAGAGGCTGTGCACAGAGTCGAAAGACGTGTGCAGCCACTGCGGGGGCCCGCGTCTCAGGTCCGAATGCACTGCGTGGCAGGCTGGTGACCCACCATCCTGTCGGAATTGCCTCAAAGCAAGAGCCGACAGGATGGATCACAACGCGTTCAGTGACGACTGCCCGGTGAGGAGAAGGTGGGAGGCACTCGCGAGAGCTTCCGTGGCGTATTGCTAAGGGCGTCCCGGGTGCCTCCCGCGCTCTCCGAGCCGGGATACGCTGTCATCACGCTGTGCAGGCCAATCTACAACGGTCCGAGCTCGCCACAGCAGAGCTAATCACAGAGGCGAAGGAGAGGAAACTCTCCTTCGCCTCTGTGATCATATGCCTCAGCGCGGAACCGAGGACGCCCTCTATGGCATGATTCAGCACATTCGAGCCGAGATGGACAGGAAGCGGCTCGTTGTGCTGATATCATTAGACATAGACGGCGCCTTCGATAACGCCTGGTGGCCGGCTGTGAGGTGCAGGCTAGCCGATGCCCAGTGCCCCGCAAACCTGAGGCGACTGTTCGATCACTACTTAAGTGACAGAACAGTTCGCGTCAGGTATGCAGGAGCCGAGGCGACCCGCCGACAGACCAAAGGGTGCGTGCAGGGGTCCATTGGGGGACCGACGCTCTGGAACCTGCTGCTGAATCCCCTCCTGGTGGAATTAGAGGAGATGGGCGTCCGCTGCCAGGCGTTCGCTGACGATGTGGTCCTGATGTTCTCGGGAGATGGCTCTGCTGACTTTCAGGACAGGGCCAATGGGGCTCTCGAGCATGTTAGGAAGTGGGGAGTCCGAAACAAGCTGAACTTTGCGCCACATAAGACCTCGGCCATGGTTATTACCAAAAAGCTGAAGTACGACTCCCCACGTCTGATCATGGGCGGGAGACCCATTGACCTTGTCAGACACATTAAAATCCTCGGATTGATAGTTGACGATAGACTCAGCTTCAAGGCGCATGTCGAGGCAGTTTTCCGAAAAACGCAAAGCCTCTATCGTCAACTGTCAACCGCGGCAAAAGTCACGTGGGGTCTGAATCCCGAGGTCATCAGGACCATATATGTTGCGGTAGCGGAGCCCATCATCCTGTACGCGGCTAGCGTGTGGGTGCCGGCGGTGGAGAGGAAAGGCATTGCACGGTTGCTAAACCAAGTGCAGCGAGAATTCGCGCAGAAGGTAGCAAAAAGCTACAGGACCGTCTCTCTGCATTCGGCCCTGATGCTTGCTGGGCTGCTTCCTCTGGACCTTCGGGTCCATGAAGCAGCCCTTATTTATTTAGTAAAGAAGGGTCACACCCAGCAAGTGTTGGGTGACCGGGAGTTAGAGAGGCCGGTAAACTTCGTAGATTCTGTGCATCCAGCTCACTGGGAGGGGCTACAGTTCGACTGCCTGATGGATGGTGACGAAGCTGCCCAGCGAGCTGCCGTCGATGTGAATATTTACACTGACGGCAGCAAAATTGACGGCAAAGTCGGCGCGGCTCTATCCATATGAGATAGCGCCGCGGAGACAAACTGCCGGAAATTAAAGCTTGGCAACTTCTGCACCGTATATCAGGCGGAACTGTTGGCCCTGCATGAGGCCGTGAAGCATGTAGTGAAGACGAATGCAAGGAGGTACGGGATTTATTCCGATTCTAGGTCCGCCCTAGAAACCGTCAGGAGCGGTATGTCCCTTCATCCCCTCGCGGAGAATATAAGGAGATGTATGAAAGAAGCTAGAGAACAAGGGAAGGATGTTAGGTTGTTTTGGGTGAAAGCGCATGCGGGGATGGAGGGAAACGAGAGAGCGGCCCAATTGGCCAAAATGGCCGCAATCGGGATTAAGACCAAGCCTAATTATGATAGATGTCCCATTTCATTTGTCAAGCGACAGATTCGTCTGGAGACGCTGGACAAATGGAATGGGCGGTATGTGGAAGGAGACACGGCCTCGACGACCAAGCTCTTCTTCCCCAACGTGACGAGCGCCCCCTCCATACTTCGGAAGCTGGACCTTGATCCCGTGCTGGTTCAAGTTTTGACGGGGCATGGGGGGTTCTCGCATTACTTGCATCGTTTTACATGCAAGGAGAACCCCTCATGCGTCTGTGCTGCACATATTGACAGAATGCCCTATATATGAAGCTGAAAGAACACAATTCGAAGTAAAATGGAGATGCAAAGTGGAAAGAGAAAACTTGTACATATTTATTAGAAGTAAGGAAATCCGAGAAGATTTTGTAAAATTATGTAAGTCCTTAGCCAATAAAACTATAAATAGGAATAAGACTGTAAACTGTGATAGTTAGTATAATATTTTAAATGTATTTTTACTTCAATTTTAGCATTTTTTTTTTTTTAAACTGTAATTACTATTGTCTTTTAACTGTATATGATCACTTTTCTACAAGTATTTTAACTGTTTTAATATTTTTAACTGTATTTTACTTTTTACCGTATTTTAATTGTATTTTGATTCTATTGTATTTTAACTGTATTTTAGTCCGTATTTAATAAATAGTAATTTAATTTAGTTGATATCACAGTAAATAAAGAAACTAACTGAAAAACTCATTACACCCTGTCGACAAGGCCCCTGACCAAACATGTTAGGGGAACGAGAGGGCGGCATAGAGCCGCCCAAAAAAAAAAAGTCAGTCGTCGTCAGCCAAACTGACGGATGTTCTATCTTGTGCAAAATATCATAAAGCACTGCTATCCAGATAGTCTTCTACTGTGCAATGGTAATCATTTGTAGTATTTACAATCTTTCTGGTGCTGGTGGAGATATGCTGTCTGTAACATTTCAATTTAAGTATTTTAATAATTGCGTTTGAATATGTTCAATGCAACCTTACGCTGCGTTGACCGTTACTTATAAACCTAACTCTCTGCTACTCCTTATATTGTATGTTATATTGTATCCCTTGTTTAGTATGTTACGAATCTGATCGATATAAGTTTAGTTATAAGTTCTCCTTGGACGTTGGCAGCGTTATTCACTTTTGCAACACACACAACGAAAGTTTTTTAGCTATGTTTGTATATAGATTTGGACTCAGATTTTTTTTTACTAAATTATTATATAATCAAGAGCTTAGAATCTTAAGTCGGCTGGATAAACGTGTGATTTATCTTTTAAGTTATTGTTATATATTAATATGTTTCACTTGATGATAAATGACCTGGGCATAAATATTATGACAGCTTAAAAGAAGTCTTCAAAGTTCATAATAACGCGTTTGTTCGAAACAACAAGCAAACTTAGAATAATGTCCTCCCACTTTTTAAAAATTAAATAAATATGCGCTCACGCCCGTAACCCAGGGAGGTAGGCAGAGATCATGGATTTCCATTTGGCGCGATCCTGGCACACCTCTCTCGCTTCTTCCACATTCAAACATGCATGCTCGTCGGTTATGGGTGCTCCTTATATCGCCCTTTTTAGTAAGTCATTAATCTGATCGATATAAGTTCTCCTAGGGCGTCCCCTACCAAAACTGCCACTCACTTTTGCAACATAAATTTACTTTGTTATTCTCTCTTCATTCATCCTTTCAACATGCCCGAACCACCGAAGCATACCTTTCTCAATTCTAGTCACGACGTCCACTTTTAAGCCACACTTTTCCCTTATAACGCTATTTTTAACCCTATCATTCAAAGTCACACCTAACATACTTTTATTAAGGATCGCATCTCAACGGCATTAACTCTACAAGCATGCTTTTCCTGCCAAACCCAGCTCTCACTTCCATACATTAAAGTGGGGACTAGTAAAGCATTGTGTATTGCCAGACGAGCCTTCATAGACACATTCTGACTCCTCACTACTGTACCTAAAGGCCCATTCATTTTATTTCCTGCACTCACTCGTCGTTCAAAATCTTTTACATACCTACCATCTCTACTAAACATACACCCCAAGTACACGAACTCTTCCACCTGTTCCACAACATTTCCGTTAACCTTTATTTCAATTACTGTCTTACTTTGTTCTCTTTCAAACACCATTACTTTCGTCTTATCCACATTCATCTTCATACCTTTACCATCTAGTGAATCATTCACTACATTCAGCATAAATTGTAAGTCCTCCGCTGATGACGCAAACACAACCTGGTCATCAGCGTACAAGAGACATTTTACAACTAACTCACCCATTCTTAATCCACAATCTTCGTCTTTCAAAGATTTCAAACAATCATCCATAAAGAGATTGAACAGCCACGGGGGTGCTACACAGCCCTGTCTTACACCTTTATTGATGCTAAACCAGTCTGAGTAGGCCCCGTTTATCCTAACGTAAGCAGTAGAATCTTTATAAAGAGACTTTAACGCTTGTATTAGATCACTGTTCAATCCAAACTCAACCAAGGTTGACCACAGATCATCTCTTTTAACTTTATCATAGGCCTTTTCTAGATCTACGAAGGCGCAGAAAACTTTTTGGTTTAAAGCCAAAAACTTTTACTACTAGGCCATGTCTCCAACATATATTGAAAAAGACCCACAGCAGGCTTGCAACTAGACATTCACCAGCTCTCAGCATATCGAGAGAAATCCTGTCATACCGGGTGCTTTACCCAATTTCATTCTTTTCATCGCAATCACAATATCATTCAAACTTATCT
Source organism: Papilio elwesi (assembly GCA_029849275.1). Lineage (NCBI taxonomy): Eukaryota > Metazoa > Arthropoda > Insecta > Lepidoptera > Papilionidae > Papilio > Papilio elwesi. The sequence goes on from CM056717.1 coordinate 5,909,849, forward strand.
CACTTTCCAACTCCTTTTCTTCATGAAAAGGAAAAAATGAAATATACGGTATTTAACAACAAAAAGAGTAGGGATTGTCGTACAAATAGTGAGTGCACTGCTTATCATGCACGCATGCACGTCGGTCATTTTAATTATTTTTAATTTAACCTGCTGATATATTGCAGCAATTTTCTTCAATGTAATTCTGCAGGCGCCTAAATAAATGAAGAAAACGAAAAAATGTGTTAATAATAAGCGTTTTTAATATTAATACGTTTATTTACACTTTTTAATATACGTAAACCTCCAAATAGACAAGATCACACATAAAAAATACATCTAAAACGATCTTGATTTTGATCAAATTTCATGCAGCTTATTCTGAGTTTTCCATGAAGGCAATATAAAACGCCTGTGATTTTGTAATTTGTTATTGTGTGTAAGATACACAGGTCGCGCGTAGTTTTCACAGGATCGTAAATAGTAACTCTTACTCATAACGGGCTAAGAGGACCGCGTCCCATATAAACTTGGATTACACGTTAAGAAAGTCGAATAGTCCTATAAATAGTGATTGTAATTTGCTTCTTCCTCATTACACTTGCTTGACGATAAGTTAAGAAACTGTAGCTAATACTGGTTAAGTCGGCAAAGTATGGATCGAATAGAACAGTGAACAAAAAGACCAATTGATATTAGATTTAAGAGAAGGCCTAATATGAGACCTCTTCCCCTTCCCACCCTTTCCTTATAAGGATAGGATGGGAACGGGAAGATGATTAAACGGGGAGGGGGTTAACGGGGAAAAGGCAATATCCTCTTTCCTGTTTATGCCCTCCTCAGTCCATTAAAGTTAGGCAACGCATCTGCAACACATTTGCTTGTTGCAGATGTCTATGGGTAGCTTTCACTTAAGGTGATCGGCTTGTTCGTTTGCCACCATATAACATAAAAAAAGATCGGCAGAAAAGATGGAACTCGATGATGGCGCCTGTTAGATGTTTGTTCAATATGTCTTCATAAGATTTTTAAATGGTAGATGTTAAGTGACCTCTAACCTCTCACCTAGATATCCGCAACAAGGAAATAAGTCACAGATGCGTTGCCTACCTTTTTTGGACAGGAGAGGAGATAGACAGGAAAAATAATATTTCCTTTTCCTATCCATTCCCTCCCCGTCCAATCGTCTTCCCCTTTCCATCCTACCTTTATGAAAACAGGATGAGAAAGGGAGAAAGACTAAATTGGGGCTGAAAAAAATGTACAGTAATTTATTGTGAGTAATACTATTGTATCGTCAAATACTTATACTAAGATAGTTCAGAGAATGTTCAGTGAATCTACGCAATAAAAATAAATAAGGATTAGTCATAATTTCGCTTGGCAAAGATAAGTTGTTACTCGTATGTTCCCTACGTTCTGTTATCGCCTCCTTGTACACCGGTTTGTTTGTTTGACAAGAAACTAATTCATCGTAGCTAAGTTCTCATTCGTACAATCATATTTAATCTGTAAAGCAAATTATCTTTATACGATTTCTTCTGTTACAATAATTATTATACAATTTACTTTCTGCTGAATTTAAATAACTACAAGGGTGATCAATACTTTGTCACCTTATTTAAGTTCAATGCACTGCGGACTTAGCAATTTTTTAATATTCTATATTAAATACCTTTATTTTGTACCAATTTATCTTGATTGTTGAGTAACGCAAGTCTACGTGAGCAAAAAATAAAGTAGAGCGCTCCACAAGTATGTTGTCAGCGGTTTCTAACTCGGTTACCTTCCAAAAACGTATGTGCAATGAAAATTTTATTGACGGCCATTTTTAATATATTATAAATTTCGTAGAAACAATGAAAAACGCAATTTTTTAACCTTAAATTGATTGTACATTTGTTAAATTTGTTTTATTTCATCACAATTTTTTTGTAATTGAAAAGAAGGCACTGACGTGACACTCATAGATCACATAAGGGTGACAAAATAACTAGGGATCTTTTACAGTGATATATTTCCCGTACATATACACATTCCTTAATCAGTTCGTTACATATATAATTTATTTCATGTACGTACGTACTTACTTGCCGATTGATTTAAAACTAAACTAGCGCTCATTGATTCCAATGTCTATATTAAAAAGCATTGAAGGACAAACATCAACCAATCATTGGATGGCAACCAAAGATATCCGCAATCATTTGACACTAGCAACATACATGTCACTGTTTGGCATTGGAAAGAATTGCGCTTAAATTATGTATGTATGACTACGGTCAGTTTAGACTACGGTCATACTGTGCCAACTTCACATTACGTAGGAAAAGGGCAGATGATATTCGGATACAGCGGTTTGCTCTCGAAAGATTTATTGGGTTCTTGTTAGTGTTACACGGTTTTAACAATTGCTTTTATATAGAAGGCGGGAAATGAGCAAGTAGCTAATGATGTTAAGAAATCAACCGTTGGAATAATAACACTTTTAAAGAAGAAGAAAAAAGAAAAGGTCACTAAGAAAAGAAGAGTATAGGGAAATCCGAAGAACATGATATCGGTACATATACGCGTAGAGACGTTATCCTATGGGATATAACCTATCCTAGCTTTTATTTCTAGTATATTATTAAAGACATCGAATGAACGAGTAATGGCATAGTATCTGCAATAATTTAACCACTATCTTTTGAAACATAGCAAATTTTAATTCAATTCATAATACAAACAGTACCTATGAATTGATACCAACACTAGATATGTGTATGGTTTCAATTAGACTCTGTGAATAATAAGGCGGACGCAAGTCAGTGCAAGTCAATTGGCAGTTAATTGTATATTGGCACATTATAAACACGCTTTTATTAAATTGGTTATTAAAATATTTGTTAGTATGTAACGTTATCTTTGAATTTGATATTCAACCCCGTTCAAACCGCCGTATTAATTTGAAACTTTGTACATTTAAAATAGTTTACCCCCAGGACCGTAATTTAATTAAGAATTGTAATTTTAAAGATTGCGAATAACGCCATCTAGGTGTATAGCTCAAATTACAATAGATACTACATGTAATGAAACTTGGGGATATTTTTACTGTTTAAAACTACGAGCATTATGTTTATTTTGTAGTTTAAAATGATCTCCTTCTTTCAATTCTTCATTCCCATTCTTCAGATAATATAAAAAATTATCTGTTTCCCGCGACTTCGTCCGCTTGGAATTAAATTAAAACATATTAATCACTTCGCAGGATAAAAATATATAATTGTATTTTTACAATAAAACGTAAAACTTCAGTATTAAAATTATATTTTGACATTACAACAAACAACTTAATTTTATTTATAGATTACCACTAACTCTACCTAAAATCGTCTAACGCAGTAAAAGATGTTTTCAGTTCAATAAGCATGTTGCTGACGCTGTCGCTAACGCATGTTGCACATGTCGATCTCGCGAACCTATAATATTTACTCCTACCTACTATCATTTAACGTGGCTAAAGAGGTTCACACTTCAAATAGTAAAATGTTTGTTATTTTACTACTTAAGGCAACTTTGTGACATTGCAGGTAGCTGGCGGCGCTTTCGATACGGCGCAGAGTAGGTTTTTTCACAATTTCGAGGGTTTTTCACTTTTTGCGCAGAACCTTAAATATTTTGCTTCAGTTAAATTAGCCTATTTGACTCCCGACAATATTAGCTATCTACCAGTAATAGTCCCATCCGAATCGGTTTAGTCGTTTCAGAGATTACCCGGAATAAACAGACGGACAAAATTTTTAAAAATTGTACTTTCCTTATTATTATTTCCCATATATGCATCATGTGTATTGAGTATGGAAATGTTATTTTGATATAACATACAGACACTTCAATTTTACTTATATATAGTATAGATGAATTTATTCTTCTTGGAATTATGTTAATTTAGGTTGAATCCCGATAAATAATATAATATATTCTCAAAAAATAATTACTACGTGAAAATATTATTAAATAGACATGCGCTCACACCCGTAACCCAAGGAGGTAGGCAAAGAATATGAATTAAAAACAATAGTAAAATAGAATCATCTGTTCTTTGTTGTGGTAAAAGTCGGTCAACTCCATGTGGCGATATGACAATAGAGGAAAGACTGACAGATAAGAAGACATCCAAATATTTTTATCCTAGTCGCCTGAATCAGTGATCACTATTTAACGAAATATTACTGAAGATAGAGAGATGTCGATTGAAAGAAGTGTAGAAAGACTTATAATAAAGTTCTATCTATCACGGATGCAGTAAATGTATATTTATTTCGTTATTTCCGTTATAATATTGATGTACTGGAATAATTCACGTAATGTACACGTTTTACAGATGTGAACTTATAAAAATCGATTCCCGCATTTCCATTCCCATCGGATGTTTTCATACAAGGCAGGCCTTCATCTTTCATAGTAGATATACCGAGTTTGCGAACGAAGCGATTCAAATCTTCGTATATGGTGCGTATGGCAACAAATTTAAACAAGTTGCTGGTGTCAGTGTTTAGGTCCAATCATGACGTGGGTACCTTGAAGTGATGAGTGTAATAGGCTGTTACTAGACCAGTGCGTACTACAGATAGGATCAGTGGTCAAGTGCTAGTTTATATATTATATAAATAAATCTTTTTACGAAACTGGAATATAACAATGCACGTTTACTTCGTGGTACTATTCTATGGCGTATTGGTTCACGATCGAGAATATAGACACATTAATGTCGTTATTGAGTGCTTCTATAGTTAATACTTGCTCTTAAATCCGTCATACTCATAATTACGAAAAAAAAACAAAATATGTATAGAGGAATCGCATGTGATTTATGTGTAATTGCACTTAATATACTTGGTAGATGCGATCTTATAGAAGTATGTTAGGCGTGACTTTGAATGGTAGGATTAATATAGTATAACGCTGTATTAAGGGAACATGGACATCACAGCTAGAGCGATAAGGTTTGCTTATGCTTCAGGCAGGCTGCAATAATGAATGAAGAGAGAATAACAAGACAATTAGTATGACGTATATTCTGTTTTATTATATATATGAATAAATAACGTTGGATTTGATCACCGATGTTTGGATGTCTTACATTAATAGCATCACCACATAATATCAGGTGTGATTTTCCATCTAATACGCCAACTATTAAAATACAAACGCATGCTTCAATGAAATCACTAAATAAACGAACCTGTTTACTTGTAGCTCACCATTTACAAATCCTATCCTTCTTATCATGTCAATAATCAAGTTTTACTTCACTATTATGTTTTCAAGAATTATCTTGATGTAGATTAAAAGATTGAAAATTGACAATATTATTCAATCTATTTGTAGTTTTTAACCCACAACGTATATTTTATAATCACTTGCAAATTTATAAAATTGTATATTATTATATAATTTATAAATATTGAATTAAAGTTGTAACTATATTACGAAATTATAATTAAGCTCGTAGATGTACTGTTCTGCTCTAACAATGCAATGAAGAACAACAAGGTAATGAAGGGAATTACACATATAGTTTTTACAATACTATGAAGTAACAAAATTCAGGTTTAATTGTAGAAGTTATGCTTCTGCGTTTCGTCTAAAGAGTAATGTGCCCCAAGCGATATCCCCTTTACCTTTCCATCTACTCCTTGTATTCTTTTACTTCTCTCACTCTTGTCACTGTTTTGGAGGTCGGCGGGGAGCAATATTGACTTGGAAACAAACATCAGGAAAACTGCTTGTCCAGCCCGATAACTTCTAATAGCTAGGGAGCGGACTGCAAAACGGTCGGTCGTGTGGTTAGATTCTTAGTCCATGGTAACTATGTCCTGGCACAAGTTTAAACGTAGTTACAAAATTATACTAATATATATGTACTAATATTTAAAAAAAAAGAAAATTAAAGTCTCTGCCAACTAACGTCCGACCAAGCTGTCAAAAATATAAATGTCATGTAAGTTGCGAGAACTTTGATCATCAATTTTTTTTCGAAAAATGAAATCGATTTAACTGGACAGGAGTGTTGTTTGAATAAAAAATTGGATTATATATTAGGATTTTTCATCAGATTTCACAACACTAAGCTTATGCTTGTGTATGGAGATGGAACATCAGAACAGTCGAATAACATACTTAAAACTTTATTTATTGCGCTGCGGACTCCGATCCATACTAAAAAGTTTTCCATGTACTTAAACCTCAAAAGTAAAAGCATGGTTTTTACTGTATACTATCACAAAATAACAGCGAACCGCAAATATTGCATAATATTTCAAAACATCTACAAATAATATGGAATAAACAGGGATAGCTACATGATTAAGTTTTGACTCACGTCAAAGGTTCGGATTGCAGCGTTCCGAATTCTTCATATGGCCTTATTATACTTGGGCAGACTGTGACTCTGGGCTCATAGTACTTGGAGCCTACCTAAAGAAGAGAAAAGGTTGTTAAATGGTTGTCAGCTTAGAATATAATAAATATACAGGGTCATGTCAACTTTAACATCATACCTAATTTTAGGTTTTTTATTGCCGAGTAACTTTCGATGGCCTGAGCTGCATCATATACCGCCGTAACGTAGGTCGGCCCCTGGTATTGTTAACATTGTGCAATCGCTAGGCATAATCGATATTTGGTACATGATAAGCTTGTTTCAACAGTGCATAGCATTTGTCTGTGTATATTGTACTTATATTAAAAGACGTATTGAAGTGATGATTCAACTAGCGAAACTAGTGTATACGATTTCCTCATAAAATGTAGCCGTAAGAGTGTTATCAATCCATTTCACATTATACATACATATATCCATGCTTAGAGCGAATACTGTAGCGTAGCAAATTAATTATATTTCAAACGTGAACTATTTTCAACTACAGCATACGTATATGTAATGACAACCCGATAGGTGATATAACAGATGCATTAACTAGATATTACGGGTCAGGGTTCATTTTCAGCTGACGCATTTTTTTTTATTACTGGATTTCAGTGATTTTTTATACTTAAAATATGTTATACTCACACAAAATCACCATCAAAAGTGTTCGAAAAAGATACTGACAGCTACATTCACACGTCATTATTTAGGGTCATATCTCATTAGAACGCCGCGGCAGCGCTGGCCATCAAATTGTATTAAAAAGTACGTAACCCTCACTTGGAGACGGTTAGGGGTCGACGCCAGTGTGGTATCACCGCCAGTCTAAGCGGCCCGCTGTGTTTGTATCCGATACGACGCCACACTGGTAGCAGATTGGAGAAAATACAAGGGAATGAACCATTGCTATCTCATTCAGCTGCTAGATGTGTCTAAATTTTAGACAATGGTTTAGTGAAATCGTTTTTGCACAAAGTGAGTAATTCATCAAATAATAGCAAAGACATCTTCAAATCGTCGTATATTTTTTAAAATATACTACGTACCTTTCGATTGGCAATACAGGTGTACCCAAAATCATCTATTTACATTTTCTTTAGGCCATTAAAGGTAGGCAACGCATCTGCAACACATTTGTCTGTTGCGGATGTCTATGGGTAGCGCTCACTTTACATTAGGTGATCCCCTTGCTCGTCTGCCACCTTCTCACATAAAAAAGCATATGTAACACGTCCTCACTGAAAACTCGATATATTATACTCGAAAGTTACATAGTTATACAATGTTATTATATAGGATTAACTTGAACCAACATCTAATTGAATAAATTATTTTAATAGATTTAATGCTTTGTCAGAGAGGGTGAAATCAGAATTTTGAACTTTTGTCATGCATTTTCATTGTAAGACTCATATAAAACTCTAATACTATCTTTTTGCTGACAAGCACAGTTCACAACCAATTTATGAATACGCACGCAAACTTATAAGTAAGCGACAACGTATATAAATGTGACTGAAACAGTGGAGTGCGTTGTAGTGAGCAACTGTCGCGCATAGCAGTCGTGTTCCCTTATCTTAAACGTCCATATGCAGTAATAAATTGATATTAATTAACAATCAACGTAGCCAACCGCCATGGGGATAGATAAAAAAAAGGAGTAAGTAATTAAATTATAATATTAATTGCGAATAGTTTAACTATAATCTGTTACTGTTCTTTTATTTTATTTACAGAGATATTATTAGAATAATCAAATTTACTTCTTATGAAACATTCAAACAATTCGAAATGTTAACCTACTAGTGTGTTTCTATTTAAATAACTTGCTCAGCGCTTTAGCATGCGAAGTAAGAAATAGGAAGAAATTTGAGTTTAGGATATAAAAAAAATTAAGAGATAATATATGTTATCTCTTAATTTTTTTTTGATTGAAGTGATTTTGATGTCATGTGTCAAAGCTGTAAGCGAATTTATAATATTAGAGATCGAACAGTAATAGAAATTCTACCATAATCTCCTTTAGTTTCTATCAATTTTTATAAATGGTTTTGCTTTTGTTTTCTCTTTTCTTTTTTTCTCGGGGAGGGTTGACGGTAAACAGGCGGCCGGCCGTAAAAACTGTAGCCTAAACTTACACAGTCTGGACTACGGTCATACTGTGGCTACCCCACATAACTTTGGAAAAGGGCAGTTAGATGATGATGGTATATTTTACGTGCTTTATATATAATTTATCTTTTATTTTATTTCATTTATGTAACATATATTAAGCTTTCTTCTCAAAAAACTTTACCTTTTTTAAATCTCACACACCTAAGGTCACCTTAAAAATTACTCTAAGTTTTCTATTCATGTTAATACTTAATATACAAGACTAGATAAATATTAGCGTTCAAAGGTTTGTGTAAGAAGAAAAAGGAGCATAAAGCGTCTTGCAAAACACTATGATAGTTATTTAATCTGAAGTCATTAGAGTCGTTAAGGAATATTCTTTTTCTAAATATTACAAAATGTTTACTAATTACTTTGCCACATTTACCTTTATTTTTACATAAATTCAAATTTATAATAGATTCATCTAAGAAAAATCTATATTTATGCTTAATGGCGTCATGTAATTTGAAAGTATATGTACTGATTAACTTTTCAATCTATTGTTTTTTCAACGGATTTTTAAAAATATAATATTAATTACAGGTATACATTTCTATTTGCAAATTATTATATATTTATTTATTATCCCAATTTTTCATTAAATAGTAATCATTTTAATCTTAGATAGGACCTTTTTAATAAAATGGCTATGATTTAATAATAAATAATAAATCCATTTTAAGGCCTACCTACTTATTATTCAAGCCCTTTCTACTTACTACCTCTACCTATTCTATCTCTCTATAAATCTATTTTTTAATTTTCTTTATTTTTCTTACTTTTTCACTTACGGTTAAATCGCCTTTTACAATGTCTATTTTATTAGGCGAAATGGCCAATTAAGGCTGACATATGACGCCATGTTTGAAATGTATTAATATATTTTCAACACGCTTCATATAAAACTTGGGCATAGCTAGCATGGGGCACACACTTACTTAACTATACCCAATATCATACGAGTTCGTTTTCGCAATATTCTTAAAAGTCTGTTGAATGATTTCTCTTCAAGTTATTGATAAAATAAAATAGTTGCCATATGTAAATAAAATAAAATAAGAGTAATAATAATAAAATAAACATGCGCTCACGCCGATAGGTAGTATGGATTTCCATTTGGCGCGATCTAAATCACTAATACCATCCTTTAAAAAATATCATTTCAAAAAATGAAACAATTGAATTAACTAAAATCAACATAGCGTATTCTCAATAATTTCTAAATGTTCATACATATAACACATACTAGACCATTTAACTTTAGATGAAACAAAAACGATATAAAAAAAATTATTCTAAATACGCACCCAAGTCATTTCATATTATTTCAATAGTTTTAATATTATGTTGAGGATATAATAACCTAGTTCAAATAATAGGAACATTAAATTCGACACAATAATACTTCCTAAGTGGGCGAACAACAGATAAGATTTTCAAAACATCACTTTTCAAGTGATTAATATATCGCGAGTGTTATACTGTTACATGGGTATATGTATGTTAGAATGGATATACGAATAGTAAACACATTTTGCCGATCTGCCAAATACTTTTGATCACTACTTGTAATATTTCGGAGATATGTTTTTTTAGCTTACGGTATTTGTGACAAACACTAGCTGTCCTTTTTTTTAGGGTTCCGTACCCATGCCTAATACTAAGAGTGATGTCCGTCTGTCTGTCTGTCCGTGGGTCACCAGGCTTCACAGATAATATATTTTTATTGTCGTACAAATACTAAAAAGAATAAAATAGAAATTCAAGGGGGCTCCTACAACAAACGGAACCCTTCGCGCGCGAGTCCAACTCGCACTTGGCCGGTTCTTTCTTATAATTTTAGTTACGCTATCCTTTTTACACCATTTGATATGACATGGATGGATCATTGACCTTAAACATATACTAATTCGATCATAATGACTAAATTGTTAAGCGTAGTAAATTATGACGAGTTTAGCTGTTGCTTTTGTAGGCAACACATGATATCCATTGAATGTGGAGCACGCTTGTTATAATAAATATATATTGAAACGGTTCAACTACCTTTTTATAATAACAAATAACTTATGAACATATACGTTGTCAAATTTAGACTGGTTATTTATATATAAGGTGGTGATGGATTACACATTACACGAAACGAACTATTTTTATCAATTAAATTGATAATGTATTCATACGAATTTCGACATGATGAGTATTTTTATTCGGTTCGGTTTTACTAGCCCGTTTAATCGATATATTGAAAATTAAAGAAATGAAATAATTAGGTACGTAATTAAAAACCGGCAGGTCTTCTACTAATAATTATAAATATTTTAATATCTACAGAAAATTGTAAGTCACCTTGATGCTATTTTTTTTGCTTGATTTTGGATAGTTTATGGTGGTTCGTCATACGTGAAATTTCAGTTATATAACGAGAGCAGACTAAGCTAAACTTGTATACCTCGAGCGTCATAAGGATCTTTTGCATTTTAAAGATTAAATGGTAAAAAGAAAAAAGGATTATATGACATTTTTACTTTCACTTCGGCGTTGTGAAATCGTCAGATTATCTTATCACATTGTCCTCTATCATAATTAACAAATGAGGGAATATAATTTTATTTACAGCGCTTGATCATGTCCAGGCGAAGGCTTTATTTAACAAATTAGTGACCCATACACTTTATGTGTCGCGCTCAAATGATTGAAATACACACTTATCATGTAAGTAACCCTCCCTATCTTACTCCGACGCGCTCGAGCATGTCCGGTGTTTTTTTTTTACAAATTTGATAGACGCCCGTATGACTCTACATAGATGAACGATCTGTAGTGTGGGGCATTTAACATAGTTCAAGATCCCCCTCTATGTAAATCAGGCGCGCTCGATTATGTACAGAAAACCTAACTGCGGCTTCCGTGCCACTTAGTACGGTTAAGTGATACTGATATTTCACAGGCATGAGCTATCAAACGTGTGGTCCTAAAATTGATAAAATGTGTCATTTCTAACGTAGTTTTTTTTAGAGAACCCAACTTACTAATGTGCATTTAAACCAAGGGTCGGCAATCCGTCGATCAATAGAACTTACATACTTGTAGTGCCTGAGTACCTTATAGTACATGTTTCAAAAATAATTGCACTTACCGAACAAATACAATACGCACACAAAGAAATAAATATTCTAATATGTATTATTTGGCTCTTCAAAAAATATCTCACGGTGGAAAAATGGCGCTTACTCCAAAATGGTTGCCGACCCCAGTGATACTTGTAAGTAACATGAGGAAGGTCATTGCTAAGCCAGTCATTTACAAATTTTATCATACTTACTAAACGATTTCGTTCATTTAGTCGTAATTATTATGAACGTAATATTGAAGATTGTATCAATGATTTCTGTGTAGTTTTATGATGAGTCTGGTACAACACAGTTGACCTCCGCCAATCATATCAATTGCTTCCATTGGATACGAAAAGTTAATCAAGAGCAAGTGCTCAAGTAATCAAGTGCAAGTTTGAAGCAAAATTATTTCATCTTAACCTACATCATTACAGAAGCCGTTTATAAAAACCGTGTTTATTAAAACAATAGATCACGGTACTATAACAATAATAAAATTGTATCATGATCCCTTTTCTACGCGACTTTATAGACGGTGTCTGAAGGTTGTTCTTGCGCTTAAAATATGAGGATTTAATTCAACTTACCTATATCCTAATTAGCTTTGTTCGGGCGCTAGATAAAATATTTAAATTTTCGTTTTAAATATCTTGAAGAGTGTTTAATAGATCTCGACATCCTTTCGCGGAAGAAATTGCTTAGAAATTAACCAGGTAAGTGCTCCAAAACACGGTCACGAGACATTATCCATGTTCACGAATATTTTTGTAACCGTCTGTGTGATCACCGCCAATATTTTATTATATTTTTTACATGATTTGCTCCCTTATAACATTTTGATTTGGCGAATGGCTTGCCCTCAAAAGATGTATTTCTCAATTCCTATAAGCTTAAATAGATTTATTATAAGTAAACACTAATAAAGTTTTTTTTGTTAGATTAGTGAGGTTCGAAATTATTACGGACGGATAAGTAGGTCGGTAGTCGATTCCAAAGTACTAGGCTTAAGCGCTGGTCTTATTTTATCTTTTAATTAAAGTATTAATTGTAATAAAAAAAACTTTTTTTCTCTTTCAGACCAACACCGGAACCAGAATACAAAGTGTCCTATATTCAAATAGTAAGTATTTCTATGGTTATTTAAATATAAAAATAAATATTTTAAGACATTTTTATTAGTTTTGGTATCTATTATACCGATTTAAAATGAATTAATAAATATATTAGCAGCACGCATTTACACGTCATCAATAAACGTAGCATATAAGTACATTGTCCTCTGTAGGTTAATGTATTTATTAATTTTAAATGTACGTTGAAACGATTTATTTTATCGATATGAGTCGTTTAAATCGACTTATCTTAAATCACTGCAATACAGATTATATGCGAATTTAAATAAGCACATGCCGTCGCCGAAGTCAAGGTAAAAGAAAGGATTAACAAGAGAATAGTAATTTTAGGGCGGTGGTATTTCCCGTGACGTGTATGTACAAATTGGTATTGCGGGTTATAGTCCCGCGTATACTGGGTCTCGGGTGAACATTCTTTCATATTTTCCACATATTGTGTGGTATGACGATTATAGCAGATATTATATCAATTTAAAGTAGTACATCTTAAATATTTAATTTTACATATGCTTTCCATTACACAAGGAGTCATTTTGCATGTTATGGTATTTAGTTTGACTAGGACTTTGAGTTTTGTAATTAAGACGTAATCACCGATGTTGTTGTTTTAAAATCGATTTATTGGAAAATCGGAAAAAGATTGATACCTATAAGTGAAATACACTCTAAAATCCTGTTGTTTCGTCACTTATTGCTCAAAGAAAGGTCGGTTAAGAATAAAAATAAACTCTTAAGTCGATTCCTAAATCTATTATCGATTTACGCGCTGAACCCCATTCAGATCGATTACAGTTCCCTCTAAATTTATCATTTTATAATATTGGGTCAAATGAGAGCACAGAAACAATGACCATTAAAACTTTGCGTGCACAAATCAAGCCGCTATACTAAAGCCAAACTTATACTTCATTAAAATTGTATGTAAATTAAGTAAAATATATGATATTAATTAATAATTGTGAATGGCAAGATAACTAAGTTGTTGGCAGACCTACAATAAATAAATAAATATAAAATATACTAATGTTAAAAACTTTGTCAGTTAAGATGTTTGGGGTAATCTCCGGTACTACTGATTAGATTTTGAAATTTCTTTCATGTTACTACTGAGGTTTGATAATTTGTTGTTACATTTGACATGCGTTGACCCGTGCAATACCGAAGCGGTCGTCGAAGGTTACGTAATGTGTATGTGAAACAATTTAATGAGACTTTTTTCTTAGTTTCGATATGCGACTTGCACTGAAATGTTCGCCACCATCGCCGGAGTCCTGCTGGGTCTTCTCAGCGGTGGCGGGGTGTGCTACAACCTTGTGCAGTTCGGCGAGCTCAGTACATCGTTCGTCGAGAGGACGGTCACTCAAGATCAACTGTCCAGTTACCTACCGTTGACAACGTTGTTTGGTGGTGGTAGAAGACTGTAAGGATGTTTTAATTTAAGATTACCTGTCATCGAATGCACCCATGTAAACATCAGTTCTTTTTATGTGATTTGTAGGCGTCGCACCTTTTACACAGATAACAAATAAGTAGCATGTAAATTACAAATTAAATAAAGAAAAGACAATGAAAACCAAAAAAACAAGGAGTAATGCAAAAAAATACCTAAAGTCAAATACCCTAACTATTATCAAAAGATCTATAAAGTTTAGTTTATCCTTAATCACTGATTAATACAACGACAAATTTCTCGGTTTCCTCTTCAGGGAGACCCTACTGATCGCCGTTGTGTTACTTAATGGTCGTAAGAATCTGTTAATAAATTTAGGAACTAAAATTCTTTTAGTGCGTTCCCCATAATAATTATTAGCTCTGACTTTGCGTAGATACCAACCGATCAGATCGAAATGATTAACTACTTAGAGGTCTAAAATTCGATCGAATTAACAACGTTTTCGATGTTCATCAGAAAAGGTGTAATGAATAGATGTGTTGATGTGGCCCTTTGTTGGTTATATTTTTTATTAAAAGGTATGGATTAAATTGTTAACCTAATTGCTAATTTAGGATGTTTTTCTGATACAGAGTTAACGCAACACACGAAGAGAACATGGAAGCATTGGTTGAGGATGCGAAGGCCATGTGCATTGGAATGTTTATCTCTATCGGCATCTCACTCATATTCTGCGTTTTTTCGGTCGGACTTCTCGGTTGGAGTGCTTTAAGACAAGTGAGTACACAAAAATATGCATCATTGATACTCATTGAGTTTTTATTTTAATTTTTTACTAACTTAATTAATTTAAAGCTTAATTATTTGATATACTATTATAGTATAGTACTTTAGCATGCATATCTATATATTTTCATGTCAACCGGTGCATCTTGATATTTAAATACAAACAAATGCTCTTCCTAAGTAAAGGCAGTAAAGAAAAAGAATTTAAAAATATTTGTATAGTAATACAGAATTGACAAAAACGAAGAGCGGAAACTACAGAAATCCTCAGTTATTATCAGTGCGTCTCTAACCCGTATCTAAATTATTAGGGTCTAGTCCTCGCTTAATAATGAATTCGATAAGGCTAAATCTATCTGGTATAGCCTTATCGAATGCACGCAGAAATTAACAAAAGGAATATAGACATGTTGTTACTTGAGAAAAAAGAAAAAAAAATACACACAAACCTACTCCCATGAATAAGACACCTATAATCAATCAATGATGTTCAACAACGAACTTATGTATTTGATATATTATGTATTAGTTGACACACATGGACATTATTGTTAAGGAATTACTGCGCAAGCGCAGCTAGAACAATTACTTAAATTAACGACCTTGCAGCATATTGACCCGGCGGCCACTTCGATTTAAACACAAACACATAATAATTCATACCGCAACCGGTCAATAGCTTTTAAACATACTTATTTATTAAGTTCACCTCTAACGCACGTACGTTTCATTTAAACAAAATATTGTTATGATAACCTACAATATCATCGTACTATCTGCCAGAAGACCGTATTACATTGCTTCCTTTACGCTATGGTTCCCTTAATAAGGGGTATATTCTTCATTTTTATCAATCTGATTCTATTTATATCTCTACTATTATTACGTACGTTTTGTTACTTACTTTCATGGGACATTTTCTCCGCTTATTGATTCTATATTATAAACAGTATTAAAGAGTCGGCAATCTTTCTTTTAAGGTCACACTATATCTGTGATTTGGATTTGGTACCCCTGAAAATTTGCGTGCAAAATTTCATGATAATCGTTTGAGTGCTTAAGAATTTAAAGCGTAACAAGCAAACAAACTCACATTCGCAATTATAATATTAGCTATGATGTTGTAAACGAGCAGGCATTTTACACGAAGTAATGCGACTAGCGTTACTCATAAAAATACAAATTAGCGAAATTGTAGATGAGCTATCAACTTTTTTTTTATGTAAGCGCTAAAAAAGAGAAAAGAAGAAAGAGATGGGGTACCTCCATTAACCTACTATGGTACATCCATTAGACCCCGGTCGGTTCATGCAATAAGCACCGTGCAACGGTGCATGCGGTTTTCATCTCATGGCTATTTAATTTCAAACTATTTTCTTCTTCCACCAGATAACGAGAATACGTATGCTCTTCTTGGAGGCGGTACTCCGACAAGATATGTCATGGTTTGATACCGACTCCGAATTCAACTTAGCCTCGAGGATGTCTGAGTAAGTTTTAAAATTAAAATATTTATTGCCCAAGTACAGTACAGCTTTGCCCGGGTAGATAGATAAACAAAAATCGGCCTCTTGGGTTACTTGCCGAAGAGTTTTCTATTGTTGAAAATATTTTTAAAATCGGTGCAATAGTTTAAGAGTTAAACTGGCACAAACAAACGATCCAATTCCGTTTTTAATATTGGTATAGATATAATCACAATGTCCATATTAAACAGCTTTAAATGATAGTAGTCGGCAAATGCGCAGGTCGACGACATGATGTTGACATCAAATTAAAAAATTGCCAAATTGACGCATTTTCTTTTGCTGTTCTCTATCACTGCTTACTTGAAAGATATTGTTGTGTGATGTTGTATGAAAGTTGGCTTTTCTTTATATTATTAATAATCACGTGTTTCGTTGCCAGAAATATGATGAAGCTCAAGGAGGGTATGGGTGAGAAGCTCGGTGTAGTTGCCAATCTGGCTGGCACGGCCATCCTATGCCTCTGCCAATCGTTCCCAATGGGCTGGGAATTGACCCTGGCTTGCATTACTGTCGTACCTTTCTCTATCGCAGTGTCTGTAATTTTATCAAACGTAAGTACACTTACTCAACGAATGAATTGTATGAAGCATTTATAATCATCGCATAACTGTAGACAATACTTGTCTACTACTAGATGACTTATGCAAAATTTTTGTTTTACGATAATTGAACATTTGTATAAATTGTTGTATATCTAAAGGATATAAAAAAAATGTAATATATAATATGTTTAGTTGTTAATAAAGCACAGTGATATATGTACATACCTTGGTGCACAAGAGTTAAGTATGTACAAATACAGAATTTTAGACATATGGAGAAATTTAACCTGTAACAAAAACAAATACAGAAAAAGATCGATCAATTTAGCCTGCTTGCATCTTTTGTATCATATAATAAGGTGGCAAACGAGCTAGCGGTTCAACCGATATCAAGTGAACGCAACACGTAGGACAATCTGCAACGAGGTAACAAGTTGTAGATTTAATGGACAAAACCAATAACCGGAACAAAGAATATTTCCTTTTCCTCTCAATCCGATACCTTTCAAATCCATCTTGAATAGGGGATAAGGATTTTTATTGCATTTGCTTATCAGAAAGGGAAGAGCAAGTAGAATGAGACGTTCGACGCTTCATACCGACAGAAAATCGCAAAATAATTCTCTTTTACACCCGTCTTCTGTGAGGTCGTGGTATTTCACCGGACTCTACCACTATCAAAACATTTTAGATGCAATTTGTTTAATATACTCGTATAACTGTGTCTTCATTTTCATAGTATCAAACGAAGTCGTCTGATAGAGAGATGAACGCGTACAGTCAAGCCGGGAAGCAAGCTGAAGAGGTGTTAAAATCAGTCAGAACCATCGTAGCATTCGGCGGCGAAACCAAGGAAGTAGACAGGTCCATATTTTTTTTAATAAAGATTTAATCCGTCGAGTAGGCGCGAAAATGTCCTAGCGAACGTAGTCAGAGGTCATTGTACTACGCATTATTGTAAAAATGACGAAATATTTATGTTGTCAACAAATTAAGTAACATGTAATTTTATTTAGATCTTAATCGTAAGCACTAAGATTACTGATCTAATTTACACAAAGTTACGAAACATTTCCAGATACATACACGCGCATACTGTGCCATCGTTGCAATTATTACTTTTAATTACGTTCATACAAAACTAGAACAATCCTCGTTGGCCCTTTTTTTAAATATTAGCAGATTGTGTTAACAATTTACCAATTATTTTGAACGTCCTAACTTAAATTTGGTTAAAAAGTGAAAATATGGGGGAGGTCGGACGGGAATAGATAGATTAGTCGGTAATGTCTCTTCTGAATTATGATTTCATGTTATCATAATAGCTTCATTGTCAAGAGCGACATTGTCGTGGTCCGTAAATATTTGCAAATGATTATGCGTCTTTATTGGCAGTAAAACAGCTTTATGATCTACACATCTAGACGTTCATTGTTCTTATTTTAATAATGTCTAGTTTTTACTCCCCGACACTTCTTTCTAATAAATATCAAATTACCTTAGTAATTTATATTATTATTATGTTTCGGTGGAAGGGCGATTGATATCGATTCTTTAGAATCGAGATAAGTTCCTATATAAACTTTTAAGTACAATGTCATTCAAGAAAACTATTGCGAATAAATTAGTAAAGTCTCAGATTTTGGTGCTTTTCTAAGACACAGTTTTCAATTAGAAATTAGAACTGCCTAGTCATATTTTTGGCTGGGGTCGCGTACAATTACGTCGTTGCGGACTTTTTTGTAGAATAATGAGGCAAAAATGTGGGTTGATTAAAGCTTCACGCGAATACCCACAACACCAGACCAACAAATCAGAAAATACCATATCTTCGGATATTCATGCTAAAAGGGTAAATTGCAATGGAATATCATTATATCTATGTTAAAGAACGGACAATTATATTATTCATTTGTTGTATTTTGTTTCAAATTTCAGGTACCGGTGCTTGCTAGAGCCCGCCGAACGCTATGGACGTAAGAGGGGATTGTACACTGGCTTGGGTAGTGGATTCAATTGGGTACTCACCTATTCACTGAACGCGATAGGCCTCACGTATGGGGTCCGACTGATCCTCAGTGACTGGGAAAAACCTACTGACGATAGAAAGTATCTTGTAGGAGTTGTATTCAGTGTGAGTAATATAGTCATATCATAGTTAGGAGACTTGAGACTAGTCTATTTTACTTCCGTGCATATGTATGTTCATTACCACGAAATTGTTTTTCTCCCTTTTCTTCCCTTTCTGTGGGGTTGGCACAGTAAAACCTTAGTTATAGAGCAATATGTTTTGGCTATAGTTTTATACGGCCGCCTGCCTGAAGCCACATCAAAAATAACTATATTAAATGTCTCCTTAGACTATGTATACAACTCGAATTTGTTCCGAAAAAGATTTGATGTCCAGTTATATAATGCATGTAATGCTGAAGGAATTGGTAAGATCGGCTCTGTAAAATTTGTATGTTCTATATTGTGTAACTCTTCAAAGTTAAGCGCTTACGATTACATAAATCTTTCCTTTTGTATATAATACATAGATTATATTACGTTTTGAAATTATGCTTGTATTTGAGGATAACATTTTTTGTGCATAGATTCTATTCAGCGTGTACATGGCAACTCAGTCGATTACGTTCTGCGTGCCTCATGCGGAGGTGTTCGCGGCTGCCCGCGGAGCGGCTGCCAGCATCTTCAAGCTGTTAGACAGGGAGCCATCAATTGACAGCCTTGATGCAGGCGGCTTAACACCTCGCAGAGTTCTAGGAGATATCAAGTTTGAAGACGTAGACTTCAGCTACCCCTCTCGACCAAATGTTAAGGTACACTCATTTAAACTCCTGCCTTTTCACTAAGCCAGTCGTGTTAATGGGTTTGCAATTTTTCATTGCATCCATTTTGTCATATTCGGTGCTATTGGATTGCATCGCTCGATTCTTGCGTTTGGATTAACTCTACGTTTTGGTATAAGCTTGTATAATTGTATGGTTACACACTAGAGTTAGGATCTGTTGACAAAGTTTTTAAAATAAGATTCCAGTTAGCTTGTAGCAACAAATTGAGTTTAGTATGACTGAATTTAGTACTCGAACATTTATGTACGGTACGCAGCGTCTCATCCCTGTAACATGTAGGATATATAAAAATTGATGAAAAATTTATAGTAATTTTATTTCGCATCCATTCAGTGTTTGTTCTTTAGAGACGCACTGAAGAAACACGTTATTAATGGTAGCCGTAATAGAGAGAGCGACTCTTTGGGTTACAGACGTGGGCGTCTGTCTTTCTTCAAGTATTAAACAAAAACATAAATATGTCTATGTTTAATATTACTAGAAAAAATATTGAGTAAAAGAATATAATATTTTTATTAACTAATTAATTTACTAATGAAATTTCCTTCATCAGGTTCTACAAGGTTTCTCTCTGCACATAAGGGCTGGCGAGTGCGTCGCGCTAGTTGGCTCTTCTGGATGCGGCAAGAGCACTATACTGCAACTACTCCAGAGACTGTACGATCCACTCATGGGAACGGTGAAACTAGACGGGAAGGACGTTAGAAGTTTGAACTTGGGATGGCTCAGATCTAGTTTAGGTAAAACTACTGTTTATATACATTTTACTGAAAATGATTATTGTACTGTACGTAGAGTTATATAATTAAATAAACTTGTCAATACACATATATGGTACATTTTCTGTGTAATGTTGGTAGTTTTAATGTGTTTCTTTTAAGCTCCTCGAAAAATTATTGACCAGTACACAAACGACGTAGTTCTTGATTGTTAGTATTATCAATAGATAATCACAACTATATATGTCAGTATACTAAAAAAAAACAGTTGGTATTAAAAAAAAACAAAAAGACGGGCCGAAAGAACGGCGCTACCCCCTTTTTATTGAAGCGTTTCGTCGATTTTCTAACGGTATTGGCTCCGGTGTGAAAAAAATTCAGGATAAAATGTCTTGGGCAAACTTATCAAGCCTACCAAGTATCAGTTATTTAATATCTATGGTTTCGAATTTATTGACATCTGAATTAAGTCCATTTTGAGATTGTCTATCCACAAAGAAAAGAAATCCTATCAAAACTTTGACGTGTTTACAAGTTTACTATAAAAAAATATGAGATCTCTAGACCCTAGAAGCTGAGCTTCGTTTTGTGCGAATTTTATTTTATTATATTTATCGCTATAAAACTAGGACACACTTGTTATAAGTTTGAATCATTCATTTATGATTTTCGTAGTTGTTTTAGCATTTATTATTTATCTTTTGTCTCCTTGCAGGTGTTGTTGGACAAGAACCGGTTTTGTTCCGAGGAACGATATACGAGAACATCGCTATTGGCATTCCTGAAGCTACTAGGGAAGAAGTGCAAAGAGTTGCAGAGATGGCATATGCGCATGAATTCATCACTCACTTACCTAACGTAAGCGATAGATTGCTCTTAATTATCGTAGATGGTGGCGCCATAGCAATTCCTGCGACAGATTCAAAGATTATGAAATTCCATTATTGCAATTACGAGAGCTTTTAAAGGACAGTTATAAAATAGGTTCTCGGGTAGAAATGTCTTCTTGCATTTGTTATATTAGGCTTTGTCTTACAATTATTCTCGACATACATATTGTCTCATATTTACACCAGATCAGACTTCTTGATTTAAGGCTACGTAACGTGTACATAAGTGACATAATAAATGTTTTTTTTAAGGGCTATGATACAGTGATAGGCGAAAGAGGTGCGTCGCTGTCTGGTGGACAGAAACAGCGGATAGCGATAGCTCGGTCTCTTCTACGCGAGCCGGCTGTGTTATTGCTGGATGAAGCCACTTCTGCCCTCGACCCGCACTCGGAGCGGCAAGTGCAGGCGGCGCTGGATAGGGCGAGCGCAGGTCGAACAACCATCATGGTTTCACATAGGTATATACTTTTTTTTATCAAATAAATTCCGAGATTTTGATTAAATTATCAATTTATTATTATGTTGATTATCTTTAATTTGTAACACTTCACAGTTTTTCCAATGCGCCGCGTACATAAAAGCCTAAAAGCTGATTATTTTGGTTTGATTAGGAATAACGCCGTGAGTAGTCACATTTATGGAGATGTCGTTACAAGAGCGAGAAGAGAGATTTCTCGTAAGTGGATTAAAAAGAGGACGACATACACACAATACAAGCTGATACAATGAGATAGTATCAAACGGTTCGGACGATATTTTGGGGTGTTTAAGCTTAAAAATTCGCTTTCTCTCCGTTTCTGTATCTCGCAGATATTTCTTCATAATTTTTTTGTCAACGTGTTGTCTGATTTCCTTTATTTCCTAGGTTATCAACAATTGTGAACGCTGACCGCATTATATGCATGGACCAAGGCGCTATAGTTGAGCAAGGGACTCATGAGGAACTTATTAAAGACAAAGGTAAACAAGATAATGCTTATTATAAACAATAACAACAGCTGCACGAATACACAGGCTAGACCGATCTCACAGAAGTGCTGGTGGCCAGTTCTAGTACCTTCACCTTCCCACCTTTTTGCAGACGTCTATTCGTAGCAGTCACTTAATATTAAGCAAACCGCTTTCTCGTTTGCCACATTCTTCTATAAAAAAGCAGGCTTCACGCGGCCGGGGGTATGAAGCAAAGGTCTATCAATGGGTTTTTAATAACCCTTTCCCTTATCTAAGCCGAAAACAAATTGTTATTTCAACAATAGTCACTTTAGCACAAGACTGCAGGCATTGTATACCAAAACTTAATTTACCGAGGCCGCCCTCGAGCATAATTACTTCAAAAAGGGGTTCTGTACTCTACCATCTCAGTGTACATGCCTCCATAAGACAAACAGTGACAAGTCATTACCAAAAATAGGTCGGCTTTAACGAAAAATCTTAGTCTGTAATCTCTGCATTGCGTAGCATTAGCTGTAGTTTTTAGATATGAAATGGGAATGATGTTTTCCATCTCAGTAAGAAAGAAAGTGATAGTACAAATGTAAGTGGTGCAAATACTATAAAAGTACTCTACTCATATCTTATACTCGTAGTCTCTTGATAACACACACCAACATATAGTAAGCAGTCCAGCCCATTTCCGTACTGAACTTTGCTATTATTAAACAAGTTGATGTACTTACACCAGGTTTCTACCATAAATTGGTAACAACTGGCAACGAGAATAAGGAACCGGACGTTATAGAGACCTTGGCTGAAGAAACCGATGAAATCGTTGAGATTGGGGACGCAGCTTTAGTGCCCACAGTCGATGTGAAGCGTAGATCTACGCGACGGCCACACAGACATCATTCTATAAAACGAGGTATTAATGAGGTGTTTTATTCTTGATAACATTGTGATACAAATACCGGTTGTTAGACAGATAAATATTCATTCACAAGAATTTAAAAAGTGTAACATTATTATCATTAGATAAGTATTATTTTTCGTTAATACGTTGTTTATTTGTGTAAGGGTCCTTCAGTCCTGGAACTTATGTCTGACAGTCCTGAATTTCTCCATCCATGACTGTCTTGAAAAAGTCATGACTATCTTCTTATGGTACGCCATGCCGTCCTGTAGACCGTGGATCCGATCAGAGCAATGCATCAGGACCCCCGTCTTTTTCCTATATATTTTAGCCATTATGATTTTTCCGATGAAATATAAAATGTTCGTCCGCATCAGCCACGGTCGAAGGAGGTTTATCAATTCGTATTATTAATTCCGCTTCAAGTGTGTCAAACATGGCCCTTATGTATGAAAATGACGGGGTTAAAAAGGCGGTACCATCTTATGTTTAAGGTCACGAAGACAGTATTTTCTAAAATAAATATACAAATAAGCTATACATTATATTGTATTTTAAGTGTGTGCGTCTTTCCTTTTATTTGGTGAAATAATATTTAGTACTTATATATGGTTGGACTTATTTGTTGTATTATATGTAATAAAACAACGATCTGAAACCTTGACAGAATCTCATGATTGGATGACTCCGCGCGGGTCGATAAGTTCAGTGATATCGACCGGCTTGCAGAACATTGTGTTCAACAGTGAATTTGAGTCTGACGAAGAGATGGACAACGACGATGAAGTAAGCGCTGCTATACATTAACTTGTAATACATTTATATCCCTTGATTTTTTGTTGTGTACAAAAATATTTTTCTGCCTTGTCGTATAACAGTCATAACAATTGTTGTAGTACAAATTCTTGTATTAAAGTCACCGATAACATATATAACATTTTTAGCCGTAGCAAATGTTGTATCAGTGGCGGATAAACATCACATGACAGAATAATCACGATATTTTAGGATAAGAACTCACAGAGCGATTCTTACCGACGCCCGCTGCGGTTGCGGGCCAGCTGTCTTATCACTCACGAGACTAAACCATGTTTTGAAAATGTATTTTTGTTTACATATAAGAGTTCTACAGAAGGCGCGGGTAAAAATCGCTGTATGAGTGCGTAACCTTATAGTTCTTTGTTAGGTCAGCTAATTTATTTTGAAACGGTATTGCATTGATTCCCTGTAACTAATATGCAATATAAAATGTTAAAAGAAACAATGAATCTGGTACAATTTTAAAACATTTATTACTAGTAATATCAAAGAGTGGATCAGAATTGGCCGTGTCTTCCAACCGTTACTGTGACGTAGTGAAATGTGGTTGCCAACTCCACTATTCGGTGAAGCACCCTAAGAAGTTAAAAAGTAGATACATGTTTTCTTTACAGGAAATCAAACCTGTGAGCGATTGGGATCTGTTAAAGCTTAACGGAAAAGAATGGCCGTACATTGTTGTCGGCTCAATCGCTGCGTTTGTTCAAGGCGCTTGTTTCCCGATATTTGCCCTCTTGTTCGGATACACCGGTGGTGTGAGTATAATTATTATAACAATTAAAAAACATATCAATATAAATAAATAATCGCTTACACTATCTCGAAAAGTGCCTTATTTGCGCTTTATATATTTTTATGGGAGGAAGATTTTGCACGAATTATTTACTTACGACCACAGACGCCCAAGGAGCTAGCAACGCAATATGCGTTGCTAGCCCCTTCTCGAAGGGCAAAGAGAAATGTTCTACAGCACCTCACTTATCAGATGAAACGTAGAAAAATAGATACATCTACTTCTTGTCTTGTATATGCGTGTGCATCAAAACGTAATTAGGAATCGTGCTAATACAATAAATAAACATTGAAACAAGAATCTTTACCCAACGCTTATAATTTCAGATATTCGTCCTAAAGGATAACAGTGAAATCATTTACCTGGCTGACTTCTATTCCGGTATGTTTGTTGTCGTGGCTGCCGTGGCGGGCGTGTCTATGTTCCTTCAGAGTGCTGCGTTTACTCACGCAGGCCTAAAGATGACAACTAGATTGAGACATAAATATTTCTCTGCTATACTGAGACAGGTCAGTTATGTTGTCTCCCATATTAAATTAACATATGACATTTTCTGTGATAGCCTTTTCTAACCCACCACAGTCATGAGGATGATGTGGTGCATAAAATATTCCATACATATTTTATCAACCTTATCATCCTCCATGACTGTGGTTAATTTTAAGGCCGAATAAACGTAAAGGCCTTTGCGCTTTCACGTTAAAAGGTTAAAGTAGAATCAAAGATAAGATTAAATTACAAAAACTGTGGTAAAATTACGTAAAATAAAAGTAAATTAGATGTTTTACGTCTTATGACTTTCAGAGTAACTGATAGGACTTAGCCAAATGTATATGTGTTATAGATATGAAAAGTGCATCAACAATTATTGCAGCAGCTATTTAAATAACACAACGCTTTCTTTATTTGATAATCTAGCAATGTGTTATTTAACGCTCTAGGAAATCGGCTATTTCGACAAAGAGAAGAACACAGTGGGAGCGATGTGCGCAAGACTCAGCGGCGATACGGCAGAGGTGCAGGGAGCAACGGGACTTAGGATTGGCCTCATCTTGCAAGGCACCAGCTCCGTCGTAGTCGGCTTTATAATGGCTATCTCTTACAACTGGAAACTTACTCTAGTAGGCACTGCGTTCTTACCCCTCGTAAGTAATCCGACAAAATAAAGGAGTGGTTTCTTTCCGTAAAGTAATGCATAATCAATTATTTTAAATTAGACTAACCTATAAATCGCAACGCTGGACATGTTAATAATATCAATATCTCTTTAATTTCAATACATGCCTGGGAACTTTGCATTTTGGTCGTCCAGTTGTGGGTTCACAGAGTTCTTTTGTAAATTTATATGATAAAACTAATCTAGTACACAGGTTGATGCAATTAATTATAATTATAACAGATGGTGGGAAGTATATGGCTAGAAGGAATCGTGTCGCAAAAATCACAAACAGACGAGCGTGCCGCCATGGAGTCTGCAACCGCAATTGCAACCGAGGCAGTTGTCAGTATAAAAACGGTCCAAAGTTTGGGTAAATTCCTTTTTTATAATAAAATATAAACAATTGCCATAGAATCCTATAATTTGATGGGTGTGATTAATTTTAGAATGTGAGAGAGTTGTAAGAATAGTGCTACTTGAAACAGAGTATTAGAATGAAAAATATTATTTGGGTAAACTCTAAACTAACCCGTTAAACACGGACACTAGGAACAGTCCTACTGCAACTGAATCTATTTAGATAATTCATTATGTCATCATCAGAGAGCAATATTATCCAATTATAATTACTGTATATTATATATTTTTCATTATAGTCCTGCAAATTTTAATTTTGCCCGAGGCATAACACAGCGTACAATTTTTGCATTCAATAAAAGCAATGGAATCAAGAGGGAACGATGCTCTAAATCCCCAGTAGTCCAACAGCAAGTAGCAGTTAGTATGTTAATCTTATGTTTTTAGGGGTGGAAAAAACATTCTTGAAGAGGTTCGAAGAAGCACTAAACGAAGCTGGTTCTGCTCTGGTTAAGAAGAGCAGATGGCGTGGGCTGGTGCTCGGTCTGGGCGTGTACGTGCCATTCATGTCGTACTCTAGCGCGACAGTGTACGGAGCAGTACTCGTGGCCTACGAAGGAATTGAGTATAAAATTGTCCTGCTGTAAGTTTACGGAAGTTCATTATCAAATTACTCCTGTATATATTTCTTACTTTAAATAAATTTGTAAAGCCCCTGCCTAGAATATCCTATTGTACCACAAATCATTGTACTATAATTACAATGATCGAAGCGATCACTCAAGATGCTAAACTAGTTTAACCATTAGATGGCTTGTTATTTAAAACTTTACTAGGAGTGTGATTAAAGCATTTAGATTAAGTATACTTTAAATATATAATATATTATTATTTCCTATAATAACTCTCCCAAATATTTTTATCCACAGAGTAAATGAAGCTCTAATGTACGGGGCTTACATGCTGGGACAATCTCTAGTTTATGCTCCTAGTTTTAATTCGGCCAAAGCTTGCGGGGCAAGGATATTATCAGTCATAAATAGGCAACCTAAAGTAAGGACGGAGGATGGTTTAAAGGATAGACGGGATTGGGTAAGGAGAACTTGTTAATTCAGATGTTATAAGTTAAGTGTGTATTTTGTATTATAGTTACTACGTTGGCGCAGGAACCTAAATTGAGGCATGCGTTGAGGCTGATTGAGTTGGCCTCCAATACAAGGCAGCGATATTTTATATTTCAGTGTGATGTTAATAGAATACATTTAACCATAAAAGTATATCATGTCTCTTTAACGTCATCTAATCATTGATTTATTTAAAAATGGTTATAGTAACGCGATTTTCTTTATATTTATTTTTCAGACCGCAACTGGTAACTTCAGTATCAAGGAAGTAGAGTTTAGCTACCCGACTAGA
Source organism: Papilio elwesi (assembly GCA_029849275.1). Classification (NCBI taxonomy): domain Eukaryota; kingdom Metazoa; phylum Arthropoda; class Insecta; order Lepidoptera; family Papilionidae; genus Papilio; species Papilio elwesi. Next base: position 5,937,762 of record CM056717.1, read on the forward strand.
CCGCATCAGCAAATCCTCAAAGGTATAGACCTTAAGGTCGACGCTGGGAAAACTGTGGCGTTGGTTGGATCGTCTGGATGTGGCAAATCAACAATTCTACAACTGATGCAACGCTTCTACGATCCGGATTCTGGAACCATTGTAAGTATATACAGTTTAAATCAGTACTAAACATAATTTTACAATTAACTAGCCTAGGACCTGACACTATCTTGTACGAATGTTGGTTTGTTTACTAGTAACGAGTTAAGTAAGTCTTTTGGAACTTGATTGCAGCGCCAACTAAACTACCATCCGAAGCCCGTTCAAATACACTCCTGTTTTTTTTTAGGTTTTTACTTAACAGCTTAAGCGCAATTCGGTGACTTATGTATAGATAGCTGAATTGTGAATATTAGTATATGTACTAACTGTAAATAAAACCTTTAAGATATTTGACAAGGAACAATTTGACATTGTTAATTGACAGATGTCAACAAAGAAACTGATTTATGCAAAATATAAATGTGCAGTTTTTTGTAAAGTGACATTTCTAAAACTTTCACGTTTTAAAGTTTAACGTAAGTTGTGAAAATATAATGGGCCAAATCATGGGCACGATGAAGGCACGGCATCTTGACCTAAAACAAGACGATAAACCAACATTCGATAGCAGCTCCGGTTTTAAATTCAGAAGAGCTAAACGCGTAATGATAGCTAAAGAGGAGCATTTGATTTCTGCCCGAATTCCGCCCAAGTACCGAGATTATTGCGCTCATTGCCTTTTGAATTATCAAGTCTGTCGCTATAAACACTTCCCGCTTGTTCATTTGTGCCATCACGAGAAACATGCCTACCTCAACTGCGAGCACGACGACTATATAGTAAGGATGATGGAATTTGAAAGAGAACGCAGATTGAGGGAAAGAGAAATTAGAATCCAAAAGCAAGATGACGCGGCACAAAGAAGTGGTCCGCGTTGTCCTGATTAATATTTACGATTTACAGTGTTGTACCTATCCAAATTCTCTTGAGAATACACATTCAATAAAATAACGTAACATTAGCGCGTACCGAGGCAGAGGTGTTTTCTATGTCACACTTTTGGTATTTAAAGCTCTTTCAAGTTATTTAAGTATACTTTAGTTCTATTTATTAAATTTGGGTGGAGATTAATTACATTAAGAATTTTGTATTTCCATGGTTTTTCATTTATTATTTATCCAACATATTAAGATTATGTTCAAGATAAAACACAAATCAGATAGAATCCAGTAAGTAGAAGGTATACACAATCAGTAACAGTAATTAGTGTGTGCGTGTGTGTATGTAAATGTATTGACACACCAAGGAGAAAATAATAATGCGTTAAGACATAACGCCCATAATTTTTGTGCTAGACAAATACCACGATGCGCGATCTTAGCACACTATTAGATCCATATTATAATAATAGCACCAATCGAGTCATTACTTTTGCTTTTTGTGTATTTTAAAATTATTGGTACAACATTTCAAAATGATTCTAATACTCGCAATTTGTGGTGAAAAGGCGGACCAAATAGCAGAAGGGGTAGATACATACGGCATTTTATGTTTTTTGAATTTGACAAGGATAATTAGCAACAATTTCTACCAAAACATATAGATCGTTTATCAAAATGCGCCAGACGTTCCGAAAGTGAAGCACAGTCAAAGATATATTTTTAATTTATTGGACAGAAAGCTGTGAAAATGATTGTTGGTAACGATTTTTATGAGTAGTTTTATTTAAATTTAGAGCTTTTCATTTCGGATGCCTAAAATCGTAATGATTTATATGATCTGACTTAGGTGAGAATTAGAAGTGACCCAGGGATTTGATACAGCGTGATGACTTTTTATCTGAGAGTAACCACAAATATGACCTAACCTACTTATACAAAAAAACTGAAGACTGCCTTATCTATTGGGAAAACAAACAAGTTTAAATAATGACATGTCCAACACTCTTAACCAATCTTGGTCCGCCATCATATACCACCCATGCACGTTGAGAAAGTAAGCAGAGCAGATATTAAGATCAAAATCTGCCCTATGACAAAGCTAACAAAAACAATAAAAAATATGGTTTTCAAGACAAGCGTCATTTCATTATTCATCATTAACTAAAAATAAAAACTTAAATCAGTAAAAACTAAAACTAAAAATAAATTTAAGATAAAAGATTGAAAGAGTAGGAGATAGAGACTAGGCACATAGAACCTTACTCTCAAACTAAATGGGTAAACAAAAACAAATCTGCTTTATGCCTGTCCGCTGTGAGGTCGTGAAACTTTCCCGGTCGAGCTAAACTACTTTTACAACGGCAGGAATTATGGATTATTTCTTTTATAAATATTTACAAGCGACTAATTTCACTGGGTTTTCGATTCGTGTCGACTGGTACGGAGTTTCCAAAGGCTAAATTGTTATTTCTAATCTTTTTAGTGCTGATGTTATAATAAAGTTTCAATATGTTAATATATAGTTTGCTTGTTTTTAGGAATTGGACAACCGTGACATCCGTATGAACTTAACACTTCCACGTCTTCGGAGGCAGTTGGGAGTGGTGCAGCAAGAACCGGTTTTGTTCGATCGTACTTTAGCAGAGAATATCGCTTACGGTGACAACAACCGTAAAGTTACAATGCACGAGATCATAAGCGCTGCTAAAGCCGCTAATATACACAGCTTCATCGTTTCCCTGCCCAAGGTAAGCAGTTTTATAGTTTTTTTAAATAACTTTTTATACGTTTTCTGTGGTTGGTCACAAAAATAGGTTAAGGTTCAATAATAAAGCAGTTTCAATTTTATCCGCACTATTTAAAAGGCTCTGCTGCGTTGATCGGAGCTTCCAGAAGGTTTCTTAATGATAATAGGTTTAACAGATTTTATGATTTCCATATCCACACATATCCAAGAGTTTTTGTCATAAGATTGTGCATTCATAATTTGATTTCATTTACCTTTATTATTTTATAGGGCTATGATACAAACCTAGGTGCGAGCGGCGCGCAGCTGTCTGGAGGGCAGAAGCAACGCGTTTGTATCGCGAGGGCGCTGATACGGTCGCCGCGACTTTTATTGTTAGACGAGGCCACTTCAGCGCTTGATGCTAACAGTGAGAAGGTGAAATATTTATCATACAATAATATTACATATAGCTCTAGAGCAACTTACGTTTTCTACACCTTCTTGTCTTATCTAAGACGCACAAGTGTTAGTTGCGATTAAGCAAGTCTTCAAAATATACATACAATAGAAATCGCAAGTCTACGGAAGTTGTAGTTCCGAGACGTTTATTGGCTATCGATGATGATGACTGATAATTTTTGTATAAAAAATAGTATTTTCAAATTGCAGGCTGTGTCCGAGGCGCTGGAAAAAGCAGCCAAAGGACGCACATGTATTACCATCGCTCATCGTCTGTCTACAATAAAAGATTCGGACGTCATCTGTGTTTTAGACAAAGGTAAGCTAGACAGAAAAAAATGAAGGGCGACCTGGTACCAAATGAACCGAAATGAATACAATTATGTAGTCAACAAATTGTAGATAGGTTAAATTTTCTTTGTTTATTTAAGTCATTTTCCGCTCCATTCAAGATTTCAGATTACCTTCTCTAAAACTGCTGAGAATAACTTGGGATAGGGCCTCGGCGAACGCCTCTTTGGACAAAATGGGAAATTCTTCTCCAGTTTTCTCCTTTCTTATTTGTACATTACTTCTGGTGTATATTTTTTATATCTTTATTCCGCCCATTGTTTCTATGCGTTTTTTTACTGTTTTTTATTGTCTTATCTTTCATTATTTTTTTATGATTTGCAAGTTTGTTGTTCGATCAATGTTATGTTCCTTCTTATTGCTGTGTTCTTCTGCTTGTATTAAGTATTGATGATATAAAAATATATAGTTATTATTATTATATTAACGTAATAATTATAGATATTGAATCGACTGAAAAACCTTTTAGTTTTTCTGGCGATCAGAAAGTGTCTCAATCACTGCAAAAAGATGTTAGCATGAAGATATTTTTTACCAACTTGTATTTCACACTTTGCTTATATTATAGATTAGTTCCTGGTTATATATATTATTCCATTTTATTGAAGGCACGCTATATACAAATGATAATGCATATGAAGAATCAGAACCGAATGTGAATCGATCCTATGTAATACTGTAATAAGCTTGTTAGTAAAAGAAAAGTAGGTTTAGGAGATTATGTGCTTACCCTTGTCTAAACCTATCAATATTAAAATAAAATAATGGTCGTGACATCTTATTTAAAGCTTCAAGAATTTATAAGATTAAATATTTACACGGAAGCAACCAGATTCCATTAGGCTACAAGTTCCCAATTCATGTTGTTCTTTTATTTATTTTAATTGTCATAAACCTATTTTCTGTCACCTTTACAAGGTAAAATCATCGAGCGCGGAACTCACACGGAACTACTAAACCTGAAGGGCTACTACTGGCGAATGAGTAGAGGTCAACAAATATCTTGAATGGCGCATTATTAGTTTTAAATGGCCTAAAGTTTACAACAAGAAACGATGGGCCAACAAACTATTGAAAAGCAAAATAATTCATGAAAAACTTTATTTCATTAAGTGAGAAATACATGTGACATTTAATGATCGAATGAAACATTTTAAATAAATCAAAAGTAAAACTTAAAATAGTTGTTTTTTTTAACTACAATATTTGATTCATTGCACATTTACAAATGATGTGAGCACCCGAAACTTCCAAACCTTTTTGGATATACCCTGTATTCATATAGATATACATTGTTTTACATTTAGTGATTTGACAGAGATCTGACACAATTTAAAAATTATTTTTTCATCATCATTCAGTTTTTGGATTTTTAATATACGAATACAACTTGGATGTAAAAGTTCTTATCAGTCTCAATACAATTAAATATTATTTTATGTTCAATTTGCAATCTCGGAATCTACGAAACAACAGTTTTCGTAACTATTAAGTGTTCAGAGCTGTTCAAATTACGATAAACTAAACATATGCTAATATACCGAAGAATATTTAAATGAGAGATTAAAATAACATGGTATTTCCTTAGTCCCTAATAAAATTTTACAGTATATTATTTAAATTTCCTTTTAAGAACAGAACATAGATGTCTTCAATATGACACGATAAACCGTCTAGGCGAAATTAAAATTTGTCATGTAACAAATAAGACATGAGGAGTCGACATGATATCACTACAAGCAATGAAGCCTAAAGCATTTCTTATGTGTGCGTAATAAGAGAGTATAACCTACAACCTAAATCACGTCAATACAACGCAAACACGAAAACTTTGGTTTTTAGTTCCACAAGCGATATTTTATAAGACTTCTTAATTTCTGTACTGTCTAAATATGAATAGAATTACATGCTAGAAATACAACAGATCTATGATTCATGAAAACATACGACCGTATGTGTTAACTTCGAATTATACAACTACGTTTACTTACCATGCTAAATTACATCTATTACATGACGAGTACAGAAGCAAAACACAAGCCGATATATTATAGCAAATATGTTTGCCTTGATCTTTACATATTTCTTTGTTTTATTATTTCAAACAGGATATCGATATGAAGAGTTGTATGTTGCTGTTTTTATTCTACGTTACACTTGTGTAATTAATAATATCCCTGAATTTAATAATAATAATAAAAATAACAGAGATAGGCAAGCCTTCACCCAGTCAGTGTACAAAGTCTGTCAAATAATGAATTACTAAAATATGCCATGCATAATTTTCCATTTAGAAGTCAGCATTAATAAATTATTTTAGGACTGTATTTACACAGCCAAGTACTGAGATTATTTTTAAAACTATATTGTTTTTAAGATTTTATAAATCGTAATACGCAATCTACGTATGTACATGACATGTAAATACAACATATAATTGTAAAACAGTTGCATAAATCCTGAAGTAAGAAACTATAAACCTATTTTGTTGTACTAGTTTCCTGTAAAATAATATCATTTATATGCGACATAAAATGTGGAATGTTCAATTTGATTCATCTTTGGTTGACAAAAAGATGCCCAAGCAAAATAAAAAAACATATAATATATTAAACTAAATTCCTAAAAAAAAATTAAAGTTGCCAAATAATTTAAATTACCTTAATATATAATATCCATGAAATGAAAAAAAAACAAAAATCAAAATTAAATATTTTACTAGATGACGCGGCAAACTTTACGTTCGTTCCGCTTTAGAATTAATTTATGTTGTGTTACCATAGTAGATGTATCTGTTTTTAGTTAACGTTATTTCATCTGAGAAAAATTCGTAAGGGGCGGAGATAAATGTAACAAATCACATCGAAATAATATTTGCAACCGTTCTTGAGTTTTAATATATAAGATCGTTAGAAATTCAAAAATTAAATGAATATAACAAATGAGAATTAAAGTAAAAAATAATTTGTACTTAAAACAGTCCCAGCAACAATTGAAGGAAGCTCCCAAAATAAGATCCATAACCTATTTAAATTAAATAAGAACCATATAAATTTGATATGTAAGTATAATTCTTTAGACCATAGAAAATTGGTAAGTTCTCGAAAGTATATTATATTATGTATGCCCTTAATCATAAGATTTCATCAGTGAAAATGGTTAAATACATAAGATGTCTTTGGTTTAATTATCCTAATCAACAAGGTTTCTTTTGCAAATACATGTGACTTTTTTGTACCATTAAATACAAAGTAAAATGGTCACTGGGAGTTTTTTGTGTCAGGTCATTGTAAAAAATTAACAAGTTTTTTTAAATTAACCATACGTACTTTTATATTTTAAAGCTTTAATAAATCATTAAAAATATAAGCAAAAGCAACGTAGAAAAATGTACTCATACTTAAATCTAAGGTAAAATGGTACGATAAACTTAACTACCAGATTAAACACAACATTCACATTAAAATTTATAAAAAAAACAAACGCACTTTTAACTAAACAAAATAAAATATATGCAATAAAATTTAGAATCGACCAACAATTTATTTTATCATAAATGTTTACGAAAAACATAACATTTTTAATTTTTATACAATTCTGTACACGAAAAAAAATAACATTAAAAATACAGATGCATTCATTTATAAAAAGAAAACAACTTATTTGCAATTATGGAAGTACAAGACAGTATTTTTTTCATGTTCCATCAAAATAATTTATATTAAAAACAGTAAACAGGGGAATCTCTCTAAACTTATATGAAACTTTGACCCGGAAATCGACCCCGAAATCTTTGCGGTTGATTTATACCCAAAATCTAAAAAAAATACACATACATCTCGTCTATTTAAAAAAATGTATGTATGTATGTAAAATAATTCAATGGCATACATTGAAAACTGGTTGTATCCAACATTTTCTAATGCCTGTGAATTTAGCTCCTACAAACTATTTGGTTAGAAATAAAAAATTACTTAGCTAATTTGATACCAAATGATAATGGATTATTTGAATGTTTAATTAAAGGGAATATCTCACCAATATCTTTAACGATGAAGCTTTAATAGTTGCCATGAATCATAAATAAAAGTTAAAACAGTTCTATACCACTGTTTGTATTTATAAAATATTGACCTGATTGCAAGGGAATCAACCAAGATACGCCACGTGATACAATAAGATGTAGCACTCTAAAAGATCCTTTATTAAACATTTGACTTTACTGTATTGACAAAGTTTATGGAAAATTTTGCAAATCAAACCATAACATATTTGACATTCATTGCCGTGTTGAACGAACGATTCTCGTTTTTTTATAACTAATAATATGACACATATTTCCCTACATCAATAATAACTGAAATGTTTGTAAAAGAAACAATTATTTTTATGTAAGTGGTGGTAAACGAGCCAGCGGATGTTCTGATATCAAGTGACCGCTACCCATAGGCATCTGCAACAAGCTATTAATTGCATGTCTTTTTGTAGAAAAGGCTCATTTTTTGGGTGAGCTCTAGTCTAGTGCATATGAGTAATTTCATTTCGTTTTATCACTAAGGCATGTTGTGTTCATTATGACCATTTGCGGAAGGCGGTTGCTGGTGAAGATATTCAGGTAGGGCACGAGGTTGAGATTCGTCATAAGTTATTTGTGGCGGTATTCGTTGAGTTTGCTCACTATTTTCAGCGTACGTATTCGGTACCTGGAATTAATAACAAAGAAGAAAAGTTTACATTTATACTTTTAATAAATACCAATTAGAATCAATAGACCGACCAGTTCGTTACACGTGGGCAACAAAAGAGCAATTGATCTAGTTAGGAAAAATGTTGGTAGGAATTGTTGGACTAGTTGTACGTGCATATCACTATACCCTATCACTCATCTCAGTAATGTTAACATACTAGCCGACTTATCAAGGCTTTCCAAAAATACACTCTTAATTAAAGTATATTGGAGAAGGCAAGAGATGGTGACGTTAGATGAGAAGTAAGATTTTTTTGTCATTAGTTAATCATTAAACTGAAAACAAACACTTATATTACGTTTAATATAAGAATATTTTTACGAAATTCGAGCCAGAGATGGTATGCTTAACTTTTAAATTCACATTTAAATCCAGCAGATGGCTCTGTCGGCGTTTTCTAGATTTTCATATAGCTAAACCTACAAATATCAGGTAAGCCATGCAAGACAACATCTGTTGGATTTAGGTAGTTTATATAAAGCTTGTCTATTTAAAATAAAGGAGCAAAGTTGTGGTTCGAAATTTTTCTAAAACGAAAACAATGATATAAAAAAACATCTTTTACGAAATGAATAGGAACGCTCTTTCCATTGCAATCAACGCAAACACCGAAGCATAACATTATTACTGAAGGATAAAAATCTGAATAGGCTGTTACTAAACTACGTACGTACCATCTCTCGGCCACATACATCACTGTATAACTTTATGTGAAATCATGGTCAATTCTATTTTTTATATTATACTGTTTTCTTTTTTTTCAATTTTAGTTACATCATTTCCAGCATATAGTGTTATTTAGCTAAAATCGAAATGGCTATAAGGACTTAAGAATAGTGGTAAGAAATTAATCGGACTTACATTGATGAGGGGCTGTAGTATGCCAAGCCTGGCGAGCAGAAGTTGTTCCTTCACCTGGCGCAGTTCCTCCTGCTGCCGCACAATCATCTCCTGCAGTTCCTCGTGCTTTCGCTGCAACTGCTCCTACCGCCGTCGCCCGCTCACAATCACATCGCCACCGCCACCACCACGCCACAAGGTATTTGACTTATTGTATGGTAATATCGGCCAGGATAGCAAAATAACACTAACAAGTAATAATCAAACTACGCTGAGAATTTGAAATAAAGACTATCTATCAACGGACAATAATTAATCAAAATTAAAGAAAAAAAAGTGCGATCAGGGAACTGCCGTCAGGAACGAAGTTCTTCGCGATATTCTTTTAACACATAACTTGTTTTAACATTTAGATTTTTACTGATTTTAGTTGTGTATTTTTATCACACCAAAAAAGGTGCAGTCCTCTATTATTCAACTCTTGTCTCCCTGATTTGAATAATATTTTTATCAGCGAATGCTATGAAAATTGATTTAATTAAAATTAGCCATGAACAAGATACACAATATATAAAATACGTGTTTATAAATCAATAAAATTTGATAAAACAAGCTTAACACTTTTTCGTTACGTGACTATTTCTTCCATTTCACTCTACTACAGTAGAGTAGTAGTAGCCGGGTAAAAGAACTTCGCTCCAATAAATATTTATTTATCCACAACAAATATGCAACAGTAAAAGATTAAATATTTAATTAAGGACTCTCTCTCGTAATACCATAGCAGAATGGATTAAAAATACCGTCACATTACTCTATTTTAACCAACACGTTAAATATTGAATATATAATGAATTATATTTCGTGGTGGACTGAAGTCCAAACTAGGGTATTCCTTTATTTCAAAATTCCAGGTCACCCGCCCGCTTTTAGGAATTGCTGTTAGTGTCCACAAAATTTCAAACAATTACACCAATTGAAAGTCCTATGTTTTGTTTGGATTGCACATTTATATCTATTTTACTGGGTCACAAACATCCATAGCAAAGCATCTAATAATAGGGGTACGTATATATAAAAAACTTTCTGTATATATTCCAAGCTTTCTTTAAGAACAAGGTTTCTTTTTAATGCCGGACCTAAAATAATCCACAGGTGAAAAAAAGACAAGGAAAATGGTTAATACAGAAATCAATTGGAAATAGAATAATAAGCCACATTTCAATTAAAGATTACAAAAAAGGAATATATTGCAATCATAATAATTATATTGCAAAAGGCACACTTAGGTGAACATATACACATAAAGGGAAGAATTAAATACTAAGGCAGGGGTTTTTAAAAGTGCCCGTAACATTGAGCATGCACGCGTACAGATATGGATATAAATGAAGCAAGAAAGGTGAGTTGATACTGTTCCAAATTTAATCTCTGGGTCACGGGTGTCGGTGGGTTTTACTTTAGTTATAATAATTCCAGACATTCCACGTTAGTGAATCGCTTGGAGTCTAGAAAGATTTTAAAAATAAATTAATCAGCGTTTTGATATAATTCAAATAAATATTATATAAAGTCAAATACCTTGTAAAAATAGATGCAAATATTGACTGCGCAAACCGCACCATAGATGATTTCTATGAGTTTACAGATATTAGATCTGTAAACTCATAGCTAGGTACTAAAATATATTGAGCGTCCTCTGGTTTTTACATGTAGGTACGGTTGTGCAGTTTATATATGCATCAAGATTAATTTAGCAAAATATTAAATATAAAAAAAATAAAAACATATAAAAAAAATATTACTTATGAAATTATTCTTTATCTAGAAACATACTGTTCATAAGAAGAAACATGTTTTGTCTTAAAGCAACTTATATTTCAAATTATTGTTTAAATCAATACAATACTTATAAATATTGCTAACTTATTTCTTATGACTTCAATTAAAACAGTGGTAAAGCCCGCAACAACATATGTTGCACGAATGCGCCGGCTCGACCGGTGAAATAGCACAACCTCACAGAAAACAGGCGTGATGTACTCTGCGTTTCGTCTGATGAGTGAGTAATTTCAGTACTCTTCCCCTTCGCACCCTTTCCTCATAAGGATAGGATGGGAAGCGGAAGAGGATTGGTCGGGGAGGAGGTTAACGGGGAAAAGGAAATATCCTTTAACTGTCTACGTCTTCCTCTGTCCATTGTAGGCAACGCATCTCCGACAAATCTGTTTGTTACGGATATTACTTTATTATTGAATTCTTTGGTTAATTGTGTTTGGAGTTTTAGTTGTATTTAAAACATGTTCGTTTAAGCTTAATCATACTATTTATTCTCTGTAATGCAAAATAAAACCAAAGACAGAAAGAAGTAAGTATCGACCTAATATGACCGTGGCCGTCTTCGAAACTCACCTGCGCCTGAGTCTGGTCAGTTGATACGATAACCGGTAGCGTTGGTAATGATACTGGTAGTACTCCAGGGACCGCCAAAGCGCCGACGTAAGGCGCAGGCTCGAGGTACTGCGCCCCCATGCCGTACTGCGGAACAAGCTGCGACTCGAAAGCCTTGTCTTGCATCTGCGGGAAGATCATGTTACCATGACAAGACCCGTAAAAGTGGTGGCTCGGTACATGTTTTAACTAGGGTCAAAACAAAATATATTCTCATTATACAAAACATGTTTTGATTTCATTTATTTCCTTACTATCAACAAATATAGGTAGGATTGTTCATAGATAATTGTTCAATATTTCTTTATCAAATAGCGTCTTTACTGTCCAAAACAAACGTGTGCGCCCCGTGCCAGAGGAGAAGGAGGCATATATGTGCATGAAGTCATTGTGTAGCATAGACTGACCTCTCTCAAAGTATTCCGGTGGGTGGAGCGTGATTCGCCGGATAAGGAGCTATCGTTTGAGCCCATGTATCGCATTTGAGAGCGTGGCCATGACACAGAGGCCGCCGTGCAAATTGACGTCAACGTGTCGTTAGTGCTTCCGATCGACGCAGACTTCACTGAGTCCGGCTGAAACGTATAACGTATTTATACTATAGTATCTCCTTATCGAAGAGTAGAAGCGTCCTTAATAAAACCGTTTGAGGGCGGAGGGGGAGGGGGGGAGTTGAGTCTTGTCGATGAATTCCGTCTTGAGACACTGCAGTTGGGGCTAGAAGCTATATTGAAGCTTCCCAAACACTGCTCATCCATGTCGAATTCGGCGATTGACCTACTTTTCGAAGTCGTACCTACGTTTCTGGACAGTTTGTCTCGGGTAAAATACTCGACAACTTCCGAGAGTACCACCTATGATGGTTATTGGAGAGGAAAGAACATGGACGTTCGCCATAACTTTTACTTGCCCATGTTCATTCTAAGACCCACCCATTAGAAGTCCGTCGAGGTTGTTAACCATTGTATCAGCCATGATTTACAATGTCATCGGCAAATCGAAGGTAAGTAATGTACTCGTCGTTAATGTTGATGTCAAGTCCTATCAAGACCAGGAATTTAAAAATATCTTCCAACGCCGCAATGAAGAGTTTAAGGGAAATAACATCGCCCTGTCTTGCACTGCGCTGCAGTTGGACAGGTTTCGTGTCCTCGAGGACTCTGACTCGAACTGGTTCTCATACAAACACCTCAGCACTTCGAAGTACCGATAGTCGATTTGGTACCGCTGGAGAAAGTACAGTACCGCTCGGGTGATGACGAAATCGAAAACTTTCTCGTAGTCCTCAAGCGATAAACAAAGATACAGGTTATACTTTTCGGCATTCGTTTAACATGCTGCTGCGTAAGTCTATATGGCTAAAGTATTTACGGAAACCGACTTGTTCGGGCGGCTGGAAGTAGTGAAATCTGCGAGCAAGACAATTGGTGATGAATCTGGGAAGCAACTTGTAGACATAACTCAGAAGTGTTATTGTCCTGTAGTTCTCTAGGAGAGCACTATCGCTCTTAATGAAGAACAGGACCACAACACTTCTGCACCATGCCCGTGGCATCTGTACCTAGAGTATGGCGGTATTAAAGAGTTTGTTGGAGAACCTTAACCTCCAGCTATCCTCAATAACTCAATTGTAATCTCGTCATAACCCTTGTTGTTATTCAGTTGTTTGATAGTCATACAAATCTCTATATAGCATGCGTTATCAGCGGTTGGCACATGGAGAGAAGGGTAGGGGGTAAGAAGACAAGCAGATGGAAGGGTTGGGAAGGTTAAATTGGAGGATTGGCCATAACATTTAATTCAGATAAGTTTATTTTGGCACCGTTATTATTTACCTGTGAAATGGTTTGATAAGATCCGGCAAAGGTATCCCCAGCTTCTGACATGTATTTGGGAGAGGGGAGTGCAGCCATGGCTACATCGGGCGCTGTTTCCTTCACACCGACTTGAATATCTTCCGCTACATTTGTACCCTCTGTTTTGGTTCGCTCTTGTTTTGTGCTTTTAACCACGTCGGCGTAACTACATATCATAATTAATCATACTTAACAACAAAAAACACGTAATTCGTATGATGCCAATTTTACCGTCGGTTTCCACTGGCATATAGACTGGTCTCTGAGACTGAGACAAAATACTGAGATGACAATATGTTTTGTGTGAATGTTTTTAGCAGTCTAAACCCACGGTTACTATGCAGAGGCGTAACTTGTTTACGTTTATTTTGGCATCTCTTTTTTAAAAATATCCTTAAATCAAATGATGGATTGGGTAATCTTTGCCTATAAGGCTTGATATCTATTTGCACTTCGTTTCGAGGACGAGTTAAAGATGTGATTATACCAGTAATGTAACCACAACGTCTTCCAGAATCAAGCTAGAACCCAGTAGACCATGTAAATTATATTGCTATAAGTATTAATAAATAAGTGTCCGTATTGAGCCATTACCAATGTAGACAGTATTTATAACAATGTAGACAGACAGACTTTTCATGAAAATATGTAACAAATACTTTGGTCATATTTAGGTCATATAGAATAGTGTGAATAAAAATAAATAATCTTAATTATTAATGTGTTTTCAAGAGCCCACCTGACCACCCGATGCGTACAAACAACAAACTCTGGTTTTGAGTTCCACTGATGATATGTAATGTAGAAGCGAGTCTGCAGCCAGATCCACTGCTGACCCTTAGTAAGGAAACGATAGTAGCACGACGTCAACTCGCCCTTTTGCATTACTGAAAATTATGTATTATATAAATATATATCACTAGCTATACATATTTAGCGTCTTTCAGGTGAGTTTCAAGATTGGATGATAAATGCAAAAGTTTCTTTTTTAAACAATTTTATAAGTTACATTACTTACAGGCTTCATGGCATGTTATGACCTTCTCGAGATCGTCAAAATGGTAGTAGTCATATCCCGATGTACCCAACACTTCAAACGGGAGGTATCCGATAATAGGCGGGGCGCGATGATCTAAGAAGAGGAACTTCCATTCCAAGCTATGACGGGAAGTGAACTCATTCCGATTCGTATCAACGAGAGACACGTCACGAATCAACTGCGGTGTGTGCAGTCGGCCGGTGCACACAAACAGCAATCTAGAAACGAAAATACTCATATTTAAGGTAAAGTTATAGTACTAGTATTAAAATTATTATATTTCAAATTTAATGATTTTAATACTAGTACTTCTTCAAGAGTTCATCTTTCATGTTCTATCTATATGGCCGCGTTCATTAATCATTCATTCATCATTATGCCCAATAGTCGTTCAATAAGTATCGAACATCGAACGGAAATGTTATATTTCAATTTAGAATTCAGAATTAATTTACTATACTACAGATAAATAAAATTGAAGTGACTGTATGTAATATCAAAATAAAAAATCCCTCGAAATTGTGAAAAAAAAAATACGGGTCCGCATATCGAAAGCGCCGCCCGTTGTCACAAGGGTTGCCTCTAGCAGTAAAATAATATTATCCTGTAGCTTGTGTACTTTATTGTAGTGTAAACTTCTTTACCGGCGTTAGACGATATTTGTTAGGGGAAAGTCTTACATGCGCAACATACGTCAGCGACAGTATCAGTAATATGCTTATTGAACTGACATGTTTAACTGCGATAGACTTTTGGTAGGGTTGGTTGTTGTGGTGGTGGTGTTAGTGTGGGGTTGGTGTGTGGTGGTGGTTTTGATGGAGCACCACCAGCAGGTGGTTGTGGTGACGATGAAGGTGGGGGCGTTAGTGTGGTGGTGGTATTGGATGTAGGTAGCGTTGGTGGTGAGGTAGTGATGACAATTGTGGGGGTGACGGCGGTGGTTGTCGAGTTGGTGGTGGTCGAGGTTGTTATGGTACCGGTGTTGGTGTCGGTTTTGGTTCCGCAGCTTACGAGATCGTAAAGGCCGTCATTTTTGTATTATGGTTTGTATTATTGATAAATACCTTAAACACGTACGTCCTTACTTTACTATTTTTTTACTTTAAAATTGAATAGCAACAATACGGGGTGAAATATAGCTCTATACAGATAAACACTCAAATTGTTTGTAATACCCAAATATAATATTGATACATACGTTTTTGTTTTATTCTGTACGGTAAAACAATTAATGTAAAACATACGAACGACGATACGACGAAGTCGCGGGCAACGGCTAGCTAATTTATATAACCTATTCTGCTACTTTGTCGTAACTATCACCCATATTGTTTCCACAATTCTTTCCACAAAGGTTCCTCGACATTTCCTCACTCGGCGTCACCTATAGGCATTCTTTGAAACTTTTTTGAAAAGGGTATTCTTAGTAATTCACACGCCATAATTCGTTCCTTGAAGAAGGAACATCAATTTGTGGATGACATTTTCTTTTGTTGGTAAGGCGTTCCGAATAAATAAAATAATAAGACTATGAAGATTCGTTTTACCTTTTTATGCAATTTGGTTATAATAATAATCTTTTATTAATATTCTTTAAAATTAGTGTTTACGTATTTTTGTAAATAAATAAATATATACGCCTGACATAATAAATTAAAAGTAGCTATTTACGGTTTATTTCACAAAAAAAACAAATTTCGATTGCTATTTCATATTAAATGTGCGAAAACAAAACAAGCTTTGTTTCATGACGCCTCTTTCGTTATAGTTGTGCTTTTGTCGCGTCGCGTTCGAACAAAGCGATTCGCGATTCGGTAAAGAATTGAAATCAGTTACCATTATCAGTCAAGATATTGTAAATCCTCTCTTGAATGTCACTGATATTGAAATGTATTATGCTAAAAATAGTGACTGTACCCAAGAATTAATAAATCATGGAAACCGTCTTCATATTTAAGTATTTTTTTCAATTCATTATATTATATTACTATATAAGAGCTAATTTAATTATATATACTATAAATTAAAACATTTTACGCGGAATCTTTTCAGAATTCCGTCGGAGTCATAAAATTACAAAAGAATTTCTGCCTCGCTTTGCCTCGCCGGAAAATTGTATCGTTATAAACATAACTAATATTTTTTCGAAATTAGCACGGCTATCGCACATTTTACAATTCAATTTACTTCATACCTATGAAAATAGTCTCGAGAAAGTTCCAAGGTACGTCGAGACGTAACTCGAGTTTGGCAATTTATTACTCCATTCAAGTGAGGAAATACCTCAACTCTAGGAAATTTTTACGTTAAAAAATCCGTTTTGTTTGCTCTAGGTCGGGTCGAATGGATGAATTTTTATGGAGGAGAACAAGCACTAAGAATATGGGGTTGGTTTCCTTCCTTTTCTCAGTCAGAACTGACGACGACTCAACGTCGTGCAGTCAGTCAATCTTTGAATGACAATAGAGTTGAAGTGGCATTTGGGCACTCCATACTTATAACGTGATCAATTATACACGTGTTGGTTGTTGCCGTGTTTGATGTTCCCAAAACTTGCAGGTGGATTAGACCCGCAGGACCGTCTAGCACCCTCCCCGCTCCGTCTCTCAGACTCTGTGTACGTTGCTCGTCGCCGTCGTTTTAACGTACTGTGTGGCAATCGTTCTAACTTGTATTGTACTATGCACAATATTAATAAGGTACCGCTCTGTGAACGAAGTTACAAACAACAGCAATTATTTATAATTATTACTGTTCTTACCTGGAGTCATGTTCCTGATGATATCCAGACATTTCGTCAGCTACGTTATGCTCCTTGTTTTTACCTGCAGTATAGGAGTAGAATACTTCATTTCAGATACTTAAAAGCTTCGAAAAAATCATTACCTAAGGATTATGCCTACTGGATTTGTCAAGAAGTAGGAAACAATGGTTTATTTAAAAAACTAAACTATTAACCTAACTATATAAATAACTAAAACTAACTAACCGACTGACTATATACGTTCTTCTGGGACATCCGCTGCCAACACTGCCACTCACTATTTCGATTTAAAATTAATATTGATACTGCCTCTTCATTCATCCTTTCAATATACCCGAACGAACGAAGCTTACTTTTGTCAATTCTAACATCTAACTCAACATCCCTTTTTGTGCCACAGCCATACGAGAACATACTTAAATGTAACATACTTTTTAAGCATTGCATCTCAACCGAATTAATTCTACTAACGTGCCTTTCCTGCCAAACCTTCAACTTATTTGCATGCCTTAAAGAGGTTGGGCGTAAAAATACTGGATTCCTCACCTGTACCTATAGCCTATTTCATTTTATTTCCCACATTTTCTCGTCGTTTTAATTTACATTCCCCTTCCAATTAATTATTCATCACTTTCAGCGTAAGTTGTAAGTCCTCCACCGATGACGACCACGAAACACGACCTGGTCACCGGCGTACAAGAACAATCTACAGCTTTCAAACAGTCATCCATAAAAAATAAACAGCCCCGAGGATCCTACACAGCCCTGTCTAAATAATAGACAGATCAACAGTTTGCCGTTGTCTGCGGTCTTTTGAGTCGAATTGCCGTCCGTAGCCGGTAAAGCGCACTCATTGTAGCGATTTGCCAAATAATAACGGTAGAATGTGGCCCAACAATAGGAGGCGATAGCCAGCAGTTTTACGCCGTAAAGCTTTTGATGTACGGCCTCTTTGCGTGCCGCCATGTGAGAGCAATTGTAAATAATTGATTACGTCGATCACTACATGGCAGCAGTAGAAAAAAAAATTGCGAAATCAAAAATACTAAAGCTGTAGGCAGTGTCTATTAAGTCACCATGCTCGAATGACCACCGACCGACTAACTGTGAATGTTTTCGATTTGGCCTTGAGTTGATACCTGTTGTCACAGATCCACTGCGCGGATCAGCGGAATCATTATTCAATCCTTTCGATGTCTTCATTCCTGCCATTAGATTTCCTGGCTTTTGCCTTTTTGTCAGTAAATCAAGCCATGCTTTCTTATTCACAATCACTGCCATTCAAAATTTAATCTATTTTATTACCTACGTTCAACCAGAGTAGCAGATACAGGTGCTCAGCATAATACTAGACAATGGTCAGTTTCAACGTTGGAACTCCGATAAGTCCTATCGCCTGCCGCGCTTTTCAGTCTTTTATCCATTTTACTATTTACATTTTATTTATTAAATTAAGATACACCCATACACTTAGACTTAGCATTCTTCAAGGAAAACGTACTCCTATACCTATAAGGTCAGTAATGAATCGGTATTCATTTAACATCACTCATTGATGACTCATTGCTCGTTTACACTGCTATAGATTTAACAACCATGTAAAATAATTATGATTAAATGATACTACTTAGGAAGATAATGTTGCCACTGTGGTTTCCACACGACCGACAGACAGTGCAGTTGGGCGAAGGCAAGTACAGTTGATGCAAATATGTCATTACTTAATAAGTACATTGTGTTTTTGTTCAATGTATTGGTAGGTATTCTAATGTTAAGTTCAATTTTCGGGTACACCATAATAGAATTTAAATTAATTTGGTCTACATAAAAATAAATAAATATTTCAATGCAATATTGATACATGAAATTCACTTACGGAAATGTCCATGGAAGTCAATGAGGTCATATGTAGCATCCGCTTTGAAATCCAACATCTTCCGTCGCAGGTGACACTGGAACCTAACCTCGTTCTCTAAAACACATCGTGAATATTGCCCTTTTATTCGATGTAACTTATATATTTTGCGATCATTATTTTGTATATTTCTTAACATAGAGCTAAAGACTGGGAATATTTTATATACATACGTGTTATGGTCATGCCCGGGCATAATGAATAACGAATGACCAAAATAAGTAAACAATGTGACAATAATTATTGAATTAATGAAATTGCTCGGGCTTTAAACATAATGCCTATTACCTGTTGAGCAAAGTAACTAGAGGACATGTTATATCCGTATCCTTCTTTTATGTTCAACATTTAGTCAACACATTTGTTTAACATTTTCAACAATATTCTCTCTGGTCGTAGTTTATCAGACGGACGGTGATATAGAACGACGATATATCTTGCATGTATCTTCACATTAAAAAAACATTTTTTTCATTTGATTACGATAATATATTTTGTATTCAAAAAGAGTCGTAAAAGATTTACATACTGTTCAGTGTTTCGTCAGAATAAGGAAGTTCGAAAAGTTAAGAAACCGTATAAGATTTCGATTGCACATTTTGCTTAGAAATATAACAGTACTACGTCGTCACAAGTATTGCGAGACTACGCAAAACTCTAGGCAGAAATCCGAGACAAACAAAGTCTTACGAAAACTTTCTTTTTAACTTCCACGAAATAATCTATTTATATTCCCTTCGATTTCAACTTTGCGAAATGTTAACGTGACGTATCACGTGAACGACGGACCTGAACACGTGCCTTGAGGGACGGGTTTTAGTCATACACTTTAACCGAAAAGGTATGCATTTAAATTTATACATCTCGACAATATTTTTTTTATGTACTATGTAATAAGTACAAGAGTTACAAATAAATACGACAAATGTACATGATGAGGTGAAAGTGATAAGCATTATGTATACATAAATTATTTTATAAAAATCAATTATGAACTTTACTGTGTGATCGATATCATATCGAAAAGATAAAAACATAAGCTAACCTAACCTACCCCACCTAAACCTGAACTAATGAGTTAGGTATTAGTATTCATTCAATTAAAATATAAATATATATTTAATTTTAAGTTTTTATAAACATAGGTTAGAGGATCTCTAAAGCAAAGCTATTTTGAAATACTAACATATTTTTTCGTAAATAAAGATAGTTCTTATATAAGCGCACAGCGTTTTATGTACTGACACAGAGAACTGTGTATGATCCATAGAAATGGATTAACAGCCGTCAATGACACATTTGTTGGCAATAAAAACCATGGAAATCCGTACTCTCATTAAGCTTTGAAGCTAGAAACATTTCAGTCCTCCATCATTATCGGTCGTCCACTGCTAGGAACAGGACAAAATAGCCGTCGAGATACGCCATAACACATGTCGGCGGCAGTCGCATACGCGTTGGCAGCATCCGTTGTATCTACTACCACTCGTGCGCTAACAAACGGCCACTCATCTGTAAGAGCCCTTGTTGCGAGGCGGAATACGTTTCAGTTTTAGTTAAGTCGTTTCAGACAATAGATGCAATTTTCTGTCTTTTTTAATTGATTTGCCTCTACAATACTGCCTAAGCACCCCAAAAAAAAGTTTTATTGTTTTATTATTATAAATATATTTACACCTATGCGCTCAGCCGTGTTATTTTATAATAAACACTTGTATACAAAATTAAAATTGGTATTTGAAACCTTATAGAAAAGGCGGCGAAGCGGAGATTTCGGGATTCGCTCGCACGTGTCAGATTTACATATGGGGTATAATAAACACCTTGGAACCTGGAAAGTACCCTAAACCACAAACCAGTCATCTATGTGGACCCACGCGCCTGAACGCGTACTTTGAGATAGCCCATTAAATTTGAAGAAAAAAAAAACATACTCGAGGACATCAGAATAAGATCGCGGGGAGGGGGGATTGTTTACATGATGACAAGTGTGCATTTCAATAATCTGACGATTTGAGCGAGATGCAAATGAGAGGGGTCACAAACTTGTTAAACAAAACTATCACCTGGATATTCTCAAGTGCGGTCAATTTTTATTTTGTTTTAAAGGATATAGTTTAAGGTTAAGGTAATCTGACGATTTCAACAAGCCGAAATAACAAAAATCGTAAATAAATACTTTTCCCTTCACGTCGCCTTTTTTATGTAAATTTTCATTATGTAAACTTCAAAATCCAATAGGTTCAGCATGTACAAGTGCTACCTATATCTATTATATACAGGGAGTCCCACGGCGAAGCCACTTCCAGGCGAAGTACCTTGTACATTTTTTATAGAATTTGAACTGTATTCAAATATTTAAAAAAACGCCAACCCGAGTGGAGAATCGAACCCGCAAAAATGTGAAAAATAAAACATGAGTATTTTATAACACCGGTGGGGTTACTGGGTGAGTGAGGGTGAAAAGAAGACCATCTAATTATACAGAGTAAAAAAATACTGCAGAACGGATCACTTTTTGATAAATTTAATAATAACAATTAAATAATGAAATATGACACGATACGATAAATGTAGCAGTTCAATGTAATTTTTGAAGATAAAATATTAAATTTCTGGGTCTTCATCTAACATGCTATATTGTTAGCCCTTTTTTTAAAGCACTTTGCCTTCAGAGCTTTTAACATTACAATTAATAGAAATAATCATATGAGTTTCGTCTTTCGTCCTTTTCTCTGCTATAATATCTTACTGATACTGTCACTCTACCTACATATCTATCTTGCTCTTTCGTCCTACGTTCCATTTCTGCGCATACGATACCATTCCCTCATATATAAATATGCGCTCACGCCCGTGACTCAAATGGTAAGTATATGCAGAGATCATGGATTTCCATTGGGCGCGCTCCTGACACACCTCTCTCGCTTCTTCTACATTCATATATCTACGCATGCATGCTCGTCGGTTATGGGTGCTCTTTATATCGTCCTTTTTTAATAAGTTAATGACTCTAAATTATCTGATCGATATAAGTTTTCTTAGGGCGTCCCCTACCAATACTGCCAGGCACTTTTGCAACGTAAATTTGTTTTGTTACTCTCTCTTCATTTCATTCTTTCAACGTGCAGGAACCACCGAAGCATACCTTTCTCAATTCTAGTCACAACGTCCACTTTTAAACCACACTTATCCCTTATAACGCTATTATTTACCTTATGAATCAAAGTCACGCCTAACATACTTCTTAAGGATCGCATCTCTACGGCATCGGCGGTGCATCAAACACAGTTACTTTCTTATTATCTACATTTATCTTATTCATACCTTTACTATCACATAAATCATTTACTACATTCAGCATAAGTTGTAAGTCCTACGCTGATGACACAATCATAACCTGGTCATTTAGAACTAACTCGCCCATTCTTAATCCACAATCTTCGTCTTTCAAAGCTTTCAAACAATCATCCATAAAGCGATTGAACAGCCACGGGGATGCTAAGCCAGTTTTAGTAAGCCCCGTTAATCCTAACACAAGCAGTAGAATCTTTATAAAGAGACTTTAACGCTTGTATATAGATCCTTTCCGGTAATAATAATAAAGTAACGGCCCGAGCCGAGGCTCTTCTGAAGGAGCCCTCGAGCTTAGTTACTGCAAAGAGGTTTAGGCTAAGCGCCCTCAGCTCTCTGCCGCCTTAAACCCGGTGAATCTGTAAAAGGCTAACAGTGACAAGTCAGTCACAAAACAAATTTGTATTAGATCACTGTTCAATCCAAACTCAACCAAGGTTGGCCACATATTATCTCTTTTAACTTTATCATAAGCCTTTTCAAGATCTACGAAGGCGCAGAAAACCTTTTGGTTTAAAGCCAAAAAACTTTTTTGTGATCATACGTAAAGAAAAGATCTGATTCTTGCAACCCATTTCTTTCCTACAACCAGCTTGCACATCCCACATTCTTTCTTTTGTTTCGTTCATGAATCTTCTATCAGTACTTTAGCATACAGATTACCCACAATGCTGAGAAAACTGATTCCTCGGTAATTCTTAGTCATGCTGTGAACCTTTTACCTTATATAAAGGGACGATGACGGCTTTACACCAATCTTCCGGTACTAGGCCGTGTCTCCAATATATATTGAACAAGACCCACAGCAGGCTTGCAACTAAACCTTCTCCAGCTCTCAGCATTTCAATCCTGTCATACGCAATAAACTTGTAATAAAATCTCTTTGGCAGTACAATTTGTATCTGCCTGGCTTTGACGACATTAAAAAGTACATTAATTTGTTTCCAGTTTTCAATGAATAAATTCGATACATTTTTGATTTTCCGTTAGATAAAAGGAAAACTGCAACTCAAGCCACAGAATTTTTTTCAGCTGTTTATAGACCTAATGCAGTGTCAGTAAGAGTAGCACTATTTGAACCAATTATATTTAGCTTAGCTATAACAACATCTACACTTTTTTATACGTTTATGGTTTCCTTGTTTTAAACGAAGCTCTGTTACGACATAGCTGAAGAACTGAGACCTACTCAATTGCGAAACGTAATGAAACCGTTCTTGAAGAAATTGATAACTGATGATGCAAAAATGAAATACGTCCGACAAGAAAGTGGAAAAAGTCTTCGCGGTCGAAAGTCTCTCTGGGTCAACAGACTGTGCTACAACAGATCTAACTCGCAATAAGGTTACGCTGTGTGTATGGTAGAACTAGAAGGGGTTTTCCATTACGACCCTTTACCGCCAGGCAGACCCATCGATCCAGATCTCTACTGCCAACAACTAATGAGGTTAAAGCAAGAAGTTCAGAGAAAGCGGCCGGAATTGATTTATTAATCTTTGTATTCAAAGGGCGTTGTCTCTTTAGTCACTAATACACACAGCAAAATTTTGAGTTTCGCCGGGAGGTGCATAGAGGTGCATGCAGGAGGATATTGCATGCGCCATATAGCCCTGACATGCACATGCGTCGCTATGGTTATTGCATGATGTTTGTAGAGGTGTAAAAGATCCGGGGGTGATAATTTATTTTTCGATATTATGTTGTCAATAATAAAATAGTTTGAAGAATAAAAGAGAAAACCCAGGTGGTGGTGGTGGCTGGTGTTTGCATCTAATCTACAAAATAAACGTTCAGTGTTTTCATTAAATATATTAAATTTTACGATTAAGTTTGCGCTCAGCATTGGGCAATGCAATCGTAAGTAGGTTATCTTAGTATAGGGAAAGCGAAACAAGGAGACGCGTGGTAACGGCACGTAACACAATATTTTGGGCACATTGGTGGGAGCACAACGATAAGAGAAAAAAATCTACTGAGATTTCTTTCTTATTACTTTTAATATTATATTCCCAATAATCAAAAATATTTGACGGCACACCTATCCTATGGCTTTATTAAGCGTCACTTTACAAAAAATGGCATGTTGATATAAAAAGGTTCGCCACCTCCGTGTCGACAATAATGTTGAACAAATATAACGTTAACAGAAATTTCTTAGTCAAAAATGTTTTATCTATGTATATTAACAAATGCTACATTTATCCAGAAATACTCCATTCTTTAGCTATTTAGATATTACTAGTGGAGTGGTTTTTGCAAATATTGATTGTATGCAATTTAGAAAGGCCAACATGTGTCAAGTCAGCTTGTAATATATAGGAATTGGAAATGCATAGCATTTAAACCATTTTGCTTTTACAAAATGTTTTTTTAATTTTCACTTATTATCGTTTACTATAGGTTACCCCCTTGCACGTATGAGCAAAAAAGCAACCTTTAGGGAGGCGTGTACGCGGCGAGTAAAGCTGGAAGACAAAGAAGAGAATAATAAATTACGCGCAGCACCTACATGTGTATAAGAAAAATCTGATTGACTGATATATCAACGCACAGCCCTAACTACTGGGCCTAGAGACTTGAAATTTTGCGTGAGAATTCTGTTACATTGGCCAACAGTAACAAAAAGTAACGTAACGTAGTAACAATTTTTTTTTATTTATCCCCAGAAAGTCGCTTTCGCCTACATTTTCCCTTTGTACTACGTACGTACGTAATACGGTTTTCATATACAGACAGTGTGACTGAAGAGGTAGGTCAATATAATAGATGCATGTTAAAATAAAGAAAAACAGTCAATATAAAAGATTTGTCGTAAAAACATATTTTTATGCGCTTAAATTGCAAATGTTGTCTAATTCTTCGATTCTTCTTCGAGATAGATTAAAATAATTAACTATGGGATTGTATGTCTTTAAATGATCTACAAAACAGTCTGTGATGGAATATGGCTATCTTTTAAGGAAAGCTTACTATACCCATTCTAATGTCCCGATGTCGCCCACAGTGTTCAATGTACTTGCAATAAATAACTTAACCCGAGCATAAACCATCCAGCAATTAATACAGCTAATAAAGTAACACAACATAAATTAATTCAAACGGAACAAAGTTTGCCAGTTCAGCTAGTATTAAAATAATCAACATGAATCCTTTTTTTACTTATTTATTTTTTATAATCAACTAATGCAATAGTCATATATTGCATTAGTTGCATTACATGTTATAAACGATTTATTGCCACTACAAACATAAGCTTAAAAGCTTGTGATAGTTAACTGAAGAAAAATCACAACTTTCATAATAATCAGATAGAAATACTTGAAGCATCACTTTGTTTTACTATATATAAACTATATTTGACATAAACAAAAAAAATAGTTCATAACTAACCTCTCACAAATGGTTGAGTAGGATCAATGGCAGTCCCAGGATTCTGAAGCAGACTGTATAAATTTGGTCGATCATTCTCAAATGCCAAATCAAAAATGCTTCTATTTATCAGGTCAGCCTACAAACATTCAGATTATTGAACAAAAATTCTGTACTCTAAATTAAAAAACACACAATTTTAATTAAACGTAGAAATAAATATCAAATACGAAAAATTAAAAAAAAACATACCGGATTATGTCCCAACAACGATGCAATGCTTTCGGAAACATAGTAAATCTGCCCAGTAGCAGAGAAAACCATGACAAAACCTTCCAAGGCCTCAAGCACCAAATATGTGAATTCTTCATTCGAAAGAAAAGCTGGTTTCCAATCTTCTTGGACATCATGAGCTTTGGATCTGACCGTTACTTCTATTATAAAACATTACAAACAAGTTATTGATAACATAATATGTAACAAAACAAAACATTATTTTTGACTTTTACATACCATTATGTTTTTTTAGAAAAGATATTGTAGACTTCAGCACTGAAGACTTGTCCATTTTCCTATTGCTAGTAGTTACCATAGAGCATAGCTCATTTACTAGCATATTGAAAGTATCCCGACGCTTTTTCTCACTCAAATTGCGTGTTTTTCTGTAATATCAAAATAAATCTATCTGTTGCACTTATTGTCGCTGAAATATCATCTTTCTATATAAAGAAGAAGCTGTAATATATCAACAAATAGCCCCAACTGTTAGACCTTTCATTTAGATTTAAGATGTTTAGACCTAACCAGCACTGAAAAACAATCTAAATTCATCCCGTAAACAACCAAAGCAGGGGGATCAAAGATTATATGCAGACCAGAGAACTACCCTTGCAAAGCCAGGGCAGGTCACTAATTAAAATTAAAAAACATTTAATATTAAAGGTTCCAGATTTTTTTTATTATCTATGTAATCAACATAAAATTACAAAGTTAAGTACAATATTGACAATAAGCAGATAAAAGTCTTTTGTAATTTTGATTACATTAGGCCAATCCATCATACATATTAGTTAACCCATACTAATAGTTTGGAAACTACTATCCAGATCAGTTGCATCAAATTTTATAAATAATAAATTTAAATAGTTTCTCTGGTACCAGAATCGAAAGTATCTTTATAATTCATTTTTTTCCATAGAATAAGGGAGGGCAACAGGCATGTCCTTTGTTCTCGATTACCTCCGTCCATCACAGAGTTGCTCTGTTGTCATTGCTAATTAGCTGGTGATTCTAGATACCATATGAAATCTAACGCTATGAAATGCACCACTGGCAATCGGCTGGCTAGTTGATTCAATTATTTTGAAGCACAGAGCCTAATCTATAGCAAAGAGCATATTCTCAAGCAAATGGATTGAATTGGATGGATCTGAGCTGTCGCCTTTCTTTGGGACGAAGTGGATTAAGGCAGTCTGCCAGGATTTCAGAAACACCCTTAACATCCTGTGTCAAGTTGGATGCAAAGAGAGACCAAGAGGTCAGCCTTCTCTTTTGCAGTATGGGCCAACATGTCATCTTCTCTGCACAGCAATCACTCTTTTAACAAGTAATTTGTTACAATATGTGTAGATTTAATATATAATTATTGCATCTGATGACAATTTTATTAAAAAAATATATTTACACATTGAACATGTTACTTTTAAACTATTGGGTACTGCACTAAAAAAAGGAATGAGAAATAGTGTATATGTTGTGCATGTTTTGGAAAACTAATGAATAATGCTTATTATATGACACTGCCTTAATAATTGTTCATGTTAAAGAAGTTAATAATTTGCTTACACAAGAACTTACCGTTTTGTATCATCTTTATCATCATTGTCGTCCTCCATGGTTGGTTCTGTAGTAGTAACGCTGAAATATTTATTCAATATACATATTCAATAATTTCAAACATTCGTCAACTACAACATCCATTTGCAAATTGGCTATCATGCTACCATTTCGAGTTAAATAAAACTTTAAATATAGTCACCACGGGTTTAATATTTCTTCACTATACATTAGTAACGTTTTTATTTAAATATTCAATTTTGTAACAATTGTCAAAATGTCTTTAGTTCGGCAAAAAATTAAAACAACACCTTTACTGAACTAAAGTTGTAGTCGTTTACAAAAGATGTAAAATTTAAGTTACTATTAAAAACATATTTGTTTAAACATCAACATAACCATTAACACTTTTTAGACGTCAATAACACAAAGGGATTAATATGCTATCACTGAGAATTTAGTCAATAACGCCGTCAAAAATGCTGCGATATTGATGACCGCGCCGATAGCAAATAGTAGCAATAAGCATTTAAGCAATAGTGGTTCTTGTCAAGTACGTATCGTAATCATACGTAGAGTACTTCACTCAGTGTTACCAATCCATTAAAATATTGGCCCAAAAGTTCAAGATCAAACACCTAAAGACATATTACACAAGACAAATTATACAATGAAAAAATTATATATAATAAATAACCAAGATTTTTGCCCTAATTTCGAAATGAATGCTTTAAGTCTTTGAAAGTTCGGCGAAAGTATTAGTCTCATAAAAACCTGTAAACTAGTCAGTATGTACCAACATTGATATAGTTTCCAAATGAATGTAAATGGCTCGTTCCACAAATCTAGGTAAGGATCATATTTTAAATTTCCCGCGATTCGCGAGATCACGTAGGTAATAATAAAATATAGCGTCCAGCAACTGCCATGAGGTGGTGACGGGATATCATTGTGAGAATGTTAGAGCAGAGCTTAATGATATAATAATAATGCGTTCTTTCTATTAAGGGGCGATTTCACCATTGAAAATAACCGCTTTTTAGCGCGAATTTAGAGCTCCAAATATCATTTCACAAACATAAATTAAGCACCTGTAGACCAAAATTGAGTATAAATTCAGTACAGCCGATTTATGACGTTTTTTTAATATTATAATGTGACAAACAAGAAAGCGGCACCTGGAAATAAGTACCGCTACCCATAGGCATCAAGCTAATGAGTTGCAGATGCGTAGAATATCTTTATGGACAAAGGTGGGGACAAACAGAAAAAGAATATTTCCCTGTCAATCCCCTCCTAATCCGTCAAATCCTCTTCCCCTTCCCATCCTTTCCTTACTAGAAAAGGGTAGAAGGGGGAAGAGGACTACAATTAGGCCTCCGGCACGTCACTCATCACACGAAACGCAGAATACTTCTACTTCCCGCCTGTCTTCTGTGACGTTGTGGTATTTCACCGGTCGAGCTGGCCCAATCGTGCAAAAGATTTTATTTTATTTTTATTTTATTTCATTTTTAACTTAACGAGATCAAATTGGGGCAAGTGAAATTCGTTTAACGAAAACCAAGATTAGAATCGAACTATAAACACGATTAAGCAAAACATGGTTTTGTTAAACTTAGATTCGAATGCAAGCCGTAAAACATCGCTAAATTTTGTAACCGCAACGACCGCAGAGAGAATCTCCACAAAGCAGACCTTTCAAATTTACGATGACGCATGCAGTTACTAATATATATCAGCTTCGTTAATGGAGAAATCTATATGCTTTCCCAATTGCAACACAGTGTCCTGCAGTGTTCACAAGATTTTCAGATCTGTGCTGCAGTCCTTAGATTTTTTTGTTACAATTTACGTTCACGCATGTTCTATTCTACGAAGTACAGCAAAAGTAGTCTAAATGATAAACCTTTAACAGTAGAGTGCAGAGTTCATTACTCTGTTGTAATTAATAAATTGTACCACTTTATTTTCCTGCTACGGAGTTTTTTAGAGGATGTTATTTGCAGTAAAATTCATCTTTATGTAGGTCTACATATTTATTTCCTCATAAATCCTATCAAATTTTATACATTTTTTGTAGGAATGTATTTTCGGATATATTACATCGATTTTAAATCCATTTTGGTGACCGTATCAGGAGATGAATGTCTCTGACTTCTCAGGCACAAGTACCACAACTTTTACCACCACCACTCACTCTAACTAGAAAAAACATTTTTTCCTTAAATAGGTTAGGTTGTAGTTTACAACAAGAAATCTAATAAATATTGATTAACTGGATTTACAAAAAAATATAATTTTACATTTAATTTTGATGGAGTACCTAATAATTTCAGTTCTTATTAAATATAATAGAAATGTATTAGGATATTTGGTATTTTTAGCGCCTCAATAATGTTCTATAAATATTTCTCTCCTTGTTAAGTTTTAAAAATCGCGCGATATTAGTCAATGCCCGCAAAGACACATACCCACATAATTAGATGGGTCGTTGTGAGCTTGGCGCGAGCGAAAATGATAATGTGACATTTTCGCCTCGACCACAACAATCATCAATCATATTCATCAAGTGAAACGGGTAACGGCTAAACGAGTATTTTAGGCGTTGTGAAAACTTAGTAAAACACAGCGCAGCCCATATCGAATCCAGGGCTGGATTTCTTAGTATAATTATACTATTTGTACAATATTTTCACATTTTGTAGTATGTAGGAGAGGAAAGAATTTACACTATACCACGCAAAAGTACCATAATTTTGCCTTCAGTTAGACTAACTTTTATTTAACTTATAATATCAGAATTTCTGGACGAACAACAACATCAAATCAGGGAAATACCTTATTGTGTATGTATTTCCCTGATTACTGGAGACGATAAAGATATTCTCTTATTGCAAATATATTTATTTATGTATGATATTGTAATACAAATACAAGTTACTCTACAAAATTGATTATTAGTGTCGCTATAGATTGGATTTGACGTGCTTTTTAGGTGTTTATTTCAAATGGGATCCAAAAATGCATTTTACTCTCTGCTCAGCAAAGGAAAAAAGTTAAAGGAAAGCGTAATATAATTTTAAACAAAGTAGTATCATTTTAGTTATCATGTTCTTTGCGGGCCTGAATACAACCCTGATCGAATAGAAGCAAATGTGAATTGTGACAGTTAATTGACAATTGTTTGATTTAGATAGTAGGTAAAGTATAAGTAAATCTTTTGGATGGATAAGCCGACTTTTATTTAAAATGATAAATAATAATTGTGTATCACCTTGGAGGATACATTTTCATTTCATCAGAAATGTTCTTCGAACAGTACAGTAGCAGATCATTGTTTTATTCACCAAGGGAAAATGAAGCATGTTTTTATATAGTGTTTATACTATTTACTTAACGTAAAAAATATTGGTAATATAAATCTGGGTGAATTAGATAAGAAACTAAATTACTTTAAAAAACAAAATTAGTACCCACTGAGATAAAATAAATTAAAAATACAATCATGGCTACCATTAAGTGGCGTTTTCAATGGAGAGGAATATTTCGAAATTTAAAGTAATCTACTATTATATTTTCTCACATTGTTATAAATAGAAGTACTACTTAACGCAACACTCTTTTTTCATTTTATTTTAGAATGTACATAATATGGAAGCTAGCTCAAATAAGATTGACAATGAAATCTTTAACATACAATGAGCACATGAGCCAAAATTATATCATTGATTGCTTACTAGAGCCCCTATTTTGGATAGTGGACAATTTTGC
Organism: Papilio elwesi; assembly: GCA_029849275.1. NCBI lineage: Eukaryota > Metazoa > Arthropoda > Insecta > Lepidoptera > Papilionidae > Papilio > Papilio elwesi. Next base: position 5,969,212 of record CM056717.1, read on the forward strand.
TGGTAATTTAGGACAAGTAAGTTTTCTTTTCCCAAGTTTCATGTTCAAGTTGTACCACTGGTGTAGGTTTTTATCCAGTATATTCTTTTCCAGCCAGGTCTCTGGCAACATATTATGTACAACATTTTTTTTAAAAGAAGAGTAACAATTTTGTGATAACTTTTTCTATGTCATGTTTCAGGTGTTTGTTTTCTGTGTTACTGTATTAACAATGGCTGTTGTATTGATTGCATATTGGATTGGATTGCCATTTTGGTGGCAACGTGATCCATACACTACAATTTTTCTAGTACTGTTTGGCAATTGGCTATTGCTTAACATAGTATTTCATTATTATAAGGGAGTTTCCACTTCTCCTGGTTATCCCCCTCATGTAAGTATGCTAGACATTTTTTTTAAGTTAGATCTATTACAACCGTAATTTAAGATGTAATGTTTCCCGATCTATGGTTTGCGACCCATAGTTGGTTTTGACACATAGTGCAAAAATTTATATTATGAATGGGAGTAAAGAGCTTGGACCCTAATATGTAGATACACACTGGAAGGTCACTGATTGAAGCTGCACAGCAGTGTAGCCTTTGGGATATTCTAGTTTGTTGAAAGCAGTTAAGCACATATAACTATGTTAGGGCAGTTGGCTTGGTTATTAACCACTTAATTTTCATGCCTTAGGTTGTGGGTTTTTTTTGGGTGGATTCCCACTCAGGACAGACATTTGTGTTCATGAGTATATTTGTCCCAAGTGTATGTTATTATTTATTTAAGTATGTATTAACAAAAGAAAAGCAGTAATATATCTGGTTTTTGTAGCAAACACTCAGCTTAGTTTGGGATCAGGTGTGCCATTTTTGAATAATGTTCAAAAATGAAGAGTAAGATATCTGTACACTCTAAATAGAGTAAAATACATTAAGAATTTGTCTTTATGCTAATAACATATAGATTTAATTTTTATGTCAAATTTAATAGCTTGAGGACTTTTAATATTGAAAAAAAATGAAATTCTTTTGGTATGAATTAAATTTATTACACTTTTAGGGTACAATAATATCAGAGGCGGCTAGTATTTGTAAGAAATGTATAGCACCGAAGCCCCCTCGCACCCATCACTGCTCAGTTTGTGACCGATGTATCCTTGCGATGGACCACCACTGTCCCTGGCTTAACAACTGCGTTGGGTATTACAATGCCAGGCATTTCTTTCTTTATATGGTCTTTATGGTGGCAGGAGTATCTTTCTTAATAATATTTGGATTTGAAATTGGATACCAAGTACTGTGGTTGTATGATGCAAGTAAGTATAATTAAACATATATTAAGTGTTTACCTATGAAATTGCCATTCTTCAGTATTGGCTATTTTAAACAAAAAAAGTTTTGAATTCTAATTTCAAATTAATTTTGTTTCAAAAACATGACATTCTTATTCAATCAACTCAACAAATCAGACTATTGTTTATTGATTAGCTTTGTATTTTCTTTATGTTTTAACATTTTTCGTCATAATGGATACTTTGAAATTTTGTGTAATTATGGAATATGAGTTCCATCATGGCATCAAAGTCGCACAAACGGCAGCACGTATCATAATCAACATTTACAAAGAGAACTTTATAAACGAACTCACCACCCGTCATTGGCTTGCCCGGTTTCGGTCTGGAAATTTTGATTTGAAAATGAATAATTATGATGAATTAAAGGCGATCGTGGAAGTACTCGATACTCAATCTACATCCGAGCTAGCTATATTGGTCCATTTGTAACAAATTGGCAAGTTAAAAAAGCTGTGCCACACGAATTTAACGATCGCCAGCGCAAAAAAAAAGGTTTGAGTCCTGCCTCACGCTGCTCAAAAGGCACAGAAATTAAAGAATTTTGAACCGAATTCTTACGGACGACGAAAAGTTCTGTTCGACAATCGAAAGCGCTCAGACATACATTAATTATTAATATTTATTACTGTTATTCTTTATATTTATATATAGTTACCATGCTTGTCCTGCCACACCCTACATTATGACTAGCCATGAGATATATTCTGGCTCCTCGTTCCTTAAGATCCTCCCAATTATCCATTTATGTTGCGAAAGTGAGTGGCAGTGAAGGCCGAGGCCGGCCTAAGCAAACATATAACAACCAGAATGGTGTCATACTAGCAGTATTAAATGTACCCATCCATCCATACCTGACCAGCATGTATGCATAGATGTATTCATACAAATGTAGAAGTGTGCTAGAACCGTGACAAATGGAAATATTATATTACTTTTAAATATATTACACTTGTTATTAAATATATTTTACATTACTATTGTACTTCTGTGAGAGTATATGCTAAGCTGTATATTTAAAACATTAAATACAACAGTATTGCTAAATACGATTAAAGTAAAAATTATTTATAATCAATTTCTGATTCATGTTTTTATTCCAGATGCCAATATCCCTCACAATGATCCTGATTTAATTGGCCATCCCGTCCGGATCAATCAAACTGGTGCCTTGATACCTATAGAAGAAATTGTAGAGTATGATTCTAACAATTTCCCAAGGGAACATAACCTACCTATACCTGTTATATCAGAATTACAACTTATTAGCAGTGATCCATGGAAACGGAGAGCTGTGATATTCATGGCAGTAACCTGTCTGTCAGTACTATTTGCATTAGGTACCTTGGTGACATGGCATGGAAAGAACATTAGTAGAGGCGAAACAAGCATTGAAAGTCACATAAATGCAAAATTGCGAAAGACACCCAGATGTGTGTATAGAAATCCCTATAATTTTGGATGGAGAAAGAATTGGAAGTTATTCCTGGGTTTGGTCCAGGGTAGAACATTTATCAGACATATTCTAATACCTTCTAGTCATCGGCCAATTGGCACTGGATTGACATGGCATATTGTTCATAATGTGATGGAAGACTGGCCATAGAAATTTTCTATAGATTTTAGTAAGAACATAAATCTATAATATGTATAAAAATATATAAACTGATTGTGAGCTTCACAATAAGTCTAGGTATTTAATAAACTAAGTAAAGTTTGAACAGAAAAAATCATTCACAATGTTAATGTGACATTTGTTGATAGTTTATAAACTTTCTAAGTCGAATCGTCAAATTGTGAACTGTCAAAATGTAAGATTAAAGATAGTGGTAACATTCGTTAGGTTGGACATAATAGGTTGTAAATATAAAAATAATATTCCTATTATCATATATCTAGACTAATTATAAACTGATGAAGTTCACAATCAGTTAGTGACATATAGGCGTAGAATTTTATACTAACTGATTTTCAATTGTATGATTACATTCCTTTAAATATATATAGCAAGAATAACATATTCCAATGTGTAAAGTATAGCTAAATGTTTAATAATTTCAGAATAGAACAAATTGAGTTGGCATTCTAAGCACTACTACTTTATGACTCACAGTCAATACTATCTTCCATATTGTGTGTTGTATAAATATAGGTTGTATGTGTCTTGGATGTATTTATTGTATTTTCTAATTGCTTCAGTACACTATTCTCATTGTTTGATGTCTAATAGAAATCCACAATCTTGTGGATTTCTATTTGGTGCAATCCGAGCATACCTATCCCGCTTTCTGTATCCTTCTATATCTAAATATACATGATCATATATTACATGCATTTGAGACTTGAGAAAGAAGGGAGGAAGGAGAGAAATAATGAGAAAGAAAGGAATAAGGACATTGAAGAAGGAAGGGATTGGACCTTAAATAATAGTGCGTTTGTAAGATTTTAAGCTCAAACCTCATCAATCTTCTATTCAAATCTGCTCACTGACATGCGTAAAGCAAATGCTATCTATGTGTAGTGTTATAGACAAGCTTGTCTATCAAATAACAAACCATATGCCATTGCATTATCTGTTGTTGGAGCGTTGTCAAGGGCTAACTTACTGATATCTTAGATTTTTGTTAGATGGCGCTTTATTTAAAATAAACACGACCTTGCATATAAAAGACAACACGGAGCGGAGCTCGGTCTACAGCTAGTGTATATTTGTGTGGAAAATATAATGTGTACAGTGAGGGTCATTTTTTATTCCCAAGGAGGGTTGGCGTCAGGCAGGCGGCCGACCGTAAAAACTGTAGCCAAAATTTGTACAGTATGGTCTACAATCATACTGTGCCGACCCCACATGAGTGGGAAAAGGGCAAGTAGATGATTATGATGATATGATCCTATGTAATTTTTCGGAAAAGTTTTTATTTATCGTGCTCTCTCAAATAGCTTCCTGTAACTATGTGTCTGTATATCATACAATGACATTCATTTTGACATTTGACCCTTAACAAAGTTCCATATTAATAGATATGAAAGTATCACTCATTCATCGACAGTTCGTGTGTCATCGTATTTCGATTAAGATCCGAGTTTTCCCGAAGGAAAATAATTTCTCACTACACCTATACGCAATAAAATTAATGACTTTTTATTACATTTATATTAAGCTCAGCTAATTAAAATATATAAACCAACTAATTTATATTTATAGAGCTAAAGTTTTAGAATCTATACAGATAAATAAAATTGAAGTGTCTATGTATTATCGAATTAAAATTTCTCTATATATAATATATAATACTCAATACACATTATGTACATACGGTACTTATAATGAAAATACAATTTTTAAAATTTCTGTCTCCGCTTATTCCGGGTAAACGCCGAAACGACAAACGATTTGGATGGGACTTTAACTGGAAGATAGGTGTTCTTTTAAGGATTCAAATAGGCTAACAAAATATAAAGGATGCAATGCAATATCATAAAGGTTGCCTTACGCAGTAAAATAATTTTAAAAAATGATACTGATGTTTTATGTTTTATTTTTTTTATACATATGTTACGGTAAAAACAATGTAAGAAATACGATTACAGACTTTTATTCTACCTAGTGAATAACATGTTTTGTTTGATTCCACCCGGGCAACAGCTTATTTCTATACACTACATGAATTGATCATTGCTTTAATGATGTTTACGTTCAGAACAATCGAATTAATATTTTCGACTTAAGAGAACTAGAGAAGCCAGGCTTAAGGTAAAAACTTAAGACATACACTCCCGGTTTCTGGAATGATTGTAAAATTTTAACTACTTCTAACACTCATGTTATCTACCGAGTTCAATATATTCCTAAAAAAAAAGATAAAAAAAGTTCAAAAGATTGATCGTATTTGTATGGGACTATATGATAATCAACTGTCAAACAAAGAATTATCTAAATTGGTTCTCTAATAAAAAGAGTTCCTCGGTAATCGCCATCGCCAAACCCGTACGTCTACGGCGTGGCGTAAACAGTTAGATAACCATATTATGAGACTAGCTAAATACTATAATTACCAGGGAGCCTGGTGCGTCTCAGAAAAAAGTGTGTGTGCTATGAATATCTCAATGCACAGTGTCTAGCTGAAGCTGGCAAAATCTCCGACACTGACCTGTTTTGAACTTTATGTAAACTTTCAACCATCATCGTTTAAAAAATTATAATATATAGTTAAATAGTATTTTAAAGATCATAATATACAATAAAAAAAACACAAAATTTTATTTTTCTGAGATTAGCACGCGCAAACATACGGACAAACAGACATAGAGAGAAAAATCGTAATAATCATTGTTTTGATTTATAAAGGCCCCCTTAATGTAATAGTTATACTATTATAAAATAATAGTTTTTCTCAAATATTATCCATGTACAGACAGCGATTAGTTACATTTTTATTACATGTATAGATAATCGTAGAAGATAGAGATATGCCATCACCTGACTTTTATTATTAAAATAATATTATTATTGTAATATTATAACTCAAAAACTTCTGGTCGGATCTTGATTAACAATGAGACCACACGATAAGCACTATTTGTCGAATATAAAAAGAATCATAGAAATCGGCTTACCAGAAGCGGGGTTCTAGATAACAAACATAAAAAACAGACGAATTGATATACCTCCTTCTTTTTAAAGTAGGTTAAAAATTTGATAATTATTTTTCTAGCAACTCTAATTACATTTGATCGTAGATTAGCCCACAATTTTTTGGTAACCAGCCTTTCCGAAAAGTCTGTGCGTAAGTGTATCTAAAGTTAAAAGTAAAAAAAATTATGTTTTATATCAGGTGCAATGAATCTGATGTTGTGAGAGCGGCATGCATAATGTACATGAAAGTTTCCGTTGCAAGAAAATCTAGAGTGCAGGTGGAGAGATATGACGGGAGTCCTTATCGGTCCGTTCTTTCTGCCATAGTGTGTAAATATTATTAATGCGGAAGCCCGTTTGCTTCAATCGAAGATAGGACTACTAAAGACTAGGGATTAAGCCATTGTACGCTACATACTAATACTAGGCCAAATTATCACAGGGCATAAATTGGTAAACTTTCTTTGTCGTCCAATATTCGTCAACTGCTGATCATCAACTTATGGGAGGCGTACTGATCTGACCTATACGTAGCCACCATTCTACGATCTTTCGGCCCCATCCGGCCAAACGTTTTGCGAGTAATGCGTCCGGCCCATCGGCACTTCAGATGTACATTTCTTTCTTTTACTTTGATTCTACTTCTACGGACATTTCACAAGGTGAGGTTTGTAAATAAATCACGGGCACCAAGTATAAAATCAAATTATAAATGAATATAACAAAAATACAAATAATCACCAATGGAAATAATTGTAGGACAAATATATGAAGAGGGTATCAGATTTGTATTTAAACTAATAGTTAAACCTAAATATTGTGTTTGTTGACATAATAAGCTGTTCTATTTTTACCCGACTGACCTCCTTCCTACCTTACCTTTGTTCCATTGTGACCTATAACCTAAGCAGATTGAGCGAGTTGGCATTATTCATATACATACTACTTCGGAGTGTCATATCTGTGGTAGAGCAGCAACAGCTGCAATGAATGGGCCGGCTCGAGCAGTGCAACACCACGACATTACAGAAAACAGACGTGAGTAGAGTAGAATATACTTCTAATGCGTTTCTTCGAGTGAGGTATCGGATGCCTAATTTCAGTCCTCTTCCCCTACCCATCCTTTCATAGTAAGGATAGGATGTGAAGAGGATTGAACAGGGAGTGGAGAAAGGGCAGGCGGGATTACTTCCTTTTCTAATCTCCTAATTTGTAATGCATCTGTGACTCATTTACTTGTTGCTGCCTGTTGGCTGTGGGTAGCGGTCACCATCACGTGAACCACTTGCTCGTTTTGGCATAATCTTCCATTAAAAAAAACATCTTTACAATTTTTTGTAGGTGTAGTTATTTTTCAGTCAGTATGGCTTTTTTAAATAACTTTTTTTTACATATAGCTACATAAATATGTAGCCAAGGCCAAATGAACTGTTCACTTGAACAACCAGAAAAGTGGTAGAAATAAAAATTTAAAGTATATTAATTCACATACAGAAATAGCTTTATAATTCAAAGGCAGTAATTTTTTGTTGATATGTATTGTGTTTTACGGAACAAATTTATAAAACATTACCTACTCCATCGCTATTGCCTAAATGATAGTTATACATGTTTAACTTTTAATTTAACTATAAGTAAATGTTACTGATTCATGAACAACTATTTAACAACAACTGAAATTTATATTGCACCGTTCTATTCTATTTACTAACTATTTTTAACAATCAAAAGTCTTAAGATATTAAAACTGCTAGCTTATTTCGTTGTACGTGTAGATAAAAATGGAAGACTAAGAAATATACACTTCATTTTACGGCATTATTAGGTATAGTATGCAGATACATATATAAACATGCAATAAGAACAAATATGAAATATTAATAATATAAATAACAGTTTTTACGTTATTCTACCTAATATCACCATACTATTAGTGTGATTTTACAGAATAAAAGTTGTATATGACAACATTATACTTAAGTTTATTATGCTTGATAAATTATTCGTAAATTTCAACTATTTAAACATTACTAATATTTAAACTCATAAAAATGACTAGATATAACCGCTTGGTACAGAATTGCAGAAAAATATGCCTACTAATGCCTAAGTACCTAGTTACAAATTTTTTAGTTTAGTTGTGCGCGTACTGCAAGTTTTCCGAGCTTAGAGCAAGAGATGTCAAGACACTTCTACGTTGAGGGTTTACGCCAAGATTTTCCCAATTTATCCAAGACAGCCGAGCAGTTAGGTCTATAAACAAAAAACAAATATTCATTTACATGTATATTAGCTATGCACTTAATTACTTTTTAATTAATTAAGTACAGAGCTAATACACGTACAGGGTTATTGTTAATTCGACGTAATCCCGTTAAGAGGTGATATTTCTTTTAAAAAAATCTTGAAAGAACATCGTTTCTCGTCTCGCATTTTTAAATTTGGACCCATAGTTTTATTTTAGTTTTTACAAATAACCAGTGCTTTAGCGTTTTTATAAATCAAAAGAAAAATGAGATTTAAATTGATACTTTTTTTAAATATATTTATGATCTTGCATTTATTTTGTAAATCAAAACTGAAAAACATGATAACTAAAAAAAGGTTGACATTTGCATAATGCATATGGGGTTAAAATTATCGCAAATAACCCTATCACCTTCTAACGGGAATACGTCGAATTACCAATAGCCTTGTATAGAGAACAAGCGTTTCCACAGGACTATAAAATTCACATTCCCTTTTAAATTGATTTTGGTCATTCAAATTTAGGCCTGAGCAAGTGCGCAATGTCCCTTGTAGGTCATCTCTATGCCACATAAATTTTTATTAGTCACGTATTGTGTTGAAATCTAGCCAGTCAAAGTAAGACCCTGAACTAGATTTTTGTATTCCAATAAGCCTGTGGCGTTCTCGTAACGGCTTGGTACTAAGTGGCAGCCAGGTATTTTATTGATATTTTGGTCAATAGTTGCATATTATTTACTGGTATATAATAGCTTACCGCTCGTATTCCAATGTGCACGGTCGGCCTTGATTTCTCCACGAAGACATTTCTCCACGTAGGTCAATGGATCGTAGTCGGCATCCAACACCTGGAGGAATAAAAGAAATCAAAATACCGCTCGCGATTTGGGGAGCTTGACCTCCGGAGGGTAGGTTTAAGTAAAATTAAAGCTATAAAGTACTCAAAATTTGGTATAGGTTGACGCTTAGCATAGTAGCATAGTAGCATAATATTGGTAAAAAATTTAATTAGAACCGGGTGGCAAGTTAGTGCCGCCGCCAAGTCGAGCACGACCATCCATTTCTCGAAGCTATTGGCGGCATTTATGATTGCCTTGTAACTTCGTTGTGGATGAAGCAAGTAGTTTGAATTTTTAGAGATGAACAGATATACGATAACTAGCTATATTACCAATTTATCTAATAAATATATCTGATAGTTTATGAAATATCGCTTGTCAAAATTCGTAATTTTGTCGCTGACACACTCACCGATCAACAAAATTCAAAAATTACTTCCAGCAGTCGCACAGACTTAACATTTGGAATTATGTTAGCATATATCCTATAGACAAAGGAAAAATGAGAAATACTATTTTTTTTCCGATTTTCTATAGTCGGGCACATATGTACATACTATGTTTTTCATTCACCTCTGTAAAAATATATGCGAATAAATAATATTGTTCGATTATCCAAATGAACAGATTTGATGATTAAACACGCATATTCCATAATTTCCTTCAAGAAACGAGCGTACTCCTTCCTTAAAGGCCGGCAACGCACCTGTAGGTAAGTGTTGCGCATATTGAACCCGTTGCTCATTTGCACCCCTTATCTCATATATAAAAAGTCGACAATCGACGCGGCGGAGACTCCATTATATACCCAAATTGTAAGTAATATCTAACATTTGAACTTATTTAAACAATCGTACAACAAAGTCGTTACCTCTCTAAGCAGGGCTATGTACGCGATAGCTAGGCGCAGAGTGTCGATCTTGCTGAGTCGCTTCTCATACGGGAAGGTCGGCACGTGGACCCGCAGTTCGTCGAACGCCGAGTTTATACTGCTAAAATCACAACGGAATACTACCGTTTTAGCAAATGAACGACATAACGATCAGGGCGAAGTAGTTTTTTATTTGTGTTACTAATGGTCATAATTATTGTCAATGATTTCTTAGTAGTGCGACATTAGAACAATGTAAAGACAGCAGAGTCGAGCGTCAGGATACCCCGCAACCGTGTTTGAGTCGCTCGTACAATATTCCCCTTTACAGTTTTCCCTTATACATATTAATTTAGATTCAAGGGGGTACACAATGTATATTAGAGGGAAATTAAGTAGACAACACTGTCGATGCTGTTTCTACCGGTGAAATACCACGACCTGACAGAAGATAGGCGTGAAGGTGAAGTATATTATATTTATATATAGTAATAAGAATAGGACAGCTAAGGGAAGAGGATTGGATTGGGTAAGGGATATATATGATAATATCGTTTTCCCTGCCTATCTCCACCCCCTCCTGTGTCTGGAACTCATTTGGTTGTGCAGATGCATATGGGCAGTAGCCATTTAACATCAAGTGAACTACTTGATCATTTCCCTGCTTATTACCTCATAAAAAAAGACTAGTAAAATATGAACCCGGCGTCATCGAGATATATAAAAAGTGACTACAGATATATCTTTCTAAGATTCATTCATATGTACCTACATATCACCAGTTTTCCCTTATAAAGCATTTGGATAGAAGAAGGAGGCATAAAATCAAGCTGGATTAATTTATCACTGCCCGTGTTATACAACTAAATATTTAGATGCAACAATGAAAAGGGCTACCCATTGGGGCCGGACCTCAGCATGCGTCGTCGCTCCCGCACGTTGGCAGCGGCGCGCTGCACCCTGTACGGCGACCCGCCGCACTGGTACTCCGGCTCCACTGACGCCTCCAGCAGAGATTCTAACAAACAACTACCAAGTTTCAGTCTGAAATTTCTTTATTTATCTATACATATTGTAACTATCATTATGATATCGAATCAATACATTAAGGAAAATAGGGGCATAAGAATTACAAGTGTTCTCGTCTTGATTTTTCGTGAAAATCATACTAAGTCTAAAGAGTGAGTGAGAGTTCGTGCATTGATTTTTTTTATTGAATTTAAATCTAAAAATAGGGTAATAGGTATTGTATACACTTATAATGAACGTTTATAATAAAATAATTTAAAAATACGAAAGTGAAAAATCCTACGCGAACGGACATCAAAATTGCCTGTACGTTGATACACACCCATGACTTTACATATAGGAGTAATGCGGCCGGCGTGAAGCGTTGGACGTCGAACTATTGAAATAATTAATTTATTTTGATGGTAGATATATTTGAGGGGAAATATATAAAATGAATAATGCCGATTACTATGTGGTGGTTGTTTTGGAATACGGATCGTATACAAGCGGTACAGGGTCCAATTTCCGTAAAATGTTGCGTTGTGAAATTATAAAGGAAACCCGGCTAGGGTGTAGTTGGTGAGTTATATTCGGCTCTTTGATAATGGGTACTTGGCGTCTTAGAGGCTTGCTTCTATGATACGTCGAATTTATATGAATTGCCAACTAACTTTTGTACCGAAATTGATTCTGTTTATACGGATGAAAATAGAGGTAGCGGATACTTGTTGCCTAATCTTTATTTCTTGTTGGTTCGCAAGCATGTCTCGCAAGCGCGATTATACATGCTCGCTAGAATAACATTACACGGGTGTTTATTGTGTTCATAATGCGTCATTGATGGTTGCGGGGTGTTGATTGCAAATTTCTGCTCTGAAGCGACTACGCCTAGAGTATTATCTTTATCGCCTGTCGTGGAGTGTGTGGCTTTGCAATTCGACATTACTGCACTTGATATGCTGCTTATGTTTGGTCTTTGGTACATCTTTTGATGGATCATTGATGGGATCAACGAGTCTTCCTGTGACGGGTATATAAGTGGTTCGTGGCTAATATGCTCATTTGTATTATTCGGATAGATTGAGGATAAGATATTGTCGTTTGCTATGGTATTCTGTAGTGTAGTATGACGCTTGTCTTAATTAGATTTGCCCAAGTCGGGTCCCTCTATACGGGATTGCAGACTGTTTGCCCACCATGCCCTCCTCCACAAATCAATTAAGTGGCCTGTAAAATACCCATGTTTATAAACGAAGGCAAATTATTGGTGGGTGATGCAAATTTGATCGAGACTCGCATTATGCGAAAAGTTGGTGTATAACACAATTATATGATGTTCGAGAATTATACTAAAAGTTATTAATGTGGCCGAAACTGCCCTGGCATTAGTTGGTGGAGCCTGTGCATTTGTCTCTTGCGAAGATGGTAGCTGGAGGGAGCTATGCTCTCAAGGCTGACACCGCACAACGAGGGAATTAGCCATCCCCTGAGGCGAGTTTTATACTCCTAATGCGCTCCGTAGGTCGATACCTATGCTGACAATGTCTTGGTGGCGACGCCTTATTATACACTTGACGGTGTAACGCATTGATATGCGAGACACGACTGAATGGTGTTTATTCACCAATAATGAGCTAAAAACTCTCTTAGTGGTTTACCAGTATATTTCTGCGATATACGGTGGCCGATCTGTTGTCCCTTGTTCGGGGGGAGTGCAACCGGTGGACGGCACTCACCGTACACAGCGGGGATTTCCGCTGGAGCTGTGTACCTCCATATATTTTTAAAGACAAAAATATATGTTGCGATAGTAGGGTTGTATCGGGTATTTGAGATTAAAGCATGTAAACCCTTTACAAGTACAATTTTAATGAAATATTTTGGAAATTGCAATTGATCGCTAAATTTAAAATATTATTTTGGCAAATTTATATAGACTTAAGGACTTTAATAAGCATCCTATGGCTTCAATAAGCTTGGCGAATCTTTCTTCCTCTATAATTCCTAGAAGAACTAGTTATTACAACTCACAAAGTAGAACAAAGTTCTACAACTAGACGATCACTTATAAATATATCATTGGCCTAATATAATATAAAAGAGACGATCTTGGTGGTGTTTCGACTTGGAGACATTTTATGTTTCCGAGTCGATTTCATTAATATACTCCTAATAATCACTAGAGGAAAAAAGGATGGTTACAATATCATAAAAATCTAAGTGATCGCTTTCTGTACATGGAAGATATATGAGATAAACTATTGGGGGCTTCATAACGTAATAAAACCCAAAACAATGATATTCGAATTTTTGTCTGTTTTTCTGTATATCTGTTAGTCTATATGTCTGTTTGTCTGTGCGTTTGTCATTGCTGATCTCAGAAACGCTTTAATTAATTTGTTAGTTTTCACTATTGTATTGTGGTAAGCTTCATTTAATATTTAGTGTTTGTTTTATCTCAATAAATAAAAAAGTTATATGAATTTAAAGATTCATGTCAAACATTCCGATAAAATGCTATAGCTGTTTAGTTGAATAGGTTGAACTTTTAGTTAACTTTATATTATAATAGTTAAAATGATGATGATTGAAAGTTTATATTAAGTTCAAAACAGTTGAGTTTCGGAGATTTTGCATGCATCAGCTAGACACACTGTGCATTTAGATATTCATAGCACGCGCACTTATTTCGGAGACACACGGCTCTCCCTGGTAATGGTAACAGCTATATTTCGTAACGCAGTATTTACACAATTTTAGAAATTATGTATGTATTATTTTGTAAAATGTCTTGTTAGGTTAAGTTATTATTCCCGAGGAGGTTTGGCGTTAGGCAGGCGGCCGGCCGTGAAAACTGAAGCAAGAACCTATGTAGTATGGACTATGGTCACGTTTAAACAAACATATGTGATTGTCATGCTTTGCTACGGTCATGTCAATGTCCCCACATAAGCGGGAAAAGGGCAGGATCATTTCGTTTAAGTAAAATTGCATGACAAGTGAAACCGCGGGGCACAGCTAGTATCAAATATAAATGTTACAAATGTGAGAAGATTTAATAGGATTTACCACCATCCCTATTCTTCACATACCAGTGAGGGTGTACCATCTTTCGACCACTTAACATCGGGTGGATTTGTAGTCAGGCCCTAGTTTATAATTCACGTGTAGAGGTTTTCTTTGGTTAGATTATGTGTTAAATTATAACTATAAGCGAATTTGTTTAGATGTAACCGTGGCTTTCCACTAGCGTATAAACTTAAGTGCGATACAAGGTTTCTCTCTTAAAAAACTGAGATGTCAATATGTTTTGTGTGATGTTTTGAGCAGTGTAAGCCCACGTTAACATTTCCAAAACCGTTCATATAAAATGAACACGGTGTTACGGCCTATCCCGGCTGGTTACGGACGTGACTGGCATTTCAATCAGTATATTTTACTTAACTTTTTGTATGAAATTAATATTTATAGTACTATTCAAATAACCTATGAAAGATTTTTTGTAAAACCAGTATCGGCGGTGTTGTTCAATGCGGTTTTATTACGAAATATTCCGGCGCTTGTGAACACGTTCGATTTTGACATTGATGGAAATAACGGCAACGCAGTGAGAAACAAAATGTAAATAAACCTCAACACTCGCTAAGTTTACGTAGTTGTATTGAAATTTTATTTTTAAATAGCTTTCAGCTTTTATTGACCGTATATATTTAATATGTAAATTTATAGAGCTGCTACTAAAGACATACATATAAATTCACGGTAAGCCTTTCACTATCTTACAAGTCTATGCGCCTACGATAAAAGCAAATGAAAAGGAAATACAGTCCTTCTACTATTTTCAGGAGATATGAATACAAAAATGGGTTACCCAAAATGTCAAGAAAATATTATGATGGGCTAATACGTGTACGGCAAAAGATACGAGAGAGGAGAAACATTTATTAAATTATAAATACAATGTTCAAAAAGCGATACAAGTTAAGTTAATAAATAAATAAAATGCGCTCACACACGTAACCAATAGGGGTAAGCAGACATCATGGATTTCCATTTGACGCGATCCTGGCACACCTCTCTCGCTTCTTCTACATTCATACATGTTCGTCAGCTATGAGTGCTCCTTATATCGCACTTTTTTAGTAAGCTACTATTATAACATAAAGTTCTCCTAGCGCGTCTTTTTGTTTTTGTTAGCTTCCTGCTAACCTTATTGTTGTTTTTATATGTAACCTTTAATCGTAAAAAAGATTATCTCGATGCCCCTCTGATATATTAGTTCGTTAAGATTTTTCTTGTTAACGGCTAGGTTTAGCACGAGTATGTAAGACATGGTAGGAGACAAATGGCATGGTTTTCATTTAACCTAACCTAATAAGATAAACGACCGACAGAAAGATGTGGAGTATTCTGGAGGAGGCTTCAGCCGCCCTTGCACGGAAGATACATATAGAGTAATACTAAAAATATTTTGCATACATTTAACTGCACTAACGAAAGGAACATAACTTGTAATAAATTATACATATTTTTAGGTAGGTAATAGGAAGTAGATATTTATATCTTTAAATTGTTTAATAGTAATTTATAATAATTTTCATGTGTGATGGGAAATAAAAGCTATCTTTAAATGTTTAAAGTAAGAGAGTTTGTACGCCTTCTTTCGCTAGGTAATTTTCGGAATAAATTTTAATTACTTATATTAATTGGTAGTAGATAGTGATATTATATTTCGCATACTTTTGGAATAATCTAGATATTGGTAATGTGGTTTGGGATTTTTTTTAATGGGAACAATCAAATCAAAAAGTATCGATTGAAAAAAGAACAAAATAAAAACAGAATAAAATAAATATTTTAGGCGATTCCGACTCGCATTTGGCCAGTTTTTGTAAAGAAAACTAGTCATAAATAAAACAGTAATCTAGCACAAGAATAAAATTTTGAAAAAAATACCACAACGTTCATCGTTTTATAAATAATTTAAAACACATTTTTAACGAAATGCTATCGCAGGAGCGTTCATTTTCTATTTGCAAGTATTAACTTTATTAAACGTAAATACGAGTTTATTTATTAATCGCGGCTTCAAATGGGTCTTGTCCATTAAATATCTCTCTCTCAGATACAGCTATATATGTATATGTGAAGAGCGTGTATGCAGTATGTTTCGTATCACATCGAACAATAACGAAAAATATAGCACTGCGCCTCTTTGCCTCTTTGTACTACACCGCTCTGAAATACTTCAACTAAGGTGTCGTCCACTACGGTCTAGGTCATGTTTGCGTACATGTATTTTACATATTTCTCGTACTTTTTTTAATAAAACAAGAAGAGAGTAGGTTTAATTTTATTTTATAGTTATTTTCATTTTAAATCTAGATAGTACCTACGGACTAACCTAAATATTTTTTCTAAATTTTCTTTCTTAATCTGATGGTGGTCGTTAAGTCTAGATAGTATTAAGGTAAGGTCATATGCAATGATTAATTTGCGAAGCAATACGAAAGATGGCTACAATGTAAATAAAATACATGTTTTAAAGAAAAGTATTACAGAATGTTATTTCATACCTGTATGCATTTGCCTTGTGTGCTGATGAACGTAGGCAGCCAATGGTAGCTGGAGTCGACTCCGTGCTGCCGCATACACGCACGATGGTAGTTCCGGAGTCACGGAGCTACCATCCTCGTCCGATCCATCGGGGTAAGAAAACTTTAAACCGCTGTAGTCCAAATGCCGATTATCGCTAGGAAATAATAAAATGTATTGAATACGTTTATATAAATATAAAAAACGTCCCGACTTCCTTTGTTGGTTGTCTTTATTACGTGTGCGTCCTATTAAATGTAAAAGATCTGCTTAAGCTGTGAATTTTATAAGCACTTACTTTAATGACGGGGACGTAGACGAATCAGCGATTTGCGTTCTAGCACCGGACATGTTGAAGAAATTCGTATCACCCACTTATTATGAAAAGGTATATTTCCTGAGGGATACACCTCAGTCAGAAACTGGAATACACTGGGGAAAATCTGCCAGTGAAATAAATTTATACAGGACGGACTCCCCATTTTATTGTCTACGCTTTGTTTGTGTGTTTAAACGATTTTAGAGTTTACTATTAGGGAACAGCGCCCAGTTTAGGATACTACGAAGCGAATTAGTGTGCCTCCGAGCCCCAATTCCCCCGCGAATGGGCGTATCGCTTATGTTAAAAAGGGGCTGGTCCAACGAACGATTTTGTGGTAGAGTGGAGGAAATGTGATTTGGCATTACTATTAAAAATCATTTTTACGAATAGCAAATTCTTACTTAAATGGAGTTCATTTTGCAATGAAATAAAATTGTAGGTATTCTAATTTTATTGGTACTTTTTATAATCTTATTTTTTTTACTTTTTGTGGTCTAAGTCTAATCACGTCACATCTAGTCAATTTTTTTAATACAAGAATTTTGTCGAATCTACGCAAAACACATCGGCTCTGCAGAAGACAAGAAAAATAGGAACGTTCAAACTCACGGTTCGACCTCACTTTAAGCGCGGCCGATGTTTGTTTGTTCCCTTTTGGTTTTTTTTTCAATTCCATTTCAAATTTAAAATTTTTTAAATTTAATTTAAAATTTTTAATGCTCTACGATACGTCGTAGAGCATTAAAAATTTTCCAATCTTAAATGAAAATAAGATCCTTATTTTACCTTTATAATAATGATTTTTAGTTTAAAAATATATATGTTTTTATAAATCTTGCCAGGACTTCTAATTCTCTTCACAGATTCACAAATCGATTACAAAATCAATCAAATTAACGGTGGTAAGTCTACGTGGCTTTAGCCGTTACATGAATAAGCCGACTGAACCAGATGAGCGCAACGACCTGAAAGAAGAGGGTATTTAAAACTTCTGCGTTTTGCTTGACGAGTCAGTCGCCGGAGGTGCAATTACTTTCCTATTATTATCCTTTCCTTATTTAAAGCTCGCATTCCTTTTCATTTATTAAGGCCGGCAAAACATGTTCAATTTATCTGTTTGTTGCGGACATTTAGTTATAGATTGCGATGTCTTAACATAAGCCGTACTTTTTCAATAAAAAACGAAATTAGTACGTACGTAACGTTTTTATTGATTAATAAATATCTATCAACTTTTTAGTACACAGAGCGACCATATTAAGCGGGATCATCTGACCCTGAAGACAAATTCGATTGATACCTAGAATCCAAGCACAATCATTTTATGATGACAATATTTATTGGTACTTACTGGCAGGCGGTCAATCACTTTCATGCGCTCTTAATACTCTAATGTCTCCGAAATTTCCGGTGCAACGTTTTTCCCGTCTATCAATTTGTGTTGTTCGCTAGGGAGAGACGGCGGATCAAAGTACACAGCCCTCTCTCTCTCTCATTGGTCGACTAACGTCTGTATTTGACAGTTGAAATACACATAATTCCGCTCAAGATACCTTTCACACTCTAATAGACTGTCTCAGCAGGAGACCCATCTTGAGAATTCAATTTGCTTGCAAAATAATCTTAAATTCATTTCATTTAATACATACCTAATAATCGCGTTCTGCTCGAACGAAAAGTTGATTTGGATGGCGGCCATGACGAAATAGCGTAGCTAGGTCAGACCTCCCGCAATATGGATCGACGATCATTCAAATTTCCCTAGTCAAAAAGATGAGCAAGAGACCGATCTTTTGCGATTCATGGAGTGCCTCTTTATTATGTACAGCACCAAAATTTAGAGTTGTACCCTATGTATGTATGGTTGATTTAGCATTTTAGGCCAATTTTCGAATTCCAATAAGTAGAGTTATGTTTTACTAAATTAACTTTGCTAGACTAAGATTATTTGATAGGTAATATTTATATTTGATTGGTAAATCATCAGATCCTATCAGTCTTACTTCTTAGTCTACAATTAAGTAGTCTAATTCTTACAGCCTGACATAAATACAACGTTGTTTGGATCGATATCTACATCTATAGATATTGTGTGCCATGATGTCCTGTATGCTCTGATGTATGATGGGATTAGAAGGCCGTTTTCCATTATAGACTGTTACCGCCGGACAGAATCATCGATTGTTCTACCAACAACTGATGAAATTAAGGCAAGAAGTTGAAAGAAAGCGGCCGGAATTTATTAATAGAAGGGTGTGGTCTTCCATAATGACAAAGCCAGACCATATTTAGCCAATCTGCAAAAATTAAGGGAGTTTGGCTGGAAGGTGTTAATGCAGCCTCTATAGAACCCTGACCTCGCACCTTCAGATTTCCCTCTGTTTCCGTTACTTCACAAATCTTATGTTAGATTCTATAAATTAACATAGAATTGGCTAAAGCTTTGTTAATTATATATATTATGGTTTGTGAAATTATATGACAGTCCATACAAAGCTTAAAAAACGTATTTAGGAGATTTTGGTCTTCCAATGTAAGTTGACCTCAGATCTTATGGTCCATCATATTACACAAAGTTTCGCATCGATTAGACAATTTGACGATTTTACGGTATCAATTGTTGCAACATTCTTTAACATATACTTGTTACATATTTTATTAGGTTAATAATAGGTTATTAATAAGATTACGTGTGTTGTGGTCTTGTAGTATAATACATGTGGTAAAGCAAATGGATTTCACAGTTTTATAATACAATTTTATAAATGAATATTAATCCGCTCTTGCCCATTTTTAGGTTATAAATTTAGTTTTAGTATAAATACGGTATTTACTTTATTACTTAGATACTGAACTGATAAGAGAAAAAATGGAAAAAGTTCTTCGAAACTGTTCCAAATTCAAATAAGGATGTTGCTGACCCATGTTGCATGTTATTAACTTGAACCTATATCCCTACCAAATATCGAATAAGGTGGCAAAAGAAATTCTTTAGTCGCCTTCGAAAATTGTAATCCCATAATCAATATACATAAATGTAGCGACGGTTACAGGTCCAGTGTTCATTCATTATTGCAAAAGTACCCACCGTGGCAAGTCTCCTATTATTAGTTTTTTAAGATATCCTAGAAAATTGAGAGTAATACAGTGTACAATGAGAGAGAAAATTTAATACATTAAAATTATGTCCGGACAAGAGGGCGATGTTGTATCTAAGCGCTACGCTACAATTTGTAACGTTCCGTCTTCAAATTAGCGTAGCGCCCTAACTGTAAACAAGTAATTCGCGCAACGAGTATAATTTGGTGCTAATTCAGATTCGGGAGTCGTCGCCGGGTTGACCCCTGTAATTGATTTGTCGCGGCGAGTGACTGCTGAGGACGACGTACATACACGACTGTTGCGCCACGCGGCCGCCGCACGACTGTCGTACGACCGCCACGTGGCCCACCACGCCCTCTTTGAACGCGTTTGATAGTTTTTCGTGTGAGAGCCCTTGTCGGTTTACGCCGAGTGCCTCGTCGTCCGACACAGATGTTAATGTGAAGCGATTTACTGAAAATGTTTGCTTTGAATTGGTTTTTGACGACGTTCTGTCCTTAATGTACGCACGCATGTGATCGCAACTCGCAACTATGTTGAAATATTTCCGTGTAATTTTTCATAAAACCTACCGAGTTGCTTGCTAATTTCTTTTTTTACTTTTTCGCATGACGAAGTCTTTACTTGGGCAACAGACTCTTCAGATCTTAAAAGGAAATAATTTCTGTAGCCTTTCTAAGTACAACATAGAGGAATATTATTTTATTACGGGCTGATAATGTTTTCTTTTCACGATTTGTTATAACTAATTCTTTGGTTCTTTACTTCATTGGTCTAATTTGTTTTTTTTTTATTTCAAAGCATGCCTTAAATTTTCACATAACAATTAAATAAAGTCTAAGCTCAATAGTGTATAAACCGCGGCTGTCGTCGGTAGGTTTTTGGTTAATTTATTTATTTGCGTGCATATGCGATTCGGGATTATCCTTGGAGTCCGCACGTGGTTCGGCTTCTTTTGTTCCGTTCTAGGACCGCGGAGGGGCAGACCTAGCGGCGGAACCCTGCCGGCACGCGCCAAACACGCGTCAACCAAAGTACCCGGAACATATTCCAACGCCTACCACTGGAAATGTTTTTCTGACTGCACTTAATTAATACATGTCGTGGTATAGTTATAAACAGTGTTATTTTTATTTATGGAGCAATTTCGATTGTCACTCAAAATAAATGCCATGAAAATTGCCAATACAACATAACATTGTAGTAAGAAAATTATATTTCCGTGTTATACGTTGAATTTATAATTCATATTTTTAAAAAAAACGTTTCGTAGAAGAAAGCGCTCCAGACTAGCAGACATAAATATTTCGTAACTTCATAATACAAGTTTTAAAGTTAGTATGTGTAGTATAGTTAGTAGTATATGTATAGTATGACTGTAGTTTTAAAATAAGTTCCATAAAGAAGATTGTTTCACAGCCGTTGATAAATATATAGCTAATTGCTCAGTGCTCATGCAGAATTGTGATTTGTGTTGGGGATGAGATGGGGCGGGTAAGGGAGCTTTATCCTGTTAAGGGTAGATTTTAGCGAGGTAAGAAGTAAACATTCTGTGAATTCTGACGATTAAGGGGGCATGAGACCACCAAGCTTTAAATAAAAAAAATATATTATAAATTTTTTTGAAAGTACTTTTTATGTCGAAAACAACACTCGGTTGCAATATGAACTGAGTATTTTGCAAAACCCTACGAAAATAAAAAAAAGATCTCAACGATTTATCAATAGAGCGAAAACTAAATCGTTTTCTTTTATCGTTCAACCCCAACCCGTATTTGTCTGTCTGTTTGTTGTATTTAAGCATTTATTATACGCATTTATTAACAAGTCGTCGACAGACTCGTTCACTTCTATTGTATCCAGCGACTCTCAACCTGTCACGCTTTTATGCTACTTTAAAATTAAATCATAAACTTTTCGTTTACAAAATTTGTTGTGGTATTTATTTCAGTTTCGAAAAATACTGCTACTCGTACAGCTATTGTCAGTTTTTCATTGACATGATAAGACAGATTAAGGTTTTGCTTAATGGAACATATTAACTCAATAATACAAGCATTACAAATGATAGGGAACTTTAGGCTTTATCAAACCTATATAACATACTATAAATATTTCTTTTCACAACTGATCACTCCGTACACTTTAAAATTTGCGAGACTACCGTTGTATGTAAAATAGGGTTTCCGATTAGATCTTTTTAAAAAACCAAAATGTTTGAGAACCAATTTGAAGCGACCCTCCTTAACGCTCACAATAAAATACAGAGGGTTAACCACCGTCACATGACTCATCCCCAACAAGTACAAACCTCGGGGTCCTATGGGAACAACACACAAATTATCCAAAGCTAATTGTTTAATGTGTTCATGCCATTTAACTAAACAGATTGAAATTTAGAACGTTTGATGTGAAAATGTTCCGTTATTTCCGACAGGAGGAAATACTATTTAATTGAGGAAATGATATAGACTTTTACATATGAACCCAGACAATAATTACTGTGGTTTATTGTAATTAGTGTCTGTATTCTATTTAACTAATTATTTTATAAAGGACCCTCCGCGTAAAGTAGGGGAGTGTCTTAGAGCGATCAACTCAAAAACTACTGAACAGCCAATTACCATTACACCAATAGACAGAGAATGTGTTATTAGAAGCTTTAATTATATATATAGTACATTAAGATCTCATTAATTTTTGAGGTAAAATATGAACGTGATGATTAAAATGACTAAATAGCTGGTTAATGCTATATCAAAACGAAAAAAAAACGGTTGTCGTTTTACGCTCTGCCACACGTGCGGAGCCAATACGGATCGAGGGGTGAAAATAATTGGCTTAAAGCATTCAAATTATGATTTCTGTTAATTTGACGACGATTAACCTGAGGGATTGCATAGTCTGATAAATAAATTCAATTTTCAAGGTGGCTAACGCGCAGTGGTTCTTCTGATAATAATTGACCGCTACCCATACAATAAGTTAAACAGTTGCACTGAAGAGAAGAGGACCAGTATTGGCCGTCCAGCACCTCACTTATCAGACGAAACGCAGAATACTTCTACTTCGTGCGCGTCTTCTGTCAGGGAAGCAAAATTATAGTACGAGTATTTACGTTAAATCTTAGTTTTAAATTTACTTTATTATAGTTAGTATAGCTACACTCTACACTAAATTTGTGTACTCTGTCTGTTTTCATTGTGATATGAAAAAAATTATTTTCTCATCATGCTTTGTAGATGGATAACGAAATGAAACACCTGGTTATGCCACTAATACAGGAATATATTTATAAAAAGAATAGTATAGTATAGTATAGGAATATATGTTTAAAAAGTCTTTGTTACACTAATATCTAATTGCTTTTACGCTCCCTCTTCTCGGTTAGCCTGAACTCCCCGGTGGCGAGATCATCGCTGCTGGATTTGAGTTCCACGTACTTGTAGCGGAAAGCCATCACCATGAAGATCAACATATCTAGCAACATCAGCCCGGCGAAAAGGAAGAATTCCTTCCACTAAAAATCATACATAGATTTTTTTACTTTAAGTACTCACATCATTTAGTGCGTTTTGAGATGACGTAAAAAGTGACATGAATTATAGAAATATATTTATCAAAGCATATCATATAAACAGTTCAATGCTATTTTGTGTGTAATGAATTTAACATATGATTTCAAATGTTGAAGTAACGACGAAAAAAGGCCTTGTATCTTGTAAAATCTTAAGCCTGTTATTACAAAAATATTATCATAAAAAATATGCCATTGTCAAAGAAGACATGACTTGTACAGCTGTAAAAATGCCTAATTTGTGTCGTGATCGCTGACATTACTGTTTTGTAAATGACAAGGCCTAGTAAATAGTACCTATTTGTAACTTTACCTGAGCATCTAAAAAGTTTCCTTCGACGACAAGCACGACAACGAGGTTCCCAAAAGCCACAGTGAGGAGCCACACCGACTGAAGCACGGACTTCATGCTGGCAGGGGCTTGGGTAAATGAGAACTCGAGTCCAGTTACAGAGAACATCACCTCTCCCATTGTCATCACTACGTATTGCGGTACCAGCCAAAGTATATGCAAACTGTTTGGTGGAGTTATTGTTAATATATCCATGTACTGTTGAAAAACGTTTAATTAATCAAACGCTGGTGGTTACAATCTCAGTCAATTCGTAAACTTACTTAAAAATCGAGTGGAGTTAACGAGCGATACTTTTCTAACATACAAATTTACTTACAAACTTTCCTCCGTTGTCCTCGTACAATGGTATTGCGTAGACGGCACCCGTTTTAAAGGAAACATCTTTTCTCAATACCTCCCCATCCACTATGATGTCATAAATGCCTTTGTCTAAGGACACTTGAAGTTTGTCATCGGTATTTATGTTTAACTTCGTTCGATTCTTTTCATCTTTCATGATTATTGGTAACAAGGAAAATGTGTTTGATAGAAATCTGAACATAGAAAAAAATATTGTGAGAAATAAGTATTCCAAAGTAAGCCACTGATTTATCATATCTGTCCATACATAAAAGCATTCATCACCTTTAGAGTCTGCTGCAAAAGGCAAAGATAATAATCGCTATTCATTTTCTCAAGGATCGTGTTAACATAAATCAGTAAAAGATTCTTTAGGCATAAGAGTTTGTATGTAAATACATTGTGGTTGGAAGTTTTTACGTGATCATACTTAAATCAAAAATAAAAATATAAATTTTAATAATTCAATAGTATGTGATATTTAAAGTTAATTATTTCTGAATCTAATATAGTTTGCTTACAGAATGCTTTGCACTTAATTTCTTGGTACCTGCAAACCTTTAACACGTGAAAGGATTTAATTAATCCATTGTTCTTGTTATAGTGGTCACTTTTATTACTGAAATGCAATGTTTGGCTTACGGCATCTGGCTTATAATTACATTTATTGTAAAATCACAATGTGTGGAAGTGGTAGTACAACAAGGAATGTTATTGGGAACGAGGTCTTCGACCATCTTCAAAGAAAAGTCGTATTACGCTTTTTATGGAATACCATACGCAAGAAAGCCTGTTGGGAGACTTCGATTTAAGGACCCAAAGCCATTAAAGAAATGGAACAAGCCTTATGATGCAAGAACAGAATATCACGGCGCTTGTGCCCAGGTACACATCGTGCATAAACATGCATTATTCGGATACGAAGATTGTCTTAATTTAAATATATATACACCCGAATTACCCAATAATTTAAATAGCTATTTAAAGACAGTTATTGTATGGATTCATGGTTACGTATTTGCTTCCAGTTTTAGCCATATACACGGGCCAGACTTTTTAATAGAAAATGATGTATTGTTTATCAGTTTAACTCATAGAATTGGTGTTTTTGGTTTTTTGAAAGAAAAAGACGGTGATACAAATGCTAATATGGGCTTAAAAGACATTGTTATCGCGTTGAAATGGATAAGAAGAAATGTAAAACAATTCGGTGGAGATAAAAACAAAATCACATTAATGGGCAGTGGTTCTGCTGCTACATTCATTACTTTATTAATGTCATCGAAATACAAAAAGTTATTTTCAAAAGCTATTTTGCAAAGTGGAAGCTTCTTCTCACCTTCCATATTTCAAGGTGATCATAATTTAGAAAGAAAACGGTTAATAAATAAACTGAAAGATATGGGTATTAACAATATAGATAATGCGCCGGCCAAAGACATTGCTTTAGTTGGTCAGAACATTTACACGAAAAAGGAAGTAATAAACTCTCAAAAACCAGTTGTGCCTTTTACGCCAATGGTCGAGAAAAAATCAAACCGGTCAGTAATATCTGAATATTCTCATGATATATACAAGGATAACAAAACATTCGATTTTCGAGTTCCAATTCTGATCGGTTTCAATAGCCAAGAAAGTTTGTCTGACGTCACCCCACTCATACATAATGCTCGATATTTAAGAAGTCTTGACACTTCTTTTAAATACATGGTACCATTTACTAATGGTTGTAAATTTAATGACACATCCAAAATTTACAAAAAAGTTGCCAAAAGGATAAGAGAGAGATATTTCAAGAAAGGGCTTTCTGAGGATTCAATAGATGACTTTCTAAAGTACGCTACTGATCTGCAAATTTATCCCATATACAAATTTATACAACACTATTTGAGTGTGCAAAAGAAGCTTTACGTATACAAATTTGATTATTTGGGTAAGTTTAATGTGATGAAAACTAACTCATTAGGCGGGTCGAACAAGATGATAACAGGTGCATCGAGCGGGGATGAAATATGTTACATACTTAAATGTGAACCCCTTTGGGAGAATTACGTCAAATTGAAACACGACATCGGTGACCCAGATAGAATTTTTATCCACCAAATAGCCAAGATGTGGGCGAACTTTGCAAAATTTGGTGACCCACATCATAACGATAATGGTAATGTTACGTGGCTTCCAATGACCATAAAAGAAGATAACCTCTTTATTATTGGCAAAGAAAATAAATTATACAATTCGAAAGTAGAAAACAGTATGTATATGTTTTGGAACGACATATACGGCAGGTATTATTCTAAAAAAAAATGCAACAACATCCATGACGAGTTGTAACCTATGCAAATTAAAACTCGAAGTCATTATAATTTTAATAGCTATGGTACTGTACATGCCTTCTCAAGGTTGGATATTAAATACAGTACGATACAGTTATCATGATCATTGACATTCAGCCGGTGGGTTTTAAAAATTACATGAACGTTTACTGATGTATTAAAATTACTGATGTACATTGAATAATGTGAAGAAATATTTAGTTTCTGATATTGTTTTTTGTTGCTTCCGGTCGTTACAAAACGTCGTTTTATGCAAATAAAGTATCTTTTTAGAAATATGTCAGTTAAAGTCATTATATTCCGTTATCTTACCTAACTTTTACTCCGTCAATAGCCTTGTCGTCATTGTCAGTATATTTGTTAACACCATAGTTAGAGACGAAGAACGAATTTGAGGATTTCTCATTCAATACAAAATTGTCGTCGTAGTTAACATCCATACAATCGCTCTTATTTCCACCTCTTAGAGAGTAAGGCAATTCTATTTGATGATGAGCTTCGATATCCAATTTTTCATAAACTCCCAGAGCGTCTATTATAACTGTGTCTGTAACGTTTTCAGCTGGATTGTAAACATTTAAAGTAATGTTGCAATTAAATCCATTGTACACTCTTAGTTGTGCCAACCCTTCCGATACTGGTGTACCGTAAGTAGGCTGAAAAGAAAACAAATCGTAGTCAATAATTCAAGTTATCGCAAAAACTATCAAGAAATAGCTTAAAACAATATTTACCAAAAGATTCAATTCAACAACTCCAGAAATGACAAAAGCACACGCGGCCAGAATACCACCCCAAATCATTTTGTGCAAAGGCTTCCTAATGAGTTTGCACCATGTCATGACCGGATAAATGGTCTGTAAATAATGGTTAAGATGAAAAAAGTATTTGAATTCCTAAACAAGAAAAAAATACAAAAGTAATATTATTATAAGACATTTTAAAGAAAGGGCGATTTCATTTTGGTATTTAAATGAATTAGAACGGCATTTAAAGATTTTTAAACCGGCCTGCGAGAGGATTCGCTCCCTGATGGTGGTAAGATTATTTCTTTCAAAAAAATATCACAGCGTGCAAGTGTGTACTATGAAATTATTGAAAGAATCGAAATTTGTATATTGCAAACAAGATTTTGATGCTTCTTGAACATTTAATAATAAAATTAAGTTGTGATGCAATAAAATAATAATAATAATATGTATAAAATGTTAAATTTCATGACCTGTTTATCTCATCTAACATACTATGATATTTGGATTAATGCTGTTGAATAACCCTTTCGACTGTTTTCGTAAAATACGTGTATTTTATTATTCTCACATTTTGCGGGGCCCATTCTCCGTTCGAACAAGCGATTATTGAGAAATCTTTGAATGCAGTTAAAAAAATTAAGACATTGCCGTGGGACGCCTTGTGTAGTTTAAAGCTTTTAATTGTAGTTTAATTTTAATTTTTTTTTCATTTATGTGTTCGCTTAATATAATATATAATATTACATAATAATGTAATTACATAGTGACCAATCGGTTTGTTTTGGTAATCACAAAATTGCGTGTAAAAAGGTTAACTTTATTTTCTTAATATTCATAAATTTTCAAAAATAAGGGAATGAAGTGAGAAAGAAGCAGAAAAGTGCATTCGCGTGAGATAAAGTTGAAAATTTTGTCGTATATATCTATATCGTATTATGTGTAAAATTTAAAATACGTTTCCTAACTCAGTATCGAAAACACGTCGACAGCACAGCAGTCGACCGAGTGTGCGTGACGTCACAATGTTGATGGTACTAACCAATACGGTCAGCATGAACAGTAACGGAACATCGAGCATTCGCCGCTTTTATATTTTGTCGACCGCACTTCGAGCACAACGCTCGATGTTTTGTAGTAACCTGTTTTTAAAACCTATGAAATAACTCTAGTCTATACTTATAATTATGACGTCACAAAATTTATCGGCCGATTAAAACGCGTTTTGACTTTTTTTGTCTTTGACTGCTAAGGTTTTTTTGCATGTAGGATCATAACTAAAACAAAAAGAAATCATCTTGAAAAATTGATGATTTTTTTTCAAAAGCCCAATTTTTTTGTTCGTAACAATATTTAATGTATGTGTTATAATAAATGAATAAATACTATTATAAGTAGTCTTCGAACTAAGTATTTGGCGGTTGCCAATATTTGTAATGTAAATAAAGGATTTCCACATACGACAATTGTAACAACTCACCACTTCGAAAAGAGGGATGAAAACCAAAATCAGCAAAGGATTGAGCACTTGCATCTGATCCGCCTTTAAGGTCCAGCTTCCGATTTCCTGATACATTCTATCAGCTTGGAAGGTCCATCTTGATCCCTAAATTAAATATTTAAAATAGTACATTTCTGTAAATTTAGTAAAACTAATGCTGCTAATGTAAAATATTTAAGCCAGTTCACAACAGGGAAATAACAATAATGTATGCCAAACGAGAAGTATGTCCATTTCAAAAATGATACAATAAATAATAATTCCTTTGTTGATCGTTGCCTCTCGGCAACCTTTTGTCAGTATTAGGTATGAGCCGTTGAATTTTGGTGTGGTGTTTCTACAGGAATATTAAACATATAACCCGGTGAAATAGATATACATATAATAGTAATGTTATATTGAACATGTCATCAATCAGTAAATGCAATATTTATTACCTTGATCTATAACAAAGGTTATAAGATAACGTTCATATCCTATTGATACCGGAGAGATACTAAGTTCTGTACAGTCCGATGAATCAATTACCAAATAAATCAGACGGACAATATTTTTAAAACTATTGTTCAACTTAAATAATCTTAGAAAACTACAAATTAATATGAATTTAATGATTTTTTTTCGTTTTGCTAAATTTAATATCATTATCTCGATGAGAAAATTGCGGTTCTGTGACATCTCTCTCATGAGTTGAGTGATGACTCATGACATCTGTGACATTACATTTAGTGTTCATTTTATAAGCACAAACCTTAACGCGAACTAATGCCTACGCTATAGACTCTGTCTCCCTGTGAATCTCTTTAAAACTTACAGATATCCGCACTTACGATTATGCGCCAATTCCAATCGCAATGAATTCAATAAATAAGAATGATTTTTTAAATTAAAACTTCATAAATACCTGCTGATCGAATAGCGCCCAAAAGATAGGCAACGGTATGTATAGAACGAGAACTCTCAGCAAACCCTTGATGTCTTCAATGAGGCTTGGGTCGTATTTGTCGTCGGCGTGATCCAGCCAGTGCTCCCGTTTCTCTTCGTTTTTGTTAGATTTCACTAACGCATGCTGATGCAAAACATAAGAAAAAACGAAACAGATTTTTAGTAAATAGCTGTGGGTTTTCACTTTCGTATAAAGTTGTCGTGATACAAGCTTTCTCTTTATTTTTCTCTCTGAAAAAACTAAGATGACAAAATGCTTTGTTTAAGCCCACGGTAAGATGTTTTAGTTTAGTACTAGCTATTTTTTTATTTTTACCGTACAAATTGAAACATCAGTATCAACATTATATTTTGATATAACAAACAATTTAATTTTGTTTATATGTGTAGAGACATTTCACCCGGTGTTGTTGCTATTCAAATTTAAAGTTAAAAGAAATGGTAAAGTGTGCACACGTGTTCAAGGCAATTAACAATAACAAAAAAAGGGCTGTACGACTTCGTAAGCTGCGGCACGAAAAAAACATAAAATAGATTTCAGGAAGAAAATAGTGTTATGTACCGGTTGCTGACAAGGTGTCCGACATGGAATATGGCAGCGGTTTTAATTAAAAGCGCTTGGAACGGAAAAGTTTTAATGGGAAACTGGAAGTCATTACTCACTCCGATACAAGCTGAGACGTTGCCCAGCACATTGCCGCTGGGATTCTTGATAATGTAAAACCGTTTACCCGCAACAAAGAACACTGTAACAAAATCAAACTGCATGAGAACTTAATATTTTATTTATTATGATATAAGTGTTCAAACTTTAGTCTCTCCTACAAAATTATCTTCCCAATATGAGAGGGTTTTAGCGTATTTACAGACTTATGTCGGTATTTAAAATATGTTTGTTATGATAATATTTATTATAAGCCCAACCGGATGGCAAAAATGGCAATCTCGTTAGGTACAGGGTCTCAAAAATATTATATTTATAGCTGGAATATTAAGCATATATTGCATCTTTTACCCTGACAGAAGCTACGGTGCATTTCTTTGAAACTTCTAAATTGCAAGATCATAAGTACCGGTACCTATGAGATTCTGGGGCTCCTCCTGCATAGCCGAAGGTCCATGATCACAAAGTTTTATCCTTAGATGACAGAGTAAATTAAAATTTGCCAACTTCATAAAATGAGTGTATACAAATCTTTCTACACGAAGAGTGACTGCCATTGTTGTAGGTAATGTTACTATCATGCCATTTTATAAAAACAAAACTTTCAAAGAAATGTGCTTAGAATAATCTATAATTATTTAAAATTATAAATCGATCAACTCACCTATAGAAACAATCATGAGTAAGCCGGGAACGCCAAATGCGAGAGAGTAACAATCATTTTCGCCGAAACAATGAACATCGGCCCTTAGGATGGGTGTGAGGAACGTAGAGATGAGACTGCCGGCATTGATCGAGAAGTAGAAGAGTGAGAAGAAGTAGCCTAGGTATCGCTCCTGTTCTGGCAACTTGAACTGATCACCTCCAAATGCTGATACACATGGTTTTATACCCCCAGTACCGAATGCAATAAGAAGCAGAGCTAATATTGTAAATTCTCTGAAAAATAATAGAAAGATAAACAATATTATTAACTTTATTTTAGTGTTTTAAAATTGTATTGCATCTTGGTAATCTACTTTCTCACATCTACTCATACATACTCGTTAGATACAAATATCGCTTTTCTATAGTATGTTACTAACATAATCTATATAAGTTTTTCTTAAGGGTTACATTACCCTGTAATCGTAAACAAACCCGTGGTATTTATTGGCCTAGGGCATTAAACTGTAAATTTAAAGAGGGTCAACAATTGGATAGAAGTGTTCGCTGCAAGCCAAGACCAATTTCATTAATAAAAGGACACCGACAGGACTGTTCACACAGGCAGGAAGTAATATCTTACTAATCATGAATAAACTTTTGTCAATGTATGTCACCGACCAATTGTGAACTGCGTGAGATTATAATATGATTAGGCAAATTATAAACAGTCAGCAAATTATGAACTGAACTAATCAATGACAATTCGACATGTAAATTTACGATAAGCTGTCGAAATCAAAAGTTAAATCGTCAAATTGTGAACTGATATTTTGCTGTTGTTACTTATAGGTTAGGTTAGATTCCTGTTTATCAAAAAAAGGTTTGTTGCGTTTGATATAAGTTAAATTGTCAAATATTTGTTCAGTTCCAATGATATTTCATCCATGTATACCAATACAAAATCACCAGTAAAAAGTGGTAAAAAATTCATAACGTGCCTAGTCCAGTTATACACTAACAAAGTTCACAATGAGTCGGTGTCATAGAGAGCGTTGTTTGTTCATGTGTCTTCGTTCAATTCATTCACTCAAGCCAAACACACATACGTATGTACCAAACCAAACATACATACTAAAACGTTTTGTATGGGTAAGGTACAAGTAAATATTTCTAACGTAATAATTTTTATAACCTAAGAGCTAATGATAATCAACGTTCTTTGTTCGTTTATAAGGAAAAAGGCAATGCAAATCTAAGGTTAGGTCAGCCTTAAGTACACAAGTTAAAAATACAATGTATGAGAACTAGAAGAGATGAAGTTGCGAAATAACATTACCATAGGCTTGACAATATCCGAATACTATTAAATTAATTATGGTATTAACCTTACAACTTGTTTGTATAAATATAGTGTTGAAAACAATTCACCAGTTAGGATAAATTAATTAATATGTGTTGGTTAACAAAAAAACTCACAATTTTGGCAAATACAGAGGCGGCATTGCTGTGAAGGATATCAAAATACTGCCCGTGGCGTAAACGAGCGACAGGTAGAATATTGTTCTGAAATAAACAATAGTTACATTTATTATGAGCATATCAATCTAAGAAAACTGCGGTCATAATGTACTCATATATTACTCGAGTACTATATGGGTATACTGACCATCTACATCGGACAAAGTAATTAATTTACATTTAAGCTTCGTTATTTGTCACAAGTAAAATCTTCACAATAGCCGCATTGTGAATGTTTTACTCGAGCGTTGGAAAAAAAAACATTGTTGTATTACTCAGCCTAAAAGATAATTTAGGACCATTATGAATAGTGTATAGTAGTATAATTTATTAGATACTCGTATTACCTCATTTCCCTCTCATATATAACATTATAAGGAGCAGTGGTTCAGCGGTTTAGGTCCCGACTTACGTACGCGGGTTCGAACCCAGGCAGGCGCTTTACTTTGTGTAATTTATTTCATCACCACTACTCCAAAAACGGTGAAGGAGACCATCGTGAGGAAACCGGCATGTTCTTAGAACCATCAAATTCGAAGACATGTGACATCCACCAACCCGCACTGGGCCAGCGTGGTGGATTACGGCCCATTCCCTCTCTCGGAGAGGAGGTGTCCCTGCAGTGGGAATCATTCTAGAAATGGCCGATTACTATTTATTATTTATATAACATTAATAATCCGTATCGTAATAAATAAACCGGAATTAGACTTCGTTATGCACTTCGTGGTAGTCGTTACATTTTCCTGTTTTAACATTATTTTAATTTGTGATAATATATTTTTAGTCATCAATTGCACAATATAGTAGATCATTTAGAAATATCAATTAATCCAAAGAGGAAAAGTAACACTGGTAGAGGACAATCAGAGGTCGACAGTAATAGATCAATTTACTTGCCTTGCGTTTTCGCAAACAATGGTTTTGCCACCAGTGCATTTATTGTTCGAACTTATAAGTCCGTCTTGCCTTGATCGTTTTAATTTAAATTCAAGTTATTTACTATTTTGTATCATACTGCTTCTTTTTTTTCAGTTTAAATTTAAATCATTTTATAGTATTCTTGTGAGTGACTTAACGACACACATTGAGAATCCGAGTAAAGTTTAGCCAAGAATAGGTTAACTAGCATGCTAAATTTAATTTACAATCTTTTTCATTTAAAAATGTTGACATTTTGATTTATTTGGCTTGGCTATCTCTTCAGTTGCTGGAATACAGGATGCATTTTTTGCCCGCGACATTTTTAAGTGACTACATTATTAAGTATATACATATATCTGTAAAGATAGTTGCGATTGGGTTTTTAACCGCCGACCGATCTGTATGTTTGTTACCCCAGAACTCCGCTTCTGGTGAACCGATTTGAATGATTCTCTTTTTGTTCGAGAGCTAGTGCTTGTCGATTGGTCCCATTTTAGTCAAGATCCAACCGATAGTTTTTGAATCATACTTAATAGTGCATAATATGAAAAAGTTGAATTTTACTTTCTTGGCTTACGCAGGCAAAACTTACATTAAAATGATGTATGAAATAAGTGTAGGTCTTTAAAAAAGCTAAATAAATGTCTGTGATGACATATATCTATCTTCTATGGTTGTCTCACAGTAACCACTTTTTTCTTAGGACACATTAATTAAAGCGCATAGGCCACTTACTACGCTATTATTCGTGTTCAATGTGAATCCTTATCCATTTAAATGTGATAATTATAAAGATAATTTAATATATATTATAATTGCCCCTTGAACTATATCATTCTGACTAATAGTTTAGAAGCTATCGAAAGTTTAAATTACAAAGTAAGTAAAAACTACGCGCAAGTGATGTCAAAAGTCGCGCAGTAGACGGCCGGGCTTAGCGATGTGTTTATTACTATGTACTTTGGTTGATTATCTTTCTTTGATTGAAAGTTGGTTGTTATCATGTATTCACATATATATTTGATCAAGATGTAAACAGTTGTTTTTTAAATTTTCTCTCTTCAGAACTTTATTCATGTAAGCCCGCATTTTCGAAAGCCTATTTTTGCGTTCTTCATTAGTCTGTTTTGAGATGGCCCTGGAAGTGGATTTCCTAAATCAATCTAAATTCTGTCCTTCTCGTCCTATTCGTCCCGTCCCTATAATCTACCGAGGTAATTAAAGTTAGGTAATTCTACTATAATTTCCTTTCATTTCTAACATCTTGCGTACATAAAAGCAATATATAACTACTTTTTTTTAATTTACCACATTCGTAACTCATAAAAGATGTAGATTTCTGAGAAACAAGTTTTACCATGTTAAATCTCTTGCTTACTTCAGTTATTATTATACAAATAACAGATAAAGATGAAGGTGATCACACACACACACACCATAATTAATACACATACAATAAATAATATATTTTTTTACTCTCAATACATTAATTTTGTGTATTTTGAATACAACGGTTTGAATACGGAGACAAAAGAGTATGTTGACCCATTAGATTGTTAAACTAAACAGCTTATATTCAAATTTAATTAAATTTTGTAATGCCCAGAGTTGAATACTGGGTAGAGATATACCAATTAATGTAGTGGTTAATTAGCGTAATGAGAATGAATTTTATGCATGTGCGCGCACACGTTTTGCAGAACACTGTTGACATAACTGAAGTTAATTATTTATTGTAAAATCATCTCAGAGGTTAATAATTATTACAAAATATTCTTCTTATTGTTAGATAGCCTATAATATCGTTATTTTTGTATAAAGTCAAGAAATTTCTAATCGATTCGTTAAATGTGTCGTTCTCCCTTTGTAATCTTACATTAATATCTATCTTTTTAACGAAAAACGATTTCAAATATCAAACAAATAATATGACACCGTCAAAACAATGTCGAAAGATTTACAATCCGATCACTGCTACTCAGCTAGAGTACATATAGAGGATAAACTAATAAACATAAATTAATTATCATTAACATAGATATGTTATACTTTAATTATTATTATATTATAATAATATATATTAAATACTTATCATTTGAAAATATCTATACTTTAGAATTATTCTTGGTTATACTTTAAATTTAAAAACAATCATGAAATAATTGATTTTTAATCTTGTTAAGATAATTGATGGACAATATTTTTATTCCATACTGAATGTTTGTTTTATATTTATATAGAAAGTGATGTTTATTATAGCATAACAATTAAAAATAACATTACATTAGAGAGTTAAATAAACGAATGAAAACATCTCAAGGTCAATTTATCGAATGACTTATGAACGTCAAACACATTACATGCGATAAACATATTATTAATTTTTCGTATATAAATTTCTATTAAGCAGGGCAGGGGCCCGGCAGCGCCCGGCCCGTATATCACCCGCACTAGCTATATTAGTGAAAACGTACGAAAATCTGTTCAGTACTTTCGTGTTTATCGCCTTCAGACACACTTCATTTTATAATGTATTTATAGATATTCAAATTGAGATGCAGTGACCTGGGCTCTAATATAAGGTGGCGCAAATCCAAAAACAACTTGCGGGAAAAAACTATAGTCTGCCTATAACGGTAATATTGCACGACGTTAAGGAGAACGATGAAATTCAGCGTTCAACAATTACCTTGCTTGATGCCAACTGTCAACCAACGCCATTAGCAAAAATAAAAGCACATTCTCATTCTAACATTACTAAGTAAGTAAAATAAAGCTTACGAGTAATTACCTGAATCTGCCCAACCATCCGTCGGCGATCATTGCGCCTAGCAAGGGAAAGAAGTAGGCGAACATTGTGAACACGTGGTATATAACCGTCGCGCCATTGTCAGAGTAGCACAACTTGTCGCGGAGGTATAATGACAGGATCGCTAGAACAAATTCATCATTTTGAAACACGTTCATTACCAAACATTTAATTAACTATAGATTTTTCTATATTCACAATGTTTTTATACTTCGTGAATAAGAAAAATATATAATTAATTTTTAACCGTGTAAGTTGTTTATTATTCATAAACACGTGTATTTCGAATGCTTATCTATTAACGTTGAACATACAGTCGTAAAGTGTTTTTTATAATAAGTCATTGCAAACGAGAATTAAAAGAGTATTGTTTGAAAAAACAATGCTCTATTTTTTAAGTGTGATTAAAAGTGCGTCCGACATTATTATGATTGCATCTCGTGCAACATTGAGAAGTTTAATCAATGTGCGACCACCTCGTCTCGTGCCACCATTGCCATATTACCATACATATCATGTTATGAATTAATTGATATTTAATTAAAAACGGATTTTGTCGCCTATGTTAAATATGTAAAAAAAATTCTTGATTTATTTTTAATCTGTACTTTATATTGTGGTGTATATTTATCATCTTTGTATATAGTTAATTATTTTAAAGGTACTTAGAAATCATTTGTAGATAAATGAATAACTAAAATTGTTATTTGGAGCTAGTTGCGGATGGACAGCAACAGTTGCAGATTCGAATTTATTATTTTAGGTAAGAAGGGTAGTGCATTTGGTAATAAAAAGTACTATCTTTTACTTACAAGAGAACAGCTATGGAACTTATTTGAATTGATGACAGCATTGTTCTGTCATAAAAAAAACCACTTGTACAGTTGGACTATCACCTGATACTTGTAGGCAAGGGCATATCGCCAGATTCACTGAGTAGTTAAACATTATATTGCATTTAAGTAAACAAGATTCTTATTTAGTTGGTAACAATTGACTGTAGAATGTTGTATGACGCTTGCTACTTCAATTATCAATGTATTTTTCCGAGGTCAAGATAAATCTAGAATCGGCACTTAAAGTTATTAATTGATATAATCACAGACGTTTTACATTTGATGTTTTGATTCAATTAATTTACGTAAGGCGTATAGAAATTATTGTCATTGTTGATATTAATTTAACAACGGTATCAGTTACTTCACCGATTCTATCGTGTTTATTTTATGAGTTTTTGCGACGTTCGAGTAATTTACAGCGCTACTTTACTGAGGTATCTGATGTTGCCGACAATGTTAAAGTCAGATGGTCCCCCCCCCCATTCTCCGTGATCATGAGCGCTGTACAGTTCTCAAAACGGCGAGAACAAAAACATAAAATAAACGCGATAAAATTCGTACAGTTTTGTTCTAGTCCAAGGTGTAGTTATTCGCCTAAAATTTTTTTTCTTATGCAATGAACTGGTTAACGAACAATGCCTTGGTAGTACCCCACTGGGACTAGAACACAGCGATTCTTGAACACAGAGTTTATTTATATTATATATTTATATATTAATATATATATATATATATATAATATGTCTCGTATATAATATTTTATAAGAATAATTGAGGAGAATGGTTTAACGGTTATGTTTTAATCAGTCAAGTGTGTAATCATACCCGTAACCATTCGGCGATGCTATTAGCTACGAATAAAGAGAAAAAATATATATCAAGTCCCCAAAGAAAAAATCTAAACAAACCGGAAATCGAAAAAGAGTATTTTTGAGTCATATAAAAAAAATGTTTAATTAAAACTTACTTCGCATTCCATAGTAGGAAAATCTTTCGCAGAATTCATTTGTCACGATAAATCCAACTGATTTTGGATATGGGAGTTTCTGAAACATAAAATAAATGTGTCTTTAAACATATAGTATATAAAAAATCCAAATCTTAATCATCGGAAGAACTAATATAAAAAAAAGTTGCGCGCAAAAAAAGTAGGCAGAGATCATGGATTTCCACTAAGCGCAATCCTGGCAATATATATATATATATATATATATATCTACACTTGCATGCTGTCGGTTATGAGTATACTCCTTATGACACCTTTTTTAGTAAGCCACTAATCGATATAAGTTCTTTACGTAAGTTAAGTTAAGTTACATTGGATATATTTTATTTCTCCTTTCAACCCCTACTTTAGACCTTTAGGGGATGAATTTAGAAAAATCCTGACAACTTATTCCAATCCTTTCTCGTGCGCACGATGAACATAGATTCGAATCACTACGTACGCACGCGCGCTATATCCGCTATAAAAGGATGGACCTGCCGTGTATCTTAACGTCTGATGGAAAAATGGAGCTGGGAAAATTAATTTGTGTAATTCTTTTGCACAGTCCATAAATTGCAGCCTGAAGAACATCGAGAGACTAGACACTTTGCGTCTGTGCTTAAGACTGACTAAATTAAAGTCTTGATCACCGATCAACCTCCTATCTGTATGTATAAATAAATATAGCGAGAATAACTGTACGTAATAGCGAAATTAATTAGCGTCCGGCCTCGCGAGTCAATTCATAGTTTTTGCACTAAATAATAAATAAAGCCAAGGCCGAACCAAGTATGATCGTCTTTTAATGGACCGAACTGATTTACTATTGACAAATATAAAGCTAAATTTAAACAATATTCTATTTAGGGTATCACGACAATATTTTTTTTTCTAGCATAAGGGGGCAAACGAGCAACGGGTCGCCTAAAAACTAAGAGATCACCGCCGCCCATGAACATCCGGATGCGTTGCCGGCCTTTAAGAAAGGAGTACGCTCGCTTCTTGAAGGACCCTAAGTCGTATTGGCTTGGAAATACCACTGGCGACAAATCATTCCACAATGCGGCTGTCCGAGGCAAGAAATTACGCGAAAACCGCACCGTAGTGGAATTCCAACCATCAAGATGGTGAGGATGGTAATTGGAGCTCTGTCGAGTTGAGCGATAACGAAACTCAGCGGCAGGAATTGTTCCAAACAATTCTTCGGAACACTCCGCATGGTAAAGACGATAAAAAATGCAAAGGGAGCTGATGTCCCTTCGCAATGCCAGTGAGTCAAGCCGATCAGTAAGAGCTCGGTCGTTGATGATTCGAGTTGCTCTTCGTTGCACGCGGTCAAGTGGAAGAAGCTGGTAATTGGGGGCTCTAGCCCAGAGATGCGAGCAGTATTCCATATGAGGCCGAACCTGCGCCTTATACAGCTTTAAGCGAAGGGCCGGCGTGAAATACTGCTTCGCTCTACCGAGCACACCAAGCTTTTTGGAGGCCAACTTGGCCTTACCTTCCAAATGACCGCGAAATTGGACGTCGCTCGATATATCAACGCCGAGAATACTGATACTAGCAGAGGCTATAGAATACTACACAATACAAATAAATGCAATATAATACAAGTCATAAAAACGTACACCAATATGATGCATCAAATAAAAGATTATTTTAAATTGCAAAGCAAGCAGCTATGAGATTCTATGCAAATAGAGACGCTTCAGATTACACAGACGTTATTGATAAATTTAATTACGCAGTAGCAGCTTCGTGTGGGTGGCGTCGGATAAAAATTGTCATTCGAGCTTATTCGGATCAGCAAAATATGACACTATAAAAGTCAAGTATGTGTGCCTTATAAGAATTGGAATTTATATGTAGCAATGGCTTAATTGAATGTAAGAGTGAGAACAGATATAGATGATTTATATTTAATAAATAAAAGGCGATGTGTGGATGTATGTATGTACTTGGACTTTGTAGCGAACGGATGACATAATTAGTGCTACCCGGCCGAAGCCGGGGCGAGTCACTGGTATTTAATTAGTACGATGGGATAATGTTACATGTTACGTACTTGAACCTAGGGACCTAGAATCTTCCCTTATAAAAGCAACTAACTAACTAACAACTAGTACAACTAGATTTAATTACGTTCAAGGACGACTTGTAACTTGGCTTGTAACGTGTAGCAAGATATATATTTATGAATATCAGAATTTGGAAAGGTGGATAAAGACCATCCTTCTAGGAAGTTCTAGTTTAGGGAGTTTAAGATAAGCGCTGTTCATTTTTTTTATTTAGAATCATGATGTCAGTCTATGGAATTGCTAGGTAGCGATATACACAAATCTTGACCATAAACTACGTCCTTCACACTTTTATGATGTGAGAGAAAAATATTTTATATTATATTTAAAATGTGTTTTTTTTCAATCTATACTACACTTATTCAACTGACATGACACAATAAAATAAGGAAATCAGAAACAGAAAACGGTTATAACTTTTTTTTAAAAAAGAAATAGTTTATTAAAAGCATGATAGTGTAATTTTAGTAAATATTATTAAGTAATGTCAAGATCAGATATACAATTGTCCCAGTCCTCGAACCGGTTACATCGCAACAATCTTTTAATGACTATTACTTAGTTCAATACGTAAAAGAAAATGGCGAAACATGAATATATTTGTTATTTTACACTAAATTTAAAAATAGTTAAACTGCCATTAATACATTATTTTTAAACGAATATTTTTTTTCGGATCATAGGAATATTTCTTGTCAAAATCTTTCATAGAACATCACTATTAGACACACGAGAATAAAAAAAAGGTTTGATCAAATATAATTTAATGCGAACCAATTATCTGGTCACGTTTGGGGCATTCACATTTGGTATTGAATTCTTCATTAAATGTTGCTCGAGCTGTGAACTGGAATGAACCAGATACGGTACGGGCCGCGAGACAATCAGTGATGATTCAAGTCATCGGTATTGAACCACACCATAGCGATGCTAGTGTTGTGTCTTACGTTATTTAAGATAGTGAATGGAAATCGCAATTAGATCAAATATTGATAAAAAAACATTCACAAAAACACATTTACTAACAACCAATCATTTTCTTACATCTTTATCATCTTATATATTTGTATTATTATATTTGGTTTAGGTTATGCGTGTAAAAATATCAAGAGAAACACATCTTGGGCATATTAACTTACAGAAGAGCTAGTATTAAAACATGTAAAAAAACTTCAATTTCAATTATGGTAAAATGGTTTGGAAATTTTTATTTTTTATTAGTTAAAACGTAAAATCCAAAAATATACGTATACATAACAAATGAATTGCAATCAATGTATTGTATATTAAAAATTGACAAGAGAAAAGAGGAATATTTCTATAATGGCTAGTAAAATGTTTAAATGGAAAAATATTAAATATGGAAAGAACAAAGAAATAATCACAAAAGATTGACTGGGATCTAATAAATATGGCCTGCCTCAGTCTTATTCAAGATTAAGACTTAGGAGGATTGTACTCAGTTATGTTAGACACAAGAGGCTTTTTAATGGATTTTTTCACAAATATATACATGTTTAATGACGATATGGAAACGATATATCATACGGGTCAGTAAGTACTTAGGCCGGTACTAACAGCTAAGCAAATATCCGCGGATATTTGCTAATGATAATAATTTAACGAATAAATTACAGATTTTTTTACGAGCGAATTTACACAGGAAATTGCGAGAAAGTTTAAATTAAATATTCCAAAAAGATATGACACGGTTTCGATACGACAAACCTGTTAATTATCCATTATTATCCAACAAAATGTAGCGATCGACCAGCCAGACCAGATTTTGTCAGGCCATTAAATGTCTTACTGAAGACAGAGTTCCTTTCTTAATCTCACGACAACTTTGATTTATATCACTTTCTAACATCATTGACGAAACCTATAGTAATTTAAATAACATTAATTAGATTTAAAATAACATTTTAAGTAACCTTAATAAGGATTTCGTTTTTTAATATATTTAATTACACAAAATATTAATGTTTAAAAGAAGTATTCTTTGAATATCTTAACATTAAAATTATGGCTGTGCAATTTTTTTTAACGAAACGGGCAACAGGCGTCTGTATTGCCTTTAACATATTATAACTGCCGCTTAAATAATAAAGCAAAACTTCGTTCAATGATTCAAAAGAGGATGGAATTATTTTAAACACCAAAAAACAATTCATATCAGGATCCTTACTATTTATGTCGATTTAATTCGTCTCTTCTTTGTTAAAAGGAAATTATTATACAAACAGCTATTGCTCACACCTTCTCTGCGTTAAATAATTATTAATGTTATTAGTTATAGATATTCAATTATGTGGAAGCAGAAGTAAGATTAGCTATTTTATATTTATTGTATAATTTAACAAATGCCTGGAGATAGTTATCGTACATAGTCCACAGTATTCCTATAGTATACACTTATGTAATGTAAGTATAGATATTGTTTAGGTGTAGAACACAATGAACAAAAAGTAATGGGTGGCAGATGATATAAGGTTGCGTAATACGAGTACATATTACATTTAGGCTTTTTAATGACTCGAAGGTTGTAATGGTTTTGTAATGGTCATGTGAGCTTAGTAAAAAACTAAGTCTAGGTTAATGAACTACACCTAGAATGTAAATTATCATTTGAAATTTTCAATATTTATCTATATAGTGCATTTTATTTACGGTTTGTGAAGTAGATATTCTATGGGTTCCTTTCAACGCCATTCAGTGACGTAAGTATAACAATTTGCTAAAACCAATATGGACATTCTGAACTTACGAATCTCAATACTGGAGTTTGAGTGGTTATAATGTACCGTTTCTATTTCCAGACACATTGATAAGTTTTAGAATATAAACTAACGGAAAGGCTATCATATATTTATGGGCAGCGTTTTCCGATAGAAATATATACAGTACGTGCCAAACATACTAAGCGAGTAAGTTGTTCCAGTTGCTTTTATTCTATGCACACTAGCCGGGATAAAACACGTCACACTTAGCCATTATTGATACGCTAGATACATCGAAGGTGTTGATACCTTATCTATTGCGACGATTGTTCTACAATAGCCACTTACTGTTGCGTTATTTGACCTGGATATTTAGAATGATTGCTTGCACAATCAAGCCAATAAACAAATGTAATGAAACCTTTTTTTGGGCATGTCATTTCATCCTTTCTTAGTAGTGTTTTTTAAACAAAACGCCGTTACGTTTACATCTTAAGTTACGTTCAAGATGGTAAGTGAAGTGCAGAACCGTTGGAGGATACCTTCGCCAAAAAACCTACACCATGGGTTTACAAGAGCACTCGGAACGAGAATTTTCAGAGAACGGTATCAAAATAAAAATTAGCCTTAAAGACCGCCGAACATAGGAGGAACCCCTTACAAGAAGGAAGCGTAGGTACAGCGATCTTAATCTGCGATCGATTTTTTTAAATTAATATCAATCTTGTAACAATAAATACATTCACCTCCGTTTTACGAATAACGGGTATTGTGGACTCATTGACACCTTAGTTTAGAGCAAAACAAAAACTTGATTTAGTTTTTCATTGAGTCTTCAAAGACTCTCACGTGTAG
The DNA here is from genome assembly GCA_029849275.1 of Papilio elwesi. NCBI lineage: Eukaryota > Metazoa > Arthropoda > Insecta > Lepidoptera > Papilionidae > Papilio > Papilio elwesi. Next base: position 6,013,013 of record CM056717.1, read on the forward strand.
ACCTTGACGTGGACAGGTTTTATCGTGTCTGCGGCAGACAAGACGGACAGGAACGTGTGAACGACAAGATTGTTTTTGGCTGTCGTGCGCGGGGTGCGATACACTATTGTTGCTTTTTCATCAAAATCATTGTTCAGGATAATTAAATTAAACTTCAATATTTCTTTTTCGTTTGTTAGTGAAGAAAAGAATTTCAGTACGAGGTAAAAATATGATAATTGCTTATAAAGACCCATCCAATTACACACCAATAAAATGTGCTTGGTGTGTTGATTACCCTTTATCACGTAATGCGACACAGGAGCCAAATAATTTGTGGACTGTTTTCGTATGAAAATCTCCGCGTTTAATAAGCTACTATATACTACTACTTACTATATAAAATAATATACAAAGTGAAAATAATGATATGCAAGAAATTATTCGTAGTTTATTAATATTTTCCTAATCCTAAACCACCTCATCTAACTCGTCACCGCACCGCATCAACGTCGCGCCTCGTGGTTAACACAGCCAAGATTTTTTCTTGGTTAGCGCCGAAGCTAGTACGCAGCGCAGGTCGTATGTAGAAACGACCCGAATTCTTACATAGGCCCGGCGACGCTTCGTAGCCTTTACAACAGCATTTAGACGTTAGCTTTGAAGTCGTGTGGACAGATTAAAACGTGATTCTGAACCCAAGCACAATATGTGCAGTTTATTTCATCACCACTGCTCCAAAAAAGGCGAAGGAAAACATCGTGAGGAAACCGGCATGTCTTAGAACCACAAAATTCGAAGACATGTGACGTCCAGCAACCCGCACTGGGCCAAGGCGGTGGATTACGGCCCCTTCCCTGTCTCGGAGTGGAGGCCTGTGTCCCTCCAGGGAGGAACATATTTAAAAAAGGTTGATTATTATTGAGGCGATATTATATAGGTCTTCGATACATGTATGTATATATTTGGTTGGTATTAATTATTTGGTATGAGGATCAAACCTCGAGCAGGCATAGTGGATAAAGATCAAATTTAATATTAGGTGACGTAATAACTGTGAACTGCAATAAACGCGGCGAAATAGTTAGTCGGCTTGAATAACTGGATATATTATAATGTTAGTATGTAATTAATATTCAAGAAAGTCGTTTCTGATAACACATGTCTTGTTCTATATTTTAAATGCGTACTAAATCAGGCTTTTAGTAATTTTTACTTTAAAACTTAAGACGTTATAATTATTTTCTTATTTCACACCTTGCTGCTTTTAGTGCGCCTGTCGGTGTCCGTTTTTTTCACCGTCAATAGGCGTTACATTCGGCGTAAATTGGTCGGCGGACCGGTATACGGTGCAAGTATACACATTCATAGTAAACCACAAACCACCGCAAATCCAGCAAAAAACACGGTCCGGTCACGGTCGTAATAGATAATGGAACTTACGTACGGAACGATTCGTGCGCGAGTTCAACTTGCACTTGGCCGGTATTTTACATATGAGATGGCCCGAATTTTAACTTGTCATTCCGCTGTTATCACCAAAAGACGTGGTCATATAAAGTATATAATATATAAGGGTGGGCAATAAAATCTTTTAAAATTGACAAGAATTTATTCTATATTATTTTAGTTTATTCTCTGGAAATAAAAGCCAAGGTTTCACAGTAACATGCATGATACAAGAAGTGGATTTAGATAAAACGATAAGGGTTTTAGAGTGGCAGATGAGATAATAGTATCTGAGGTTAAAATGTTTGAAGTGAGTTTCGACGTACATATATATATATTCGAATTATTATTAATTTTCTACATTACATTCATCATCTTTTTCATCCCGACCGTGAATGACGTAGATAAAAATTTAAAAACTTTAGTATACTTGCCTGCTTTTTTCATTTTCTTAACTATGTCATGTTTTAAATGTACCGTTTGCGACATTTCGCCATGGCCAATTGGCTATACGCTGGACACACAAATTGTCTCAGCTGAAAAACGAACACGGTGTACAAATCGACCTACCGTTTCATTGGGCTTATTGGGTCGTTCCCGCTTTTTTTAAGATTGGAATTCCACGACTTTTTGTCACAGGACGTATTACTGTTACAGCGCAGTTTCTGGGTTCTCCGAGACTAAATATTTCTGCTTTGACAAAAAACATGACATTGTTATTGAATCTACATTTTACATTGCTATTCTATCTCGATTCAATTAAATGGATGGAATTATCGAATTATGTATGAATCATTGGAATTAGTAAGAATATCAAGTAAGTGAAAAGAAACATTTACTGTAATGACAATGCTTAGTTTAGCTTGAACTAAAGTGAATCATACGTGATATATTCGTGTAGATGTGGGAACCGCGACTGCCAGGTTACGGGAAAAATATAAACAGTTGAGTTCTTGACAGTTGACTTATTCAACAAATTCTGTTAACTACTATAAATAACAGAAATTAACATATAAGTCGAAACATCTATCTAGAAACGTAACGTAATAGTAGAAACATTAATTAATATCAAGTCGTATAACTAAAGTAAGTTTACTGCAAATATTTTTAATAAATTTTATAAACAAAGTTAACAATTATCATTTATTATATATAGTTTACTTTAGTGATAAATAGTGCAAAAAATTATAAGACGTTGATGTCATATAATAAACGTTGCACATCGAAAACAGTTTGTTCGGTTTATTTTTCTAACAACTAAACATAACATCTCGTTTTAATTTTTGTAAGTTCAATTTCTAGTGCAGAAGCAATTCTCATATATTTTTCGGATATCGATTCGCGACGTAGTCTAATCTATTATCATATTAGAAAGTTTCCAACATACTTCGATGTAAATCGGTAAGCGAGTTTGATGTCAGTATTAGAAAAATGGGTAGATGTAGCCACAAACTAGAATGTGCTAATCACAACACCACCGTCTGTATGACCGTCGGGTTTGCCGTTCGCATCCTTCATTTAAGGGTGTTAGTATTGATTTTTTAGGATATCGGTCTGGAAGGGATTGTCTTGTTGCCAGAAGTAGTTGAATGCGTACAAATTTATATTTTAATGTGGAGTAAAAAAAATCCCAACATAAAATTAAGTTTGACAAGACAACCAGGCGAATTCAGTTATTTATAAAAAATATGTATTAAATTGTGAACAATTTTATCTAATTTACAATAGAAAAGCAGAACTTTGGCTTAGCTCATGCTAGCGTTTATTTTTGCTTGTAACGCAAGCCAAGTAAATTCGTACTTTAAGAAGTTATACATTTTATTGTATACATGTTTGGCAGCGACTGCTTATCTCGGCCTAAGCGTTTTAATTTCCGTTTATTGTACAGCAGAGGAATGGAAGAAGTTGGCAGCGTCAACGCATCCGTCTGATTTACAAAATGTGTTGTGTTCAAAAGTTCGATGGCGCCAGCAAATGGCCACAATTACAAACGGTAGCAGACAAACGACAGTGTCAGCACTTTTTGCGGCCAGCCGTAATTCCGAAGGCTATCGCAGCGATCGCCCGCAAATTCATAACTCGTACACTAGCTATGTTGCGAGGCATTTATCTTATTTGTTTATGATTAGATTAGACATTTATGTTTGAGAGTTTTAAAATAATTGGTTCAATATAATGTATATCTTTTAAATATGTTGTAGTTAAAAATAAAAAAAAACTTTTGAAAAATGAAGGACAATTTTCAAATAGATATTTTGGCAAAAAAAAGTTCTTTTATATTCAGAGCCAAAACGAGACGTATATAAAATTGCTTTTTGCTTGCGTTCGGTCGGTTAATATTGTATCGGAAACAATATTGCTTGTACTTGACAAACTGCCGATGGGAATATTTTTAATACAAATCTGCAAAAACCTACACTTTGCAGTACCTATATTCCTTCGAAATTATTATATTACATACATTTATTTATAGTCCGGAGTCCGTTAACTGCATTTCAATGTTCCACAAAATTATGATTGAATTAAAACTATGATTTTTTCAAACATCAAAATTCATAATGCAAAAAGCCCAATAAAGTAATAACACATATAAATAATGTAAAAAATATAAGAGAAGTTTTTTGGTATTTCTTTGTAGATTGAACGGAATAAAAACACATATCAAATCAAATCGTGTTAGCTACACCATTTGTAACTCAACAACGGCTGTACAGATTTTTTTCTTCTTACTTTCTTCGTTTTGTACGAATAGAATGGAATAGAAAAAAATACATTATGTTTTACTTAAACTTAACTTAAAAAAATATTGAAAACTTCACAAAAAATATAAAGATTAATGCGTTTTCTTATATAAATGTTTCGTGCGACATTATCTCTGATGAAAAGACAGAAACTACAAGGAGTATATAATTAATTATGTTTCCTGACTTATACAACAAAACGAAAAATCTCAAGTATTTCAATGAATCCAGCAATTCATACAAAATTTATGATATAATTTATCGGGAACGAAGTTTTCGGGTCAGCTATTCATATATATTCAGAGATCCACACCCTCGTCTGATTCGAATTGACGCATATGCGAATTTAATACATTATGGATAGCGACAAGTTAGCAGATAAAAGTCAATTGTATTCAGTCCGTTACCGTGGGTTTCCACTGCCGAAAACATCAACTTAAAACATACTGCCGTCTCAGTTTTTTCAAAGAAAAACAGAGACAGAAACTTTGCATCGCGACACAATTTTACGCTAAGGAGAGCGACCGATTCCGAGGCGTATAGAGGCTACTTTTTCATTGCCCCGACCGACTGTGTCAAGGCAAGCTCAGTACGAAATTATATTCCGTGAAGGTATACATTGCGATAGTCTGTAAAGTATGTATTTGTTATTCAAGATAAGTAAGCGCTTAACAATCCCAGCGTATCAATGCTTCTGGCGGCAGCGATGTATGTATTTATACTATACTATCTGACCCAGCAGACGTTGTCCTGTCTTAATTATGAATATTGAATTCTGAAGTTTATTTTAAGGTTTACGTGTTTATTACATGCTTTATGATACACAAAAATCGTCTTTTCTGGTGCATAATAGTTTTATTTGCATTTTGTCAATAGCAAATACTGTCAAACAACTGACAGCTAAGATGTCAAAAACGCTAAGGTTACATTAGAAAAGTTATATGGTCGTCAAATTTTCTTAAATTGGGTCCGCGCAATGCTAATTTTTCCTTTCATAAGAACCTTCTCAATAATAGCCACAAAAAACAGGTAACATCGGTCCAGGCATTCAGCCGTAATACGCTATTGCATATTTTTACGTACGTATGTATGGATAATTTGAGTAAAATTAAATTTGGCTACTTTTATATTTTTACTGTTCTTCTAATTATTCTATTAGTTTTGATTATTAATATTAATTTTAAATTATTTCACATTAATATAATAATAAAGTAATTAATTAACGTTATTGTTTTGTTATAGTAGTCTTAATTTAGTTTAACTTAGACTTCTTTGTCTGTGTTCGCGAAAAACTACTAAACCAATTTTCAAGCGGTTTTCATCAATAAATAGAGTAGCGATAGGTAATAAATAGCTAAAAAGTAACACAACATAAATTAATTGTAAGAAGATACGAAGTTTGCTGTGTCAGCTAATTAAAAATAAAAGTAAATAAGGGTCTCCGTTCTTGTTACATAGTTTGTAGTCAAGGGGCGTTGTAATTTCGCCTTTTTAAAATAAAACAAAATACAAACAATTTTCCTTACTAAAATTATGTTTATGTACTGAAAACTTCTATTGTAATATCTTTATGCGAGTATTATTTTATTGTGAAACGTATTGAGATAGTCAATATCTGTTGTCAATTCCAGTGCTGTTACAATTTAGGCCTGTGTCTTCAGTGTTTGTAATCGTGTTTAATACGCGCGCCAAATACTGTTTTAGATCTGTCATTAATAAATACTAGTCTTTATTCACCAGAACCCTATAAATTTAAATAAGTACTCATAGTAATTCTAATATTTAACCGATACAAAAACCATCCAACATGCATATTGAAGGGAAAAAAACAAGACATGGTCGACAACATACAAGGGACATTTTACAACATGCTCACCCATTCTTAATCCAAAATCTTTCTCATTCAAAGCTTTCAAACAATCATCCATAAAGAGATTCAACAGCCACGAGGATGCCACACAACCATGTCTTACATCTTTATTGATGCTAAACCAGTCTGAGTAGGCTCCGTTAATCCTAACACAAGCAGTAGAATATTTTTAAAGATTTTAATGTATGTATTACATCAGTGTTCAAGATTGACCATAGATCATCTCTTTTAACTTTATAATATGCCTTTTCTACATTTAAAAAGTCGCAGATTACCCATTACTTTCCAACCTGCTTGCACATCCCACATTATTTCTTCTGTTTCTTTCATGACTCTTTCAATCAGTACTTTAGCACATAATTTTCCCACAATGCTGAGAAGGCTGATTCCTCGGTAATTTTTACAATCATTCTGTGAACCCTTTCCCATTCTTTTCCCATTTTCATCACGAACAACATTCATTTCATTTGTACTGACTTTTCTCTGGCATTTTTGACCAATTTCCAAAACATTTTTATATTTGCCTGGAAGTCGTCAAACAATCTTTTCTTAAGAGGTGATGAATAGGAATAAGCAAGAAAGAAAGGAGGGGCTTTCTTTCTTGCTTCTTCCTATTCATCACCTCTTTCACTCTTTTTCTCAAAGAACGATATCGTAACTTAATCCTTTCGATATCTTCATTGGTACAATCTGATTTCCTTTCTTTAGCTGCCAGTAAATCGAGTCATGCTTTCTACTTCGCATTGATATCCAATCTAACTTCCCTATCCCACCATACCGTGTTAGCTTTCCTTGCGTCCGTCCTCTTACTTACTCCACATGCTTCGGTAGCAGCTTCCACTAATCCATTCTTTATTTTACCCTAAATACTCTCTACATCCATGTCTTTCAAATTCCTTTCATTTAACTCGCAAACATTTCTTCCAGACATATTTAATATTTTTCTTTCACGCAATCATCTTGCAAAAGCTCTACTCTAATACGCTCTAGCGGGGGTGGTAGATACAGGTGGCGCCAAAGCTTGAACAAATCCTTGATCCGGCATAAAACTAGATAATGGTCAGTTTGAGTTTCGAGTGGCGGCTTGGCTATTACAGTCATTAAGATAAAAAAATGAAATATATAGTAATAATAATAAAATTAAAGTATTTTTTTTACTTCAGAGATAAATGTGTCCTTTGTAGGCAACTTAATAATACGTAATAATGGCGAGTGTAAAATTTTATGTTGCTTGCATATGGAATATTTTAATGTATTTTTAGCAATTACGGAGTATTTTTATAAAAACTGTAGAAAAATGTAATAATATTAATTTTTGCGACCAATATAACTAATATAACTTTCTATCAAACCAAAATGTGAGAAAATGGTAAGAACAAATTTTACAATAAATCGAATTCATTAGTGTGAACGAGCACGAGCATATTTGTTCTCGGTTACACATCCCCGACAACCACTAGGCACGGTGCATGTACAATCCATTCAACCTGTCAGGGCGGTGTACCCGGCTTATGAAAGGCTAATCAACGGATTAATTAGCTAGGTAATTGTCAAATGTCCGATCAAACGACACCGTAATTGAGTTGTTAGACCTTGATGGTCTATTGTTCTTTGAGAAACTAAAATCAATTTGACATCACATAACTTGGCAGGACTGTTGATTGAACAAAAAATTAAAAAACTTTTAAGAAACCGGGCGTATTTAATCTAACCATAGCTATTCAATATAATTTTACTAGCCTTATTTTAATTCCGTCACCGGTTTTCTTAAATTATCAGTACGAGTTATCAGTTACCACCGATGCGAGTTAGTTAGAGATAGTTTGTTTAAGATTTATAATTTTAGTATAGTTAAATTGTAAATTATAATTTACATGCATACATGCATAAATACATACATATTGTAAGTACTGTTTTATTAAAATGATATTTAAAAAGTTCTTACGAATTTTTATTAAATGTGAAATGTCGAGGGCCTATCACGATGCGAAAACAAATTCCCTTCAAAGAAGATGGGATGAAAAACCGAATATTCGGTTCGATTTTTGTCTCTACATCTCTAGATAGATAGAAGATACGGATGCACCTCAGACAAGTTAATCTCAGTCGTTGAATGCCTTTACTTTTATGGTAGTGAAAGTTAAATAAACAAGCACAAACATGTATATAGCTAATATTATAAAGTCATCTAATGCAACTTTTAGGACATTGATGTTATACATGGAATTCTTACACTGTTAAATTTCGCCCAACATAAATGTATAATTGAATGATAAATATAAATTCGTGTCTTCAAAGAACTCTTAGGTTCTGCATACCCCACTTCGGGTATCGCTGATCTATGTGACAAAGATCAAGCGAATAAAATGATGTTTAAAATCAGTTTTCGTCACGTGTTTTAGTTCTCTGGTTTTTGACAAACCTTTAGTAATAATAATAATTTCCTCTAGAAATTTTTGATATTTTATTCCTTATACGGCGATAGTTCGTTTCTTAGGCAAAAGATTTGTGTGATTTTGCTCACACCCGCACTCCTGAATCATAAAGGCACATTACTGACAAATCAGTATAATATCAGTCATTACTTAAATACAGTATGATCAATTATAAGACATTGAGAGACTATTGCGACACGTGGGTATTAGTAGAAAACCGTAAGATTGTAATACATAGTAGTTTATTTGTTAGTTAAAAGTACTACCAATGAAGTAACCTAGATGTACTATAAATTGTATCGATCAACGAGGTACTTGTGAAGCGTCATTACGTGCTCCGCTTGTCTCCAACCATTGCACGCTTTCCGCTCTAATAACGATGACACATTCAATGTTTTTTTCTAATTATGTATTCCTTCTTTGTTTACAAACATTTGCACCCATCAATCTCCTAAAATTAATGTCAAAAAGGATGGTAGAAATCATGATGATAAGTAGAAACCAATATAGAGAATCACTATAAAGTAACTTCAACAATCAATATATCCATCCTTGAATTTATAAGATGAGATTATTGTGCTTTCGTAATCCCAATCCATTTATGTGCTTTAGTAAAAAGACAAGTTGGATTTTGTCTTACACAATCGTCGATACTTTACGTTGTCTGAATGTCAGAGTGACTCATCATATTATCCCAACAAGCAAGTTAATAATGCGCAGTAACTAAAATATACAGCTAACTACTAACAAAATAATTCCAATAGTGAATTTAATTGATTAATAATTATGTAATCATAATTCAAGACAAGGTATAACAATAAAACTCGTACAGATATATTTTAAAAATAAAACCCAATATTAGTAATACTAATAAAAATCTGTTAGTTAAATTAGTAAGTGTCTTTTTGTCATCCGATGTTGGTTCACATTCTGTAACTAAGTATATACTGACTTTGTATGCTGGCTTATAATGTTCACCAAAATAGCGGGCTATAAAACTATTTAGATCATGCTAGTACGGATCATGTATATATTATTTTTCGAACAGAATTTTATGAAAATCAAAAACCTACACACTTCCGCAGTAAGCAGGTTGAGCACAACACCCTTTATTTCCTTATTTCACACATTTTTATCAACCGTCGTCTTAATCCATCCAATCTTTTCTTAGCCTACCCCTATCAACATCTCCACATCCACATCTAAAACTCTCCTTATCATATGCCATTCTTTGATTACATTTCCTCATAACATACCCATGCCATGCTAACCTACTTTTTGGTGCTTAAACATATCATTGTTACTACTTTCAGGCTTTCCCTAATATATTCGTTGCGTATCTTATCTATTCGTGTTATCTCAACATTGGCATATCTGCGGGATGCACTCTCCTTACATCCATGCTTACTCCTTTAATCGTACAATACGACAGGTCTTATGTTGGTAATCTAATGATTCAAGCTATTTACATAACGAGAGGGCTTTCTTAAGAAAATATATGTAACCAACATGGAGTAGGATACAATCGAGTGACTTCGAAATAACAAATTAACGTCGACGAGCGATGGATGTCCATGCAAAATGTTCGCACAAGTCAGCGGGCTATTATAAATATGTTATTTATGATTCCACAACAAAGTTAACTATTATTCAACAAATAGAAACAGATCATGCAACTGACAATGTGTTAGTACTTTGTATCATAGTTAATGATATTCAGACGGTAGTATAATTAAGTGTAGACCGCACTGCTACGGACTGTAATAAAATACCTTCGTCAGAATTCTGGCGGAATTCGACTATGGTATGGGTTTTGGCTGCTAAACTGCGAATCATTCCACAAGTTGCTATTGCGAGCAAGTAGATTTTATTTATAAATAAAAGAATTACATAATCTATTATTTAATCTATATGACCGTTGACCTCAAATCTATAACATTAAAAAGGGTTCAGTTTAGGCTGGACAAAAAGCTTAAATTTTTAAATCCATAAATATCTTTGATACTATAAACATTTAGATAAGTGGAGAATCGGGATAACGGTGTGAAATGTTATCTTCGTACTATAATAGGTATACTACACTGTAACAATGTTTAGAATAAATTCTTTAGATATCCAATCTTACGTCACGTTGATGTCTTATATCAAAGTTCTGTTATTCGAATAGAGAGATAATCGACCACGCAACGAGCTGTGAAGACAAATTTGAGAGGCAAATGATATCAAGTGGGGCAACTTTTACCAGAGCTTATTTGGACTTAGTTAAGAATTTTAACAGTAGGTAGTAGAGCTGGAAACAGCATCCGTAGCACGAATGGGCCGGCTCGACCGGTGAAATCCACGATCTCACAGAATTGTGAAAGATTTTTAAATATGATTTTACCCCTTTATCCTTTCCTAACCAATAAGGAAAGGGTAGGAAGGGATCGAGGGGATAAATAGGAAAATATAAAATATTATTTTTTCTGTTTGTCATCTCTTCTGTCCATTAAAAATATCTATCTGTAAGCGTAAGCAACGCATCTGCAACTCTTAAGCTTGTTGCAGGCAACTTGTTGAACCCATCACTTATCGGTTGAACCATGAAATTAATAATCCAGACATGCAGGATTTAGATAAGCTTTTTATGAAGAAGAAGGTGGCTGTTACGAAGATTTTTACTTCATTAATTATTCTTGATGACGTACTATTGACAACTCATCTGGGAAGGAAATTTAAAGGGACCTAAGTAAGCCTTTATCTAGGAGTGGATTGATATAGAATGGTCATGATCGACAAGTTCGTTTTGGTTCCTCGATAGACGATCGATATTATCACGTTCGGTATTACCGAAGTGTAGCGCTTGCAGTGAGTAGACACTAGCGTACGTTATTCGCTATATAAATACTTTACGCATTTACTGTAAGCCATGTCATAATATACAACTATATCGGTCCTTGTTTGTAAACGGTAAAGCGGCGTGTATTAGAATCGACTACAATATTTACACATATTTTCGTTTATAAACTTCCTTTGCACGTGCCTAAGGACGTTTATATTAAATAATAAATAAATAATAGCTTCTGTTTACTTGTGAAAGTTTTGTATGTTTTTAGGAAAAACACTTAAAACATAAAAAATGTTGGAGCAGTTTCCGAGATACAATTTGCACAGAGGTTTGTTTTATTCCGTAGACGAGCACTAACAAAGGATTACATACCCTAAGGGTCTAAAGTAGAGGGTGAAACTTCGGATGGAGAAATAATCTAATAATGTAATATACATAAGTTGACCTTAATTCAATATGATCATTCATATTAAATATGGTTCAGCGTAGGCTGGACATTCAAGTTAATTGGCACTCGGGACACGGCTTGTATATTAATATACGGGCACGTGTAACTTGGACGCTTGGAGCTAATTAAGTTACGTAATATTTACTTTATGTCAGCGTGAGATAAGACAGTTTCATAGAACACCAGCGTTTATAACTAAACGTCCTACATAACGTTAATATCTCTAAAGTTACTATTCACAAATTTAACAAGTAATACTTTAAAACAAACTAAAATACCCGAAAGACTCATAAACGGAAAGATTAGCTAGCTAGCCGATCAAATGTCATTCGAGTTGCTAGAGGAACGACCACCAACGTATTGTTTTTACATTTGGTAACTGAATTTATCATGGCGATTAACTTGAGTGTTAGACGAATAAATTTTTGACAAAAAAACTTTCAGAAACCCCTACTGTAAGATTATTGATATTTTAATTATTTTTAACATACATACATTGCATATTATATATCAAATCCATATAAATTACATGCACATATAATTAGTAATAAAATCTGATTCATGCGGCCATTAATGTATAAGATGCCAGATGTAAAAAATATTTAAATGTTTTACATAACAAGAAACCAGTGTTGTGCATTTCAAAGGTCCTTCACCCGTATTTCGCAAATCATACGAAATAATACATATTGTAAGGCATAATGGTATTTTAAAATTCACCATACACATTACGTTCTATTTTTAAATAAGTACTCGTGTGTTTTAACTCTAATGGGATGAACAGAGATAGTAACTGCGATTCACTTTTCAATCAGTGTATAAGGTCATATTCGTGACAGGTGGTCAGCCTGTCGCCACACGACTGGCACCAATCCCGCAATAAAACAATCGAAACGAATCGAACCCCGTGACCCTTTACGTAACAATTAGATATTCTTACCTCTTGGCTACGAAATAAACTGTCAATTTATCGATAATAAGACTAAGCAAATATCTGACGAACTAACAGCGTTAGCTCAGATAACAATTGGCAATATTTTTGATAAATACATTTACATCTATAAACTTTTTAAGCATTTAATTTATATGCATAAGGGAACGCCTGTGTCTAGAAGGAGATAACTACACTATGATGATCATAGTAAAATGTATGACAAGGTATCAGATAAATACATTACTCTTTTGTTATAACCTCAGCTAATTTAATGGTCACTGTTACGGTTGTACACATAGATAAGTACTATGACGTCACTAGTTTGTAAAGTATTTAATAATGGTATTTTGTAAAACATGGCATATAATAATTAAAACACTATAATAAACGAGTACTCGTAATTAATGTCTGAACATTTTGAACGATTATTTATTGATAGGTTTTTCTTTTTCATAAAAGAAAACACGTAACCGACGAGCCTATATAGATAGATGTATGGATGTAGAAGAACGATAGAGGCTTACCAGGATCGTGCCGAATGGAAATTCATGTTCTCTGCCTACCCCTCTGGGTTACGAGCGTGAGCGCATATTTATTAATTTTATTTATAAATTGTGCACTTGAATTCATTTTGTAGAGTGTAACAAACTGTCAACAAATTCGACATTAGCAATTGAAAACGACAAATAATTTGTCTTAATAAAAACTTTCGTACGGAGAAAGTATAATTTGTTGTTATAGATTCTTGATTCAAGCACGACATTCGTTTTAAACTCTCCTTCTAAATTTCTGTTAAGTTCATAAAAAAAACTATCACTAGACAAATCCTATATTCTAAACAGATATTAGCTATGAGCAAGCCAAGGCCACCCGCTGCATTTACGTTTTATTTAAACCTTCTGTGACCAGTTAGAAATTCGTACAAGGACTAACGAGCGCCAATTATGATTATACGTTTTACCTGTTTCTAATATTTTAATGTATAAACATGTATGTAATAGTGGCAACATATAGTTATAAAACAAAAATCTTAATTTTCCGTTAGCCGGAGGCAAGCGAAATATCAAAAAATATCTCGAAAGCCAAATTTTAAGAGGGAATAGAAATTGGGGAGGGTATTTCCCAATCCCGATAACGACTAACCTATCCTAACCAAACTTTTTAAACCAAAACATTATGTTCTAAAGCTAAAATATTGTATTGTATTGATTGTGTATTTTGAAACGAACAATAAACGACTTTGTTTAAACAATTTTCGCTTGCGTCCGGCTAACGGAAAAGTACTACAATCATTTACATTTACAGTGAAACTATGTATGTGTCCATACATCTAAAACTTAACAAGATTTGTGATAAACACTCTGATTAAAATAAAATACAGGGGGTAATAGATAGAGAGAAAAAAAGACTGACTGCATATATTAACGCACAGCCGAAACTACTAGACCTAGAGATTTAAAAATTTGCGCAGGGTGCAGTGGTGGCGGTTTTGGCCCTGAATTACATACTGTTGTCGCGGGTTCGAACCCAGGCACGCGCTTTACTTTGTGTAATTTATTTCTTCACCACTGTTCCAAAAAAGGTGAAGGAAAACATCGTAAGTAAATCGACATAATCTTACAACCAATTAACAATTAATGTGGTAAATTCCAATATTTTTTTCATTCCTAACTGTAATATACTTATGTGAAATACGTGTTGTAAGCACGATAAAAAGTATGAGATCGAATTAAAAAAATTAAAAAAGAAACAAACAAAATAAAATAAATAAACAAAATATATCTCGTTTCATACACTAAAAACAAACATAAGTGGTTAAAAAAAACTAGTTTTGACACATATTTTTGTTGCTCATATGATGTAATATTGAAACTATGTTGAAATCCATTAGGAGGACAGGTTCGTAAATAGCTTTTTTGTTGATATTTAGGTTAATAAAGGATGATAGAATCAGAAGTACAATCTAAAGGCTTAGTCCAACAGTGAACGTCTGGACGTTGCCTCGGTCTGGAAGTTCTACGACAAAATAAAATTTAAAAAAAAACAGTCACGCTTTTAATCCCGTAGGTGTGGGCAGAGATTATTTCAAAACAAAATGTTGCTAATATTAAAAATAGTATTTCAACGCTCAGCAAGCTATCAGCTTTTGTGATCAATCTATTATTTGGGTTAGTATATCTTGGCCGTTAAGAGTTATGAACATGCCTTTGTTATGTTGGCGAAACCACCGTAAGTCCAAAATACGATAGGTTAGAACGCAAGGCGTGTAAAAAAAGGTTTATTTTTATTGTAAATTCCATGATTAAAACTCTGAAACGATTAAGTTAATTTTTTCTTTTCAATATTAGAAATTCAATTGAACGACGCCGTAACTAGCATTGCAAAAAATGTTTCATAATACTTCAAATGTATGTAGGTGGGCAGAGTTAAGAATCGGTAAAAAGTATCGAGTTAAGTTGTTGGAAGAATAATTCCTGTTACGTAGTAATGTATGACGCATGTATAGTGATTTCCTTTGAATGAAATAAAATGTATTTATTAAAAATAGAGTTAAAAGGCAGACTGTGTTCCATTCTGCTATCGATAGATCTCAGTTATAGTGACATTGTTAGTGTTTTACACTGGTATGTAAATAACACAATATTTGTACGTGACCAACTTAGTTCCGGTTTTTGTACGTAAAGTAACGAAGAAAGTAAATAAATGGCACTTGTACCTAAATCGCACAGCTAGCAAAAAAAATACAAAGAATTAAATACAACAATTTATAAAAATAGATTATTAAAATTTTTATCAAATATTTCACACCGTATGTTATCTAAAGTTTTTCTACTTCACATAAATAGTACTAAGAGATGTATAAAGAAAAAATAATGACAGTATTGTGCTTGCTTGATTTTTTTAGTATAAATAAGTACCCACCTCTGACGTTTTGGCTTCCATTATCCGTCCGCTTGTAGTTTTATTTAATATATTTATACTTGGATAAAAATTTAAAGTAACGTCCGATTTAAAAATTAGATATGCGTTATGGCATATTTTGGCGCGAATGCGACACTGTACAGAGACAAGCGCGCGAATACACGATGCGCGCGATACTGCCTGCCTGTTAAACTCACGAGTTGATAATTATCGAGACAGTAAAGCCGCGCGAGATCAAGAAATTGCTGCAATCACTTGCAACCGCTTCAAGCTTGCTTACGTCCATAAACAGTTGCGTTGCGTCGTAATCCATTCCTTCGTCTTCGTCGAACTTCTTACAATTTAATTAATACATTTGTTGACATCATTGACGGGGAAGACTTGCAACGGTAGACTTTCGAAATATACTGTTCAAACTTAGTGACATTTTTAAGTTTGTCTTGTCCAAACTGGTAAACTCATAAAGCTCATAGCGGTTCATGCTATGAGCTTTATTAGTACCAGTTTGGAATTTTCTCGTGTAAAGTATTCTATTGTATAATAATTAAAATGAAAACCCGAATACTAAAACAAAAACAGATCGAACATTCCTATTATTTAATGCTTTTAGAATATAATAACTATAAAAAAATATAACGCCAAATAAAAATATCGCCAATATAAATTTGTGTGTAACCGTTAAAATACGAAACTAGAACTAAGACGATATTATTATTTCTTTCACTATTTGATAGATATGTTAATAATTATCAATTTAACTATCAAATTTCTTATCGAAGAATTCTGATGATAATGGAAGGGGGGATTCGTCTCGGATCCGTGAATAATATCACCTTTGTGGCAATAATTATACTCTGTGTCTACAATAGTACAACAGTAAGCCTATATGCAAATCTTTTTACCACTTTAATAATATTTTATTCGATTCGATTAAGTTGACTTTCAGAGCCTATGAACAATGGCCTTGTGCCGCAAACAATGATGGATTATCCTGTTAACTTTCGACCACCATGCAATTTTTCTATTGAATTGAAGATGACATCATTCATGCCAAATATAGCCGCTTATTTAAAGACCGCAAACACCAGTTTATTGATATCTTCTACCTGATTAAATTCATAAAAACTTACGATAGTACAGACGAGATTCTACGTGTGAATTGTGAACACCCGGAAAAACAAAGGAGTTGGGATGATGCCAATATTATATTGAAAAGGTTAGCAAGAGAAGGGGAAGAACATGAAGGTCAAAAACGTTGGTAAGTATGCACTATTCCTGTGAAATCGTTGTTAATGCAATCAATGTCACCGACCTATTGTGAGTTTCGTCAAATTATAATCGGGCTAGGTATATTAAAAACTGTCAGCAAATTGTGAACTGAACAAATAATTTTGATTTTGACGTTATTTAGTCAGTTCCTCCATACAAACGTTCATCCCCCTATTTAAGCACGGATTTAGACGGCACGATTAGTGCCATTAGTCAAACGACTGACAGTTATGTCAAAAGCGATAACGTTGTTAAGTTTTCTTAATTTTTCTATTTTCCCGCTCAACTTTCTTTTTTTTAAAGAACCTCCAGATAATAAACAACATAAAAAAAGAATTGACGAAATCGGTCCAGCCGTTTACGCTCGATGTCGACCAAGGGAAGAAAAATAATAACATCTACAAAATACGTATAGCGTAAAACTACAAAATCTCTCTCTCTATATATATATAAAGAAATAAAAAATTAAAAGAGATATTTCGAATAAAGATTTAATAAATTAGAAAAAAATATTAGAAATTAAAAGAATTGCTCGCTAATTTTTTTTTCGTGTATAGTGAGACAGGAAAGCGCCTGTAGCCATACACGAGGCAAACATTTAAGCGAATAATTTTGTGTATAAAAAAATATAAAAATACAAATGCATAACTAAGTTTCCCAGAAACCGACCTACCAGCAGTTAGACAATCGCTAAAATGCTTACATACTAAATCGATTAAATATCAAATAATATTGAACAACAACAAAAACAAGAAAACTTAAATCTTTATAATCATAATGATACAAATGCTCATATGAAAATACAAATGCATAACTAAGTTTCCCAGAAACCGACCTACCAGCAGTTACACAATCGCTAAAATGCTTACATACTTAATCAATTAAATATCAAGTAATATTGAACAACAACAAAAACAAGAAAACCTTAATCTTTATAATCATAATAATTATGCAGATAATGAACCTACTAAAAGCTAAAATGAATAAACAAAAACACCAACTAATTCTCTTATAGTTCGAAAAAGGTAGTAGGTTCAGTTTCGCCATTCGATTATTGTCATGAAACATTTTTAACATATCATTTAATTACCAAGATAATTAGCTAATAATCTGTTCCAAAAACTAAAATAATATTCATAAACTAAAATATAATTCATAAAATTATTTACCTTAGCAGGTCTGCACCTCTCGATGTCATAGTCTCGGAAAAATTCTTTAAAGTCGTCCATGTCGTAATGCACTACTAGATATACTGAAGAACGAACGTTACAGCTTCAGTTCAAACCAATAAATGACACTTTGACTCAACATGGAATTTGGACACGTTGCAATCCCGAACTTGAGCCGATTATTACCTATAACCTATATTGATTTCAACGTCATACTAATATATGCCGTATTGTAACGGAGCAGTGACCAAATTAAAACTGTTGTCACTTTACATGACTTAGTATTGATGTTTATTGATACCATATACGAATTTCACCAACTCAATGAAATTAAAAACTTTGTTGCACTGCTAGCGATGAAGTCATTTTAAAGTATGGTTTCAAGTGGCTTGCGTTTTCTAAATCAAATATTACAATATTAATATCGCTCAATCTTATTCTTAACTCAAAGACATTTTTGGACAGCCATAATCTCGTATGTATTCTGCCAATCCTCACCTACGGTGCTTTTAAGAAGACTCCAGAAGTCCACACTCGGGTTTTGCCAGCAGCCATGGAACGCTGAATTTTAGATGTTAGACTATAGGAACGCACAAGTGCAAACTAATATGGAGGATATGATAAAAATGTTTCACTCCAAGATGTCAGAGTTTCAAGCTGATCTCCAACAAGCCACATCACGTAAGCCACCAAACACTATAGCAGCATTCAACACAGAATTTAAAACTTTTAAATCTTTTGCTTATGGCGCGCTTAACATCCTGCGAGCTGAGGCGGATGCACTGGCAAGAGGCCTCGACCGTGTGGAAACATGCTCGCATCGTAAAATGCTGCTATTACATGGTGTTCCTGAGGCCAAGTATGAGGGTACTTCTGGTGTTGTTGCGGCATCTTTGTCCACCAGGTGGAATCTTAATATAACACCTGACAGAATCCGTACTTGCCATTGTATGCGGAACTCTAAGGACGATGATGCTAAACCTAAGCCGAGGCCTATTCTTTTAAACTTCGACGATGTAACTCTGTGACCGGGTATGGAACGCTAAGAAGGCACTTAAGGGATGGAAAATCATACTTTCAGAATTCCTTACAAAGCCGGCACACTTTCATGGCGGCCAGATATCACTTTCGTGTGGTTTGAGTATAATTATCTAAACACATAATAAAACTGTAACTGATCGCCGTCTGTACATGGAAGATATTTGAGAAAAACTATAATTGGGGGCCTTCATATACGCAATAAAACCCACAACAACGATTATTAGAATTTTTGTCTGTTTATCTGTTTGTATGTGCGTTTGTTACCGCTAATCTCAGAAACCGCTTAACCAATTTGGGTGCACTAATGTATTGTGGTAAGCTTCACTTAACATTTAGTGTTTGTTTTATCTTAATCGGCTTATATAAACAAAAATGTTATATCAATTTAAAGAACCATGTCAAGCATTTGTTCGATAAAAATTATATAAAATAGCTGTACGATTGAACAGGTTGAACTTTTAGTTATATATGTTATTAGCTACATTACGATCTTTAAAATGATGATGATTTAAGGTTTATCACGTGGTCCTATCCTGTAGTAAAGAAAATTAGTTTATTCGTTGTATTAGTTTATTCGTCAAGACTAGATGGCGTTATGAGTAGCTGTGTACAAATAAGAAACGAAATGCAGCAATATACTATTAGAAAACCAAAAGATAATAAAAGTAACTAAATTAAGTCTTACTTTAAATATCAAATAACACATAACCACACATTAAAAGCAAAATTTGATATTTTAAGCGAAAACAATGCGAACCAGTACGATAATCAATTCTCCGATACTGTGAAATTGTCAAACTTTGGAAATTAGATGGCGCTTAAAAATCAATAACAATTCTTTCAATACTATTGGCCTAATAAAGAGTGTAGACTTTTATAAATATTTCAACATTTTTGACATAAAGTTTTGACAGAAAATGTATATATATAATAAAATGTAACTGATGGCTGTCTGTACATGGAAGATATTCGAGAATAACTATTATTGGGGGCCTTTATAAATGCAATAAAACCAAAAAAATATTTTTTTATTATATATTATGATCTTTAAAATACTATATAACTATATATTATAATTATTAAAATGATGATGATTGAAAGTTTACATAAAGTTCAAGACAGGACAGTGTCGGAGATCTTGCCAGCTTCAGCTAGACACTGTGCATTGAGATATTCATAGCACACACACTTCTTTCGGAGAAGCACGGCGCTCCCTAGTAATTATAGCGCTTACACGTCTAAACAATTTTAGGAATGATGTGTGTATTCTTTTGTAATATGTTTTGTTAGGTTTGGTTAGTAGCTTATTATGTCGTCGATGTCCTCACATGAGCGGGATAAGGGCATGGTGTTGATGAGGTTAGGGTGGTTTTAAGTAGGTAATAAGTAATATCATTCCGTTTAAGTAAAATTGCAGAGCGGGTAAAACCGCGGGCACAGCTAGTCATAAATAAAATTTAAATATTACTTATCTATAGTTTTATATAATATAAGTAAGTATATTATACTAGTGACGCCCCGGCTTCGCCCAGGTACCACTAATTATGTTGATCAGATCGCTACCACACACAGGAATGTGCCAATCTAGACAATCCCTGTATTTTTTTTTTCATTTCAATAAAATTTAATCGACATCGATCCGTTTGCATCAGGTTCGTGTATGGACTGCGCAAGTTCGACCACGTCTCTGAGTATCGGCAGAGGCTCGGTTGGCTGCCCATCAGGCTCCGCCGGGATGAGCATGTTCTTGTTTTCCTGTACAATTTCCTATCTGATCACCTCACTATCTGAAAAAGTGTTTTCTTTATCAAAATGCTGACCAAAGCCAGGTACCACGCTCTGGGTATGGTAATACACTTCATGTCATACACTAAGTCTGGGTACTTTAGGGGTTCTTTCGCTGTGAAGGCTACGCACTTGTGGAATAATCTACCTCGTGATATTCGAGAGTCAAAGTTACTTGCTTTTTTCAAATCTAAGCTGCACAGCCATCTCCTGAACAAAGTTTCTCGCTAAACTGACTATTTTCCTTATTTAAATACGAATATAATTATATTATATTTATGTTTAATGTAAGCTTATATCTTAGTATGTATCGCTCATGTTCAGTGATTACATATTTACTGTATAAAATTCTTGCTCTTATTTATTTATTCTTGATTTTCTTCTTGTTACCCTGCTATTTATACATGTAGTGAGAAATTATTTTCCTTCGGGAAAACTCGGATCTTTATCGGAATACGATGACAAACGAACTGTCGATGAATGATCGTATGACATGAGTGACATTTTCATATCTATTAATATGGAACTTTATTGTTTAGTGTCAAATGTCAAAAGATGGATACTGAAGCTATTTGAGAGAGCACGACAAATACGAACTTTTCCGAAAAATTACGATGGAAAATCTTTTCTCACTATATCTGTATCTAGTTTTTACCTCTCCTGTCCTACAGGGTTGTGCGGAAGAGATCGCCTATAGCGATAAGGCCCCCCTTGCTCACATTTAGGTTATAACTTTAGTTTTAGTAAATTTACTGTATGTACTTTAATTTTAGCAATAAAGTGTTTATCTATCTATCAAAAGTCATAACATTGAGAATTATGGAGGGATGGTACGGAGACCTTTCTCCTGAAATGGGATGAACATGGCTAATAATAAATAAATTATATCGTTACTTAATTTTTTTATAGAAGGTAACAACCGAGCGACCGCTTAACCTGATATTAAGTTACCACTTCCGTATACCTTAAGAACAAAGAATACCAAGTATAGTATACTTTAAGAACAATGAATGGGATAAAGAGAATAAAGGATAATTCGTTTTCCTATTTCTCTCCTTCCCCGTCAAATCTTCTTCCCCTTAACATACTTTCCTTCTTTTTTTTAGAAATGAGTGGGAAGGGGAAGAGGAGTAAAATTAGGGCTCCCGCAAGTTCGGCACTTGTTTTCGAAGATGTCGTTGCTGGTAACCTTATTGACAACTCTTACAGCTTCATCTAATACAGAGCTCACGGTCCGGTTGATCATAAGCTAAAAAAAATTTAAGGTCCCTAGTACAACCTTTATTGGGTATTGTGCTTTCGTTTATCGTCGAAGATTGTAATATCTAAAGTCAGGTCAGCGATTGACTGTGGCATTACTTATCTAGACCCGTATAAATAGGAAGTAGTGATCCATTACAATTTTATTATCGTTCACCAAGGAAACACCATCGCAAGCCAAATAAAATCAGGAGCGAGACTTCGAAAAGTCCCCATCATCATGTTAGATTAGTTGTCAATATGGAAATTAATTTAGTCGCACTGAGACAACTGCGAGCTACCTCCCTCCTAGAATCTTTCACGGATACCTCTCATTCATTGTTGACCTACCGGGTGAGAGGACATTTTTATTTCATATAGATAGGTTTTTGTTTTAATGTAAGAAGGTGGCAAGCGAGCAAACGGATCACATGATGTAAAGTGAGCGCTACCCATAGACATCCGCAGTAAGCAAATGTGTTGCAGATGCGTTGCCTACCTTAATGAACAGAGAAGGGCATAGACAGGGAAAAGGATATTTATTTTTCCCCGTTAACCCCCGTCCAATCCTTTCCCATCCTATCCCTCTTATGAGGAACGGGTGGGAAGAAGAAGAGGACTGAAATTAGGCCTCCGCCATATAACTCATGAGACGAAACGCAGAGTACATCTACTTCACGCCTGTTTTCTGTGAGGTCGTCGTATTTCACCGGTCGAGCCGGCCAATTCGTGCAACAGATGTTGTTGTTGCGGACTCTACCACTGTTAAATGGCGTGCATATATGAATAAAACATATTCCCTCTAGAGATTATACTCGAAATAAACCTTTATCGGTATCAATCGTCATGGACAGGATCGTTCGAGCAATTGGGTATGATGGAAATTGATAGAGTTAAGGGCGTTTGTGATTGATATAATCATTACATACAAAAATAGGCAGGCATGTAAAAAAGTGCAGGATTTGATGACGGCGGATATTATACTAATATCCATAAATTTGCTTATCCAGTACTTGACACTCGAATACTTCACAACCCGGTGAAACTGTATTTGAAAATATAGGTATTTTTTCAATGAAAACGATTGGCGTTTACGCACAAAAAAGCAGAAACAGTTGTGTATTATTTATTCTAAGCAATTCATTTAGTGCTGAAGGCCATCAGTGTCTTCACTGCAGTCCAACTCGTGTAGATCGGTAAATCTCAACGTCATGTAATCAGTGATAAATTGGTAGGATTGTAAACAAAATAGATAGAGATTAGAAGACATTTTGTGGTTACAAATTAATTTTACAGATGCTCCGAATACGCCACTTAAATATCTAGCGCAAACAATGCAGAAAAATTGTATAAGCGAAGTCTTTTTATCTTGTTGAGCACTTTGTAAATTGTTTTCCATTACGTTTTAAGGCACTTTTGTGTGAGTATATTAGTTCTTAGTTTGTTGTTTAGGCTTTGATGGTGTGAAGTTAAGTACAATAAAAGCAACAAGCCTTTCTTGGTGCTGCTGGTATCAGCATTGTGGGATATGTCTGTGTAAAAACGGTTTTCTTCGTAAATGGATTTAAAGGTTCTTGTATAGCATTACGTTTCAGTTCGACGTTGATCCTAGCAAACTTATCGCCCTTCTCTTCTTCCTTCCTGATCATCATATAATACGGACGGAAATCGTTCGAATACATTTTTTTTAATTTTCCCAATTTTTATTGATACTTTTATCTAAATGTCAAATATGACACAATAATTGATTAAAATAATTGCAACGACAAAATAATATTGTTTTATATTTCGTTTCTAAAATATTATGTAACCTTTTTTTTATAAAATATAACAGAAACTCGGTCAAGCTTAAAATTTTTAAAAATTGTATACCAAAGCGAGTAATAAGTATAAGACACCCTTTTAATATACATTCTTCGTTTGATAAACGCAAATGGTGGTATACTTCTATACAATCTCACTTTCTTCATCACGTTCTTCATTTTTCATTGCTTTTTTGTTTTAATTCTATTGAAAATTAACTATTTTTAATTAATTAACTTAACTTAAAAATTAAATTAACTATTATTCAAGAACGAGTCTAAAAAACATAGAGACAAATGGATAACCTCCTCCTTTTTGAAGTCGGTTAAAGAATAAGCCAATTAGGCACAGCGACTTTGAAACCTTGCAGTAAATTCGACAATTGATTTTTACTTATATGCGAAAAATAGAAGTCACATTTTATTCATACTCATGTAAATGTCTGTCTGATAAACTGGTGTTCTAAATCACCAATAGGCTACAAGACTTCGCCGTGTTACTGTCCCGTTAATTTTGCAATGTAGTTTAAAATAAACAGTATTTTAATAAATATTCGTTAAATATCATTATCAATTATAGCTCGGTTATTTGATGTCCACTGCTTGACAAGACTTGTCAAACAAGGTCCCTTGCCCCCCCGTAAAGTGCACAAATGAAACGCAATTATTTTTTTTAAAGTTTCTCAATATCACAGCTTACATCTTGAGCACGTAGTAGTTTCTTCTTTATGAAAAATGTCTTTTAACTCCTTCAGTATCAATTTATAATTTGCTTTCTTTTTCAACAAACTACTGTTTCTGAGCTGTGACATGATTTCTTTTATTTTTGGGGATAAAGTTGTCTCAGCGTTACTCCTTCGTTGTTTCTGAACCGATGGATTTAACGTTTTCATTTCATGCTTTCCCTGTCAGATATATAACTTACCATTAATTCATATGATCCTGTTAAAAGAAAAAGAGGAAACAAAAACAAGGATGATATAATGCGATATTTTTGTCAGTCATGATGATTTAGAACTATTATTAATTACTAACTATTATTTTCCTGTGTTTTGCTTGTTGTTCTTCTCAACTTTTCTTCACCCGTCCCTTCTAATGGTAAATAATTACTCTTAATTCTTTTTTCGGCATCATGACAACGAATATGTAATTTTAAATTTTGCAGTTGTTTGAGGCATCGGTGTTCATTTAACATTAGATGCAACGCTTACTAGTTTGCCATCTACGGATCAATAAAAAAATAATAAAAATATTTTTTTAACGATTTATAAATGTTAATAATAATAAGTGTGTATGGAGAAACTAGATGCCGTTTAGCTAATATGGCGAGGGACTATTGGCAAGCCGATATAAAAATCTTCTTTTAGGCATTGGAATTTTAAGAAATGAGTTTCCGGGACCTCCCTTCGACACATGGGCGACACATACCGAACACTGAAACAAGATTAAATTTGATAAAGTTAAAAAAGGTAAATTACTTAAAAATATAAACCAGAAAGATAACCTATACACAAACGAAATTTATCTTTTCATTCCAAAAGGAAGTACAATAAAATTTCAATTATATTCTTACTAACCATTCCAACTACAACAACATCTATACTTGTGCTATAGGTGGCTCATGATAACTGAATGAAAAATTCGAATCTACAGCCCTAACATTTCGCAGAGAATACTTATTATGCAAATCTGTCAAAAAAATCGCGTTCACAGATACTGATTGAAAGAGTTTTTGTATGAATAATTTTAATGCACTGAATACAAGACTTCTTTGTTGGCCAATTTCTCTGGTGAAATTATTTTCCTTACGCGAGATTTAACTTTTTTTATGGATTTTTTTAAAATGTCGTTGACTTTTTTCATTTTTTCTCTGAAAATCCCCATGACGCTATGCGATTTCTTTTTCCCTCTTTCGTTATGTTCCTACGAACAACAAAATCACAATTTGACTCCATGATATATTGTTTGTATTTAATGGAGATAGAATGTGTTTATGTTATACCTGAACATCCTACATTAATTACCTATTTTCCCGTTTTATTCTAAATATGCATACCGTCTTTCAGATATTTATAACACATGAAGTACAGTTTTAAAAAGGTTTATGCGATATTTGGTTAGTGCGTAGTAGGTCCATTTATAAGACAAAAAATAAACTAACCTAATCTAACCTAACGCTTTATCAAACAAAAAAAACATGTTAAAGCACCATACTATTCGTGCTTCTACCAAATTATATAGGCACTTTATTATTATTTATTACTTCTTACTTAATGTAAATTATACTGAGCAATATAGAACATAGTCAAAAGAAGACCAACATCTTTTGACATGAGAAAATGGCCATATTAATACAGAATCCCTGTGTGGAAAGTAGCATACACATCATAAAAGTACTCACAGCATTGACGAAGTGAACGCAAATCAAAATTAAGACCAAAGCGTAAATTACTATCGGAAAATGTTTCATCTTTACAATATGCTGCGTGCACAAATGCTTGACGAAGTTTAACTTAATATTTCACAAAGTGAAGTAAGTTTTACTACATATAATATGATTATTTTTTACAGCCTATAAAAAAATATTGTGAAAGTGTATACAATAAACTTTAAAATAAATATTTTTCAGCTTTTTACAAACTGATCGTCAATCTATTTTGTATGGACAAAACTCTGTTGGATATAACGTAATCCAAGCGCAGTGGAGAGAAACACTCATGGCCAAAGATGAAATTAATCCTTTTCCGATTTGATGTTTCAGTTATAGATAAATAAATAAATATCCGCTAACGATCGTAACCCAGAGGGGCTGACGGAGATCACGAATTTCCATTTGGCGCCATACCCGGCACACCTCTCTCGCTTCTTCTACATCCATCCATCTAGGCTCATGGCTATACATGCTCGTTAGTTACGAGTTCTGCTTACGATCACTAATGTGATCTATATAAGTTCTCCTGGGACGTACGGTGCTAACACTGACACTCGACGCTTTTGTGACATTAACTTGTTTCATTACTCTCTCTTCATTCATGATTTCAACATGCCCAAACCATCAGTTATAGATTAAGTAAAACATGAAGGTGTAGTCCTATAGACTCCTTGTCTTTCTTTAAACTATACATTACGGAGCAATTTAAGGTCACGTCCTTCATTTTACCACGCTAATCGTGAGTTGCATTATAAGTTCCATTTTTATTATCTGGGAGCAGAGAAGTACCTCCCTACAAGTACTTTTTTCTCGTACCGTTTCGTCGTACGTCGTACTTTTATGGTTTCAGATTTTTCGTATTTGTGATATTTCGTCACATACTGACTGACTCACCGATGATCATTAAAATTCTAAAAATACTTTTAGGAAGCCTAGAAAATTAAAATTTGGTATGTACACTTTTGATATGTAGCGTTATGTCAAGAATCGGATACTTTCCTCCTCTAACTCCTCGTATAGGAGTGCATATATGACGGGCCGGTTGGCGTGGTTTGTAAGACACTTGCTTTTCACGCCGCAGGTCGTGGGTTCGATTCCTACCCAGGACAGACATTTGTGTGCATGGACATGTCTGTTTGTCCTGAGTCTGGGTGTAATTATCTATTTAAGTATGTATTTACGAAAGAAAAGTAGTATATGTAGTATATCAGTTATCTGGTCGCCATAGCACAAGCTCTGCTTAGTTTGGGATCAGGTGGCCGTGTGCGAATATGTCCTAGGATATTATTATTATTATATTAGTAAACCATCAAGGTATACATCGGTTACCATCCAGAAACATCTTAAGGTTATCTTTTACGGGAAGAAATAGTTGCCGAGAGCATAAAAAATATTAGGGTCCTCCATCACAAACCTAAAGTTAAATATATTGTTAGGGATTATTCTTCGTTGCGTCGCAAATTATTTGTAAGGTTACCCATATTTGTACTGTATTTCTTCGATTACCGTCATTTGTACTGCTTACTTCAGATAGCACAAGGTAGGGCAAGTCTGCATGTATGTATCAGGCGTCGTCAGGAACATTCATAACATTTTCGTGATTGGGTTGTGACCGGAAGCTATGCACGAGTTCACAATAGTTCAGTAAATATTCAAGTTTAGTAAAATGTAACATTAAAATACTAAGTTTGTTATGTATTTAATATTTAAATCGCTAAGAATATTATTATTATTTATGTAATTATTATTAGTAGATTGTGGAAATAGTTTACTAATATTTGATTCAACCATTCCAACGAAGCTTAAAAGCTTTTGCTAGGAAATGGTTAAGGCCAATAGTCGAAAGGTGGATTTGAACTCACGACGTGTTAGTCTTTCGCGGGTCCGCCATGGCGCTATACTCTATGCGTGGTAGAGAAGCCCAATATATTTATACTCCTTTTTTACGATAACACTAATGCCAGTGCACTACTCCTAATTTCTTCAAGCAAAAAATTGTTAGAATATGTTTATTATTTTTAGATAATGAGCAAGAATGGTGATAGGCATATAAATAACGATAACTTGGATCTTTAGTAGAAAAATATAATTAAATTATATCTGAACTTAAAGTGCTCATAATGATGGGAATCTCGCAGGTATGTAGTTCACAGGGATGCAAGTGGTGAAAGTTTTAATTTCTTGCAGTGAGTTGCTTGGAGGTATGAGGCAGTTCTTGTAGCATTCGTCGCGCGTTTGAAAATTATTTTGATTGCCCCCACAGCCAGAGTACAAATATCGTTTACAAGTTCTGAAACAAACGAAAGAAAATTGTGACTATGCTATAACATTTTGATTTAATATTGGTGTGTGCAGTAACTGTTGTAGTCCTGCACACATATTATAATAGATGCTTGCAGAAATACTGTTTATCTGTCATTAATGACGAGAGAAAGAGCCTAGAGTTAAGACCAAAATCCGTGACCTTTGTCACTCTTCAAATTAATGGCTATGAGCAATTTTATTTTTGATATAATAGTTTTGTTAGGTTTAACCCATTTCAAACCTAACAAAGTAACCCTTCCGAAAGATGGAAGACTAATACTAAAAAGTAATTTATCATTGCGAATCTGATGCTAATAAATTTTCTATTAGTCATTTTAAGAATTGTATTAGAAAAAATAATTATACTGATAGATTCATACTTTGACAGCTTGTCCCAGCCCCAACGGAAGAAATGACCGAAGCAGGTTCCATAGTCAAACACCATCGAGCAGTAATACGGAATGTTTTCTGGAAAATTAGTAAAAAATAAATTAAGCATTACATTCTGTTGTTTCGGGAACCACTACTATAATGCGTTTTTTAAAGAAACAGTGTGATAAAGATCTTAATCTTTTATTTTTACAGAACCATAACCATACAGTAGATTTCCTAATTCTTACCGGATATATGGAAAATTTGGTTTTTATGGAAATAAGAAATGTATCAATCTAGTCATTTCATCTGCTATGGCGATTGCTAGATAAAGGTTATCAAATGATGGTTTAGTCATTAATAACTTCTAGAAGTTAACCATGCTTTGCTCAGTGTTGCCATCTATGTTATTATAAGATCGTGTTTTTTTCAAAAAGTTATTTATCATTGTTCTCTATGAATGTTCCATTGATGGCGATGAATGCTCTAAAAGTGACTTTATTTTTGTTTATAAAATTCGCATGATTACAACAAAGACAGATAAATTTAAAGATATCACTATATCTGAATACAATATTTGATTAAAATCATTAAAGGCTTTATACACATAGATACAAGAATTGCTTCCTAAATAAGATAGAACATTTGTACACACAGAAACATATTGCTACCTATATCAAGAAATTTTACTATATTAGCTTTAACACAGATAGAGCTGGAAAAGTGCTATTATAGTGAAGTAAACAAAGCTACCACAATGGTTATGTAGTTAGTAGTTGGCTAATTTACAGCAACTTAAATCATGTTTACCTCAATGTAAGAACAAATGCCTTTGGGGATAAATATTTTATATTTGTGATAATACTACTCACCCGTTTGTGATGTGATGTTAAGTTTACAATAGTTGCTGCATTCCTCGTGGGTTTCAAATCTGTTGCCATTGCCCTGACACCCACCCCAAAAGAATCGAAAGCATCTGCTTTGTTTTACATCATAATACCATTGTATCAAGTCAGCTCTACATGGCCCTGTATCCGGTCTCAGGAAACAGGATTTGTGTCGAGCTGGAAATTAAAACATATATTTATATATATAGTTTGTTTTAGTGCTCAGTTGTTATTATGCTCTTTAAAAAAAACTAATGTGACAAACAAATTTAATTATATATTATAATCATTTTTATATGTGCAATAAACTATTTAGATATTTTTAGTCATAATATACTAATATTCCAGTAGTCATAATGTATTAGTAATTGAATAAAGTGTATTAGGAACCTTTCAATGTATTATCAATTTGCATGCAAATACTCTTTGTGGGCCCTGAAAATACTTTATATCTGGTAGTTCTTATATACTGGACTTCTTTACTATAATTACATCTACTTAATTGTAGATGTAGTATGTTAAGAACAATTGATAACAGAAAACACTTTAACCATTTATTTAATATTTTCATACTTCCTGAAACTAATGTAAATTGGAAAAGATTTTATCGAATACAGGTAAATTTACTGGCAGTCATAAAAGGGCTATAAAAATGTATTTTATTTACAAAAATTTGATGGCTCCATATACTTTAATAAAATAACCCTTCACATTGCATCTTTTTGCGATTTTAAAAAAAGAAACATTTTCTGTTTAACAGTTTTAAAATCCTGATACAAAAAAAATGACATTTGATTCAGACTTTGCTTACCCATGATACATTGGAAAATAATATGTAATTATAACATAAGAGTAATTATTTATCATTGGCACATGTACCCCAAAACCAACTTAATGGTCACCACATATAGGCACTTCACAGTTTGTACAAAAGCTTTTAACCATATGCTTTTTCGTGTGGTGACACTTGACACACACATCTTTCTTTTATCTTATTTCTTATCTTAAAAAGGTTGATGAGTTGACTTCATAAATTGAGTTATTTAATAATAATACTTTGAAAAAAGAAGCTTGGTCTGACGGCCGCTGGCCTTGACTAGTAGTGGGTTGCAAAGGTTGCCTGATTTTTCCTCTTACTGGCTTTGCTATTTTGGACAACCTTACCTTAGCCATGGCAAGGTGTTTCAAGAAAATGAAGTGTTTTCATTAACTCAATATAAAAGGAATTGATATAAACTAGTTATGGGTCGAACCACAAATTGAGTGTGTCAATTCTTTCAAGAAACATTCAGGTTAAGTATTAGTCCCTTTTCCTAAGTATGGTATAGCATCGATCATGTAATATAGCTTGTTGCACATCATTTCAAGTCTTATTCCGTATTTTGCATGTTTGTTTGGGATGTACACATGATTAAATTTTCATCTGTCTAGAAATATTTATAAAATATTTGTATCACTGCTAAGAGGTCAAAGGGTATACATTTTTTTTATAGTACTAGGTGGAAAACGAGCAAGCGGTTCATCCGATGTCAAGTGATCGCTACCCATACACATCTGCAACTAACCAATGAGTTGCAGATGCGTTGCCTACCTTTAATGGACAGAGGACCTTTAATAAACAGAAATTGTTTATTTCCAATTCCTATACATCCCCACCCACCGTCAAGTTTTCTTCCCCCTCCCATCCTTTACTTATAAGAAAAAGATTGGAAGTGGGAGAAAACATAGATTTTTGAACATATATTTTGATGTTCAACCATTTGACAACATCCTTGTAAATTTCATTTGTGAAAAAGATGATTTTTCATTTATGACCACCTAGATCCCCATGAAGAACACATGATATTCCTTGCTCAGGCTCTAGTTGAACCCTTTGCTCATAGCCCATACATATTGGTTTTTATGGAATAAGATGGCAAACAAGCAAGGGGATCACCTGATTTAAGGTAAATGCTGCCCATAGACATCCGCAACAAGGTTATAGATGCAATGTTGTAGGTGCATTGCCTACCATTGACAGAGGAGGGCATAGACAAGAAAAACTATATGTCCCTTTTCCCGTTAACACCCTCCCCGTCCAATCCTCTTCCCATTTCCATCTTATCCTTAGGAAAGGGTGGGAAAGAAAAGAGGACTTAAATTAGGCCTCCGGCACCTCATTCATCAGATGAAACTCAGAGTACTTCTACTTCACGCCTGTTTTCTGTGAGGTTGTGGTATTTCAGGTAAGGAATATTAATGTCTTCTTTAATTAATTTCCAAAATCATATATTGATCTACGCCTTCTCTTATGCCCTGGCATGATGAAAAT
Organism: Papilio elwesi; assembly: GCA_029849275.1. Classification (NCBI taxonomy): domain Eukaryota; kingdom Metazoa; phylum Arthropoda; class Insecta; order Lepidoptera; family Papilionidae; genus Papilio; species Papilio elwesi. The sequence continues at coordinate 6,045,228 of CM056717.1, forward strand.
AATATTACGTATAATATTTGTTAGTGCAGGAGACATACAGACTTATCTTTTTTATTGTAAAACTTATAAAAATATATGTGACAAAACCCTATATTAATAACTATTATACAAGCTTGATGGTTACAACAATTGTCCACGTTCATAAGATTTAATAAACACGAAATTATATTTTACCTGTAGTATATTTGGCCTGTATTCAAATCCCATTACTTGCTTACCGTCCACTGCTTGTATATATCTTATATCTGAAATGCGAAACTCTACGGAGATTTATAATTATCCATAAATTATATTAATCTAATACATATATGTACTTTTTCTGCCAGAACAGTTTTGTATTAATCTTATGTAATATGTTATATACAATTATATATAATTTTACCTATTAATCTTACTACGAATTAACCACAAAGTATGCGATATGTATACGTTTGTGATAAGAGAATGTATGTAAATATCAGTTAACTATAGTAAATACCATTTTTGTTTTAACATAGGTTAGTTTAGGTTAAGTAAATAGTAAACATAACAAAAAGCGAAAATAAAAACATCATCGTAACCATCTTGACATCTAATTGTCAGTTGACCACAAAGAAACAGAGTATTAGGGATTCAACACTAATTGATAGATGCCAACTCGAATAACTTTAAAAATTACTGAATTAATTATTAAATATTTTAAATAAATCCATTTGTAATCAACAAAATGCTTAATAATATTAAAGTAAGTTTAACTTTTGAATAAGAAAAACTTCAAACTACACAAGCTACGCACATCAATATTAAAATGTATACACATAAAAAAAACAGAAATATCTTTTTCTAAGACCGATATTGAGCTAAGCTAAGACTTTTACAACACCATCATGGTGTTTTTTTAATAAACAAAAACCCAAGAACCTTTAATCGAATGTATCATTTGACAAAGCTAGAGGTACAGCACTATTATACACTGCATAGTGACGGACGGAACAAAAAGCTGTACGGTGGGCGGGGTGCGTGTGCGCTTTTTGCTCGTGGCAAGGCAATCCGGCACAGTGCCGCACCGGGATCATTCCTTATTGTATTTTATTCGATTCATAGCACTGTTTCCTTTCTAACGTCTCAACGACAATTTATAAATTACTTAATTATAACTTTTTATTAGAAACGTCTGTTAGTTCTCCAGTAAAATGCCGATATGCTGTTAAAACGATTTTAACATCTAGTTTTGTTGATAGATGTTTTGTTTGGCTTTGTGAACGTGTTTTGTAAATAAACATTTTAAATAGTTTAATCCATATTTTATAAAAAAAACCTAGCGTACATTATGAGTAGATATGAATTAGTGTTTCATTTATTTATTTTTAATTTGATTTATCATGTTACCGGAGCAGCTACTGAAATAAAGGTAATATTTTGTATTATCTTATTTTATTAACCTTATTATTTTAATTTTATATATAAGAATTTAAAATAACTAATAATTTTGTATTGTGTAAAAACACTATCCAAATTAATTTCTATTACTTATATATAATATTTTTTAGTAAAATGATAAACTTAAATTTGAATAAAGGGTTCATCGTAATGCCGGGACCTTGGGTTTCTGGGTACATTATGTATGTAAGCCAAATAAAAAAAATAACATAACGATAAAATAATAATTTTGTAAAATCGTTAAATGTTGTAAATAATTAATGTTAATTTATTTTTGAAATACGAATTTCAAATAGTTAAAATCAAACTATACCACTATCTAATCCGTATCCGTATAGACCTCAGACTCCGTTTTATTAGATACCTCTAGATAGAGGAAGAGAAAGAAAGGAAAGGGATGAAAAAGTATTGTCTGGCAGATATAATTTTTTCTTGGAAATTCATGTGGGATGTGCACGCAGGTTTTAGTTATGGGTTGCATTTAGCACTAATATTATGTATTAAAAATGGGTGGGCTAGTTGTAAAATGTCTCTTATGCGCCGATGACCAGGTGGTGTTTGCATGGTGGTGGTGTTTGAATGCTGAATGTGTTGAATGATTAGATTGATGAGGTTAGATGAATGTAGATAAGACGAAAGCAATATTGTTTGGAACAGAACAAAATAAGACCGTTATTAAAATAAATGTAGCAGGTGGAAAAGTTCGTGTATTTAGGATGTATGTTTAGATGTAATGGTATACACGCTAAAGATTTTGAACGATTTTGACGAACGACGAACGATAGGTCTATAGAAAATATACATACTTCGCTTTTTATATATTATATACACTATTTTTTTAATAAAGTATCCTATGTTACTTCTAATACCTCCAAGAATATGTGTACAAAGTTTCATGATAATCGGTTGAGTAGTTTTCGCGTGAAAGCGTAACAAACAAACTTACGTTACTTACTTACGTTTATAATATTAGTATGATATCAATTTGATTACCATTAATAATAGCTTCTTGCAATATCGGTATTTGTTTCCGCTTAGGTGTTATTCCATATGCGCTTAATCTTGAAAGAAAGATACAAAATAATTTGCAATAAACAAATAAACAAACAAGGTATCGAAATTCATTAGAGTCGACATACAAGGTAATCATTACAGAACCAACTCCTAAATATTGTAAAATATGAGCCCTTAACTGCTCACTAATTGTAGCTACTGATTTGGATTCCTTATGTTATTTTTAAACGCGAGTAAACAACAGCGAAAGCAATATGAGAGTTGTATATTTTTTTGTTATTGGCATTTCAAATCATTTTTTTAAAGATACTAGATCAAAGTCGGTTATTGGGAATCTTGAAATCACCTAACAGGGAATAGTACTTTGGGCTCGCAAAAGAGCTAACTCTTTCCTTAAGGACAACGCTAAAGCTTCTCTGCTGTTGAGATTGCTATTGGTTGACGGTTTTCACCCATCACAGGTAGTTCATCCTTTTTTCTGTAAAAATAATGGATTTGACACATTAAGCACATAAAAAAGATAGATAGGTCACATTGTATTTAACAGCTTTGGCCACTAATTGTGTATCAATTTAATGACCTACACCAATCTTGTTCTAGCAATTGGTTTGCAAAATCAGTATTGCATTGTTTTATTTGATCCATATGCAAAATGAACGAATTTTACACCTTTTTATAATCCACATCACAGCGGGCATGTTGTTTTCAATTCAAAAGTTATATAAAAAGACCTCATTTTATTTGACACGGAGACAAATTAATTATATCATTAACTAGAAATATTCCTTTTTTAGGTTACAACGACATCTTTTTAATTTTAAACTCAATACATCGTGCAATATACTTCTAATTTCATTTTCTACGTAATTAGTCAAAAAAACATGCCTGATAGTAATCATTATATGTCTTGGGGCATTTAGGGAATTGTTACTCTTGTGTCACTTTTTGTCACATCCTTGGCGGATGTTTGGCTGAGAAAACTGGTTTACTGAAGACCCAGGCTGCTGCGCAAGTTTGCGTGCATCCCGGCTACAGAATGATGCTAAATTGTTTTTTTTAGAAATAACCATCCACCCTCCTTCGTATTGTTGATAAATATCAAAAGTGAGAATTAAGACTACATATATCGATGTCGGGTAACGGAAACGGCCGTTTTAATCTCGAAACGTATAAAGAAAGTGACGAGACGGTGCACCTATAAATCAGTCCAAACAGGAAATAGCTGCCCACACTTTATAAACTTTTTAAAAAGAAAACATAGATAGTTTTTCAAGGGAACAAAAGAAACAATAATTTATTTACAATTCTGTTCAACGGCCATCTATGATGCGTTTATCTTATGTGAATGGAAGATAAATCACACATTACGTAACCATAGAAATAGAGCAGTACAAAAATAGATGAAATGCGTAGAAAAACATTAATGGCTATTTCATTTAGATTTATATTCATATGTCTCGTTTCGTTCCGCAACCGTTTTATTTTGATTCCATTTTAGGGTGTGTTTAAGAATAGAATATTCATGTCATAGAAGTAGATATTAGCTTCCATAAAAACATATATCATGATTTAGGATCGATCCGAACAGTAGCAATTGGTGGTGAAGCTCTATACTTCACCACCAAGTGCTACTGTTAAACGTATAAACATACGTAAAACTTCATGGTCTCAAAAAACGATTGCCCGCTAAAAAATAATAAAGATTGTTTTGTATTCAAAATCATTATTTTTCATATCTAATATATATAATGGGTATATGTACGTATGTTCCCTGTAGACTCAAATCTGAACATATTTCGATGACGCATTTAATTTGGTAGAAGTTTAATCGGAATGCGCACAGCGTGCAAATTCCGGAAAAGTTTCAATAAGATATTATTTTTATAGTGCTATAAGCACGATATGCTTCGGTGGTTCGGGCATGTTGAAAGGATGAATGTAAAGAGAGTAACACAAAAACAAAAATTTATGTTGCAAAAATGAGTGGCAGCGTTGGCAAGGGACGCCGTAGGAGAACTTATATCGATCAGATTAGTGACATACATAAAGAAGGGCGATATAAAGAGTGCCCACCCGTAAGCGACGAGCATGTATGCGTAGATGTATGGATGTAGAAGAAGCGAAAAAGTGTGCCAGGATCGCGCCAAATAGAAATCTGTTATTTCTGTCTACCCCTCTGGTTTACGGGCTCGAGTGCATATTTACTTATTTTATTTAGATTAGACGATCGAGGGTGCATTTTTAAATTGAAGTTATTTATTCCGTTTACACATTTCAAATTTTGTGTTGACTTAATACAGAACTTGATATACATATGAGCCGATAGCCGCAGACATTTCCTTATTTACGATCTATTTAAACAAGGGAAGAACAATACTTAGTATGAAGATATTGAACTCCTTGCATAACCATAACATATATAACTATGTTATTTTATGAATGCTCTTTTCACATTAAAAATATTTGGATTAGTAAATTAATAAATTCAAAAAAAGTTTGTTACCAATACATACAAGGAAAATTGTTGAGTTAATTATTAGCCGATAAGCAATTATACGTAATGGAAATATTTTAATATTATGTGATAGAAGCAAGGCCTGTTGCTGCCAAACGAAAATTGGCATCAAGCGATCCCTTCACCCAGACATTGTCGCGGACTGAATGTTAATGACTTATTAATACGACCACATTTATAAGGAAAAATAATCCGTACATCCAAGATTTGGTCTATTTTAAGTTCAATTCACTGGTGATATACAAACTACTAAATGTTCTGCAGAATTAACAAAATTTTGTTTTCTATTAATTACACGCCCTAATATTTTATGCTTTATTATTTTTCCTTATTTTGCATTGGATATTTAACTGTATATTTAATAATATAAAAACCAACACCGGTGGAAAGAAACCTCTTTTGCAGTGAAGCCAATAGGGTTGGCATCCATTCAGTAACCTAGCTAAAGTAAAGCAAAATTAATTAGTTAGTCTATATGGGTAACATATTGTAAGCAGCTCTTCACTCGGTGCCGTCCTCACGCTTTCATCCGCATCATCTTCTCGTTATTTTGGGTCACGATCTCTCTTCATAAACTTCTCCTTATTCTTTTGTCTTTCATATTGTTGATTTCTCTCCGAAATATATCCTAGGCACACTATCGCAAGTTGCCGAGTGTTTCCTTGCACCGCCGGTTCTTGGTAAAACAGCAGTTAATGTTATAATTAGCAATTTCGTTGATGCCGGTAGCTGAGTCGATTTCTCGGGTTTTATTGGGCTATGAAACTACACCAAAAAGCTACCGTGACTCTTTCACGATGTAGAGTGAGCTAAATTTGAATGTTCGCAGCCATTACCATAGTACATAAGATTGTTCAGAACACGAAGGGAAAAACCTTGGTATGTTCTCTCCATAATGTACTTAGAAATAAATACAATAATACTTCAATAACCTTAACCTACTCTTGCCAAGAATTAATAGGCCCGGTGATGAATATTTTTTACTTCTAACGCTCATTTTAGCGTATATTATTAGTGTTTCCTGATATTTAAGAAGAAAGTGGCAAACGACCAAGCGGTTGACCAATATTAAGTGACCGCTTATACCCATATCATAGGCATCTGCAACAAGCTAATGACTTGCAGATGTGTTGCATACTAAGAGCGCATTAAAATGTGCCGGAGAAAACCCACATATATCCATTTTAATATTGTGATCTGGGGGTAGCGGCCCCGCAACATGAGCCACGAAAAGGAACTGGGTGCTTTTTCCGGAACGTTTTGTCGTAATTACGGACCGTCATAGATTTAGGTCTGAATCCTCTAATATGTCCTCGATAGACTTATCAAATGTATCTCGTACACATTTATATCTCTATATATAGATATATAAATATTATCATGAATCTGAGCTCATCTACAGGCTTCGCTCTACTAGTGTTCTCATAACTGCTTATGATTAAAAACATTACGACGTCCGATCAATTTTACATATTGTTTTTTGTAGGTCCATTAAGGTTTTCAAGTACAAAAAATCATTATCGAAAACACAAAGTTCACCCTTCCCTAATAATGACACGGGACTCGGATGGATACTTTTACAGGTTTCTTTCAGCAAAGAAAAGTTGTAGGGTGACGATATTCACGCCAGGTCAATGATCCGTAATATTTTTGTTTGCTTTGTAGAACAACCAAAATAGCGTCACGTGTGCCACCCGATTCGCGTCCTGCGACACGAACACGGGAAGCTCACAGCAGCCGGTGTGTGGCACAGACGGACGGAACTACCCAACCAATTGTCACCTGTTGAAGGCACAGTGCGCAGGTGAAGCAATATCCGTTGCTCATAAAGGACCTTGTGTTGGTGAGTACAACATATTAATCTTTTATTTTTGAAAAATCTGCAATGCTTAGTAGATTTGATCAATTTATCATTAGATTTTTAACTCAAATTACATGATACCACAAATTCTATAATTCTACAAAATCTTCGACAAATTGTTTTTTCCCCTTTTAAAAAGCAATGCATTACACATACAGTATGAAAAACGACGACAGTTACAGCTGGTCGCGGCACATAAATAAAATATGCGATAAGCTAAGGGCAATAAAGGCTAAATTTTACGTAATTAAAGCCGTAGAAAATATTATATCATATGGATTACCTAACTACGAACGCACCTATAAAACATATCTATATCAAAATAACATACAATATAAAATTAATTAATCAGTAGAACAATATTTCCGGATTGAAATTAAGATACCACATCCATTCACATCCATCGGTAAAATTGACTTCCCAACTATACCAATTTATACACACATCAAAATGTATGATCCCATTTGAATAAACAACTAATATAAACAACAAAAAATAAAAGATATATTAAAACGGATTATCTCAATCGACATACAATACAATACAATAAAGAGCTAACTGTATATGTTGACGACTGGTTGGCATAGCTGTAAGTTTAATACTTTTATATTTTAAAATATTTTAAATTCTTTTCTTATGACGTTTATACTTTTGTCTTAATTTCTTTATTCTGGTCAATATATCGTCCTAATACAGTTGTCGCATTTTCATTGCATTTTCCATTTATTATATTTTATCATACATTACAGTCCACTTAATAACAGTGTATATATGTATCTTGACGCAAGTAAAACCTAACCCTCTTCAATTCAAATAGAATGATCGACCTAGAAAGTGCCTACTAACATTTATTGATAGACAATAATTTCCAAGTCTTATTACGAGTGTGTGCCTAATTTGTCGTATATTTTGTAAATATTAATTTAAAACCTACAAATGTTACATAAGTCCTTTGTAAGCCATAAGGAATTTATCACGTCAAACAACACCTTTCTAAAAGTTTTTTTATTGTTCAATATTAATCCCTCCAAATAATCCCTAAATACTATGAAATACAACTTAAAATTTACGCAATCTTAGACGATATGTATAAATCAAATAATAAATATACTATAATATAATATCCTGGGATATTATTAGTTACGCATGTGAGCGTTTTAATTTATATTTGTAGTTATTAAGTCACCTGGACTTATGACGCAACTATAGAGATCACCATCTATGTCTCCGTCTCAACATATTTAATTGTTTGTTTTTTTATCTAACCCGGTACATGCGTACCATCATGTTGCACTTAATTTCTTGAATAACTTTGTGTTTGTTTATCTTGACCTTGTGTACGATATGTCTATACTCTAAGTAATAAGAAGTTTTAACCCGTTTTATCAATTCAATGAATGACACGTTGTATTTTACGAAATACAAAGCGTCATAGTCGAAACGTCTTTACAAATATAATGCATTGTGGACTATGAAACACAACCATGTTGAACAATTAGAGTTAGAGATAAAAAATAAAAAAAAACAGTACCCACGACCTAAAAACTACATCTATCTTCTGTAAATGTAGTTTTTCGGTTTAGTTTTTTTGCTCGATATCCTTTAAATAAAAATATATGAAGCCGAGGAACCGAATCAATCACAGTCTACTACTGTTGAATATAAACAATTATTAAATAATAACTGTGCCCCGCGGTTTTACCCGCCCTGCAATTTTACTTAAACGAAATTATATTACTACTACCGTAACCTCATCACCATCTGGCTGCCATTTTCTCGGGTATGTGGGGTCCACACAGTATGACAAGTAGCACACTTTGACAATCACATATGATTGTTTAAACTGTGACCGTTGTCCATACAGTTTAGGTTTTGGCTACAGTTTTTACGGCCGGCCGATTGCGTAACGGCAACTCTCCTCGGTAATAATAAGCTACTGTCCTAACCTTACAAAACATTTTACATTAGAATACATACATACATGATTTCTAAAATCGTCTATATACGTGTAAATACTGCTTTACCAAATATACAATTAAAGGGGGGCACCGTGCCTCCCCGAAATACGTACGTGTGCTATGAATACCTCAATGCACAGTGTGTCTAGCTGATGCTTGCAAAATCTCCGAAACTATCCTGTTTTGGACTTTAACTAAACTTTCTTTTATCATCATGTTAAAGATCATAATATAAAGTTATCTAAAAGTTCATACACGGCAAAACTAACCTCACGGCCTCGATCTCATTATCGCTGAGAATCTTATTTGCTATGAATTTGCAATCATTTTTTAAAGTAAAAACTTTAGCCGCGTTAGACGATGTTTGGTAGGAGATAATCTTATAGGTTTGCGTGAACAACATGCTCAATATGCAATGCATGGCAACATTCTTGTTTGAATTTGGAATAGTTTCCACAAACTTTTTTCATTTACTTTTCTCGTACTAAATGTTGAATTTAGTTGTTAAGAGACAAGGGTTTATTTTTGTTCAATATTCACCCGTTTTGATTTTTCACTTCTGTGGGCTGTCTGTTATAGACTCCATGTGTTCTTTTATTTGAAAAAAGTAACAAACCTATAGCAGACTATAGTAGTTATCAGTAATACTTGTGTTTCATAAATATTTAAAGTTACCTTATACGACTTGGCCCATAAAAGCTATCTAAAGACGAGTTGTTACCGATGAGGTTTAAGATAACATGCTTCGTTATCAGCAATAAAGTATCTTGATCCTTTTACCAACACAAATCAAAAGCATCATTGATCTTCTAATTCAAATTTGTAATCTGTAAAGTCGTCGCCCTTACCTGGTAAAACTATAACTAACTCGTTTTATCTGCGGCTGCAGCAATACATTATTTATATATAATTCATTAGATTTATTAATAAGCGTGTTATTAGTTGTGAAATAAAATTATTACGCGTGTCTTGAAATTAAGCGAGACAAGTTTTACTTGGATAGTAAAAGTGTGGTAAATTTGTTTTGCAACGAAGCTTCGAAGCAATTTATTACTTGGTTATTAAAATGTATGAGATATGGGACTGTTTAAATAATATAGGAATAGTGTCACCATTAGACGCATTTGATGGTATAAAAATAATTTACAACACTAAAGACAGACGCAATTTTCGAATAATTTCAAATCACAGATTAAAGGGCACAAACCAGCAGCTCACCTAATTAATATTGGTGATAATATGACAATTTTAGGTGCATGTATAAATATACTATTGTATTGATATTATGCACATGTGATTTTACACTTCTGGTAATTATTTCATGCCAACTATTTAAAAAGCTTAAAACTTAAGTCGATATTGTGAATTCACCTTTTTCACGCTTATTTAAGCGAAATTTTCGACGAAATTAGAAATAAAAATTGACTGTCCCTTTTTATTTCACCAATCTAGGCGATATACTGCCATCTCTGATATTTAAGGCTTTCGTGGTGATACCTTGTAGCTTATATAGGTACATAATATACATGAACTCTTGACTTGACTCATGATTATTTTATTTTTGATACCCAGTCATTCCCCATGTAGTTCATATATCCAGTACGACCGATACTTTGCCTACCCAACATAATGTGGGGAAGGTTTTGGCTACAGTTTTTACGGCCGGCCGGCCTGCCGGATTCCAATGGTCAAGAATTTATTATTTGCAGTGCCCAGTGTCACACCGTTTTTGTATTGTTGTACCAGGGCAGTCAACATGTCTGATCGTGCAGCGATACGCGTTGAGCGCTCAAGGAGGACGTAGGGCTGCGTTCGTGCCGCGCTGTCGCGCCGACGGCACATACTCGGCGGTGCAATGCGCAGCCGCCGGTGCCGCCGCCGGCTGTTGGTGTGTCACCCCTGACGGCAAGCCCCTCCCCGACACAGCTGTCAGAAACGGCAGGCCAGACTGCACTAGAACCGGTGAGTAACAATTTTTGACGGGCTCTGCGATGCGATCACTACACGTAATTCCTTAAGTGATTTCCTTTGCCGCGCGAGCTGACTTGTTTGCAAGATGCACATGATATCACTTGTATGTTAATTGCTTTAATTGTAAATGTAGTCCGCAGATGTAATAAAACAGCTCGATTATACACCTTATCTGATTGCAATAAGGTTACGTTTTAAATATTTAACATATCTGCTAAGATTTCTATTTACATCAACATTGCATTTATGTACCTAAGGATCTTGTCTGTTTTGTTACATTTGGGTCTTTAAGGAAAATTACGTTAAAACTTTAATGTTCTATCCTTGATTTTGACAGCATTTAAAAGGCGATTAAAATTTACTTTAATGCCTATATTTAAACCTAATTTTTCATTCTATGGATGAACAAAACTCCAAATCTAAAATATATCTTACTTAATTTTTTAAACACCACAATCTTGTATTTTCTTAATGTTACATTATTAAAACCTATTACTTTATTTTAAGATAACATAAACCTTACCTATGATATTGAACATCTGTTCAGTTGAACGCCGTATTCTAAATAATGGTCTCGGGATAGTTGGTAAACATTGGTCCAGATGAAAGCTGAAGTTTACATTACACTCCTAGCGGTCTTAGAGTATACCTGCTAATACTATATCACACATTAATCCCTTCGGATATTCGTGAGTAAGATTGAAGAAGAAAATCATTAGCACAAAGAAGAATCGAGTGCAGTATAATATGCATACAAGTTAACATTTAATACTTTGAAATGCTTCCAGTATACGTAGGAAATGTGTTTATATAAAATCTATTTGTTATTGTTTTAAAATACACTAGCGCGGTAGCCAAATGTCTGTGCAATGTTTTCTGGAAAAAATACAATTACTCAACTGGTTGTGATCTTAAACAGAGCCAAAGAGTTTTGATGATTAATCTCGTATAATAGATGATTTGTTTTTCACAGCTATATTTGTTGCATCTGTATTTACAGGTGTATATTTTTGTGTAAATTTAATAGATAATTCCCTGACTTTTGGCACGGTACAGGCACTAAATTTATTTCTCACATTCGTATTTATGTCGCTTCTTTTTTGACGCTTCTTGATACTCTCGACGTTGCTCATTAAATAAGACCTATCTCCTATGCTTAATGCGATAGCCAGAGATACCAATAATAATATAATCAGATAAGATAATCTCATTTTAATTCTTGCATTTTATACAAATACTTGTTACTCGTACACGGAGTCTACTATTACTCTTTAGCAAAACCTTTTTGTAACCTCAATTCTTTCTGAATTAGCTTTCTAATATTGGAAGAATTGTTAATGGCGGTTCAGCAGTTTCGTAACTGACCTACTGCAAACAAGCAAATCATTCCTCTTTATATGTGTGTACTACCGTAAGATCCCTTATTATTGGCACTTTGAGCGAAACCCTGTGCTTAAATCGGGAAAACTGTCAACATGAGAAGGAGCCTATAGAATATAGTAGCCTAGTAGAAGTAGCCAGTAGCCTGTAGAAGATAACAAACCTAACATAATCATGTTATTTATTAATTTATTTATTTATTCAATTATGTTACACCAACAAGATGGAGCACTAACTTAGACAATTGGATACGCGTACTTAGTTAACAGGCTTGGCTAGTGCCATCTCAATTATAGGTTTATGTTAATGAACCAATTTTAAAACAAAATAAAATGTAAATTATCATTAATTTTAAGTGTTTTTCATTTCGGTTTGTAAAACCACAATTTACCCAATTATCGTCATAGGTAATACCAATTACTGGACAGTCGAACTGTAGGGGAAATTACATTAAAAATCCCTTAAATAGGCATGTAATACATTTTAAGTAATCACTGATAAAGAAATAACCTATCTTAAAAATAAATTAATAATCAGCAAAAAATCAAAAAGTCTTCTAAAGCAATATTCACGCATGTCAAATGATGTAAAAAGGCAGAGTCAGGGTAGAGTAATTAAAGCCATAGGAAAAAAGACAGACAGACAGCTAATGTTTGTCACTTAGAGAAGATTTCACGATACGATACGAGGCAGATAATACCAGTAATAACAGAGATTTTTTTTTCGTTATGAGAGATGGTGGCAAACGTGCTAGCGGATCACCTGATGAAGTAACCGCTGCCCATAGATATCCGCAACAGGCAAATGTGTTGCAGATGCGTTGCCTACCTTTAATGGACAGAGGATGACGTAGACAGGAAAAAATATATTTTCTTTTCCCCGTTAACCCCCTCCCCGTCCAATCATCTTCCTTTTCCCATCCTGTCCTTTGAGGAAAGGATGTGAAGGGGAAGAGTACGGAAATGAGGCCTCCGGCACCTCACTCATCAGATGAAACGCAGATTACTTCTACTTTACGCCTGTTTTCTGTGAGGTCGTGGCATTTCACCGGTCGAGCTGGCCAATTCGTGCTACATATTTTGTTATTGCGGACTCTAACATGATGAAACTAAGATATTGTATGAAAGTGTCACAATTTATTTATATAAAAATAAACCACACCCAAAACAAAACCCAAGTTGTTATAAATGTCGATAAATTGGAAAATAGATAGAAAGAAGTATTACTTTACCAAATTTTAACCGATTAAAATAATATATTTTAGGTAACTCGAATAATAAATATATGAGGATTTCATTTAAAAATCAAAGCGATAGAAAAAACCCGTACATTATGCAAATTTCATAACATTAAAATATGTCTTAACTTGGCGAAAAAACAGTTTCTGACTGGTCAAATGATACACGCTTGGTTTTTATCGCACCGACAAACACTAGTACTTTATATTTTTTTGTTGTTGCGCTAGCAGTATGGTAGTAAAGGATGGCACTAGTCATTATCGATAACTTACAGCAGCCTGAGATTCGTCAATTTCTCATTATAGACAATAAATTAGCTAGGTGCCAATAATTTTTGTGATGATAGGATTCGGGGGGTTTATCCTATATACATTAATGTATAACTTTATTTTTTTTATCTTTTGTAACTAATTCGTAATTACATACGAAAAAACCTTGCAGGAAATTTAGCCAGATGGATGGATCACATGGATCTCGGCAAAAACGAGATTACAATCAGTAGGTACCTCAGTCTACCCCATTTCAACTAAAAGATTGTACTCGTTTTTTTTCTAGTCAGAAAAAAAAGTGCGCCACTTTTTTTTCTGTGTTTATTCTGTGTGCATCGTTTCGGCAGTAACTCATTGCCTCCGTATTTTTGTTAGTTGTAACAAATTGATAAAACAAATTACTTAGAATATTTATCACTTCAAGAAAAACGTGCTTTAGACTGTAAAAAAACTGTAGACATGACCTGAGCTCACTTTCATTTCCCTAGTCATGTCTTAATCGATTTTATAAGAATCCATTTTTATTTCGTTTCTATCACATATATTCGTAAACTTGGTTGGTGGAAACATTGATACTTTAAACTACAGACTAGCTGGGACCCGGGTTTCACTCGCCTTGCAATGTAATTTGCAAAGTTTCAAGTCTTCCTAGTTTCTGGTGACCGTTGGTATATCAGTCAGTCAGTTTCTTCCTATGTATCAGTTACTTTCATCTTCAATCTATGTAGACAACGGAAATGAACCACCTATGGATCGTGTCTTATAATCCGGATGTATTGGGAATTTTCAACGCACACATTAACGTGGAATATTGTCAGTCAGTCAAAAAATATAAAAAAGTAAATATACATATTATAAATGGTATTATTTAGGGTATATGTATATCAAGTAGATATTATTTCCATACAAACTTTCATCCCCTACTATCTTCTTTGTTTTCGCCTTCGTGATATGTCTGTGCAAAATTTCTAGACTCTAAGCCCAGTAGTTTTGGGTTGTGCCAATGTGTCAGTCATTCTGTTTTTTTCCTTTATATAGATACTAGTGACCCACCCCGGCTTCGCCCGGGTAACACTAATTATGTTGATCCGATCGCGCTTCGCGTGAACGAGTAACAAACAAACTAACATTCACATTTATAATATTATAGTTAGTTAGATAGATAGATAGGTAGATAGATAGACAGATAGACAGATAGACAGACCGACAGACAGACATATAAAACCTATTCTCAGACCTACCGAATGTATATGCAAAAATTCATTGAAATCGTTTATGCTAGCTCCTCTCGTTCTTTTGTTGGTCAAGAATGACGATAGTCATTCAGGTGATTCGCTCCTCGTTAGTATATATAGTAATGTTTTTTCTCGAACAAAGCTTAGGCAAAGTAACAACTATCCAATTTGATTTTTAGTATAATCGCGTAGATTTTGTACCGAGGTTTCCTTAATAACACATTGCTTCACATGAGTATAGATTTTGATACATAAAAGTCCTTATAATTGTCAACTATATAAAATAAAATAAACTAATAAACTAAATTTAATATAAAAATTGTGGAAAATTGTTATAATTTTTAATGAATTAATTGAAGATATTCTTTTGTCTAATTTAACATTTGAAATGTTAACTTTGATTATACAAAACAGCCAATGGCTTACAAAGGCGGAAGAGACCAATCTCGTCTTGGTAACTAGACAGGTGCCTATTATTGTATTAAACGGCATTGATGCAAACGGGAAGATGCGACGTATTGAGATACTATACTATATTATCCTCATGGGTGGCATGTCGGGTCGCAAAGAGACCGCGACATTGCCGGCATTCGTGTAGAGATTACTTATACAGAACGTGTGCACTACGCTCTAAGAGAATGCACAAATATGTGTATACAAAAATAAACTCAAAATATAACTGTTTGAAGGTAGTTTTTCGAGACAAACCAGCACTAGCAATTTGTCACTGTCCAACGTCTCGTATTTACATAAACCCTTAAGACGACCTACATGCGCCTTAAAAACTGAGTCAGAGCAGTATTTAAGCGAGTAATTTTTTTTTACTTCTATAAGAAAGATACGATAAGATCTAATAATAGGTTAGCAGTGAAAGACGTAACCCTAGGCTGTAAACGGAAAATCAAATGCTGCAAAGTCATTGTTTTTTTTAAATTATGGATCAAATCATTGAACTTTAAAAGGTGAACTCCTCTGACCGCTTCATAGGGGTGTTACGTGTTTGAAATATTATTTTTTTACATAATGATCTGCTATAATATTCATAATTCATAACGAACTTGTTATGTCCCAAGTTCAACAGGCGAGCCGTCTGAGGCCTTACAATAACCAATTTAAAAAAAATGCATAATATAGTTGTAAAAGAAGTATATGTAAGTATATTATATAACCACTACATATAATTGATCCATTAATACAATACCTAAGTATTTGTAATACTACGTAGTGCTATGAGGATAATGCAAAACATAGTTGTGTCATGTGTTCGTCAGTGACGAATTGGGCAATAATCACTGACGGAAACGCAAAGGAAGTCGGGCATGAGACGCGGTTACAACTAAATGAGTCAACCTAAATATTAACCTGGTCTTCGCGACGTTATGAAGATTAATTTGAAGAATATAACGACCGACTTTAATTAAGGGTTTTTTTTTAAAGAAAAAGTAACTAAATATCAATGACGTACATACTGGAAACATATTATTAGATTTCGAGTTAATAAATAAGAAAGAAAAAAAAATTATTTGCTTACACACACTTAAAAATATTGAAAGTTCATTACATATAATTAACAAACTATATTCAGGAAATTCATAAAAAAACCTGCTTTATGTTGTTTCTCGCAGTATGACGCAAACGAATAAATAGGACAGCGCCTCAGCTTCAATTTGTAGACGTCCATTAAAACACAAAATTTTAAGCGTACACCAGTCGGTAATGACTACCATTGGTCCGGACGTATCCCATGCATCCCCGATCCGAAGCCCTCGTAGTGTTTTATAGAAAACGGCTGAGCAAGTACTAGTTATAAAATTTAGAAAAGCAGTGCAATGTATGATACCATTAGTAATTAGCAACATTGTTTTTCTAGTAATATTTAAGTATGTATCAATCCTCAAAACAAACACACTCATGTCAGAATTTACGGGGCACCAAGAGTAGCACAGGTTAGCGTCTCGTTTTGACTTTGGCACTACGCAGATCATACAAACATAACTAGGTTGCTAAGGCAAAACCTACGTTTGTATAATTAAATTTCAATTGATGTAGACGCTTTGACCAGTTTTCTTCCTAGTTTTTAATGCTCTTAATTAGTGATTTCTTTTAAAATTATGACTATAATAAAATGTGGTAAAATTACTTACTGCTTAACCAACCAAGAAAGCAGCGCAGTCCGTTGGATTTCAACATAATTTAAAATTTGCACGCTATTCCTTCCCTTATGATGGTACGTTTAAATAATTTAATAAAAAGTTATTGTAGAATTGAAATTTTAATCGGTCTTAGAACGGGATCGCATTAGTTTTGTCTCGCACTCATTGTGCCGGAAGCAACAGGATGTGCCGCATTCTAGAATTGTTGGTGCGATCGGCTAGTATAAAAGTTCGTATAAAATGATACAGAATCTCATTTTCTTTAATGTGCGGCTTCTAAAGGACTCGCTGCTCGACGTCCTTCGGGTGGATTTAATATTGCATTTTAACATTAAAATATGCTATATCTATACTAAAATAATGAAGAGGGAAAGTTTGTGAGTTTGATTGTTCGGGGCAATCACCGGAACTTATATTTATAATATATCATAAATCAAAGAAGAAACTGACTGATATCGACGCACAGCCCAAAAAACTGGGCCTAGGTAATAGAAATTTTGTCCAAAGTTTTCTGTTATCACGTAGGCAAGCCCAAAAAAGGATTTTTCGTAGTTCATTCCCTAAACGTCTAAGGTAGGGGATAAAGGTTTGAACGTAGTTACGTGTGCGAAGCCAAGACGGGTCGAAATGTTATATATATATATATATATATATATATATATATATATGTGTTATAATAAATTGAAATCGCGGCGTTTGTCGCAGTTAATAAACTCAAAAAGCACTAAACCGTTTTCATCAATAAACGGAGTGAATCGCTAAGAAATGATTAAGATTTTGTATAAATTGACTGAAATATGGCAACGATTGTGGAAGTAAACTTAAGAGATTGGTGCGATATAAAAACTTTTAGCGCATTAGTGCAAAAACGGGGCAAGTTGCTGCTAATATATACATATATAATAAACTGGTTATATAGATACCGTGAGCTTAACGAAATCGTTTTATTTCAGTTTCTCCTTTATGCCTCGCGTAGCCCTACCGCCTTATCCGGTAATAACTAACGCTTTACTGCACTTAAACTTAACCCAATCTGCACGACTTGTACCATTTTTAGGTATTTTACAATCATTGATATGCTTCAGCCAATTAGCACAAAAGTATAATTAAATACTCGTATATGTTCAAACCGTTGTGATACATTAATAACGGCTGCAACGACGACAGCGACGATGCATTACTCCGTGTAATGGCGAGCCGCATTAAATCCGTTAGGTAGCTAGTTTGTGATGGTCACAGACAGACCTTGTGAGAATATTCGTTTTTATAATATGCAGGATCTTAATTTTTGTTTTCGTTTCGAAAATAAACTCAGGTATAAACTGGTGTGAGTCAATACGGCATCGAATCGATTTTGCACTAATTTATTAGAGGAACGACGCACACTGGCGAAATTTACCAAATATCTTCATCAAGTCTTCAATCACTTTTTAAAAGTAGTCGGGTAAAAAGTATTTGTTTTGAAACTACTATAGATGTCGCGAATTTAATTCGATATTTGTATAATTTCACGTTAATGGACGTCAAAATGATCAAGATTTTTCTTGTTTATTTATTCATTTTATATATAAGTGTCTGAGTAGTTTAGCATGAATAGCATCATTTATTTTTCTTGTATTCCATTTAGAATTCTATCGGTAAAATGCAAAATTTTATTTTTGTCGATTATATATTTATTTTGGAACCATGAAGTCGACGTTAATTTAATCATGTTTTTTCGGTTTCATTATAACTTTTTCATCAATCAATATATTAATTTAAAACGATTCACACAAAGCATGCAATTTGAAACGATCAAAGCCTTAAGACATAATCGGATTAAAATCGAATTAACATCTTGGACTTGCAGTTTTGTGATTCTAAAAACAGAACGCGGCATTGTATAAAAGGATAAAGATTATCTTCTTTTTGAGATTCGCAAACGACCGCAATTAACTGTCTGACACGCATTGTTTGATGCAGCGTTGACGCCTTTAATATTACCAGAACTCACTTCAAGAACTTCATCATACTAATATCACCATTGATACATGCAGTGTCAAGTCGCTAGTAAGAAGTAGCCATTGATATATGCTACCTGGCGAGGCCAGGGCAGATAGCTAGTAAAAAGTCGCCGTTAATATATGCTATCGGCGCTAAGCTGGGGCAAATCGTTAGTTAAAAGTAGCCGTTGATATAACTCCGTTAGCCGTGTGAAGCCGGGGCAAGTCGCTAGTAAAAAGTAGCTGGTGGCTTGCTCTACAACTCGTGCTCTGTACTTATTTGTTGTTTACTAAGCTATCAAATTCCAAAACGATTGTATCAACACGTGAAAATTGGATTAAAACCCATTTAATTTAAATTGATTTAAGTATCGATCATGGATAAGTGGAGTAAGAGGGACCTCTATCTCTTTTTTAAGAGGCTTTACACTTACCCGAGATTCTGGCTTATGATCTATAATCTGGAAACTGAGATAACTACAGAAACTACCTTCATCACTCAAAGAGGTTCACTAAGTGATAACTTTATCACGCTGTATTTTTGAAGCTCTATTAAATCATAATGGCAAAATATGCAATGAGTAAATTTATTATATGACTCACAAAAATGAATCAATAAATATATCACGAATGTTTTAAAAAATCCATTTATTGTGAGTTTTACACATAAGTTTCTCAAGTTTTACACATAAGCTTCTATTCGTAGTTGTGGATTTCGTAATTTTTCCATTTAGACATAACATATCGCCGACTCTATATTATAAAGGTTTCTATTTCTCATACAAAGATGATGACTGCACCTAGGTATTTATCTCACTTTAAGAGTTTTCTCATTTACCCAGGTCTCACTCTAAGTCATGTTTGACTATATGTATTATTATACGATGTTAGCGACAGGAAATACTAATCTTAGAATCGTCATAAATGAATTAATTCATGACTGTCAAATGAAATATGCGTGTTGTAGTTAGTGAACGTGAAACGGTATTTTATAATTTGAGTATCCATGCACAACAATACAGAATTTATAATTACTAATTTAGTTTCACTTTTCCTAACGATACACGACACGTTTAGTGATACTGAACTCTTTGAAATAGATCGATACGACTCCGTTATAATTATACTTATGTACATGTATGCTTTAGAACTTCATCAAGACAATATTTATTTTACTCTGTCTTACGAGTATCTAATACTAGTGATCAACACAGGTTTCGATCCGATCGCTACAGAAATTCCACAGGATGCTAGGCCGACCGTAACAATTGAAAATCTCATCGAAATCGGTCCAGCCTTTTCGGAGTCTATAGTGAGTGAACATATAAAGTTTACGTGGAGGAGACACGCCACTTGCTAATATTTTAAAATAAAATGTGTTGAAAATATTTTAAATTATATTATATAAAATAAATGCCTATAGTTTACGTACATTTTCAACATGTCATATATGTATTTTTATATAATTCTGTATTAACTGTTGAAATTAACGTTGGTCGACCTAATGGTAAATAATATACAAACATGATCAATAAATTCAAAAAATATATAAATCTATTTCTTATGTAGAAAAATTATTTAACCTAAATTAATAACATATTGTTTAAACTCATTTTAAAAATCCGACTAAGGCTGTTCTAGGAAAACAAGGCAAAGACAATATGTTGCTAAAGCCATCGGTTATAGATTACTATAACCGATTATGAATCAGTGTATATGTTGTGGCAGTGTTTTACCAGGGCCGTCTAACCATATTGCTCACCAAGTGCAAAAGTCAGCTTGCACTTCACGTTGTCGAGAGAAGAGGATTCACACAAGGTTTTGTTTCTGTTGATTATTTATTTATTTTTGAACTGTTTTCGCTTCTGTCAGCAGTCCTTGTGAGTTTCTGTTTCTTTATGTCATTTTGTTAAGACGGATCTTATGTTTTTTTTTAATTATATATATATATATATATATATGTGTGTGTAACGCACTACGCAGCGCACACCTTATGTTCACACCCGTAGGGTTAGATTCGCCTAGCAACAGCGCGCGCGTCGGAAGTACGCTGTCTTCTTCCGCTCGGTCATGTTGTTTTGTTTAAATCTCGTGTACTGTACTGTATCTACTACCGTTTAACCTATAATTGTTGATTGTTTAAGTGCAATAGACGTTATTTACCAATCTCATTCGTTGTTTAACTGAGATCCCAGCACTGTTACCCTTACATATATATATATATATTGTAAAAACCACGGAGGTCCAAATAAATTAACAGTTATCGGGACCTACGTGGTTTTTACGATTTAGCTCCAGATTTAGCTATATTATATATACCAATGTAAATATTATCTAACATATAATGTAAATCGTGATCAAATATCAGATAAACTTCACATTACTTAGGTCTTCTTTATATATCGCATAATACGTTCGTTAGTTAATTAAAACTATGTTTTTAAAGTATAAAAATTAACAAGCGCTTTTCAAAGCTATGATACACTCAAGATCATAAATCTTACTACTTTGAATTCCTAAGAGTCGCTCGACGGCGACACCGAGGTGCATCCATAATAAATGTGTATAATAATGAAATCCAAGCGCTCCCTACTTCAATATGAAATAACACCATAAACAATTGTACTCGGAATGTTCGTCTCATGTTTTTTTTATTGCCTATAACGCTTTCGTATTCAACAGAAGTTGAACATTCCGTAGCTTTGCGACTGTCTATCATATTATTACATATATTCTATATCAGATGATTGAAAATATATTTTGTTGTCAAACCATTCAGCGGACAGAAAGACACAATTAATTAGTTTGTACTTACAACCCTAATTATATTAATCGTCTGTGTAATTCTTACAACAATGGTTAATGTTTAAAGTGAAATCTTTAGCCGTCGTATGACGGTAGTGGAAAATCATTTAGGTACGGTACTCGTACGTCACACAACATACAACATGTTTATTCGAATTTGGAACAATTCCGACGATTTTATTTCGTTTATTTTTCTTATATTCAATTTTAAATTTTATTGTTAAGAGGGGAGTTTTTTTATTATTTATTTATTTTTGTACTGACGCGCGTAGACTTTTTGACTTATCACTTCTGTCAGTCCATATAATCTGTGTTTTTTACATAAGTTGTCAAGTCTAAAACTGCTATTCAAGTCCATAATAATACAGATAATCCTAAAGTCAACCTCTTATAACCGCTTAAGTTCTCAGTTAATCTAAATCTTATTTAAATCATAACAATGCTAATGTAAAGCAGCTGATGGTAATCACCCGATTCGTGATTTGAAGTCGACTCTTCATATGAATCCTAACTGCAAAGTGCAAACGACTTATCACTAGTTGGCAAATTGTAATATATATTATTTTTGTTTCTCTCTTATTATATTCGTCATTATTATATTAATTATACATCTGAATAAATAGTATTATTATAAATAATAATGAAATATTATTTTCTAGTATTATATGTGACGATACAGTATTGTACACTATTAACATTTGAAAATACATAAAATTGCTTTTTGGCTTGGAAAGCAATTTTATGTATTTTAAAGTAATCTTCCAGACAAAATTATTTGTCTCTTGAATAGTATTCGTTTCTTTGATATTAATTGAAATGTAGATTTTAATTCAACTAATAGCCCGCTTCATTCATAATGTCCAACTTAAGTACTGAATAAGCTACTTGCAACTTATATTACCAATAAAGTCATCGTTGGCGTTTCATAATCTCCAAATAATCTTAAGTGGTGAATAAAGTGCCAAGTAAATAATAGGTTGGAACACTTGTCAGATAAGAATGCTTATTTGGTGGTAATAGTTAATTTCTTTATTTGACATTTGCCTTACGTTTCGTTTCAAATACAAATAATCGTAACACAAAATAATGCATAAAAGATCTATTTTAAATGGTTTTGAAAGTTGGCTCGAAACGTCATAATGCGACGTTACCATCTCTAACTTACAAGTAACGAAATGACACATAAACTTTGTGAAACGCAAACTAAATTAACGGGAAATTTTATGTGTCCCTTAAATTTATTTGTCAATTATGAAACAGGTCCTTATTAAGTTGAATATCTCAATCAGTTTAATAGTTTATCTCGGGAAATCGCACTGGCGTGTATCACATCACAATCATGTCGTTAATATCGTTGAGTACCTCCGAAAATGACCCATAATTAGAAATTAGTAGATACATATTTATCTCTGGGATTGGAATCGTGGGCTAATTCTTAATTAAAACGCATTCTCCGAGCTTGTTATATTGTCGTAGTAGTAGTTCCTTGCAAAACTGATGATATGGTTATATAAAAATTGACGTGTGCGTCCATATATTGCACTTTTAGCCAAAACTACACATGACGGATGATTGATCGCGAGGCGCCGTGTTATAAAGGGTCTTTCAACAAGGACGGGTCGATGTTAATAATCTGTGGCGGCCATTTTGTTTTGGCGGCATCTGTCAAATCTGTTTTTCTTATTCAGTCACTGATGCCAAATCACCATGGCAAGTTACACGGTTGAGCAGCATGTGCAAATGATAAAACTTTATTATCAAAATTTGTGTTCGTTAGTGCAAACGTTGCGCGCATTGCGCCCATTTTATGGCAGACGCGGTGGCCCTTCAAAGTCTACTCTCCAACGATTGGTGACCAAATTTGAGACGACCGGATCGGTAAACAACCAACCAACATCTTTACGTCAAAGGAACGTCAGATCGGTCGAGAACATCGCCGCTGTACTTGAAAGTGTTCAGGAGACTCCGAGGCAGTCGATTTCTCGCCGTGCACAAGAACTTGGCCTTTCGCAGACTTTAACTTGGAGAATTTTGCGTCTGAACTTGGGCCTGCATCGGTACAAGATCCAACTGACCCAAGAGCTCAATGTTAATGACCATAGACAACGCCGTGTGTTCGCTGAATGGGCTTCGGAACGCTTGGAAGTGGACCCCGATTTTGGCCGAAAAATAATCTTTAGCGACGAGGCCCATTTTTGGATGAATGGTTTTGTTAATAAGCAAAATTGGATATGGGCTGACCACAACCCACATGAGGTTCACAAGGTGACAATGCATCCACAAAAAGTTGGTGCGGCGTCATCGGTCCGTACTTCTTCGAAAACGACGTTGGCGAGGCCATCGCCGTCAACGGCGAGCGCTACAGATCAATGATAAACGATTTCTTTGGCTTGAATTGAACAATATGGACGTGAACGACATGTGGTTCCAGCAAGATGGCGCTACTTGCCACACTGCGAACGACACAATGGACATTCTGCATGAACGGTTTGAGGGTAGGATTATCTCTCGCAGAGGTGACGTGAATTGGCCACCAAGATCGTGTGATTTGACTCCGCTAGACTTTTTCTTGTGGGGTTTTCTAAAGTTGCAGGTCTATACCAATAAGCCACAATCGACCGTTGCCCTGAAAGCTAACATAACATGCAACATAACTCAGATTCAGCCGGATCAATGCAGCAGAGTCATTAAAAATTGGACCTCTCGGATTCGTGCCATCATATGAAGCCGCGGCGGACATTTGAACGACGTCATATTCCATCCATAATGGCATGGCAAAAATAAATATCGTTAATATCTCAAACACATCTTGTTTTATTCAATTTTAACCTCGACCCGTCCTTGTTGAAAGATACTTTACAATCATAATAATCAGTCTATCTACAGTATGTCTACTCCATTCATAAACGATTAAACATAAGATTAAAAAACATATTTACATTTCAAGCTGCTAATCGTATTATAAGCGATCTAAGTGATTTAACTTTGAACAAAATTAAATCCGTTCACTCCATCTGGGGCGTTAAAAAAAGACGCGCAGCTTAGATGTCGCGCGCGTGAATCTGTTTTAGAACGCATTCATGTGCTATGGAGTGTCTGGTTGACTTTCTCGGAAACAGCGGATCGTCAGCGTCAGACTGCTCGACGCCAGATCACAATGGTTTCCAGTTTTTTTTTGTCTATATAGTAACGCAAAGCGTACCCGTGCCTTTAGGCAATAGGGAAAAAAACACCCAGACACCATTTTAATAGCGTTGTCAGCATAGTTCGCTGCACCTTTGATGTTTTATATTTAGCTTAGGTACCTGCCTGTGCCACATAATCATCTTGTTCAGTCAGAGTTACAGGGCAACGAAACGGGAACGGTCGCATTTCAAAATTATTTTCAAATAAGTAAATAATCTAAGTTTTTATTGTAGTACAAAAAAATGATACTATTTATGTATATATTATATATAAGTTTTTAATTAGATTTGGGCTTTTATAAACTAATCAAAACCTGGCAAAAATATGTTTGTTATTTTCCCAATAATAACCATAAAATATCTATAACTCAATCACCAAGTATACCACTCGTCACATCGATATAAATATTAAATGTTGTGTGAAACAGTGTATTTAAAACACCTCGATCGAACCACTGTTCAAGTATCGCTCAAGCTACTTTTGGTTTGTCAAAGCCAACGGGTAGATAAATGGATGGTCATAAATAGTATTCGTCAAGCTATGTTACATATGTTTCGAAGTTGACATAATTCAAATATCTATTGATTTTATACTTTCTACGTCTTTAAGGTTCATGATTTTTATTAAAACATTTAATTTTTTACTTGTAGAGTCCCGCAACGACAACATCTGTTGCATGAATGGGCCGGCTCGACCGGTGAAAAACCCCAACCTCAGAGAAGACAGGAATTCACAGAGGACAGGCGTGAAGTAGATGTATTTCTGCGTTTCGTCTGATGAGTGAGGTCCCGGAGGCCCGAATATAGGGGGATCCCCCTTAATAGTAGCATGGCAGTGAGATTCAAAGAATGTTTACCCCAGGGGGTACCAAAACCACCGGTTGTGGAGAATCCCCCTCCGGGCGTTTGCGCCTCGACTCCCACGTTGTGTCTAGGCGCAAATGCGCAGGCTGCCCTGCGTATTCTGGGGAGGGCAAAATTCCGCTTGCTGCTGTAGGTCGGGGCAAATGAAACAAAGGCATGGGCGTATCTATCTCGTATCTATCCTACCCCGGGTACAAACTGGAACACTCCTTTTTGCCCCGGGCTTGTGTGTGCGTGTACGTCAGAGAGGATATCTGTTCTCTTCGCCTCAGCAGACTTGAAGGTAGGGACCTATCTATTCTGTGGCTGCGCGTAGATGGCGATGACCATCCGCGAGTTTACGCGTGCCTCTATAGGTCCCATGGCGGTAATGCCGATACAGACTAACTCATGGACCTACCATAACTTCTTTGTTCTCCAAGATAATGGCTGTCGCCAGCGGTATTTCCAAACCAATACTACTTAGGGTTCTTCAAGAAGCGAGCGTACTCCTTTCTTAAAGGCCGGCAACGCATCAGCAGTTCCCCTGGTGTTGCGAATGTTCATGGGCGGCGGTGATCACTTAGTTTTTAGGCGACCTGTTGCTCGTTTGCTATAAAAAAAATTTATTGACGGACTTAAAATGAACAAGAGTAACATTATCAAAAAAACATCAATGATAATTCAAACATACATACATTCATTCGTTTAAAAAATAGGTCCGTATTAACATTTATGAACCATATATATTTTTAAATAATTAAAATTTAAAAATAATTTAATAGTTGCAATCGTAATCTAATGGATGAAATAAATCGATGCATTATACCATACGAAACATTTGCATGTCTTTCAGTTTCGGTTAATAATATAGTTTCTATATTTTTTAAAAACCAACAGAACTGAAACTTTTATTTTAGACAATGGTTTTTGGCTTAACAACGCTATGGGAATATTTTTAAGCTAACTAATCAATTTAGGAAACAACTAATTTTAATTTCCACATTTCCATGTGACATTACTTTTAATTAATAAATTTATATTCTTTATTATAAACACGTTTAATGTTTTTCAACTTATGCAACTTCTTAGTTTCCGAGCGCAAATAACTCATCCTAATTTAAAGGTTACTATCCCGACACGAAAAAAACATACATACCTACAAAAATTAATAAAAACACACTCTACTCTAAGTTGTCGTTAACTAGTTATGGTTACTAGTGACAGGAATCAAGGTCGTTAAAGGTATTCCAATTAGTAAAAGAACATTCATTACAGAATTTATGTGTAAAATGTAACTATGGCGATAGGCACAGCCCATGTCACACTTGGGTCGTAATTAGGTCAGTATATAGAGTATAAGTTAAAAGGAATTTTCTGGGTACCGGTTGGTGGTTGGATTTGTGTTTTTTTAAAGCATCAATTTAAACTTTGAGGACGGACTTCGGTACGATCGCTTAAGTCCAATTCATTTTTTACTCTTCGCATATGTAATGATTTAATCAATGCCTCAACCATTTTAAATTATTAGTATTATTTATGCGATACGTCAGCATATTACTAATAAACGATTTAATTTAATTTTCGTCACTTCCACCTAAGTAAATAACGTAGTAAAAAATACCGGTATTTTGCGTTATTATCGAGTTTTATGTTTCACTAATGGGCACATCACTGTTCAGACCGGTTGAACAGACGGCCCCATGTCTTATCCCCGCGCCCTTCAGGATGCGGACACCCTGCCGGTCCCGTCAAATAATACAATCGGTCCGATGCACCATTTGCACGTTACTATATTCTGAGGTGTACGACTAAATAGCGAGGTACAAGTGATAACGCACATGTTTCAACTGACGACTGGGGACGATGATTTCGATTATTTTTTTAAGTAAAGGTCCTAAGGGATTATTCTATTTTTCCACTTGTTTCTAGATGTGTGAAAATGGGAACTTTATTTTAAGCTCAGCGTTGTTTGTTCTTTATATGTATTGTATACGTTACATATTTTTTCAGATCGGAAATGTTTTAATTTGTCAATGGAAATTTCAAACCATAAAAAAATGTTGTATGTATTGATCTCTTCTTTCCAATCTTCAACGATTAAATCACAAAATGCTACGGCACAAAAATAACATATTTTATGAAAAAACATTTAATATTTATAATTTTACGCTCATGGTCATTATAACTTTTTCTCAATCTGCATGTCCCTGGAGTATTGGGTGATGTGTTTTACGAATGAATACTTGGATTAATCTATGTTTTGATGTACGACTTCTTAAGTACGTTCTAAAAACATTATCCTGCCTATGTAATATATAATATATGTATAAATTTTAACTGTATATCTGTAATGTTTTAGTTTGCATAAGTCAAAGCGCACCAAGCAATTAACTTTATTAATTGCTTCAATAAACATACCTTAGAACATAAATAAACTTCACAGTTTCGATAAATACTTTATTAATCATTAAAATTATTTCATTATTCAAACAAGGTCATTGACTTTTTGTCTTTAAACTTCTTACAACAGTATCACTTACCAAATATTGCTCTAGTGTGTAACAAGTTTACACAATGTAAAAAGAAAGACCATCCGCAGAAGATAACTTTCATAGTTAACAAATAATTATACCTTTACAACTGACAGATATTGCTAAATCTAGACCTACCCTAGATTGCCGCATAAATAGGTCTGTCTAACGCCTTGGTCTAACGTCGACAATGTGCTGCTCTCCGATATTTCCAAGTCTTTAAGAATTCTTAACAACTAGTGCTATTAATCCATCCGTTCTAGAATATAACAAAATGTTATGATACTGATACGATGTTGAAAATATTTTGTGGAAGATCGAAACTTGGAACGCCAGGTATAGCTAAGTATACCAACGTGCTAATTTAAATAAAAAGTTACATAACTAGCCCTTTTTCATGATTTTGAAAGCCTTATGTTCAGGCCAAGTTGTTTTTGGATCATTTTTTTACTGAATCCATAGCCCCGAATAAACACACAACAGATTAATTTAAATCTTAGCCAGGTTGAATACCGGCGATACCGGCGACAAAAACCAAATTCCAACTGATAATGTCACGTCGAACGCATGTTTCGGTCTGCACTATCACTACTGATGCATGACACAACGTTAATAAATACATTATTTATATAATATTTATCTGAAACATTAAGCAAAACTTAACATCATATAAACGTCAACGTTATCAATAGTAAGAGTGAATACTAAAAATAACTTGTAAACTATGACAAACCCACGTGCATAATGTGGAAAAGAAAATAAGTCCCAAGCCATTAAAATGAATGTGTTTATTCTGGCTCGTCTGGCCCTTGGCGGAGCACCTTTTAATTTGCATGTGGTGAACGAAAGGAGTCATGTTCCCCGCCCCTCGCTAACCACTTATCAATTCAGATAATAATAAGCTGCGAGTAAAGATTTATTGCGTGTCCTACCTTTGAGATATCTCGCTAAACATTCCAGCTCTGGTTCCTAGATATGTGTTGATTTAAGTGCTCAACTATCATAACCAACTGTCGCGACTGCGCTCGCGTCACGACTTTACCAGACTTATAAATAAAACATCGAAATCAATTTAATGGCTGTTGCAAGTTAACACGCAAACATTAAAATTTCGCCGAAACTATAGTAATATCCGAGCGAGAAAAAAAATCCTTATTATTCTTCAGATCTTCCATTGCATATTATTTCATTGGTGACAAAATTATTATGAATTAGACGTTTCGAATAGAAAATTGAGTACTGAACTCATATGAAAGAAAATCATAGTAAAACTTTTAAATTGACTATTTATTCTTTACGCTTTCCGTATGCCCTTTACAGTTAGGTTCTTTTATAATATAAAAAAACAAAGTACGCGTATAACTTTTGCTAACCCTGTCTACGTCGAGAGATATAAAAATCTCATTGTTTGGTATTTGCCAAACCAAAATCAATTAAGAAGCTTCAAGCGACGATTTACCATCACAGATTTACATGGGCCCGGACCAAAGACCTGAGGCAATATAAGGGGCGACTGGCGTTTAACAGATAACTCATTATAACTCACAAACTTTGTGCAAATAGAAATAAATACTAAGCATTTTTTTAGAACGATTCTCAACTGAGGTCACATACTTTTGCCGCAACTTAAGCTGTTATTTAAAAGGTCGATATTACATACCTGCAAATTAATTAAAAATGGTAAAGCCATCTTTACATATAATAAAACTGTAGCGGATCGAGATCAATCGATCGCTGAGAATAATTATTATTGGGGACCTTTATAAATGCAATAAAACCCAAAACAATTTTATTGTATATTATTATCTTTAAAATACTATTTAACTATATATTATAATTTTTAAAATGATGATGGTTGAAAGTTTACATAAAGTTCAAAACAGGTCAGCGTCGGAGATTTTGCCAGCTTCAGCTATTCATAGCAAACACACTTCTTTCGGAGACGCACGACGCTCCTTGGTAATTATAGTATTTACACGTATGTAGGCGATTTTAGGAATGATGTGTGCATTATTTTTTAATAGGGTATGTTAGGTTAGGTTAGTACCTAATTATTCCCGAGGAGGGTTGGCGTTAGGCAGGTGGCCGGCCGTAAAAACTGTAGCCAAAACATAAATAGTATGGACTATGGCCACAGTTTAAACAATCACATGTTATTGTTAAGCTTTGCTACGGTCATGTCGATGATGAGGTTAGGGTGGTATTTAAGTAGGTAATAAGTATATTCATTTCGTTTTGGTAAAATTTCAGGGCGGGTGAAACCGCGGGGCACAGCTGTAATAAATATAATAATAGTAAAAATATCAGTTGGAAATTCTTAATACTTATTTGTTTAGTTCCGCAGCTTACGAGGTCGTAAACAGCCGTCTTTTTGGTTAATGATAATTGCCTTGAACACGTGCGTTATTACTTTACCTCTTTTGTTTTACTTTAAAATTGAATAGCAACAACACCGGGTGAAATGTAGCTCTATAAAGATAAACAAAATTAAATTGTTTGTTATATCAAAAAATAATTTTGATACAGATGTTTTATGTTTAATTTTGTACGGTAAAAACTACGATTGTAAAGTTTTATTCTGCGTAGTGATTAATATGTTTTATTTGATTCTACGCGGACGAAGTCGCGGGCAACAGCTTGTACATACTAAAGTAGCAAAAAGTTAAGAACAATCTCAAAACTATATTGAATAATAAAATAAATTTGTGTTTTGTTTGCTAACTGTCCGGGGTTGCATATCGCTCCGATTTTTATTATTATTTTATATTTAAAAAAATATGTTACAAAGCTTGCATCGACAAACCATTTTTTGACAACTGTTGCTTTTCTAGTTGTTGCCCAGTGTTCATTAGTAGCTCATTGACATCTATTTAAAATGCCCTCGATATTTTGAGCCACATTTATTCTTAATACGTATTGAATTGACATTAAGCGAATGATGTAGGTGCACAAAACCTCAAAACGTTTATATTTTATGTATGATATGCATTACGTCGCTCTCCTGACGATTCCACAAACAGACCGGACTTTTTATGTCTTATTTTTCGCAGGTAAATCACACACGAGGCGGCGCTCCTCAGTTCGGGGTCAACGTAACAAAAGAAGTAAGTTCTAGGCATACACCGGAATATATTTTGCGAACACTATTTTGCATATTAAAGGGAACTCGTGCGAAACCTTATTGTTGCGATCTATTGTAGTCGAACAATATATTGTCGCACGATGATTCTATTCTTCAAATATAACGCTAAACAATGTATTGTAACAACATAATCGTATTTTAATCTATTTGAAATTTTTAACGAATTTATGTCACCAACAAAAGATGTGTTTTTATTTATGTAAATGTTTCCTTTGAGGCCGATACAGTAGGTAAAATATTTATATAGCTTCACACTCGTGTTCACCTTTGCTACAGATAACATCAGCTTAGCCGATGTAAACTATTTAAATGTTATAACACATCGTTCTATGACATAAATAAGACAAAACAAGTTGTAGAAATATATATGGCATATCTTATTTAAACAGTTAAATTATATAAGTTTCTAAATAATATGTAAAGCGAATAAGACAATAGTACGAATGTATTATATATACATAAGTACAATTTAAGACACTCTATTATCACGGACAGGACTATTGTTGCCATTGCCAATGCCATCTTAATAATAGACCGATCGTTGAGTCTTGTCTGTCCCACATGACGAGGATGAAGTATAGTAGCTGACAGAAAGCTTCTTCTTATCGTGGCTCTCCAACTAGCGGAGGTTAGTTTGCAGTAGGTTCACCATATTTTCTTTTGTCCTTTACTAGGTGGTTTAGTTCGACGGCACTCTCTGATAATAAAGGAAAAACTAATCAAATACTATTTATCTATTATTTATATATTAATATTTGGTTTACGAAATTACGCCGTGTGGGGAATGAAATCGACGAACTGTCCTGTGGTCGTATCGGTGGACAGACTTTTAGCAAAGAGCTTCGATAAATAAATAATTAAATAAATATGCGCTCACGCCCGTAACCCAGAGGGAAAGGCAGAGATCATGGATTTCCATTTGGCGCGATCCTGGCACACCTCTCTCGCTTCTTCATTCATACATCTACGCATACATGCTCGTTGGTTATGGGTGCTCCTTATATCGCTCTTTTTAGTAAGTCATTAATCTGATCGATATAAGTTTTCCTAGGGCGTCCCCTACCACTCACCTTTGCAACATAAATTTGTTTTGTTATCCTCTCTTCATTCATCTTTTCAACATGCCCGAACCACCTCTCAACTACCACTCAATTCTAGTCACAACGACCACTCTTAAGCCACACTTTTCCCTTATAACGCTATTTTTAACCCTATCATTCAAAGTTACGCCTAACATACTTCTTAAGGATCGCATCTCAACGGCATTAACTCTACTAACACGCTTTTCCTGCCAAACCCAGCTCTCACTTCCATACATTAAAGTGGGGACTAGTACAGCATTGTGTATTGCCAGACGAGGCTTCATAGACACATTCTGACTCCTCACTACTGTACCTATAGCCCCATTCATTTTATTTCCCGCACTCACTCGTCGTTCAAAATCTTTAACATGCCTACTATCTCTACTAAACATACACCCCAAATACACGAACTCTTCCACCTGTTCCACTACATTGCCGTTCACATTTATTTCAATTACTGTCAAACTTTGTTCTCTTTCAAACACCATTACTTTCGTCTTATCCACATTCATCTTCATACCTTTACCATCTAATGAATCATTCACTACATTCAGCTTAAGTTGTAAGTCCTCCGCTAATGACGCAAACATAACCTGGTCATCAGCGTACAAGAGACATTTTACAACTAACTCGCCCGTTCTTAATCCACAATCTTCGTCTTTCAAAGATTTCAAACAATCATCCATAAACAGAGTCAACAGCCACGGGGATGCTACACAGCCCTGTCTTACATCTTTATTGATACTAAACCAGTCTGAGAAGGCCCCGTTAAGCTTCGATCAACATCTATATAAGGTCTCGCTGAACAGCTGGATTGGTCCAGTACAAAAATAAAGTAATTTTAGGGCCTCCGCATTTTGAGGAGGTTAGTCTCTGTTGGACCTTGACTCCGGTGTATTGAGTCATAGGTCTCCGCAGCCGGTGGAAAACAATTTTAATATTAAAAAGAGTCAGTGGTTACATTCTACACTATATATATTCTATACAATCTAAATTGTTATTAAATAAAATTATTCGGATTAAGAATCCAATAAATGCACATTTAAAAGCTAAGTATTTATATAATAATTTTTAATGTACATATATGTGTGGTGGCAACAATATGTTTGTCTATATATTTTATTAGATATTTTTAATGAATGTACAAGGCGACTTCCTAAGAGAAAATGCGTCCGCGCTTCCATGACTTGTAAAAAACAGTTAAGACTGTACGCAGTGCATTATTGCATCAGACATATTTTATTTATGCAATTTATTATCTCGTCTGGGCTCCGATTGACAATTGTGTTTTTAGTTATTGCCCGTTTGATTTATTGAGTACAATTTACATTGCTTTACACGATGATAGGGCGCGTATACTGCTGCAGATAAGTTTTACACTCGCTGTCACAATTCTTATTTATTTCAACGTCGTTGTTTTTTTTTAATTAGGTGATACAACTACATTACAGTATTTAATTTTATCAAGGTTGCACCAGGATAGACCGTGTACAGTTCAATGGAAACCTCATGAAGATATTCAGTGGAGAATATGAGAGAGTGCGTTCAGAAACTGGAGGTGCATCATTGGAGCCAAGAGCTGTCGCAGAATGGAAGTTTCGAGAACTCGACCGCGACAGGGGCGGGACCTTACAGAAGTCTGAATACAGAGGCTTACGCCGACTTATTAAAAAGGTGTGTTTTATATTTACTGTCTATATAATATCTCGCGTCTTTTGTCCCTGTTATAACCAGATAAAACTATAACTGTTCATCTAGCTTATCAAAAGCAATTGAACCTTAAACTCGTAAAGATGCGGTGAAAGTGAGAGTTGATTGTCCTGTAAAATAGAGTTTCTATAATATCTTCATACCCCATAGTTGTAGTCGTGTGATTTAGCACTCGCGTTCTTAAATAAAAAAAATGGGCGAAAACATTTTGCCATGATATGTAGTGCACTCATTGCAATTCGAACGCGCTTTTGAAGTTTGGCCTTGGCGCCAATTGATGAACGATGCGTTGTAATTGATTAAATGAAATGTCCTTAGATATGAAAAATGTTTTGAACCCATCAAGCGTAATAAATTTCCTGTTTATTCTTTCTCATTCATCTTTTACTTATCTCTACTCACATTGCAGTGTACACGTATACCTGTTTTTTATAGAATTTTATAACATTGCAGGTGGTGAAGCCGAAGCGTTGTGCTCGAGATTGGGCTCGTGGCTGCGACGGTGACGGTGATGGTGAGATAGCTCGAGCGGAATGGGCCACCTGCCTCCTCGCAAACCCAGACCCGCCAGCACCGGATTGTGAGTACCACCATACAACATGAAGCTTACAAACTAAAATTGTCAAGTCTTTCCAAATATACTAAATAATAAAAACCTCGAGTTGAACAGTTGCCGTATTCTGTCACATAGTGCACTCATTTATTCTAAACTACGACTTATATCAATGTTTAGGCTTTAAATCGTCGTATTTCATAATAATTTGATTTAATTTTTATCTTTAACTTTAATAAAAATATTTCCGTTCCTGAACCCTATATACAAAAGTGAAAATTAAAAGCTTAAAAATAATTTTAAAACCATAAAATAATATTATCATACTTTTATTCGAATTGAAACGTAACGCTTAACGTACAACCTAGAATTGTCTTAGTGCACGATGTAGAAGATTTTAACAGTGTTAGAGTCCGCAATAACAACATCTGTTGCACGAATTGGCCAGCTCGACCGGTGAAATACCACGACCCCATAGAAAACAGGCGTGAAGTAGAAGTACTCTGCGTTTCGTCTGATAAGTGACGTGCCGGCGCCCTAATTTCAGTCCTCTTCCCCTTCCCAACCTTTCCTTATAAGGATAGGTTGGGAACGGGAAGAGGATTTGACGTGGACCGGGTTGACAAGAAGAAGGAAATATGATGGTAGGCATGAAGTAAAGTATTCTGAGTTTCGTCTGATGAGTGAGGTACCGGAGGCCTAATTTTAGTCCTCATCACCTTCTCATCCTTTCCTAATAAGAAAAGGATGGAAAGGGAAACAACCATTTTCTGGCCATTCTCAGTCTATTACAAATAGGCAACGCATCTGCTACTCATTAGCTTGTTGCAGATGTCTATGGGTAGCGATCACTAGATATCGAGTGAACCGCTCGCTTGTTTGCCACCTTCTACTATAAATAATAATTTAATAAATACTATATGCTAAATAGGATCTTAATCCACAACTTCCAGAATAAGATACCTATTCAAAATATGTCCTGAGAAACTAAAAAAAGTTCTGGTTCAACACCTGTCGTAACACATTACAGCGACATTTGTGTTCTACAAATATGTATATCATTATATAATAGCTTTGCGATAAAGAGGTGCACCAAACAATTGCACTGGATAGATGCACCCTTAGGCCCGGCGACATTTTTAGTGTACACACGATGTTGTTTTGTTTTTATATTAACTTTCTTTTCAGATTCAAAAGGCGTAAACTATATTTCTGATAATACCGTTTATATTCGTTTAAAACTGGTAAATTTTACATAGATTAAAGAATATTTTCATTACCAAAAAAGACCACGCGCGAAATCGAAGATAATTTTAGAATTATAATATGTTATACCAAATTCTTTACATACATAGAATTGATCTAATGATTACCAATACGCGTATTACTAAATTAATTTTTGGGCCCACAAGAATATAGTCATACTGGTCTAATGATTGGCTTTCGATGCGATTTGACAAAACTTTACAATTAAGCAATCCAAATGTATGCGCAAACATAATAATAATATATAGTCTCTTTCCGTTTCCTCATGTCGTTGAATGCAGACGACGACAGCGGGCCGGATGCTGAGGCCGATTACAACGAAGAGGAACCACCACCGGATCCCAGCGCAGGTACACAAACCATAGAGAGTCATGAGCATGAATAACCAAAGACAATATTTAGACACTATTTATAAGTTTATGACACCAGCAAAGGTACAAAACCTATAAGAAATCATAAGCATGCTGCTTAATGACACAGAACACACTAATCGAAAAAAACATTTTTACAAATTATTCTTAAGTAGAAGACTCTAGCAAAGGTGCTACCATAGAAAATCATAAGAATGTTAAAACCTAAACACTGCACTGTACAGCTATAAAGAGTAGAAAATGTTCAATGAAATTGTCCCTTTAGTATCCAATATATCAATACGAAAATGCAACTGCGATGAGTGATACGACAACTTTAAAAGAAACCGAACATTGCGCTATGATCAAATCAAATTTCTTACAAAACAAAGAAAGACTCGAAAATTTATTCACGAAGGAAGCAATTTGTGTTAAGTATTGTGGACGACCCCTGTGCCGGTTGGGCTGGTTAGTGCCATTACTGAAGAAAACGTCAAATTCATTGAGAAACTTGTACTTGAATATGCACGGAGTAAGAGTGAAAACATTAACAGAAAGGACTAAGCCATCCATCAGCATCATTCACACTATCTTTCATGAACATCTGAATCTCAACGGTCAGTGAAAGATGGGTGTCGCGAATGCTCCGGCGCTTCAGAAATGCACTCGTTTCGAGTTGAGTGTTGCAAGGAGTTTACAGCTGCTCTGTGGTGAAAATCCGTATAGTATTTTTAACCGAATCGTTACCGGTGATGAAACGTAGGTTTATCATTACGGTCCTGAGAGCAAGCAAGACTCCTTACAGTGGCATAAAGAAAGAACAAACCCACCCAAGAAGTTTAAAGTCACTCTATCCGCCGGACAACACATGGCCACAAATGTTTGGTATTCTAAAGGAATCTTACTCATCAAGTACACAAAAATGGATTAAAGTATTACTACCGCATCTTATGCGAACACCCTGCATGATTTAAATGAGGCAATAATATAAAATGATATAAAAAAATGAATTTTCTTCACGACAACGCCCGATTCAGTAGCGCTGTAAAGGCTAATGTGCGGGATTGCGGATTTGAAAAAATCTATCATCCACCCTACAGCCCGGGCCTAGCCCCTAGTCATTACTTTCTTTTCCCCAATCTAAAGAAAGATCTTCGAGGTGAGCATTTTTCCGACGATGAAGGCGGTAATTGATGATAACTTTTCGAACAAGGAAAAAATACATGTTTGGATGTTATTGATAAGTAACTTACCTGCTCAAATATGTCTATTGACGTGATGGGGAATTGAAACAAAAAACATACGGGTCGAATTGATCCCTTTTTGAAGTCGGTTAAAAATACATTTTGTTTAAGTACCTACCTGTTTAAAGTCAGCACTAATAAATAATTTTAATCGATTTTACAATCGCTGTGGATAATCGAATAATCGCATGGGTGTGATTGATTCGCCAACTATTTTGCATGCACATGTTCCTACTTCCTCCGTTAACTAATCTGTTTTTGGTGACGTTATGATCAAGTTAACCAATAATAATATTTTTCTATGTTCACTACAGTTCTACCAGGCATAATGAAAAATTCCTTCGCACCTGACGGATCGGATTCGGAGTCGCGACGTGAAGAAGAGGCGAACGATTGTCTAACCGATCGCCAAGCAGTACTAGAAGAACAGGTCCGATTGCAAGTTTCCATTACTATAAATTTCTACCAATTTTACATGTCAATTTCTACCAGTTGTATGTAGGTATTTGCTTTTATAACTAGCCATTGACTATGCGACTGACTAACACGCAACGCCACATTTGATTTATTGTAATGCAAAGCGATTTTGCAGTTTGTTATATATGTATGTATGTATACCTTGATAAATGGTCTTGGGAGGGGCCAATTTAAGTGACGCTCTTACCATGCGTTACTAGGTAATTTTAAATGAAGTACAGTTACTCTCTCTGTTACTCCTATGAAATCCTCTATGAATTTTTTTAGTTGGGTTTTAACTATGAAGCGATGACTCCTCTTTGGCCTTCAATTTCGCCTTTATGGAACATTATATAATCATCATGTTCTTCGATTAATTGTCCTGGTCTGCGGACTTCACTTAATCCCTATATGTCCCATTTGAGGTATTTTAACGTAAGTTCAAGCTCCAATGATTCAGGAGTTCTCAGAGTCCTGGTATTGAGTGATGCTATATATATTAAATGGGTTTTTGTTAGAGGGCGGTGGACTACTCTTCCCTCGGCGACCAACCGTAGTGGGAAGGATTCTTGGTGAGGTTGTGTTAAGTTACCTTTTCTTTCTTCTTCTTTCTTTTATGAATTTCTTGTGGTTGAAGTAGTCGTATAATTTGTTCTGTCCTTTCGCAGTATTGTAATATTGATTGATTTCAATATTTATTTTTGTCCGGTAGTGTTTGTTTTATTTGATTGGTCTTCGAGAATAGGAGTTGTGTTCGCCTTCTTTTGTGTTAGCACATTGGGAGATACCAATTTATCTCCTCTCAAAAAGGCTATGTTTCCTTTTTTCCATTCCTCTTCAATTTTTGGCTGCAGTTGTTTTCAAATTTCACTGACGTACGTATTGAGTGTTTGGCACCGGAACCGGAATTTTTTCTCTCTCACAAAAACTCTCTCTTAAACTATTAATTAATTCCCAAACCTTATTAGTAATCATAATTAAGTTATAAAGTTAATTCTTAGAGTTATTTCGAAATTCGGCAACATAATTTTTTGAATTTAGCACCAATCTAAAAGAGTAGCAAAATAAGTATTCAAAAAACGCCGAGGTTATGTGTAATACATAAATTAAAAAGGTAGGTAGGGCTCATTTATTATTATTTATTTTTAAAAAAATATGAAAAACATTGTAATTTGTTTTAGAAAAACGGCAGCGCTGTACTTTACGTGCCGGAGTGTACTGGGGACGGTAGGTACGCTCGTGCGCAGTGCTATCGTTCAACCGGGTACTGCTGGTGCGTGCATCAGGACACCGGAAAGCCTATACCCGGGTCCTCGGTCAAGGACCGCAAACCCGACTGTGACTCAGCACCCCAACACGCAAGCCCCATGAGAGGTAACGTTTCTTACTTTGTATACGAATATAAGAAATAATGGAGTTAGTTGAAAAACGTCACCTTTAGACTCCACCCACCACAACAGAGTGGTTCCGGTGCCGCACTTTAATGCGCCGTTCTTGTTTTAGAAGATTTTAAGTCCTTTGTTTCTACAATTTATTTTTTTGGCAACAGTTCACCCGATAATAAGTGACCTCTACCCATAGGCAACTGCAACAAGCTTATGAGTTGCAGACCTTTGTTTAGTTTTGTCTTGTCTTTGTCTAGTTTGCCTAGATTATTGTAATGCTTGGACCTTTTTCAAGTCAACTCTCAAAAGAAATCTTTTTATATCTCTTTATCATTCATAGAAGGTAATAAAAGCGCATTATATTATAAAAGGCTGATTTAGGATATCGAAACTGAGTGCTATGATTAATGAAATTAGTAAATAAAAAATATTAATTTAAAATATGATCCTGGCAATTTTAAAATTATAAACAATCTTCGTAATATTTTCAGGATGTCCAGAACCAATGAAGACTAATTTTTTACGTGATCTGATGAATTTCTTGATCACAAAAATGACTGCTACTAGTAATGGCACGGGACCTGGGTATGTTAAAGATTAAAGTTTTATGGAGAAATAATCTGATCCAATCAAATAAATCCCAAATTACTCGGTTAAATTAAATTGCACGGCGGGGTCATACCGCAGGCAGGGCTCGGCGTGTCTATACATATAAAAGAAGAAACTGAATGACGGATATCAATGCACAGCCCAAACTACTAGGCCTGAAGATTTGAAATTTTGCACAGAGATATCTGTTATGTTATTACGTATGTAGGCGAGCACTAGGAGAAATATTTTTCTTCAGCAGAGTTACCTACTAATAGGTTATCTACTGAAACGAGGGTTCGAGGGTTAGTAGGTAGTTAATAGATAATCAAGTATACAAAATTATGACATTGGTAGGTGCCAAAACAAGACAAATTTATTCCACAAGACCAGTACATTTTTCCGGGATAAAAGTAAGCCTTCTATTCCAGACTACAATATCTCCTTGTGCCAATTTCTTCCAAATCCACCACCTTTCACAGTCAGAAAGGCTGAATGCCTTTCTGACTGTGAAAGGGTGTATCAAACATCCACATATATTATCTTTCGCATTTATATATTAGCAATATTTCAAATAGAGCAATAAAATCCTGTAACATAGTTACAAATTTAAATTTTCAGAGATATGGTTAAATGGGGTGCATCGAAAGAGGAACAAGCCGCTACTTGGACGTTTGTGATGCTAGATAAGGACAAAAACAAAGCACTAGAGAGACGGGAATGGAAGGCGTTCCACCAGCTCATATGGAATGTTGAACAACTGCGGCGATGCGGGAGAAAACTACCAAGATATTGCGACGTGAACCATGACACGAAAATAAGTATTACAGAGTGGATGGCCTGTTTGGAAGTACTGCAAGCTTCTCGAGGACATTCGAGTAAGAAAGTCATTGTTATTTCTTATCGTTCTAAGTATTTTTCTTTAGCGTAGCGTATTTTTTCGTATCGCGCGTGTGGGATACGAAACGTAACTCAGCTTTTAATCAATTCATATGTTAGATATATTGATAGGCTCACTTTAGAGCTGGGAATCTCATAAACGATCAATAGCAAATATCATCTCGGACGATCCCACTAAGACTAAATAGATTTTACCTACCGAAAGGGTACGCGCTACTATTAGCTTACTAGACAGTCACTCTTCTTTTTTCCCCGGGTGCAAAAAAATGGACAATATGCAATGAACAATGAAGCCGTATAAAGGTGCGACGTACCAGTTTGATATAATCCAAGTAATCGGATCGTAACAAATATAATAATAATATAATTTTAGAATGTCTGTTGTTTTGGTAGATTTTTTAAGGTATATTATAAAAAAATATGTTTTAAATAGAAATAAATGACATAATAATAGATTCATTTATATATATTAGGGCCACATCTTAATACTAATCTTGTATCAAAGAGCACCTATCAATTTTACATCAATTAATCAAGGCTGTATAGTTTGTTCTAAATCATATGTAAAGTTTGAACTTTTAAATATCGTATATAATTAATATTGTGGAACTTGTTGAACGCAAACACGCATACCATGTACGATTAGTAGTATTATTGTTTTCTACAAGTAATTAAGCAATTTCTTTTCAGCGGAAGCTACTAAAGCTCCTCCCAATCCGAGACGAAAAGGCCCAAATCCCCTGGAATCGATTTTGAAGGCAGAAGACTAAGTTTTCGATAAATATCGTTGAACAAATTAGTGTATCGGTGGCTATGATATACCAGTGTGTATTATGACTTTATGTGTTAAGAAAAGTTTTCTTGAAAAAACCTTGCCCTGTGGCTAGCTGCTGCAATTGTTTGGTGCAGCTCTTTGCGCAACTAATGCAAAGCTTCTAAAGTGCGCGCACGCGGCACTCGATCGTAGCTTGCTCGTGAACAACGCGCGGGCGGCGCAAGAACGGCGCACGAACATAAAATGAACGCGCGCTGCTCGCGAGCTGCGTTTTCGTGTGCTGCGGCGAATGCGCCTCGATATATGGACGCACCCTTAAATTAAGATAATTGATATTTTTTTTATCAGGCAGCCCTATTTCGACGAAAACATTAATTTCATTTATAGAAGTGTCTCAAATTTTCTAGGTAGCTATATTTAACTATTACTTTGTAGTCGTGTTTTAAGCTATAGTTTAATATTTCATAAATATGTTGTTGTGTTGTCTTTACATTTATTTCTTTGTGCAACTCGCCAGTGTCGTCACGTCACAGTGACCGGCTTAGTGTTCAAAATTGCGCTTCAAGTTTTCAAAAGTATTACATATTACATTTGTTGCAATATATGTTTGTATTTTGCTATACATTCTGTATGTACCGCTTACGAAATTTTCTAATATTTATAGATTATTTAGTCAGTATGAAATGTAAGGACTATGTGATATTTTTTTCAATATTATAATAAATATTTAATAATTAAATACATATACAGTGTTTTACTTTAGTAATAAATTATAAATAAAAGTCTTACTCTTTATTTCTACTGTTTATTGGGAATATACGTTTGTTTATATACAAACATGTTTTATAATTTACAATATTTTTTTTGTTTCGTTTCATGTTTATTTTTTACGTTACGTTACGTTTATTACCTGCAAATAAGTTGCTGATGCTCTGTTTGTGATGTTAAAATTCTTCATACTTATTGTTGACAAGTAACAGACTGAAATTGGTTTATTTAAAAAACGTTTAAAATCTAACACTAGTTCAGATTAAATTTGCCTACACTATTTTATACTAACATCCCAACAATATGATAGCAGCGAAAGTTGGTCCACTGTTGTCCATACGTTAGTCACGTGGTCAGAACCTCAGTCTTCAGGTCTGAGGCACAGTCGCTGCCAGTGTACTGATAAAGATTATTGTCCTAGAATGAGAACTCACAGGGCAAACTATTCTCACTCTAGTTTGCAAATCTGCAGTTTTTTTATACCTCCTACGATACGTGTCCAGCCTCTATTAACAGTAAAACTCTAAAGCGATTTAGTCAAGTACATCGATTCCAACTAAATCGAAATTTACTTTTCTATATTATCGTCTGTGCACACTTTTTTTTTATATTCATCCACAGTTTCGTTGATAAGCTTATTGAAGATGCTCTCGAAGAGTTGGTTTTTGACCGAGGCTTCTTCCGTATGGAGAGAAGTCCACTCGGGCTCACAACGCCGCCATTCGGCAAACAATATATCATCGATGTGGTCTGTACGCCTCGAACTAATGCCTGCAATAAACAACACAAGACATCTTACACTCTAGGGAGAACTTATAAAAAATACAATGACCACGATTGTGAATAAAGAACAATTAAAGAATTGGACGACGCAACGTTACCGAACGTATTTCGTACGAAGTTCGGAGTATCAGTCATAATCAAATCAAAGACAAACGTAAACAGTTTATAACAGTAACCAGTCATTCTTCATTGTTATCAACAAATGTTAATGCGTTGTGAATTTTTGTGCTAGATAGACCAAGAGAAAGGAGTCGATCATACAGCACCTAACTCTAAACGAGACGCGTTCGCTCGTTCGCAAAGCCCACACAAGTTTAACTTCTAAATAAGATGGCACCGCATTGACTGAAACAGTCCATATGTTATTATGCTGCATACATATATTTTAGCCCGCAACAAGAACCTTTGTTACACGAATGGGAAATACCACGACCTCACAGAAGACAGGCGTGAAGTGAGATGATTGATGTGCCGGAGGTGTAATACTAGTTCTCTTCCATTTCCTGTCTATTTCTAATATTGAAAATCGAGTAGGGGAAGAGAATTTGACCGGGGAAGGGATGGGTAGGGACAGGAAATATTAATTTTCTCTTCATCCTTTACCGCAATTTCTGTCCAAAGTTAGCTTTTTGTAGATGCCTATGGGTGGCAGCCACTTCGTATCGAGGTTTTCCACCTTCTTCTATAAGTAATGAAGCTAGATAAATAGTAAATAAAACTATCTTATAGACATCATTACCTGACACGAAAGAAGGTATTGCACCCGACAGCACTTCTTTCAGCTCAGTACAAGTCTTAGCCACTATCTTCTTTGTATTTTGTTGCGATTTTTGTGGCAGCAAATTGCAAGCGTCCCATGGCTTGTCACTTTTTTCGATACGTTGTCTTTCGATGCTCTCCTCGCAGAAATCTTTGAAGAACGCGTCAAATGGATCGCTTATAACAAACAATTCATTTCGTGGCTCCATACAATGCTTCTGTATCTTATCTTCTGTGATACTATCCGCTAAGAACATTCTTGGTGGTCTCGGCGTTCGAACTT
Organism: Papilio elwesi; assembly: GCA_029849275.1. Taxonomy (NCBI): domain Eukaryota; kingdom Metazoa; phylum Arthropoda; class Insecta; order Lepidoptera; family Papilionidae; genus Papilio; species Papilio elwesi. Next base: position 6,089,634 of record CM056717.1, read on the forward strand.
CGCTCGGCGGTGTATAAGGTGGCGGAGGTTTGTCTGGTATCTCGCGAACGACGAGCAATTGGCACTGTTGCTGTTCCAACGCTTTTATCTGAAACGAACACATTTAAAACTGTATTTACAACATTTTATTTATTGATTAGCAGTTGAGAATATAAGAATTGAAATTAACAGCGGTTCGATACTGTAATACAACAATTTTTACACACTATTAAAATCGAACAGAACATGGGGTACTCGATAACAACTAGATATTCTGACCTCTAGGCAACGAGGTTTTGCCATTTAATAAATCTATTAATATTTTTGTAAGTGAAACTTAATAAATCCATTTTTGGACGATAATCTAGAGTAGGTAAAATTAATATATAATAATAATAAATGACGCGACACGTATTCGCCCAGTTTGTTGAATTAAGATAAGAAAGATTTTCTGCGAATCTAATATTTGCAACCATATTACAGAAAGGAATATATAATAATACATCTATACAATATTATTTCATTTCATTATTACTAAGTAATGTCTTAAAGATTTCATTTTAATTTTGATTACACTTACATTATTAATTGCAAATTATTTTCTAACATAGCTCCAGTAGTAGTAGTAATGTAGGTTAATAACTATTATTAAACATCACTATCTTAACTACTGCTCTATACTATCTATATCATAATAATGTTATTCCTTTACGTCATTATGTTCTCAGGGCCTTTGCACACGACATTTCGAAAAATGTCGTGTGCAAAGGCTCTTTTAAAAACTAATAACAAACTAATCATAATACCTTTATGTTATACTCCCTCGATAATTTTAATGATTAATAATGGCGCCGTGATTATGTGGTTCGCAAAATTAACTAGGGGGTCCGAATTTTGATTCTTAACAACTATAGAATGTTCGTAGGAAAGTTTTGGGTATAATAAAATAATGGATACAGTTTAAGATGTCTCAAATGTGACCAAAATGTAACAGTTTATAAAAATATCTACATCTTGTTTTATTGCAAGTTATGATTGTTGTAAACAAACAAACGTCATTAATAGTATACAGCGGCCATTACACTTTTTATACTTTCATCGGATATATTGTAATTTTGTGAAAGTTGTGAGATAAAGTAAAGTGAAATTGTGTAATATGGATAGATAATAGTAATATGAGAAGTTTTTACGTAAAAACCCTTGTTTACAAAAATCACACCTTGCTGTGAAACAAGGTATACTAATTATTTATATATATGTGTGTGTGTATATATATATTAGCTGTTTCCCGCGACTTCGTCCGCGTGGAATTAAATTAAAACATATTAATCACTTCGCAGGATAAAAGTATATAGTTGTATTTTTTACAATAAAACGTATAACACCAGTATCAAAATTATATTTTAACATTACAACAAACAATTTAATTTTATTTATAGATTACTACCAACTCTACCTAAAATCGACTAACGGAGTTTCAAGATTTTTTCAGTTCAATAAGCATGTTGCTGACGCTGTCGCTAACGCATGTTGCGCACGTCGATCTCGCGAACCTGTAATATTTACTCCTACCTACTATCGTTTAACGTGGCTAAAGAGGTTTATATTATTTTACTACTTAAGGCAACCTTTGTGACATTGCAGGTAGCGGGCGGCGCTTTCGATACGGCGCCGCGTAGGTTTTTTCACAATTTCGAGTGTTTTTCACTTTTTTCGCGGAACCCTAAATATTTTGCTTAAATTAAAATAGCCTATTTGACTCCCGACAATATTAGCTATCTTCCAGTAAAAGTCCCATCCGAACCGATTCAGTCATTTCGGAGATTACTCGGAATAAACAGACAGACTGGATTCCGTTTTCTTTGATTTTTGTCATAAGTACGCATGACTTAGTACGGAAGTTTAATTTTGATATTACATACTGACAATTTTATTTATCTTTATATGAGTAAACAACGCCATGGCACAAATTAAAGTTAAATTTATCGTAAATTAAAATAAATAAATCTTATAACGCTCACGCCCGTAACCCAGAGGGGTAGACATAGATCGTGGATTTCCATTTGGCGCAATCCTAGCACACGTCTCTCGCTTCTTCTAAATTAATACATCTACGCATACAAGCTCGTCGGTTATGGGTGTTCCTTATATCGCCTTCTTTAGTATATTACTAATCTGATCGATATAAGTTCCCCTTGGACGTTCCGTACCAACACTGCCATTCACTTTTGCAACATGAATTTGTTTCGTTACTCTCCCTTCATTCATACGTTCGACATGGCCGAAACAATGAAGCATATCTTTCTCAATTCTAGTCCCAACATCCACTTTTAAGCCACACTTTTCTTTTATAACGGTATTTTTAATCCTATTTTAAGAGATGTAGCTCAAGTAAAATGACTAGTTCCAGACTGACTGCTGACTGACTCCTTTATTTTTTTTTATTTTTTTGACTGAAAGGTCACTGTTTGCCTTGAGGAGGCATTTACAGCTACACCGGGCTCGAGGCGGCAGGGCGCAGAGGGCGCCTAGCCTAAGCCACTTTAAGAGTAACTTAGCTCGAGGGCTCCCTCCGTAGGGGGAGCCTCGGCTCGGGCCGTTACCTTACTAGTATTACCGGATTGGGAGGCCGCCGAGCTCTTAGGTCGCTTCGGCGGACGCTCCATGGAGTGACTGGGCTCAAGGGACCCCGAGAGGGGACCTCGGCTTGGGCTGTCACTCAATACGCGTTTAGCTTTCCGATTCGAGGGTGCCCGAGAGGGCCGAGCCTCGGCTCGATCGGTAGCTATTGTCTGACTAAACTCCTTTATTTCGCCTAAATGCGCTCTTTAGGTGCACGAGAGAAATTTAATTTAGACAAGGGGGTTTAAAACATAATAATGTACTCCCACTCTGCAGTGTGTGAGCGAGACAACAAGTATTTACCCCACTCCGCATCGTGGAGGTCATACAGTGTGATGGTGTTAGTCAGCTACATGGCTCCCCTTCAAGCGAAGCGTACAGTCGGTTTGAGACTCGGCCAAATCTTGTTTGCTTCACTTGGCTGGTTGATGTGGTGTCGTAGTCGTTCAGAGTGTATGCCGGCTTGAGGCGATCTACGGAGATGACGGCTTCTCGTCCAGGCAGTTTGATTGTGAACGTCTTCTCGTTCCTTTTTAATACAGGGTATGGCCCATCGTACGGCGGTTGAAGCGGTTTTGCAACAGCGTCAAAGCGTACGAATACATGTTCGCACTGTTTTAAGTCGGGATGTACAAACGTTGCGCGGCTGTTGCTATGCGCGCTTGTGGACGTGGACTTGAGGTTGTTTATCTTGCGACGAAGTTTTGATACAAAATTATCGTCCATAAATGATTTATCATTTATCTCGGTGAAGAAATCGCTCGGTAGTCTTAGGCTCTGGCCGTATGTTAGTTCCGCGGCACTGACTTGTATGTCGGTTCGCAATTCCGCGCGAAGTCCTAGCATAATGGTAGGTAGCTCGTCGATCCAATGGTTGCTAGACGTTAAACGTGCCCTCAGTGATGCCTTCATAGAACGGTGCCAGCGTTCGACCATTCCGTTGCTTTGTGGATGATAAGGTGTTGTACGTATTCTTTCTGCGCCTAGTAATTTTGTAAGCAAGACGAAAAGTTGACTCTCAAATTGCCTTCCTAGGTCAGATTTTATTTTTGATGGACAACCGAAACGTGATATCCAGCATTCGTAAAATATTCTCGCGACAGTTTCCGCTGAGATATCCTGTGCTGGTACGGCTTCTGACCATCTTGTAGTGCGATCTATCATTGTTATAAGGTAACGGTGTCCTTCCAGCGAGGTAGGTAGCGGTCCAACAATGTCAATGTGTATGTGTGAAAATCGATCCGATGTCGGCGTGAAGTTGGCTATGGCGCTATTTGTATGGCGGTGGATCTTCGCCTTTTGACATGCGATGCAAGTTCTGGTCCATTTTGCGACGTCAGTATTCATTTCGGGCCAAAAGAAACGTTCTGCGATGAGCTTGCGCGTTTTTGATATGCCGGGATGGCTGAGTCCGTGTACAGCGTCAAATGCATTGTAACGGAGAGCTTCCGGTACATATGGACGTATTCGCGATGTCGAACATTCGCTATAAATTTGTTTGCTTGAGTTAGGCAGCGTTACTTTTTTGATTTGCAGATAATGTTGCTGCAGTAAATGTTTTATAGCGCAATCTTTGTTCTGCGCATCGGCCAGCTGTTCGTAGTCAAAAGTGGTGGGGCAAGCGATCGCGTCGACTCGTGATAATGCGTCCGCGACGACGTTATCAACTCCACTGATGTGAAGAATGTCCGTCGTAAACTCGCTAATGAATGAGATTTGACGAGTTCTTCTCGGTGTATCGTTGTTTCCGTTGAGCTTCGTGTTATGTATTGTAAATGTAATAATTCGTTCTTCGTAAGTTAGAGGTTTGTGATCAGTATATATGATCAGCTGCCGGTCTTCAAATATCTTGCGAAAATGATTTACAGCCATGTCGCTAGTAATTCGCGATCGTACGCGCTGTAGTTTAATTGTGCGTCTGTAGTACTGCGCCTAAACAGAAGTTAAAAGCGTCGGTCATGAGTGCTAGCTGAACAGAATTTTTCATTTTTCAGTTTTGTCATTTTTCTTACAAGTAAGACGCGACGTTCGGTATGTTTTCTCGGTAATAGTTAATCATACCGAGAAAACGTCGAAGTTCTTCAATAGTTGTAGGTTTTGGATAGTCGACTATTGCTTTGATCTTGTCCTCAGGTGGTTTGATTCCGTTTTCCGACACGGTGTAGCCAAGAAATTTGACTTCAGACTTGCCAAATATGCACTTTGAAGGGTTTATAGTTACGCCGAATTCTTGAAATCGTCGTAATATTTTTGACGTAGATGCTGGCGGTGTTGCTTTTTATTTTCTGAAGCGATGATCACGTCGTCCATGAATGGGAATGTGAAGTCTAACCATCTCAGCACTTCGTGAATAAAACGCTGGAAGGTCTGGCCACCATTTCGAAGACCAAGGCAGATACGGGGAAATTCGTATAGGCCAAATGGTATTATTATCGCTGGCTGGAATTTGTTGGTATGCTCTATTGAGGTCCAATGTTGAGAAAATGGTCTTCGATGATAGCTGGTGTATGAAATCGAGTAGTCGAGGTATGGGATATCGGTCTGGCTTGGTAACTGAGTTCAGCTTGCGGTAATCGCCACAGACGCGTACGTCACCATTTTTTTTAAACGGCGTGTAGCGGACTGGCCCATGGGCTCGTGCTCGGAAGACAAAGGCCTTGCTGCATCATGTTTTCAAATTCTCGCTTCACCTCGGAGTATCTATATGGCGGTAGTGGTCTAGCTCGAACGTATATGGGTGGTCCAGACGTCTCGATAACATGTTCTACACTGTGCTTGTTGCTCAAATTCATAGCGGACAGGCGTGTAGTGCCGGGATATTCCGCGAGTATGTCGTGATACGATTGTTGTTGGTCGATGCTTCTGATTGTCGATGTGTTGCTGTTACAAGCCGGTGCGTTCACTGCGAGACTCGTAATGTTATCGATCAATCGGCGGTCATACAGTGTGATGGTGTTAGTCCGCTACACTATTATTTAACGACACGCTTAACATACTTCTTAAGGATCTCATCTCAACGGCATTAACTCTACTAGCATGCTTTTCCTGCCAAACCCAGCTCTCACTTCCATACATTAATGTGGGGACTAGTACAGCATTGTGTATTGACAGACTAGCCTTCATAGACACATGCTGAATTCTCACTACTGTACCTGTAGCCCATTTAATTTTATTTCCCGCATTCATTCGTCGTTCTGTCGTCCGTGTCGGTTACTAGTATAATATAAAGTTCATTTGTAAAATAGTTTTCTTAAGGCATTCTAGTATATTGGTATTTCCTTAGCTGACACCGACTCCAAAAATAAATATGAAAGCAAATTTCAACTTTTTCATATTACGCATTAAGAATAACTCAAAAAGTACGTCGGATCTCGACTAATGGGACCAAGCGGGAAGTACTAGCTTTCAAACAAAAAAGAATTATCAAAATCGGTTCACCAGGATCGGAGTTGTGAGGTAACATACATAAAATAAACAAAGTCGAATTAATATATAAGGCTTCATCTACATTTCGCAATAAGAGATTGAAATGTAATTTATTAAAATTTCTATTAAGAAATATTGTATAAAATTCCATACCTCTCTTTCAATGGCTAACTGTTGTCTTCGTAACTCTTCAGCCTCACAGAGAACTGGTGATCCATATTGTGATGTAGAAGTGATGTTTGAAGAATATACTTGATCACTGGTGGTACTCTCTGTAATATAATATTGTATATAGTTTTATATAATTCATTAATTTAATTGGAAATTGAAATTATAATAAGGGATAGGCAGGGAGACACATCAGTCATCCGCCCTATGATCTCTTACGCCGCCATCGTCTGGTGGACCAAAACCAAACAGGTAACCGCACGTAACAAACTTCAACAGCAAGAGGTAGCATGAGAACTACTCCTACTGCTGCTCTTGAAGCAATTTTAAATTTAACTCCGCTACACATCCATATACAACAAGTTGCAACCTTGACAGCAGCGCGACTATGTTCTTTGAAATTATGGAAAAGAAACAGCGCCGCATGCTACTGCTCTGGAAACCCTACAGGAAGTAGCACCCATTGCAGTAGCCAAGCAAGACCTGATCCCCAAGCAATATGTTTTCGACAAGAAATATAGAATTCACCTCTATGAGGAACACATTAAAGGAAGCGAACAGCTCGATCTGAGGATCTATACAGACGGATCCTAGACAAAGCTAGGCTAGGAAGCAATTGACTCTTTTAATGATTGCTTATCTTCATCTTTTAACCGAAAGTAGTCCGTACACCAAACTACATGAACCTGGCTTTAATTGTCTAGTTAATAAATGATATCAAAGGTAAAAAAAATACGAAGATGTATAAGATTTTGTTTCACAAACCTTTATCAATAGATGCATTTGAAGAATCTGGTGCATCAGAAGGTTGGGCATCACCTGGGGCAGCGGCACCTGCAGGCACAGGTAAAGGCCCAGCCACACTCATTCCAACTGTCTCATTGCTACTTGTCTGAGTCTCTACAGACAACATAGGAGGCTCACAATCACATGAACTCTCAATTCCATACACATTACTTAACCTCTTCACCAAACTTTCATCACTGTCCATTGCTATCATTGCAAAACTGGTATGTTCACAACTAGCACTATTTGGTATGCTGTTAGATTGTACTTCGCAGTCTTTAAGAATACATTCATGATTATCACATTCGGGTGGATTGGTGAGTGATTTCTCCTCATCGCCGAGACATTTGTAATATTGATCAAATTCTTCAATTAGGCTATGAGCAGTGGAAACTGAACTTGATCGATCAATATCGTGGTTTTTTATTTGTTCCATGAACTTTTCGAACGTTTCATCGTCTTTTGATAAATTATTGTGTGAGTTAGAAGAATTAATTATATTTTTCAAGGCTTCTTCATTAACCTCATATTGCTTACCATTAGAGAAAATTTGTGGAAGTGACAAATTATGAAACAAAATATTTAAGTAGCCTCCGTCAACTGCTACAAAGTTTTCAGCTGTGGTGGCAATCAGTTGAGCGGGTAGATCACCTACTAAGATACTGTCACCAGTCTGTATACTTTTTTCCGCACTTGTAACACTTTTTACTGCCAGGTTAACTGGGGTATCAGGGAACACTGTATTACAGAAAGCACTTTCTGATTGTTCTTTAGATGTTGTAGTGTCCTCACTACTGGAGAGATCGAAGCACTTTAATGGTGCCAAACAACGATCTGAAGAGGTGCTTCGCTTTAACTTTTTTTTTCCAAGAATTATTTGTTTCACATCTACATTGTTGGTCAATTTCATTTCAATATTTTTCTTTGTCTTCATGAGGGCGATTTTACGTTTTTCTGATAGTGTAAGTAATGCTTTGCGGATCCTTTGCATTTCACCACATTCATGCTGCAATTTAAGCAATGCACCACGCTGCTTTTTCTTGACAGCTGAAATATCTATATTGTTTTGCTTTTTCTTCTTTTCTAACCAAAGCATTTGAGACTTAATGTAATCCTTCAGAAAATCCTCTTGCATTTTCAACACACATAAGAAATTTTTAGCTCTTCTTTGTTCATTGTGAATGAGTAAGTTTAGCTAAAATAATAAAAAAATTACATATATATTATGATAAAATATTAGTAAGAAAAGACTGAAATATATTTAATAATAAATATATGTATTTTAATAAAGGCATAAGTAATTTTTTGATTACAAATTTCTATGGTAACAAACATAACGGAAGCAATAATTAATTAGCACATCAAAATTTCACTTTATTGTGGTGTGTGGTATAATAGCTGCATCACTTGCGATGTTTACAGATCAAAAGAATAACACTCACCTGACAAAGACTCTTGGATGCCATTGTTTCCTTATCATCAACATTGGGACTATCTTCAATCTTTGTTAATTTAGGAATATAGTCAGAGTCATTCACTACAAATTGTTTATTACATGTCCAAGTGTCGAAGTTTACGTCTGTTAAGTATTTTTCTGACAGCTTTTCTAAATAATTAAGGGATTCAAAAAATGAATCAATAAAATTGAGTTCCCTCTGGAATTGTTTACAAATAAAATTACTTTGGAGTAAATTGTTGTTAAGTTGCATTGTGTTGATTATGTGTGATGGTTTGATTAACTTATTGTTGTCAGTGATATTAAAATTCAATTCATTTATACATTTGGAATCCAAGGGAGATTTATCTTTCTTTTTTGATTTGACTAATAAATCATCAGATTGCGAGTTTTTAATTTCTTTTTTTAGCAGTGAAATAACATTTAAAGGATAAGCTAAGGCTGGTAACAGATTATTCTGTATCTCTTCATTGTTAACAATGTGAATGTCAATTTTTTGCTGCCTTGTGTATGTAACAGTTGCCTGTCCAATAATATAGGATGAACTTTTGTGGACACAAGAATCTCTAATACTTATATTGTCATCACTTTTATCTGTAATATCAACACTAGGTGTCTTGTAATTCGGTAATGATGTATTATAGAAATTAACTATTTCTTGTTTAGTTGAATCTTTTCTTTCTTTTCGTAATGTTACATCTGGTATGTGAAGACTGTCAAATTTCTCTTTTACTAGATCTGTTTCTGTAATCTTATCTTCCATTTTTGTAATCAAGGAATCAATTTGCGTTATCTGATTTGGGTGACTTGTTGGAGGGTCAGTTTCTATACAGACATGTTTCGATTCAATTATTTTATTAACTTCCACAGCCTGGTCTATCATTAGTATTTTCTCTGATAATTGAGATTTTTGAGTTTTCTCATTATAAGGTATATGTATGACACTTGGCTTTCTTTTACTTATATTTACAGCTGTCTGTAATTTGCTCTGTTGATGTTGGGATTTCTTCAAATGAGTATTATTTGGTGACTTATTTCCCTTTTTTAATTCACTGTATAAAATTTGTTTTGTAGGGCGTGATTCCTTATCATTTTTAACTGAGATAATTATATTTTTACTTAAACTAAGCTTAGAAGATTCATTGATATTCTTATTTTTACTTTGTATATCTGAAAACGTAAAGTAAAAATTAAAATGGATGTTCTAATCACTTGCTTGACTATTATATTTTATATTATATTTAGAATTTTAACTTGTAAAATAGCGGTCAAGATCATCATCATTATTAGTCAAAGACATTGTTGGATTTAGGCATCCTACAAATATCAATACAAATCAAGTAATCTCACAGAAACATTTTTAGCATCCAAAATACAAATAAATTAGTTGATTTTTAGTACCTTTCTTAAGTTTACAATTTTTATTTACACTATAAGGATTAAAGAAAATAAGGCAAAGTTTTATTTTTATATTTTGAGAGATGTACTTAATACATTATCAGAAACTGCAGATGTCAAAATAACAGGCATTTACGAAAATACATTTCACAAGAAAAGTAATAGGTGCCTTGAAATATACCTTTACTGGATTTGAATCATCACTTATTCATAAATGATCACCTAATTCAAAAAAGAAAAAGCCCAGTCATGAATAGTTTTTGCAACCGGCATGAAAAAGCTTACCATACTTTTTAGAACAAAGAAGAAAGTGGTAGAAGCCATAACAACAACTGTTGCATGAATTAGCCTACTCAAACAGTGAAATACCACAACCTCACAAAAAAGACAGGCATACAGTAGAACTATACTTCTGCCCCTTGCCTGATGAGTGAGGTGCCGAAGGACAAATATCAGTCTGCTCTTTCCAATCCTTGTTTCTGTTTCTGTGTTTCCCTTCAATGTTTGGATGGAGTGGGGATGGATAGGATGAGGAAATATACTTTTTCCTGTCTGCATCCTTTAAAGATAAGCAATGCATCTACAACACATTTACATGCTGCTATGAGTAACGGTCACTAAACATCAGGTGACCCACTATTTTGTTACCTTCTACCATAAGTAAAAGAATGGAGCTAAGGGCTTGGCTTTACTAAAGTTATGTAAAATACAACATCTAAAACAGAAAGTGTGCTTTATATTGAAGTACAGATCAGTAAAGATCTGATCTTCAAGTTGCTTACAAACCTTTTTCTTTAAAAACTCTGGTATTGTTTTGGCCAGCAATTTTTATATGTTTGTTATCTAACTGATTGCTTTTATTTAGTTTCTTTGTTTCATTCCGTTTACTTACATCTCTACTTTTTGAAAATTGCTCTAATTCTTCTGAATCTAACAACAAAAAACTCAGTATTATAAAATGATAGTAATAAAATCTAAATTGACTTTTTGTGGCCAAATAATTTATATAACATGTTAACACACACATTTAATCATTTTTGATTAAATACATACATTTTTTTGTTCTTTTAATTATTGAATCTGTGTTTTCTAAGTTTTGTTTTTCTAATTTTTTATCTAAACTATTTGCTCCTACAAGTCTGTTGGAAGTTTTGTTAGGCACAGGTTTCTTCATATCCTTGGCTGTAAGTAAAACACAGTCATTATTTTACATTTCATAAGCACCTAGCTTATACATTATATCCCTTTATGGTTATACTTTGGCAACATATACTTGTAATTTGAATACTTACAAAGACTTGAATAATTCTTTATTTCCTCCTCATCTCTTATATTGATAATTTTAATTTTACGTTTTGGATAACTGTTAGACATCATAATAGCAGGTGTCACAAGGTTTTGTTTTAATGACCTAGTTGATTGAACTGCTTGATCCTCTAATGTAATAATGCGACGAAGTCGTGGATGTAATGAATAATTTCTATTGGACCATGATTCTGAAAATAAATTACTCCCAATATTAATTTACTCTTAACATCATATAACAACCTAAAATTATTATTAAGAAAATCATTAGGTTTAAACTTTCTTCTAAAACCTTAATTAAGAATTGAATATCATAAAAAATTATATCAACAGAACGTAATAGGATGTAAATAATTTATATGAGTGCAAACATAATACCTTTAGAATTGAAATTAGGAAGCTTTGTGTATTTGATGACAGTATTTTTGTATTTTAATGTGCTGGGAAAATAATAATTTTCATGCGTAAAACATATATCACGCCCTGTGTTAATTTTTTTACGGCCAGTTTTCAAGGAAATTGAATCATTCATTATCTTTAAAATGAACTGTATAAAAAAAACCTTGCGATCATTTTAAATGTTTAATTTTATTGTTCGCAATTACTGTAAGACTGCGGTCTTAGTTAAAAAGTTTGTATGATAAAATTAAATTTTATTTAACTGGTTAAATAAATTATCTTTTGTTGATGACATTTTTGCAGAATTTACCAAAGATATTTAGTTATGTCAAATGGTTGACAGTGTTAACTGTTAACTTGTAAATATTTGCCTTTGAAAATAAAACCCTTAAAATCCCCCGATTATATTATAAGAAATTGGATAATAAATAGGGTAAAATTTTTGCTTTAATTTTAAAATGAATTTAAGGTTTAAATCTTTAAAATCTCAGCAAAAATATTGATCTCACAAAACCCGCGAACTACCATTACATTTTTAACCAATATCGACATAGTTTCAAACTCCTCTGTCCATTAATGGTAGGCAAAGCATCTGTAACACATTTGCTTGTTGCGGATGTCTATGGGTAGCGCTCACTTTACATCAGGTGATCCGCTTGCTCGTTTGCCACCACTTCTCACATTAAAAAAATTATGTCGGGAACCGATTAATTGGGAAACAACGCCGGTCATTTGTCATCACTAATCATAGCTATTCATGCTAGTTTGAAAGCTGATTCTAATTAAACGATTTTAACAACCTTTAGGTCAAATTATATGTTTTAAGTTTTTTTTTTCAAACTTTTTTAATTCTTATTTTTTATTCATTTTATTTTATTCAAAGTAATAACCCATCTAATCTATGCATTTTTGCCAACACAGTGGTAGTTTATTGATGCTCTTCTTGTAAAAATCAGCTGGACGGGAGCCAACAAACTCTTCAAAGGCATTTTGTACTGCCTTTGGGAAATTGAATTATTTTACTGTTAAAAAGTTGTCCAAATTTTGAAAAAAGTATTAGTCGGTGGGTGCAAGATATTGTGAGTACGGTGGATAAGGAAAAGCTTCCAACACCAACTCTTGCAGCTTGGAGACTGTCTGTGCAGTATGGGGTCGCGCGTTGTCGTCTAGGAGCAGCGGGGACGACCGATTGACCAAAGCTGATTGCAGATGTGCGAGCTTCTCCATCATTGTCTTCAGTTATTCACAGTACACATCTGCTGTAATGCTCATGCCGTTTGGTAAAACATGTGCTGTGCTAAATTATACCGGCAGTAGACCACCAAACAAACAGTGAGCATCACCTTTCTAGAGGAATCCACTTTTCGTCGCACGTAACCTTTCGGTTCAAAATTGATTTTTTCTGTGACTGTTGAGTACATTGTGCTAGCGATCGTTAAGTTGGTGGGAAACCCATCTATCAAGCTTTTTTACCTTGCCAATTTGTCGAAAATGGACCAACATTATTTTATTATAAACAACATGTCTGAGTATCGTCAGCTTCCACAATCGCCTTTAATTCATCATTGTTGACCAATGTGCCCGGACAACCACGAGGTTCATTTATCAAATCAAAATTTCCAGAATGGAACTGGGGAAACCAATAATGGTTTGAGCGTTCGTTTGTAAAGTTCTCTCCGTAAACGTTATTGGTGTTACGTGTCGTTTGTGCCGCGTTGATTGCACGACTGAACTCATATTCCATAATTACACGAATTTGTAAAGTATCCATTTTGACAATAAATATTCAAACGTAAAGAAAATACAAAGCGAATCAATAAAATCAATTTTATTTCTTCTTTCTTCTTCAAAAAACAAAATACTGACTGTAAAAATAATTTCAAGTTTTTAAAACAAGATTAATTTTATTTTTTCCTGGTCCCGCGTGATTTGCGCTTTGCCACTTTACAAAGTTAAGAAATCAGTCAAAATTCAAAGAGCAATTTGCAATATAGAAAATTTGGAAAAGGTTGGATCAGAGGAAGCTTCAAAGTATAAAATAATATAAACGTAGGCAAAATAATTATAGTTTTTAAGTCCGGTTGCAGCGACGAGAAAGCATTCTCATCTATAGACCAACACAGATAATGACAGGGCATGGTAGCTTCGGGGATTATTTGGGTCAGAACACAGATCTCGCTCGAGCCCGGTGAAGCTGTAAATGCCTCCTTAAAGCAAACATTTTTTTCTGTGACTCGATGTCATAAAAAAAAGGTCCACACTTTTTAAAAGTATTAAGAAATAACTTTGTTACAAAAGACATTCTCTGGGACGGGAAAACTGCATCCTGGAAAAATATTCAATTTAGTGTAGACCATCTAAAAGCTCGTAGCAAGTTTAGTATTCAATAAAAATGTACACTAAATGGCAACATCAGCCACCTTAAGGATTGACAATATTTTTATCGATATCGACATTAGTGATTGACATTGTTTTATCGATAATAGCTCGTGTGAACTATTCAAATAATTTTTTTTTAAATATAAATGAATATTGTAGAATATAAATAATACATAAATTAATATTAAAAAGTATTAATTTATATTATTTAATATTTATTGCGTACAATGAAAGAACCAGTAATTTATTTTTTTCTTTATATTCTCATATTTACAAAATTTTTCATATTCATATTGCATGATGCAGTTTCTTGCATTGGTGTCAAATTTGGTTTCCTTATTTTACAAGCACCAGATCCAGATAAAATTTGATTTATTGATTTGCGCTAGTTAAAGATTATTTTGATACAAAATTAGGTTAAAAATTTGTTATGTCTGGAACAGCCTAACCTAACACACAATTTACAATTTTTAGTAATTTTCTTGTCACATATCCACATACCAGTATATGTTTTAGAATTTATTTTATTTTTGTCTTTTAGAACATTGGACAACCTATGGGATTCTTCTGATGATGTTTCTGTTTCTTTAGTTGATAATATTGTGTCTGGACAATTTGAAACAGAAAGATTATCTTCTGATAATCTTCCTTCCTTTCCTTCAGCAATTATTTTTTTCGTTCCAGAATCGTAGACTCTATATCTTCTTCTCAATTGGCATACTTAGAATGAATATTGAACATATTTATTATTAATATAGATTTACAACTATTCTCAAAAGTGTAAGAATCAGGGTTATTGTTGCGTATTTTAATGTTGCTACACTTTTCACAGGGCCTCTTAATTTACCTGGACACCTTCATCCTATTGATCCATTGCAGGAATCAAACAATGTGTCTAAAAACTGCATAGCTTCCGCTGCGTTTTTAACAGTTTGAGAGATAGCATTGCCATATTATCTCCGTGCTGTATGATAAAATAATAACATTATAAATTTTTTGATGTATAATTCTTTCAGACAGACTTGGCTAAAAGTGCCTCTATACATATAACAAAAATGTAACTGATCACAGCAAAACAGCAATAATTCAATCTCTTGGGTTAATGGCGTTTTCTTATAGATTTCGCCTGCTCTGCTTTATAAAGCGGGCTTGTGAACGAACATGGTCACAGATTGTAACTAAGAATTAAGTGAGTAGCTAAGAATGTTTGATGGCAGGATCGCTGTTGATGTACCTAAAACAAATAAGACACACACAATATATACACAGGGGTTAGTTGGTTAAAAGACAGACAAACTACAACTTAATATTATTATGGTTAATGAATGAACTAAGAATATAAACGAAAGGAGAGTTGACAGGGGAAAGAAGGGATTTGAAATCAATAGGGCGAGGAATATCAGGAGGAAGGAGATCATAGAGGTACGAAAATAGCCAAAGGCAACTGAAAAAGATGTGATTTGGAGAGCCTTCGTCAAGACCGCATTCGCAAATAGAATTTTCCCTGATATGAAGTTTAGCCAGATGGACAGGGGTACATGTATGGCCTAGTCTTAATCTACAGATCGTACTTGTGACGCGTTTATGAATATCTTTGAAGTTGCAGAACCAAGGTCGGGGAGGAATAAGGCCTTGAATATCAGTATAGTGTTTACCTCTACAAGAACTAGTCTTTTTCCAACATAATAAAAATTGATCAATGCCTTTTCTTTTTCGAAAATTACACTGAATAGGGGATAGTAAATTAGTGCTTACAACAAACCACTCTAATCTATTTTTATCTAAATTCTAGGCAATATTTCCAAGGACTAGAGATAAAATGACAGCCCAATAGAATGATGGAGGCTTACCAGGTTTTAATATTGGTAAAAATAGCTTGGTGTTCCATTGGATGAGAATATTGCCAGAATGGACAATGGAGCTAAATCAGATTTAGATATTATCTGAGTGACAAATCCTATATTTGACAGATTAACCAAAAAAGAGTATGGAATATTATCTTGTATTATACGTACAGCTTACAATTTCATGAGGGTTAATGGTTCTTTTAGATTTACAATACATACATACACATTAACATGGTGCAGTTAGATATGTATATAGCTGATCTAAATTGTATCGTATTCTAACTTTTAGTATTAGGGTCTCTGGACAGACAGAATTTTGCCCATGTCATTTTTATTTTGTAACAAGTCTTTAGTTTCTTTGAAAGTTTTAAGAAGATTGAAATAATTTTCATTAGTCATTGATCTACTGTATTTTTTTCTGAATATTTTGCTTTTTGCTATAGAACTGCAATGTTTTCCCACTACAGCGGTGACAGTAATCTATTTAGACATTTCATTTTTTTAATAAACAGCTGATCTGCTGCTTCTGTTAGAGCTATTGAATCATCCAGTTCTTTAGCAGGTTGTATATTTGTCAATAAGGATATTCTGTTAAACAGAATATTTTAACTACTACTACTAAATGAAACATTCACAATCACCATTTTTCGTCTTGTATTTTGATTATAATTAAAAATTATATTAAATGTTAATGAAGCAGAATATAATGATATACAAAGAACAACCTGGAGAGGATTACCTCAGAGGTTCCATACTCAGCTAACTTTTATATAATATATATACTGCACATCTGAAATTGAAAAAATCTATTTTCTCTGATTCTCATAGCACATTGCAAATAATATAAAAATGTCCGTACAATATGAAAAACCTTGTTGTTGTTATTCAAATGCTTTACAATGAATTACTCCATCATTTTTGTCTGGATACCCAGCCATTCGGGGATCAAAGGAAATGAAAAAGCTGATTCTATTGCCAAGGAGGCTGTGGTGACATTTACATACTTTTGTCATGACTTAGCCAACATACCTAAAAAAAGCCTATATGAGGAGTGGAATAAGGAATGGTTAAAAACACAAAAATCAAAAGGAAAAACTTATTCTGTACTGGTTAAAAATATAGGTCATAGATCAATTAAATAAAATGGAGACCAGTGTAATAATTAGAATGAAACTGGCACATCATTGCTCACATGGCTAAGCTTAAATTTTAGATCGTGATGCCTGTTCTTGTGGTACTGGCATGGGGGACTTAATTATATATTTTTTTCTGCCCATCATATGTTCTTCCTTTTTTAGCAACCTAATTCTCCTCAAAGTACCATTACCCAGATCTGTTACATGTCTACTATATGATTGCAGCATAAATGTTTAATTTGTAAATCTGTATATAAAATTTATTAGAAGTAATATTTTGGTTTGAATAGTTTAAGTAACACTAATTATAATTACTTTAATATCCATGTATCCTATGTTTTTCCTTACTTCCTAATCCTTATCCAAAAAATTCCGATCGATTACTCCTACTGTTTTTACCAGTTTTTACGCGATTTAGTTCCCGAGATTTTAAACCCGTCAATGGTTAAACACACTTAGTGCGTAAGCCAAAAAGAAAAGAAAAAAAACTAACGATGTGTATGAATAAAAATGAGAAAAATAGGAAAATAATTTAACCTAGGAATATAGACATTTATCGCTGTCACTGTGAAAGATTAGGAAAGGAGAGTGGAATTCTTGTAAACAAACGCGCGCGTTCGTTAATTTTCGGAAAACGCTATTACATGTTTATTTTTATTAACTCCGATTTCTTTTATTTGTACCAATGCCAGACTGCTTAGTAGCACTTAAGACATCAGCTATAGTGAAAAAGATCAAAATTTTCACATTTGTCGCGAGTCACGGTAAATTTAAACTAGGGTCACGTGGCGCGATTTGTTGCCGTAAACCACAGACACCCCAAAGACAAAATCCAAGTTAGTCTATGGCTTTACAATATATTAATTTATCTCTGAACTAGGTTTTGTAGTGGCCTGTGGCCAATGGCCAATTTTACATTTATAAAATCTGAGCGTTCTATCTTCTACTCGAAATGTACTAAATTTGCTTTGCAATAGGTACGTGGTTTTCATCAAATATATGTATAATTAAGCAGTTGCTTATTGGCGTTCCTGACAATACAATAGCAAGAAAGTCAGAACTTTCATGATTAAAGTTGGTGTGTTGTAGGATGTTTCAATAAAGTAATCCCTTTTGTTGACGGATTAAAATGGATTCCTTTTTAGTAAATAGAAACAGTGAATAATTGCAAGGTGACAGCGATCTTACTGACATTGCATCACATTTTTACTATTTAGTGTAGTTCAGCAATTTATATGACAACTGACTGGCATGTGGTTTCTGCTTAGCTGATTATTCTTCTGCGACCAGCGTGTTTAATATCAACGTAAGTATTACATTATTTAGTCTAATCGTTTATTTTATACATGCGGCAAGGTAGCCATTTAAATATACATAGCCGGAGAATTCGCCATTCTATTTATATGCTTACAACGAAGATAGAATACGCATGTTAACAGGGTGGCGGAGGGTGCGCCATATTTATTATACAAAACTGAATTATTTCTTAAAAAAATCTAAACTAAAATATGATTTGTAGTGAGAAAAGATAGCTTGTATTGATTTTTCTAAACTCTCTTTACACTAGCATTCAGCTTTCTTGGTTATGAACTTTTATGCATCTTATGCCTTATACCAAATGTAATTGTAAATTAAATGATTCTTATTTATTATGTTTAAACACTATGGGTAAACTGCATTAGATGAATGAGATCACTGGGGATTGAATACTTTTTCATCAAATATGAATCTCTTAGGTGGTATACATTGTGATACTAGCTGCAACTTCATCCAATTTCATTAACAACAGAATTTGATTCTTATAATTCATAAAAATTAACAAGAAATAAAAAATAAATAAAAGAAATTATCTCTTCCATTACCTCAGGGAGTGTGCAGAGGATAAGATGGCTTAGTATTATTGCACACCTCTCTCGCTTCTACATTTATACATCTGTGCCTACATACTCATTGGTTATAAATAGTTTTAATAGCATATTTCGTACATCAAAAATGCCAGAGGCAGGTCAGTAAAATCGAGAATGAATGTTGTTCGTGATGCGAATGGGGACCTTCTAAATGATGAAGTAGCAATTCTGACGAGATGGAAGGGATATTTTGAAAGTTTGTTTGAATGTGACGAGGCATCAGCATCAAACATGGCATATACTCATGAAGAAAAGGAGTTGGAAAGTGAGATATGTTTGAATGATATTGTGAATGCAATGAAAAGAATGAAATTGGGTAAAGCTTCCGGGTATGACAGGATTTCTCTTGAAATGTTGAGAGCTGGTGAAGGTTTAGTTGCAAGCCTGCTGTGGGTCTTTTTCAATATATGTTGGAGACTTGGCCTAGTACCGGAAGATTGGTGTAAAGCCATCATGGTCCCTTTGTATAAAGGGAAAGATTCACAGCAATACTGTAAGAATTATCGAGAAATCAGCCTTCTCAGCATTCTGGGAAAACTGTATGCTAAAGTACTGATTGAAAGAGTCATGAAAGAAACAGAAGAAAGAATGTGGGATGTGTAAGCTGGTTTTAAGAAAGGAATGGGTTGCATGGACCAGATCTTTTCTTTATGTATGATCATATAAAAGTTTTTGGTTCTGGATCTAGAAAAGGCCTATGATAAAGTTAAAAGAGATGATCTGTGGTTGACCTTGGTTGAGTTTGGATTGAACAGTGATCTAATACAAGCGTTAAAGTCTCTTTATGAAGATTCAACTGCTTGTGTTAGGATTAACGGGGCCTACTCAGACTGGTTTAGCATCTATAAATGTGTAAGACAGGGCTGTGTATCATCCCCGTGGCTGTTCAATCTCTTTATGGATGGTGTTTGAAATCTTTGGAAGATGAAGATTGTAGATTAAGATTGGGTGAGTTAGTAGTAAAATGTCTCTAGTATGCTGATAACCAGGTTGTGTTTGCGTCATCACAGGAGGACTTACAACTTATGCTGAATATAGTGCTGAATATAGATATGATTATAGTAATGATACACTAGACGGTAAAGGTATGAAGATGAATGTGGATAAGACGAAAGTAATGGTGTTTGAAAGAGAACAAAGTAAGACAGTAATTGAAATAAAGGCTAACGGAAATGTAGTGGAACAGGTGGAAGAGTTCGTGTATTTGGGGTGTATGTTTAGTAGAGATGGTAGGCATTTTAAAGATTTTGAACGACGAGTGAGTGCGGGAAATAAAATGAATGGGGCTATAGGTACAGTAGTGAGGAGTCAGAATGTGTCTATGATGGCTCGTCTGGCAATACACAATGCTGTACTAGTCCCCACTTTAATGTATGGAAGTGAGAGCTGGGTTTGGCAGGATAAGCATGCTAGTAGAGTTAATGCCGTTGAGATGCGATCCTTAAGAAGTATGTTAGGCGTGACTTTGAATGATGGGGTTCAAAATAGCGTTATAAGGGAAAAGTGTGGCTTAAAAGTGGACATTGTGACTAGAATTCAGAAAGGTAGGCTTTGGTGGTTTGGGCATATTTAAGGGATGAATGAAGAGAGAATAACAAAACAAATTTATGTTGCAAAAGTGAGTGGCAGTGTTGGAAGGGGACGCCCTAGGAAAACTTATATTGATCAGATTAATAACTTACTAAAAAAAGGGCGACATAGGTTCTCCTTGGGGGTCCCCAGCCAACGTTGCCACTCACTTTTGCAACATAAATTTGTTTCATTACTCTCCTTCATGTATCTTTTCCATATGCCCGAACCACTGCATACCTTTCTCAATTCTAGTCACAACATCCACTTTTAAGCCACACTCTTCCCTTATATTGCTTCTTAAGGATTGCATCTCAATGGCATAATTCTATTAGCATGATTTTCCTGCCAAACCCAGCTCTCACTTCCATACATAAAACTGGTGACTAGTACAGCATTGTGTATTGCCCGAGGAGCCTTTGTGTACACATTCTCGTTCCCTTCACATTCGTCATTCCTCACTATTGTACTTATGCGTCATTAATTTTATTTCCCGCATTTACTCGTTCGCAAGGGTTCAGGAAAGGGTTCACAGCATGATTGTAAAAATTACTGAGGAATTTGCCTGCTCAGCAATGTGGGAAATCTATATTTTAAAGTTCTGATTGAAAAAGTCATGAAAGAAACAGAAAAAGGAATGTGGGATGTGCAAGCAGGTTTCAGGAAAGGAATGGGCTGCATGTATCAGATCTTTCTTTACAAATGATTCTAGATTTTTTTGACTTTGAATAGAAAAGTTTTCTACGCCTTCATAGATTTAGAAATGGCATACGATAAAGTTAAAAGAGACAATCTATGGTCAATATTGGTTGCGTTTAGATTAAACAGTGATCTAATACAAGCGTTAAAATCTCTTTATAAAGACTATACTGATTGTATTAGTTTATAATTATTGTCCTTTGTTGCAGCTAGCGGAATGGTGGTCAAAAACCGCGAGGTTGTCGATGACAACCCCAATCGAGCTGATTGGGGTTGTGACCTGAGCACCGTTGCGAACTACATCCGGCTCATAAACGAGCAGGCGAACTACATACCACCAGCCAATGAGCTCATAGACATCTGTCAGAACATTGTAACATGCCTAAGTAAGTGTCTATTGAACAATTCAACTTAAATGAACAATTTATTATTATTATTCAGTGCATTTATGCAGAAAGTAGGTGTGGCGTACGTGAGAAAAATTAAGGAGAGAGAGAGAGAATAGAAATAAGATTGCCCCGACAAAAAACCTCACTCTCCAAACGAAACGTAGAAATATATAATAACTATTATAACTATTCTACATGACTGTTTTGTGTTTGGGCGTGGTACTTTTCCAGACACGTCGACCGCCCGTGTATGCATTTACAATTTATTACTGCGATCTTACTTTCGCTACATGGATTTATCTGTGTTAAATAAAATGTTCGAAAGCCAAGTTAATGAGCCGAAATATGAACATAGTTTATTGACATATAAAATATAATAAGATACTTCGAAGTATGTTCGGATAAAAAGCACGTTAGAATGCAAATCTTAATTTAAATGGAGATTCTTATTTTATTTGGTGATTGCGAATAACCTTGAAAACGAAATAACACGAGAAGGATGATGGTCGATAATTGCAGTCCGCTCACCGATAACTTTACCTAACACTTAACTGTCTGTCTGATTATCGTTTTGCGTCCTGAACTCTGTACTGTAGGAGATGCATCGTTCATTACATGAATGTTACATGCGACTACGTACAGTACACTGTAGGATAGGTTTCAGTTAAATAATGTATCATGTAGCCCAGAGGAGTAGGCAGACATTATGGATATCCATTTGGCGCGATCCTGCATACCTCTCTCGCTTTGTCTACATATATACATCTACGGATACAAGCTCGTCGTTTACTCCTTATACTGCCCTTCTTTAGTGTGTCACTAATCTGATCTATATAAGTTCTCCTTGGACGTCCCATGCCATCGCTGCCACTCAACTTTGCAATACAAATTTGTTTCTTTTCTCTTCCTTCATTCATTCTTTCAACATGTCATCTCTTGTACGCATGGTCATCGGCGTACAAGATACATTTTCCAAGAAGCTCACCCATTCTTAATCTATAGTCTTCGTCTTTCAAAGCTTAGTAACAATCACCATAAAGAAATTAAACAGTCACGGGGATTCTACACTCCATGTGTTACACTTTTATTGATGGTAAACCAATCTAAGTAGACCCCGTTAGTTCTAACACACTGGTATGTAATTATGCTTATGCGATTCGTATGAGGGAGGTGCAGGGGCCCAATATTATTCCTCTACCGCTTCCAATCATTTTCTTAAGAATAGAATGGAAAGGGAAAAAAACTATAACTATAAATTACAATCATATGGAGGTAAACAAAATATTTATTGTTCTAGGCCAAACTGCGGGCACAGAAGATCAGCTTTGGAATCTGCTGACAACTGTAGAAGAGTTCCTTGTGCGCCTCATTACTTCCTTGAACCGGCCCCTCCGCAATGATCTAATCAACGCCATCTTGGATAAATTCTTCACCATAATCTCCGATCCAAGTAAGTTAATATTTCGGTACGTTTTTTTATTGAGTAATTGGATTCCAGATAATTATTTTGACATAATCAACAAAGAAACACTATCCATGTCTATGTGATAAGTGTGTCAACACTGGTCCTAGGTTGGACGCATTACTTTTAAAAAGAAGGAGGTTCTCAATTCGACTGTATGTTTTATGTATGTTACCTCACAACTCCGCTCCTGGTGAACGGATTTTGTTAATTCTTTTTTGTTCGAAAGCTAGTGCTTACCGATTGGTCCCATTTTTAACCGACTTCAAAAAGGAGGAGGTTATCAATTCGACGCGTATTTTTTTAATGTATGTTACCTCATAATTGCGCTCCTGGTGAACCAATTTTGATAATTTTTTGTTCGAGAGCTAGTGCTTCCCGATTGGTCTCATTTTTTTTAGTCGAAATCCGACCGGTGGTTTTAGAGTTATTCTTAACAATGCATAATATGAAAAAGTTGAATGTTACCTTCTTGGCTTACGTAGGCTAAACTATAGAACTTACATTAAAATGATGTATAAAACAATTGTAGCTCTTTAAATAAGCTAAATAAAAGTCTGCTATGACACACATCTATCTACTATGGTTGTCTCACTATAACCACTTTTTTTCTTAGGAAACATTAATTAAAACGCATACTCGACATACTATGCTATTATTATCCTTATCCATTTAAATGTGTTGATAATTAAAAGAATTTAATGCAGATTACAATTGCTCTTTAAACTATATTATTCTGAACAATAGTTTAGAAGATATCAAAAGTTAAAACAACAAAGTAAGTATAAACTACGCGCAAGTGATTTCAAAAGCCGCGCAGTAGACGGCCGGGCTTAGCGATGTGTTTATTACTATGTACTTTGGTTGATTATCTTTCTTTGATTGAAAGTTATCATGTATTCCCATATAAATTTTATCAAGATCTAACCAGTTGTTCTTAGTAAAGCTTATAAAATTGACTTTACATTGACGGTGTTCTCGTTTTACTTTAAAACGATGCTGTAATAAAAAAATAAATATCCTGATAATCCTAATATAATAAAAATAAAATAACTTAACGAACAACAAAACCTCAGATTCACTAAAAATCGAGAAATAAACAAAAAAATTAACAAAAACAAAACCGACTTCAACAAAACTATATTCAATAATAAATAATGCACTAAACGGTATAAAATAATTTTACGCAAGTATTTTTAATCGTTTTTATTTTTGGAGTCGGTGAATATATATATATATATATATATATATATATATATATATATATATATATATAGCGCTAAGCGGTACACACAACAATATTACTTAACTTTAAGAACTAAGAACTGAAGATCAAAACACAATATACTAAAATATTATGCATGTAATATATTTTCATCATAAAGTAATTATTACCTAGAACACTACACCGTTGAACAAGGTTCGCATACAAAGGATGAGACAGGGCTTTGTTTAGTTCAGTTCAGAGAGTTTCGTTTGCCGTTTGAAATCCGAGGTAAAATTTCAAACTCCCGTCGGAGTTTCTACAAAATATATCCTAAATTATTTCATGTCCGAAACGAAGTACAGTACAATTGCATAGAATTTAATCGTATTTTGTTTATTGTCTGGAACGGTATCGGACAGACGATTTCTCTATTTTAGTTTGACATAACTAAAATAACCTCTAACTCTAACTTAACCAAAATTTTGTCGCAATCGAGAACAATGGCATAGTGTAGGTTTACTAGGATAAGAAAATATTTATTAGAAAACATTTTCATGTTTATAGTGTGTCATTTCATTTAACGAACTACGAATGTAACCGTCACGGAGCAACAGAACTATTGAATATTTTCTTCGTTCGATTTATAGTTTTCGACTTCTGACTGTTCTATTAGTTTTCATTTATATTATTTTCCTATATTACTTCTTGTTTTTCATTCCTTTAAATTAAGCATGGAAGATCTAATAAATAAAAAAGTAGTTATTAGAGTTTTATTTCAATGGTTCATTGTTGTTTTCATGACAAATGAAAACCGACAAGCATCGTGCGTTGCTTTGTAGTATTCAATAAGACGAACAACTCCGTAATCGGATTACAAAGATGGGGTATGCACCTCCACGCTGGCTTTTCCCCACAGCTTTTACAATTCTGACTAATATGTACGTTCCATATTAATAAGCTTCTACTTATAAGTTTCAAACTGCGTATTCATTTCCTGGAAATATTAACTATTTTACCTCTAAACTTATAGACAACACTCTGCGCCCTCGATGCCCAAGTCATCGTTCAAATTAGAAGTGACCAAGGTACTTTACTTTTCACCACTATTTAAGGTGAGCGCCGGATAGTAGTAATGCTGGTGCTATTTCCCGGAAAATTTTCGTACCAGATTAAGAAACCATAACCTCATTCTTTTTAGAATTGTATTTGATTGCGTGATTCTGTGCATACCCACCCCTCTCATAGTTTTGATAGCTCCAATTGTAGGACTCAACAAACCATGTCATCGGCACAGCTGATGCTATTAAAACAAACACCATCTACATAACATCCAACATTAGCGCTATTGAGTTCTATAATTATGTGATATATACAGGTTAAAAACAACGAGTGAAGTTATTCGACCCTGTCTCACCCCCCACTCTAGCCCAAATTGCTCGGAACGCTCTCCTGCCCACTCAAAAGTTTTTTATCTGGCAACCATATCAATGCTTCAGAAGTCCTATGATCTCCTTTGGCAAGTTAGAAAACGGGCATTTGCGTAATAAGAAAATATTTCACGTCGGTCCTGATTGTTATGTAAACGAGTTGATTGGAGCATTGGGTGAGGCAATAGGTAAGGGAAGACATGTTTTATGGAGATTTGGAGAATCGTTTACACAGAACTTCGTATACATCTAGTTAGACGAATGAAACCCAAAAAACAAAGCATGTAGTTTAATACATACATTTCAAGTGTTTGTGTGTCATTACATTGTTTAGGTTATAAATGATGTCAGAGAAGTTGTAACACGGAAATCGATCTTCAAATTAAGACCAATGTATCACAAATACATTTCGGAGACTTAAATTTAAATTACCTTGCTTTTTCCTTCAATTCTTATTCATCACTAGCTGTGCCCCGCGATTTCACCCTCTCTGCAATTTTACTTAAACGAAATGATATAACCTATTTATTACCTACTTAAATACTAAGCTCATCACCCTGCCATTTTGCCGCTCACGTGGGGACATCGACCGTAGCAAAGCTTAACAATCACATATGATTGTTTAAACTGTGACCATAGTCCATACTATATATGTAAATACTATCAGTATCATGTAATTTTGACAACGTATTTAGTGTCTAAAAATAAATTTTATGTCTTGTCATGAGTATTTGTAAACAAAATTGGATTAAAATGAAGTATATTTTAAGAGCCTTTTAATTTTTTTTGATTGAAACTAAACGATTTTTACAGTTGCCTAATTTTGAAAGTGGTGTAAGTCCATTTACATCCCATAAATATGTATTATTGTAGTCTAATTCGCCTAAAACTAATCTATATAATGAAATTAAATATTTATAAAACAATAGAGACATTGCCAGACTTCATACAATTTGCCTGAATTGTTGAATTGACAGATATGCTAACCTCTAATTTTCTTGAAACAAGAGAATATGGACTTATACTACTTTCAAAATAAACGGTCCATATGTATAGATTACATGAAGGTCGTCTCCCTTTATTATATACGTTCTGCTTATAAATTGAAAAAAATGACAACAATAATTTAGCCACGAGAAATTAAAATAAATTTGCCGTCTTAAGTTAGTCAATAAAGCTTATATAGACTAAAGTGAAGTTTTCATGCTGTCTTTTCCACGAATTCTTAGACTTTTTCTTGTGTCGTGACTTAGTGTCACATATTAAATAGACATCATAACAATACCGACGGGATCCCTTTAATCCATTACACACACGGGCTCATTACAACGGTTCCGGTAGAAAAGCGGCTTTAGAATAGGTACCTTAAGCTGTTAGTCTTCCTTTTGATCACCAAAATTACTATACAAAATTACGGTTCTGATAGTTTATTTTTGTTGCAGCATCGGATGCGAGTCCTGCTATGTCAGTGATACTTATTGTGCTTGATGGATCTGAAACGGAGGCTACCTTTGGAACCGCCCGCTGGTTGGAGGGCGGTCCCTCTGCCGCCAGCCTCCGCGCTGCTCTTAGTTGCCTGTACCGATGGATTTCGGAGTGGAATGCTTCCCCGGCTTTAAGCGATTGGGTCCTATGCTACATGAACAAATTGGAGGTAAGTTGTACAATTTAGAAATTTATATTAAAATATTTTTTGGTTGAGCTACGAAATTATTATCTTAACCATGTTTCATATGTCGTGGAATTACACGTTGACACGTGACGTCTCCCAACAGCAATATATATTTATATAAGTCGAATCATTAACTCTTTTACACTAATAAATAGCCGAGCGCTTGATGTAAAGTTACACACCGTCACGTTGCAATAACGTGCTGCTACCCAAGATTTTGCGCTCAACAAGTCGAGGTATTAGGTCTCCGTTACATACGATAAAGGACCTTTGTACGATGTGTAAAGAATTGTGCAATCGCCATGTTTTTATTATATTATAATAACGTTAAAATATATTACTCATTTTACACAAACATACATGTTATTACATTTCTATAAGTTATATTCTCGTTGCGGATTAAAATATATTTCTTTTAAATTCCGTTCATCAACACCAAACCTTTGCATAAAAAGCGTACATTACATAATCGTAATGTGTCAAATCGATCATAAAAGTTTCCAATTTTTATCTTTTCCATTTCAAATCATTCGAAAAAGGAAAAAGCGTTAATGTATATAAATACTAGCCGTTTTTGGCTTGCGTTGTATATGTCAAAATCAAAAATTCAAACAAGTCAAAGCAGTGTGCGTAAAGTTTTATTAAATTCAGAAAAAAAATATGTTCATTTTTGATCCATAAACCTTACGACCTCGGAACACCCTACCAAAGTTTTGCCACAATGCGACCAATGAGTTAGGAACGCATAGAGGACAAACATACAAACATTGGTTTTGTTTATATAAATGAAGGTATACTAATTAACAAATGCCGTCTCCTAAACTTCCTGTGTTCCTCGTTTCCTGGAAGGTAAATCACACAGCGATAATAGTTTCCGACATTGTTACTCGTGAGAGACATATTTTTGTCATATAGTTATTTTACAAGCGGGGCTTTGCTTACAATATTTATTTCGTCACTTCAATCATTTCCCTCGTTGATATATACTGTATTACTATATTTAATGATATAACTGACATAGATGTAAGTTTATATGTTCTTAAATGTTTAATGTAAGTATTAAATAATCCCTACTTAATAATATTATAAACTAGCTGACCCGGCGAACTCTGTTCCGCCTTAAAGGCAATAAATAAGCCGATTTTCGAATTTATTAAGTAATTTTTTTTATTAGAAAAAAAATGAAGTACATTAATCATTTATTATTGTTTCTGCATTTCAGTACATAGGTTGCTCTTCACTTAAGTACCTTGTGATACACGACAATTTTTGTTTTCTTATCAGGCGCAAAAACAAACAACGCAGATGGTCTTCCGATCCGTGAACATGCCACATATAATTGACCATGGGAAAAACATGGATGTTCTAGATTCAAACCACAAACTTTTAAGGATTGGCCTTGTGTTTTGTTGATGGTTATGGCAAATGCAAGACGGATCGGAAATTGAAGTCTTTTAAATTCAAACTGCAAATCGGTTGGGATCATCGGGATCCTCGGAATCCTCGGAATGAGAACTTCCTCACCTTTGAATTTTCCTTTCAGTATCGTCGCGTAAATTACATTGTTCATCAATTTTCTAACCACCAAACGCGTACCGTTGCACAGTTTTGGTTGGTTTATGTTTCGAAGCCTGATTACTACGGCGCCAACCTTTAGGCGTAAATTGTGCAGGGGTAAGCCAGGCACATCCAAGGAGTTTAAAAATTCAATTGGATAGTTGGTGGCTTCATCTTCATTTGTGACGCACTCAATAGATTTAAATGAATGCATTGTTCCAATGATCTTATTTTGAATTATATAGTTCAGGTCGTCTACATCTTTATTCTTAGCCGCTAAAATTGGTCACTCAACCATTCATTATTTTTGTAGTTCAATGTTCGGTTAAGTGCTTCGAATGCACGTTTATGCGCCATTATGCATTCGTCCCAGATGATGATATTCGATGCCGATAAAACTTTGGCCATTGCTGAATTTTTCGTAATATTACACGTTGGTTCTTCAATAGTTTGAAGATTTAATGGTAATTTTAAGGCTAAATGAGCCGTACGGCATCCTTGTAACAATGTGGCTGCTATTCCAGAAGAAGCAACTGCAACCGCTATTTTGGATCTCGCACGAACAGTGGCTAAAACTACTGACCTGAGGAATGTCTTACCTGTGCCACCAGGGGTATCTAGGAAATATAAACCACCATTTCCATCATCGATTGCCTTCATTAAAGTATCATAAACTTCCTTTTGTTGGGAATTCAATAGGGGTACATTCGTTTGAACTACTAAATCTAATTCCTGGTGATCATATTCACGTTCCCGTTCCAATTCTCGATTAAATGCGTCATTCATTTCACGATTGGGCGCTGGCATTCTTAACCTGATTAATAAACTCCCGCACATGAGGTAACACATATCTTCGATCAAGAGTAAAGCACGATTATGTATCTCCTCATTCATCTCAACATCGTGATTTCTGGAAGTGACACGAATTTCATGTAAAATATCTTCTGACATATTATCCTTGTATTTGTGCCACAGATTACATGGGTTTGATGGAAAGCATGTCGAAATTATGATAGCGAATAATGTGCGTATCTGACTTGGAGATGCAGAGATAATGGCTTCAGCGATTGTCGTAACCCAATGGGTATCGTTTTCTAATAAGTTCAGTTCTTCACATGCAGCACGATATGTTGAGAATATTACACCATTAACAGTCCGTAGTGTCTCGAATGACGTTGGCCCACGCACATTTACCAGCAACAACCGCAAATAGAAACATTCATCATTCTTTGGATGACCTGTATACATATGACCTAGAGCATTAGTAGAACGCACATGCGGATACCCAGGAACCGCATCGCCTTGCTTCCGTCTTTGAAAATTCTTCGATGAAGCATTCCAAGTAAATAAGTATAATAACGTGGCATCTCCGAGTAAAGCAAAGTTCGTGCAAACGGATCGCTTTGGCAGATCGCAAAGAAACTCGTCAATGTAGTTGCTGGAGGTGTTTCAGCACGTTGCATAGCATTCGAAGCCATGAAATATACTCGTTGACCATTCTCCAGATGCACTGCCATATGCACAACAGTAGGATGACGTTCGTGAATAGGGAATGCGAATATACGCCAAATCGCTTCATTATAGTTTACATAACGACCAACTTGATAGCATGAAATTTCATCGTTGGTATTTTTGCTTTGCTCTTGTGATTGAGAAGCACGAAGTCGAGCCATACTAACGCGGCGCTGTTCACGTGCAATTTCTTGTTCTTTTTCAGTCCTTTCATTTGCAGTGTTTCGTATCCTTCCTGCATACGGCTTTGTCGGGAAAGATTAGATCGTCTTGGTCGCGGCATAAGTAATTAAACTTCACTTCAATTCCCTAAATATTTATTTCAAAACTCAAATTTTCAACCATTAATTCATAGATAAAATTACTTAGCTTTTTGAGATAGGCAAATGGCTCCATTATTACATTACGATTGTTATTTAATAAAAATAGTTTTAATATTGATTTCTTACAAAAATCAAATTGTCATCCATACGTCCATTACATAGCTGTCATTTGTGTTTTGTTATTCCAAGTCTGATTCTTTTTTGTTATACCACTTTTTATAGTGACTGATGTTTTATCTCAAGTCACACGGGAACGCTGTGGAACGGAATAAATAGTATCCTATGTCCGTCTCCTGGCTCTAAGCTACCCCCTCACCAATTTTCAGCCATATCGGTAAAGCCGTTCTTGAGTCATAAATAGTGTAACTAACACGACTTTCTTTTATATATATAGAAGATGTGAATGTAAGTGTTTGGTAGCGATCGGATGAACATAATTAGTGGTGGTGGCGGGTCACTAGTAATGTATAGTTTTGAAACACATAACCGATAAAAAGCCTCGTCTAAAAATAGTTTTGTAAACTTTGTTAAAGTCTCTTAAATATATTCTGTGACTTAGTGTACAAATATGTATAACAAATTTATATAAAACATTGTCAAACACACTATGTCCTGCACGAAACTCGGAAGATTAAGGTTTTCTTTGTCGTGTACTTGTCAACACACCAAATATTTCGCGCGGACAACAAGACCTGTATTACATTATATTGTTACAAAATATTTATTCTTACATGACGACATTTATAAATGTTGGTTTGAGTCATAAAATGCCCTTGTTATTCTGTATTTTACCTTCAAGAGGTTACTCTCTTAATCTATTATGTTGTATTTTATACTAGTTGTTGCCCGCGACTTCGTCGCGTGAAATCAGATTAAAACATATTAATCAGTTCGCAGGATAAAAGTATACAATCGTATATTTTACATCAAGAATATTTATAATTTTTACAAAAAGCCGTTTCGCAGATTACCCAGAATAAACATCTGTCTATCTAGACAGACAGTTTTTTTATATTGTTTTTTGTTATAAGTACCTTATATGTCGTATACTTCACTACCACATTATATGTATTGAGTACGGGAATTTTATTTTGATATTACATACAGACACTTCAATTTTATTTATTCGACGGACCGGTTGGCGTGGTTTGTAAGATACTTGCGTTTCATGCGGCAGGTCGTGGGTTCGATTCCCACCCAGGACAGACATTTGTGTGCATGAACATGTCTGTCCAGAGTCGGTGTAATTATCTATTTAATTGTGTATTTACGAAAGAAAAGTAGTATATGTAGTATATTAAAAAATCGCAGAATTTACCTCGACGCCATCTTTTTATACAAAATTATTAACAACTACATCGATTCACAATTTTACTCAAAGTCCCACACCTTAACACACGGTCTAAGGATACATTTCACATTAAATTCTTCCGAACAAATTATTGTAGGAATTCATTTTTCACTCGTTCCTGTAATTACTACAACAATTTTCTCAGTGAGGTTGACATATTTTCAAATAATTTAACACTATATAAGCAGAAAGTGCGTGATATGCTTTACCAAGATAGTTAAAGAAACATTAAAATATTGCAATGAAACGTTGTCAATAATTAAGGGTTCTATAGGCCCTTTCGTATGTATTCTATTATATATCATTATTGTTTTATGGCTGTTTGAAACCTGAATAAATAAATTTAAAAAAACAGTTATCTGGTTGCCATAGCACAAGCTCTGCTTAGTTTGGGATCAGGTGGTCGTGTGTGAATATGTCCTAGGATATTATGTTATTATCAGTATAGATTAATCTATTATTTATTTATGTAAAGATTTATTCTCAAACTCAAACAAACAAAAAAAATATTAACGAAAAGAAATAATTTTAATAATAATTGTTCTCAGTGAGACAATCATTAGGAAACACTACAACTTATTATTATAATTTACGTACCCCTATGTATATTTTTTTATCTTTTGTTTCTGTATGTCTCCTTAAATAAATAAATAAGATAGGAAGACATACGTCCTGTATTATAACGAGGCGAAAGTCTATTCAATGCACAAATAATTTTACATTTTGAAGTCTTCTTTGGAAGTCGTCTTTGCGGATTTGTATTCTATGTAGCGTTGAATTTCATAAATTGAACGTTTCTACAAGAGACAGAACGGGCTTTAGTGGTTTATGTTTCTCGTAATAATATGTTTGACAATAATGTTACGTTGCGCGGCTCACCGCAATTAATTCTTGCATTAGTCGCAATGTTCTATTAACATAGGTCCAGTACCTACCATGCCCCTCCTTTTATCTCTAGACAAAATAATGAATTGTCTATTTCCACTTTCAGGACTTTCTAGGAACAGCGTCAATAGTGTTGTATAAAAATAAATCTTCACAATGCTATAATAAATAAATACTTCTTAAGACAAAGCCTACTTGTATCACAAACTTTGGAATTTGTACGGGTTAAAACTAACAGTTAAATCTTAATCAGCATATTATGTTACTTAGAGTGAAGAGTGTATAAGAAAAACATTAAGAAACAAAATATTTAAAGCAACGAACATCCACTTTTATTATAATCCTCATATTTGATATGAAAAGCGTATTTGGTTCTAAGGTATAAGGTACTAAACTATGTCTGCAAGGTTTGGTGTTAGGAACCTGGAATTGCTCTATGAATCCTGTAAATCCTTAGGAATGGTCCCTAAAATAAAATGATATTACACAAATCAATCCACCCCAGCGAATCCCCTGAAACTCACTCAGAACTCAAACATAAAAAGGCGTACCAATTAAGAAATCAGCAGTAACTTTTTAATTCTTTGAGAAGACCTCTAAGCTCTACTTTTAATTTTTATTTCGTAACTGTATCGTGACTTAGCGCTCTTATATTTCATGTGATACTTTACCTTCGGAACTTAATATATAAGATAAATTCTTGAAATTAAACAAATTTTACGGATTTTATTGCAATTTTTGTTTTTGTTGAATAAACAATTATATTCCATAAAAGCAGTAAAAATTGTCTAATTTCATTGTGTAGTATTTGCGTAAATTCATCTGTTTATGCTTCTTCTTGGTACCTTGGTACCTACAAGATTCTTGATTGGGATTCGCGGATCAAACTCTGAATTGATCTGGCACCTTACAGGAGAATGAGCAATATGACGTTTTGATCGAGGTTAGCAAGGATAATTTGTGTCGCCTGTTATTGGCAGTAACTAATCCGGCGGACCTCCGACAGTCTAATGCTGAAGTCATATTTCATGTAATGGCTTCGCTTCGCGAAACTACCAACGTTCTCGATATGGTAAGCATTGTTTAAATAATCTAACACTAGTCTAATCTTAAATTAATTTAATAATTAAAGTAAAAAAGGGTCTTAAATATGAAATAAATTCGGATGGCATGGCATGATTCAGTTACTTTTTTGAAGTACATATGTGTATGAAAAAGTATCATTGCGACGAGTATGGCTCGAATAAAATAGAAAAAGTGCCTATTAACCATAAGATCGCCACTCGCCGTTGATGAATCTCGTATCATATGCCATCTTCTAGTACAAGTTCTAAGGAATTAATCGACTTAAGATATGTTTTCATATTTTACTACTACTTTACGTTGCTTTGTGCCCCCGTTGTCATATAAATATTATAGGCAACCAGCAATAAAATCAATTTATTTTGTCATATTTTTTACATATTTGATTAACTAGTATAAATATGTGTTTCGATAGCCAATAGCTTCTCCCACAATGTTGTAGCAATAAATTATTTAAAAAATATAGATTTAATATCTATAATTTTTAATATATAATATACAAGTACAATATGAAATAATGTATTCCGCTCAATTGATGGAATATAGTTTATTATTATACAATTATGTACTCTTTCGAATATAATGTTGATGTTAAAATTTGTTTGTAAAAAATCTACAAATTGAATAGTCAAAATCAGATCAATCAAATAAAATATTATGATCTGTGTTTTATCTAAAATGTAAAATGACTCGGATGAGCCTATCGTCGTGTACCATTAATCTGAATCGAGTATATTTTATCTGTGACACGTCACCTCAAAAAGTTGACGGTACATGTTTTAATTAAGATGTTTTTACAGCTATAAATTTTTTACTGATAATATGTTATTATACCTATACATATAGACATATATAGTTTATTATTGAATAGTTTCTTCTCTCTCTCTCTGTCTCTCTCTCTCTCTCTCTCTCTCTCTCTATATATATATATATATATATATATATATATATATTGTTTTCTTCGTATCATTTAAAGACGCCTTACTTAAGACGCCTTTAAGACGACTTAGATTTATTCAACGTTAAAGGTCGCCCCAAATTTGGGCGAGGTGCTAAATGCACTGGTAGCGGACAGCCGACAGTGGAGCTGGCAGCTGTTGCAGAATGTCGTCGACATAACCACAGCGATGGTTGACTATCTCCGAGGATCGCTGAATGGACAGGACCTAGTCAGGTTCAACGACAGATATAATGCTGTGGTGAGTGGACAATATCACAAACGTATTCTAGTCACTAGGTTTAAAAGTAACAATCTACTAAAGCTATTTCAGCTGTACATATTATTATTAAGCTTAATTAATAAGTTTACAAGTTATTTTTTGGTGAGTCAATCAAGTGTACAAAATATGTGATCTGCAAAGTGTTCTAATAATTGACATTGTATATGGTTAACATATATAGTGTACCCTTAAATATTAATAAAAAGTCCTACATATTGTCCTGAAAGTCTGAGCGTAACCATACCGTAAAGATCACCTAATGGAGTACATGCAACAAGTATTGCTATGTTTATCTTATAACTTCTGTGATAAGTGCATACCGATTCCTATCTTTGTCTTGCCTGGCTAAGTGAAAGAGAACAAAAGCTTAATTTATTTATACGTAAAATATTTTATGTGGAATGGTATTCAAATAACTATCTTTATATTACTTTGTTAATTTTGAGTAACATAAATGTGTATTTTCATGAATACTTTCGCACCGTAAAAACAATTTTTATATTGCGTTATAAATTTCCTTAAAAAAAAAGTACGTAGAAGTATAGAGCAACAAGCCCCCGACAACCGAGCGAAAACGTTTTCCAAACCATTGTGTAGTTCTATAATGGAAAAATTTCAACATAGTTTTCGAAACTTGATCTATAAGGTTTCGAATTGTCAAGTAATGCTAAACATTAATTGAGTTGATTAAACTTCATACTTTTTGCGTATTTTCCTTACTTTCATCTACGAGTTTAAAAATATTAATTTATGCTAAACACGTGTATAGGCACGTTTGCGTACCAATCATCACCCTGCTCTTTCCCCAATTTATATGGGGACAACGGATTTTCGACTTCATCGAATTATCATCTATCTAGATAGTTTTAGTACGCGTAGTTTGTTGTTCATCAAGATTTTACGTAATTTTGTAAATAAAAAACGCCATTTACCGGTGTACATGTCGGTTTTTACACTTTTTACACTTATCTATATCATCGAAAATCTTGTAATTTGGAAATTGTAAATATGGATAGCTAAAATGTTAATGGTAACCTTCGTGAACAAAAATTCAATCTTACATGTAGAATATTACATGCATGTGTAATGTCGTATATATAATAACATCGCCATTTTTATGTGTTTCGTAAAATCTTTTACATGTAAGCAAAGTTGTTTTTGTATAGAGAACATGGCTCTAATCAATCCAATGTTTGTTTTTTATCTTATTATTATACTATAGATAAAAGTTGAACGAGAGTAGCGAGTGAGGGCGGCTTCTGTTCTATTGCGAACTTAATTAGTTCCAGGTCCGCGCAACTCTGCTGCGCACCGTCTGACGTCCAGCTTTAGATTTCGACGTAAAACTTGTGCGGTGCAACGCTGGAGCGGCAAACGCTTGCTCTCGTTCGTTGAGGTCGCCCGCTCCTGTGTTCGTAGTCAGCGGTTTAAACATACGGAACCGATATCATTCGTTTAAGTTTAAATTCGTTTAACAACTTTGATTGTATGGAGTTTTGGCAGCGTGCGCTTGAAACGAAAAGCTTTGTGGTTCGTAACTACATCAATAGCCGCCTGTTGCGACGAAAACAACAAGTGTACTCGGAATTTAAAAGTATTTATTATTGTATAATTAATTCATTTGAATTTTTAACTTGTAATAATTAAATTTTAGTAAAAAATTTTAATTAAAATATTGTACTTGTTCAAAGCAAAACAAATTGTTGTTTTTCATCACAATACGATGAACAACTGAACCTTCAGTGTACTGTTTGTCGACTATTGAATAATTTTTGAACAAGATGATGTCCTAATTATAGAAGCCGATTGACTTTTAGTGCTTGCTTTATTTATTACGTTATATATCATATATAAATTTAATTAGCGTTAATTTTCAGTATGTTTAACAGCAATTCAGCACTGGATTACCGTTGGCTGAAACTGTTTTAAAAGGAAAGTTTTGATCGAGAACATCATTAAGCTGTACAGGTGCTAATCTGAATGATGAATATACGTACCCATGTTGGTTGTTAACGCACAGGCCGTCCGTTGTCCGTCGGCTAATGGAAGTGTTCGCAATGGTCCGCAATTGTCTAAATTTATATTCGATCGATGTAACGCAATTTAACTAATGTCTTTATAAATTATAAAGTCAAAAAGATGCTATGCAAGATAATTTTTGAGATGTGGGTTCACGTGATTAATTTTAAAACAACACAACTGAATTTTTATTCATTTAGAAGGCTGTTCAATTAAATACTAACGTATATCACAACCATCCGTTTTTTTGTTGTCGTTGAATCATAATGAAAATATAAGTTTTATTATTACGTAATAATATTTTTATCAAATATTACTAGGATTAAATGGATTATATTTTGCGTAACAATTTAATAAACTAAAATTACGATTAGTAAAAAAACGTAATAATAATGGGTTTTTGCGATAATTCTAAAAATAACAAAATGAAGTTAGGTTCAGAATTTTTTAGAGCGAGCCACCCACTTGCTTTTTTATAAAAGTCGGTCTTATTTGTCAAAGTTAAATATTCAAATGAAAACCTTTGCTTTTCATGCCTTTTTATTAATTATGTATTTTAAAAACGAAACATCTTTGCAACGTATGTATAAAGCAATTCAATTAATGGTCGTTTGACATCGACTTTCATATTTGCATATCCATAAGTCCTTTTTTTGTTTCAGTACTGGTATAATTTCTGATGTACATTTGTAGATATAAATGTTTCAAGTTTACACGCGGATTATGGATAATGCGCGCAATATCTTAGTTTATCTCTTTCTTATTTACATTACGGTTTAAAATTTGTACATTAATTTTGATGAATTCGAGGAAGTAATTTTCACCAAGGATTATATACGTATGAAATTCAACAGAATTTGTTATTTTATTTCTATTTATAGAATCATATCAAGCTCAAAATATGAAACTGATTAAAATGAAATACACATTTAATTACGGCTGATCATTTTCAATTTATAGCTTGGCAATACATAATTATGTATTCCTCCTCTTCACCAGGTTAGGGTTGACACATGTAGAAATTGATGTTTAAATGATCAAAATGTAACTAAATTTTAATGTATTATTTAGTTTTACAGAATTTTAAGAGCTGCAAGACTTAACGAATTAACGTTCGTTCGGGGTCAGTCGCTTTTGTTGCTGATGATCTGAGATACGGTATAAGAAATTTATATCCTCATCTGAGAATTTGATTGATTGAATTGAAATATCATAATTGGTTTGCCAAGCTAAATCTGGAGCCAACGCTGTTAACGAACTAGATTCGATTAAAACAGATAATATATGATCAAATAACAGATGAGGGTAGAAATTTCTTATTTCGTATCTTATACTATATCAAAATTTGTAACTTTAGTATTATAAATGAATGTAAAGTTTTTTGTACCTTTGCCTTGCACGAACATCCACATATGATTGTCAAACAAATTTAAAGCAGCAGTACAAATAAATTTTTCAGGTTTCATGCTTGGAGCAGCATATGGCAAGTCGAAGTAGTCGCTTCCTGAGACTCCCGGCTTGGGGATCACAGAACAATATGGCAGCGGCCCCAAATGACACCCCTCCCGTACGCAAGAACGGCCTCTTGAACAGAGGTACTACGTGCTACCTAAATAGTGTGATGCAAGCGTTGCTAGCGACCAAAGAGTGAGTACACAATAATTTTTTACTTGTGCCGTAAATAAAGGTCTTAGAGGATGTGTTATTTTACACTTTATTATTTGGAATAGTCTGACTATTCCAATTTAAATTCATTCATAATAATTTTACTTCTCAAACATGTCGAATCTGAGAATATTGATATACGAGGTCCGTTTGATGAGTACCCGGTAGTATTTCATATCTTAACTGTCTTAATTTAGCTTCCACAACTATGAACGAACTTTTTTCTTCTTTAAATGGGATCAATGGTCCTTCAACACTACATCCAATAAATTTTAATAATTTGGCATTACTGCCGATTTATCGTGTTCCTTTTTTCTGAGTGGTCAAATCCCTGTGAGTCCCAAAAAACGGTTTTCATGGCGTTTCCGGCCATCGAGACAATTTTTAATTTCCTTGGCGCCAGATTCGCGCTGTAAAATCCACAGCTTTCACTTTTTTTTCATTTTTGATATGTTCTTTACATCCAACTTTTCTTCCAATATGTTTTATACCCGATCAACGATTTTAATTCGGCTCTCGGCGAAAACGGTATTTTCAATTCTCTTATGACAACCTTTTCAAACCATGTCCTATATCCATGTTATCTTAATTGGGCGGCTTGGGTTCATCAAAGACGGTTGTTCGTTGCATTCCGCATGCATTATTACTTTTATTTCATCACACGTTTTTCTTTGCAAAAACAGGAATCGAATTGCAGACCAATATTGTTCTTTTTCCATTTACTTAAGTTAAAGTTCACGCACGCCTTCACTGAGACGCTATCAAATAAAAAAAAACAACAAAAAGCGTTTTCCTTTAAATTTCCCGCATCTTGAAAATGGTTTAAAACGGTCGTATAATTTCGTAACATTTTCGGGTAGTGATCAATACATTTCATCAAATAGCCCTCGTTTGTTAACACACGTTTTGGGTAGTGTTTCTTTTGCCTTAATGCGATGGTTGTTATTTTTAATTGATTACTAGTTTGTTGCTTGCGTTCCTTAAAAAAACACGTCTATATTGCAAAAAGCTTCAATCAAACTAGGTTATTTATAGAAACAAAATCTCTACGCAAAAACCAACGCTATTTGTGTACCGACTAAATATCGATGTGTTCATTTTTAGTTATTTTTATTCTACTCGACGTGCTCGTTACTTTGTAGCGTACGCGTGTGTATCTAAACCTAGCTAGGTTACACACCCTAGGCTTAGATTCAACTCAACAAACAAGTGAAATTTGACCAGATCAATACTTGCGTAGCCTTACCAAACAACTATTATATCGACAACCGTATGTGATATCCTTGTCAGTATGTTAACTAAACGTTTCTCTGTGGTGAAACAGAACAGACGATACTACACTTAATAACCTAAAGGACATATGTCCTATGTTTGAAGAAGAAAACAATGTGTTGGAGAGTAAACTAGATGAAAATATAAACAGGGCCAATATTAAAAATCTATTAGAAGGGAAATACTCGAGGAAATTGATTATTAACTTTTGCAATTACATTGTACTTAAAATTTGTAAAATTAAAAAACTTAGTGCAGTCAGAAGTATGACAGACGAGTAAGTACTACAGAGTGGGGCTTCCTTATGTGTATGAGTGCATGCACGGAGAGTGCTCCACCAAGCATGACATACTTCTGGCACCACTAACATTAAACTATTCTAAATTAAGTTAATATGTAAAATTATTGTAAAAATTCCATAAATAAACACCATAACGTCTCGATTTAACCACTTTAGGGGAGAACGAGAGGGCGGCATACCATAAATGGAAAAAAACACTTCTCTGTTGTGTATGCATTCGATGGCCGATACTACGAGTATATTTCTTTGTCCTCCATGCTTCTCAACCTGTCATTGTGTCGCATCATTAATTTTCCTTAACCAATATCAAGTATTCATTCTAATTCATCTACTTTCGCGTCGCACTTTTTTCTAATCATACTATTTAATTTAAAAATGTATCCGCGACTGCGTAGAATAATTGCTTTTAAAAAAGTTTCCCTCAAATACTTGATTGGTTTGGATTTATAGATTGGACGATTAAAAAATAATTGAAGTGATCCCCTAATGTAATTAAGGAAATGTTTTATAATTATAAAAGCGCAGTAAAACTATAAAAAAATCGAGAAAGTTCTGAATACCTTCAAAACCATAAAACAAAATATGCCAAGTCTCGCAACGCAGTTCTTCCGTGATAAAAAAGTCACTTATCTTACTTAGTGTCTATGGAAGCATCAACTTTGTTATAAGTTGTTTCGTGCTAATTAAAATACTTTATTCTTAAGTGCACTTTGAATATTTACTTTGTAATAGAAATAATAGACTATTCTTGCATAATTATGGTGCTGCTGGGCGATTGCGAAGTCATTATCATTATTGGAGAAATAAAAATGTCTAATATTGACACAGTCACTATAAATGTTGATAGGTAAAATATTTATAATATATTTATAACATAGATAGTTATTTAAATACCTGACTTGGATTTACATGAGATTTCACAACTTTTTGTAACGGGAGAACTGCATGCGAGACTTTATCTTGTGATGGGATGTCATCTCCCTTTGTAGGTCATCCTCCTTTTTTGCTCGGGAATATATCTTATCGATAACCTACCCATTTTTTCAAAGCCCACTCCCTTTTTCTATTTGTTTTCCTCAGTGGTACAATAAGAGAAGAGTAATATTATTTTTATATAATACAAATAATATCAGTAAATATAAAATAAGTTAGCCTTACCATCATCAAACTAAACTTAAACGTATAAGATTGATGGATGTTCAGAAGACCGGTCCTTTTGGATAATGGAATCATATTTATTGATACGCATATATATTTATGTACAGGTGAATGAAAAAAATAATATTTATA
This sequence comes from Papilio elwesi, assembly GCA_029849275.1. Taxonomy (NCBI): domain Eukaryota; kingdom Metazoa; phylum Arthropoda; class Insecta; order Lepidoptera; family Papilionidae; genus Papilio; species Papilio elwesi. The sequence continues at coordinate 6,131,345 of CM056717.1, forward strand.
TTGATGGATCGTCTCCATCGTGTGCGCGGCGATTGTATCGTCAATCGGATAACTGTCTATTTGCTAAGAATTTTGGCATTTTCTTTGTAAAATCTCAATAAATCAACAAGTAGCTTTTGGGTTTTGATGATCAGTGAGACAGTGACACAATAAAGAACTTTGATAAGAGAAATTAAGAAGTAGTTACACTGGGGTCAAAAGCGCCGGAAATAATATTTTAGTACAGTCGTGCTCGAGTTGGCATACGATAACTCTTGGATTTAAACAAAATTTAAATGGGACTAATCTGGAAACAATAATCATCGATTCCAAAAGGAATTTTCAAAATATTTTCATAAATGTCTAAGTTCAACAAACAAGAATACGGCTTGTATTCTTGTTCCTTTTTTAAAGTCGATTACAGCCTATGAATAATTCTTACCAAAAACTTAGCGGAATACATGTTTGATCTCCTATCCCAATTTTCATCCCCTATTATGTTCTTGTAATGTGCGATGCTGTTCTTTCGTGTTCTTTTTATTTAAACTTTTATTTCTAAAGTTGTCTTGATTTTCATTTCACATCTATTTTATTATGGAACAAATCAACACTAAGTTTTGTGTATTTATGTATACACCAAAATCTATTTATTTACTGTGCGATAATAACAATAAAAGTATTATGTATATTATGTTGGAAATATGAATGTATAAAGATACATTCATATTTCCAACATGATATCGTTCTCATCCCAACCCATCACAAAAACGAAGGGATCGTAGAACTGTAAATGTGTGATGGTAATCTGAGAGGTTTTTGTCTCCTGTAACGCCTGCTGCTGCGTTACGCTAAAAGATTAACTCGCGACTGTTTATATTTTATATTACGTTTAACTATTAACAATAAGGCAACGCTAAAAAATTATGTGCCAGTTTGTTAGTTCTAAGCACTCGATTGTTTTTTTTGTGGAAAACGTTAGTGTAAAGATTTTTTTTGCAGGTTTAGCAGCTTCGTTGTCCAGCATATGCACAACCGTGCGTATTGGGCTAAGCTGGGGGAGCTTTTCGCCAAAATGAAGCACTCGGTTTCAACTAAAATCGACCCAGACGACTTTTACGTAACACTTAATTCGCATAATTTCAATATTGACATCCAGCACGACACCTCTGAATTCCTGGGGTAAGTATTTTTAAGAATTGAAAAAAACCTTATATTTTATTTCTAGCTAATTTAATGATAATTAGGCAGTGAAATGTACATCTAAGGTCCCTATTGATCCCTATAGATTCCGAAACGACTCGACCTAATTTGACGAAGAATTTTTTTTAAAGAAAATGTTGAGATTAGCCCAGCCAGCCCAGCCCAGAAAAATATTCGCTACTTGGGCGAAGCCGGGGCGGGTCAATAGTTTTAAATATTAATAAGTAATATATTATTTATAAATTATAAACATAGATATAAAAATATATTATACGAATTTTTGTAGGTATTTCTTTGAGTTGCTCGTGTCGTACGAACATAAGATGGATTGCGACCAGGATTATTCCAAACCGCCTATAATAGTGACCAATCGGCCGTGCCTGCCGCCACCACTCACATCGTCCTCCTCCGGGTAAGTTAAAATATAAATAAATAGGCACTAGCCCCAAAGTGCAAAAGTAGATTATAGTTTATGTGATTTTTACTTCCATTTAAAATGGACCTGCACACAACTCTCTCGCCTTTCTCTTGTATGTCACCAATCTGGTCGGCCCGGTGTAACTTCGCTTAGGTGGTCGAATACCAAAACTACCACTCAATTTCATGACATTAGCATTAGCTTCGTCACTTTTTCTTGCAATTTCTCTCGTGTGCAAAACTCAATACAAATATATAGCTTTATTTGACTAGTTTTCAATTACAAAGAAATCCTACGAGGTGTATAATAAATAAACACGCATATGTACATACGTACTCGTTACTGTTGTGTTCTCTCGGAATAATACAAGAAATGAGCATTGTTCATTTTAAAAACAAGCCGTCTACTTAAACAACTGACATAAACTGCCAAATTTTATGTATTTTTTAAATAAATGGATTGTTTCAATTTAAAAAAAAATGGATGCTTGACTTGACAAAAAGATTAAATCCACAAAACAAGAAATTAAGTAAAAATCATAAAATAAAATATATTGTTCTTCAAAAATATTCTCAAATTATATTTTAAAAATCAATGTTGACTGTATCATTGCAGTAGGATTTCTTTAGAGTTAGAGATGTTATTAATATTACAACAATTTTGTATGGTTAAGGAAATTAATCAAGTTCATCGATAATTTAAAAAGTTATGATATAAACATATGTTTTATTAAAGGTGCAAAAGTAACAGATACATATTATTGAAAGTATTATTACTGTGTTCAATTTTATATTATATTATTATTATATAAAATGACGTTTTATTTCGTTCATTTTATCGTATTTTACATTGAAATTAAAAAAAATCAGAACATAGATCAGCTTAAAATCCTTGATTTGATTTTTGGATTTCTCTATCATCAGAACAAGTGGGATCAATGTTCAGTCGTTAAAAAAAGTGAAAGAATTCTTGTGTATTGTTCATTCCAAGAGGTTCAGTGGTTTCTAAAAGCGATAAACTCTAAATTACTAAACCGATTTTTGTACGTTTTTTACTCATGACGGAGTGATTTATGAAGAAAGTTGTACATTAAGGTTTTGTGACACCAGACACCAGTCTACTGCGTCTATATTGAATACCGTAATTGCGACAGAAAATTAGTAGTACTCTCTAGTACATCTATAAAGTATGTTTGGCTTTAATTTATGAAAAAATATTTTCCAGTGAAGAGGAGGGTGATGATGATGACATTGACGAGGCAGTGGCTGGTAGCAGCACTGGTGAGTTTTATCATACAATATGATTCTATTCATTTATTAGAACAAAGTTATCTATCGCACGTTATTCGTTTGTTTGCGGGCTGAGGCTAGACCGAAAAAGTGTAACAATGGAAAACGCCAACAAAGACCGCCAGTCTTTTTGCAGTGATTTTGGAGGCGCTTCCCAATCACCTAGAAAAAACTAAAATCTTTTTAAAAATCTTAAGCTTGTCGGCAATTTTAAGAATAAGGAAAATATTTATAACTTTAACCTTGAAATACGCTTTTTTACTTAAAAAAACGCACAAAAGATATAGCAAAAGGAACCTACGTTCTAACCGGATGTTCATAAGACACCTCTCTTTTATTACACAAGGATGGTGAAACAATCAAGCGTAACTGACGTATACATAATAAATAATAATAAATCAGCCTTTTTAAAATGTTCCCTACTACAGGGACACAGGTCTCCTCTCCGAGAGAGGGAATGAGCCGTCCACCGCGCTGGCCCAGTGCGGGTTGGTGGATGTCACATGCCTTCGAATTTGGTGGTTCTAAGAACATGCCGGTTTCCTCACGATGTTCTTTCACCGTTTTTGGAGCAGTGGTGATGAAATTAACTACACAATGTAAAGCGCCTGCCTGGGTTCGAAACTACAGTACATAAGTCGGGGCCTAAACCGCTGAGCCACCACTGCTCACTACGTATACATTGAATACCACTAATAAACGTAATTCCATTAGACAGTAGCTATTGTGCGAACGAACGACTTGACCGGCGAAGCACCACTGGTTGCGTAACTAGTTTATACTCCTAATTTCTGCCTGATTAGAAGTAACCATGAGTCTACACTGCCGAAAACATTCACTTGAGACATATTGTCATCTCAGTTTTTTCAGAGAGAAAGCTTGTATCGCGACACGATTCTACGCCAGTAGAAACCAACGTTAAAGAGCCGCCGCACGCCACGTCTCTTGTCATTCTCTTCTTTCCTCCTTCTCTAGCTCTCGTTGTCGTTGTGAGACATGCATGTAGATGATCATCGATCGTAGGATCGATTCATCGAATACTCTGAAAGCTTACTTTTATCCCACAGGATGATCAGGGCTATATTTTGTATATGGAATGAAAATTTATTGCTCAATGTCATGTTTTCATATATTGAGAAAGCTTATATTTGTTCAGAATAGGCTGCTGAGCAATACAATAGATATTGCTTCCTAACATGATTTATAAACAGGAGCTGTGTCAAAAAAGCGTACCCGCCGGGGATCGAGCAACTTCACCCGCAAGCGTCAAAGATCCACGGAGACCAACGACACCTACAAGTCGTTCATTGACCAGATATTCGGTGGTGTGGTGCTCTCTCGCTTGAGATGTTTGGTGTGCGACGGCTTGTCCACATCGCGGGACGTGTTCCGAGATCTCCAGCTAGCGTTCCCCGATTCGATAAAAGAAAAGATGCACACCGTGCAAAGCCTCGTGGACTACTATTGCTCTAGCGAGTTGCTCACCGCCGACAACCGCTACAAATGCGCTGCTTGCGGCTGCAAACGCGATGTTGAACGTCGAGCCCTCATCGAATACACTCCACGATACCTTATTGTGGTGTTGAAAAACTTTAAGTAAGTCATTTTACCTACCACAGTTTATTCTGCAACAGTAGATTGCGGTCTCTGGCCAAGAAAATAACAAATATCCAGTTTCACATTTAGCAAAAAAAACACAAATTTAAAGAAAACTTTTTTTTAATGTAATTTGGTATATAAATATATGATCAAAACTATATAAAAGGTTATGTCGTTAACTCCGAAACGAAACCACTTTTAAGACTTCAGCATCCGTAATTCTGTAAGACAGTTTGTCCTTACTATACTAGCGATAGTGATTTTAGTCAGTTAAGTGTATTTTTTTAATTACTTAAAAATTTCAAATTCAGTGGATACACCTTTACTCACGGAATTGTTAACGCGAGCGGACTAAAGTGATCGCCAAGTAGTCGATATCCGACAATAATTCAGTATGATCGACCGATGCTGACCTTATAAACTTAATATCACAGAATCGCTAAGTAGTGTTGTCGTATAAAAGTTGACACTAATTATATTATTTTTATAATTTATGTGTATAATAAATATATTAAAATGACCCTGCTTTCGCTGTACTTATATTACTGTTGTTATTTATTGTAGATTCGACGCTAAGCGACGCACCCAGAGGAAACTGATGACGCCCACAGTTTACGATCAAACGTTGAAGTTGCCGACAGTGCCGAATCAAACTAGTAATAGTTATACGCTGTACGCGGCCATCGTTCACGAAGGCACCTCGCTGTCATCGGGCCACTACTACACTTTGGCCAAAACCGAAGACGGCTGGTATATATTTAACGATGACGAGGTTGCCAAGTGCAGGGAGGACGAAATTCAATACCTCAGTCCGTGCAATACTCCATACATGTTGTTCTATCGTCGGGACGATGTCGACGATGGTCAATTCCCAGCGCTTAATGAAGTACCGCCAAACATCAAGGAGTTGGTGAAGGCACACAACAAGCTGTACGTGGAGACCGTTCAGAAGTTGCAGCTAACTCGTCCATGACGCACGCGCTCTCAGAAAAAAATTGACTTTTCGGTGCTGGATTACGTCGATAGTCAATAGATGATTGATCCTTAAATGATCAATTCTTAAATAAATTTTCATGATAATCCTTCTCTAGCCTCTAGTTTATATAATATATGTTTTACGTTTTAGTCGTTAATGTTTAAATAATTAAATGTTTCAATCAATTTTCATGATAACCTTCGCCTTAACCTAAACGCTGCTTTATATTATTTGCGTATTAAACGACACTATTTAAATAATCAATTATTACTATTAGAATGAATTCATTACTAGTTATGATAATTCTTAAAAATAATTAATAAGCAAACCATTTTAAATGATCTACAATTATGGTCTTCTAAGGTCTATAATATTATAATATAACTTTTTATAATTAGTAAGACATATAGCATTAATGAATTATTCTTCTTTATGTTCTTAATGTAGCTTTAATTTTGGATCGTCATCTTAATATAAACTAAATTTAAGGTAGTAATTTATATATTGATTAATCTTCCTAAAAATGAATTGATATATTTATACATTTTATTTTACGAATTTCGTTGACTATTAAATATTCAATATTAATTAATATTTAAACATTTTACGTTAGACAATCAATTTGTGTATGTTTTGTTTTAACAAAGTTGTGTTGGTATATGTAATATGTCACATAGATAAGTGATTGTATTTATAGGAAAGTAGTCATTTTAATATTAAGTACATTATTAAAAATTAATGGGTGTCTATGAATTAATCCACTTGCATAAGAAAAAATTGTCTTATTACCGCGTCACAACACGATGTTGTTAAAATAGTGACTTAAAAATTCATAAACTCACTCACATTAATTACATGATTTTAACCCCGTATTTTGTGACAGATAGAGTGTGTTAAACTAGCGTGCTGCAAATAATGTCTATGTGTTACATTTAAACTTGTGACGTGAAGTTGTGTGTGTAGTGCATATGGAGTAGTATAGATTTTGATTATTTTAGACGTACTAAATGTGTAGCGAGTTAAAATGTAGGTAATATAAACTCTGGTAGGTTTAATTACAATTGTATTATTATGATTGCTTCAGAACTTTAAAACCTCATGAACTTCAATATTATAAAAAAAACCTAAAGTATTCTTAGCTTATTATATTTTAATTTTACAGTCAAATGCATTCAATTCTATATATCCATGTTTGTGAAAAGAATTATAAGTAGAAATTATTAAATAAATGAATCTAATAATTTGTTTTTTATTTTAAACTTTTCCGATTAAAGCACATAAATACTAAAGTCACTAACAACTTCGGCAATCATAGGAGGCAATTCTTTGCACCTTAACTTAATTTTGAAGAGGGTGGCAACTGACCAAGCGGTTGACCCGAAATTAAGTGTTGAATTCATCCATAGGCATGTGCACACAAACTAATGAGTTGCCGGTGCGTTGCCGAACTATAATGGACAGAAGAAGGAATAAAAAGGATAAAAGATACTTCCTGTTCCCATCCGTCTCCTCACCGGTCAAATTTATTTACCTTGTTAAGAACGGAAAGGAAGGGAAAAAACTGCAATTTGACCTCCGCTCCGACATCTCACTCATCAAGCGAAGTTATAATATATAACATGAAAGTAACATTTCACTTGAATAGTAACAATTATGCAGTAATTCTAAAAATCTAATGTTCAAAACGATACTACAATTATACAACATATTTATTTTAAAAGTTTAATAGCAATTAGTACAATGTTCTCGCGAATACTTATAACATTACCTTAAATTACAAACCAATAAGTCTTCCTCCCAAATAATTCAATTTTTCCGTGGCTTTCCTTGTCAAATTCCTGAAAACTGTAACAGGCACCTGGAATAGCAAAAGAATTATTAGATTGATGTTTGTCTATTAATTTCTAGACGTCTATAACAAGGGTTCCCAAAGTTAACTGGACTCCGACCCATTTAACAAAAACTACCTATGTTGGGACCTACCCTTTGATTGTCATAGAAAAATGGATACATGTTGTCAGTCAGGGATCGTCCATAGAGAATACGATACTATGTTAGTCCGGCCGTTGGCTCAATATCAAGTCGCGACTATAGCTTAGGTATTTCAGATCTATACCGTTGTGAGGATTTCGAGAAGGCTTGTGTAATAAGCTCATATACTTAATGTGATGAGTCAAGCATGATAGGTTCTTGATAACCGTGCTCTAGTACATCAATATACTGCTATGTAACATACAGGACGTCCGAAAATGGGACTTACAACCAAAAACCACTGTACTAAAAGTATTACTTATTTAAACTAACACGGCAGAGTCCTTCAAGAAGAAAGCGTAAACTCCTTCCTTAAAGATCAGCAACGCGTCTACAGTTCCTATGGTGTTGCGGATGTTCGTGGGCGCCGGTGACCCGCTGCTCGGTGCACATTATTGAAGTGAAACCTTCTTTAATCGCGCAGATGATATTTGTTAAGAGAAAATCTCATAGGTTCGCGGGAACAACATGCGTCAGCAATATGATGATTTGAATTTCAAGTTTCAAGGGCTTATTTTTGTTGAATATTTATTTATTTTTGTACTATTGTCACGCCTTCTTCTGCTGACTCTAAGCTGTTTTTAGTTTTCACTTGCGTCGGCAGTTTACTGCTTGTATTTTTTAAGGATAAAGCTATCCGCGAAGATTTTATATACCTCCAGAGGGATAATCCCGGACCCAAAAGTGAAGGCACCTTAAGTCGTCAATTGGTATCCAAAATCCCGCTCAGTCATTTCTGCCACACGTGTGTCTAATTTAAGAAAAGGCTTGTGCTTCGATATCGTGTAAAAACTATACCGCAAACAAAGATAAATGTAAAAATATCACATTTCACAAGAGATTAATTTTATGATGTAATATTTTATACACAAATATATATATATATATATATATATATATATAAATCGAGCTTCACTTTTGTATGTTGAATTTGTATTTAACGCTATCCTATAAAAAATGTATGCAAAGTTGTCCAACTTGGACACACGTTTTTTTATATATACTTTAGTTTTTGGTGATCAACTTACCTCAAGAACTGTATTGACGAAAGTGGAAACATTTTCTGCACCATTGACGATAGCTTTTCCCGTACTATAAAACTTGTCTCCGTTGTTACCATACTTTTCTTCATCTTTAATTGTATCCACGATTGGTTTTGGCTGAAATTTTTTTGAACTTTAAAACATAATCAGGTCGCCTCGGTGTAGAAGTTTTCAAAAGGCCATTATGTATAGGATTTTCTCAATTTCTGCATGTTGTACAGAAATTCACCGGCCCCATAAAGATTAAAGGGTCGGCAAAGCATCTGTGACTATTGTTATTTTTTTTATAATAGAATGTGGCAAATAAGCAACACGTCCACCCGATTTCAATCCATCGTTTCCCATAGAGCGCAATAAGCCAATGAATTCCAGATGCATTGCCTACCTTTAATGGACAGAAACAATGATATGTTAATTAAGAGCATGCAAATTGTTTTTCTCTATAACAGGGACTACAACTGGTGTTTTTAAATATGGGTTGATTTACAGTATGGAAACTTGGTTGTCAAATAATTTTGAAACGAGAGAAAAGTGACTACGAACTACATGTTTTCTTTCGTTGGCTATTTATCACCCATTGATAAGTACACCCTTTTTAACTGGAGATGAGAGTTGAGTACTGTTCTCAAGGTGACAATCTTCAATGCAATTTTGCACTTACATTGTGTGACAATGAACTCCTTCCGTTGTGGAGTCTATGCGTGCTGCACGCAAATAATAATTTATTCTTTAACATAGCGAAAATATTGTTACTATGCTGATGTTATATGTATTGTAAATATATTTATCTATACGAATATTATAAATCAGAAAATGTTCTGGTTTAAATTGTGAAAGTACTGAGTCGAATATCTTTTAATATTAAAAACCTACATCGTTCAGAATCCAATATATTTAGCTATTCATATTCATTCATTATATAGCTATTCACCCGGACGACGCAAGGCACGAAGACCTACTTAATAAAAAACATATACACGTAGCATATACCATATATGATTTCTTATTCGTATGTTTATGAATTTTTATACTTTGAAAAATGCAATAAGAAGACTAATACCTGGAATATACCAGCTGCAAGATTCTGTACATTGTCATTGATCGAGAGGGTCTTGCTTCCTAAACCTTCGGTTTCGAGCAAAGCGCCTTCAAGTGTTGTCACTGGTGCCGAAAACAAACCACCTCCATGATTCAAGGAACCGATCTAAAATGGTAAGATTAAATTAGTAATATAAAATTTTGAAATAAATTAGTAATATTAAATTTTGAATTTATTTACTCTATTTCTTATCGTCTATTTTAGATTACTGTGAGTGAATAGGCTTATATTTAGGCACAACTTCGGCGCTTCAATTTTATTAATAAGTACAGATATCCCTTAACATGACAGCTAGGTTGGCGACCAACGACTATTAATATCCTTTAGTAGACTGGTTTTATAATGAAAGGATGAAATGATATAAGACGACACATGCCTCAGGATAAACAGGTGCTACGTTTATGTATCACGTCGTTTGCGTAATGTGGACCTTAAAGAATTTATAATACTGCGATAAATTAAAAATATTGGTTTGAATTTAGTATTTTATATGTTCTTTTAAGTCTTAAAACTTTACTGGGCCCCAATATGCAACGTGCGAGCGCTAAACCCGCAAATAAGTTTTGTGCCCAGTGGAAACAAAATAAGTTAGTCCGCCTTAGAATTAATTTATGTGTTACTTTATTAGCTGTATTAATTTTGTGTTAATTGCTGGATGGGTCAACTTCAAGAAGGAAGAGGTTATCAATTCGATTGTTTGATAGCACATCCGCGCTTGATTTTATTTTCGCACGCATTAGTTTTTATTTTGCGATAACTTCTAAGATAAAAATCTAAATTATTTGGTGTAAAGGATGCGTGAAATGCTTAAAGTATTTACATTGATAAGGACTAATACTGTATCTGGCTATGGTATGGATGGCTTTTCAATTACCGCATTGTACGTGTCCGTATTTTTAGAAGTTGGTATGGGTGCGGTAAGCTATCGTTAAAATATAGAATTACATTTTTTCAAATATACAATTGCGTACTATATACTATAAAATCTATCTCGTAATGTTTAGCCAGCGTTTGCAAAGCGCACTAAAATATGTTTTTCTCTACTATAGTATGCATGTACCTATATTATGCATGTTAACCCTTTCTCTTCGATCACTCTATCTATTAATGAAAACAACAAGAAAACAAGCATTCAAATCCGTCGCATAGTTTGAAAGATCTAAGGCTTCTAAAGGAAAAAGGAACAGACAGCGGAAGCAACTTCGTTTTGTGCTATGTAAAGATGATATGTCTGTACTGCGTTGTAACTTAAGTTAATAAAAGCAATTATTTAATTAAAAATCAATTCATTTAAATGTAATATCTCGATGGCGAAGAATAAATGAATTGTATCGATTTTTAGTAAAACTGTGTTTACTTGAAACTTAGTTAATACTTTACATAAAATCACTTACCGGTAGACTACTGTGTGTTGATTTGGTGGTATCCCTGTTGGAGAGAAAATTGTCGACGATTGATTCCTTATTAATTTTCGATCCTGGATGGTTTTCCGGCACCAGGGGCTCGCTTAAGTGGGCGCTTGACGGTTGTGATGCTTCATATACTTGTAGATCGATCCGTATCGGTTCGTCCACAGGCGCTGATAGTACCCCCGTCGCAAACACAACAAGAAGATACCGTGACATAATTCTGAGAAATTTATCATTAAATTATTACTTAAATCGTTACATTGATGTGAATAAACAGTTGCTGACAGCATAAATTTGAGTGTCATAACAAAAAAATTACTTGAGATTTTTAAATAGGTACTTTTAGTGCCGGCTCTAGGCCAGGCCTTCTGCTCTCTGTAAAGACAACAGCACAGCTAGATCCTCAATTGCCATAGCATTGCGAAAACACAAGGGGAGCGCTTTGTCTCCTGGGTAGGCTCCTTAGGCCCAGGGCAAACGGACATAGGCTTCCGAGACGGTTAAATGAGTAAAGTCGCGTAAGTTCTTAAACGTTTAATCTGAAATGAGATGGCCCAGATTCTCTCAGCTTTTGAATTGTCTTTTTCATTTGTTATATCTATGGTATACTACAAATTTCGCATAGAAATCAATAATAAATATTTTTCGCAGACATACTCATACGCAGGCATTTGTAACATGTGCGTGAAGATTATTCTTTTATTAAGAGTATTCTTTTTTTGGAACGTTGGCTGTTGGTTTTTTTAACCCCCGTTCCTCCTCGGTGCCCACCCGTAGTATATGACAAGACGCCAAGATTCAAAATAATAGTTTAGGTGATATTTGCTGGATAATACAAACTACAAGAGTAGTGACGCACGTGCTGTAGGAAATTAATGACAACCTTACAAATTTCGGCTCCACAAAACTTAAGTAGAATTTTTTTATAACAATAATATATTAATAAATATTTTTGACGTCGAATGTATTGATAAAAACCAAACAAATCTTCTCCTTTGTACATCTAAGACATTTTCTCTATTCTTTTACGAGTTTTTGACTTTCTCGTGCTTTTAGAAAGTCTGATTTTCTTTCAGACACGATTCGTGGGTTTAATAAAGCAAATTCCAGTGTAAATAAAAATCTTAACTAATTATGTTAATAGTAGTAACGTAAAAAATGATGTAATGTTTTGAACATTGATTTCTAATTATTACTTAGATTGTGAGAAGCCATCGGAATATTCAAAATTAAAAGTACAAAATGTAGGCAAAATGTTTTCAATTATTTTACTGCTTAAGGCAACCTTTGGGACGATACAGATAGCGGGCGGCACTTTCGATACTGCGACGCGTAATTTTTATTCACAATTTCAAGTGGTTTTAACGTTTTCAGCGGAGCCTTGATTCTTCTGCTAAAATTAAATTAGCCTATATCTACTTCCAGTTAAAGTCCCAACCAAATCGGTAAAGCCGTTTCGGAGATTACCCGGAATAACCGGACGGACGGACAAATAGGCAAAAATTGTAAATTTGTTATAAGTACCTTATATACGTCATGTACATTGAGAATGAAAATTTTAATTTGATAATATGAACAAACTATTTAATTTTATTTATCTCTATAGAAAAGCACATTTTTTCCCAAACTAAGTAAACTTGTATCTTTTGGTCCAGATCATATAGGATATATATATCTGAATTTCTTAATCGAACAAAGATTATGTAGCAATGAGAAGAACATACTGAAAGCCTCATAACAAATAGAAGGTCGAACTTCTCGAGTAGTGGTAGGTATCATAAGCTATATTAAGTATTCACGAAGTTCTACGAATATGTTGTAAATCCACAAGTTGCACAAGATCCGAGTAGCTCATCAACAGCAGTGGAATTTAAAGAGCCAATTCATATGCGATGGTAAAAGAATATAACAAATATAATTAACTATATTACAATAACTCTGGCAACTCTCACCAGCACGTCGTCATCTTATCTGTACGTGCGTAAACAAACACAATGTTTTCGATGGTATAAAGATAAATGGATGATTGTTTGACAGATTTCAAAATAATGTCAGATGTCAAATTATCTCCAGATTTTCGATCTATAATATTTGTCTTTTTGCAAATATCAGTAAACATGACGGATAGGTTATAATCAAAATAAGTTATAACAAGTTATGGGCTTAGCCTATAGATATGGAAGTTTCCGTTTCCAAGTTTATAGTCCCTGAAGTACAAAAATGTTGTGGCTGCCTAAGTTTACGTCTCGGAACATTTTTAATATCCCTGTTTGCACTCACATCCGGTGTCATAGGTCTCACAGGAATTATTTTGTACGGCCTCGCAGAGCAGAGCATTCTGTCGAATTTCGTTTGCAAGCAAATCAATGAATGCGTGAGAAAGAAAATTATACTTTTAGTTGGACTTAGTTCAGCTTTACTAACATTAGCGGGATATTTTATTCTTCACGGCGCTATCACAAAAGGGAAATATGTGTCTAAGCTCGGCGTGATCACTTTGGTGGCTATGTGTTGTTTGATCCTTGCTGCTGTTATTAGTGCTCCTGTGTCATGTTTCTTTTTTAAAATGTGTTTTATAAAAGGCTTTTCCATAGTTTTCTTAGTTCTTTGGTTTCTTTTTGTTGCTGTCTTTATTCACGAGTGGATTTATTTTGCCGTGGTGGTATACTCGTATGCAAAAGAGAATTAAATTTCATACGAGAACGAAAATAAATGCGTGTTTATTTAACATATCACGCTCAATTAATAGTACTTTTTTTTCTAAGATACCTAGCTAGATTCAAAGTAGCTGTTTATATCTTAGAATAATAAAGTTAGTCAACTAAAACGTTTATTCACAATTTCTTAAGCTAATAGTTTCACTCAAAACTATTATGTACATTTAAAGTCATTTCATAAACATAATTGTGAAATTTAATTTAAAAATAGCGTAATGATTAAATCTGTGTACTGAAATGTAAGAAACATGAATCGTTTTGATTATTGTTGTATTATTAGGCAAATTATTGTTAATGATTTTCCGGGAACTTTGGGGACCTATACATTATTAGCTTTATTACTTGTTTCTAATGCACCGAACATCACATATTTCTGTGATAAGTCATGTCAGAAAATCATACATTATAGTATATCGTAGGAGTAGAGTACAATAATATTATTCGATAGCAACGACCACTTCAGATAGCAATTCAAGAATATAGGTCGAGGTGCTTGAGGATACGCAGGATATTTGAAGAGACATCACTTGTTTGTGTCCACTGTCCATTGATTTATGTAACTAATCTATAAAATATATAAATGCGATGAACCGATTTCGATTAAATTTAGAGGGAACGTTCAGTTTGGCCCAGCGAGTGTTCCTGTGCTTGTTCTCGATCAGTTCAACATAATAAGTACAACGGGGGCGAGACCGGAGCAAGTCACTATTTATATACCTTTAAGCACATTTTAATATAAAAACTAGCTATGTACCGAGCGTCGTCGCAGTTGGACAACATATCTAAAAATGTCATACATATTAATATTATTCAAATGATTATGATTAAAGACGGTAACTTACTTTATTCATTTTGTTGCTAAAAAAATTGCACAGAAATAAGAATATATGTATCTGACAATCGCCATTGCAATATATTAATATAAAACTAAATGAATATAGTCTCGCTACGTTTATCATATGTTTTACATAATAAGCACCGCCATTGATTAATATATGAAATAAAGAATGAATTAAAAGCAATTTAACAATTAAAAAAAGGAAAACTCACTTGTAATTTCAAAATAACTTCACTTGGTGTAACGTAGAAAAAAATGGCACGTACTCTGTTTAGGGGATACCTATTCACTATGCGTTCGTATGTCGACTGGTCGACTGACAACAAGCACATTACGTTTGGACCTCGGCTCAGCCAAGTGCAACTTTCACAAATTGCGTTGCACAACCTTCACAGTTACGAATATGCGGTAGATGACCACACAGTTGAGTTCCTGCGCGTTGCGTTTTAATGAGATTATGTTTATATAATACCATTTTTGAGAGAATATCTGGTAGAGTGATAACAGACGAATACGATACACATTACAAATACAATAATATAATAACAAATTTAATGGAATTTTCTTAACAAATTCTCCATACAAATACTCAAGACGCCAAGAAATTAGTTATGTATAACTCTAATGTCTACAAGTTCGGAAACAGTCTAAAACAGTCTCACCCTAAGGAAACTCTTAAACAAAGTCTGGCAAGACTCACGGCACTTTGTTTATGTAAATAATGCTGAATAAATTGTCTTCAAATTGCTACAAGAGTCTGTTCTATCATGCTCGCCTAACATCATCCATCCATCCATTTAGACATATCACATCCAAACATTTGAATCCTACATCTTTACATTTTCTTTTAGCTGGACGCCTGTCACTCCCGACCTTTCGGCGGGAGTAATGCTCTGTTCATCAATACTTCGAAAACGGCTACTAATTGAGATTTGTTAAACTAAAATAAATATTTAGCCCGACAAAACTATGTTCACAAGAGAGGAACATGTTTGAGCACAATGATATCATAATATTAAAAAAATAACAGATAATTTGATATTAGCGGTCGAAATTGAAGACTCGAAAGTGACCCAATTGGGACGCTTTTTCTATAGCTTACGTGGTATGTTTACAAGTTTACGTTAAAGCTTTAGTGAGAAACTCTAGCTGTCATTTTTTTTCCCAAAGCTCTTGACCGGTGATTTTGTTTGAGTATAACATATATTTATAGTATGAAATACCATCGGTCGGGCTACAAAAACTGTACTTGTAGTTGGAATCACGCAATTACGGTTTTCCATGCGTGATCAAATCATAGGCTCTCGAAATTTAAGAACTGCCGCTTAAACTTGCTCAAAAAGACCTTCTGCGGGATTCATTTCCAGGACTACTCAAAGATCTGTCATCAGCAACATACTGATACACTGGACGGGACGGCGATTTAGAAGTAAGTTATCATCGTTGTATCAAATGAAATATTCTGCACCACCCCTAGATATAATTATTTCTATATTTAAAAAGTTCTTATTTTCACGCTGTTTGAAGTCAAAACTACGTTGAACTATGTCGAAGTGGCAGTCAGAATAAAATTTCAATTCTGTGTATATAAAAATAATAATTTAAATAAATCACCCTTTTTCCCCACTGCAAGGATACAGGCCTCGTCTCCGATGAAGGGATATAAAAGAGCTAGAGCCAATAGACATAAAATAATTGCACTATGTCTGCATATAACAATAAGAAGGTTCGTCGCAACTCTAACCATCACTTATATTATATAGTGTCCACTGTAAAAAAATATAATTGGCGTTGATATCTGCACGTCAATCAATCAAAGTGTATTGAAGTATATCTGTAAATAAGTAGAACGACTACTACCTAAAATGAATTTTATAGCAAACAAAAGCGTTGCACGTTTTGGTCAACGGTCAACTCCGTATTATCGAATTTGTTTTAGCCCTCCTTATTTGTTAGATAAAGAAGTTCAAAGTGAAAAATGTAAAAGATCTACGTACAAACTTCAACCCATCTATACGAGTTCAAAAATTATTTCATTTGGACCCACGAATTGGACGCAGATACGGTACCATAAAATTAAAACTTTCTATTTACATCGTGACGTAAAATTTCCAAATTTCGATTATGATAGAAAAAATCAATTTAAAGACGTGAACAAAACGAAATGGCACTCCGGGGAGCGTAAAATTGGAATAACATATGTTATTGGATTTTTCGGCCTTATGGGCGGAGCCTATGGTACTAAAGCTAATATACTTTACTATATATACTCTTTGTCCGCTCCTGCCGATGTCATAGCTCTGGCCGTAATAGAGCTCGACATATCAAAGGTTACACCTGGACAATGTCTTTCAATTAAATGGCGAGGGAAGCCGCTTTTTGTGAAATACAGAACCCCGTCTGACATCGCACTAGAAGCACAAACACCACTGTCTTCTTTAAGAGATCCTGAAACTCCAGAACAGCGCACTATAAAGCCGGAGTGGCTCGTAGTCATAGGAATCTGTACTCACCTGGGCTGTGTACCTGTACCGAATTCAGGCGACTGGGCCGGTGGGTTTTACTGCCCTTGTCATGGAAGTCATTTTGACAATGTAGGACGCGCTCGGAAAGGACCAGCGCCCACCAATTTAGTTGTTCCACCTTACAAATTTCTCACGGATACTCTTTTGTTAGTTGGTTAGAAATAATGTTGTAACATGTTCTCTTCTTTACATTAATTAATATTTATGTTATATATTTATTCATATATAATTGATTAATACTATAATGGGTTATTTAATTTTATAGTATTTATAAGGAAAGTACTTTCGTACAAAGAACTAATTCGTCATGGTGGTGTTACCATCCTTTTTTCTCATAGAGAAAATTAGATATATATTAATGAAACCGACTTGGAAACATAAATGTCTCCAAGTCGAAACACTACCACGCCGCTATCCGCATAGAACACATCCGATGAATAGCCATTAACATATACATATTATTGTCGCTTCATTAGGTAGCCTCTTTAAGAGTAAATAAGCTCGAGGGCTGCGTACAGGGACACTACGGAGGGAGCCCTCTAACTAGCCTCGGTTCGGGCCGTTACTTTATTATTATTATTACCGGATTGGGAGGCCACTGAGCTCTTAGGTCGCTTCGGTGGACGCTCCATGGAGTGACTCGGCGCAAGGGCCCCCGAGAGGAAGGGAACCTCGGCTTGGGCTGTCACTCTTTACACGTTTAGCATTCCGATTGGAGGGTGCCCAAGCCTCGGCTCGATCGGTAGCTATCTTTTCGGATTACTAGCAGAGATGTTAACAAAAAAAATACTTATAATAGGGTATAGAGGGCCAACTCTCGCGATTATAATGCCAACATGTTGTACATAGTGCCATCTGTTAGTCTTGTTCCGAAACTTTTAAAAATACATAGGTATAGCTATGGATGTTGTGTAGGATCATCTCATTTCACTTTCATGCATGTTTTCTACACGAATGTTGAACTTCCACAACTATCTATCCTAGGCTAATAAGCCTACGCCTAAACGCATAGGATAATTTATTATTTTTTCACTTCATCATCCCCATCGAATTTATTAGATTGATTAAACGGCACCAACAATAAATTATAACAGTAACCCATATGTCTTGAAACAATCTTATGAAATCGTTTTTGTTTATTACAATTGAATATTGAAAAATTAACAAAACTTCCAATAGACTATTTTATAGTTTTCTTTAAGTTTTTTACAGATACGTTTTTCCTTACTGACCCATTAAGAATTTTTTTGAAACATTTAACAGCGTCATTAGAGGGATATCATAGATTTTAAATTTGCGCTTGCTTTCGCTTTGATAAATAATGAATTTGACATTGAATTTTCATGAGCAGATTTAAAAAGACTCAGACAGTGTGGGCATATAAAAAGACCTGCCTGAAGCCCTAAACGATATATTGTCCAGGTAGCTGTGAACGTGCCAGAACACAGTAGAGCTACAAGCTATCCCCCCTTCAATTCTGTGGTAAAATAAAGGTAAAAAGAGACCTTCAGAAATATTAAATGCCCGAGCCGAGCACCAGAGGTAGGCTGTTTATGCAGAAGAAACTAAAGAAATCCCCCAAACAAAGGGAAAAGGGAAGGACAAAGAAGAAACATACGCAATATCTCAAATAGTTGTATTTCAAGAACACAAAAAATAAAAAAGTATTAGAAGCTTTTTATCACATTTTCTCAGTATTTATTGCTCAGGAATAATTTGGTACGGCATTTTTTCTCGTTTTGTAATCAAATAGTATTTAAAAGACTTTGAATTACTTTTTGACTTTTGTTTCCGGTTTCGTTTCTTGGTTGTTTCTCTATAATATTATTGATTTGTCTATGATAGGAGTGGGCGATATAAATCGTATATAGATACGAAAACGATATATTGGTACAATATCTAAAAAATAATAATAAATAATTAAATACTTAATTAATTGTGTCCGACTAGTTGCGGAAGAAAGTTTCCTTCGGTTTTAAAATCGCTACCAAACACAGGAATGTGCCAATCTGGACCTGTAAATTTCAGTTGGTCCAGCCGTTTCAGAGTCCACATACAAACTTCGGTTTTTGTATACTATTTTTTATCATAAAAAGTATCCTTCTAGTACCTCCAAGAATATGTGTACAAGCTTTCATGATGATCGGTTGTGTAGTTTTCACGTGAAAGCGTAACAAACAAACTTACATTCAAATTTATATTATTAGTAGGGCTATTAAAATATAAATATATAATGATAAATTTGACCTGATACCAAAAATTAACCTTTAAAGTATTAATATAATATGTATTAGAACATAAAACTTCTTCTTCTTTCTGCTATTCGCAATCTCCAGAATGATAAATAAAGAAATGGCACCTACCAAGTTATATACACATATTCTCAATACCGAATTATATTGAAACCTATGATATCGTCGTATCATGGTTAAAATGTATTAAATTTATGAATCAAAGTACGCGTACGCAAAATATCTAGATATTAAAATACATAGTTTCGAAATCTGATTCAGATACGAAATCCAGAAAAAGCGATACGACCCATGCATAATCTATGATAATTACAAGCTTTGGAATTGCATTGGATTGGCGTTTGCTTGAATTCGGTCGGTCATTGTTAAATTAAGGAGAGAGAGACTTTAAAATGCCTGAACTAACTTGCATAAGTTGTAATAACGATAACTGCGCACTTTGGCCAATTGGTGTAAACGGCCAAATATGCAAACATTGCTTACATCTCCCAATATACTTCCAACATCTTTATGCTCCTGCTGGCGGGGAGTACAGTGAAGCTGTAATTTATCAGGTAAGTGTATTGTTATAAAAATGAACTTCATTGAAAAACACGTTTTTACACGTTGTTCAATGATTTGAATTAGGTTATTTGGATAACCTAATCCAAATCCATGCGGGTTTGGGTATAGGTTATGTGAATAACCTAATCCAAATCCTTGCAGGTCTTGGATTAGGTTAAAAAATTAAGAAAATAGAGTAGAGGTATATGTATCAACAATTCATAGTACGCATAGTCTTCAGTATTCATTGTTCTATCGTTTGATTTATTTTAAATTAAAATAAATACATATTGTGAATATTCCAGTACAAATCCGCCATTGTTAAAAATGGTGCACCTAAAATTTACTATTTTACTTCAATAATAAACATGTTTTTCTTTCTGCAAGATGTGATTTCCACTTCATTTTCACATGGTGTTCATTTTAGTCCAGTTCATGCATTTAGAATATTAGGCTTATAGGATTAGATTCCTCTCATATTCCTTTGTTTCAATATTTTTTTTAAAGTGTGTAAGCTTGTGTGAGTCAACACAAAATAGTCAATTGTTTTACTTATTTCCCGAAACATCTTTTTATTTAATTAGTAAATTTCACTACATAAATATGTTTTTACAGAATATGCACATGCGACGAGGGGCCATAGTGTCAATGGAGGATGGCCAAGGTCGGATACACTTTGCTCAGATTCGCGGTTTCCTCACTCGCTCCCAAGGCGAGGTTAGCGCTTTAGTCACCTGGTTGTTGCCTACTGCAGACAGCCCTCCTCCAGAAATGGGTTTCCATGCATTTACATATGTGTTTGGTAATTTTTTATTTTTTCAAATATTACATTAACTTTTTTGTAAAAGTATGTGTATTAATTTAATTTCCATGTCCATGTATAATCATTTTGCAATGAATTCTAATATTTTACTTATGTTTTATTAATATCATTTTTAAGTTACGATTTTAAACTGATATTTGTATTATTTTGGAGCAGTGTATGTTGCGGATTCGAACCCAGGCAGGCGCTTTACTTTGTGTAATTTATTTCCTCACCACTGCTCCGAAACGGTGAAAGAAAACATCGTGAGGAAACCGGCATGTTCTTAGAACCATCAAATTCGAAGACGTGTGACATCCACCAACCCGCACTGGGCCAGCGTGGTGGATTTCGGCCCATTCCCTCTCCCGGAGAGGAGGCCTGTGTCCCTGCAGTGGGGAACATTCTAAAAAAGGCTGATTTATTATTATAATTATTATTTGTATTGTTTACAGGCTGGGAAGATGATACTCCATGCAATTTGGAGTTCATGGAATTCGTTATGCAACTCCCGCCTGACCAATACATGCATAATCAGTTTGTCTTGCCTATTCATGATGATTTCGAAGATTTTGAGGTGACTGTGCGCAATGCTGGACTACTCCCGGATAATTGTTAGAATAAGATGATTTAGTATAATCATAATATTTTTTCCCTCTGTGCTTATTGTGATTAATTTTAAGTTAGGATATTAACCCTTAGTAGCCTGATTTCCGAAAGTGATTTTTTTTAATATTACTCTGTTTGCTTGAGGGTCTAGATGAAGGGAAAAATAGCTAAAGCAAACAATATTTATTTTACATATTTGTGAAGAAAAAAACAGGTATAGTCTTCAGAAAAAGAAAATATATCAAATTTGTATTCAACAAAACTTATATATATATTAAAATGTGTTTACATGTTCACTTTGCCGCGCAAGTAATATGTCATAGATAAAATAAAGCAATAATGACATTTGATTTTTTTAATTGCGTTGGTAAGAATATTATACAGTAAAATACGTACAGCCAACCTATAAAAAATACTAATAGTCATGTGAACATTCGGCTTAAAAGATTGGTATCAAAATTGAAACTCTAGGTTATTAAGGGTTAAAGATATGTCCAAAGGCTATATGATTCAGCGTGGATAGATTTATTGTTCCTTTGTTTCTACCTAAGTTATATTTATCTACCTACCTAATTGTATCTACCAGTTCAATTAAATTGATGGATAAAATTATCTAGACCTTTCTTCCGGAAATATTACTTATAACTTATGTTTCCAAAATTTTAAAATTGTCTTTTGTTTCCATTAAAAAATTGTGTTTGTAAGCCTTTTCTTAAATTCTCACCAATTTGATTAAGAATTTAGTTGAGAAAATTAATTATTTTTTTCCTTGATGTAGAATCTGGAGTTTCTAATATATAATCATAAGCACTTAGTTATATACTTAGTTTAAAATGACAATTGTCATTAATATTTAACCAATGCTTATTCTCACCAAACATGATAGGAGAACCAATTTGTTTAGTAAATGTTTCAAAAACACTAAATGTTAATAATAAAGGTACCTACCTACCTATAAGTGATTTCTACTCTTTGTATCAGTTTTAAGACTTACATTCCTTGTGCCTACAGACACAATCATTGTTGTTTTGTATTGTTCATTTCATGTTTTGTACTTGTCATAAAATGTTAAACAGTACGTTGGCTGTTAGATGATTTACTAATTGTTTCTAGATGTTTTGGGATAACTGACCTTATTTTACTTAGTTTTATAAAATTTATTTTGGATGATTTTTAATAAAGTTGAGTTGGCAGGTTGATCTTTTTTTATTTACCTATTTGATTTCTAAATAAAAATTTTATTTAAATTTAACAAACACTCGAGCACTAAAATGCTATTTGGTGTCAGTGCCAGGTAACTGTGATTCGTCGTAGTATTAATATAAATTAAATAAATGTGTGCTCAAGCCCGTAACCCGGGAGGGTAAGGAGTGATTAAGGATTTCCATTTGGAGCGATCCTGGCATCCTTCTCGTTCTACATCCACCCATACATGCTCGTCGGTTATGGGTACTCCTTTTCCCTTTACCCTTCATTAGTCTGTACCTAATCTGATCGATTCTTCCTTCCCCTGCCAATGCTGCCTCTCACTTGCAACATCATTTTGTTTCGTTACTATATTCATTCATCCTTTCAACATTCCCGAACCACCGAAGCATACCTTTCTCAATTACAGTCTCAACATCCACTTTTAAGCCACACTTTTCCCTTTAAACATAATATTCTATAGCTATCAATGTACTGTTATGACATATAACTACATCAGCTTGTGTGGCATTCCCAGGTAAGTACGTAATACGTACCTCGCTAGACTAATTATGTTCTGTTCCTTCTGTTCTGTGATCTACAATAAATCAATAAAACAAGTTTACGTTCCATTCCAAACAACATATACTTTCTAGGCATATGTAGATTAACCCCCATAAAAGTGGCCTTAAACATTTCACGATCATTGAATGACATGGCTGGAATCCCAATTCCGTTTTTGTTTTCTTTTACCTACTCTGTAAAAACGATTTTGCGCATGTCCGATGATGTATGGTGCCATAACAATAGAAATGTTTAAAGTTATCACCTAGTCAATATTATTAACCAATCAAGTTCGATTATAACCTTAAATTGCTTTTTTATCTTTTTTAAATTTTGAAATTGATCGAATTATACAAATTTTAGGATAACCAGATGTGGTACTGGAAAATTACCTTAATATTGTGTGAGAATAAATAAACTATAACGTTCAATATCATGCGAATATTATCTATAGTATTTAGTCTTATATTAATAAAGCTTCTTCTGATTTCAAAGAAAAATACTGGTAAACCAGCAAGAGAGCTTTTAGCTCATTATTGGTGAATAAAAAGCATTCAATCGATTCTTGTATAACAATGCATAGCATGTATAATCGCGCTTGCGAGACATACCCGCGAACCAACAAGAAATCAAGCTTAGTCAACAAGTATCCGCTACCTGTATTTTCGTCCATATAAACATTATCAATTTCGATACAAAAATTAATTGGCAATAATATAAGCTCGACGTATCATAGAAGCAAGCCTTTAAGACGCCATGTACCCATTATCAAAAAGCCGAAGCTCTCGAAGCCGGTATAAGTTTATAGACATTTATTCATCGTGAGAGTATGCTAAATCAGTTTCCATTATAATATCACAATGCAATATTTTACAGACAATGGACCCCCCGTATGCCACTTGTACACGATCCGAATTCCATAACTTTTACAAATCGTAATCGGCATTATTGACATTATATTAATATATCTACCATCAAGATGAATAAATTATCTCGAACAGTTCGACGTACAACGCATACGTCGGCCTCATACTACTCGTATTAATGTAAAGTCCTGGGTGTGTATGTAGATACGTAGGTACAGTCTATTGTTACGTGCGTTCCTGTACTATTTTTCTTCTTTCGTATTTTATAATTATATGATTATATACGTTCATTATAAGGGTATACAATACCATTCACCCTATTTCTGTCAATTTAATTTCAATAAAAAAATAATGCACGAAGATATGTATAGTACATCCACATCATATATATATATATATATATATATATATATATATATATATATATCACACTTACAATTAACTATAACTAACATAGAATAAAAGTCTTATACATATGGAAACAACGGTGTACAGAGTACAACTTAACTTAACTTTGTAATTTTATATAAAAAAATATATTATTAAAATTATTTAAACAATTTCTTTACTTATATAATTATTAGTTACAGTTTCTTTGAAAAGGTTATATTTATTTTTGAACAAGTCGTAAGTTATTTGAACTATCGAGCTCAGCTATTACATTGTATTCTCTACAAATCCTGAACAGGCAGCAGCGAATTCATGGAGAGAGACTCTATAGTTTTTGTTTTTGCGTTTGTTCGGTCTCGGCACTATAAACAATAGACTCTCAAGTAGCTGCTGACATTGAGCTTTACCGTGGAGTATTTTATATAAGAAACATGTGTCCATGACTCGTCTTCTTGTTCTAAGAGAGATAATGTCAAAGTCCGATGCAAAAATCCACTTGCTTGGAATGCCAAATGGCATGTGAAAGTATGTTGAATACTCTCAACTCGTTGCAACTGTACCGCGTAAAACGGATTCCAAGCAACACTCGCGTATTCGAGATGACTACGCACAAAAGTATTATAAAGTATCAGTTTTATTTGAAAAAGCTTAAAGTCTTTGCTTCTGTCTTATAAAACCAAGAGCCTTAGCCGCTTTAGTTACTAAATAATTGGTATGCGACGTAAATTTTAATTTAAGGTCAATTATTACGCCAAGTTCACGAACTTCTTCTAACTGTGCTATTTCTGTGCCGTCAATCTTGTACCTAGTGACAAGCGGTTTTTTCCTTTTTGTAAATTTATAAAATTTGACATTTTTGACATTGAGAGACATACATAAAGTTATTTAAACACCATTCCTCGATTGCATTTAAGTCCTGTTGAATAAGATAGGAGTCTTCGTAGGATTTAACTGCCATTATAACTTTAAGTCATCTGCGTACATAGACTATATATAACTGCAAAAAGTCTTTTTTGCAGTTTTTAATACAGTTTGTTATATCATTGACAATAACCGAAAATAGCAAAGGTCCTTTATGAGAGCTCTGCGGTACGCCGCTATCCGCATAGAACACATCCGATGAATAGCCATTAACATATACATATTATTGTCACTTCATTAGGTAGCCTCTTTAAGAGTAAATAAGCTCGAGGGCTGCGTAGAGGGACTCTACGGAGGGAGCCCTCTAACTAGCCTCGGTTCGGGCCGTTACTTTATTATTATTATTACCGGATTGGGAGGCCGCTGAGCTCTTAGGTCGCTTCGGTGGAAGCTCCATGGAGTGACTCGGCGCAAGGGCCCCCGAGAGGGAACCTCGGCTTGGGCTGTCACTCTTTACACGTTTAGCATTCCGATTGGAGGGTGCCCAAGCCTCGGCTCGATCGGTAGCTACAGGGAACAGGGAGATGTTATTACCCCGAAACTTTTCACCGCGGCGTTGGAAGACGTCTTCAAGGTCCTGGACTGGAAAGGACTCGGCATCAACATCAACGGCGAGTACATTACCCACCTGCGATTTGCCGATGACATTGTAGTCATGGCTGAGACCATGGAGGAACTCGGTATAATGCTCAACGGCCTCAATATAGCCTCCGAACGAGTGGGTCTCAAGATGAACATGGATAAGACGAAAGTTATGTCGAACATCCATGTTCCACCGAAATCTCTGCGGGATCGCATCAGAAATGATGTGATCCGCAGTAGAATCAAGGTAACCGACATTGCCCGAAGAATTGCAAGCCTTAAGTGGCAATGGGCCGGACACATTGCACGCAGAACGGACGGCCGATGGGGCCGAAAGGTCCTAAAGTGGCGGCCATGTACAGGTCGACGCAGCGTAGGTAGGGCTCCCACACGACGGATCGATGATCTGGTCAAAGTTGCGGGAGCCCACTGGATGAGGATCGATCTTTGTGGCGATCAATGGGGGAGGCCTACGTCCAGCAGTGGACAGATATCGGCTGAGACGACGACGACGACGACTAGCAGAGATGGTAACAAAAATAAATACTTATAATAGGGTATAGAGGGCCAACTCTCGCGATTATAATGCCAACATGTTGTACATAATGCCATCTGTTAGTCTTGTTCCGAAACTTTAAACCAACAATAAATTATAACAGTAACCCATGTCTTGAAACAATCTTATGAAATAGTTTTTGCTTATTACAATTGAATATTGAAAAATTAACAAATCTTCCAATAGACTATTTTATTGTTTTCTTTAAGTTTTTTACAGATACGTTGTCGAAACATTCAACAGCGTCATTAGAGGTCATTAGATTTCAAATTTGCGTATTCTTTCGCTTTAATAAATGATGAATTTTACATTGAATTTTCATGAGCAGATTTAAAAAGACTCAGACAGTGTGGGCATATAAAAAGACCAGCCTGAAGCCCTAAACGTTATATTGTCCAAGTAGCTGTGAATG
The DNA here is from genome assembly GCA_029849275.1 of Papilio elwesi. Lineage (NCBI taxonomy): Eukaryota > Metazoa > Arthropoda > Insecta > Lepidoptera > Papilionidae > Papilio > Papilio elwesi. The sequence goes on from CM056717.1 coordinate 6,158,150, forward strand.
TGCCAGAAAACAGTTGAGCTACAGGCTATCCCCCCTTCAATTCTGTGGTAAAATAAAGGTAAAAAGAGACCTTCAGAAATATTAAATGCCCGACCCGAGCACCAGAGGTAGCCTGTTTATGCAGAAGAAACTAAAGAAACCCCCCAAACAATGGAAAAAGGGAAGGAGAACAGAAGAAACATACGCAATATCTCAAATAGTTGTATTTCAAGAACACAAAAAATTTAAAAAAAAGTATTAGAAGCTTTTTATCACATTTTCTCAGTATTGCTCAGAAATAATTTGGTATGGCATTTTTTCTCGTTTTGTAATCAAATAGTATTTAAAAGACTTTGAATTACTTGTAATTTATTACGCTTTATTAAAAATTATAGTTGCAGAAATAAGGAAAACTATTACACACTAGTGACTTGCTCCGGCTTCGCACCGGTAGCAAAGTAACAGTTAACAGCTTGACACAAAAGGTGTGTCTACTAATGAAAACATTATGGAAAGTCTGTGCATTTTGAATTTTCAGTGAATTTATTTTTAACTATTAAATTTATCTTCAGGCAAAAATCTTAAAAAAAATGTTAAAGATTGAACTACTTTGAAATAAAAGGCGACTTGCTCTTACCACTTGTAATAAAAAAAAGAAATGACAATAGTTATGATCTAATTACGTCCGTCTTGAATGATGTCTATGGGCGGCGCTTTGAAAGCCATAGCTTTCAAGTGAATACACCATTTCGCCAAGGAGGCGTCAAGCCTCTTCAAATCTTTCTAGTCGTCGATATTGGGTTCACCCGTGGGTAAAAGGCACATCCTGTTGACAGCCCTTCGAACAATGCCCTTTGTAGTGGTTACATCAGCAACCCTGGTGATGCCGTCTGTGCCAGGATATAGACGGCACACACGTCCTAGCCGCCACTGCAGGGGCGGCAGGTTGTCTTGCTTCAGCCAGACCACGTCCCCGCATGCGAGTTCGCGGTGCTTAGTGCGCCACTTAGTGCGCTGCTGCAGCTCAGAGACAAACTCGCGGCGCCATCTGTCCCAGAAGTGTTGGCGTATCTCCTCGATGAGCTCGTATCTGTTAGGTCTGGTTACGGTGACAGGCATCGTAGGAATAGAAGTAAGCGGTCTTCCGATCAAAAAATGGCCTGGGGTCAGAGGAGATGGATCAGTACAAACATAAACAAGACCGTATTATGGAAACCACAATGGCGTTTGATTGTTTTGTTATGTTGTCTCCAGGGAGAAGAATCAGTGTTGTCAATGCAACAAATAAATTTCCCGCTACTTTTTTAAAACTCTTGTTTTTTGAAAGGTTATGAGACACTGTCATCTTTAGGTGGTATGCCATCTATAGGTGCCATTACCTTAAATATGTTTTTACAGAATATGCACATGCGACGAGGGGCCATAGTGTCAATTCAGGATGGGCGAGGTCGGATATACTTTGCTCAGATTCGAGGTTTTCTCACTCGCTGCCAAGACGAGGTTAGCGCTTTAGTCACCTGGCTGTTGCCTACTGAAGGCAGCCCTCCTTCCCAAATGGGTTTCCATGCATCTACATATGTGTTTGGTAATCTGTAAAAGTATGTGTATTAATTTAATTTCCATGTCCATGTATAATTATTTTGCAATGAATTCTAATATTTTACTTATGTTTTATTAATATCATTTTTAATTTGCGATTTTAAACTAATATTTGTGTTATTTACAGGCTCGGAAGATGATACTCCATGCAAATTGGAGTTCATGAAATTCATTATGCAACTCCCGCCTGACCGCTACATGCATAATGAGTTTGTCTTCCCTATTCAAGATAATGAGGGGGAAGATGAGTTCGAAGATTTTGAGGTGGCTATGCGCAATGCGGGACTACTCGCGCATAATTCATAGAATAAGATGATTTAGTATAATCATAATAATTTTTACTTCTGTGATTATTGTGATTAATTTTAAGTTAGGATATCAAAGATATGTCCAAAGGCTATGATTCAGCGTGGATAGATTTATTGTTCCTTTGTTTCTACCTAAGTAATATTTATCTACCTACCTAATTTTATCTACCAGTTCAATTAAATTGATGTTAAATATTGGTTAATATTAGTTAAATACTGGTTGTTGAATATGAGTGGTGAGTATCAATTCCTTTTCCATGGTCCAGCATCAATTTGTGATGGTATAAATATAGTGGAGTGTTAATTAGACGAAAACATCGTTCTAAATTTCTCTCAAGTTGTTTCAAAAATATGTGGTGAATTAGTGTCTATCTCAATGTTATCGTACATTATTAAGTAATAATATATGTACTTGTGTATTTTGAAACATCTAACGCGTGAATCAATCTTGTAATAAAATTACAATGTATTATTACCTTGTTACTCGAGTCAATTTTTCGTAACTACCTACTTATGTAGCAATAACTTGTCAGCGTTTGTTAACTAGTGATTTGATTTTATACAAACTATTGAACCGATTCTCAAACGACGTATTTCATACGATCGGAATGTCTACAAAGTCTCGACGTGTGTGTGGCGGGTGTAAGAATCCGAAAGTTAAATGCGATTGCCTTCGCACCAACATGACAAAGTCAGTCAATTGTGATATGATGTTGCGTTCATCTGCCCAAAGTCCCACTGATAGCGTCATCTTATCGCCAGGGCAACGCTCCAACGGCAATATCACCATACGGAAAAATACAACTGCTCGTGCCCAAGACTGTGAAAAGGTAGAATATGTCACTGAACGTTCTTTGAGGGACATCATGAAGAATGAAATGGCTGAGATGCTGAGAGTTTTTATCCAGCAACATGTGACGGAACAATTTTTGATCGCCACTAACAATATGTGCAAAGAAATGGAGAAGTTAACATCTGCGTTGGAAAGTTTTAATGTGCGAATGAGTAATGTCGAGGAGCGGATGACGGTTGTCGAGAAACGTCTAGATACACAGATTATTCGGGAAGACTCGGCTGCATTTGCGAATCTTCAAGCTGAAATAAATTTTCATGAACAAGAACGCCTCCTTAATGACTTGGAAATCACTGGCTTACCGGAGGAAAAAAATAAAAACCCCCTTCATGTGGCGTCTCTTTTAGCAAACAAACTTGGTGTTACCCTTGATGAACGAGATATCGTAAGTGCCGAGCGAGTGGGCAGGCAAATTGTCGTAGCTGAGTATGAGCGAGGTAATGAAGATACCGCAACCCTAGTGCGGACGCGCGCCCTTGCCGTCCGGCTGGTGCGCCACAGTGTCCGCGACGAGCTGCTGCGTGCTGCGCGGGTGCGGCGTGGGCTTGACTCCACGGGTGTCGTGTCGGACGCCGCACCCCGCCGCGTCTACGTCAACGAGCGGTTGTCGCGTCTCAATAAGCAGTTGTTCTATAAGGCCCGTGAGGAGTCTCGTCGCCTAAAGTGGAAATTTGCATGGACCAAGAATGGTAAAATTTTTGTTAGGCGTGATTATACGCAGACTGCTATAAGGATTCGAGAGCATGCAGACATTGTAAGGGTTTTTGGCGACAACTCAGTTAGCCCTAAATAGAATACTTAGATATTTTCTTCCCAGCTAGGTTTGTTTAATTTGTTATCTTTTTCATATTTTTTATTTCGGATAATTTACTAAACGAAATTAGGTGGCTTTTCGGTACTCATATGTCACATCTTACCTTCACTATTATATTCGCTTAAAGTTATTATTATTGTAACAGGATTGACCCACTAAATTATTTACACGGTATGTACTATATAATTCATACGGCCAATTCGATTTCTTATTTCATATTATTTTTAGAATTATATTATGTTAAGCAAATGCTTATTATTATGGCTATGTTAAAAACAGTACAACTATTATTGTCCATGTCTTGATAAGATAACCACATATATGTCCAAGGAATATAATAATAACAATATAATATACCAGCATATTGTTATTCTATACATAGCTTCCTTGACAACAACTGTATATTGATATGTAAGTTGTAATGTATTGTACCTATTTAGTCTAACATTTGCTCTGAACTTCATAAGCTACACTTTCCAATTGTAATGTAATGTTATATATACTTTACTATATTTAGACTGATATGCATACAAGAAGTGCATACTAGTATAAATACTAGTACAATACCTAGCTAATTATCATGTGCGTACATATATCTACAAATAACTTAATTTTTATACGTTGTTTATTTTTATTCTATATATACTTAACAAGTGTTTTGTGTATATCTTTTGTATTAACCCATAAGCATAAGCTATGTATGATTTTTATTTAAAATATACTATTAATTGTGGAAATCACAATACTACGCAAAATTAAAAATAGGACTTTTCTGGAATTGTGCTTAGAAAATAATAACTTGAACAGTATTAGATCTAATTTCATGCTTAATAAATTACCATTCTGTATATACAATTAATCACAAGTACAGTAATTCTCTCTGAGAATCTCGATCAGAAGAATAACTATTAAAGATAGTTGGAGAAAGCAACAGCTACTGTTGACTGCACATTGCTTAACTATGATAAACTCTGGTGACAAAGTACACTAGTTTTAGAAAAAGTTTTTATTTAATTTGCTTAAGCGATATAGCTGCGAGAATTTGGCAAAATTGTTATTTAATTAGATAATATACTTATGTGTGTTTCTGTTACTCCTTGTATAGTATATTTGTAGGTTTATTATTGTACTCTGTTTTAGTGCACCAGTGTTGTGTACCTTTTGGGGTGAACACTGGCTCATGAGATACGGCTAACGCTAGTTTATGAGCCAGGGAACTCGCCTTGGATTTTACTCAAATTTTTTAGTACTAATAAACGTTTTTAATTTAATTTTTTAATGTTCTTTTATTACTTTCGCTTTCATTTGTGTTCATCAAAAATTTACAAGCACCATTTTGCGCTTATCGATTTTTAGTTTATTATTTAAAGTTTATTTTAATATGTTATTTCATATTGTGATTTATTTTAGGCGGCACTAATATGATTGATCAGGAAAATAAGATGCATTATCATTTAGTTAATTCGGCTGAGAAGGACCGAATTAAAAACAATGATAAGCGTATTGCAGCATTAGAAGGTAAAAGTGAAGGTAAAATGCTATACGATGGCCCTGCAGCCAATAATGACTATGTAGATATGATGTGGAAATATAAAAAAACAACATAAAATATAAAAAAAAGCTAATGCAAAAAGTAAAGTTTGCTAAACAACTTGGAATGAAGACGGCTGCTAAACCTGACAAAAGCTTAGGTGAGAAGGGCTATCAAATTAAATAAAAATTATTGGGTTCTTTTATGTAAGATAATGTATATTATGAGACTGAGTATAGCCAAATGCATAATTATTGTTTTTGTTTAGGTTCTAAAGATGGGGCAAGTCCCATCTCTTGTTAATAGCTGTTATTATTTATTTATTCATTAAATGCTAAAAGTAAATTTAATAAAAGTGAGCATCTCGTCATTCCTAACATAATTAGTTGTGCAATACTAATTATATTTTTTTTGTAATGTGTGTGCACTGATGTATTAAAAAAAAGTAGGTTGTTCCCCAGTTCTTTGGCTAGTCTTGTTGTCATACTAGCAATCAATAAATGTGACTTTTACAATCGTATTTGTGTGGTTAAAATGTGACATGTGAAATGTGATCTTAAACACACAATGCTTCTTTCATGTAACAATTAATAATGTGATCCAAAGGCAACACTAGAACTAGTCAATAATTTTATGTTTCATTGGAATGATGACCTAGGATTACATTGCTGCAATCACAGTACTGGTCATAAAATTGAAAAATACTATATTCTGTGACATGCCTTTTATTAGACCTATGTTGGCATAACTATGTAATGAATTGTTACCATTGGAAAGAAAATTGTTATTTTATAAGGGCAGTAATAGGCATTACATAAATGAGTTTGCAGATTTAGAGAAGTACAGGAATATAATAGCAATTGGATATGTGTGCAAACTACACATATTTAATTATACTTTAGTTAGTGAGGTATATAAAAGCCCAATCCCTAATATTTGTATTCCTTCCTCTCCTTTTACCTTACGCTTCTCCTTTATACAAAGAATAACAAATTATATGACACTCTTCCAGTTGTGATCAGGTGTCATCAGGTGATTGGTATACTTACTGCATGCCGTATAGTCTAAGATCCATTATAAGGAATTTATATATATATATGTATATATATATACTGTTATTTCATTAGAACCCAGATTATTTCTTGGATAGTAAAAACAAAATTATTCCCTTGCATAACTTGCCTTTAACGATTGTGTTGGTCTAGTTAATGTGACTTACAACGGAATGTGAGATTCAAGCTTGATTTGATGTCTCCACAAACTTAATTCCTAGAACAGCCAATGGTGAGTTTAGTAAGGATTGAACCTAATATGGTTTTTATGACAATAGTGTTGGCCCCAGATTGATCTGGGCGAACCATTTGTGATTTATCAATGTACATATTACCAAACATATAGTCTAGGTCCTGATCAAATGAAAGATGATATCAGATCTTCACCAGTTGGAATGTCTTCTATCAGCAAGTGACCAATGCTACATTTTTATTTGTTTACTTAACTGGGTGATTCTGGGGCGATTTTCTAGACCTTTATATGAAAGAAGGATGCCAATGAAGAAGTGGATACCTTAAACTGAGAGACCAATGCAAACAAAAGCAATATTGAGAATAGCACAAGATACATTTGCTCTAATTAAGCTAAAGGTTAAATAATAGGTTGAAAAAGACGGAAGGTTATCGAATGGAATTAGACTTTCGAAATCTAGATAACAAAATGGAACATTTACACTTCTATATCTCACTATTCTGTCAATCGAACTATTCATGCATTAACTGTATGAGTATACAAAAATATTCTTTGTCATATACAAAAATATATTCATTTGCTCTGGCTTATAAGCTGATTTGAATTTTACATCGCACAAATCACAAAAAATGTATTATTGAGTAACACTTAGATAATAATACATTGCTTCCTAAATTCAAACCTTTTTAAGATTTTGTTGAGGTTGAATGTTATTATTTTATAAATCATCTTTACAAAGGCATGCATTATTATCATAACCTTTAAGAATAAATTTAATTCCAGGGCATAAAATGGATAAAACCTTCGAAACCTAACAATATTTTTTTATTAAAAAAAGGTGTTAAACAAATTAATTATTTGGAATGACAACTGAGCATCAGTTCAGCGACCTTATCCAGAATTGCATTTATGCAATTAGAAAAATTAAAGTCTGTTAACATTTTATGTCTGTTAATATTTACATTTTTGTTTCATAAGAGCCAGATTAGAAAGCTTATCCAAATAATATATGTACCTGTTAGTGAGGGAAGATAGCAAACATAGATAGTATTGCAACATGGGTGTTACAATCATTATCATCATCTCCTTGTCCTTTTCCCACTCATGTAGGATTGGCACAGTATGATTATACACCATACTGTATAGGTTTTGGCTACAGTTTTTACGGCCGGGCGCCTGCCTGACGCCAACCCCCCTCGGGAATAATTGCTTGAATTTAACTCTCGTTTTATCAGTGTCATTGTTGCAGATGTAATCAAATTTCGCGAGGACTGTTATTGGTCCAGTCCTTGTCATCAGGTTCACTAGCTGATCGGCATTCATCTCGTCTATGATAATATTTCCGCGCTAGTTTCCAGTCCTGTAGACCCAGCACCCTCTTCCCTCTTCATGGAATTCCGCCCGTATCTTTTCTGTGTAGTAATACATTCGTGCTTACTCTTTTTGATTTCGAAACAATCGAATCCAGGTTGATTTGGCTGCATGAGGTAGACCTTAAACAGAACATTTAAAACATTACATAAACTTTCGAAGTACCTTCTCGTTGGTAGCATCATCCAGTCTTTGTCAATAAATGAGCGATTTGATTATGCACACAAGTACACTGCCTTTAGGAGCCTCCTGGTCACTGGTGACAAATTCAGTTTTTTCTTACACATTAACATATTAACAAACTAATAATATTAAAATGCATTCTAAGAAATAAATAAATAAAAATTCATTTAGACACATCTTAACACACCCAGACACAATTGTGTTCCAATCGAAAATAGTAAAAATAATTAAGTAATTTGTAAAATGTCCAGTGTATATGGACATTATTATTTATTAAAGTGTAAATATAATACATCACAACTTAGGAGATTAATTACTTATATGTTAAATCTTGGCTTCTAGAATGGGCTTACAAATTACAGTACATAACTTATTTGCACTTGCAATAGATATTATTATAATTTGCTATTTTTGCTTAAATGTAGGGAATGATGCCTGGGCAATTCAATGGTAATATTTTTGTATAGTATTTTATATTATTTATTACTCATACAAAGGCATTTTAATTTTATGTTACAGAAAATCAATATGGACTCATTAGAAATGCTGAAGATGTACGAATTCGGGAAAGGGGTTATAATTTGCATGCATTTAATGCACTTATCTCTCAGAGAATTGGAAATCATAGGGGCATTCCTGACACTAGACACAAAATGTATGTACAATCTAATTTATCTATAACCTTAAACATGTAATAGTGAAAATAAGATAATTTTATAAATTCTCAATTTTCTTACAATACAATTTTCATGCTTTATATATAAAAATAACAGTGTCATTTGTTACTAGTTTTGTAATGTATTTATTTATTCTCTGAGTTACTTGCTATTATGAAAATGTCTTATTTGAAATATTGTTTTAACACAGGTGCCAAAGTATTGAATATGAAAAGAAATTGCCTAAAGCTTCAATAATTATCTGCTTTTATAATGAACATTTTGAAACTCTTATGAGATCTATCCATTCAATATTAGACCGCACAGATTCAAAGTATTTAAAAGAAATAATTTTGGTCAATGACTATAGTGATTTGGATGGACTACATGAAAGTGTTATGAATGCTGTAAATGATCTTAACAGCATGATGAGAAAAGAAGAAGAGATGTTGGAAACAAATAAAATAGACAATGTAGTGGATTACATAAATGATGACAGCAGTATCAACATTGATAAGAAGATTGAAAAAATTTCAAAAGCAAAAAGTGGTATAAACATCCGATTATTGAGAACACGGAAAAGAGAAGGTTTGATTAGGGCAAGATTGTATGGAGCTGATAATTCTGTTGGTGAGGTAAGTTAAGAATGTAGAAACTAAGGCAAAGAAGCAACCGCCTCACTTGATAATAAATAACCACCAGCCTCCATTAGTAAACAACTACAAACACAAACAAGTATCTGTAGTCAGTCCATATTTGATGATATGTCTTTCCTTGTCCTATGATGATATATTTCCTTTTGTATGAAAGAGCATAGGAGGATTTTAATCTGCTTGTATTTACGTATACACGCAGACTGAATGGAAATAAGGCAGGATTAGTTGCACCCTAATCATCAGATAAAATGTAGTTCTCTCTCTCTAAATCCACATCAATTATAACCTAATAACCTAAAGGACATATGTCCTATGTTTGAAGAAGAAAACAATGTGTGGGAGAGTAAACTAGATGAAAATATAAACAGGGCCAATATTAAAAATCTATTAGAAGGGAAATACTCGAGGAAATTGATTATTAACTTTTGCAATTACATTGTACTTAAGATTTGTAAAATTAAAAAACTTAGTGGAGTCAGAAGTATGACAGACGAGTAAGTACTACAGAGTGGGGCTTCCTTATGTGTATGAGTGCATGCACGGAGAGTGCTCCACCAAGCATGACATACTTCTGGCACCACTAACATTAAACTATTCTAAATTAAGTTAATATGTAAAATTATTGTAAAAATTCCATAAATAAACACCATAACGTCTCGATTTAACCACTTTAGGGGAGAACGAGAGGGCGGCATACCATAAATGGAAAAAAACACTTCTCTGTTGTGTATGCATTCGATGGCCGATACTACGAGTATATTTCTTTGTCCTCCATGCTTCTCAACCTGTCATTGTGTCGCATCATTAATTTTCCTTAACCAATATCAAGTATTCATTCTAATTCATCTACTTTCGCGTCGCACTTTTTTCTAATCATACTATTTAATTTTAAAATGTATAATATAAACTCTAAATTACTAAACCGATTTTTGTACGTTTTTAACTCATGACGGAGTGATTTATGAAGAAAGTTGTACATTAAGGTTTTGTGACACCAGACACCAGTCTACTGCGTCTATATTGAATACCGTAATTGCAACAGAAAATTAGTAGTACTCTCTAGTACATCTATAAAGTATGTTTGGCTTTAATTTATGAAAAAATATTTTCCAGTGAAGAGGAGGGTGATGATGATGACATTGACGAGGCAGTGGCTGGTAGCAGCACTGGTGAGTTTTATCATACAATATGATTCTATTCATTTATTAGAACAAAGTTATCTATCGCACGTTATTCGTTTGTTTGCGGGCTGAGGCTAGACCGAAAAAGTGTAACAATGGAAAACGCCAACAAAGACCGCCAGTCTTTTTGCAGTGATTTTGGAGGCGCTTCCCAATCACCTAGAAAGATAAACTAAAATCTTTTTAAAAATCTTAAACTTGTCGGCAATTTTAAGAATAAGGAAAATATTTATAACTTTAACCTTGAAATACGCTTTTTTACTTTAAAAAAACGCACAAAAGATATAGCAAAAGGAACCTACGTTCTAACCGGATGTTCATAAGACACCTCTCTTTTATTACACAAGAATGGTGAAACAATCAAGCGTAACTGACGTATACATAATAAATAATAATAAATCAGCCTTTTTAAAATGTTCCCTACTACATGGACACAGGTCTCCTCTCCGAGAGAGGGAATGAGCCGTCCACCGCGCTGGCCCAGTGCGGGTTGGTGGATGTCACATGCCTTCGAATTTGGTGGTTCTAAGAACATGCCGGTTTCCTCACGATGTTCCTTCACCGTTTTTGGAGCAGTGGTGATGAAATTAACTACACAATGTAAAGCGCCTGCCTGGGTTCGAAACTACAGTACATAAGTCGGGGCCTAAACCGCTGAGCCACCACTGCTCACTACGTATACATTGAATACCACTAATATACGTAATTCCATTAGACAGTAGCTATTGTGCGAACGAACGACTTGACCGGCGAAGCACCACTGGTTGCGTAACTAGTTTATACTCCTAATTTCTGCCTGATTAGAAGTAACCGTGAGTCTACACTGCCGAAAACATTCACTTGAGACATATTGTCATCTCAGTTTTTTCAGAGAGAAAGCTTGTATCGCGACACGATTCTACGCCAGTAGAAACCAACGTTAAAGAGCCGCCGCACGCCACGTCTCTTGTCATTCTCTTCTTTCCTCCTTCTCTAGCTCTCGTTGTCGTTGTGAGACATGCATGTAGATGATCATCGATCGTAGGATCGATTCATCGAATACTCTGAAAGCTTACTTTTATCCCACAGGATGATCAGGGCTATATTTTGTATATGGAATGAAAATTTATTGCTCAATGTCATGTTTTCATATATTGAGAAAGCTTATATTTGTTCAGAATAGGCTGCTGAGCAATACAATAGATATTGCTTCCTAACATGATTTATAAACAGGAGCTGTGTCAAAAAAGCGTACCCGCCGGGGATCGAGCAACTTCACCCGCAAGCGTCAAAGATCCACGGAGACCAACGACACCTACAAGTCGTTCATTGACCAGATATTCGGTGGTGTGGTGCTCTCTCGCTTGAGATGTTTGGTGTGCGACGGCTTGTCCACATCGCGGGACGTGTTCCGAGATCTCCAGCTAGCGTTCCCCGATTCGATAAAAGAAAAGATGCACACCGTGCAAAGCCTCGTGGACTACTATTGCTCTAGCGAGTTGCTCACCGCCGACAACCGCTACAAATGCGCTGCTTGCGGCTGCAAACGCGATGTTGAACGTCGAGCCCTCATCGAATACACTCCACGATACCTTATTGTGGTATTGAAAAACTTTAAGTAAGTCATTTTACCTACCACAGTTTATTCTGCAACAGTAGATTGCGGTCTCTGGCCAAGAAAATAACAAATATTCAGTTTCACATTTAGCAAAAAAAAACACAAATTTAAAGAAAACTTTTTTTTAATGTAATTTGGTATATAAATATATGATCAAAACTATATAAAAGGTTATGTCGTTAACTCCAAAACGAAACCACTTTTAAGACTTCAGCATCCGTAATTCTGTAAGACAGTTTGTCCTTACTATACTAGCGATAGTGATTTTAGTCAGTTAAGTGTATTTTTTTAATTACTTAAAAATTTCAAATTCAGTGGATACACCTTTACTCACGGAATTGTTAACGCGAGCGGACTAAAGTGATCGCCAAGTAGTCGATATCCGACAATAATTCAGTATGATCGACCGATGCTGACCTTATAAACTTAATATCACAGAATCGCTAAGTAGTGTTGTCGTATAAAAGTTGACACTAATTATATTATTTTTATAATTTATGTGTATAATAAATATATTAAAATGACCCTGCTTTCGCTGTACTTATATTACTGTTGTTATTTATTGTAGATTCGACGCTAAGCGACGCACCCAGAGGAAACTGATGACGCCCACAGTTTACGATCAAACGTTGAAGTTGCCGACAGTGCCGAATCAAACTAGTAATAGTTATACGCTGTACGCGGCCATCGTTCACGAAGGCACCTCGCTGTCATCGGGCCACTACTACACTTTGGCCAAAACCGAAGACGGCTGGTATATATTTAACGATGACGAGGTTGCCAAGTGCAGGGAGGACGAAATTCAATACCTCAGTCCGTGCAATACTCCATACATGTTGTTCTATCGTCGGGACGATGTCGACGATGGTCAATTCCCAGCGCTTAATGAAGTACCGCCAAACATCAAGGAGTTGGTGAAGGCACACAACAAGCTGTACGTGGAGACCGTTCAGAAGTTGCAGCTAACTCGTCCATGACGCACGCGCTCTCAGAAAAAAATTGACTTTTCGGTGCTGGATTACGTCGATAGTCAATAGATGATTGATCCTTAAATGATCAATTCTTAAATAAATTTTCATGATAATCCTTCTCTAGCCTCTAGTTTATATAATATATGTTTTACGTTTTAGTCGTTAATGTTTAAATAATTAAATGTTTCAATCAATTTTCATGATAACCTTCGCCTTAACCTAAACGCTGCTTTATATTATTTGCGTATTAAACGACACTATTTAAATAATCAATTATTACTATTAGAATGAATTCATTACTAGTTATGATAATTCTTAAAAATAATTAATAAGCAAACCATTTTAAATGATCTACAATTATGGTCTTCTAAGGTCTATAATATTATAATATAACTTTTTATAATTAGTAAGACATATAGCATTAATGAATTATTCTTCTTTATGTTCTTAATGTAGCTTTAATTTTGGATCGTCATCTTAATATAAACTAAATTTAAGGTAGTAATTTATATATTGATTAATCTTCCTAAAAATGAATTGATATATTTATACATTTTATTTTACGAATTTCGTTGACTATTAAATATTCAATATTAATTAATATTTAAACATTTTACGTTAGACAATCAATTTGTGTATGTTTTGTTTTAACAAAGTTGTGTTGGTATATGTAATATGTCACATAGATAAGTGATTGTATTTATAGGAAAGTAGTCATTTTAATATTAAGTACATTATTAAAAATTAATGGGTGTCTATGAATTAATCCACTTGCATAAGAAAAAATTGTCTTATTACCGCGTCACAACACGATGTTGTTAAAATAGTGACTTAAAAATTCATAAACTCACTCACATTAATTACATGATTTTAACCCCGTATTTTGTGACAGATAGAGTGTGTTAAACTAGCGTGCTGCAAATAATGTCTATGTGTTACATTTAAACTTGTGACGTGAAGTTGTGTGTGTAGTGCATATGGAGTAGTATAGATTTTGATTATTTTAGACGTACTAAATGTGTAGCGAGTTAAAATGTAGGTAATATAAACTCTGGTAGGTTTAATTACAATTGTATTATTATGATTGCTTCAGAACTTTAAAACCTCATGAACTTCAATATTATAAAAAAAACCTAAAGTATTCTTAGCTTATTATATTTTAATTTTACAGTCAAATGCATTCAATTCTATATATCCATGTTTGTGAAAAGAATTATAAGTAGAAATTATTAAATAAATGAATCTAATAATTTGTTTTTTATTTTAAACTTTTCCGATTAAAGCACATAAATACTAAAGTCACTAACAACTTCGGCAATCATAGGAGGCAATTCTTTGCACCTTAACTTAATTTTGAAGAGGGTGGCAACTGACCAAGCGGTTGACCCGAAATTAAGTGTTGAATTCATCCATAGGCATGTGCACACAAACTAATGAGTTGCCGGTGCGTTGCCGAACTATAATGGACAGAAGAAGGAATAAAAAGGATAAAAGATACTTCCTGTTCCCATCCGTCTCCTCACCGGTCAAATTTATTTACCTTGTTAAGAACGGAAAGGAAGGGAAAAAACTGCAATTTGACCTCCGCTCCGACATCTCACTCATCAAGCGAAGTTATAATATATAACATGAAAGTAACATTTCACTTGAATAGTAACAATTATGCAGTAATTCTAAAAATCTAATGTTCAAAACGATACTACAATTATACAACATATTTATTTTAAAAGTTTAATAGCAATTAGTACAATGTTCTCGCGAATACTTATAACATTACCTTAAATTACAAACCAATAAGTCTTCCTCCCAAATAATTCAATTTTTCCGTGGCTTTCCTTGTCAAATTCCTGAAAACTGTAACAGGCACCTGGAATAGCAAAAGAATTATTAGATTGATGTTTGTCTATTAATTTCTAGACGTCTATAACAAGGGTTCCCAAAGTTAACTGGACTCCGACCCATTTAACAAAAACTACCTATGTTGGGACCTACCCTTTGATTGTCATAGAAAAATGGATACATGTTGTCAGTCAGGGATCGTCCATAGAGAATACGATACTATGTTAGTCCGGCCGTTGGCTCAATATCAAGTCGCGACTATAGCTTAGGTATTTCAGATCTATACCGTTGTGAGGATTTCGAGAAGGCTTGTGTAATAAGCTCATATACTTAATGTGATGAGTCAAGCATGATAGGTTCTTGATAACCGTGCTCTAGTACATCAATATACTGCTATGTAACATACAGGACGTCCGAAAATGGGACTTACAACCAAAAACCACTGTACTAAAAGTATTACTTATTTAAACTAACACGGCAGAGTCCTTCAAGAAGAAAGCGTAAACTCCTTCCTTAAAGATCAGCAACGCGTCTACAGTTCCTATGGTGTTGCGGATGTTCGTGGGCGCCGGTGACCCGCTGCTCGGTGCACATTATTGAAGTGAAACCTTCTTTAATCGCGCAGATGATATTTGTTAAGAGAAAATCTCATAGGTTCGCGGGAACAACATGCGTCAGCAATATGATGATTTGAATTTCAAGTTTCAAGGGCTTATTTTTGTTGAATATTTATTTATTTTTGTACTATTGTCACGCCTTCTTCTGCTGACTCTAAGCTGTTTTTAGTTTTCACTTGCGTCGGCAGTTTACTGCTTGTATTTTTTAAGGATAAAGCTATCCGCGAAGATTTTATATACCTCCAGAGGGATAATCCCGGACCCAAAAGTGAAGGCAATTCGTCAATTGGTATCCAAAATCCCGCTCAGTCATTTCTGCCACACGTGTGTTTAATTTAAGAAAAGGCTTGTGCTTCGATATCGTGTAAAAACTATACCGCAAACAAAGATAAATGTAAAAATATCACATTTCACAAGAGATCAATTAATTTTATGATGTAATATTTTATATATATATATATATATATATATAAATCGAGCTTCACTTTTGTATGTTGAATTTGTATTAAACGCTATCCTATAAAAAATGTATGCAAAGTTGTCCAACTTGGATACACGTTTTTTTATATATACTTTAGTTTTTGGTGATCAACTTACCTCAAGAACTGTATTGACGAAAGTGGAAACATTTTCTGCACCATTGACGATAGCTTTTCCCGTACTATAAAACTTGTCTCCGTTGTTACCATACTTTTCTTCATCTTTAATTGTATCCACGATTGGTTTTGGCTGAAATTTTTTTGAACTTTAAAACATAATCAGGTCGCCTCGGTGTAGAAGTTTTCAAAAGGCCATTATGTATAGGATTATCTCAATTTCTGCATGTTGTACAGAAATTCACCGGCCCCACAAAGATTGAAGGGTCGGCAAAGCATCTGTGACTATTGTTATTTTTTTTATAATAGAATGTGGCAAATAAGCAACACGTCCACCCGATTTCAATCCATCGTTTCCCATAGAGCGCAATAAGTCAATGAATTTCAGATGCATTGCCTACCTTTAATGGACAGAAAAAATGATATGTTAATTAAGAGCATGCAAATCGTTTTTCTCTATAACAGGGACTACAACTGGTGTTTTTAAATATGGGTTGATTTACAGCATGGAAACTTGGTTGTCGAATAATTTTGAAACGAGAGAAAAGTGACCACGAACTACATGTTTTCTTTCGTTGGCTATTTATCACCCATTGATAAGTACACCCTTTTTAACTGGAGATGAGAGTTGAGTACTGTTCTCAAGGTGACAATCTTCAATGCAATTTTGCACTTAAATTGTGTGACAATGAACTCCTTCCGTTGTGGAGTCTATGCGTGCTGCACGCAAATAATAATTTATTCTTTAACATAGCGAAAATATTGTTACTATGCTGATGTTATATGTATTGTAAATATATTTATCTATACGAATATTATAAATCATAAAATGTTCTGTTTTAAATTGTGAAAGTACTGAGTCGAATATCTTTTAATATTAAAAACCTGCATCGTTCAGAACCAATATATTTAGCTATTCATATTCATTCATTATATAGCTATTCACCCGGACGACGCAAGGCACGAAGACCTACTTAATAAAAAACATATACACGTAGCATATACCATATATGATTTCTTATTCGTATGTTTATGAATTTTTATACTTTGAAAAATGCAATAAGAAGACTAATACCTGGAATATACCAGCTGCAAGATTCTGTACATTGTCATTGATCGAGAGGGTCTTGCTTCCTAAACCTTCGGTTTCGAGCAAAGCGCCTTCAAGTGTTGTCACTGGTGCCGAAAACAAACCACCTCCATGATTCAAGGAACCGATCTAAAATGGTAAGATTAAATTAGAAATATAAAATTTTGAAATAAATTAGTAATATTAAATTTTGAATTTATTTACTCTATTTCTTATCGCCTATTTTAGATTACTGTGAGTGAATAGGCTTATATTTAGGCACAACTTCGGCGCTTCAATTTTATTAATACGTACAGATATCCCTTAACATGACAGCTAGGTTGGCGACCAACGACTATTAATATCCTTTAGTAGACTGGTTTTATAATGAAAGGATGAAATGATATAAGAACACACATGCCTCAGGATAAACAGGTGCTACGTTTATGTATCACGTCGTTTGCGTAATGTGGACCTTAAAGAATTTATAATACTGCGATAAATTAAAAATATTGGTTTGAATTTAGTATTTTATATGTTCTTTTAAGTCTTAAAACTTTACTGGGTCACAATATGCAACGTGCGAGCGCTAAACCCGCAAATAAGTTTTGTGCCCAGTGGAAACAAAATGAGTTAGTCCGCCTTAGAATTAATTTATGTGTTACTTTATTAGCTGTATTAATTTTGTGTTAATTGCTGGATGGGTCAACTTCAAGAAGGACGAGGTTATCAATTCTATTGTTTGATAGCACATCCGCGCTTGATTTTATTTTCGCACGCATTAGTTTTTATTTTGCGATAACTTCTAAGATAAAAATCTAAATTATTTGGTGTAAAGGATGCGTGAAATGCTTAAAGTATTTACATTGATAAGGACTAATACTGTATCTGGCTATGGTATGGATGGCTTTCCAATTACCGCATTGTACGTGTCCGTATTTTTAGAAGTTGGTATGGGTGCGGTAAGCTATCGTTAAAATATAGAATTACATTTTTTCAAATATACAATTGCGTACTATATACTATAAAATCTATCTCGTAATGTTTAGCCAGCGTTTGCAAAGCGCACTAAAATATGTTTTTCTCTACTATAGTATGCATGTACCTATATTATGCATATTAACCCTTTCTCTTCGATCACTCTATCTATTAATGAAAACAACAAGAAAACAAGCATTAAAACCCGTCGCATAGTTTGAAGGATCTAAGGCTTCTAAAGGAAAAAGGAACAGACAGCGGAAGCAACTTCGTTTTGTGCTATGTAAAGATGATATGTCTGTACTGCGTTGTAACGTAAGTTAATAAAAGCAATTATTTAATTAAAAATCAATTCATTTAAATGTAATATCTCGATGGCGAAGAATAAATGAATTGTATCGATTTTTAGTAAAACTGTGTTTACTTGAAACTTAGTTAATACTTTTACATAAAATCACTTACCGGTAGACTACTGTGTGTTGATTTGGTGGTATCCCTGTGTCCACCCGCCACTATCTTAAAATCGTCCTCCCATCGTTTAAATTATCTACCCCTGCTTCTATTGCTCTCTCTTGGATACCATTCTGTGATCATTTTTGTCCATTTTTCCTTTCTCTCTCTCAGCATGTGTCCTGTCCATCGCCACTTTAATGTTCTAGCAGTTTTACAAGCTTCTTTGAATTTAGTTTTATTCTTTATGTTTTCTAACCTTATTCTGTCTCTTCTTCTTACTCCAACTACGCTTCGCTCCATTCCATTTTGACAAACTATTAATTTACTTTGTAACTGGTCTGTTAGTGCCCATGTTTGGCAGCCGTATGTTAGGCCTGGTAATATACATACATTAAATATTTTCCTTTTCTCCGCAATAGGCATATCTTTGTTTTTCATTATTTCGCTTAGCGACCAGAATTTAGCAATTCCAGAAGTATTAGCAATTCTTCTATCTATTTCTTTCTGCATTAAGTTTTCAGTGGAAATCAGTTGACCTAAATACACATATTCTTTAACGTTTTCTATTTCTTCATCATTTACTTTGATAATACACCCATCCGAAGCGTTGCTCATGACTTTAGTATTTGATGTGTTCATTGTAAGACCTGCTTTTGCGCTTTCTTCTGATAGTTGCTGTAGCATTTTTCTAAGGGTTTTGGACATTCTGAAAACAAAATTAGGTCATCTGCAAAACGTAAGTGATTGAGGTTCTCTTCATTTATATTAAGACCATAAGCGGACCATTCTAGGTTTCTGAATATCATTTCTAATACCGCTGAGAACAATTTAGGCGAAATGGGATCTCCTTGTCGGACACCTCTTTCAATCCGAAATTCTTCACCTAAGGACTCCATTCGTACTTGTGCTGTGCTCCTTGCATAAATATTCTTAAGTATTCTGATATATTTTGCTTGAACGCCTTGCTTGTTCAATGCTTCCCATATGTATTTGTGTTCTAATGTATCGAATGCTTTGTTATAATGTACGAAACCTAAGTAATAAACTTTATTATATTCCCTGTGTTTTTGAAGAACTTGTCGTAGTACGTGAATATGATCTATGGTAGAGTAATGGCTGCGGCATCCTGCTTGCTCTTTTGGTTGGTTATCCTCAAGCACTGTGGCTATTCGTGACAATAATATTTTGGAAAATATTTTATATAAGTTAGACATTAAGCTTATTGGTCTGTAATTGCCGATATCTTCTTTATTTTCTTTTTTATGTATTAGGACGGTTATTGATTTACTCCAGTCATTAGGTTTTGTTTCTGACGTTAAAATTTCATTAAAAATGTCTGTTAGTTCTCCCGCAATCACTGATTTTGTCGCTTTTAATATTTCATTAGTTATTTGGTCTGATCCTGGTGCTTTGTCCTATTTTCGGGTCTCAATTGCTCTAATTGTTTCTTCTTTTCGTATAATTGGTATGGGCTCGGTATCTTCTCCTGAAATGTTATTATCTGTTGTTATCGTGACAAGATCTTGACTCTTGTACAATTTACTGTAATAGTCAGTCGCAATTTCTAATATTTCCAATCTCATACTAGTATATTTTCCGTTGTTTGTTTTTACGTTCGCCATCCATTCTGTTTTATGCTCTAATTCTTTATATGCTTTTCTTACACCTCCCGTTTTTATGGTGTGTTTTTTCAAAGTATTTGTTTCTTTATTTTTCTATCCTTCCTCAGCTGTTCGTTTATTTTTTTACTTAACTCGCATATCTCTTTACGTACTTCTCCATTCTTTTTTTCTCGTAGAAGTTTCTTCCTCGTATCAAGTAATTCTTTGGCTTTTGTTGAAATAGACTTTTTCTTATCTATAAGGGATTTCTTAGTTTCATTTTTCAATACATCAACATTTCATATTTTTCTTGTATTGATTTTGTTGTATCAGGATTATCATTCTTCTTTATTGCATTTTTTAGATTATTAAGAAGGATATCGTTATTCCTGACACGAATGACATTTGGCTTGTAAGTACTTTGCAATTTTCCACTCGTATTATTTTTTTTAACTGATAGACTGGCTCGGACCATATTGTGGTCTGTGTTGAAATTTAAATTATGAATAAATGAGACATCTTTAAGTACTTTTATATTGTTCGACTTAATGAAATTAATTTCATTCCCATACATTCCGTTGGGAGACGTCCATGTCAATTTCTTTGTCTTCTTCTTTTTGTAAAAACTATTCATAATACCCAGCTTGTTCTCCAATGCAAAGTTTACTATTCTCGATCCATTTTCGCTTCTGTTTCCTATACCGTATTTTCCTATCGTATATTCTTCTCCGGTCTGACATGTTCCAATCTGTCCGTTAAAATCTCCCATAACTATGACATTCCTATGAGCACTATCAATAGTAGTTTGTAATTCTCGGTAGAACTGTTCTGTTTTTGCGATACTTTCTTTTCTATCGGACTCAGTAGGTTAGGAATACGCTTGAATAATGGACCATGTTTTGTATTTTTCTTTTCTATTCTTTCTGATGTTCCTTTTATCTAAACTATCCCTTTTGCAAGGTTTTTCTTTATAATAAATCCTACACCATACAATCCTGGGGTTTCCCCCTTGTAATGCAGAATATAGTCTTCGTAGTCTACTTTTTTTTTCTCCTGATCTTCTCACTTCGCTCATACCAAGAATATCCCATTTTATATGCTTCAGCGCTTCTTCTAATTCGATAAGTTTTTCAGGGATTCGTAGTGATCTTGTGTTGAGAGTGGCTATATATATGTCAAAAGATTTTGTATCTTTAGAGGGTTTTGATCGTTTTCCCCCACGAGGACCAGTCGGCTTGGGAGAGGTTGGCGTTTTCGTGTTGCTTCGATAGTTGTTTTGTCCCTTATTGTCGTTTTCCGTTTGCCGATGTCTAATTGTTATATTTTTTTAGTTAAAGATGAATTAGATCTAGCTCTCATCACATCGAAAGCATTTGTCCTGTTAATTTTGATTGATGATAAAATCTGTTGCTTATTTGGATTATTAGCATAAGAAGAGGGTGAGACGGATGTTTCCCTTTTTCTCTTTTCTTGGCTGGTGTTGTTCCCTTTTATTATTAGTTTATCGTATTTCAGATATGCTATATTACCCTTCTTTCTCTCTTCTATTAGCTCTGCTTGTAACGCTTTTCTCTTCTGTAAAACTTCTTTTGAATAGTCTTCATTGATATAAATCTTCTTCAGGTTCTTTTTATTCTTGATAATTTCATTCTTTTTCCAGTTGCTAACAAACGAACATAGTACTGGCCTCGGTTTGTTTCCTTTTCTGAATTTATTTGCGATACGATGAATTTTGTTATTCTCCTGTGCTTCTATATTAATATTTAAATCATCATTACGATTCTTTTCTACTTCTTGTAGTAATTCCGAAGAGGATGCTTCTTTTTCTTCTTAACCATAAACGATTATTTTATTACTCCTTTTTTTCTATTTAAATACTCAATCTCTTTTTCTAATTCTTCTAATTTAAGTTTCATTGTTTTATTTTCTTCAATAATGGGGATTAATTTCTCCTCCATTTGATCCATAATATTTTTCAAAACGAAATAAATCAGATAGAAAATATTATTGCTTAAATAGTGTTGCAATTTGCTTTTAGCTCTTTGTTATTTGGCAGACTTCATCAATTGAGTAGCATTAGAACTGATTCACTATAAACATTCTTAAAACATAAACATATTTTAAAACATTATTTTAGCATAATTTAACAGTCCGAGACTATTTAATATATTATTAAATATAACACTTTATTATTAACTATTGCAGTGACGGAAACGAAAACTCAGCCGTGACAGCTTAATACTGTTTTATTGTCACTTTCCCCAATCCGTCTGTAATTTAAAATTATCTTACAGTAGTATCTAATAGTAAATTTGCTGATATATTTTGGCAGGCGCTAAAATATATTTCGCTAATGTAGGTAGTGTCAAAAAGTCTTATTAGTGTAAACGATTTGTGTACTTTTCATTTTAACAAAATAATTAACAGTCGCTCTAAAGTTTAAACACTTTTCACGGTTCGATTATTTAGATTTAAAAACGCATTGATTGCTTTTTAACAGCGATAGGTAAAATATATACGTATGACAAGTTTACACTGAACATATTAGAAACTTTGTTTTTTAGTTCTTACACTATTTTATTCTACTAGATAACACTGTCACTGTACCATTGCAGTCTTATTCATACGTTAGTAATATTTTCCCGGTGTATTTTCCACTTTTCGAATTATTAATACAAAAAGATTGAGGGGAT
Organism: Papilio elwesi; assembly: GCA_029849275.1. NCBI lineage: Eukaryota > Metazoa > Arthropoda > Insecta > Lepidoptera > Papilionidae > Papilio > Papilio elwesi. Next base: position 6,180,940 of record CM056717.1, read on the forward strand.
TATGTTCACACGGTAAATGACAGCTGTCAACTCTTTTGTTAGTTGGTTAGAAATAATGTTGTAACATGTTCTCTTCTTTACATTAATTAATATTTATGTTATATATTTATTCATATATAATTGATTAATACTATAATGGGTTATTTAATTTTATAGTATTTATTAGGAAAGTACTTTCGTACAAAGAACTAATTCGTCATGGTGGTGTTACCATCCTTTTTTCTCATAGACTAACTAACACTACCACGCCGCTATCCGCATAGAACACATCCGATGAATAGCCATTAACATATACATATTATCGTCGCTTCATTAGATAGCCTCTTTAAGAGTAAATAAGCTCGAGGGCTGCGTAGAGGGACTCTGCGGAGGGAGCCCTCTAACTAGCCTCGGTTCGGGCCGTTACTTTATTATTATTATTACCGGATTGGGAGGCCGCTGAGCTCTTAGGTCGCTTCGGTGGACACTCCATGGAGTGACTCGGCGCAAGGGCCCCCGAGAGGGAACCTCGGCTTGGGCGACTCTTTACACGTTTAGCATTCCGATTGGAGGGTGCCCAAGCCTCGGCTCGATCGGTAGCTATTTTTTCGGATTACTAGCAGAGATGGTAACAAAAAGAAATACTTATAATAGGGTATAGAGGGTCAACTCTCACGATTATAATGCCAACATGTTGTACATAGTGCCATCTGTTAGTCTTGTTCCGAAACTTTTAAAAATACATAGGTATGGCTATGGATGTTGTGTAGGATCATCTCATTTCACTTTCATGCATGTTTTCTACACGAATGTTGAACTTCCACAACTATCTATCCTAGGCTAATAATGAAAAATAAAAGTAAGGAATATAATAAAACGCATAGGATAATTTATTATTTTTAAGATGTGTATGCGTAATATAATATAGCTTAGCATATTTTTCACTTCATCATCCCCATCGAGTTTATTAGATTGATTAAACGGCACCAACAATAAATTATAACAGTAACCCATATGTCTTGAAACAATCTTATGAAATCGTTTTTGTTTATTACAATTGAATATTGAAAAATTAACAAAACTTCCAATAGACTATTTTATAGTTTTCTTTAAGTTTTTTACAGATACGTTTTTCTTTACTGACCCATTAAGAATTTTTTGAAACATTTAACAGCGTCATTAGAGGGATATCATAGATTTTAAATTTGCTTTTTCTTTCGCTTTGATAAATAATGAATTTGACATTGAATTTTCATGAGCAGATTTAAAAAGACTCAGACAGTGTGGGCATATAAAAAGACCTGCCTGAAGCCCTAAACGTTATATTGTCCAGGTAGCTGTGAACGTGCCAGAACACAGTAGAGCTACAGGCTATCGCCCCTTCAATTCTGTGGTAAAATAAAGGTAAAAAGAGACCTTCAGAAATATTAAATGCCCGACCCGAGCACCAGAGGTAGGCTGTTTATGCAGAAGAAACTAAAGAAATCCCCCAAACAAAGGGAAAAGGGAAGGACAAAGAAGAAACATACGCAATATCTCAAATAGTTGTATTTCAAGAACACAAAAAATAAAATAGTATTAGAAGCTTTTTATCACATTTTCTCAGTATTGCTCAGGAATAATTTGGTATGGCATTTTTTCTCGTTTTGTAATCAAATAGTATTTAAAAGACTTTGAATTACTTGTAATTTATTACGCTTTATTAAAAATTATAGTTGCAGAAATAAGGAAAACTATTACACACTAGTGACTTGCTCCGGCTTCGCACCGGTAGCAAAGTAACAGTTAACAGCTTGACACAAAAGGTGTGTCTACTAATGAAAACATTAAAACGAAATTCTGTGCATTTTGAATGTACAGTAAATTTATTTTTAACTATTAAATTTATCTTGAGCCAAAAATTTAAAAAAAATTAAAAGTTTTCTTTAATTAAGAAAACGAAAATGAAAACGGTAAAGTCGTTGTCCAATTATAATTATGACGTGAGGTGTGACGTGTTCAGAAATAGGGATTCATTTTCATACATAAGCACAGCATGAATAGATTTGAAGCTTTTTTTTCAACAAAAGTTTTAATGGCAGAAAGTGTGGTATCCATGACTATACTAGGTATACCGGTATGAAATGAGCGTTTTTTGTGAAAAAAAACACTAATTATTAATGGAACGTTAAAAACATTTCATTCAAAGTATTGGCCATTTTTTTATACATATTTTGACTACCTTTCTGGCAATTTGTGGATACCACGCCGATAAAATTGTTCGTCTTTTAAAGCAAACCAACCAGACACCCAATCGATCTCCTCGTAGGAATCAAAGTGCTGCTCAGCTAATGCGTGTCCATCGATGAAAACAAATGGTAGTCGGAAGGAGCCAAGTCTGGTGAATACGGTGGGTGGGGTAGCAGCTCCCAGCCAAGTGTTTTGACTGTATCCTGAACCGGTTTTGCTTTGTGTGCAGGTGCATTGTCATGGAGTAAAATTACCTTGCCGTGTCTTCTGGCCCATTCTGGTCGTTTCTCGATCAATGCATGGTTCAAATTGATCATTTGTTGTCGGTAGCGATCAGTATTAACGGTTTCACCAGGTTTTAGGAGCTCGTAGTACACCACACCTTTCTGGTACCACCAAACACACAGCATTGTCTTCTTGCCGAATCGATCTGGTTTTGCAGTCGATGTTGATGGTTGTCCCGGATTAACCCATAATTTTTTCCATTTAGGATTCTTAAAATAAATCAATTTTTCATCGCCAGTAACAATCCGATGCAAAACCGATTTTTTTCGTGTCTTTGAAGCAAAATTTCACAAGTGTTCTTTCGGTTTTCCATCTGTCTTTCATTCAATTCATGTGGCACCCATTTTCCACACTTTTGGAACTTTCCCATAGCTTTTAAGCGGTCAGAAATTGTTTGTTGTGCAACATTTAACATTTCTGCCATTTGCTTTTGATTCAAAGTGTCATCTCCATCCAATATCCAAAATCGCCGCGTCTCCAAACTTTTTTGGTGGTCTTCCACGTTCTTCATTTCTCACATCAAATTCATTATTTCTGAACCGTTGAAACCATCTTTTGCATGTTGCTTCTGATAGAGCTGTTGATGTAACTGGCAGCGACGCGAGAAAAATAAAGAATAATTTGAATTGATTCTAGTTGCTATGACGACTCAAGTTGTTAATTGCTTTTTCTGTAAGATGTATTAAATAAAAGTCTAGTTTAATTTAATTTCAACAAAGTATTTCCTTAAAGACTCTATTACCCTTGCACAAATAACTCGAATGCTTAAATAGGTTATGCTTATGATAGAGCATGATCACCATATGCCTCGACAAGCATTCGATGCGACTCTGCAGCACTTTTATTCAAATGAAAACAAAAAATTAATGCTTTCCGCAAATCATCACTTTCTGGTACAAAATTCGCAATTAATAACACGATGAAAAAATATGACGTTGTCTGTTCAATGACTTGATGTAGACTAAATATGTTTCACAGATGTCATAGCAAACAAACAAAAAAAAAATAAAGGCTCGTTCTAAACAAATGTTCCCTATCGAGACATTTGTATTTCTTTTTTTTTCGACGCTCACTTCATACCGGTATACCTGGTATATTAATATGTAATGATTATTGTTGACTTTTGTTTCCAGTTTCGTTTCTTGGTTGTTTCTCTATAATATTATTGATTTGTCTATGATAGGAGTGGGCGATATAAATCGTATATAGATACGAAAACGATATATTGGTACAATATCTAAAAAATAATAATAAATAATTAAATACTTAATTAATTGTGTCCGACTAGTTGCGGAAGAAAGTTTCCTTCGGTTTTAAAATTTAGGCAGTTTTTTTACATATATAAATATACTAGTGACGCGCCCCGGCTTCGCCCGGGTACCACCAATTGTGTTGGCCCGATCGCTACCAAACATAGGAATGTGCCAATCTGGACATTTGATCCATAACATTTTTAGTTATAGAGTCTTTTAATTCAGTGGTTTGATTCTGCATCTCAATGTTCATTTTGTCAAATAAAATTTGAAATTGTCCTTCCATTTTAGTAGCACTGAGAAGTAACTATAACTGAAAACTTGATAAAAATATAAAACGAAATAAATCAGATAGAAAATATTATTGCTTAAATAGTGTTGTAATTTGCTTTTAGCTCTTTGTTATTTGGCAGACTTCATCTATTGAGTAGCATTAGAACTGATTCACTATAAACATTCTTAAAACATAAACATATTTTAAAACATTATTTTAGCATAATTTAACAGTCCGAGACTATTTAATATATTATTAAATATAACACTTTATTATTAACTATTGCAGTGACGGAAACGAAAACTCAGCCGTGACAGCTTAATACTGTTTTATTGTCACTTTCCCCAATCCGTCTGTAATTTAAAATTATCTTATAGTAGTGTCTAATAGTAACTTTGCTGATATATTTTGGCAGGCGCTAAAATATATTTCGCTAATGTAGGTAGTGTCAAAAAGTCTAATTAGTGTAAACGATTTGTGTACTTTTCATTTTAACAAATAAGTAACAGTCGCTCTAAAGTTTAAACACTTTTCACGGTTCGATTATTTAGATTTAAAAACGCATTGATTGCTTTTTAACAGCGATAGGTAAAATATATACGTATGACAAGTTTACACTGAACATATTAGAAACTTTGTTTTTTAGTTCTTACACTATTTTATTCTACTAGATAACACTGTCACTGTACCATTGCAGTCTTATTCATACGTTAGTAATATTTTCCCGGTGTATTTTCCACTTTTCGAATTATTAATACAAAAAGATTGAGGGGATTATGTTCACACGGTAAATGACAGCTGTCAACTCTTTTGTTAGTTGGTTAGAAATAATGTTGTAACATGTTCTCTTCTTTACATTAATTAATATTTATGTTATATATTTATTCATATATAATTGATTAATACTATAATGGGTTATTTAATTTTATAGTATTTATTAGGAAAGTACTTTCGTACAAAGAACTAATTCGTCATGGTGGTGTTACCATCCTTTTTTCTCATAGACTAACTAACACTACCACGCCGCTATCCGCATAGAACACATCCGATGAATAGCCATTAACATATACATATTATCGTCGCTTCATTAGATAGCCTCTTTAAGAGTAAATAAGCTCGAGGGCTGCGTAGAGGGACTCTGCGGAGGGAGCCCTCTAACTAGCCTCGGTTCGGGCCGTTACTTTATTATTATTATTACCGGATTGGGAGGCCGCTGAGCTCTTAGGTCGCTTCGGTGGACACTCCATGGAGTGACTCGGCGCAAGGGCCCCCGAGAGGGAACCTCGGCTTGGGCGACTCTTTACACGTTTAGCATACCGATTGGAGGGTGCCCAAGCCTCGGCTCGATCGGTAGCTATTTTTTCGGATTACTAGCAGAGATGGTAACAAAAAGAAATACTTATAATAGGGTATAGAGGGTCAACTCTCACGATTATAATGCCAACATGTTGTACATAGTGCCATCTGTTAGTCTTGTTCCGAAACTTTTAAAAATACATAGGTATGGCTATGGATGTTGTGTAGGATCATCTCATTTCACTTTCATGCATGTTTTCTACACGAATGTTGAACTTCCACAACTATCTATCCTAGGCTAATAATGAAAAATAAAAGTAAGGAATATAATAAAACGCATAGGATAATTTATTATTTTTAAGATGTGTATGCGTAATATAATATAGCTTAGCATATTTTTCACTTCATCATCCCCATCGAATTTATTAGATTGATTAAACGGCACCAACAATAAATTATAACAGTAACCCATATGTCTTGAAACAATCTTATGAAATCGTTTTTGTTTATTACAATTGAATATTGAAAAATTAACAAAACTTCCAATAGACTATTTTATAGTTTTCTTTAAGTTTTTTACAGATACGTTTTTCTTTACTGACCCATTAAGAATTTTTTGAAACATTTAACAGCGTCATTAGAGGGATATCATAGATTTTAAATTTGCTTTTTCTTTCGCTTTGATAAATAATGAATTTGACATTGAATTTTCATGAGCAGATTTAAAAAGACTCAGACAGTGTGGGCATATAAAAAGATCTGCCTGAAGCCCTAAACGTTATATTGTCCAGGTAGCTGTGAACGTGCCAGAACACAGTAGAGCTACAGGCTATCCCCCCTTCAATTCTGTGGTAAAATAAAGGTAAAAAGAGACCTTCAGAAATATTAAATGCCCGACCCGAGCACCAGAGGTAGGCTGTTTATGCAGAAGAAACTAAAGAAATCCCCCAAACAAAGGGAAAAGGGAAGGACAAAGAAGAAACATACGCAATATCTCAAATAGTTGTATTTCAAGAACACAAAAAATAAAATAGTATTAGAAGCTTTTTATCACATTTTCTCAGTATTGCTCAGGAATAATTTGGTATGGCATTTTTTCTCGTTTTGTAATCAAATAGTATTTAAAAGACTTTGAATTACTTGTAATTTATTACGCTTTATTAAAAATTATAGTTGCAGAAATAAGGAAAACTATTACACACTAGTGACTTGCTCCGGCTTCGCACCGGTAGCAAAGTAACAGTTAACAGCTTGACACAAAAGGTGTGTCTACTAATGAAAACATTAAAACGAAATTCTGTGCATTTTGAATGTACAGTAAATTTATTTTTAACTATTAAATTTATCTTGAGCCAAAAATTTAAAAAAAATTAAAAGTTTTCTTTAATTAAGAAAACGAAAATGAAAACGGTAAAGTCGTTGTCCAATTATAATTATGACGTGAGGTGTGACGTGTTCAGAAATAGGGATTCATTTTCATACATAAGCACAGCATGAATAGATTTGAAGCTTTTTTTTCAACAAAAGTTTTAATGGCAGAAAGTGTGGTATCCATGACTATACTAGGTATACCGGTATGAAATGAGCGTTTTTTGTGAAAAAAAACACTAATTATTAATGGAACGTTAAAAACATTTCATTCAAAGTATTGGCCATTTTTTTATACATATTTTGACTACCTTTCTGGCAATTTGTGGATACCACGCCGATAAAATTGTTCGTCTTTTAAAGCAAACCAACCAGACACCCAATTGTCGACACCCAATCGACCTCCTCGTAGAAATCAAAGTGCTGCTCAGCCAATGCGTGTCCCATCGATGAAAACAAATGGTAGTCGGAAGGAGCCAAGTCTGGTGAATACGGTGGGTGGGGTAGCAGCTCCCAGCCAAGTGTTTTGACTGTATCCTGAACCGGTTTTGCTTTGTGTGCAGGTGCATTGTCATGGAGTAAAATTACCTTGCCGTGTCTTCTGGCCCATTCTGGTCGTTTCTCGATCAATGCATGGTTCAAATTGATCATTTGTTGTCGGTAGCGATCAGTATTAACGGTTTCACCAGGTTTTAGGAGCTCGTAGTACACCACACCTTTCTGGTCCCACCAAACACACAGCATTGTCTTCTTGCCGAATCGATCTGGTTTTGCAGTCGATGTTGATGGTTGTCCCGGATTAACCCATAATTTTTTCCATTTAGGATCCTTAAAATAAATCCATTTTTCATCGCCAGTAACAATCCGATGCAAAACCGATTTTTTTTCGTGTCTGAAGCAAAATTTCACAAGTGTTCTTTCGGTTTTCCATCTGTCTTTCATTCAATTCATGTGGCACCCATTTTCCACACTTTTGGATCTTTCCCATAGCTTTTAAACGGTCAGAAATAGTTTGTTGTGCCACATTTAACATTTCTGCCATTTGCTTTTGATTACCACTCTCTCTCTCTAAATTTTTTCGCACATTCATCCTTCTCTAACATATGCCATTTAATTTTGCGTAGAGGCTTTTTCTTTTTTATCACAGCTCGGAGCTCAACCTTTAAGTCTAATGCAAGCAGTTTATGCTGTGGGGCTAGGACCTCGCTAGGTATGACTTTACAATTTTTAACCATACCAATTTTATTACGTTTAAGTAAAAAGTAGTCAATTTGGGTGTTGTTCATTCCGCTTTGATGTGTTATAAGATGTGGGTCTAATTTTTGAAAAAAAGTATTTGCTACGGCAAGATCAAATGCCGAAGCTGCTTGTAGAAGACTTTCTCCTTCGCGGTTGCGATTTCGAAAGCCCCAACCACCGTGTACTCTTTCATATCCATCATTTGTTCTTCCCACGTGTCCATTAAAGTCTCCTCCAATTAGAACTTCATCTTCACCTGGTATTCCGATCATCATCGTATCAAAATCCTCCCAAAACTTATCTTTAACTACAACATCACAGCCAGACTGCGGTGCATATACACTAACAACATTTAGAACGATACTTTCTAACAATAATTTTACAATTATTATTCTATCATTTATTCTTTTTACATCTATCACGCTCTTTTTCATTTCACAATCAAGTACTACTCCCACTCCATTCTTTTTGCCATCACTCCCACAGTAATAAAATTTATAACCCGCTCCAATTTCTTTTGCTTTCATACCCTTCCACTTCGTCTCTTGCAAACAAGCTACATTTATTCTTCTCCTTTCTAAAACATCTACTAACTCACGTCCTCTTCCATTCATCGTTCCTATATTCCAGCTCGCCATCCTCACTTTTATTTCCTTGACTCTCTTATCGAAAACCATATTATATAACGATTTGGCTTAGTTTTAAGGCCGGCCGCCTGCCTGTCGCCAACCCTACTCGGGAATTCTTACAAAACACTAAATCTAAATAAAAAATAAAAATCATCTAAACACATCAAAATAATAAACAGTTAGGATTAGGAAATGGGGAACATAAATTGAAGTCCACTTTTCTCAAAGTATTTTCTAGAGTATCACAAGAGCAATAATGTCCCCAAAATTGTCTGTCAAATTGTAACTGCTCTGCCAGTTCTAACTGATGTTTGTCCAATCTTCAAAAAAATCCAATCTTCATTGATCACGACAAATAGTGCTTTACGTGCTTCTAAAACTTCTAAGCACCTACCCGCTCCCACATGATTATTCACCAAGTCTGTATTATTAATATCCTCTTTAATAGAGTTCTTGAACTGTACAGACGTGGTCTTCCTTCTTTTTGTAGTCTTCTGGATCGACCTTCTTTTTTGTAGTCTTCTGGATCGACATCGCTTTTCTGTATTATTTTTTTTGCATCCAATTTCTTGCAGATCATGAAGTACCGACCCCGATGTCACGTACCCAGCTAGTAGATCAAAACGTGTGATACTCACTGTTACAATATAACTTGCATATTTAAAAGCCATGGTTTTGTGCTTATTGTGATTAGGTGATAAAAATTATAGAAATAGAAAAATACAAAACAATATAATAAACAATTATTTGTTTTGACACACATCTGTGAAGCTTTTAATATTTTATAATCTATGATATTTACAAGCTTTGGAATTGCATTGGATTGGCGTTTGCTTGAATTCGGTCGGTCATTGTTAAATTAAGGTTAGAGGGACTTTAAAATGCCTGAACTAACTTGTATAAGTTGTAATAACGATAACTGCGCACTTTGGCCAATTGGTGTAAACGGCCAAATATGCAAAGATTGCTTACATCTCCCAATATACTTCCAACATCTTTATGCTCCTGCTGGCGGGGAGTACAGTGAAGCTGTAATTTATCAGGTAAGTGTATTGTTATAAAAATGAACTTCATTGAAAAACACGTTTTTACACGTTGTTCAATGATTTGAATTAGGTTATTTGGATAACCTAATCCAAATCCATGCGGGTTTGGGTATAGGTTATGTGAATAACCTAATCCAAATCCTTGCAGGTCTTGGATTAGGTTAAAAAATTAAGAAAATAGAGTAGAGGTATATGTATCAACAATTCATAGTACGCATAGTCTTCAGTATTCATTGTTCTATCGTTTGATTTATTTTAAATTAAAATAAATACATATTGTGAATATTCCAGTACAAATCCGCCATTGTTAAAAATGGTGCACCTAAAATTTACTATTTTACTTCAATATTTAAACATGTTTTTCTTTCTGCGAGATGTGATTTCCACTTCATTTTCACATGGTGTTCATTTTAGTCCAGTTCATGCATTTAGAAGATTAGGCTTATAGGATTAGATTCCTCTCATATTCCTTTGTTTCAATATTTTTTTTAAAGTGTGTAAGCTTGTGTGAGTCAACACAAAATAGTCAATTGTTTTACTTATTTCCCGAAACATCTTTTTATTTAATTAGTAAATTTCACTACATAAATATGTTTTTACAGAATATGCACATGCGACGAGGGGCCATAGTGTCAATGGAGGATGGCCAAGGTCGGATACACTTTGCTCAGATTCGCGGTTTCCTCACTCGCTCCCAAGGCGAGGTTAGCGCTTTAGTCACCTGGTTGTTGCCTACTGCAGACAGCCCTCCTCCAGAAATGGGTTTCCATGCATTTACATATGTGTTTGGTAATTTTTTATTTTTTCAAATATTACATTAACTTTTTTGTAAAAGTATGTGTATTAATTTAATTTCCATGTCCATGTATAATCATTTTGCAATGAATTCTAATATTTTACTTATGTTTTATTAATATCATTTTTAAGTTACGATTTTAAACTGATATTTGTATTATTTTGGAGCAGTGTATGTTGCGGATTCGAACCCAGGCAGGCGCTTTACTTTGTGTAATTTATTTCCTCACCACTGCTCCGAAACGGTGTAAGAAAACATCGTGAGGAAATCGGCATGTTCTTAGAACCATCAAATTCGAAGACGTGTGACATCCACCAACCCGCCCGACTGGGCCAGCGTGGTGGATTTCGGCCCATTCCCTCTGCCGGAGAGGAGGCCTGTGTCCCTGCAGTGGGGAACGTTCTAAAAAAGGCTGATTTATTATTATAAATATTATTTGTATTATTTACAGGCTGGGAAGATGATACTCCATGCAATTTGGAGTTCATGGAATTCGTTATGCAACTCCCGCCTGACCAATACATGCATAATCAGTTTGTCTTGCCTATTCATGATGATTTCGAAGATTTTGAGGTGACTATGCGCAATGCTGGACTACTCCCGGATAATTATTAGAATAAGAGGATTTAGTATAATCATAATATTTTTTCCTTCTGTGCTTATTGGGATTAATTTTAAGTTAGGATATTAACCCTTAGTAGCCTGATTTCCGAAAGTGATTTTTTTTAAATATTACTCTGCTTGAGGGTCTAGATGAAGGGAAAAATAGCTAAAGCAAACAATATTTATTTTACATATTTATGAAGAAAAAAAACAGGTATAGTCTTCAGAAAAAGAAAATATATCAAATTTGTATTCAACAAAACTTATATATATATTAAAATGTGTTTACATGTTCACTTTGCCGCGCAAGTAATATGTCATAGATAAAATAAAGCAATAATGACATTTGATTTTTTTAATTGCGTTGGTAAGAATATTATACAGTAAAATACGTACAGCCAACCTATAAAAAATACTAATAGTCATGTGAACATTCGGCTTAAAAGATTGGTATCAAAATTGAAACTCTAGGTTATTAAGGGTTAAAGATATGTCCAAAGGCTATATGATTCAGCGTGGATAGATTTATTGTTCCTTTGTTTCTACCTAAGTTATATTTATCTACCTACCTAATTTTATCTACCAGTTCAATTAAATTGATGGATAAAATTATCTAGACCTTTCTTCCGGAAATATTACTTATAACTTACGTTTCCAAAATTTTAAAATTGTCTTTTGTTTCCATTAAAAAATTGTGTTTGTAAGCCTTTTCTTAAATTCTCACCAATTTGATTAAGAATTTAGTTGAGAAAATTAATATTATTTTTGTCCTTGATGTAGAAGCTGGAGTTTCTAATATATAATCATAAACACTTAGTTATATACTTAGTTTAAAATGACAATTGTCATTAATATTTAACCAATGCTCATTCTCACCAAACATGAGAGGAGAACCAATTTGTTTAGTAAATGTTTCAAAAACACTACAACTATAAGTGATTTCTACTCTTTGTATCAGTTTTAAGACTTACATTCCTTGTGCCTACAGACACAATCATTGTTGTTTTGTATTGTTCATTTCATGTTTTGTGCTTGTCATAAAATGTCAAACAGTACGTTGGCTGTTAGATGATTTACTAATTGTTTCTAGATTTTTTGGGATAACTGACCTTATTATAAATTTAGATATACTTACAACTACCTGCACAGGAGCGGTTTTACTTAGTTCTATAAAATTTATTTTGGATGATTTTTAATAAAGTTGAGTTGGCAGGTTAATCTTTTTTTATTTACCGATTTGATTTCTAAATAAAAATGTTATTTAAATTTTACAAACACTCTCGCACTAAAATGCTATTTGGTGTCAGTGCCAGGTAACTGTGATTCGTCGTAGTATTAATATAAATTAAATAAATGTGTGCTCAAGCCCGTAACCCGGGAGGGTAAGGAGTGATTACGGATTTCCATTTGGAGCGATCCTGGCATCCTTCTCATTCTACATCCACCCATACATGCTCGTCGGTTATGGGTACTCCTTTTCCCTTTACCCTTCATTAGTCTGTACCTAATCTGATCGATTCTTCCTTCCCCTGCCAATGCTGCCTCTCACTTGCAATATAATTTTGTTTCGTTACTCTATTCATTCATCCTTTCAACATTCCCGAACCACCGAAGCATACCTTTCTCAATTCCAGTCACAACATCCACTTTTAAGCCACACTTTTCCCTTTAAACATAATATTCTATAGCTATCAATGTACTGTTATGACATATAACTACGTCAGCTTGTGTGGCATTCCCAGGTAGGTACGTAATACGTACCTCGCTGGACTAATTATGTTCTGTTCCTTCTGTTCTGTGATCTACAATAAATCAATAAAACAAGTTTACGTTCCATTCCAAACAACATATACTTTCTAGGCATATGTAGATTAACCCCCATAAAAGTGACCTTAAACATTTCACGATCATTGAATGACATGGCTGGAATCCCAATTCCGTTTTTGTTTTCTTTTACCTACTCTGTAAAAACGATTTTACGCATTTCTGATGATTTATGGTGCCATAACAATAGAAATATTTAAAGTTATCACCTAATCAATATTATTAACCAATCAAGTTCGATTATAACCTTAAATTGCTTTTTTAACTTTTTTAAATTTTGAAATTGATCGAATTATACAATTTTTAGGGTGTGGTACTCGAAAGTTACCTTAATATTGTGTGGGAATAAATAAACTATAACGTTCAATATCATGCGAATACAATCTACAGTGTTTAGTCTAATATTAATAGGGCTTCTGATTTCAAAGAAATTCGGAAATCTCAGGGCGGCAAAACTGGAAACCGACGAAATATACTCGGTCATGCTCTAGACGCTTTAAACAAAAGTGTAGTTAGAGAAAATGCTGGAAAAAAAAAGTGTGAAACTTATACAAGTAACATGCATTGTTTAAAATACAATACACACGTCTAAAATTTGTGTCTAATTTTTTTTAAAGTATGTAAATTTTAGGTGACACCTCAAGGAGAACGCGTCGCATGTAAAGTTATATCTGCGACTGCTTGATTTTCAATCGGGATTTTATTGCGTGCCGAGTTCATTTATGAACGGCGATGCATTACTCAATATTCTAGCCATTGTTCAGGTACATTGAGAAAGATTTTTTGTGGTTAGTAGGAGTAGTAGTAGGGGGCTACTTTACCGCAACTCCACGACTAGCGCGTATTTTGCGTGTGGGCGGGACATGGATCACTCCAGCCAGCCCAACTCCCCGAAGAATCCCAGCAACCCATTAATGTTGCCGATGATCTCCGGGAGCGATCCCAGTGAACCAAGATACTTAACCCTGTACTCGGACACTGCAGGACAGTGTAGCATGACGTGTGACGCCGTGTCCTCTTCCTCCATACACGCTCTGCAAAGAGGGCTGTCAGCGATTCCTGAATTATCCAGGTGTGTATTGCATAGGCCGTGTCCTGTGAACGCTGCCACGGCTATTTGTGTTTAAACTTTTTACCGAATCAAAATTTTACACGAGATTTTTTTTCTAAATAAAAGTAGCTGTCCAGTAAAAAAAGGTTGTGGTTACAAAAAATGAGTTTTTGTGGTACAACAAATACATTGTGTTGGACCATCCTATAAATTTTATTCAAGTAACAATTGCGTGATAAAAAATAAATAAAACCAATTGTGGTTTTTCAGGATATTTAAAATAAACAATGTAAAAAATTCATCAAGCCCCGTAGCGTCCGATACGATAATTTTGGATATAAATTCATTGTATTTATCATTTTTCTGGCTGAAGAAATGAATTGCATTTTCTTTCATATGGTCTTGCGTATAACGGGAACAAATACACTTTTACTCACATCTAATATATATTACAAAATAATTATATATATATGGGGAGATTTTCCATAACCTGCCAGTATTGTATTTTCAATTATTGTATACGGGTATATACGCACATGTCAGAACAGATTCATATAATTCTTTATCTTTGAATCTTAGATAGTAATGCTATTTAAAGCGTTTTAACTGGCTAGAGAAAATAAATTGGTGAATTTTTAGAAAAAAAATTCTGACTTAATTTTCGTTCATGCTGTCAAGCTGTCAAGTCAATATAAGCTCAACTTCTCTCCTATCTATAACTATAATAGTGTGCTTGCCTTGCCAGCAGATTGTTGGTTATTGGGTTAGATTTGGAGTCAAGATCGAGATCTAAAGTTAAAAAATAGTTTAGTTAATTTAACTTTATTTGAAGCTTGTATAAATTGCACAGAAAAAGAAAAATAAACTACGAAAACATTAAACACTGAAGATTCCCTATTTGTTTCTTTTGATTTTCTTTGTGGATGATCCATTTTTAATTCAACACAAGGATAGTCAAATTTTCATATAATTAAAATAAATTCGTGCCTGCTCGTTTTTCCGCGCGGAGAAAATGGCGAGAATTAATAATTCGTTTTTATGGGGGATATTATTTGCTTCAATAACATGGACCATCTCCTTGTATCTATACTGGTTGTTGAATATGAGTGGTGAGTATCAATTCCTTTTCCATGGTCCAGCATCAATTTGTGATGGTATAAATGTAGTGGAGTGTTAATTAGATATTGATGTTCTTTTATTACTTTCGCTTTCATTTGTGTTCATCAAAAATTTACAAGCACCATTTTGCGCTTATCGATTTTTAGTTTATTATTTAAAGTTTATTTTAATATGTTATTTCATATTGTGATTTATTTTAGGCGGCACTAATATGATTGATCAGGAAAATAAGATGCATTATCATTTAGTTAATTCGGCTGAGAAGGGCCGAATTAAAAACAATGATAAGCGTATTGCTGCATTAGAAGGTAAAAGTATGCTATACGATGGCCCTGCAGACAAATAATGACTATGTAGGTATGATGTGGAAATGTAAAAAAAAACATAAAATATAAACCAAAGCTAATGCAAACAGAAAAGTTTGCTAAACAACTTGGAATGAAGACGGCTACTAAACCTGACAAAAGCTAAGGTGAGAAGGGCTATCAAATTAAATAAAAATTATTGGGTTCTTTTATGTAAGATAATGTATATTATGAGACTGAGTATAGCCAAATGCATAATTATTGTTTTTGTTTAGGTTCTAAAGATGGGGCAAGTCCCATCTCTTGTTCATAGCGGTTATTATTTATTTATTCATTAAATGCTAAAAGTAAATTTAATAAAAGTGAGCATCTCGTGGATTGGATATGTGTGCAAACTACACATATTTAATTATACTTTAGTTAGTGAGGTATATAAAAGCCCAATCCCTAATATTTGTATTCCTTCCTCTCCTTTTACCTTACGCTTCTCCTTTATACAAAGAGTAACAAATCATATGACACTATTCCAGTTGTGATCAGGTGATTGGTACTTACTGCATGCCGTATAGTCTAAGATCCAGCATAAGGAATTTATATATATAAACTGTTATTTCATTAGAACCCAGATTATTTCTTGGATAGTGAAAACCAAATTATTCCCTTGCATAACTTGCCTTTAACGATTGTTTTGGTCTAGTTAATGTGACTTACAACGGAATGTGAGATTCAAGCTTGATTTGATGTCTCCACAAACTTAATTCCTAGAACAGCCAATGGCGAGTTAAGTAAGGATTGAACCTAATATGGTTTTTATGACAACAGTGTTGGCCCCAGATTGATCTGGGCGAACCATTTGTGATTTATCAATGTACATATTACCAAACATATAGTCTAGGTCCTGATCAAATGAAAGATGATATCAGATCTTCACCAGTTGGAATGTCTTCTATCAGCAAGTGCCCAATGCTACATTTTTATTTGTTTACTTAACTGGGTGATTCTGGGGCGATTTTCTAGACCTTTATATGAAAGAAGGATGCCAATGAAGAAGTGGATACCTTAAACTGAGAGACCAATGCAAACAAAAGCAATATTGAGAATAGCACAAGATACATTTGCTCTAATTAAGCTAAAGGTTAAATAATAGGTTGAAAAAGACGGAAGGTTATCGAATGGAATTAGACTTTCGGAATCTAGATCACAAAATGGAACATTTACACTTCTATATCTCACTATTCTGTCAATCGAACCATTCATGCATTAACTGTATGAGTATACAAAAATATTCTTTGTCATATACAAAAATATATTCATTTTCTCTGGCCTATAAGCTGATTTGAATTTTACATCGCACAAATCACAAAAAATGTATTATTGAGCAACACTTAGATAATAATACATTGCTTCCTAAATTCAAACCTTTTTAAGATTTTGTTGAGGTTGAATGTTATTATTTTATAAATCATCTTTACAAAGGCATGCATTATTATCATAACCTTTAAGAATAAATTTAATTCAAGGGCATAAAATGGATAAAACCTTCGAAACCTAACAATATTTCTTATTAAAAAAGGTGTTAAACAAATCAATTATTTGGAATGACAACTGAGCATCAGTTCAGCGACCTTATCCAGAATTGCATTTATGCAATTAGAAAAACTAAAGTCTGTTAATATTTTATGTCTGTTAATATTTACATTTTTGTTTCATAAGAGCCAGATTAGAAAGCTTAGCCAAATAATATATGTACCTGTTAGTGAGGGAAGATAGCAAACATAGATAGTATTGCAACATGGGTGTTACAATCATTATCATCATCTCCTTGTCCTTTTCCCACTCATGTAGGATTGGCACAGTATGATTATAGACCATACTGTATAGGTTTTGGCTACAGTTTTTACGGCCGGGCGCCTGCCTGACGCCAACCCCCCTCGGGAATAATTGCTTGAATTTAACTCTCGTTTTATCAGTGTCATTGTTGCAGATGTAATCAAATTTCGCGAGGACTGTTATTGGTCCAGTCCTTGTCATCAGGTTCACTAGCTGATCGGCATTCATCTCGTCTATGATAATATTTCCGCGCTAGTTTCCAGTCCTGTACACCCAGCACCCTCTTCCCTCTTCATGGAATTCCGCCCGTATCTTTTCTGTGTAGTAATACATTCGTGCTTACTCTTTTTGATTTCGAAACAATCGAATCCAGGTTGATTTGGCTGCATGAGGTAGACCTTAAACAGAACATTTAAAACATTACATAAACTTTCGAAGTACCTTCTCGTTGGTAGCATCATCCAGTCTTTGTCAATAAATGAGCGATTTGATTATGCACACAAGTACACTGCCTTTAGGAGCCTCCTGGTCACTGGTGACAAATTCAGTTTTTTCTTACACATTAACATATTAACAAACTAATAATATTAAAATGCATTCTAAGAAATAAATAAATAAAAATTCATTTAGACACATCTTAACACACCCACACACAATTGTGTTCCAATCGAAAATAGTAAAAATAATTAAGTAATTTGTAAAATGTCCAGTGTATATGGACATTATTATTTATTAAAGTGTAAATATAATACATCACAACTTAGGAGATTAATTACTTATATGTTAAATCTTGGCTTCTAGAATGGGCTTACAAATTACAGTACATAACTTATTTGCACTTGCAATAGATATTATTATAATTTGCTATTTTTGCTTAAATGTAGGGAATGATGCCTGGGCAATTCAATGGTAATATTTTTGTATAGTATTTTATATTATTTATTACTCATACAAAGGCATTTTAATTTTATGTTACAGAAAATCAATATGGACTCATTAGAAATGCTGAAGATGTACGAATTCGGGAAAGGGGTTATAATTTGCATGCATTTAATGCACTTATCTCTCAGAGAATTGGAAATCATAGGGGCATTCCTGACACTAGAAACAAAATGTATGTACAATCTAATTTATCTATAACCTTAAACATGTAATAGTGAAAATGAGATAATTTTATAAATTCTCAATTTTTTTACAATACAATTTTCATGCTTTATATATAAAAATAACAGTGTCATTTGTTACTAGTTTTGTAATGTATTTATTTATTCTCTGAGTTACTTGCTATTATGAAAATGTCTTATTTGAAACATTGTTTTAACACAGGTGCCAAAGTATTGAATATGAAAAGAAATTGCCTAAAGCTTCAATAATTATCTGCTTTTATAATGAACATTTTGAAACTCTTATGAGATCTATCCATTCAATATTAGACCGCACAGATTCAAAGTATTTAAAAGAAATAATTTTGGTCAATGACTATAGTGATTTGGATGGACTACATGAAAGTGTTATGAATGCTGTAAATGATCTTAACAGCATGATGAGAAAAGAAGAAGAGATGTTGGAAACAAATAAAATAGACAATGTAGTGGATTACATAAATGATGACAGCAGTATCAACATTGATAAGAAGATTGAAAAAATTTCAAAAGCAAAAAGTGGTATAAACATCCGATTATTGAGAACACGGAAAAGAGAAGGTTTGATTAGGGCAAGATTGTATGGAGCTGATAATTCTGTTGGTGAGGTAAGTTAAGAATGTAGAAACTAAGGCAAAGAAGCAACCGCCTCACTTGATAATAAATAACCACCAGCCTCAATTAGTAAACAACTACAAACACAAACAAGTATCTGTAGTCAGTCCATATTTGATGATATGTCTTTCCTTGTCCTATGATGATATATTTCCTTTTGTATGAAAGAGCATAGGAGGATTTTAATCTGCTTGTATTTACGTATACACGCAGACTGAATGGAAATAAGGCAGGATTAGTTGCACCCTAATCATCAGATAAAATGTAGTTCTCTCTCTCTAAATCTACATCAATTATAACCTAATAACCTAAAGGACATATGTCCTATGTTTGAAGAAGAAAACAATGTGTGGGAGAGTAAACTAGATGAAAATATAAACAGGGCCAATATTAAAAATCTATTAGAAGGGAAATACTCGAGGAAATTGATTATTAACTTTTGCAATTACATTGTACTTAAAATTTGTAAAATTAAAAAACTTAGTGCAGTCAGAAGTATGACAGACGAGTAAGTACTACAGAGTGGGGCTTCCTTATGTGTATGAGTGCATGCACGGAGAGTGCTCCACCAAGCATGACATACTTCTGGCACCACTAACATTAAACTATTCTAAATTAAGTTAATATGTAAAATTATTGTAAAAATGCCATAAATAAACATCATAACGTATCGATTTAACCACTTTAGGGGAGAACGATAGGGCGGCATACCATAAATGAAAAAAAAACACTTCTCTGTTGTGTATGCATTCGATGGCCGATACTACGAGTATATTTCTTTGTCCTCCATGCTTCTCAACCTGTCATTGTGTCGCATCATTAATTTTCCTTAACCAATATCAAGTATTCATTCTAATTCATCTACTTTCGCGTCGCACTTTTTTCTAATCATACTATTTAATTTAAAAATGTATCCGCGACTGCGTAGAATAATTGCTTTTAAAAAAGTTTCCCTCAAATACTTGATTGGTTTGGATTTATAGATTGGACGATTAAAAAATAATTGAAGTGATCCCCTAATGTAATTAAGGAAATGTTTTATAATTATAAAAGCGCAGTAAAACTATAAAAAAATCGAGAAAGTTCTGAATACCTTCAAAACCATAAAACAAAATATGCCAAGTCTCGCAACGCAGTTCTTCCGTGATAAAAAAGTCACTTATCTTACTTAGTGTCTATGGAAGCATCAACTTTGTTATAAGTTGTTTCGTGCTAATTAAAATACTTTATTCTTAAGTGCACTTTGAATATTTACTTTGTAATAGAAATAATAGACTATTCTTGCATAATTATGGTGCTGCTGGGCAATTGCGAAGTCATTATCATTATTGGAGAAATAAAAATGTCTAATATTGACACAGTCACTATAAATGTTGATAGGTAAAATATTTATAATATATTTATAACATAGATAGTTATTTAAATACCTGACTTGGATTTACATGAGATTTCACAACTTTTTGTAACGGGAGAACTGCATGCGAGACTTTATCTTGTGATGGGATGTCATCTCCCTTTGTAGGTCATCCTCCTTTTTTGCTCGGGAATTGCAACAGTGTTGGCCCCAGATTGATCTGGGCGAACCATTTGTGATTTATCAATGTACATATTACCAAACATATAGTCTAGGTCCTGATCAAATGAAAGATGATATCAGATCTTCACCAGTTGGAATGTCTTCTATCAGCAAGTGCCCAATGCTACATTTTTATTTGTTTACTTAACTGGGTGATTCTGGGGCGATTTTCTAGACCTTTATATGAAAGAAGGATGCCAATGAAGAAGTGGATACCTTAAACTGAGAGACCAATGCAAACAAAAGCAATATTGAGAATAGCACAAGATACATTTGCTCTAATTAAGCTAAAGGTTAAATAATAGGTTGAAAAAGACGGAAGGTTATCGAATGGAATTAGACTTTCGGAATCTAGATCACAAAATGGAACATTTACACTTCTATATCTCACTATTCTGTCAATCGAACCATTCATGCATTAACTGTATGAGTATACAAAAATATTCTTTGTCATATACAAAAATATATTCATTTTCTCTGGCCTATAAGCTGATTTGAATTTTACATCGCACAAATCACAAAAAATGTATTATTGAGCAACACTTAGATAATAATACATTGCTTCCTAAATTCAAACCTTTTTAAGATTTTGTTGAGGTTGAATGTTATTATTTTATAAATCATCTTTACAAAGGCATGCATTATTATCATAACCTTTAAGAATAAATTTAATTCAAGGGCATAAAATGGATAAAACCTTCGAAACCTAACAATATTTCTTATTAAAAAAGGTGTTAAACAAATCAATTATTTGGAATGACAACTGAGCATCAGTTCAGCGACCTTATCCAGAATTGCATTTATGCAATTAGAAAAACTAAAGTCTGTTAATATTTTATGTCTGTTAATATTTACATTTTTGTTTCATAAGAGCCAGATTAGAAAGCTTAGCCAAATAATATATGTACCTGTTAGTGAGGGAAGATAGCAAACATAGATAGTATTGCAACATGGGTGTTACAATCATTATCATCATCTCCTTGTCCTTTTCCCACTCATGTAGGATTGGCACAGTATGATTATAGACCATACTGTATAGGTTTTGGCTACAGTTTTTACGGCCGGGCGCCTGCCTGACGCCAACCCCCCTCGGGAATAATTGCTTGAATTTAACTCTCGTTTTATCAGTGTCATTGTTGCAGATGTAATCAAATTTCGCGAGGACTGTTATTGGTCCAGTCCTTGTCATCAGGTTCACTAGCTGATCGGCATTCATCTCGTCTATGATAATATTTCCGCGCTAGTTTCCAGTCCTGTACACCCAGCACCCTCTTCCCTCTTCATGGAATTCCGCCCGTATCTTTTCTGTGTAGTAATACATTCGTGCTTACTCTTTTTGATTTCGAAACAATCGAATCCAGGTTGATTTGGCTGCATGAGGTAGACCTTAAACAGAACATTTAAAACATTACATAAACTTTCGAAGTACCTTCTCGTTGGTAGCATCATCCAGTCTTTGTCAATAAATGAGCGATTTGATTATGCACACAAGTACACTGCCTTTAGGAGCCTCCTGGTCACTGGTGACAAATTCAGTTTTTTCTTACACATTAACATATTAACAAACTAATAATATTAAAATGCATTCTAAGAAATAAATAAATAAAAATTCATTTAGACACATCTTAACACACCCACACACAATTGTGTTCCAATCGAAAATAGTAAAAATAATTAAGTAATTTGTAAAATGTCCAGTGTATATGGACATTATTATTTATTAAAGTGTAAATATAATACATCACAACTTAGGAGATTAATTACTTATATGTTAAATCTTGGCTTCTAGAATGGGCTTACAAATTACAGTACATAACTTATTTGCACTTGCAATAGATATTATTATAATTTGCTATTTTTGCTTAAATGTAGGGAATGATGCCTGGGCAATTCAATGGTAATATTTTTGTATAGTATTTTATATTATTTATTACTCATACAAAGGCATTTTAATTTTATGTTACAGAAAATCAATATGGACTCATTAGAAATGCTGAAGATGTACGAATTCGGGAAAGGGGTTATAATTTGCATGCATTTAATGCACTTATCTCTCAGAGAATTGGAAATCATAGGGGCATTCCTGACACTAGAAACAAAATGTATGTACAATCTAATTTATCTATAACCTTAAACATGTAATAGTGAAAATGAGATAATTTTATAAATTCTCAATTTTTTTACAATACAATTTTCATGCTTTATATATAAAAATAACAGTGTCATTTGTTACTAGTTTTGTAATGTATTTATTTATTCTCTGAGTTACTTGCTATTATGAAAATGTCTTATTTGAAACATTGTTTTAACACAGGTGCCAAAGTATTGAATATGAAAAGAAATTGCCTAAAGCTTCAATAATTATCTGCTTTTATAATGAACATTTTGAAACTCTTATGAGATCTATCCATTCAATATTAGACCGCACAGATTCAAAGTATTTAAAAGAAATAATTTTGGTCAATGACTATAGTGATTTGGATGGACTACATGAAAGTGTTATGAATGCTGTAAATGATCTTAACAGCATGATGAGAAAAGAAGAAGAGATGTTGGAAACAAATAAAATAGACAATGTAGTGGATTACATAAATGATGACAGCAGTATCAACATTGATAAGAAGATTGAAAAAATTTCAAAAGCAAAAAGTGGTATAAACATCCGATTATTGAGAACACGGAAAAGAGAAGGTTTGATTAGGGCAAGATTGTATGGAGCTGATAATTCTGTTGGTGAGGTAAGTTAAGAATGTAGAAACTAAGGCAAAGAAGCAACCGCCTCACTTGATAATAAATAACCACCAGCCTCAATTAGTAAACAACTACAAACACAAACAAGTATCTGTAGTCAGTCCATATTTGATGATATGTCTTTCCTTGTCCTATGATGATATATTTCCTTTTGTATGAAAGAGCATAGGAGGATTTTAATCTGCTTGTATTTACGTATACACGCAGACTGAATGGAAATAAGGCAGGATTAGTTGCACCCTAATCATCAGATAAAATGTAGTTCTCTCTCTCTAAATCTACATCAATTATAACCTAATAACCTAAAGGACATATGTCCTATGTTTGAAGAAGAAAACAATGTGTGGGAGAGTAAACTAGATGAAAATATAAACAGGGCCAATATTAAAAATCTATTAGAAGGGAAATACTCGAGGAAATTGATTATTAACTTTTGCAATTACATTGTACTTAAAATTTGTAAAATTAAAAAACTTAGTGCAGTCAGAAGTATGACAGACGAGTAAGTACTACAGAGTGGGGCTTCCTTATGTGTATGAGTGCATGCACGGAGAGTGCTCCACCAAGCATGACATACTTCTGGCACCACTAACATTAAACTATTCTAAATTAAGTTAATATGTAAAATTATTGTAAAAATGCCATAAATAAACATCATAACGTATCGATTTAACCACTTTAGGGGAGAACGATAGGGCGGCATACCATAAATGAAAAAAAAACACTTCTCTGTTGTGTATGCATTCGATGGCCGATACTACGAGTATATTTCTTTGTCCTCCATGCTTCTCAACCTGTCATTGTGTCGCATCATTAATTTTCCTTAACCAATATCAAGTATTCATTCTAATTCATCTACTTTCGCGTCGCACTTTTTTCTAATCATACTATTTAATTTAAAAATGTATCCGCGACTGCGTAGAATAATTGCTTTTAAAAAAGTTTCCCTCAAATACTTGATTGGTTTGGATTTATAGATTGGACGATTAAAAAATAATTGAAGTGATCCCCTAATGTAATTAAGGAAATGTTTTATAATTATAAAAGCGCAGTAAAACTATAAAAAAATCGAGAAAGTTCTGAATACCTTCAAAACCATAAAACAAAATATGCCAAGTCTCGCAACGCAGTTCTTCCGTGATAAAAAAGTCACTTATCTTACTTAGTGTCTATGGAAGCATCAACTTTGTTATAAGTTGTTTCGTGCTAATTAAAATACTTTATTCTTAAGTGCACTTTGAATATTTACTTTGTAATAGAAATAATAGACTATTCTTGCATAATTATGGTGCTGCTGGGCAATTGCGAAGTCATTATCATTATTGGAGAAATAAAAATGTCTAATATTGACACAGTCACTATAAATGTTGATAGGTAAAATATTTATAATATATTTATAACATAGATAGTTATTTAAATACCTGACTTGGATTTACATGAGATTTCACAACTTTTTGTAACGGGAGAACTGCATGCGAGACTTTATCTTGTGATGGGATGTCATCTCCCTTTGTAGGTCATCCTCCTTTTTTGCTCGGGAATATATCTTATCGATAACCTACCCATTTTTTCAAAGCCCACTCCCTTTTTCTATTTGTTTTCCTCAGTGGTACAATAAGAGAAGAGTAATATTATTTTTATATAATACAAATAATATCAGTAAATATAAAATAAGTTAGCCTTACCATCATCAAACTAAACTTAAACGTATAAGATTGATGGATGTTCAGAAGACCGGTCCTTTTGGATAATGGAATCATATTTATTGATACGCATATATATTTATGTACAGGTGAATGAAAAAAATAATATTTATATTGATGGATCGTCTCCATCGTGTGCGCGGCGATTGTATCGTCAATCGGATAACTGTCTATTTGCTAAGAATTTTGGCATTTTCTTTGTAAAATCTCAATAAATCAACAAGTAGCTTTTGGGTTTTGATGATCAATACGACAGTGACAAAATAAAGAACTTTGATAAGAATAATTAAGAAGTAGTTACACTGGGGTCAAAAGTGCCGGAAATAATATTTTAGTACAGTCGTGCTCGAGTTCACAATCAAAAACATTGAAATTAAAAAAAAATCAGAACATAGATCAGCTTAAAATCCTTGATTTGATTTTTGGATTTCTCTATCATCAGAACAAGTGGGATCAATGTTCAGTCGTTAAAAAAAGTGAAAGAATTGTTGTGTATTGTTCATTCCATAAGGTTCAGTGGTTTCTAAAAGCGATAAACTCTAAATTACTAAGCCGATTTTTGTACGTTTTTTACTCATGACGGAGTGATTTATGAAGAAAGTTGTACATTAAGGTTTTGTGACACCAGACACCAGTCTACTGCGTCTATATTGAATACCGTAATTGCGACAGAAAATTAGTAGTACTCTCTAGTACATCTATAAAGTATGTTTGGCTTTAATTTATGAAAAAATATTTTCCAGTGAAGAGGAGGGTGATGATGATGACATTGACGAGGCAGTGGCTGGTAGCAGCACTGGTGAGTTTTATCATACAATATGATTCTATTCATTTATTAGAACAAAGTTATCTATCGCACGTTATTCGTTTGTTTGCGGGCTGAGGCTAGACCGAAAAAGTGTAACAATGGAAAACGCCAACAAAGACCGCCAGTCTTTTTGCAGTGATTTTGGAGGCGCTTCCCAATCACCTAGAAAGATAAACTAAAATCTTTTTAAAAATCTTAAACTTGTCGGCAATTTTAAGAATAAGGAAAATATTTATAACTTTAACCTTGAAATACGCTTTTTTACTTAAAAAAACGCACAAAAGATATAGCAAAAGGAACCTACGTTCTAACCGGATGTTCATAAGACACCTCTCTTTTATTACACAAGAATGGTGAAACAATCAAGCGTAACTGACGTATACATAATAAATAATAATAAATCAGCCTTTTTAAAATGTTCCCTACTACAGGGAAACAGGTCTCCTCTCCGAGAGAGGGAATGAGCCGTCCACCGCGCTGGCCCAGTGCGGGTTGGTGGATGTCACATGCCTTCGAATTTGGTGGTTCTAAGAACATGCCGGTTTCCTCACGATGTTCCTTCACCGTTTTTGGAGCAGTGGTGATGAAATTAACTACACAATGTAAAGCGCCTGCCTGGGTTCGAAACTACAGTACATAAGTCGGGGCCTAAACCGCTGAGCCACCACTGCTCACTACGTATACATTGAATACCACTAATAAACGTAATTCCATTAGACAGTAGCTATTGTGCGAACGAACGACTTGACCGGCGAAGCACCACTGGTTGCGTAACTAGTTTATACTCCTAATTTCTGCCTGATTAGAAGTAACCGTGAGTCTACACTGCCGAAAACATTCACTTGAGACATATTGTCATCTCAGTTTTTTCAGAGAGAAAGCTTGTATCGCGACACGATTCTACGCCAGTAGAAACCAACGTTAAAGAGCCGCCGCACGCCACGTCTCTTGTCATTCTCTTCTTTCCTCCTTCTCTAGCTCTCGTTGTCGTTGTGAGACATGCATGTAGATGATCATCGATCGTAGGATCGATTCATCGAATACTCTGAAAGCTTACTTTTATCCCACAGGATGATCAGGGCTATATTTTGTATATGGAATGAAAATTTATTGCTCAATGTCATGTTTTCATATATTGAGAAAGCTTATATTTGTTCAGAATAGGCTGCTGAGCAATACAATAGATATTGCTTCCTAACATGATTTATAAACAGGAGCTGTGTCAAAAAAGCGTACCCGCCGGGGATCGAGCAACTTCACCCGCAAGCGTCAAAGATCCACGGAGACCAACGACACCTACAAGTCGTTCATTGAACAGATATTCGGTGGTGTGGTGCTCTCTCGCTTGAGATGTTTGGTGTGCGACGGCTTGTCCACATCGCGGGACGTGTTCCGAGATCTCCAGCTAGCGTTCCCCGATTCGATAAAAGAAAAGATGCACACCGTGCAAAGCCTCGTGGACTACTATTGCTCTAGCGAGTTGCTCACCGCCGACAACCGCTACAAATGCGCTGCTTGCGGCTGCAAACGCGATGTTGAACGTCGAGCCCTCATCGAATACACTCCACGATACCTTATTGTGGTGTTGAAAAACTTTAAGTAAGTCATTTTACACAGTTTATTCTGCAACAGTAGATTGCGGTCTCTGGCCAAGAAAATAACAAATATCCAGTTTCACATTTAGCAAAAAAAACACAAATTTAAAGAAAACTTTTTTTTAATGTAATTTGGTATATAAATATATGATCAAAACTATATAAAAGGTTATGTCGTTAACTCCGAAACGAAACCACTTTTAAGACTTCAGCATCCGTAATTCTGTAAGACAGTTTGTCCTTACTATACTAGCGATAGTGATTTTAGTCAGTTAAGTGTATTTTTTTAATTACTTAAAAATTTCAAATTCAGTGGATACACCTTTACTCACGGAATTGTTAACGCGAGCGGATTAAAGTGATCGCCAAGTAGTCGATATCCGACAATAATTCAGTATGATCGACCGATGCTGACCTTATAAACTTAATATCACAGAATCGCTAAGTAGTGTTGTCGTATAAAAGTTGACACTAATTATATTATTTTTATAATTTATGTGTATAATAAATATATTAAAATGACCCTGCTTTCGCTGTACTTATATTACTGTTGTTATTTATTGTAGATTCGACGCTAAGCGACGCACCTAGAGGAAACTGATGACGCCCACAGTTTACGATCAAACGTTGAAGTTGCCGACAGTGCCGAATCAAACTAGAAATAGTTATACGCTGTACGCGGCCATCGTTCACGAAGGCACCTCTCTGTCATCGGGCCACTACTACACTTTGGCCAAAACCGAAGACGGCTGGTATATATTTAACGATGACGAGGTTGCCAAGTGCAGGGAGGACGAAATTCAATACCTCAGTCCGTGCAATACTCCATACATGTTGTTCTATCGTCGGGATGATGTCGACGATGGTCAATTCCCAGCGCTTAATGAAGTACCGCCAAACATCAAGGAGTTGGTGAAGGCACACAACAAGCTGTACGTGGAGACCGTTCAGAAGTTGCAGCTAACTCGTCCATGACGCACGCGCTCTCAGAAAAAAATTGACTTTTCGGTGCTGGATTACGTCGATAGTCAATAGATGATTGATCCTTAAATGATCAATTCTTAAATAAATTTTCATGATAATCCTTCTCTAGCCTGTAGTTTATATAATATATGTTGTACGTTTTAGTCGTTAATGTTTAAATAATTAAATGTTTCAATCAATTTTCATGATAACCTTCTCTAAACGCTGCTTTATATTATTTGCGTATTAAACGACACTATTTAAATAATCAATTATTACTATTAGAATGAATTCATTACTAGTTATGATAATTCTTAAAAATAATTAATAAGCAAACCATTTTAAATGATCTACAATTATGGTCTTCTAAGGTCTATAATATTATAATATAACTTTTTATAATTAGTAAGACATATAGCATTAATGAATTATTCTTCTTTATGTTCTTAATGTAGCTTTAATTTTGGATCGTCATCTTAATATAAACTAAATTTAAGGTAGTAATTTATATATTGATTAATCTTCCTAAAAATGAATTGATATATTTATACATTTTATTTTACGAATTTCGTTGACTATTAAATATTCAATATTAATTAATATTTAAACATTTTACGTTAGACAATCAATTTGTGTATGTTTTGTTTTAACAAAGTTGTGTTGGTATATGTAATATGTCACATAGATAAGTGATTGTATTTATAGGAAAGTAGTCATTTTAATATTAAGTACATTATTAAAAATTAATGGGTGTCTATGAATTAATCCACTTGCATAAGAAAAAATTGTCTTATTACCGCGTCACAACACGATGTTGTTAAAATAGTGACTTAAAAATTCATAAACTCACTCACATTAATTACATGATTTTAACCCCGTATTTTGTGACAGATAGAGTGTGTTAAACTAGCGTGCTGCAAATAATGTCTATGTGTTACATTTAAACTTGTGACGTGAAGTTGTGTGTGTAGTGCATATGGAGTAGTATAGATTTTGATTATTTTAGACGTACTAAATGTGTAGCGAGTTAAAATGTAGGTAATATAAACTCTGGTAGGTTTAATTACAATTGTATTATTATGATTGCTTCAGAACTTTAAAACCTCATGAACTTCAATATTATAAAAAAAACCTAAAGTATTCTTAGCTTATTATATTTTAATTTTACAGTCAAATGCATTCAATTCTATATATCCATGTTTGTGAAAAGAATTATAAGTAGAAATTATTAAATAAATGAATCTAATAATTTGTTTTTTATTTTAAACTTTTCCGATTAAAGCACATAAATACTAAAGTCACTAACAACTTCGGCAATCATAGGAGGCAATTCTTTGCACCTTAACTTAATTTTGAAGAGGGTGGCAACTGACCAAGCGGTTGACCCGAAATTAAGTGTTGAATTCATCCATAGGCATGTGCACACAAACTAATGAGTTGCCGGTGCGTTGCCGAACTATAATGGACAGAAGAAGGAATAAAAAGGATAAAAGATACTTCCTGTTCCCATCCGTCTCCTCACCGGTCAAATTTATTTACCTTGTTAAGAACGGAAAGGAAGGGAAAAAACTGCAATTTGGCCTCCGCTCCGACATCTCACTTATCAAGCGAAGTTATAATATATAACATGAAAGTAACATTTCACTTGAATAGTAACAATTATGCAGTAATTCTAAAAATCTAATGTTCAAAACGATACTACAATTATACAACATATTTATTTTAAAAGTTTAATAGCAATTAGTACAATGTTCTCGCGAATACTTATAACATTACCTTAAATTACAAACCAATAAGTCTTCCTCCCAAATAATTCAATTTTTCCGTGGCTTTCCTTGTCAAATTCCTGAAAACTGTAACAGGCACCTGGAATAGCAAAAGAATTATTAGATTGATGTTTGTCTATTAATTTCTAGACGTCTATAATAAGGGTTCCCAAAGTTAACTGGACTCCGACCCATTTAACAAAAACTACCTATGTTGGGACCTACCCTTTGATTGTCATAGAAAAATGGATACATGTTGTCAGTCAGGGATCGTCCATAGAGAATACGATACTATGTTAGTCCGGCCGTTGGCTCAATATCAAGTCGCGACTTTAGGTATTTCAGATTTATACCGTTGTGAGGATTTCGAGAAGGCTTGTGTAATAAGCTCATATACTTAATGTGATGAGTCAAGCATGATAGGTTCTTGATAACCGTGCTCTAGTACATCAATATACTGCTATGTAACATACAGGACGTCCGAAAATGGGACTTACAACCAAAAACCACTGTACTAAAAGTATTACTTATTTAAACTAACACGGCAGAGTCCTTCAAGAAGAAAGCGTAAACTCCTTCCTTAAAAATCAGCAACGCGTCTACAGTTCCTATGGTGTTGCGGATGTTCGTGGGCGCCGGTGACCCGCTGCTCGGTGCACATTATTCAAGTGAAACCTTCTTTAATCGCGCAGATGATATTTGTTAAGAGAAAATCTCATAGGTTCGCGGGAACAACATGCGTCAGCAATATGATGATTTGAATTTCAAGTTTCAAGGGTTTATTTTTGTTGAATATTTATTTATTTTTGTACTATTGTCACGCCTTCTTCTGCTGACTAAGCTGTTTTTAGTTTTCACTTTCGTCGGCAGTTTACTGCTTGTATTTTTTAAGGATAAAGCTATCCGCGAAGATTTTATATACCTCCAGAGGGATAATCCCGGACCCAAAAGTGAAGGCACCTTAAGTCGTCAATTGGTATCCAAAATCCCGCTCAGTCATTTCTGCCACACGTGTGTTTAATTTAAGAAAAGGCTTGTGCTTCGATATCGTGTAAAAACTATACCGCAAACAAAGATAAATGTAAAAATATCACATTTCACAAGAGATTAATTAATTTTATGATGTAATATTTTATACACAAATATATATATATATATATATATATATATATATATATATATGTATATGCCGCGAATGTTTATATATATATATATATATATATATATATATATAAATCGAGCTTCACTTTTGTATGTTGAATTTGTATTTAACGCTATCCTATAAAAAATGTATGCAAAGTTGTCCAACTTGGACACACGTTTTTTTATATATACTTTAGTTTTTGGTGATCAACTTACCTCAAGAACTGTATTGACGAAAGTGGAAACATTTTCTGCACCATTGACGATAGCTTTTCCCGTACTATAAAACTTGTCTCCGTTGTTACCATACTTTTCTTCATCTTTAATTGTATCCACGATTGGTTTTGGCTGAAATTTTTTTGAACTTTAAAACATAATCAGGTCGCCTCGGTGTAGAAGTTTTCAAAAGGCCATTATGTATAGGATTATCTCAATTTCTGCATGTTGTACAGAAATTCACCGGCCCCATAAAGATTAAAGGGTCGGCAAAGCATCTGTGACTATTGTTATTTTTTTTATAATAGAATGTGGCAAATAAGCAACACGTCCACCCGATTTCAATCCATCGTTTCCCATGGAGCGCAATAAGCCAATGAATTTCAGATGCATTGCCTACCTTTAATGGACAGAAAAAATTATATGTTAATTAAGAGCATGCAAATCGTTTTTCTCTATAACAGGGACTACAACTGGTGTTTTTGAATATGGGTTGATTTACAGTATGGAAACTTGGTTGTCAAATAATTTTGAAACGAGAGAAAAGTGACCACGAACTACATGTTTTCTTTCGTTGGCTATTTATCACCCATTGATAAGTACACCCTTTTTAACTGGAGATGAGAGTTGAGTACTGTTCTCAAGGTGACAATCTTCAATACAATTTTGCACTTACATTGTGTGACAATGAACTCCTTCCGTTGTGGAGTCTATGCGTGCTGCACGCAAATAATAATTTATTCTTTAACATAGCGAAAATATTGTTACTATGCTGATGTTATATGTATTGTAAATATATTTATCTATACGAATATTATAAATCATAAAATGTTCTGTTTTAAATTGTGAAAGTACTGAGTCGAATATCTTTTAATATTAAAAACCTACATCGTTCAGAATCCAATATATTTAGCTATTCATATTCATTCATTATATAGCTATTCACCCGGACGACGCAAGGCACGAAGACCTACTTAATAAAAAACATATACACGTAGCATATACCATATATGATTTCTTATTCGTATGTTTATGAATTTTTATACTTTGAAAAATGCAATAAGAAGACTAATACCTGGAATATACCAGCTGCAAGATTCTGTACATTGTCATTGATCGAGAGGGTCTTGCTTCCTAAACCTTCGGTTTCGAGCAAAGCGCCTTCAAGTGTTGTCACTGGTGCCGAAAACAAACCACCTCCATGATTCAAGGAACCGATCTAAAATGGTAAGATTAAATTAGTAATATAACATTTTGAAATAAATTAGTAATAAACTTTCTATGAAACGGCTTTACTCACGTTCGCGTTTTTCTCGGTGTATTTTGTACCGACAAGTTTCGGACCTGTCGGAGGTCCTTCTTCAGGGTGAGCGGTATTAATTCGCGGTCGCGGCCCGCCTCGCACTGCGCGCCTGTGCTCGCAACGCGCGACTTGACAGGTCAATTTGACTCACTATGGGACGTAAAGGCCAGTCTGGTTTGTGTATTTTTGGCAGACCATATATTTTTGGAGGTGTCGGGTTCAAGGGACGCAACAATTTCTTTTCAACATCCGACAGCGAGGATATGATTTTGTGTAACTTGGAAGTCACGCGAGCTGTCGGGTTGTAATTCACCTTTTTATAAGTCTCGGTATCACTAACTAGTTGTGTGACTTTCCGTTCATACTCCACTGTATCTAATATGACGGTTGCGTTACCCTTGTCTGCCGGTAATACGAGGATATCCGGATTATTACGTAGAGCCCACAATGCCTGGACCTCCTGCCTTGTGATGTTCGCTTTCGGACTCTTGTGTCTGCGTATGATAGCAGATATATCCTGTCTGAGGCATTCGGCTTCCGGCCCGGGCACTTTGTTGCGCATAACACATTTCATCCAACTGTTGGCAGACGTCAAAATCCAAGACGATGAGATAATGGTCAGTTTCGATGTGGCGTCTCTATTCACTAACGTACCAGTAGAAGAAACTATTAACATCATAAAACAACTTCTAATCGTTAACAAGCTACCTACTGAGTACCTCGGACTGATAGATTTTTGCCTTACGAGTGGCTATTTCCTCTGGCGGGGGGATTTCTATCTGCAAATCGATGGAGTGGCTATGGGCTCCCCAATAGCACCAGTTGTGGCCAACATATTTATGGAGCATTTCGAGGAGGAAGCGTTAAAGAGTGCGCCGATAAAACCAAGTCACTGGTTGAGATATGTAGACGATGTGTTTGCCATAGTTCCCAGGCAAGGCGTAAAGCAACTGTTGGGCCACTTGAACAAAATACATCCAAAGATACGCTTTACAACGGAGGAGGAAAAAGACGGATGTCTCCCTTTTTTGGATGTATTAGTGAAGCGGGAACCCACTGGAAGCCTGATGCATACGGTATACCGTAAGCCGACACACACTGATCGGTACCTAAGAGCGGATTCCCATCATCATCCGTCCCACCTGTCCTCGGTGCCACGCACTCTCATTAATCGTGCTCTGCGCTTATGTGACTCTCAATTCTTAGGTTCTGAATTGACACATGTGCGGCAGGTATTAGAGGGCAATGGGTACAACTGGCGACAAAGTTACCGGCTGGCGAATACGACCAGTAAACAACGGCCTCAGATTGTGGAGCGAGTCCCGGCATATTTACCATACATGCGAGGGGTCACGGATCGAATTGGATACCTGTTACGCCGCAGATATAGCATCAGGACAATTTTCCGGCCCATGACACAAGTAAGACAACTTTTAGGCTCGCCGAAGGATCGGGACCCTCTCAATAGCCCTGGTGTCTATGAAATTCCTTGCGATTGCGGCAAAAGCTACATCGGAGAAACGGGGCGCAATATCAGTACGAGACTCTCTGAGCACATCCGCAGTATGCGCAAATTAGACAGTAACACCTCGGCGGTAGCAGAGCATGCCCTTAACTCCGACGCCTCACATTATATTAGGTTTGACAAGGTGAAAGTATTGGCCCGCGAAAAGAACTTTGTGTCTCGCAAGTTTCTTGAAGCGATAGAAATCGGCCGTCGTCCTAATTTTAATAGAGATAAGGGATGGTCCCTGCCGCCTACATGGGAACCCGTACTGTCGAACGCGAAGCGGGAAAACAGCGACAATGCCGAAGATTATGTGGTCGACGTTGTTAGTGCATTTTGTGCCCCGAACATCACATCCTATAACCCATCAGTGTCGAGCTCGTCGTCATCGTTGGCGCCCCCCGCACCCCCCGCCCTGTCAAGTCGCGCGTTGCGAGCACAGGCGCGCAGTGCGAGGCGGGCCGCGACCGCGAATTAATACCGCTCACCCTGAAGAAGGACCTCCGACAGGTCCGAAACTTGTCGGTACAAAATACACCGAGAAAAACGCGAACGTGAGTAAAGCCGTTTCATAGAAAGTTTATTGATAATGTCTCACGATAGTTTTAATAATTTTAAATTAGTAATATTAAATTTTGAAGTTATTTACTCTATTTCTTATCGTCTATTTTAGACTACTGTGAGTGAATAGGCTTATATTTAGGCACAACTTCGGCGCTTCAATTTTATTAATAAGTACAGATATCCCTTAACATGACAGCTAGGTTGGCGACCAACGACTATTAATATCCTTTAGTAGACTGGTTTTGTAATGAAAGAATGAAATGATATACGACGACACATGCCTCAGGATAAATAGGTGCTACGTTTATGTATCACGTCGTTTGCGTAATGTGGACCTTAAAGAATTTATAATACTGCGATAAATTAAAAATATTGGTTTGAATTTAGTATTTTATATGTTCTTTTAAGTCTTAAAACTTTACTGGGTCACAATATGCAACGTGCGAGCGCTAAACCCGCAAATAAGTTTTGTGCCCAGTGGAAACAAAATGAGTTAGTCCGCCTTAGAATTAATTTATGTGTTACTTTATTAGCTGTATTAATTTTGTGTTAATTGCTGGATGGGTCAACTTCAAGAAGGAAGAGGTTATCAATTCGATTGTTTGATAGCACATCCGCGCTTGATTTTATTTTCGCACGCATTAGTTTTTATTTTGCGATAACTTCTAAGATAAAAATCTAAATTATTTGGTGTAAAGGATGCGTGAAATGCTTAAAGTATTTACATTGATAAGGACTAATACTGTATCTGGCTATGGTATGGATGGCTTTTCAATTACCGCATTGTACGTGTCCGTATTTTTAGAAGTTGGTATGGGTGTGGTAAGCTATCGTTAAAATATAGAATTACATTTTTTCAAATATACAATTGCGTACTATATACTATAAAATCTATCTCGTAATGTTTAGCCAGCGTTTGCAAAGCGCACTAAAATATGTTTTTCTCTACTATAGTATGCATGTACCTATATTATGCATATTAACCCTTTCTCTTCGATCACTCTATCTATTAATGAAAACAACAAGAAAACAAGCATTCAAATCCGTCGCATAGTTTGAAGGATCTAAGGCTTCTAAAGGAAAAAGGAACAGACAGCGGAAGCAACTTCGTTTTGTGCTATGTAAAGATGATATGTCTGTACTGCGTTGTAACGTAAGTTAATAAAAGCAATTATTTAATTAAAAATCAATTCATTTAAATGTAATATCTCGATGGCGAAGAATAAATGAATTGTATCGATTTTTAGTAAAACTGTGTTTACTTGACACTTAGTTAATACTTTTACATAAAATCACTTACCGGTAGACTACTGTGTGTTGATTTGGTGGTATCCCTGTGTCCACCCGCCACTTTCTTAAAATCGTCCTCCCATCGTTTAAATTGTCTACCCCTGCTTCTATTGCTCTCTCTTGGATACCATTCTGTGATCATTTTTGTCCATTTTTCCTTTCTCTCTCTCAGCATGTGTCCTGTCCATCGCCACTTTAATGTTCTAGCAGTTTTACAAGCGTCTTTGAATTTAGTTTTATTCTTTATGTTTTCTAACCTTATTCTCTCTCTTCTTCTTACTCCAACTACGCTTCGCTCCATTCCATTTTGACAAACTATTAATTTATTTTGTAACTGGTCTGTTAGTGCCCATGTTTGGCAGCCGTATGTTAGGCCTGGTAATATACATACATTAAATATTTTCTTTTTCTCCGCAATAGGCATATCTTTGTTTTTCATTATTTCGCTTAGCGACCAGAATTTTTCCAAGTATTAGCAATTCTTCTATCTATTTCTTTCTGCATTAAGTTTTCAGTGGAAATCAGTTGACCTAAATACACATATTCTTTAACGTTTTCTATTTCTTCATCATTTACTTTGATAATACACCCATCCGAAGCGTTGCTCATGACTTTAGTATTTGATGTGTTCATTGTAAGACCTGCTTTTGCGCTTTCTTCTGATAGTTGCTGTAGCATTTTTCTAAGGGTTTTGGACATTCTGAAAACAAAATTAGGTCATCGGCAAAACGTAAGTGATTGAGGTTCTCTTCATTTATATTAAGATCATAAGCGGACCATTCTAGGTTTCTGAATATCATTTCTAATACCGCTGAGAACAATTTAGGCGAAATGGGATCTCCTTGTCGGACACCTCTTTCAATCCGAAATTCTTCACCTAAGGACTCCATTCGTACTTGTGCTGTGCTCCTTGCATAAATATTCTTAAGTATTCTGATATATTTTGCTTGAACGCCTTGCTTGTTCAATGCTTCCCATATGTATTTGTGTTCTAATGTATCGAATGCTTTGTTATAATGTACGAAACCTAAGTAATAAACTTTATTATATTCCCTGTGTTTTTGAAGAACTTGTCGTAGTACGTGAATATGATCTATGGTAGAGTAATGGCTACGGCATCCTGCTTGCTCTTTTGGTTGGTTATCCTCAAGCACTGTGGCTATTCGTGACAATAATATTTTGGAAAATATTTTATATAAGTTAGACATTAAGCTTATTGGTCTGTAATTGCCTTTTATCTAAACTATCCCTTTTGCAAGGTTTTTCTTTATAATAAATCCTACACCATACAATCCTGGGGTTTCCCCCTTGTAATGCAGAATATAGTCCTCGTAGTCTACTATTTTTTCTCCTGATCTTCTCACTTCGCTCATACCAAGAATATCCCATTTTGTATGCTTCAGCGCTTCTTCTAATTCGATAAGTTTTTCAGGGGTTCGTAGTGATCTTGTGTTGAGAGTGGATATATATATGTCAAAAGATTTTGTATCTTTAGAGGGTTTTGGTCGTTTTCTCCCACGAGGACCAGTCGGCTTGGGAGAGGTTGGCGTTTTCGTGTTGCTTCGATAGTTGTTTTGTCCCTTATTGTCGTTCTCCGTTTGCCGATGTCTAATTGTTATATTTTTTTAGTTAAAGATGAATTAGATCTAGCTCTCATCACATCGAAAGCATTTGTCCTGTTAATTTTGATTGATGATAAAATCTGTTGCTTATTTGGATTATTAGCATAAGAAGAGGGTGAGACGGATGTTTCCCTTTTTCTCTTTTCTTGGCTGGTGTTGTTCCCTTTTATTTTTAGTTTATCGTATTTCAGATATGCTATATTACCCTTCTTTCTCTCTTCTATTAGCTCTGCTTGTAACGCTTTTCTCTTCTGTAAAACTTCTTTTGAATAGTCTTCATTGATATAAATCTTCTTCAGGTTCTTTTTATTCTTGATAATTTCATTCTTTTTCCAGTTGCTAACAAACGAACATAGTACTGGCCTCGGTTTGTTTCCTTTTCTGAATTTATTTGCGATACGATGAATTTTGTTATTCTCCTGTGCTTCTATATTAATATTTAAATCATCATTAAGATTCTTTTCTACTTCTTGTAGTCATTCCTAAGAGGATGCTTCTTTTTCTTCTAAACCATAAACGATTATTTTATTACTCCTTTTTCTCTATTTAAATACTCAATCTCTTTTTCTAATTCTTCTAATTTAAGTTTCATTGTTTTATTTTCTTCAATAATGGGGATTAATTTCTCCTCCATTTGATCCATAATATTTTTAGTTATAGAGTCTTTTAATTCAGTGGTTTGATTCTGCATCTCAATGTTCATTTTGTCAAATAAAATTTGAAATTGTCCTTCCATTTTAGTAGCACTGAGAAGTAACTATAACTGAAAACTTGATAAAAATATAAAACGAAATAAATCAGATAGAAAATATTATTGCTTAAATAGTGTTGTAATTTGCTTTTAGCTCTTTGTTATTTGGCAGACTTCATCAATTGAGTAGCATTAGAACTGATTCACTATAAACATTCTTAAAACATAAACATATTAAAAGGCAAACAAAACATAAACATATTTTAAAACACTATTATAGCATAATTTAACAGTCCGAGACTATTTAATATATTATTAAATATAACACTTTATTATTAACTTTTATTGTCACTTTCCCCAATCCGTCTGCAATTTAAAATTATCTTATAGTAGTCTAATAGTAACTTTGCTGATATATTTTGGCAGGCGCTAAAATATATTTCGCTAATGTAGGTAGTGTCAAAAAGTCTTATTAGTGTAAACGATTTGTGTACTTTTCATTTTAACAAAATAATTAACAGTCGCTCTAAAGTTTAAACACTTTTCACGGTTCGATTATTTAGATTTAAAAACGCATTGATTGCTTTTTAACAGCGATAGGTAAAATATATACGTATGACAAGTTTACACTGAACATATTAGAAACTTTGTTTTTTAGTTCTTACACTATTTTATTCTACTAGATAACACTGTCACTGTACCATTGCAGTCTTATTCATACGTTAGTAATATTTTCCCGGTGTATTTTCCACTTTTCGAATTATTAATACAAAAAGATTGAGGAGATTATGTTCACACGGTAAATGACAGCTGTCAACTCTTTTGTTAGTTGGTTAGAAATAATGTTGTAACATGTTCTCTTCTTTACATTAATTAATATTTATGTTATATATTTATTCATATATAATTGATTAATACTATAATGGGTTATTTAATTTTATAGTATTTATTAGGAAAGTACTTTCGTACAAAGAACTAATTCGTCATGGTGGTGTTACCATCCTTTTTTCTCATAGAGAAAATTAGATATATATTAATGAAACCGACTTGGAAACATAAATGTCTCCAAGTCGAAACACTACCACGCCGTTATCCGCATAGAACACATCCGATGAATAGCCATTAACATATACATATTATTGTCGCTTCATTAGGTAGCCTCTTTAAGAGTAAATAAGCTCGAGGGCTGCGTAGAGGGACTCTGCGGAGGGAGCCCTCTAACTAGCCTTGGTTCGGGCCGTTACTTTATTATTATTATTACCGGATTGGGAGGCCGCTGAGCTCTTAGGTCGCTTCGGTGGACACTCCATAGAGTGACTCGGCGCAAGGGCCCCCGGGAGGGAACCTAGCTTGGGCGACTCTTTACACGTTTAGCATTCCGATTGGAGGGTGCCCAAGCCTCGTCTCGATCGGTAGCTATTTTTTCGGATTACTAGCAGAGATGGTAACAAAAAGAAATACTTATAATAGGGTATAGAGGGCCAACTCTCGCGATTATAATGCCAACATGTTGTACATAGTGCCATCTGTTAGTCTTGTTCCGAAACTTTTAAAAATACATAGGTATGGCTATGGATGTTGTGTAGGATCATCTCATTTCACTTTCATGCATGTTTTCTACACGAATGTTGAACTTCCACAACTATCTATCCTAGGCTAATAATGAAAAATAAAAGTAAGGAATATAATAAAACGCATAGGATAATTTATTATTTTTAAGATGTGTATGCGTAATATAATATAGCTTAGCATATTTTTCACTTCATCATCCCCATCGAGTTTATTAGATTGATTAAACGGCACCAACAATAAATTATAACAGTAACCCATATGTCTTGAAACAATCTTATGAAATCGTTTTTGTTTATTACAATTGAATATTGAAAAATTAACAAAACTTCCAATAGACTATTTTATAGTTTTCTTTAAGTTTTTTACAGATACGTTTTTCTTTACTGACCCATTAAGAATTTTTTGAAACATTTAACAGCGTCATTAGAGGGATATCATAGATTTTAAATTTGCGTTTTCTTTCGCTTTGATAAATAATGAATTTGACATTGAATTTTCATGAGCAGATTTAAAAAGACTCAGACAGTGTGAGCATATAAAAAGACCTGCCTGAAGCCCTAAACGTTATATTGTCCAGGTAGCTGTGAATGTCCAGAACACAGTAGAGCTACAAGCTATCCCCCCTTCAATTCTGTGGTAAAATAAAGGTAAAAAGAGACCTTCAGAAATATTAAATGCCCGAGCCGAGCACCAGAGGTAGGCTGTTTATGCAGAAAAAACTATAGAAATCCCCCAAACAAAGGGAAAAGGGAAGGACAAAGAAGAAACATACGCAATATCTCAAATAGTTGTATTTCAAGAACACAAAAAATAAAAAAGTATTAGAAGCTTTTTATCACATTTTCTCAGTATTTATTGCTCAGGAATAATTTGGTATGGCATTTTTTCTCGTTTTGTAATCAAATAGTATTTAAAAGACTTTGAATTACTTGTAATTTATTACGCTTTATTAAAAATTATAGTTGCAGAAATAAGGAAAACTATTACACACTAGTGACTTGCTCCGGCTTCGCACCGGTAGCAAAGTAACAGTTAACAGCTTGACACAAAAGGTGTGTCTACTAATGAAAACATTAAAACGAAATTCTGTGCATTTTGAATTTACAGTAAATTTATTTTTAGCTATTAAATTTATCTTCAGCCAAAAATTTAAAAAAAATTAAAAGTTTTCTTTAATTAAGAAAACGAAAATGAAAACGGTAAAGTCGTTGTCCAATTATAATTATGACGTGAGGTGTGACGTGTTCAGAAATAGGGATTCATTTTCATACATAAGCACAGCATGAATAGATTTGAAGCTTTTTTTTCAACAAAAGTTTTAATGGCAGAAAGTGTGGTATCCATGACTATATAAGGTATACCGGTATGAAATGAGCGTTTTTTGTGAAAATAAAACACTAATTATTTATGGGAACGTTAAAAACATTTCATTCAAAGTATTGGCCATTTTTTTTCTACATATTTTGACTACCTTTCTGGCAATTTGTGGATACCACGCCGATAAAATTGTTCGTCTTTTAAAGCAAACCAACCAGACACCCAATTGTCGACACCCAATCGACCTCCTCGTAGAAATCAAAGTGCTGCTCAGCCAATGCGTGTCCCATCGATGAAAACAAATGGTAGTCGGAAGGAGCCAAGTCTGGTGAATACGGTGGGTGGGGTAGCAGCTCCCAGCCAAGTGTTTTGACTGTATCCTGAACCGGTTTTGCTTTGTGTGCAGGTGCATTGTCATGGAGTAAAATTACCTTGCCGTGTCTTCTGGCCCATTCTGGTCGTTTCTCGATCAATGCATGGTTCAAATTGATCATTTGTTGTCGGTAGCGATCAGTATTAACGGTTTCACCAGGTTTTAGGAGCTCGTAGTACACCACACCTTTCTGGTACCACCAAACACACAGCATTGTCTTCTTGCCAAATCGATCTGGTTTTGCAGTCGATGTTGATGGTTGTCCCGGATTAACCCATAATTTTTTCCATTTAGGATCCTTAAAATAAATCCATTTTTCATCGCCAGTAACAATCCGATGCAAAACCGA
This sequence comes from Papilio elwesi, assembly GCA_029849275.1. Taxonomy (NCBI): domain Eukaryota; kingdom Metazoa; phylum Arthropoda; class Insecta; order Lepidoptera; family Papilionidae; genus Papilio; species Papilio elwesi. The sequence goes on from CM056717.1 coordinate 6,222,932, forward strand.
TTTTTTTTCGTGTCTGAAGCAAAATTTCACAAGTGTTCTTTCGGTTTTCCATCTGTCTTTCATTCAATTCATGTGGCACCCATTTTCCACACTTTTGGATCTTTCCCATAGCTTTTAAACGATCAGAAATTGTTTGTTGTGCAACATTTAACATTTCTGCCATTTGCTTTTGATTACCACTCTCTCTCTAAATTTTTTCGCATATTCATCCTTCTCTAACATATGCCATTTAATTTTGGGTAGAGGCTTTTTCTTTTTTATCACAGCTCGGAGCTCAACCTTTAAGTCTAATGCAAGCAGTTTATGCTGTGGGGCTAGGACCTCGCTAGGTATGACTTTACAATTTTTAACCATACCAATTTTATTACGTTTAAGTAAAAAGTAGTCAATTTGGGTGTTGTACATTCCGCTTTGATGTGTTATAAGATGTGGGTCTAATTTTTGAAAAAAAGTATTTGCTACGGCAAGGTCAAATGCCGAAGCTGCTTGTAGAAGACTTTCTCCTTCGCGGTTGCGATTTCCAAAGCCCCAACCACCGTGTACTCTTTTATATCCATCATTTGTTTTTCCCACGTGTCCATTAAAGTCTCCTCCAATTAGAACTTCATCTTCACCTGGTATTCCGACCATCATCGTATCAAAATCCTCCCAAAACTTATCTTTAACTACAACATCACAGCCAGACTGCGGTGCATATACACTAACAACATTTAGAACTATACTTTCTAACAATAATTTTACAATTATTATTCTGTCATTTATTCTTTTTACATCTATCACGCTCTTTTTCATTTCACAATCAAGTACTACTCCCACTCCATTCTTTTTGCCATCACTCCCACAGTAATAAAATTTATAACCCGCTCCAATTTCTTTTGCTTTCATACCCTTCCACTTCGTCTCTTGCAAACAAGCTACATTTATTCTTCTCCTTTCTAAAACATCTACTAACTCACGTCCTCTTCCATTCATCGTTCCTATATTCCAGCTCGCCATCCTCACTTTTATTTCCTTGACTCTCTTATCAAAAACCATATTATATAACGATTTGGCTTAGTTTTAAGGCCGGCCGCCTGCCTGTTGCCAACCCTACTCGGGAATTCTTACAAAACACTAAATCTAAATAAAAAATAAAAATCACCTAAACACATCAAAATAATAAACAGTTAGGATTAGGAAATGGGGAACACAAATTGAAGTCCACTTTTCTCAAAGTATTTTCTAGAGTATCACAAGAGCAATAATGTCCACAAAATTGTCTGTCAAATTGTAACTGCTCTGCCAGTTCTAACTGATGTTTGTCCAATCTTCAAAAAAATCAAATCTTCATTGATCACGACAAATAGTGCTTTACGAGCTTCTAAAACTTCTAAGCACCTACCCGCTCCCACATGATTATTCACCAAGTCTGTATCATTAATATCCTCTTTAATAGAGTTCTTGAACTGTACAGACGTGGTCTTCCTTCTTTTTGTAGTCTTCTGGATCGACCTTCTTTTTTGTAGTCTTCTGGATCGACATCGCTTTTCTGTATTATTTTTTTTGCATCCAATTTCTTGCAGATCATGAAGTACCGACCCCGATGTCACGTACCCAGATAGTAGATCAAAACGTGTGATACTCACTGTTACAATATAACTTGCATATTTTCCTATCACATTCCTTTGTTTCAATAATTTTTTTATGTGTAAGCTTGTGTGAGTCAACACAAAATAGTCAATTGTTTAACTTATTTCCCGAAACATCTTTTTATTTAATTAGTAAATTTCACTACATAAATATGTTTTTACAGAATATGCACATGCGACGAGGGGCCATAGTGTCAATGGAGGATGGCCAAGGTCGGATACACTTTGCTCAGATTCGCGGTTTCCTCACTCGCTCCCAAGGCGAGGTTAGCGCTTTAGTCACCTGGTTGTTGCCTACTGCAGACAGCCCTCCTCCAGAAATGGGTTTCCATGCATTTACATATGTGTTTGGTAATTTTTTATTTTTTCAAATATTACATTAACTTTTTTGTAAAAGTATGTGTATTAATTTAATTTCCATGTCCATGTATAATCATTTTGCAATGAATTCTAATATTTTACTTATGTTTTATTAATATCATTTTTAAGTTACGATTTTAAACTGATATTTGTATTATTTTGGAGCAGTGTATGTTGCGGATTCGAACCCAGGCAGGCGCTTTACTTTGTGTAATTTATTTCCTCACCACTGCTCCGAAACATTTCACGATCATTGAATGACATGGCTGGAATCCCAATTCAGTTTTTGTTTTCTTTTACCTACTCTGTAAAAACGATTTTACGCATTTCTGATGATTTATGGTGCCATAACAATAGAAATGTTTAAAGTTATCACCTAGTCAATATTATTAACCAATCAAGTTCGATTATAACCTTAAATTGCTTTTTTAACTTTTTTAAATTTTGAAATTGATCGAATTATACAAATTTTAGGGTGTGGTACTCGAAAGTTACCTTAATATTGTGTGGGAATAAATAAACTATAACGTTCAATATCATGCGAATACAATCTACAGTGTTTAGTCTAATATTAATAAAGCTTCTTCTGATTTCAAAGAAAAATACTGGTAAACCAGCAAGAGAGCTTTTAGCTCATTATTGGTGAATAAAAAGCATTCAATCGATTCTTGTATAGCAATGCATAGCATGTATAATCGCGCTTGCGAGACATGCTCGCGAACCAACAAGAAATCAAGCTTAGTTAACAAGTATCCGCTACCTGTATTTTAACTATTAAGTTTATCTTCAGGCAAAAATTTTAAAAAATATTGTTCAAGATTGAACTACTTTGAAATAAAAAGCGACTTGCTCTTACCACTTGTAATAAAAAAAAGAAATGTCAATAATTATGATCTAATTACGTCCGTCTTGAATGATGTCTATTGGCAAGTGAAGGAGCGGCGCGGGCGCGGCTGAATCATCTTCTTTGCACCGCGAGTTGGCGCTGCTCATGCGTAAACATCCTCCGGCCCGTTGAAAGCCATAGCTTTCAAGTGATTACACCATTTCGTCGTCGTCGATATTGGGTTCACCCGTGGGTCAAAGGCACATCTTGTTGACAGCCCTTCGAACAATGCCCTTTGTAGTGGTTATATCAGCAACCCTGGTGATGCCGTCTGTGCCAGGATATAGACGGCACACACGTCCTAGCCGCCACTGCAGGGGCGGCAGGCTGTCTTCCTTCAGCAGGACCACGTTGCATGCGAGTTCGCGGTGCTTAGTGCGCCACTTAGTGCGCTGCTGCAGCTCAGAGACACACTCGCGGCGCCATCTGTCGCAGAAGTGTTGGCATATCTTCTTGATGAGCTCGTATCTGTTAGGTCTGGTTACGGTGACAGGCACCGTAAGAATAGAAGTAAGCGGTCTTCCGATCAAAAAATGGCCTGGGGTCAGAGGAGATGGATCAGTACAATTGGACGAGAGAAGAGAAAGCGGGCGCGAATAAAGGATGGCTTCATTTTATGTAAACAACGTCGCTAACTCCTCAAACGTCAAGGCAGCATTACCAGCTACGCGTTTTAAATGAAACTTGGCTGATTTTATACCAGCCTCGAATATTCCTCCAAAATGCGGGAAATAGGCGGGGCTAAAGACAAAATTAATTCCTTCATGATTAGAAAAATCATAGACAGACTGACGGTTCGATCTCAGTACCCTACCCAATTCATTGCGACCACCGTGAAAAGTCCGGCCATTGTCGCAATATATTTCGCAAGGTCGACCCCTCCGTGATATAAATCTGCGTAAGCATAAAATAAAATCCTGAGTAGTTAAATCACTAACTAACTCTAAATGAACTGCCTTGGTACTAAGGCAAACAAACAAACACAAATAACATTTAGTTATTCGGTCACCTAGGCCTTTGCGGTGGCAAATCATGAGCGGTCCAGCAAAATCAATTCCACATGAGCAGAAAGGAAAACTAGAGTTAGTCCGCGCCTCAGTTAAATGTCCTATAATTTGCTGCACAGTCTCTGCGCGTAGTCGGGTGCATGTGACGCATCTCCGTACTACTTGCCGGGCTAAGCACCTACCTCTAATGAGCCAGTATTATTCACGAACTGACGCTAATAATAATTGTTGACCTGCGTGGAATAGCCGTATATGTTTGTTTATCATAATCAACTTTGTAAGATGGTGTTTTGAGTCTAATAAGATAGGGTGCTTTTTATCAAATGCAAAGTGAGAGTTTTTCAAACGACCACCCACTTGAACAATCTTATTCAAATCGATGAATGGCGTTAATTGTAGCAACTTATTTTAGTTTGGCAATGTTTTTCCTTGTTTGAGCAATTTAATTTCATTAGGAAATGATTCTAATTGGCAAAATCTTACTAAAAGGATTAATGAATTATTTAATTCACTAGAATTAAGTGGACCTGATAATTATTGTTTGTTGGTTTGACAATTATTAAGGAAACGTAATACGAAGGCAAAACTTCTATTTAATTTTATAAAGGTGGAATACCTATTAAAGTCAATCAATAATTCATCCTTGGAGTGTCCGCACACGGCCGATATTAATGAATTTACTTTAACATCCGGTAATTTATCTGTTGCGTATGAATGCTGCGGCCACTTAGAGTGTTCCCCCTTAAGGAAAGAAGGACCCTTCCACCACAAGGAGGAAGATGCTAGATCCTGAGACACCCCTATGTCCTAGAACACCCCGCGAGACGAGGTCAGCTGGATTCATACTCGTAGATACGTGTGTCTGAACTGTCTCACATGTTAACTCATTAATTTCGTTTACCCTATTACAAACAAACATCTTTAGATTTCTTACATCTGTTTTCAACCAACCGAGCACCACGGTCGAATCAGTCCATATAGTTTTCTGATCAATATTAAAACGTACAGATTGGATCACTTTAGTGCATAATCGTGTTCCTAACAAATTTCCTAGTAATTCTAACCTCGGAATTGTGGTAGGCTTTAAAGGAGCCACCCTAGCTTTGGCACATAAAAGGTTGACTGTGATTTCGTTGTTTTTGCTTATTGAACGTGAATAAACACATGCAGCAAAAGCCTGCATTGACGCGTCTACAAAACAATGTAATTGAATTGATACAGGGGTGTCGCAAAGAACATTTCTACTAATTTTTATATAATATAAAATATTATAAATAAAAAATGTTATGATAATAAAAAATATTAAGATATTAAATGCGAGTTATTAATAAAATTATACCAAATACCGACAAGCCTCTCTGGTATGGGCTCTTCCCAAGATAACTTTGCGATCCATAATTGTTGTAAAAACATCTTAGCCTTAATAATACACGCACAAATTAATCCCAATGGATCAAATATTTTACAAGTCGAAATAACCGATCTCTTTGTGGGCATTGGCGGCAATTCGATATTAGCTGAAAACTGAATTTTGTCTGATTTAGGACAATAACTTAAGCCTTCGTTAATTAACTTAAGAAATTGTAAGGTCTTTATCGAAAGCCTGTAACAATTAGTTAGAATCTTTCGTAAGGGAAAGCAGGCCGACTCTAATACCCTTTTTACATATATATATATATATATATATATATATATATATATATATACTGTAACTCGGCTTTAGTCTCTGTATTCAAGTCATCTATATAAAAATCATTTTTAATTATATTACCCATTGTTTTTTCAGAACATTCGTTTGCTAATTGCAGAAGGCACCTAGTAGCTAAAAAAGGAGCTGAAGCCATACCGTAGGTTACAGTATTTAATTGTAAGATTTTCATGCTATTATCACGATTGCATTGAACTTCTGGGGAATCTCTCCAAGGAATTTACTGTCGTATCTGACGTTGAGACGGATGCAAGACCGTTTGTTGGTACATTTTTTCAAGGTCACCCAAAAGAATGAAACGGTGTCCACGAAAACGTGATAAAATCGAAAAAAGATCGCTTTGAGCTACTGCGCCTATAGCCTGGATGTCGTTCAGCCTTTCCTGACGATGTTTTAGTAGAGCCGTCAAAAACGACTCTTAAACGCGTTATCTCACTCTTTTCTCGTATAATACAATGATGGGGGAGGTAATATCCGAAATCTGGACGTTCCACTTCGCTTAAATAACCCAAAGTTTGATATTCCTCTATATACTCTATAGTTCCTTTAATGGCATCTTTACACAAAACCTTCCATTTTGTAAACGACTAGTATTTTTTGTAAAATGATTCTCACAGAATTGTTTTTCTAGTGAATATGTTTTTGTTTCCGAAGGTAATTCTTCAATCTCGCAAAATTGTTTAATACAAATATCTAAATTATTGAGTTTATTGAAATAACAATGGATCTTCGGCTTTGATTGGCTGATACCTACAGGGCCAGCGACAAACCATCCCAGCTGTAACTCCTGTAATGTTATCGCCTAAATAATATTAACGCCTAATTTTATTTGATTTGAACCTATAATCGTCCAAAATACGTCAGCCCCTAAAAGAATGTCAAAAGAAGAGGGTCGAAAAATTAAGGATCTGCAAGTTGAATATTACTAGGTATACCTAACTCGTGTACATTGGAGTCGCGTGCCAGATGCCGTCGGGAACGCATCATTTTTAAAGCTGCTCCGCGTTTAAAAATCCTAAAAATAAGAAAAAGTGACCCAATCATAGTGTGTATAGTATCAAAAGGTGCGCATTTAAGAGGTAAATCCGCGGGTGTATTTGGATTTTATGAGAGTGATAAAAAAAAAGTTTCAACTCAAACACCAAAAACACCACGTGGTAAAACTTCAAAGTGGAATCGCTTCGAAAAATAGATCGGCGATATATACCTTTGTGTACATCATTAGACGCGACCCAGCAGGCGCTATCGAGCGGTATGACACTTTTTCTCGTGAGTTTTCACGAAGAAAATGTCCAAAAACTGACAACCACGTGGCCAGGTGGTCGTAGATCCAGGTGAGCTAGCAAAGATCTGAACACGTCCAGTTAAAGCCCACGCTCCCAGGAGTCGAACAAAACATCAAGCAAAAAATTTGGATAACGGGTTAAGAAATTAGAAGACAAAAACAAATTGACGAAAAAACTTAAACTGTACAAAAAGTAAATCAAAAAGGTAACGATTTTTCTAGTGAAAAATCACGAAGTTACAACTAAATTTCAAAAAACACGTGACCACGTGGTCATCGATCCAAAAACGATAAACGATACGAAAACGACAAACTGGATGTGGAAGATGGCGATGGGCACATAACTAGACAAAGCAGACGCCGTTTAGCTGATTAAAATAGGACACCAATATCAAAAGATATAAAACAAAGAAAAAGTGAGTTAAGTAATTTGAAACCAAATTTGACTTTGAATTAACGTGTTTAAGTAATAGAGACTAGCGAAAAAATACTCCCCAACGTAAAAAAGTTAATAAATTTTTTTAAAAATAAAATTTTAAAAATATTTTCAAAATTCTTCAAATTAAAGTATTAAAAATAGCACTTAGACTTCATTAAAATAAGATGGTATCAACCAAAAACATGTGCTGCTAGGAGGACTCTAGACAAATACATAGAATAATATACAAATAAGACTAACAAAACCAAGCAAAGAAATTCAAGAAACACCAAGACGGAAATAAAAAATGAAGATATGCAAGCAGTGGAAAGATTATATCAATTAGTGAAGGAAGCAGAAAGCGAAAGGATTAAGGAGAGTAAACAGGAAGGAGAAAAACAAACAGAACGAGACGTTGACCGGATACAGGCGGTAGACCGAAATATGCTGATGACGAAAATGGACGAATAAGCAAGATGAATAACGGAGAACAACCAAAAGATGAAACAACTAAGTGAAACCATAGAAAGCTACAAGGAGGTCCAGAAACAGCAACATACGCGAATGTCGCAGCATCGAACACCATATCGAGCAAACCTAAGGCAGAAGCTTTGAGAAGAAACGAAAATGTGCAGATGTACTCGATTATGGTGTTATCAAATGCAGTACAGGATACCAGTGGGGATGTGATTAAAAAAATCAGAAAAGCAGTTGACGCCAAGACCAGCGGGTTAACAGTAGATCGGATACGAAAAGCCAAAGACCAAAAGGTTATAGTGGGCTGTAAAACACTCACTCAAACTAAAAATATCGCGGAAAAAATAAAAACGATGGCACCTGAATTACAAGTGCAAGAGATGGAAAATAAGGACCCTCTCGTCATTATGAGAGACGTCCTTACCATAAATACAGACGAAGACCTACTCTCGGCTTTAAAAAAAAAACAAAATAATCATATTTTTGCGGACATAACCGAAGAACATTATAGAGCTAAAATAAAATACAGGAAAAAAGTCAAAAATCCACACGTTAACCATGTGGTCATTCAGGTGTCTCCAAAAGTCTTGCAGGCATTGACGGCAGCTGAAAAAGTCCACATTGACCTCCAAAGAATAAGAGTTATGGACCAGACACCGCTGGTACAGTGTTCGCGCTGCCTCGGCTATGGCCACACCCGGAGATTATGCATAGAAACGGAAGATGTCTGTAGTCACTGCGGAGGTCCCTATATGCGTAACAACTGCGAATCATACCTAGCAGGAGAAACACCAAATTGCCGAAATTGCTGCATCGCCAAGGCATACAAAATAGACCATAACGCATTTAACGATATGTGCCCCATTCGTAAAAAATGGGATGCCCTGGCAAGATATAGTGTCGCATATTGTTTAAGCAGTTACAGGATATTCAGCAATTAAAACCTAAATATAAGGTAAAAGCTGTATAACAACTAAGTTGGTACTACAACTTTTCCACGGAAAACCAGACCTAGTGGAGGACAGAAGAGATAATACCAGTAAAGGAAGAAATATTAAAGTTATAGAAAAATAGAAAAACGAAATTTGTAACCAAATAAAATATATAAAAGTACTAAAGATAACTGGCGCCATTTTTGTTACGAAAATGGCACAATTACCAGAAGTCTAATCTGCAGTAGCTGACCAAAACGAAAGGTTATGAAGGACTATGAAAATAAATTGAGAAAGTAAAATAATAACTAAATAAGAAGAATAATTCAAAAGAACAAAACACCAAATAGAACAAAATAAATAGAGCAGAAGGCAAAGTTCAAATGTTCCATACGCGTGTATCAGCCTGGACGAATATAAATATAATAACAACAGAACAATAAAGTGTTTGACAAACTCTAAATATTAATAGTGCTGGAAGTGAAACCGAACTAAAAATTTTACCTCGTGTGTAACATATAAAATTATATGAAGTGCTCTAAAAACTCAGAAGTACTGTAAAATTGTAACGTTCAAAAAAAATTTAAATGTGTACTAGAACTGAAATCTGTAAACCAAATGTATACTAAGGTTATTAAATTGTTAAAGTAGTTAGATCATAAAGAATGTAAATGTAACATAAAACATATGCAAACAAGAGTAAACATAAAGACTCACAAGATGTCTGACCAATATTTATCAGAGGTACACCAGTCTTTAAACAGAAAAAAAAACTCGTGTACATTAAACTGTGCTTGGCAAAATACCTGTAATCGTCGGCAATAACAAACAAGAAACTTGCGTAGTTAACGAACTAAAACATGATTTTAATTTTATTTCACAGCTGCTAGAAATATTAGTCTTAATATTATTAAGACCGCAAACATTTACGCATTTATTTTCTTTACTGAACCCTAATTTATCCCTCATATTTTCGGCTAGAAATGATGATTGACTAGCCGTGTCCAATAAAGCCCACGCGACTACACTTTTGTTATTGTTTTCGTTAACGATCTGTACCTGCTCCATGCACAGGAGCGTGTGAGTCATCGTCACAGTTGATAACGCAACAGGCGCCGGCGCGACACTGGTTCGTCCGCTCGGTACGGTTTGTTCCGACTACGGTGCTGCATTATTAATACTATACTTTGGAGTAAAGTATTATGCTTTCCCTTACACACTTGACACGAACCTTTAAGTCGACACTGATAGCTGTTATGGACACTGCGCAAACAGTTAGTGCATAATTTGAACTTTGAAACTTCGCGAATCTTGTCACTGTAACTCAATTCTTTAAATTTCAAACATTCATAAACGACGACCTTGATTACAAATGACACATAAATGTATCGTATCGGAGTCCGGAGCAAAAAACGATTTCACGGATTTATTATGCTGAAAATTCGGCTTATATTAGTGCCTACTTTCAGATCTGTTATAATGTGTAGTTTCTGAAATATACGCGCGGTTACGTAAAAACAAATAAAATTCATCTAGGGTTGACAATTCCGGTAGACTGTTCTTATGTTCTTCCCACTTTCTGCCCGTAGTGGAATCTAACTTTGCTGAGAAAATGAATAAAATAAGAACGTCCCACTGCTCAGTAGGAAGACCGAGAATAAATGAATGAACCGGGAATGAATGAAATATGATCAATCAAAAATCTTAATGCCTTAAATGATTCCTCTACGCTTAATAAAGCTTTAAGGTGATTATTTATCAAAATGTTTTTGTTGTTATATCTCTTACACAATATTTTCCACGCATTTTTATAATTGTCGGTGGCGAACTCAATGGATCTAATCACGAAAGCGGCACCACCTTCTAAACTAGACCTTAAGTAATGAAATTTATTTATGGATTGATTGGAAGAATATATTTAGGTATGGAATCATTCGGATTCACAAGAGAATCGAAAGTATCTCGATACTCCAACCATTTTAAATAATTTCCATCGAATGACGGCAAGGAAATGGTCGAAAGTTTTATAGAACTTAAAGAATGTGAGCACTGACTTTCGTTGGAAACACTTTCGTTACCTCTAGAATTCTTATTAGAACTCGAAGATTCAATCAACACTTGAGCCGTGGAGAGAAAAGAACTGAGTTTCAATATTTTCCCTCTCTGTTCATCTACAGCGGCCGAGTTCAATTCAATTTCCGATTGCAACTCGGTAAAATCCGGTAATAATTCTTGGATTTTATCTATCCGTAAAGATAATTACTTAATTTGAATTAGTTAATTTATAAGAGCCCACTTGGTTTAAAATACTTACGTTATCTTTAAACTTTGTTAATCCACCTTTTATAATGCTACGTTTCTTTAATATGTCGTTTATGTTTTCTTTTCGTTCCAAGGATGATCTTAAGGGAAGAAAATACATAAATACGCAATGAATTAGGGAGATATAAAGTAAGATCAAACCCTTCGGAACCGGTAAGGCCTATTGGTCTGCTCGAGCCGTGCACGGTAGCGCGGCATCAAGCACCGGCAGCACCGAGAAACTTGAATCTCGCTTCGTCTGCGCACAACTCAGTGTAATATCTGGAACTACCGACAAATAGTGTGAATAATGAAGATAATTTTTTTTCGTTGGCGCTGCTCATGCGTAAACAAAAGTAAATAGCTATTTGCCAATTTCACATATGCATTTATCAAACGCGCGAAGTTAAAAAAGTTTTCTTTAATTAAAAAAAATATCAGAAAATAAATAAAAATATTAACGAAAACGGTAAAGTCGTTGTCCAATTATAATTATGGCGTGAGGTGTGACGTGTTCAGAAATAGGGATTCATTTTCATACATAAACACAGCATGAATAGATTCTTCTTGGTCGCTTCACTCTTGACAGAGTGGTCGTGGTTATCATGCATCATGAATAGATATCTTGAAGTTTTTTTTTCAACAAAAGTTGTAATGGCAGAAAGTATGGTATCCACGACTATACATTAATATGTATTGATTATTGTTGACTTTTGTTTCCAGTTTTGTTTCTAGGTTGTTTCTCTATAATATTATTGATTTGTCTATGATCATTACAAGCTTTGGAATTGCATTGGATTGGCGTTTGTTTGAATTCGGTCGGTCATTGTTAAATTAAAGAGAGAGAGAGACTTTAAAATGCCTGAACCAACTTGCGTGAGTTGTAATAACGCTAACTGCGCACTTTGGCGAATTGGTGCAAACGGCCAAATATGCAAAGATTGCTTTCATCTCCCAATATTCTTCGAACATCTTTATGCTCCTGCTGCCGGGGAGTACAGTGAAGCTGTATTTTATCAGGTAAGTGTATTGTTATAAAAATGAACTTCATTGAAAAACACGTTTTTACACGTTGTTCGTGGATTTGAATTAGGATATTATAGATTATTTGGATAACCTAATCCAAATCCATGCAGGTTTTGGATTAGGTTATAAAATTAAGAAAATAGAATCTATTCATTGTTCTATCGTTTGATTTATTTTAATAAATACATATTGTGAATATTCCAGTACAAATCCGCCATTGTTAAAAATGGTGCACCTAAAATTTACTATTTTACTTCAATAATAAACATGTTTTTCTTTCTTCAAGATGTGATTTCCACTTCATTTTCACATGGTGTTCATTTTAGTTCAGTTCATTCATTTAGAAGATCCTCTCATATTCCTTTGTTTCAATAATTTTTTTATGTGTAAGCTTGTGTGAGTCAACACAAAATAGTCAATTGTTTAACTTATTTCCCGAAACATCTTTTTATTTAATTAGTAAATTTCACTACATAAATATGTTTTTACAGAATATGCACATGCGACGAGGGGCCATAGTGTCTATGGAGGATGGGCGAGGTCGGATACACTTTGCTCAGATTCGTGGTTTTCTCACTCGCTGCCAAGACGAGGTTAGCGCTTTAGTCACCTGGCTGTTGCCTACTGAAGGAAGCCCTCCTCCCGAAATGGGTTTCCATGCATCTACATATGTGTTTGGTAATTTTTTATTTTTTCAAATATTACATTAGCTTTTTTGTAAAAGTATGTAATTTAATTTCCATGTCCATGTATAATTATTTTGCAATGAATTCTAATATTTTACTTATGTTGTATTAATATCATTTTTAATTTGCGATTTTAAACTAATATTTGTATTATTTACAGGCTCGGAAGATGATACTCCATGCAAATTGGAGTTCATGAAATTCATTATGCAACTCCCGCCTGACCACTACATGCATAATGAGTTTGTCTTCCCTATTCAAGATAATGAGGGGGAAGATGAGTTCGAAGATTTTGAGGTGGCTATGCGCAATGCGGGACTACTCGCACATAATTCATAGAATAAGATGATTTAGTATAATCATAATAATTTTTACTTCTGTGATTATTGTGATTAATTTTAAGTTAGGATATCAAAGATATGTCCAAAGGCTATAATTCAGCGTGGATAGATTTATTGTTTCTACCTAAGTAATATTTATCTCCCTACCTAATTTTATCTACCAGTTCAATTAAATTGATGGATAAAATTATCTAGACCTTTGTTCCGGAAATATTACTTATAACTTATGTTTCCAAAATTTCAAAATGTCTTTTGTTTCCATCAAAAAATTGTGTTTGTAAACCTTTTCTAACATTCCCACCAATTTGATGTAAGAATTAAGTTGAGAAAATCAATTTTTTTTTCCTTGATGTAGAAGCTGGAGTTTCTAATATATAATCATAAACACTTAGTTATATACTTAGTTTAAAATGACAATTGTCATTAATATTTAACCAAAGCTCATTCTCACCAAACATGAGAGGAGAAACAATTTGTTAAGTGTTTCAAAAACACTAAATGTTAATAATAAGTGTACCTATAAGTGATTTCTACTCTTTGTATCAGTTTCAAGACTTACATTCCTTGTGCCTACAGACACAATCATTGTTGTTTTTTATCGTTCATTTCATGTTTTGTACTTGTCATAAAATGTCAAACAGTATGTTGGTTGTTAGATGATTTACTAATTGTTTCTAGATTTTTTGGGATAACTGACCTTATTACGAATTTAGATATACTTACAACTACCTGCACAGGAGCGGTTTTACTTAGTTTTATAAAATTTATTTTGGATGATTTTTAATAAAGTTGAGTTGGCAGGTTAATCTTTTTTTATTTACCGATTTGATTTCTAAATAAAAATGTTATTTAAATTTAACAAACACTCTCGCACTAAAATGCTATTTGGTGTCAGTGCCAGGTAACTGTGATTTGTTGCAGTATTAATATAAATTAAATAAATGTGTGCACAAGCCCATAACCCGGGAGGGTAAGGAGTGATTACGGATTTCCATTTGGAGCGATCCTGGCATCCTTCTCATTCTACATCCACCCATACATGCTCGTCGGTTATGGGTACTCCTTTTCCCTTTACCCTTCATTAGTCTGTTCCTAATCTGAACGATTCTTCTTTCAGGGAAAGGCATTAGTGGCCATGAGAGGCACTTTTGCAACATAATTTTGTTTTGTTACTCTATTCATTCATCCTTTTAACATTCCCGAACCACCGAAGCATACCTTTCTCAATTACAGTCACAACATCCACTTTTAAGCCACACTTTTCCCTTTTAACATAATATTCTATAGTTATCAATGTACTGTTATGACATATAATACGTCAGCTTGTGTGGCATTCCCAGGTAGGTACGTAATACGTACCTCGCTGGACTAATTATGTTCTGTTCCTTCTGTTCTGTGATCTACAATAAATCAATAAAACAAGTTTACGTTCCATTCCAAACAACATATACTTTCTAGGCATATGTAGATTAACCCCATAAAAGTGACCTTAAACATTTCACGATCATTGAGTGACATGGCTGGAATCCCAATTCCGTTTTTGTTTTCTTTTACTACTCTGTAAGAACGATTTTACGCATTTCCGATGATTTATGGTGCCATAACAATAGAAATGTTTAAAGTTATCACCTAATCAATAGTATTAACTAATCAAGTTAGATTATAACCTTAAATTGCTTTTTTAACTGTTTATGAAATTGATCGAATTACACAAATTTTAGGGTACCCAGATGTGGTACTCGAAAATTACCTTAATATTGTGTGGGAATAAATGAACTATAACGTTAAATATCATGCGAATATTATCTATAGTATTTAGTCTAATATTAATAAAGCTTCTTCTGATTTCAAAGAAATTCGGAAATCTCAGGGCGGCAAAACTGGAAACCGACGAAATATACTCGGTCATGCTCTAGACGCCTTAAATAAGTGTAGTTAGAGAAAATGCTGGAAAAACAAAAGTGTGAAACTTGTACAAGTAACATGCATTGATTAAAATACAATAAACAAGTCTAAAAATTGTGTCTATTTTTTTTATAGTATGTGAGTTTTAGGTGACACCTCAATGAGAACGCGTCGCATGTAAAGTAAAGTTATATCTGCGACTGCTTGATTTTCAATCGGGATTCTATTTTGTGCCGAGTTCATTTATGTACGGCGACGCATTACTCAATATTTTAGCCATTGTTCAGGTACATTGAGAAAGATTTTTTGTGGTTAGTGGTGGTAGGGGGCTACTTTACCGCAACTCCACGACTAGCGCGTATTTTGCGTGTTGGCGGGACATGGATCACTCCAGCCAGCCCAACTCCCCTAAGAATCCCAGCAACCCATTAATGTTGCCGATGATCTCCGGGAGCGATCCCAGCGAACCAAGATACTTAACCCTGTACTGGGACACCGCAGGACAGTGTAGCATGACGTGTGCGCCGTGTCCTCTTCCTCCATACACGCTCTGCAATCTTTGCAGGCTGTCAGTGTTTCCTGAATTATCCAGGTGTTTATTGAATAGGCCGTGTCCTGTGAACGCTGCCACGGCTATTTGTGGTTAAACTTTTTATTGAATCAAAATTTTACACGAGATTGTTTTTCTTAATAAAAGTAGCTGTCCAGTAAAAAACGGTTGTGGTTACAAAAAATGAGTTTTTGTGGTACAACAAATACATTGTGTTGGACCATCCTATAAATTTTAGTCAAGTAACAATTGCGTGATAAAAAATAAATAAAACCAATTGTGGTTTTTCAGGATATTTAAAATAAACAATGTAAAAAATTCATCAAGCCCCGTAGCGTCCGATACGATAATTTTGGATATAAATTCATTGTATTTGTCATTTTTCTGGCTGAAGAAATGAATTGCATTTTCTTTCATATGGTCTTGCGTATAACGGGAACAAATACATTTTTATTCACATCTAATATATATTACAAAATAATTATATATATATAAATGGGGAGATTTTCCATAACCTGGCAGTATTGTATTTTTAATTATTGTATACGGGTATATACGCACATGTCAGAACAGATTCATATAATTCTTTATCTTTGAATCTTAGATAGTAATGCTATTTAAAGACTAGCGTTTTTAACTGGATAGAGAAAATAAATTGGTGAATTTTTAGAAAAAAAATTCTGACTTAATTTTCGTTCATGCTGTCAAGCTGTCAAGTCAATATAAGCTCAACTTCTCTTCTATCTATAACTATAATAGTGTGCTTGCCTTGCCAGCAGATTGTTGGTTATTGGGTTGGATTTGGAGTCAAGATCGAGATCTAAAGTTAAAAAATAGTTTAGTTAATTTAACTTTATTTGAAGCTTGTATAAATTGCACAGAAAAAGAAAAATAAACTACGAAAACATTAAACACTGAAGATTCCCTATTTGTTTCTTTTGATTTTCTTTGTGGATGATCCATTTTTAATTCAACACAAGGATAGTCAAATTTTCATATAATTAAAATAAATTCGTGCCTGCTCGTTTTGCTGCGCGGAGAAAATGGCGAGAATTAATAATTCGTTTTTATGGGGGATATTATTTGCTTCAATAACATGGACCATCTCCTTGTATCTATACTGGTTGTTGAATATGAGTGGTGAGTATCAATTCCTTTTCCATGGTCCAGCATCAATTTGTGATGGTATAAATGTAGTGGAGTGTTAATTAGATATTGATGTTCTTTTATTACTTTCGCTTTCATTTGTGTTCATCAAAAATTTACATACACCATTTTGCGCTTATCGATTTTTAGTTTATTATTTAAAGTTTATTTTAATATGTTATTTCATATTGTGATTTATTTTAGGCGGCACTAATATGATTGATCAGGAAAATAAGATGCATTATCATTTAGTTAATTCGGCTGAGAAGGACCGAATTAAACACAATGTTAAGCCTATTGTAGCATTAGAAGGTAAAAGTATGCTATACGATGGCCCTGCAGCCAATAATGACTATGTAGGTATGATGTGGAAATATAAAAAAAACAACACAAAATATAAACAAAAGCTAATGCAAAAAGAAAAGTTTGCTAAAAAACTTGGAATGAAGATGGCTGCTAAACCTGACAAAAGCTTAGGTGAGAAGGGCTATAAACTTAAATAAAAATTATTGGGTTCTTTTATGTAAGATAATGTATATTATGAGACTGAGTATAGCCAAATGCATAATTATTGTTTTTGTTTAGGTTCTAAAGATGGGGCAAGTCCCATCTCTTGTTCATAGCGGTTATTATTTATTTATTCATTAAATGCTAAAAGTAAATTTAATAAAAGTGAGCATCTCGTCATTCCTAACATAATTAGTTGTGCAATACTAATTATATTTTTTTTGTAATGTGTGTGCACTGATGTATTAAAAAAAGGTAGGTTGTTCCCCAGTTCTTTGGCTAGTCTTGTTGTAGGTACTACCATACTAGCAATTAATAAATGTGACTTTTACAATCGTATTTGTGTTGTTAAAATGTGACATGTGAAATGTGATCTTAAACACACAATGCTTCTTTCATGTAACAATTAATAATGTGATCCAAAGGCAACACTAGAACTAGTCAATAATTTTATGTTTCATTGGAATGATAACCTAGGATTACATTGCTGCAATCACAGTACTGGTCATAAAATTGAAAAATACTATATTCTGTGACATGCCTTTTATTAGACCTATGTTGGCATAACTATGTAATGAATTGTTACCATTGGAAAGAAGATTGTTATTTTATAAGGGCAGTAATAGGCATTACATAAATGAGTTTGCAGATTTAGAGAAGTACAGGGATATAATAGCAATTGGATATGTGTACAAGCTACACATATTTAATTATACTTTAGTTAGTGAGGTATATAAAAGCCCAATCCCTAATATTTGTATTCCTTCCTCTCCTTTTACCTTACGCTTCTCCTTTATACAAAGAGTAACAAATCATATGACACTCTTCCAGTTGTGATCAGGTGTCATCAGGTGATTGGTATACTTACTGCATGCCGTATAGTCTTAGATCCAGCATAAGGAATTTATATATATATATATATATATATATATATATACTGTTATTTCATTAGAACCCAGATTATATCTTGGATAGTAAAAACCAAATTATTCCCTTGCATAACTTGCCTTTAACGATTGTTTTGGTCTAGTTAATGTGACTTACAACGGAATGTGAGATTCAAGCTTGATTTGATGTCTCCACAAACTTAATTCTTAGAACAGCCAATGGTGAGTTAAGTAAGGATTGAACCTCATATGGTTTTTATAACAACAGTGTTGGCCCCAGATTGATCTGGGCGAACCATTTGTGATTTATCAATGTACATATTACCAAACATATAGTCTAGGTCCTGATCAAATGAAAGATGATATCAGATCTTCACCAGTTGGAATGTCTTCTATCAGCAAGTGACCAATGCTACATTTTTATTTGTTTACTTAACTGGGTGATTCTGGGGCGATTTTCTAGACCTTTATATGAAAGAAGGATGCCAATGAAGAAGTGGATACCTGAAACTGAGAGACCAATGCAACCAAAAGCAATATTGAGAATAGCACAAGATACATTTGCTCTAATTAAGCTAAAGGTTAAATAATAGGTTGAAAAAGACTGAAGGTTATTGAATGGAATTAGACTTTCGGAATCTAGATCACAAAATGGAACATTTACACTTCTATATCTCACTATTCTGTCAATCGAACCATTCATGCATTAACTGTATGAGTATATAAAAATATTCTTTGTCATATACAAAAATATATTCATTTGCTCTGGCTTATAAGCTGATTTGAATTTTACATCGCACAAATCACAAAAAATGTATTATTGAGCAACACTTAGATAATAATACATTGCTTCCTTAATTCAAACCTTTTTAAGATTTTGTTGAGGTTGAATGTTATTATTTTATAAATCATCTTTACAAAGGCATGCATTATTATCACAACCTTTAAGAATAAATTTAATTCAAGGGCATAAAATGGATAAAACCTTCGAAACCTAACAATATTTTTTATTAAAAAAAGGTGTTAAACATATTAATTATTTGGAATGACAACTGAGCATCAGTTCAGCGACCTTATCCAGAATTGCATTTATGCAATTAGAAAAATTAAAGTCTGTTAATATTTTATGTCTGTTAATATTTACATTTTTGTTTCATAAGAGCCAGATTAGAAAGCTTAGCCAAATAATATATGTACCTGTTAGTGAGGGAAGATAGCAAACATAGATAGTATTGCAACATGGGTGTTACAATCATTATCATCATCTCCTTGTCCTTTTCCCACTCATGTAGGATTGGCACAGTATGATTATAGACCATACTGTATAGGTTTTGGCTACAGTTTTTACGGCCGGGCGCCTGCCTGACGCCAACCCCCCTCGGGAATAATTGCTTGAATTTAACTCTCGTTTTATCAGTGTCATTGTTGCAGATGTAATCAAATTTCGCGAGGACTGTTATTGGTCCAGTCCTTGCCATCAGGTTCACTAGCTGATCGGCATTCATCTGATCTATGATAATATTTCCGCGCTAGTTTCCAGTCCTGTAGACCCAGCACCCTCTTCCCTCTTCATGGAATTCCGCCCGTATCTTTTCTGTGTAGTAATACATTCGTGCTTATTCTTTTTGATTTCGAAACAATCGAATCCAGGTTGATTTGGCTGCATGAGGTAGACCTTAAACAGAACATTTAAAACATTACATAAACTTTCGAAGTACCTTCTCGTTGGTAGCATCATCCAGTCTTTGTCAATAAATGAGCGATTTGATTATGCACACAAGTACACTGCCTTTAAGAGCCTCCTGGTTACTGGTGACAAATTCAGTTTTTTCTTACACATTAACATATTAACAAGCTAATAATATTAAAATGCATTCTAAGAAATAAATAAATAAAAATTCATTTAGACACATCTTAACACACCCACACACAATTGTGTTACAATCGAAAATAGTAAAAATAATTAAGTAATTTGTAAAATGTCCAGTGTATATGGACATTATTATTTATTAAAGTGTAAATATAATACATCACAACTTAGGAAATTAATTACTTATATGTTAAATCTTGGCTTCTAGAATGGGCTTACAAATTACAGTACATAACTTATTTGCACTTGCAATAGATATTATTATAATTTGCTATTTTTGCTTAAATGTAGGGAATGATGCCTGGGCAATTCAATGGTAATATTTTTGTATAGTATTTTATATTATTTATTACTCATACAAAGGCATTTTAATTTTATGTTACAGAAAATCAATATGGACTCATTAGAAATGCTGAAGATGTACGAATTCGGGAAAGGGGTTATAATTTGCATGCATTTAATGCACTTATCTCTCAGAGAATTGGAAATCATAGGGGCATTCCTGACACTAGAAACAAAATGTATGTACAATCTAATTTATCTATAACCTTAAACATGTAATAGTGAAAATAAGATAATTTTATAAATTCTCAATTTTCTTACAATACAATTTTCATGCTTTATATATAAAAATAACAGTGTCATTTGTTACTAGTTTTGTAATGTATTTATTTATTCTCTGAGTTACTTGCTATTATGAAAATGTCTTATTTGAAATATTGTTTTAACACAGGTGCCAAAGTATTGAATATGAAAAGAAATTGCCTAAAGCTTCAATAATTATCTGCTTTTATAATGAACATTTTGAAACTCTTATGAGATCTATCCATTCAATATTAGACCGCACAGATTCAAAGTATTTAAAAGAAATAATTTTGGTCAATGACTATAGTGATTTGGATGGACTACATGAAAGTGTTATGAATGCTGTAAATGATCTTAACAGCATGATGAGAAAAGAAGAAGAGATGTTGGAAACAAATAAAATAGACAATGTAGTGGATTACATAAATGATGACAGCAGTATCAACATTGATAAGAAGATTGAAAAAATTTCAAAAGCAAAAAGTGGTATAAACATCCGATTATTGAGAACACGGAAAAGAGAAGGTTTGATTAGGGCAAGATTGTATGGAGCTGATAATTCTGTTGGTGAGGTAAGTTAAGAATGTAGAAACTAAGGCAAAGAAGCAACCGCCTCACTTGATAATAAATAACCACCAGCCTCCATTAGTAAACAACTACAAACACAAACAAGTATCTGTAGTCAGTCCATATTTGATGATATGTCTTTCCTTGTCCTATGATGATATATTTCCTTTTGTATGAAAGAGCATAGGAGGATTTTAATCTGCTTGTATTTACGTATACACGCAGACTGAATGGAAATAAGGCAGGATTAGTTGCACCCTAATCATCAGATAAAATGTAGTTCTCTCTCTCTAAATCTACATCATACACATATTCTGTGAGGGTGTGGTTCTGCCCTGGAGCTAGCCCATTCATGTAAATAAAAAAATATAACACACACTGCTTTTTTTTCTAATGTAAATAGTTTCATACTAAGTAGTTGTCACTACAGCAGCAGTAATTACACTTAATGAAATGTCTTTCTCAGGTATTGGTGTTTCTGGATTCTCATATAGAGGTCAATGTGGATTGGCTAACTCCTATGTTAGCTAGGCTTTCAGAGGGTGTAGATGGTATTAAAGTGCGGTTTTCACATCGGGCTGTAGCTCCTGTAATTGATGTTATCAACGCTGATACATTCGAATATTCTTCAAGCCCATTAGTAAGAGGCGGATTTAATTGGGGACTACATTTCAAATGGGATAATTTGCCTAGAGGGACATTAAAAGGTGAGGTTTTCATTCAAATTATTTAAACAAACCTAAAATATATCCTAAGATCAGTGATTAAACTATAACCATTTGGTTATAGTTTAATCAGTTAATTTCTATTCCAACGAGTGTTCTTATGTTCATTGATTATTACTGACAGTGATACATTACTTGTCAAGCAAGTTAGCCTATTCATCTAATAATATAAGAAATGGATGTGGATCTTCCACCGTTCTTTTTGAAACATATCTTTAACCACATGATTTTAATGAAATTACTTCTTGTCTTCAGATCTTAATGATTTTGTCAAACCTATCAAGTCTCCCACTATGGCAGGCGGGCTCTTTGCAATTTATCGCGAATACTTTAATTACATTGGCAAGTACGACGCAGGTATGAATGTTTGGGGTGGAGAAAACTTGGAGATATCTTTCAGGGTATGTATATAATTTGAAGACGGCACCAAGAATTACACAAACTTACAATTCGTCAAATGAGGTGTAAAAGATGTAAATATGCTAATGATGAGCCAATATTATTAAAGTAATATATTATTACACCAAATAAGGTTGACAAAAAAATAATAATCAAATGAAACATGCATTTAGGCCCGTAACCCATGGGGATAGGTAGGTGATAACGGATTTCTAATTGAAATAGCCCTGGAACAAGTTTCACGGCTCAACATTCTTACATCTTTGCCTCATTCTTACTTCATTTACGGATTTATTATTAATACATCTTTCCTTAGATATTGCTAATCTTGTCAATATTATTAAGTAAAACCAAATTTCCAGATTTGGATGTGTGGTGGTGTTTTGGAGCTCATTCCTTGTAGCCGGGTCGGTCATGTGTTTCGTAAAAGAAGACCTTATGGTCTTGGTGAAAAAGAAGATTTTATGGTGCATAACTCAATGCGAATGGCCCGTGTTTGGATGGACGAATATGTGGTGAGTGCTTTTAGTTTTATTTTTCAACTAAAACATTTTATTGTTTATTCTAAATTAATTTTCAGCCAATAGCTTAATGTAACAATAATTGGTAGGAACATATTATTTACCTTCTGTTATATAATATATTTAATAAAAATGATACCCATCAATGTATTTCTTATATCTCAATATTATTATAGTAGATATGTCACAAGCAGTAATAATTAAAAACATTAAATTTGGTTAACATTAACATAACACCTCATTATTCTTAATTTTGGCTACCAGAGGTCACAATCTAACGGTTATTAATTGTGTGCTATGCACAATACCCTGCTTCCAGTTGGGTAAAAAGGAAGTTATTCAATTTGGAAATTTGAAGCATTGGAATACAGAAACTGTTGGTGTCTCTTTAGATTTATTTTTTGTCAATATTTAAAACTGGTCTAAGTGAAATATAGTTGTAATATGAACTGTGATGTTATATTAAATATTCTTTTGTAGACAAAAGTGATTGAGATTAACCCGTCTGCAGCTGATGTTTCTATTGGGGACATTTCGGAAAGGATAGCATTAAGACAACGTCTGAAATGTAAAACATTTAGATGGTATTTAGAGAATGTATATCCTGAACTTGAAATGGGTGAAGAATCTATTGTTAGAAAACGAATGGCCGACCTTAACGATCCGGAGAAGAACAGGTTTCAACCATGGCACTCTAGGTTGGTTTTCAATTTTCTTATGTATTGCCAACAATGTAAAAAGTTAATTGGACATTATAAATATGTCTAAAATGTCCAAAATAATGATTAGCTTAATGGGAGTGGTAGTATTTTTAACACAGTCAAATAAAGAAGTGGATTATTTGGACTGGTGGGGTAGATATGGTTCTTTTTTAGCTTGATTCTTCATTCCTTTGCAATTGAACTTCTCTGTACATACATTTTTAGTTGCATTTTGAAATAAATTCAAGATGGACACAGCATAAAAATATCTTCAATAAGTGAACAAGGTATAAGAGCTAAAATTAACACAAAATTTGACTTAACATCTTATTGTACAAATGACCTATTTTAGCAACAGAAATTTCTTAATTTAAGTTCACACGATTCTTGTTGTTTCTCGATATTTGAAATTGTGCATGTGCTATTTTAAGACACGTACGTACGTTTTGAGGGCACTCCTCTGGTTGCCACAGCCAGCATCGGTATTCTCGGCGTTGACGTATCGAGTGACGTTCAGTTTCTTGGTCACTTGGAAGACAAGGCCAAATTGGCCTCTAAAAAGCTGGGTGTACTCAGTAGAGCGAAGCAGTATTTCCGGCCGGGCCACCGCCTTCAGCTATACAAGGCGCAAGTTCGGCCCCACATGGAATACTGCTCGCATCTGTGGGCGGGAGCACCCCAATACCTGCTTCTTCCATTTGACCGCATACAACGGAGAGCGAATCGAATCGTCAACGACCGAGCTCTTACCGATCGGCTTGATACTCTGGCCTTGCAGAGAGACGTCAGCTCCCTCTGCATTTTTTCCCGTATATACCACGGGGAGTGTTCCGAAGAACTGTTTGGAACGATTCCTGCCGCCGAGTTTCGTCATCGTACGACACGACAGACCGCCAGGTACCATCCACACCATCTGGATAGCTGGCATTCCTCAACAGTGCGGTTCTCTCGACATTTCCTGCCACGCACAGCCGCGTTGTGGAATGGTCTGTCCTCGGCGGTATTTCCAAACCAGTACGACTTAGGGTCCTTTAAGAAGCGAGCCTATCATTTTCTAAAAGGCCGGCAACGCATCTGCAGTTCCTCTGGTGTTGCGGGTGTCCATGGGCGTCGTTGATCACCTGGGTGTTCGCGCCGTTCGTTTGCCCCCTTCTCTTATTAAAAAAAAACATTATTAACTGTGGTCTTAATATCACTCTATCTCACACATATATTGACTGTCACATGATTAATGTAAAAGCCATTATTTATGTTCCTTAACATATTAACACATAGACTTCACGTTAAGGATAATTCTACCTATCCACATCCATATTAAGATAAGTAATCGTAATAATTATCTGATACTATTTGCATTTTCAGGAGCCGTAACTACACAGATTCCTATCAAATTCGCCTTAAAGGGTCGACTTTATGTGTACAGAGTGCTAAAGACATCAAGACCAAAGGCAGCGAATTAGTTCTTGCTAAGTGCATGAGGGGCTTACACCAGGTACAAAAAATATTTTTATTATTTAGTTATCATGTTCAAATAAAACTTATTTATATAAAGAAGATGATATAGAGGTTTCCGTTGCCCGCGCACCATTCCAACTGACCTTTTACCTTGCCAACTGAGAAACCATCCTCTATCATAAACAAGCAGTTATGAAGAGTGAGCTGTAATTCGATTCATATTCGTCTCCAGAGGGTCCAGTTATTCAATGTATCAATGATCATACAGTTGGTTATTTGGTTTTTAAACTATTGCTTGTTGTCATCATAGTATAGGCTTAAAAATTCTTGAATTCCAATATCATATAGGAAACTGACTGACTGATATCAATGCACAGCCTAAACTATTATAATATTATTAACTATTGCGAGATTTCTGTTATTACTAAAAATGTCTTTCTATTATTACTAATTTAGATTCTATTATTACTAAGAATAGAATTTTTCTAAATCTATCCCCTAAAGTGGGAGATGAATTTTGTATGGATTTTATATATCCAATCTAATTCGACATCAGATATAAGACCAATCATATTAAATAGGGTTCAGCTTAGGCTTAGCGTTTTTGTTGTTACAGATATGGTATGAGACCGACCGCCATGAGTTGGTACTTGGCCGTACTCTTTGCTTAGACGCTATTAACACGATGGCACCAATACTAGGCAAATGTCACGAGCTGGGAGGCTCTCAGGAATGGAAGCATAAAGGAGTTGTAAGTTTTATTTGTATTAATAGAAAACATGAAAGTGGTTGACCTGATGTAACGTGACCACTGCATTCGTACATGCAACATTTGCAAGTCAAGTTCAAGGTGACAATCCAAATCACTGAAAACTGAATTCTCCTTTCTGAGGCATAATAGTATAACCGATACTATTATGCCTGTGTCTGACAAGGTGAAGCAAACTGTTTTATAACTGAGAAAACGTCTTTTGTTGGTCTGTCAGGTGACATATATAAAATTCTGATTTTATACTATGACGTAAGTCGAGTCATTCACCATAGTTTAAGTGCGTCAGTCACGTGGATGCAACCATTATAGGACAGTCAGTCTATGGGCGACGTGATTTATAACATAATTTCAAATAAAAGGCTGAACATCTACATTCAAACGTCTTTGTTAGCTTCTTTGTTTAACACGTCACGAACTTTTTCCTAATTGGGTAAGTGTTGATTACTTTTGTTTCATTTCCTTGCATTCATTTCTACAGTAGCTCCATAAAATGGTTTGAATATGTCACAAATATGCTCAGTACATTTCCACTCTTCCAGCGCTATTATTCTTGGATCAATTCATAAATGATGACTCGCAACGATTTTCCTAACTCAACAAAGCTCCCTCTCCAGTATCACCGATACCGATTGCCTTCGTGTTGGTACCGATTTTCGATAATTTTGATGTGGAATGAGTTACATTCTGTTGATTTGTTTGGTATTTCAATAATTTTTCTTTAGATAACGTGAAGTGAGTGTTTGAAGTGATTTATAACTCTTCGCTATTTCTCTAGCGTGTCTTTTTGCAAGTGTGTATTGAATGTCGAGGTTTAGTTTACGCGCAAGTCATCGAAATTGAACCCAGCCATTTATTCAAAATATATTGTTATCCTTTTCATTTTGGAGAAATTATGAATGACCATAAATTTGACTACTGATAAATTTATTTAAAGAAAAATTATATTTAAAGAAAATAATTAAATTAAGTTCTATTATAACCTTTTCAACTTCCTTATAAACTATGCCTGTATGGTGGCCTTCGATTTGCCATATTAAACCAGTCTCGATGTTAATTCTGGGTCTCCCGTCACAGAGTGCGCCTTATTTACTAATTCCTAACACACTGATTTTCTGGACGTATGATTTAATAGCTTCTTGTCTCTTTGGCAGAAGACTTACTGACTCAAATTTTTCGGTCTGGTATTTCGTAATTATGGTTCAGTGCATGTGTGCATACTCACGACAATCTACGTCATTCACAATTGAAAAAAGGTTGGGAATCGTTAAAAATCATTTTTAAAAGGCTTAAATCAATTTTGTTCATTTCTTCTGATTTGAGGTTTTTTGGTAAAACTCCTTGCATAACTCTGACGGTGAAATACCATAAGACTATAGGAACTGTCATGTCTGTGAGGTTATGGTATTTTACCGGGCCAGCCAGAGCCCATTAATGCAATAGATGTTGGGGGTTCTACCACTGTTAACATGACTAATGAAAATATAGCTTTCTCGCTTGCTGTGCCAATAATTGTATGGGAAAAGGTACGTCGGTGCGTCGCATTCAACGCGACACTCATGTTATTATGCCCGTGTAGTAATTGTAATTTTCACAACATTCATAGCTTTTTCTTTCTGTATTCATTTTACATAAAACACAAAATACTAATTCTACTAAAACACATAATTAGAAACCAATGTTGGCTTAGGTCAATACAAGTGTGAGTTGGTCTTAATTGTTCTTTTGTCGTGTTTCAGGCTGGAAGTCCTATTTATAACACAGCTGTAGGTATGTGCTTAGGCGTCGAGCGAGCTTACCAACGTGAACCCTTGCTTATGGTAATATGTGACAACCAAGAAACAAACCAATGGGATTTTATTCGCTCTTAAGTCATTATACTAGTTACAGGTACCTTAGATATAAGTATTGATGTAATATTTATAATAACATTGTATTAAAAATGCGATATAAGCTAAATGCTTATTTATTAATTCGCGTATTTAAGGGAAATTACGCAATGTATATGTTACCGTCAGATTATTAACGTCGTTCAATTATAATCTTATTCGTCTTTATAAATCGTTGTCGATTGTGAAGAGAACGAATCACTGACATTTTGAATGATCATTTAAATACATTATGTTTAAATATAACCATCATGTCCAACCTGACGAACCTGACCATTTTTCTCCTATTCTAACTTAAAACATTCAAGCTAAATACAAGTTAAAAATTTGACAATTTCAATTCGATAGTTTATAAACTATCGAGATTTAATATGTCAGATTGTAAATTATTCGTTGAGTACGCAATTTTAGGCAGTTTATAATATGCATAGTACGATTATAAACTGACTATATTTAAAATTGGTCGGCGGCGAATTGCAACAGATAATTGTCTAAAATGTCTCAATATATTTTTGTATTATTTTATATATGGAATTATTAGAAAAAAAACTTGAAAAAACTAGGATTTTGAATCTCAACTTTTTTCTATAAGTTAATGACAATTTATATTAAATATTATAAATTTATATACAATATTTTTTATCCTTAGCATAGTTGTTTACAAATCAGTATATTATTACCTGAAATGCAAGTATTTGATTTAAATATTTGTTACAAACCAATACAATTTTGCATTTTTTAAAATGAGTCAACACTTATTTTTATATAAATGTACCGTTTCGAAACTTGCTTACTGATGTGTTGTACTTTTAGTTGCGGAATATAAATAATAAAAAATACATATTTTTTAAATAAAACAAAATAAAATAATTTGTACTATAACAAGGTCACGGAAAAATCAGTGACAAATTAAATAGGAAGTCAATATTTTTATTTACAATCTAACGTAATTATAAGTTTTGATTCGATATCGCAAAATCCTAATTAGTTGACTTTTTAAGAATGTTTTAGTAAAAACTTTCAACAATACCGTCCCTATGCTCTCTACGTCCCAATCCATATTTACACTGATAATATTTAAAATGATGACAGAAATTTAAATTAAATTGTTTGATAAAAAAATCTCATGTCATAAGGACTGCTGACAGAAGTGAAAACTCCGAACAGATGAAAAGGCGCGACAATAGTTCAAAAATAAATAAATAATCAACAAAAATTGTATATGAAAAAACAATTAAATTTGAAATTGAAACCAGGAAAAAAATGAAGAAAAAATCTTGGAAATTGTTCTAAATTCAAATAAGCATGTTGCATGTTGTTTACGCGAACCAATAAGATTTTCCCCTACGTCTACACAGCTAATGAAGTTTTCACTTCATATTTTAAGTTTAACGGTTGCCATATAGACGTTTAAGATAGCAGTAGCCATGCCCGTCCGCTCTGTCTCGCTTCTACTCTGAGCGACAAGCTACACCATAGTTTGTTCCGCATCAAGATTTTTTAGGATTTTTTGCAAACCAAGGTAACCTTACCTTTTAAAATATTTTTTTTTCGTAATACGATTCCTGTCTAATGCATGAATTATATTTACTACCAGTGATTATTTTAAATAACTCTTATGTATATCATATTTTTTTCGTACAGTATTATCCAGAGAATGGTAGTTAGTTTAAACGTTAGCATTTTTGTTTAATGTTTGAATCGTTACGAGCCTAAAAGTATTATCTGCGAGATGTAAGCTCGTAGGTTCGAATCCGTTATACTACTTTTGTTGTGAATCGTTTCCTAACAAAAGCTTTAATTTTCTAGAAGGCTTACATGGAGATTAGTGAAGGAAAGGTTTACGAAATTTAATAGGTAAAAAAAATATGATTAATTAGTTGCGAGGGTGTGGGCGCTTTTATATTTTAAATGTACATTTTTTTATTTTTGTACAGATTTTTATAGCTTGGTTTAGTGTTTTTTAACTTTTAATTTGACTGTTTTAACTATAAGATAATTTGAACGATTTACAAGTTGTTTGTCCTTGTATATTTTGAAACGTATTGAAATTGTAAATGTATAGCTAGATATTGTCTGTAAGAAAACATTCCATTGTTTTATTGATTGACGACGACTGATTTTCGCTCGGTTTCTTATATAATTTAGTATGTACAGAATCTAGGTTAACTTTATTTAATAATTGTATGAGATTTTGTTTTGTTGAATATTTTTTAAGGAAGTACTCATTACTATCGTATCAATGATGTAAGTTTGAATTAATGTACGTACCGTAGTGTAGTGTGTCCAGATTTTTTTCATTCAATTTTCATTTTAGTTGTAATAGTTGAAATTATATTAAATAAAGTTAATACATTATTTTAATTCTTGGCATGAATTAAAATTTTTGATATATATATATATATATATATATATATATATATATATATATATATATATATATATATATATATATATATTGTTTAAATGTAATCATTGTTTTAATTCCTTATATATTTTTTTGTCAATTGGCCACTGGCCATGCGCATGTTAGATACGTCGTAAGAATATTGTTATTACACGTATTTCCTTTTCATTTTCTTTTACAAACAAAACTCTTTATTTTATTAATATTATTTCTTATACTGAACTCGTTAAATTCTATTAGAAAAGCACAATTTGCAGTTTATTAACATTCACACACAAAACTGTGATGTAACCATCAGTCAGATATACATTATAAAATAACGCATATAGTTAACACATAGAATACGTAAAATTTGATTGTATAAGTTGGTCTGGGTCTATTGAATGATTTAATATAGGTTTCGCCGTGGCCTTTGAGCGCTGGTGAGCAGGGATTACATTTACTAATAGTATATTATTTTTTTGGCATTGGAAATATATAGCCTGGAATATATATATTATTTGTTATTTGATCGGAATTATTTATTATTATATGGAATGTTTGTTATTTATTATTTGATATCAAAAGATATATTGAAATTGAATGTAGTTTAAATAAAAATGCTGACATTTTGGAATATGGGTTTTTCGGTGAAGATAACTAATTTAAATTAAAACACGACCATGTTTATTTCAAATAGTCGCCCGCTAGCGCTCAAAATCACAATATATATTAAATAGTACATATTTAAATGCACATATTTTATATAATAGTAACCATACAAATTAACGAATATTATAGTAGTTTAGCAGTTTCATATAATTTGTACTTATTTTTACGCTGAATGTTTAAGAATTTGATTGCTTTATTGAGGCAGCTTTTATTGTTTATAATATATTTTACAAAAAATTGATGTTGCATATTATGATAATAAATGGTTAAAACTGTGATATGAGGTTTTCTTTTTAGGTTCTGTATTTTTTTTTAATACAAGAAGCCATGTACTTACAGATGAATATGTGACGGACGTATCTTCTTCGATCTACTTTTAATTCCAAGTTATTTTCTCGGAATTAAAGACGTTAAAAAGTTGGTTGCCATGGAAAAAAAATGATATTAACAAAATATAAACAAGTCACACCATACATTCTCTTCTCTTTCTTTTCAGTCAAAAGTCGCCCTATGCTCGACGCAATCCACAAAGCATCACGCCACGCCCACAGTGGATTCCCGCAACTTTAACCAGATCATCGGCCCATCTTTTGGGAGGCCTATCGACGCTGCGTCAACCTGTACGTGACCTCCATTCCAAGACTTTTTGGCCCCATCGGCAATGAGCAATCTGTCCGGCTTATCGTCACTTTAAGCAATGTATGTTGTACTACTGTTTGGTTCTACTGCGAATCACATCATCATGTCTGATCCGATCTCGCAGGGAAACTGCATTGCCTTCTCCATTGACCTTTGAGTAACCTTGAGCCCACAGCGAGGAGCTATGTTTCAGTATCATAGATTATTATGGCAATATTAGGTTACATTTTATATGTGCGCGTACACGCTGCACTGCGCGGGCTGGGGAACGTAAATGACAGACCACACGCGTTGCTTTCTCACGAACAGCGCACGAGCATAAGATGCACGCGCGCAGCCGGCGCATTCGGCAGATGTGGACGCACCCTAATACGCATTGGCGTAACGTCAATTCGCGTCACGTCATTTACAACCTCCACTGAAGGGAGATAGTAACAAACAATATTTTCATGGATTGCGAAAGCACTTATCATTTTTATTTTTAATGTGAACGAATAATCGATACGTGATGTGGAGTCACCGTTACTCTTCGGTATTAGCAATCACCAGAGCGGTTTCATATAGAGCCGGAGTTATATGTAAAAAAAATGAGGAGAAAGTGGGTTTAATCATCAGTTACCTTGTCTTAAATCAAAATGGAAAGTTTGTAAACAAAGCGTACATCTACTACCTACACGTGTCATTTACAAAGGTGTATGTAAACAAACGTGCGGTGCGGTACATTTACGTACGGGGTTCTATTGGCGGTATGTGTAAATTATATTGGTAATGGTGAAAATACTGAGAAGTAAAAACAGTTACCTTGTAAAAAGATTGTTGTAATGGATTTTGTCTACAATATGTATAGTAAGTATAAATGTACCTTATAAGTAAATTACTTAGCTACTTACGACGAGCGGTGGGTTGGTGAAATACATTTTGTATTTAGAGACATATATTTAGATGTAGGTATTATAACGGGAAGGATAATCATAAATGAAAAGTTTCATAAAGGGATACGGTACCGAAAAAAGGTTTGGTAGTTGTTGTAACATAAGCTAATTATACACTCTCATTTTACTGTATCTATATCCAGATTTCCACAAAATATAACATTTCCGATGAAAGTATGTATGGTAAATGACGTTTGTTTGTTGACAAGGTTTCCATCCTGATTTGGAATAAACTAGACAATAGTGTATAGAAATTGGATACCTCATAGTCTAAAGTAAAATCCTATGGGTAGCGGTCGCTTAATATCAGGCGACCCGCTTGCTCGTTTTCCGCTTTATTGCATAAAAGAACCATTCTGCTTAAACATATTCCTAAGCTAACGTTTTGCTCCTATGGGGTAGTACATTTTAGGATAATTTTAAAATTTTCTACGTCAACTGTAAAGACTTGTACCAGGTACCGTGGTTCATACTATTATCAATACGTTGATTAAAATAACTTTTACACAGCTTTTCAGATGTACATTGCCTTGTGTATGTGTCAGAAGTTGTTGTTGTCAAGTTGATTTATAAAGTATGTTTTCACATGAGTACTTATTTATGTCTTACTTATATGGTAATAAAGCGATTGTTGTTTTTTGGCAGAGTGGGTTTAGAAATGAAACACTGTTATGTTGATATGGTATTCAACATTTATTTTAACATTTAAAATTACATAAAAAGAAGGCAGTTTTGCCTTAAAAGTCTTTCATTACTTTATGTTCCTACAGAATTGATTTTATTTTAGATCGATTATGATTCTACACAATTAAGATACAGCAATCTAACAAATAGAATTAAAAAACCACACGAGAATATGAGAAAGAAAGATGTGATAGAAGTTTATTTCACAAAATCGGAAAAACATTGAATAGGTAAAATGCCTAAAACCTTACTGTGTTCATGTAGTTCATGTAGTTCTTGACAATGGATATAGCGCTATTTTGATCATTTTATAGTTTTTCCTGTTTTATTTAAATCATCATTTGACATTGGCGATCGGCGATTATGGATCCTATGTAATATCTGAGCGATCAGTGAAACAGCTTTTAATAACACTATAATTTGACAAAGCCACACAGACGACGCGTCGTAGACGGTCAAGGAAGGGATAGGACAGCCATTTACTTATAACATATACTTAATAAATTATTATTATTAAAGAATCGAATACATGCAATAATATTACCTAAGACTTAATTTACAATTCAAATATAATAGACATCTACAATCTTCTAAGAAGAGACAATTTCACTATGGATATGTTTGGAACGTTTGAAATGACAATGACTAAATTAAAATATAACACTTATCTATTGAAATGAACTTTAACAAAATCGGATTATTTATTTTTTAAATTAGAATATATACAAATAAATATAACATTTTAAATAGAACTAAAAATAGTTTTGTCGCTTACAAAATTAATGATCGTACCTAGTTCATGGATGATTTACGATTTATATCCTTTTCATTCTACTTATAACTTTTCCAGTAATGGACCTTATGCTCCGCGACGTTACTTTAGCTTAATTTTTACAAACCTGAATCAGAGTTACGCTGACTATATTGGATGGTGTTAAAGAAATATGGGCGTTCTGTGGCAGTTAAATGTCATTATAGCGGTCAATTTACGTTAGAAAAAGGTTATGTGATGTTCGTACGTGCGAATCATTGGTCCCAACACTTCACTAAGCGGCCCTTTCACACTTGAATAACACGTATAGTGTTTACGTTGTTAATTGTAAAATTATAGTATATGCGAAAGGCCTTCCTTTTCTTATTAAGATCCAACCTTATAAATCAATAGATATATAAGTAATGTATCAAAATAAATAAAAAATTGATAATGTAATAAACTCATATAAAATGATTTTGACACAGTAATTATAAAAGTAGGTCTAAGTATGATATGAAGTTATGATAAAAGGATCGAACACCTTACATAATTAGTACATCAATAGCGAATAGGAATATGTGACACATTGCTGAGATATATAGACTTTGAAACGGGAAATCGATATTGATTGACATGATTATTTTTTTGTAATCTACGGGGCATTAGATCAAAATTACACTATTATTATAACATATGTTACATGAATAACTTAGCAATCGTAAAAACACATACACAGGGATTGCTCTAGGCGTAATCCCCATTAATCATCATACATACATGTGAAAGTGAAATACATTTTAATTATACTTAAATTTTTTCGATTATTACATATTTAATGTCGTGTTAGTCAGGTTTTACGCGCATTAATGATTTATGAGGCGTCGCACAATATATCGATCTTACAAAGCCTAGGCTAGGCTGACGTATAATTAAGTGTAAGAATTTAGAAGAGACAGTCCCAAAACCATTATTAATTTTAAGTACGTGCTATCCAAATACGATGACGATCTCCGAATTCATATATAGGTATTTTTTACTTACATTTCAATAACATTCGTTGTGCGGAACCCACATATCACGTTTAAAACCATATATTAATATTTAAAATACAATAATTAACAAATGCGATATTATAATGCGATGATTAATATTAGGTTATAAGTATAAAATGAAATACGCAGGGACGTGCCTAACCTAGGTTTTCTTAGCTACCTGTCGTCTTTTAATTTTAAACGATTACGATGGTTATTAGATGACACTTATATGATACGAGTCAGTGGTTTGTTAGTGTGGTTACAGCACGATGCTTTTCAATGTATATATTTATATATGTATAGATTTTTAACTTCAAATTCAGACTTTTACATGACAAAATAAGGATTTTTGACAACAATACCGATATGAACCTTAACCCATTTTGGGTGGTTTTATAGAAGTGCTAAATTTGTCTTGCAAAAATTTTAGTTTGACTTGCAAAATGCCGAATGCGAAGTTAAAAACCTATATATTCTCTTACTGAAACATATATTTACAAAGTAAGGCAAATGCCTTTTCAGCAAAAAAATGAACATGTGAATAATCGCATATTCATTTTTTTGCTAAATACTTAATAATAATTATTAATTATATTCAATTTATACGTAAAAGATTTACAAGAAATAAGCCTGCCCTTACTACAGTTAACTGATACATACATTGTAAATAAAATGTGGTTATTGTGTCTAATTAAATGATAAAGAAAAAAGAAATAAAGAAAAAAAATAAAGAATACAGAAAAGAATCCGACTATAACAGAAGAATTGGTTTTGAGCTAAAAAAATATCTCATCTATACTAAAATATATATTAAAGATACGCACGCATATTATCCCTCATTAGTTTATCTTCAATCCCCTAAATCTACTCATCTTAAACCTACCCATACTTTGCTCATACAACCAAAATCATCTATTCAAGCTCTCTCATGCAATTTTCCCTTAACATGCTCTCAATAATTACCATATCATTCTCACTTGAAACACGCATCTTACACGCTTTTTCTTTTATACGAAACACAATCTACCGCACATTCAAGTGAAAACCATCACATTTCATACATAATCTTTTTCAAAAAGCCCATTCATTCACAATTCTTAAGTATTTTATTAACAAATGGCAACTAATTTGCCTATATACACAACTACTTTTATTAATTAAACAGATTTCGGGTGGAACCTGGTCTAGATCGGTTCATAAAAGTTATTTATTTGATGACATTGGATGAGATGTAAGTATCCTTGTTGGTACCCTACATCTGTTGCAGACACAATTAAAATAAGCAGTAATATACAATTATGGAATCGCAGGAGTTTTCTCGACCGCGACCTTATGTACAATTTCCATTACATCCTCCATTTTATTTTGCAGTATCTGTTTTCCTATCGATTTTCTAATATACTAATGAGATGATAAAATGTAAAAAAATTAATAAAATACTCAAACAGCATCAATCTTATAATTATAATATATATAATAATAATAACAAACCTCCCCTCATCATAATGTTGATTCGCGCTCAATTTCGTAACTACACAACCGATCCGAATTATTTTTTTATACCGTGTGTAATTGAATCCAAATTGAGACATGGAACCGGATTTACTTATACGTTCCATAAGTTTCTAACAAATGGCGGTGTAAGTTAATTTCAATAAATTATGTGTTATACAGAAGAGTTCTACATCTTCTGTAGTCTAGGGAGTCGTCACACGTCACGCGTGTCCTCCGGGCTATGATGTGGTGATTGTGACTAGAATTGAGAAAGGTATGCTTCGGTGATCGGGCATGTTAAGGTGATGAATGATGCGAGAGCAACAAGAGTAAGCCCATATACACAGTATCTATTGTTTTATAAAATTCTACCTAAATTATATATTAAACAATACAACGTAGACTGTACTATTGCATATAACTAACAACAAATGGAATGTATAAAATAGGATATCTGTATAGTAATTTGTATAAATAATAAACTTTTTTTGTAATTGAGAGAGCTATTTGGCCTGTGGAAACATTGTCACGGAAAACTCTACTATATACAACCTGTTACTATAATACTAATTGCCTATGAAAAATAAAATATTGATTATTATTTAAATGTTTATAGTAACAGAATCCACATCAACAATATCAGTTGCGCTAATGGGCTTGCTCGACCGGTGAAATACCATGACAACATATAAGACAGGCGTGGAAGGAAGGTGCCGAAAGCCCAAATCCAGTCCTTTTCTCCCAATCTTTTCTATTAAGGAAAGGATGGGAAGAGGAAGAGAATTTGTCGGACAAGGGTATGGATAGTAAAAAGTTCCTTGTCTAGTAAAAATAGGTAACGCATCTGCAAATCAGCTTATTGTAGATGTCTATGGGTAGCAGTCATTTGAAATCAGGTGACCGGGTTGATCGTTTGCTACCTTCTTCCATTAATTCTTTTTATTATTAAAATTTTGTTAGTGCAGTGTTTTAAATATTCTATTGACAGATTAGTTTTTAACACATGCAGTTAGGAGAAAATGAAGTGATTTGACAATAAGAGTTTATACAGAACCATCAAATGAACCATTCTTATACGTTTCTAACAGATGGCGGTGTGAGTTTATTGAGACAACGCTTCAACATCTTTTGTCTTGTAAGTAAGGCTGTACATGTATACACGTCGCGGGTATTTCCCATCATCTAGTGTAGTATATCATATATGTACAGTGATATTATAATATTTACATCTATTAACTAACACACGCCTCATATACGTCCCTATTACACAACATAAGAGTAAGATGATTGAATGAAATGGTAATCTAATCAGACACTGCATAATATCAAGGAGTCGTATAATACTGCATTAATTATTATGCCCCAAAACTTATAAAATATTTTATAAAAATCTTAAGTTAATTATTGCTTTAGGAATACCACGTTGAGAATGCGATAAAACAATATTTTAATAAAAACTGAAAAAACACCGACTTATACTAAAGCATCGTGCGTTATGTATATATATACTGAGAATGTTTAGAAATGTTTCAATCAAAACATCTCCTGTGCGCCTCACACTAGCAAATTTATGTTTTATGATCAGACTTAAGTGGATCGGAAACTAATCTCTATTGAATGGTTTATTATCTGCTCAAGTTGTATCCACTGACTCATACACGACGATATTATGCTGAAAACACGCTTGAAATCTCAAAAATGTGTATAGTCAAGTATATTTTTTTATGTTTCGTTCTACATCTTAACTCTTACAGAATACACTTGTATAACCCCTTCTCACCTAATGCAGCACTAAGTTATATGTTTTGTATTATTCGTTATGTATGTCTATGAAAAAATTGTAAAATACAACTATTGCGATTGCAAATGACCTACTGAAATGACGGATAGATCGATGTGGAAGTCGAAATCTGTAATGCCGACCTCACACAGCGGAGAAAGGACAGCAGATGATGACAACTATTGCAATTTCAAATGCAAGCTTATAGAAATATCGATTAATATAATATTTGGAGCAGATAAATTAGGGGGATTCCGAATATTATATACACACTAATTAAATTGAGACATTTAAACTTTATATATAGATACATACATAAGTACATAGTATAAATAAAGGGGCTTAGTTTAGAGTAGAGATATATAGATAAGTAATTCGGTTTTTGGATAATAAACATCGGCTCATTTGACTAGCGATCCGATGTCAACAGCGAATGTACAATCGCACAACTACGACCAAAGCTGGTCGACACTCCCACAACATCGCTATCATTGTACCGCATGAGGCAACTGCCAAATGACCCGATGTACATAAGGCATGATCGAAGAAAACAAGAAGCCCAGGGGATCGCCCTAGAGGGTATAACTAACCTCTTAAAGTATACAATCTTAACATTTAAAAGGGGGTAAAAAAATAGGATTAGATTTTGGATATACAATATGAGCTTAAAACGTCAACACACTGATTTAACAAATCTTGTACGTATAAACAATGTACGATGACAAGATACAATAGTCATTCGATGAAAAGTACATACTTTGCTAACCTTTGCGAAATCAGTATCTTAACAATCACTAACTAGAAGACTCTACTTGAACCAACGAATGTAAAGACGTAGATAAAAGTAGCGTCCACCGAAGAAGGAATGCCATTTGGCGGTGGTAGGAACAGACGAAGACAGCGCCATCTAGTGGGCGTTAGGGATAGGCGTGAAGATATATGCATCGTCTACACATTTAATACTAAAGATACTAGTGATTTCGACATAAGAACACGGGCTGACCTCCAAATAGCACAATCCTTAATTTCAAGCCTATCTACCTAAATTCACAAACTATGCGCATGCTATACGCAACAAGTCTACCTATTAAAGGCCACTCAGAGGTTTTACTGCCCATGTAAGAAACATTAATATATGACTATAATAAGGTATACATACTCATTAATATATATATATATATATGTGTATGATAGTTTATGGAATATATTTATGGATGATAAATGTAATGTAATATTATAATACTAGTTGTAATACTGATTTTTTTAACTTACATATAGGCCAGCACTAGAGAAAAATCAACTAAAGCTAAACTTACATACTAAATCAAGAAGCTCTGACAAGTTCGTTGATTTTATCTAGTATTGGCCAACTACTGCTATGAGCATTAAGTCTAACATTTCTATTACGTTTTTAGTTTTGTGAAAGACATCATCCGTGATAAATATTATGTATTCGTGTTTTATATTACAAGTCTCGATAAGTGATTGAGAAGTAAACATCGATTAAAAATCGATACAAGACACAAAAGATATCAAGTGTACTGAGACATCAATATTCAAATTTTAAAATCCTTAAGATTCGTCGTCGATTCCTTAAGATCCGTTAGATCAACGTACACGTTTTTGTTTAAAGCCATTGGACATACGATCTAGGTACCGGTGCAGGTCGTAGAAGCGTGGGCGCTGTTCTGGGTTGCGTCGCCAGCACTCGTGCATGAGGTCATAGAGCTCACGGCGACAGCGAGGCGGCGGATCTGCCGGGAGCCTAGCACCACGTCGGCCGTAACGCCATTCATTAGCGTTTATCACAACCTAGGCAAAAATACATCTGTAATTACTACTTAAGGCTGTTGCAAATTACAAGTCTAACAGATTGTACCTGTAAATTATTAAGTTACCTAGGATAAATGTAATAATATTTAGCATGATTTTGTATTTAAAGCACACTGGTACAATGGTAGAGCCGGCAACAACAGCATCAGTTGCAAATCAATATTCGTATGATGAGTGATGTGCCAGAGGCCCAAATCTTGCCCTATTTCTTATTATAAAAGGATGGAAAAGTAGAAGTGGATTTGACGGGCAAGGGTATGGACAAGAAAACGAAATATCTTTTCTCCTGTCTGTCCATTAAATGTAGGCAATGCATCTGCAACTCATTAGTTTATTAGCTCATTAGCCTATGGGTGGCAATCGCTTAATATCAGGTGACCCGCTTGCTCGTTTGCAAAATTTTCCCATAAAACATTGAACCAATATTGTTATATATATCATTTACTTTCACGTGATTGTGTTGTAAATTTCTTAGGTCGTTGGAGAGGAACTCACCTGTTCGTCATTCATTTCTTCAAAAGGTTTGACGAAACAATACGTTAGTATTTCCCAAACGGTTACTCCGAATGACCAGACATCGCTTGATGGAGCATATATACCCTAGAAAAACAAAATATATTTTGGTTATTTGAACTCAGGTTATTTGATTTTATTTGAAAAAAATTAGCTACAAGCTTAACATATTGATCGTAAAATAGCAACAAACAAAGCACTTAGGAGCGGAGTTTCACGGCTTTTCGCAATGGATCGGAATGGATCGACAATCTATAATTTCTTGAAGATATTCTAGATAAAAGAAGATATACTAAAGAGCGCGAGAATCTTCTTGCCACTGTGAGGTAGATAATAGCAATCCTTATGGCTATTAATGAGGGAGGCCAAGGTACGAATAATTCTTGAACACTATGTAGCAATTCGCACCATTTCAATTTTGGCTTAAACAAATTTTAACTATTATCCATTACGACGATTAAAAAAAAACGCATGAATGAATGAAGATGAAAGAGCAATACGTACCATAAGCAAGCTTTCCCAAGCCATCCAACGTATGGGGAAGCGGCAACCGTTAGGCAAGAAATGGTAGTCAGTTACGAATTCCTGACAGAACATTGCGTAGTCAGATATTTTAATATGTAGATGTCCAGTCACTGTTATATTCCTGCAAAAGATGCTGTTATGTAATAAATGTCACATTTCACGAACAATTTACTTTTTCTAAATACTTATATCACGCATGATTTGAATTGAAAGACAGAGCACAGAGAGTGATAATTCTGAAAGGCAACATCATAAATTTTCAATTATATTTAGCAGTGTTTATGAAGGAGTTTTTTATTTCCGAGCAGTGTTGGCGTCAGATAGGCGGCCGGACGTAAAAACTGTAGCCAAAACCTATACAGTATGACTGCAATCATACAGTGCCAACCCCACATAACGTGGCAAAAGGGCAAAAGTCTCTTGACGTTTAAGGTTTTCTTGAATATAAAAAAAAATATAAGTGAGATCTTTAAATGTTATTTATGTTGGTATCTATTTGTTTAATGCACGAAGGAGGAAGACTAATAATGTACAGCTCAGTTGGTCCGTCTGTATAAACTGTCTCTGTTTCTTTTAGTGCAATATTTTTTTAACTGTCGGTCATAAACGCTTCTCATTACGAATGCAATGGCGATAGAACAAACTTACCGAGCAGCCAGGTCGCGGTGCACTAATTCATAAGACTCTAAATATTTCATGCCTGCAGCAATTTGGCAGCATATGTGAGTCAAACTGGAATAACTGAAAATATGTTTCGATAGTTAATATTAATATTTTTGTGATAGTTAATATTAGTATCTTTATGATAGTTAATAGTAATATTTTTATAATAGTTAATAATAATACTCTTTTACTAAAAGTGGTCGTTACTAGAAAACTTGTGTAAATTGGTATCTTTAAGTTTTCCTAAATCTTCTTTGTTTTCATTGTAATTTATCAAAAAAAGAAGGCGCGGAATTCGTTACGGCAGTGTTTAACTAGATTTCAAACATTAATATTTTCATCTCGGAGCTAAGTGAGTTGAATTTATAATTTTCATAAATTTTGACGAAACGAACTAAAGTTTTTCTTTATATATTTCTTTATCTTTATTATGAACTTACAATCTTATTTATATATAATTATTAACATTTATTAAATGATGACGTACTTTTTTCAATATCAACAAAGCGTACAACACTTTTGGTAGAATTCGTCGAGTTCATTCGAATTTAATAAATTTATTACACACTTATAGTAGTAGTTTAGATAGTATTTGCTTATTACATTTTGTTTGTTCAAGTTGGTCCGGAATGGTGTAGATTCATGCTACCATCGGATTCCTGGGGACTTATTTATATTATACTAGCGACCCGCCCCGGTTTCGCCCGGGTACAACTAATTATGTTTATTCGATCGCTACCAAACACAAGAATGTGCAAATCTGGATAATCCTTGTACATTTAATCGAAATCGGTTCAGCCGTTTTGGAGTCTATACGTCTATAGGGAACATACATACTTCGCTTTTTATATACTATTTTTGTATATGTCACTTCTAATACCTCCAAGAATATGCGTACAAAGTTTCATGGTGATCGGTTTAGTAGGTTTCGCGTGAAAGCGTAACAAACAAACTTATATTCACATTTATAATATTAGTAGGGATTAACTTTTTGAATAATAACAAAAATGCAAGATAACGTATGATTGTAGCTAATACTACAAAGTATAACAATATTATTTACACGTACTTCAATTGCTTCCTCGTTTTCATTATGGTTGGGAGAGGAGCAGCGTCGCCGCGATCGAGAGTTGCACATGGGGGTTCTTGCAGGCTCAAACCAAGCACTCGTACGAGTTGAGGGTGCTTGAGGCCGGCAATCCATGTAGCTTCGCGGGCGAACGCCGCTCTATCACACAGTTAATCAGTAAGGTTTTATTGTTTACTAAGATAGTGTTGTATAAAAGTAGTTGTCTACAAGTTGTCCAGAAATGACTTGTACAATGAAAAACCACAATATTCTCGGCTAAAAATATCAGCTCAAGTCAGTTCCCGGCGTTAGTTCTTCCTACCACTTATAGGGTACCTTCGAGGCGAATAGGCTATTGCTAAAGTAAGCAGCGTAGTAAGATGATACGTGCGTATCATCTCTTGATCACACTGCCACTTAACATTACGTGGGATTGTTCATTATAAAAAATAATCAAAGCATTTGCAA
This sequence comes from Papilio elwesi, assembly GCA_029849275.1. Classification (NCBI taxonomy): domain Eukaryota; kingdom Metazoa; phylum Arthropoda; class Insecta; order Lepidoptera; family Papilionidae; genus Papilio; species Papilio elwesi. Next base: position 6,265,909 of record CM056717.1, read on the forward strand.
TTCTTTTGGTCTTCTTACTTTAATGAGAATATGTATAGAGAGGTTCATATACTTACTTCACATCGTCATGGCAGCCGCGCCAGAGCGTCTTTACAACTACAAGTCGCCGACGTCGGCGGAGACCGCCAGTGCTCAGGGATCCCTCGTCGCTCAGTTCTTCGATAGCTTCGGTCTCGCATATCTGGATCTGTAGACAAACGGCGTCTCTTACCTGAATTCTATATTGTTAAGACTTTTAGAAGTACGCTTTATTAATCACCATCATCGGCAGTCAACTGTTATCCACAACCTAAGGTGGGCTAAGACCTAAAGTGGGGGTCAAGTACTGCCCTCATTCTAGAGCTCCTGTGACCATTTACACAACTACAACCATCCACGTGTAACCTCAATAGTGACATATGGGAACTGTGATGCTATAACCACTTTCAATGACAATCGCTCTATGATATGTAGTTTTGACTAAAAATTGAAATGAGCACACGCAGACTTATAATACTTAGATAGTAAAAGACGTAAAATTAATTTAATTTTCCACCCAGATCATTGTTGATAATGATGGCTCGTCAATTCTCACAGTCTCAAGTTAAATTTATTTTTAAATTATCATTTTTTAGCTGCATATCATAGCTAATGAGCTTTTCAGTTCTACTTTGTTAAAACAGCTTAACTGTAAACAGTTTAATTACTTCTTAATTGTTACCAAGCTTAAAATGGTTAGTAAAAAAATTAACTGCTTAAAAATACAATAATGCGTTTTGAGAAATGTACATTTTAGTCTGCAGCATGCCAGAGTATGCCAACCAAAATAGTTCTTAAACACGTAAATAGTGAGCAAGGAATGAAAAAGTCCTGTGTATTTCGCAAAAGCCTACTTTGGCCCAGTTCCTGAGTTTACCAAGCGTGCAAAATGGCTTTGCGCCTTGCGGATTTACAGACCTTGAGAATAAGCCAACTTTACAGTGAAGGTGGTTTGTGTCGCGAACGCTTATGTTCTGAGAAGGTTCGTTACTGCAAAAGGAAATTTACGTCGAGTAAAATTTCAGCTGAGATTCCGGCTATTGTGTCATCTTGACTTTTATATTTTACTGTTCGATGAACATGGACACAGAGACAGAGAAAGATTATGGAAATAATAAGTTTTAAGTATCATAATATACAGTAATGATTTGACTCAACGAAAATATTTTTTGAGGTTATTGACAATTTTATTTAGAATTTAATCTTCTAAGATCATTGGTCCTGTTTCAAGTTCCATTCAGAATAACATACATATGCCTATATTGCATATGTTTGCTGGGGTTATCTTATAACATTAATTATGCTAAGAAGCAAAAACGACCTGTACTCTTTCTCATGGAAACTGGGACTGATAATGTAATGCGTCGAAAGAGTTTCAAGTCGCAAAAAAAAGTTTTTCCAACGTATGACTCAGACCATGAAGTTGCAGATAGCAAATCTATTTGTTTTTTTGCACCGAGTTAAAGAGATCAAAGAGTATTAGCCTTTACACGCAGCATCGGTTAGATCCGAAAAGATTTCTGATTTATAGTTAATAGTGAACCCAGATTTATAGTTTTAATCACCGATAATCTATCAACTCAACACTTCTCAATATATGGTTAATTTATAAAAAAATATGAACCCGACTGACTGTATGACACTCCGAAAAGGAAGAAAGAATACCACGACCTTACCGAAGACAGGCGTGAAGTAGAAGTACATTCCGTCTGATGAGTGAGGTGCTGGAGGCCTAAATTCAGTCCTCTTCCCCTTCCCACCCTTTCCTCATACAGGATGGGAAAGGGAATGCGATTTGAAGGGGTTGGCGGGGTAAGGTAAGTAATAAAAAAAATGCTTCTTGCGGATGTCTATGAGTAGCGTTTTCTTTAAAATAAGTGATCCGCTTGCTCGTTTGCCACTTGCCATTGCAAATTTAAGAGAAGTTCTATACCCAGAAACTATCTTAGTAGAAGATATTAAAATATACTTCATATGAAGGAGATATGTCTTATTGAAATATTTATAAAAAAACACAGCACTGTCGCCAGAGATGAAAACTCAGAACAGGTGGGAAGGCACCGAGAATAGTTGTAAAATAAATAAATAGTCAATAAAAATAAATCCTCGTATCTAAACAATCAAATTCAAAATTGAATCTAACAATTAATGAAAATTTTACGGTCGAACTGTTCCAAATTCAAATAAGAATAATGCTGACGCATGAAGAGCATCTTGATCACGCGAACTGTAAAGATTTTCCCCTATCGAATAACGTGTAACGCGGCTAAAGGAGTTTACACTTCAAAAAGTTATTTTCAGTAAATTAAATCAGGAATACGTAAATGTGTTGTGATAGTATAAGTTTTTGTTTTAATTTGTTATTTGATTTGCAGATGAACCGATGATTTCGTGAGAACGGTAGCGGCGTGCGGAGGATCGCATAATGTGGAAGACATTGGGCAAGCCCTATGTTCAGCAGTAGACCGTTACAAGCTGATGACGATGAAAAAGTTTAAATAATCTACTAAAAGGTTTATATTACTTATGAGGTCATATTTGGCTTGGACTGTCTCGTTGTATATAATTCTATCACAAATCCGTAGTAGTGATTTATATTATCTTACCTTACAAGTACCTTAGTATCATCTTGTATATTTGTACTTTTGAACTTAAATAAAAATGGCATTACATCGCTTAAAATATTAAGTACGACCGTTTATTCATTACTTTCCTCTGCCATTAATTTCCTGTGACAAACATTGTGCTCGTCAGCTTCGTCAAAATAATTAATAAAGACTCTTTGTCCGATAAATTGGTATTGGCTCGTTCATTCGCACAATGACAATATTCGTCGTGTTGTTGTCGTTAAAAAATGCAGACGTCAAACTTTTAATTGATCAGATTATTTTTGAAATTCGTTCGGAATTCAGATGGTGCATTTTGTGAGTTAATGTACCGTATCTATAGTGTGAAAATATTACAAAGAAAAAAATGACATTGAAAGATACGATTAAAAAAAGCATTATAAGCGAAAATTATGGCTTAAAAGTGGATGTTGTGTCTGGAATTGAGAAAGGTATACTTCGGTGGTTCGGGCATTTATGTTGCGAAAGCCACTTAGTTCAGATTGGCGGCTTACTAAAAAAGGGCGACATAAGGAGCACCCATAACCGACGAGCATATATGCCTAGATGTATGAATGTAGAAGAAGCGAGAGAAATATGCCAGGATCGCGCTAAATGGAAATCCTTGATCTCTACCTATTCCTCATGGTTACGGGCGTGAACGCATATTTATGTTTAAAAAATATATTTATTTCTACTGATGTAAAATTCGGACACACATTATGAATGTTTTTTTCTGTTGTAAAAATAGTAAGCTCTCACATCTTGTATTCCCAGTGGAATTGATAGAGATAATGTTTTTGTCTGCTTTTCACCGAGGTTATTTGGTTAATGTCTCAAGGAATAACGATATTATCACACACCGGGGACTACACTAAGTTTATATATAGACAGAGAAGATATTTACATACTAAACATTCAGACCAGATTAGTGACATGATAAAGGCGCCACAAAGGGCGATATAGAGTAGCCGTAACTGACGAGCTTGCATGCAGAGATGTATGGATGGAGGACAAACAGACTTGTTTATGCACACAAATGTCTGTCCAGGGTGGGAATCGAATCCACGACCTGCGGCGTGAAAAGCAAGTATCTTACAAACCACGCCAACTGGCCCGTCAGTCAGGATCGCGCGAAATGGAAATCCATGATCTCTGCTGGGCTACTAGGTTCGGTTTCTAGCATACAAACGAATATTGATAGTGCACTCATTCCTTGACCAATGATAGTCTGGTACGTTGTTGAAAACTCTACGGAATCATGTAGTTCTAAGTCATAGCTAAAAATGTAATCGAAATGGAATTCAAACGTCACAGTGATATTGCTTTGTACTTGGCTAGCAACTCGCAATCAGCCATAGTTAACGAGCTACTACATTCAATTAATAAACCTTACAATGATATTCAAAGTATCAGAAAACGACAGCAGACTGACATGGCTCGGAAGCTGGATGCTAGAATTCATAATCCACGACAAAGTAATGTCGAAAATCTAAATATGCCTACTCGTAGCAAAAAGCGGATATTAAAAAAAAGAACTAAGGTCAAGAAGCTCTAGAAAATAGCAAAAGTAGCAAGGTTTAACAGCTGTTCAAAAGGCAGTTAGCCTAGTTAGAGCAAATGTGTTAAAATACTTGTACTTGTTAGTTCCGAGCTTGAAGATTTGGATTTATTTGATTATAAATTGTTTGCGGTTCATCAATATGTAAATAAAGCAGTTGATCGTGTACGAGTACAAGTTTAGAGTGCAAATTTAGACCCATTATACTGCGAAAGCAAGGACCCGCATCAGTGATGGCCCAGACTAAAACGGTATGAAACGGTCTACACAGTCTAGAAAATATGTTCGCCGAGAATGGGATAAAATAATACCACATTCATGCCGCGTGTGTTGCAGAAGGACTCGATGCAGATAGAGTTTATAAATAAAAACAAAACAAAATTACGTCAATTGTTAACACTTCGGACGCCAACCCCCGTATGTTGTTTTGTTTAATGCAGAAAAGTAAAGATTATTGTGTAACGCGATTACATAACACGATATTAGAAGTTTATGTACATTAAATATCGATTTTCAATTATTTCCTTTGAAATTAGATTGCAGATGCTTCGAGCTCAATTAAAAAAAATATACAGGAAAAACATTATATTAGCCGGCTATTTATGCTTGGGGTAGCGCAGCGCTCCGTCGCAATGTGGGGAGCGCGGGGGTTAGGCCGGCCGTCAGTAGATTGCATTTCCTTGCTCCGGTCGCTAATCAATTTTTATGGCCATTTTAACCTCTGTAAGGGATGTCCAGTGATGTACAAACTTACTGGTAGTGGAATACTTATGCCATAAACCTAACGTCACCACGAAAATTACACCGTCTGGGCTTATATTCATAAGTTACTTATGTTATTCATGACTTGACAATGGAGTTTGTGGACTGTTTATTGTTCATTAACATTAGAGATAATAGTCAATATGGTCATGATATGAAATTATTATTATTAGATCGAAGATGCATTTGAGAGATTAAAACTAACTATAAGACACCCATCAATACATGAAAAATATAGTTTAAAAAACTAAAAAAACACGCTTTTAGCGATAATTAAACTAAAAATGTAAATATGACCACCTTTCAACTCGTCAAGACGATTCAAGTCTGTCCTTTCATTACTAAGTTCCATTGGCCACCTTCCAGCTCCATCATCAGATCAGCACCATGTCATCATAATATTGCACTGTTACGCTTTCAGCTCAATCGGTAACCGGGACGTGGATCATATGTAATTTGCAAGATTTGATGACAAACACCGGACAGGTGAAACTAAATAAAAGCTTGTAATAATAAAGTTGCAGTTTATTTGTTCCAACATGCTTAACTCAGGAACTGTCAATTTGAGTCGAATTTGACAAATTAAATTGAATTTAACGGCTCAAATTATTTCGGAAGGATATAGTTAACTACAACTTTAGGAGCCGAACAAAAAGAAAAAGAACGCTAAGCGAGAAAAGAGAAGAATTTAATATAATTAGATTTCATCTAACTTTAATGGTCCGGCGAGTGACACCGTGAGCATAGCTAATTTATTATATGTAGGTTTAAGAGATCGTTTGATAAAAAGTCAAAGGTTATGACTATATCTATTTTTATTTGAAAATGGAATTAGTCTTCGTAACATAAATCTAATTATTTAAAATATATTGTATGTGTGATGGACTTCTCACCGTAAGCCAAATTGGACCTTGATATTGGATAAATTATTTATTGAAATTAATGCCATTGGGATAGAGATAATGCAATATTAATTGATTTTCAAAGCAATCAGATCACATGGAATGCACTTAATAATTTTAAATATTAAAATAATGAAGTGTATGACGAAGTTGAATAAGGTAAAACTTTTACCGTATAAATCTATAACGTTTTATATTTATAAAGAAAATAAACCACTGGTCTCCATAACTACAACTTTATCCAAAACATGTCTATGGTCAGGTTAGAATGTAATTTAATATGCTTTTGAAGCGGGTAGACCAATCGACGTAGGAAGTTCGCTATTCAACTCAATTGGTACGTATTTTGTAAAATCTTCAATAGTACAGCAACAGTTACTATCAGAAAATCTGTGCTAAATAAGTGACCCGTATCTATTTTTCTGATTGATCGCTGCGAACTACAAATGTGTTTTTTTTTCTCTTTAGATAATTATAAACTAGTACTATAAAGTCTTGATATTTTGTTTACGTTCCGTTTCTAGCACACAGGTGTTCTGTGTATTTGTTGTAAATCTCTTATTTATCGGAAAGTTTCCTTGCACGAGAAATAACGCTTGTAGATTTCGAAATGCTTGCCTCGAATGCAGTAGGGGTGAAAGCGAAACTGTATCTGAATAACGAGAATTGGACTCGTCTAAGGACTACAGCGACCACTTGTAACTGAAGTATAGTACTCGTCTGGCGCCTTCGTGAAACGCTTAACATGTAGTTGTACAATAACAAAAATATGTATGAATCTAAGCTCGTGACTGAAGAAGACATAAAAAAAGGCACTAACGCTCATAACACACAGACCTGTTGGTAGAGCTTCCAAATGTATTCATTTAACGTCTTTCTAATTAACCTCCTACTATTAAAACGCACTTAGTATTCACGGTTCGGGTCATAGTTTGATACGTACTACGTCAACACTACCTCAGACAATATCGGTGTGATAGACCTATATGTTTTACCTCTGGAGCTAGTGCCGTAGCACAATCACATTCTGTTCATATCCTCTCGAATCCTTATTCACTGACGTCTTTTGTCACACATAAACATTAGCATTACATTTGCTTCTAAACTGCTCGTTGCTGATTCATATAGGCAAAAGTCGTCACTTAAAATCAGGTGTTCCCCTTGCTAGTTCGACTTCATGCTAAAAAAAAACTTTTTTATGGGTGAGGATGGAGAAATGTGGAAGCAGCTCATCCGATATCAAGTGATAGATAAGCTACCCATAGGCATCTGCAACAAGAAAATGAGTTGCAAAGGCGTTGCTTACCTTTATTGGACAGTGGAGGGGATAGAAAGGAAAATGATATTTTCTTTCTCTATTTACCCAATCCTCTTTCCTTTCTTATCCTATTGTTAATTGGAAAGGATGAGAAAGGACTCAAATTAGGCCGCGGGAACTTCACTCATCAGACGAAACGCAGAATATTTCTACTTCACGCCTGTCTTCTGTGAGGTCGTGGTATTTCTTTCGTGCAACGGATGTTGTTGTTGTGGGCTATACCACTTTAAACTTTAAGTATTAAGTATCACTATCAACTGCTAAAAATAAAGATTCACAGTGCTAAATTTAATAGTCTAATGTATTAATAAAACCAATGATTCTCAACGCTCGGGATTACGGAGATTGTGAGAAAGTAATAAAGCCAAACTTACGACCTTTTCAAGTAATAAACTGGGGGAGTTTTAATAATGGGTGTGTGATAGCGATGCTATCCGCTTCTGTTTGGAATCCCCTCACTTTTAACGAAAGTATTTAAAAATTCCATTTCGCTGTCAATTTGCCGGGTGGTATTTCACACCGGTCCTCTGCGCGATGTATGGTTTTTCATTTATATTTAACGTATCGTTTCATTAGAATAAATATTCATGAGAATTTTGCTCGAATAAACAGTTCCGTTGTATACTCGGACAATTTATTACACGTACTACATAATGATTTTAATATATTTTTTTCTAATTCATTATGCGGACATAGCTACGAAGAGCGATTCAGTAGTGGGAGTATGTTGAAGTGTTTAGTTTGTATATGTACGTACATGTATACTTGTCCATTTTTTTTGTTCTGACGGATATAAAGTTGCAATTTTAAAATTTACAAAGGTTCCGATTAGATTATATCACAACAAGTAATAAAGCTTTTCCACATGGCTGTCGAAGAGGAAAGGTTACGAGTACAGTTGTGCCTGACATTGGGCTGCTGGGGACGAAACGCTTGCAAAAATGTTCGTTCGCCCCACCTCACTCGACCGCATACCAACCTCAAAGCTCCAGTACAAATATTACTTGAACTTTAATAAAGTTTTGTTATAAATTTTAATTATTTCATATTTTACATTCCACGAGTGTGTACATAATGTAAAATTACTCTAATTGGACAAACTCATAGGATAGCTTTTTTACGGGGGTCTTTTGTGAGGTTTGATTCCAATTTGGTTTAAAAAAAACGGTGTGATTTTTGATGTGAAAACTTCTTTAGTCGCGTTAGATGATATTTCGCAGGGGAAAATCCTATAGCTTCGCGTGAACATCATGCAACATACATAAGCAATACGTCAGCACAATGCTTATTTGATTTCGGCACAGTTTCTTTTCTATTTTGGATTTAGGACTTTCTGCGTTTTTTTTTATTTAAATACTGCGAATACAATTTAACTATTTATCTCGATAATATGAGAAACGCATGTTTGCGTGTGATTTTAACTAAAGTATTTGTGTATTTTTGTAACAATCTCGTACAATGTAAATGGCAATCTATGAAGTACAAGTTCAATTCCACTCGAACGCCCTGCGTCATTCACCCGATTGGAACGCGTTCACAAGGCAAAGAAAGCGTTCTTATTCATAAACATATGTGTTTCACATTTGTGTATAATCTGTACACTGGTCTTTTTTTTCTTTACTGTTTCGTTTTGAACTTAGCTATCTTTTTATTAAAATGCTTCGTTACTTAGATCTTACAACTAGAGTGTCAAATTACAAAAAAAAGACACAGACAGGAGTACCGACTCAAGTGAAGGCGCGACAATAGTTTAAAAACAAATAAATCAATAAATAAATACTCAACAAAAATAAATCCTTGCGACTTAACAATAAAAGTAAAATTGAATACAGGAAAAATAAATTTAAAAAAGTTCGTCAAAACTTCGTCCGAAAATCAAATAAAAATGTTGAGTATATTGTTCACGCATAAGGACCTATAAGATTTTCCCCTACCTATATCTACTATATCGTATAATTAAGTCTGCGTTTAAAGAAGTTTTCACTTCAACAAATGTTCTGAAATATCTGCTGGTATCTGTTTATTTGCTTAAAACCTAACCGATAATGAAATGAAAATTCTGCTATTGCAAAACAATCTTTCGACATTATCTCCACTTATCTGAAACGGTAGCTGTCAGTTGGCACCATTCAATGGACTTATAAATCTAACTTTGTACTGTTCTGTAGGTTTGTCGTGAAACAGTAACAAACATTTTCATTCATCATTATTTTTAAACAGTAGTAGGACATTTCAACAATGAAGTTTATTTGTTTTTAAAATAAGCATACTGATGGCTAATTAAATTAAACTAGAGTTTTCCGAATATTACTATTTAATGGCGTTGCTCTGACTAGTTGTCTCTATCATTGGAAACCTCTTGACACAGTACAAAATGTACGCGAATGTCTATTTTATATGTTTCATATAACTTTGTTTCCAACAAACCATTAACAATATTGAATAAATATACCCTCACGCCTGTAACTAGGGGGGTAGGCAGCGATTATGGATTTCAATTTGGCGTGATCCTATCACGCCTCTCTCGCTTCAGCTATATCCTTACATCTATGCATCCAAGCTCGTCAATTACGGGTACTCCTTATATCGCACTTCTTTAGAATGTTACTAATCTGATCTATATAAGTTCTCCTGGGACGTCCCCTACCAACGCCGCCGCTAACTTTCGCAACATAAATTTATTTCGTTACTCTTCCCTTTAAAAGTAAAAAAATGTGAACAAAATTAATGAATATCAATTTTGTTACGAAATTAATTACAAAATAAATATAATAGTCGAAAGTAATTTATTTCACGCGCCTGTGATGGTAGCTTTTAAATGTGGCATGCAGATGACATGTATTTTAAATATGTCTGACGTGTTCATTATAATCTATAAGTGGTAGTGAACAAACTGTGTATGCTTGATTAAAAATTGTTAATCTTCTGGAAGAGGGCAAGATAATGAATGATAGAAGTTTTCTATTCACACAATCAAGATTTCTTCGAGCTATATTATTCCAAGTCGGCGACAGATTTAAGATAAGCTTGTATGCGTATATTTATGAATGTAGAAGAAGCGCGACAGGTGTGCCATATATATATATTTGAACTTCCACCTCTGAAAGATTTAGAAACACATATTAACCTCAACCTCATTCAATTTAATTTTCTTCTCAATGATCACATGCATAAAAATTATATAAGGTTTAGTGCGATGTTGTGCCATTGTAACATACTTTTTTGTTATTTTTACTAAAGTAACATAGTTTTCCTTCTTTTGTTCTGACCATCTGACTGAGATGTTAAAAACATCGTCACATTATCTTACTGTAAATATTTAATTTCGCATATTTGTGTTTGTCCTAATTAGATCTGCTTAGTTGCTCCTCAACTGTTTGAAGTAGACTTTGCAAACAGAGACAGCGCCATTGTTGTATTTTAATTAAGAAAGAATAAACAGAGAGAATTTAGTATAGTGCGGCAACCTGTGCCAACTTCCCCTGTTCTACTTATGATGTACTCGTTTATATATACATAGATATGGCACAGATGTTTTATCTGCACATTTGTTGCTACTCTGCAAAAACTCTATTGCTTAGGACGATGAGTGATGTCAAACGACTTCTCTTTAGATACGCTATTTAACTAATATTGTATACAAGATATTTCTATTTGTGTATCGACTCAAATTAATGTAATGGACCAAACAAGTGCTACATTAGAGACTGAATGTAGAATTTATTACAGTATACCATTTTCTTGGTATTTTAAAATGGTCTGGTAGTAAATTAAGTAGCAAATTATAAGAACAGTATAATTAAATTCGTTACTACGTAACACAACTTTATTTTTACACCAATATCATTTAATATTGAAGTAGCTTCACAATGGAATTAGAATTACATTGAGAATATTGAATGACGATGTAAAATCTTTTTGGTAGACTGCTAGAGAATTATAAAATAAAATAAATAATTTAAAAATAAAAGTGACAGTAAATTTAGGTTCAAATCGAGAAATCAATTAGATTCAAAATTTTCAATAGCCATATTCATCCTACACAATAATGTTTTAATAGCACAATACAAATAAACAAAAAAACAGACGATGGAAGAGTTTTTCGAGAAAATAAAAAAGAAGCTCTCCGTCGACAACATTCTCGATCTTATGAAAGATGGAAAACTGAAGGAAGAAATAAAGCAAACTTTAACGGGTAAGAGAAGCGATATGGACGCTTAAGTTTTTGTAGACTTCCAATAATATTATACAAAAAGTTGCAGATATGCCATTAGCGGTTGAAAAGTGTCTGGTAGTTTTACGGCAATAATTTTCACAAAAGGTTTTATGTTTAGGGGCGGAATAACGTTTGATTTTAATTTAGAATTTGACTAGAGACGAAAAGAAACATTTGCAAATTTTCTTATTTGCTTACAAAAATAATCCACCAGTTCACAAAATAGATTATTATTTGTCATAAAGTTATTATATAATAAATTACTTTTAAGTTTATATAATAAACGACCTTTACGGTTTTCAAACAACGTTCATTACTAAAAGTAATTTACAACATTTCTATGGTATTGGCCTCTCTTTGAATTTTTTGTGATAGTATAGTGTCAGTATAAACTTTTTACTGTAGTGACAAAATTATTTTTACAGCTACAATTAATTTAAATGAAAGACCTAAACAAGAAGACGTAAGGGCTGCTGAAGTACCTAAGAATATAAATAAGGAGCCCATAAATCAAATCACAGTAGAAAACGTACAACACAAAACAGCAGAAGATCAAAGTAAGCAAATAAAAAATGAATTTAAAGAAAAACCTTATGATAGGAGTGGATCTACGAATTGTTTTAACATACTGCAGAAGCCTAATGTGCAGCCTGAAGTGGAAAAGGATAAATCAAAGAATGATTAACGATACCGTAATCAACTTATTCATGATTACTTTAATTAAAATGGACTACGAACTTCATATTCGAATGCAAATTTTACCGAACAATAAAAATAACTTAATAAAATGATCCAGTATTACTATAAGAAGTACTACACTAGTATCCTCTGAGAAATCTTTAGGATCAAAAGTTAAAGCAAATTAAAAAAATAATGCAAATATCAATGTAAAGTTACTGTCAATAACAATATTTGAAATAAAAGTGAAACATATTTTAAAGGCTTACTTTAATTATAATCATACTAGTGATCCGCCCCGTCTTCGCCCGGGTAGCTGTTTCGGAATCTATACGGAACATCGTCTCTTATGTATAGATATGCACTCGTAAAAAAACAAAACCTATCCCACAGAAAACGTATATTTATCCGTGATGAAAAATAGCCTATGTGCTATTCCAGATTATTATCTATCCCTGTACCAAATTTCATCCAGATCCGTTCAGCCGTTTTGAGTGAAAGAGTAACTAACATCCATACATCCACACATTTAAACATTCGCATTTATAATATTATGGCGTTGAAGTAGCTAAATTTTTAGATTTTTTGACAAACATTTTTATTTTTCGTAAATAGTTTCTTTTATTCATAAAAAAAGTATCCTATGTTACTTTTAAAACCACCAAGACATATTCTTGTTACACTACTACTACTACAAAGTTTCATGATGATCGGTTGAGTAGTTTTCGCGTGAAAGCGTAACAAACAAACTTACATTCATTATAATATTAGTAGTTGCAATCAACTGATTCAATATAACACGTACATACAATCACCAAAAAATATAGTGTATACGTAAGATTTAAATCGTTTCAGCGCCTGTCAAGTTAAATGAAACCCTTAATTTGGCAGAAGAAAACGAGATGCAGAAAAAAGCTTCGGGCCCTCATTTGCAAACAGGTGAAACAAAATAAACACAAGACCATTGTTACATATATAAATAGGGTTCCATATTTTGAAATATAAATTTGCCGTCTGAAGTTAGTAGCAGCAATATAAATTATCGGTCATTATACGAATAAACGATTGGTCGAATTTTAAAATGATGATTGTATTTAAAACACATTCTTACGTCTACAATCGCAAGCATTATAAGCAAGGATTCAATTATTTCAGCGATTATCGAGTTAAACGAAACTATTAATATACTCGAAGAGAAAGATATAAAGAAAAAAACTTCGAGTCCGAATATGACGAGCGGTGGCAATACTGAAGAATCTAGTACTACACTACAACTGGAGTCCACTGCTACTGGTTCCATACAAGGAGCACCAGAATCTGATAAGAGTAATTTAAAAATATTGCAAAAACCTCTTGCAATGCCATCTCAAACAGAGCAGGCAGAAGCAAAAGCGCAGTTTGAAGACTTTTTGAATTTGACATAGTATTTTATTTTACTTGACCGATTAATAAACCAGATTTGGAGTGACTACGAACTTATTTTAATAAGTTACAAAGTTTTCCTTGATAAAACCGTTTTTATATATTATTAATTAATATTGTGAGATCACAACTTGTACTACTTACTCTGCCGTGAGGGCTCTTGCCGAGGGTGGTAACTGGTAGCATGCGCCCCCGCGGGAAATCGAGCAGGGGCGCCACCCCGTTTGGGGGATCGGCTTCAGGTAGTTTCATGGAGGTGAAAAGACTCGGCATAGGTCTTTCACGGCGCCGATGCACCTCTTCCGGGATTGCCTGTAAACCAAAAAACAGCTTTAAAGTCAGCAGACATTGAGCTAGACCTGTAAATCACGTTTACTTTAGGGTAGTCGGATGGGGTCGGTAAAAAAAACAAGGCTGAACTAAAAACTGAAACTAGGTCACGAGTGTAGTAAGAAAATTTTGATAAATTAAAACTTACACTTAAATAAACCTTATTTTCTTTTTCACATAGGTTAATGTCCCAAAATAGTGTTAATTATATAATAGCTTCCTGCCTCCTACAACCGCGTTGTGAAATGATCTGTCCCCTACGGTATTTCCAATTCAGTACAACCTAGGGTCACTCGAGTGCTTACTCCTTTCTTAAAAGCCAGAAAAGTATGTTGTATATGTAAAAGTAGTTCCGGTAGAGTTGTGGATGTTCATGGGCAGTGGCGGCTACTCGGCAACTCGCCACTCACTTGTTCCCTTATTTCATAAAAGAAACTAGCTGCCTGCCCGGCTTTGCACGGGTAGTTTATCCGTAAACACTTTAGACCTGTAGGAGATGATGGCTTAGAAAAATATTTTTAGTACTACAAGCACTTTTTGATTTGATTGTAGGCCACTCAAAGGGCGCGTCCGACAGTGGAGGACTAAAAAGATGAAAACTGGAAAGAAGAGGAGAATGTGAAGTGAAAAGTAGAAAATGCTAAATTGTTCTCCTACACATATTTTGTAATTTCTTTCGTAAATTCCCTGTACAATGTGTTCAAGCAACAGTGGCAAATAATTCGTATAGTACAATCATTAATCATATTGGTTATTGTAGACAAATTAGAATATATCATCATTTTTATAGATAAATAAATATGCGCCCACACCCGTACCCATGAAGGGTAGGCAGAGATCATGGATTTCCATTTGGCGCGACCCTGGCACACCTCTCTCGCTTCTTCCACATTCATACATCTACACATGCATGCTCGTTGGTTATGGGTGCTCCTCATATCGCCCATTTTTATTGCCATTAATCTGATCGATAAAAGTTTTCCTAGGGCGTCCCCTACCAAAACTGCCACCAACTCACTTTTGCAACAAATTTGTTTTGATTCTCTTTTCATTCATCCCTTAAACGTGCCCGAACCACCGAAGCAAACCTATCTCAATTCTTGTCACAACGTCCACTTTAAAGCCATACTTTTTCCTATAACGCTATTTTTAACCCTATCATTCAAAGTCACGCCTAACATAATTTTTAAGAATCGCATCTCAACGGCGTAAACTCTACTGGCATGCTTTTCCTGTCAAACCCAGCTCTCACTTCCATACATTAAAATGGGGACTAGTATAGCATTGTGTATTTCCAGGCGAGCCTTCGTAGACACATTATGACACCTGACTACTGTATCTAATAGCCCCATTCATTTTATTTCCCGCAGTCACTTGTCGTTCAAAATTTTTTACATGCCTCCCTTCTCTACTCAACATACGCCCAAAATACACGAGCTCTTCCACCTGTTCCACTTTTTTACCGTTAACATTTATTTCAATTACTGTATTACTTTGTTCTCCTTCAAACACCATTACTTTCGTCTTATTCATCTTCATGCCTTTGCCATCTAATGAATCATTCACTACATTCAGCATAAGTTGTAAGTTCTCCGCTGATGACGCAAACATAACCTAGGCATCGGCGTACAAGAGACATTTTACAACTAACTCGCCCATTCTTAATCCACAATCTTCATCTTTCAAAGTTTTCAAACAATCATCCATAAAGAGATTGAACAGCCACGGGGATGCCACACAACACTGTCCTACACCTTTGTGGATGCTAAACCAGTCTGAGTAGGCCCAGTTAATCCTAACGCAAGCAGTAGAATCTTTGTAAAGAGACTTTAACGCTTGTATTAGATCACTGTTTATTCCAAACCCAACCAAGTTGACCACAGATCATCTCTTTCAACTTTATCATAGGTCTTTTTTAGATCTATGAAGGTGCAGATTTTTTTTTGGTTTTTAGAGCCTAAAACTTTTCTATGATCATACGTAAAGAAAATATTTTAATTGTTATAATTTTTATTTGTTCATAATAATTATGATTGATTATTTTCGGGCCAGGGGACATTATTATTTCTAATTAAAACAAAGTTCATGGTGTCACGGCTTCTACATAATCACATCCATTAGTCAATTACTTTCTACCAAAATATTCTGAGTTAATTTCACAAGCGTTGTATTGATCATCTCGCTACGATATTTGTCATTAATAACGACCGATGGTATATTTTATGTGTCAGTAAATAATCTAGGGCCTCTCTTAATTGCTATTCCCCTAACCAAGATTGTGCGCGTATAATTTATGTGACTCAGTGACTTATTGTTATTTCGTTGGTGAGTTTCGATATTCGTAAACTGAAAGGGTTCACCATCAAAAGATGTCATCTCCAATAAATGTACTTACGGCTTATCGCTGCAAAAATCTAAAATGCATTATGTTAAAAAATGAGCTCTAGCGAAAGCCAATTCTATTTTATCAGTTCGAAAATATTTGGCAATTTCTCTGCGGAATGTTTATTTTGTGGGAAATAGAAGGTTATAACTGAGCTTTATAATTTTCTAACGTTCTATCAAAACGGCAAAGCATTCCCAAGTTTCTCTCATAACTTAACCTTTTATCATTTATCATTTCTCAAACATCCGCATAATACCTTAAATGAGTAAAATCCAAGCATACCTTAGGCAATACCATTAATATTACAAACCCGGCCTTTCCCCTTTATTTATTAGATGGCTACCTTACATAGAATAGTTTCAGCTTTGTTGGTAATGTTTCGTGGTTTTCATTCACTACACAGATCATTTTATGACAGAAGTTTCGGATACAAGTGAAAACTTACTCAATTAATAGTACTTTAATTATATAAGAAAGTTATTATATAATATGTATAATACTCTTATATTCAATACTTGACAACCATAAAGACACTAATAAAAATGAATAAAAAGAAATGTACATATTTGTGCATATAATTTGAAAAACGTTTTGATATATCAGTCTCCGAGAGGATCGTGTAAACAGAATGAAATAGTTGTTATGAGAAGCCAATCCATTATTTAACTCAGCAACGGTAACACATCCCGCCTGGGGTGAGGGGTTGAGGGTGTGAAGGGGGTGTAACGGGACATGTGACATATTCACGCGGCACTCGGGGGTACTTATACTGGGTACTGGCTGTGGCTACATGGTACCGTATGTTACATGTAATGGAGTGCCCGTAAAAAGATGGCGGTGTAAGCTCTAAAATGTCGCATAAAACATAGAAGCTGCCGTATATAAGACAATCTTCTGGGTCGAAATCATTTTCCAGAAGGTGTCTCCTTTTACAACTCTCCTTTTAGTGAATCAATTTCATGGTTGCAATGTTATTTTAGTTTGTAGACCTGTGCTATTTTTATATATAAGTGCTTACTCATATTTAAAGTAGTATTTCTTAATGACGTGGCATTACGTTTACTTTACGTACGTATAGTTAGCACAAACATGTAAAGACGGTTCAAGATCTGATTTAATTTCAGTGATTTTTCGCTTTCAAGATTTAATTATCTAACGTCTTTCTTAAGAAGGATCATTAGCTGACTTATTTAACTCCCTTAGCTCCAAAAAATTCTCTTATGTTTTTATTATTTAGTTGCTTGAACTTGTGTACGTTTAAGATTATCCGTGAAATATTTAGCTTTGTACTGCAGAGCCAAGACCAGTTTAAAGAGCCAAAGTAAACTTAGTACCGGTAGAAAAGAATACTTTGTGATTTCCTCTATTTAAATATGAAAGGATTGCTACGAACGGCGTACGTACGTCCCACTTATTTTACGATCCTCTTTAAAAAGTCTCGGAGCACATAAACGAAACTTATTACTTACAGGATGTAAGTAGACAACGCGAGTTAATGCAGCTACCTCTTGCGGGAATATGAAACATAAGGCTTAATGTGTGTATTACCCGGCTGACCCAGGAGGGTAATATTTTTCTCGTGCTTGTCTGTATGTATGTATGTATAAAAGTCCGTTCCAAAGTGGTCAGTAGTCTTGTAGCCTAAACGAAATGACCGATATCGACTTGGTGTCTGTTTGTATTGACTTATAAATATATGTAATAATATTTTCGAAAAATAACATAACACTACCTTATAACATTACGTACCCATATTATATAATTTCATTTCACTTCACGTTATCTGTCGATTTGTACAAAATGACAACATTTCCGATGAAAGTATAAAAAATTTATAAGCCGCTATGTATGGAAAATGGCGTTTATTTGTTTACAAAAATTCTATCTTACTGTGAGACAAAGTATAGGATGAATATGTACGTTGAAAATATAGTTTGTTTTGTATAAGTCGGGTATTGTTTACGAAACGCTCTCATGAATGCGAAAATGTGTCTTTGCATTGTGTTTATGTAGGTACGTTTGTGGTTACTCGAATTGCTTGACCGCATGCCACCCTTTAATACGGAATATTGATGAGCTGATTACGGTGTTCGATATTGTTGAATTAAATGCTTAATTTCACTGTACGTTTTAAATTCTATGCACATTATTACTATTTAACTATTTTAGACCTCTATTTTAAACCTCTTTGATATTTGACACTTTTATACCTGAGAATGATGACAAAAAATAGATGAAAATCCTGAATGTTATCCTGAGAGTATTAATGCATGCATGATATATTAAATTATTTATTTTTAAGTGTTCGAAAGAGAACAAAGTGAGACAGTAATTGAAATAAATGTTAACGGTAAAGAAGTGGAACAGGTGGAAGAGTTTGTGTATTTAGGTTGTGTGTTTTATAATATTTTCTACGACGAGTGAATACGGGAAATTAAGACGATCTATAGGTACAGTAGTGAGGAGTCAGAATGTATCTATGAAGGCTTGTCTGTACAATACTGTACTAGTCTCCACTTTAATGTATGGAAGTGAGAGCTGGGTTTTCCAGGAAAAGCATGCTAGTAGAGTTAATGCCGTTGTGATGCGATCCATGAGAAGTGTGTTAGTCGTGACGTTAAATAATAGGATTAAAATAGCGTTATAAAGGAAAAGCGGGGCTTAAATGTTTATGTTGTGACTAGAATTGAGAAAGGTATGCTTAGGTCGTTTGGGCATCTTGAAAGGAAGAATAAGGGGAGAGTAACGGAACAAATTTATGTTGCAAAAGTGAGTGGTAGCTTGGGTAGGGGACGTACAAGAGGAACTTATATCGATTAGATTAGTAATATACTTAAGAAGAGCGATATAAGGAGTGCCCATAGCAGACGACCTTGTAAGCGTATGTATGTATAGATATAAAAGAAGCAAGAGAGGTATGCGTAGATGTATGGATGTAGAAAAAGCGAGAGAGGTATGCCAGGATCGCACCAAATGGAAATCTATAAACTCCGCCTACCCGTCTGTTTTAACGCTGATGAATGTATTGCCAAATATATATTTTTGTGTAGTGATAACAAGCTGACCTAACACAATATGTCTATGTCATAAAAATAACCTGTTTTTGAAAAAAAACTACGTTTCGCGCGTTTGATTGATCTAGCTCCATCAAGAGCCAAAAAACAACAAAATGTCCGACCGACATTTCTTTAAATAATTATTTCGTATTACAAAAACTAGATTCAAAATCAATGAAAAGCGTAATCAAATAAAATCCAAAACAAAGAAATTATTCTTAAATTTTTTGTCTGAAAACTAGAAAAAAAAGAAGAATTTTAGAAAATAAAAGGTATCGCATAAGTATGTACCGTTTGATTATTCAAGTAGGTCAAGTGAACGATTAAAAGAAGATAAAAAAAAGATATTATTAAGTGTATGCAAAAAGTAAATATTTTAATTAAAAATTAAAACACCCCCGTGGTGGCTCAAATGTTCTCTAGTAGTGGTACTAATTACCTAAGGTACGTCATATTGTTCGTTCGCGGTCCGAGGGCACCACTCGACTTAATGTGTATTTGTGCTACACACCGCGTTGTTTTTGATTAATCAATTTCAGCATTTTGCACATTCAATTCTAACATTTATATATCAAGTACAGTACTTTTGTAAACCCAATTCGTACATTTACCTATACCTACCTATGCATTCATGAAGTAATGTCCAAATTTGATGTGCAAAAGTCAGAATTTGAAATAAAAACTTCTATGTTACAGCTTAATCTCGTTTTTCAACGACTAGAAATTAAATGAAATTTAGCCTACCATAGCCCCCAGTCTTATGTTACCTTTATAATAGCCTAAAGTTAAGGTGACTTGACTTCGAATAGGGGCTACAATTTGGGGCCTTAATCCAATATAGATTCCGTTTAGGTCCTCACACCTTAGTTCATTTTTTTATGTTATTGATTAATTATTTAGTACCTGGAAGGCCAAGGAAAATATACTTTGTAGGAAATAATTTACGGGTAATATAAATAATAAGGTAATTTCAGAAGATTTCAAATATTTAAATTCTGATTGTTAGAACAGTTTCCGAGAAAGCCGACATAAATTTCCTATACCGGAATTAATTTTATATTTAAACTAGTGACCCGCCCTGGCTTCGCCCGGGTACCACTAATTATGTTGATCCGATCACTACCAAACACAAGAATGTGCCAATCTGGACAATCCCTGTAAATTTCATCGAAATCGGTCCAGCCGTTTCAGAGTCTATAAGTCTATAGGCAACATACATACTTCTTTTTATATACTATTTTTATTTCTTCATAAAAAGTATTCTATGTTACTTCTAATACCTCCAAGAATACGTGTACAAAGTTTCATGATGATCCGTTGTGTAGTTTTCGCGTGAAAGTGTAACAAATAAACTTACAGATAGATGGATAAAAACCTATTCTCAGACCTACCGAATGTATATGCAAAATTTAATTGAAATCGGTTAAGCCGTTACGGAGGAGTATAGCAACTAACACTGTGAAAGGATAATTTTTTATATATAGAATATAACATAGTTTTATTATACTATGCATTTATTTTTACGCTTTATATTATAAAATATTAGCTGGCACGGCAGACTTCGTTACGCCTTATTAGTTATCGGGCGCGTTAGTTTTATTTTGAGATAACACCCAAGATATCCCTTTAAACTATACGTCGTTGAGGAATATTATAAACTGCATGACATGCTTAGGATAAGTAACGTATTTAGTTTGAAAAGGACCACTTTATCCATCTAAATGGTTTTTCAATTATCTCATTGTACGTGAACATTGGTCAGAAGTAAGTCTAAGGAAACAAACAGCGGAAATTACTTTATTTTATACTATGTAAAGAAGATAACATACTCGTATCGACCATTAATCTTTAATCGCTTAGGTTTTGAATCAATAAAAAAACTATTAGAACTTCTCGTATACCCTAACATAACGTTCCGGGGAAAGTTTGATTGCACTGTCTTCAACATTTGTGGTACACACACACACATAAGAACCAATTTTATAACTAGTAAATAATTTGTTATGAAAGTAAGCAAATAGCATATTTTAAGAAACATATGAATAACATCAAAGGAATTGAAGATGCTTTTCGTTTACTATAATATAATTATATTGATTTTGGACATTTTGGAATTGAACGTGAATAATTTGAACATAGAGAATTTAGGTGAGATTCGGGATTGTAAATCCAACACATCCGCTCGTCTATAACGTGAATTCTGATTCAATTATTGCACATCCTCATTCCGGCACAAGCGACGCAAACTCTGATCTATCAAGGCTTCGAAACACAACGCTTCGCCACAAGTTTCCTTAAACTTAGGCATTCCCTGTGTCGAGAAACTATATTATCAATAGACAGTTCTCAGCCTGCAAGTGCAAACATTTGCTGTAATTTGATATTGTCTTTATTAGTTCAGTCTCGACCTCGTTATTTGTGAGTTAGTTATGTTTTTGTATAGAATAAGGTTCGATTTTATTAAAAAAGGGCAAAGTAAATATGTAAATTATTGTCATTTCTCCTACTATTTAAATAAGTTGATTTAAAAATATACTCGGCTTAACAATTCAGTTAAGGAAACAAAATCCTAACACAATTGGACCATACCTGTGGGTTTTTAATTATTGGGATGTACAGTTAAAATTGACAGGGATCGTCACCATATCATAATTATTATAATTGCCATTACATATATTATTTTATCGATGTCAATATTAAAGTGTACGATTCAATACAATGGAAGTGAAATTGTTTGAATATTGTTTAGTTTGAAGATGACCAGACATCGAAAGCGATTGCTCGGGGATATTGACAAACTGAATGGAGCTCCGAGCGAGGAGCCAATCAACCATGATATGCTGTGGGTTATTACATTGTGTTCGGTTTGTATGCATCGCAACCAGTCAAGCATAAGTTCATCGACTATGTATGGGCTATAATTATTAGGAAAATTAATTACATGGCTGAGCCATCTAATTAATTTTCCTCTGTCTGTGAGGTGCTTTGTTTTCTTTCCTTGTAAAATGACAAGGGTTAAAGTGATTGTAACATGTTAAGAATAAAAGTATTATTTGTTCAACTAGATTAAAAAAAGTCGTAACGAATTATCTTATATCTTGCTAAAGTTTCTCGTTAGTTAAGAGTCAAAATAAGAACTCGCAACGTAGCAAAAGGTATTAAATATTCCTAAGTTTAAACACTGAAGGTTTCAAAAACTTTTCAGACAAACAACGATAACAACTGAGGCACAGCCCTAAAGGTAATCCCTGAGTGGGCAGCGAGCATACGTCGTTTGAGCAAGCTCCTAGTGTCATTATAAAATACGGGCCACAGCGTGGGTTCGCTTTGAGAAATAGGTAGGGAGAGGTTGAGAACACCTGAGCTCGGGAACCGTGGAGCTACGAACTGTACGTTGCGGCCGAGTCTCCTTTTTTAAATTGTGAAGTCACCTGGATAAATTTATTGCATACTTAAAATTAATAGGGTGGCGTTGAAATTTTGCGTTACAATTGCAAACAATTTTTAATTTAATATTCAATTAAAAAATATACCTATTTTTCCGTACTTTTTATATATGTAAATATTTGTTAAAGATAAAGGAGAGACGATGAGATTGTATAAATAATATACAGGAGATGTCAATCGACCATATTGGTAATTTACTGAAAAAGGCCAAGTAAGAATGTTCCAGGGTCCTCAAAATGTAGATTCCATAGAACAAATTTTGAAAAGTGTAATAAGATTTATTTTTTCAGTGGATATCTGATCACTGTAACGTTTTGTGAAATAATAAGCCTTGACTTGAACATCGATACTCTCGGTGTAAATAAAAAAGTTCTTATGACTGTGTAATCTTTACAGGGTTGTTAAAAGTGGACAATTGACACAATTTGTATATATTCTTCCATTATTTGGACCAACTTAAGTAATGAGCCTACTTTGGTTATGGTCGGGTATTCCATACTCTATGGTTAATATTTTTAAATAAAATTGTCTCTTTTTGGAATTCAATTACTAAGGTACACATATGGAAATGTTTCACCCCCAACTACTTAGATATCATGACTTGATAATTGGGAAAAAATATAGGATAAATCTGTAATTTGAGTTGAATATGTGCCATCAGACATATGCATACGCATACGCTTAGCTTTTTTGTGACTGACTTGTCACTGTTTGCCTAGAGGAGGCATCTACAGCTACACCGGGCTCGAGGCGGCTGTTTAGCTTATACAAAAAAGACTGGATAGTTGCTCGTTTGAGGTGTTAATATGGTAACGGAAATTATTTATTAAAAGAGCGCTAAGAAGAGAGTAATCGTGCAAACTGTGGACTCAATGCCTTATTCAAAATATCTATATTAAGCGCTGAGAAATTTTGTTCTCTCGGTCTAGGCTTTAAAGTGCAATTTTGTTGATCAACTTAGATTGTTACGTATCCCGACCAATGTTTAGAATCTTTCAGAAACAACAACAGAACGTGGTCACACCGCGTTCACAATATTTGTTTTTCATTAACAGCGTAAACACTGAACGAAGATTTCCGTGATTTTACGTATACATAACCCTTTGTTTCGAGTAACGTTATATCGGTATCTGAAATAAAATTATTTAACATCATAAGCTAGTTTATAAATAAATAAATATAACGACTTGATTACGCTCGTAAACCAGAGGGGTAGGCAGAGATCATGGACTCTCTTCCTTCTTCTACATTCATGCATCTATGCATACACGCCCGTCGGTTATGCGGAGTACCCATTTTATTGCCCTTTTTTAGTAAGCCGCTAATCTGATACAAGTTTTCCTGGGGCGTCGCCTTCAAACACTGCCACTCACTTTTGTAACATAAATTTGTTCATTATTCTCCCTTCATTCATCCTTTCAAAATGTCCGAACCACCGAAGCATACCTTTCTCAATTCTAGTCATAACATCCACTTTTAAGCCGCACTTTCCCCTTATAATGCTATTTTTAATTCTTTCATTCAACACACGCCTAACATAATTCTTAAGGATCACGTCTCAACGGCATTAACTATGGTAGCATGCTTTTCCTCGCTCTTCCATACATTAAAGTGGGGACTAGTACAGTATTACAAGTTTATAGTCTATCATAAATTAACTGTGGAAGATAAAACTAATCGCTGTTCGCTTTTACTTTGATCTTTCATATCTTGTGTCTTTCGACAAGTTTTAAATCTACCTACAAACATAAATTGGCAGCAATCGGGATCGATTTCAAACATTTAGGACACATAAAAACATGACATAAATTATATTTACGCTTAAATCGTTATTAAACCTAAACATAATACTTTCCCTGTTACTGGTTAAGATTGCACGATAATTAATTTCCCGGAGATCGTATAGGATACTAATCAAGCTGATTAGCGGCTTGATTAATTTTGCGGCGACGACGGTAATTTTATTTCGAGACCGTAAATATTAATAGTAGACCGTTATTGCACTAGCAGCAGTAGAAAGAATGTTGCGCCTTACATTTTTTTTATATAGATTGAACGATTTTATGTACCATTCAACAAGTGCCCTGTAAGACTATTAATTGGTATTTTCATTCAAAGATGAGTTTATTTAAAATTTTAAAGTAAAAAGAATGCTTGTTGTGATCTAAGAGTATCGATGTATTCGTATATATTCTTATAGGCATCTATATGTAGATTCACATAGAAGCAGTGATGTGATACTCGTACTCCACTGGTATAGTATTATAATTCGCTAACACGAGTTACACGTAGAAAACACAGGCAGTCATAAAGACTGCCGATAGAAAACCAAAAAAAGATGAGGAGGAGCGACAATCATTCAAAAATAAATAAATAAGAAAGCGTGTGTGTGTATGTGTGTGTATTTATGTACATAGGTAGGAATGAAACTTGTGGGAATAGTTAAAAAGGGACAAAAAATGTGACCATTTTTTTTCACCCATGCGCCGATTAAAATGTTTCACCAAAATAATAAACATTAATAATGAAAAAAAATAAATAATCTTATTTTATAAATAAGTATTCAAAATTGAATACAATTTTCTGGTATAAATTAAAAAAGTACGTCGAAACTAATAAAAATTCTTATAATGCATGTTTCCAATGTCGTTTATGCGAACCTATAAGATTTCCCCTCCCAGATATCGTCTAATGCGACTGAAGAAGTTTTGTTTTGAAGTTTCGCTTGCAATAACTTCCATAACCTTAAGCTATGCCATGTAACATCTTCAAATAAGATTTTATTTTTCGCCAAATAAAATAAAATAAACAGAATAATTTATAAAAGCCTTTGAAATTGTATTTACCACTCAACAGCTTAATAATTAGACTATTTTGCAGTTAGTAAACGAGCGTAGCAGGTATATTGTTGTTATCAATACACCTGATAGCTTGGAACTCCAATGTAGGCAACGACGTCGGCGCAGGTGGCGTATCGTCGAGAATGAATATTTATTTGAGCGTGAAACCAATTTCATAATCACCTTGAAAACTTTCATTCATCGTCTAGATAGCGACATATAACATTTATTAACATGTTTTGAGGCAGTACAATTATGAGGATGTAGAAGTGAAACAAAAAACATTAAAAATCAATCTTTTTTAAATGAGTATTTTCGAGTAAATACATATAAAATATTATTGTGAGCATGTCTAACAAATCGGTTTAAAAATAACTTGATTTTGCTAATTTACTACGACTACTACTGACTAATTGTTATTAGTTTCGAATACAAGTTATTTAAAATATTGTTTTAGGACAAAAAAATGTTATTAAAATTACTGTCAATTGTTTTTATTTTATGTAAGTGTTATATATTTTACTTAATAACCATTTATACTACACTATTATTACGTTTTTAAAAAACAAAATGATATGATAAAGCAAGAGTAAATGATCTATCGTGTGTGTTATCATTGGATCAAGGATTGTGAGTAGTATAGATTCATCATAGATTAAAGTTTTGGATTGTTAGCGTCACTTTAAACTCGTACTTTAGTTTATAGCATTTGTAAAACTATTGATTTTAAATTAATATTGCCAGAAGCGAATCGAATAGATTAGTCTAGATCAGAACAGAAAGTTTTGATGAGAAGAATTGACTGTCTGGTACCCTGGTAACTGACCTAAGTTTTTACCGATGAAACTATAGAAAATAAGACACTAACGTTGATTTAAATATGCTGTATCGTTGTGTCTATTTATATTGGGTATTTATTTCTGACTTTCCCAGAATTTTTTTAATTTTATCTAAGACATACATACACAACACACATATACAACGATAAAGTCCAGTGATTTATTTCTAACTTATTTTAAGATGATTGCGAAATACTAAATAATCTTTCTTATCCAGTTTAATTAAAAATAGAAATTCGTATATTAATTAACACAAATAATAGAGGGAACAAGCTCAATTAATCAATAAGCTCTTAAAACTTTATAAGTAATTCTTAGCAAATTGAATTTGAAAGCCGTGTCAAGGAAAATGAAATCGAGAAATAATGAATGTTGGTAAAACTGCTTAAAGTTAAAGGTAAAAGAAACCTTATGTTGCCTTGAATATGATATTTTTAGTCGCACTCGCTCCCATACCTGACCCACGCACGTGCTTGTTTTTTTATGTCTTTTTGAATTGCAATCGGGGAGGGGAATAAAGTAATATGTTTCGATTACTCGTGCTCCGGTTTCCTTTGAATTGAGAAATGCTTTTGAGTTCCCCTCTCTTTATACGGTTTCTGCGTGCTTATTTTTGCGCCAGACTGCGTAGGTGGTGCTAACTTTATACACTGAAAATATAAGAGTCGCTTTCTACTTGAAAGATCATATTTACGTAATGGCAATGTCAGGTTTAATTATTAAAATAATTATTTATTTGACTGATCTATTTAAGAAGATTTTTTTTAGTATAAGGGGTCAAACGAGCAATCAGATCATTTGATCGTTGCCTACCTTTAATGGACAAAGGAAACACAGGGAAAAGGATATTTCCCTCTCCCCATCACCCCCCTCGCCGTCCTATCCTCTTCATTCTATCCTTATAAGGAATGGGTGGGAAGGGGAAGAGGACTTAAATTAGGCCTCAGGCACCTCACCCATGATACGAAACGCAGAGTACATCTACTTCACGCCTGTTTTCTGTGGGGTCGTGGTATTATTGGTCGAGCCGGCCCTTTCGTCCAACAGATGTTGATGTTGTGGGCTCTACCGCTGTTAAAAGATAGGGACTGTTAGAAGAAGTGACAGCTGGCATTCCCCTTTAACCTAAGTTTTATTAGTATTTTTGGAATATACCTAGGTCTGTATACGACGAGAAAGATCCAGAATTAAATTTCTACCTAACGCAATTAAAAAAATGTGTAAATATATATATTAAATGAGAACATATAAAATTCAAAGCGCTATAGCTGATTTCCGTATTACAGGTAATCTCAAAGTCAATTTCAAGTATTTCAAACCGTGGTAGCATTTCTATTAGCAGAAAGGAAGTTCTATTAGAAGCGAATAATACTGCGTGGCAGGAAAACTTTGTTTGTTTCTTTGTTGTGCATGTGTTCATTGTATGACTTTAAGCAAATTCAATGAAGTATCAGTCTGCTCTTGAACGCGCCGACTCCGACTAATTGTTGATTTTCTGCCAGTTAAGATCGGCTTACCATAATGTTTGCGAAATGTTGGCTCAAACAGGCTTTGTTGTATTGGTTGACTATTGTTTGCTGTGCATAACTCAGTGTTTGTGTATTGTTCTGAGGTGCTTACTAAAATGGTTAATTTGGTCTGACTGTTGATTGATGGGTTTGCTCTGAAAATACTATGTGTTTTTGCCCTTTTGGAATCCATTCAGGAATACTGTGTTATTGATAGTTAGGTGATATGTTTGTATGTTGAAAAGAAGAGAGTTTTGAGTTATAGCTGGGTATCGTTTTTCGCGGTACCGTCTGATTCAAAACAATTCTGGAGACTTAAGATTTGTGTAGTTGGGTTAAAATATCCTTAGGAGCAATTTTTATTGATGACTATCTATTATAACAATAACAATAAATATTTAATTACAGGTAAGATAAGGTCTAAAATTGAATAAAACTAAATTGTAATATACATCTAATTAAAATGATATACTCGTATGATATATATATTATAAGAACTGAAATAAACACTGAAATCATTTATTAACCTACCTCAATTTTTTTAATTCGCGTTAATGAACGCTGACGGTGGTTTGTGTACGTCACTGAAATTAGTTGACATAAATTAAGGGGCCGCAAGCAAACACTAAATAGTTGGAAACCAGTCTAATGCTCTCTACCTGACCGACATACATATATATTCGTTACAATATACGACGTAGAGCATGTCTGCTATGCCTGATTGCACAATCCACTGGACTTGTGTAACCAAATAGAATAATGTGTAGTTGCCTGTCATATTATCAGAGATAAGAAATCGTTAATATGAAATCTTTTTAACCAAATGATTTGGAAATAGGGCCGAAGATGGGACTCTATTTTAAACTATAAATTGAGATAAAACTGGTAGTGAAAGAAACGTCAATGTAGAAAAATATTATTTTTATACTGAATTATTCCTTAAGAACTAAAATAATATTTAGTCTCTCTAAACAAAATGTTGACTAAATTTGATGCTTTTAACATATATTTTTGTCTACAAATTTGATCTTGAAAAATAGTACAGTAACTGAACTATTATTAATATAAATAATCATGTAGTTTACTGGCCACGGTCGTCCTACCAAGGCCTCCCTTCAAACTATAAGTGGCCCTCATTGATAGATCTACCTAAACTATACCTTAAAGACAACTTGTAAGGGCGGGTGACTAAATGATTTCTAACCCAATAGTTTTTTAAAAAAGCACATTAGAAATAGTAAAAATAAAGACACGTTCTAATATATAACCAAACCCTTATAGTTGGTCTGCTCTAGTACGCCTTACAAAATACAAACTTAAAGGAAATAAATCAGTTCTTTATTTATTCAACGACTGTTAAAAAGAGGTTAAATTATTCAGCATTGCGTGCGAGCAGCGACTAGCAAAAGTCTACGTATATAAATAAAGTTTCTATCTACCTGTGCTAAAACTGATTTAATCATAAGGTTTGAGTAAGATTAGTTTAGTACCACAAATTGAAATCGTCGCGTGATATTAAAATCATTATCAAGTAAATTTGCCTCTGTATGTTGGCCTTTGCCATCGGCACAAAGTTCGGTCTCATGTTGTCCTCGTCCAGTGGACAATCATATATCAATCGCAATCGTAAAAAAGATTCATTGAGAAAGAGAGAAATTCACAGGTTTATTTATTGACTTTTAAATCGGGTAATCTCATCTAAACCTGGTACCTTTTAAAATAGTGGTAAAAAATCACGATTGCGTATCTATTGAATAAACGAACCGAACGAGCAGGTTACTATGTTTTTACCACTTTGTTATTTATAAAAATAATCCCTATAATAAGAGTTCAATTCGTGAGCATCTTGAGAAGCAATTTTTTTGCACAGAGGAGGAGATAAACGGGAAAAAGAATATTTCCTTATCGTATTTATTCCCCTTTCCATCCTACCCTTTGTAAAAAACGATGGCAAGGGGTAGAGGACTGACACCAGCCCTCCGGCATCTCAATTATGAGACGAAACGAAGAAGTATAAAATATTCCTACTTCACGCCTGTCTTCTGTGAGTTCGTGGTTGAGCGTGTCCATTTGTCCAGCAGATGTTGTTTTTACGGGTTCAACCATTGTAACCGCGGAAATGGTAAAGTGAAAATCATCATACCTATAAAGGTACGTTAATAAAAATTACTGTCGAAGAATTTTGATCGCCTAAAATATAGACCACAATTTTTAAAATAAGTTAAAACTTTCGTAATATAAAACAGTGGGGAGAAATTTTCTTTGGCTACCAAAACTTTATCCGGCGTGTAGTTTAAATTATGCAACAAGTTATTATTTTAATTTTGGAAAGAAACTTACTTGGATAGAACGGATTTTATCTTCGCTCTTGTAGTTTGAACGGATTTTACTTCTTCAATTGGTTAGTAAATTTTAATTTGCTGAAGTAGTAAGCTTATTGATAAGAGCGTACGAAACGAAAATCTGTAGCTTGAGTTGACTTTTCTGTGTATCTTAAATTTTAATTTAGAATACAGCAACCATTGAGAAATCTAGAAGATAAATTAGCTTAGGAGGAATGGATTCGAATGCAAGAATTATTGTATTTTAAATATGCTTATTACATAGAATATAAACTGGTAACATCGTAATAAAGCCAATGGTCTTAAACGCTTTTGAAGAGTGAAAGGATCTTAATGAGCGGATAAAATAATTGTGGCAGAGAGAAACTCGCCCACATGCTAATTCCATTATAAGCAGATGGACAAGTTTATCTACATACGTGGTTTATTTGCGAAAGGTTTGCAGCTTAATATTTTAGCCGTTCCTTCTTCGACCTTTGAATCTTTACTTATAAAAAGATTTATAACCTTAGTTCACGATTCACTGCGAACACGTTTTCTTACGAATCATTTGCTTTGTTAATTAACCGTACTACGTGATCTTATGGTATAGTTAACAAATGATGCGTTCAGATGCTTTCGCAACTCTTTTTCCCTAACAAGAGTTTTTAATACATTTAACATGGGTTAAAAGAAAATACATTGAATCATTTGATTATAAAGGTAAAGTTGTTAATATGATGCGCGCAATCGATTCATTTAACTTACCTATCCCCTGAGTATTTTATTCAATATATGTATAAGGATGTGTCCACGGCGGTGAAAGCGCCGCCAAAAATGTAGCTCGCGAGCTACGTATTCGCCAGACCTGGACTCACCCTTACGTTTCGCTAGGTATGGCTGAATGTGACATGGGTCAAGGATTATATTGAGTTACATTTGCTTTAACTTAATCTTTAAATATTTTTTTTGTTAAATATCTTCGGTATACATGTCAATCCTTGGCCGTTTATTTTTATATGTTTTATGGGGCCAAGGCAAGGGCTAAGGGCTGTACACAACAGAAGCACAGCTGTTCCTTCTAAGATCTCAAAATTTGTATCCAGCGATTGATGACGGAGGCACCTGCTGCACACATCTACAGTCTGCCATCGTCATCCATCAGGTATCATCTAAGGAGTTCCGTCGATTTTCAAATCACATTGTCAGCGTTTTGAAGCCCATTGCTGGATAAAGGTTTCTCCAAAGGAATTTTTATATTTGAATATCATTGCGTTTGACTAGCGACGTTGAACGCAGAAGTTGTATAAAACGGAACTATGAACTGCTGCAAAGACATTCCATTTAAACTATAAATGGCACATGTACATCCCCAGCCACATACATTGAACTGAATCGATTTAACTGAATTGTAGGAAAATTTCATTTTGATCACAAGTCAAAATATGAAACACCTATCATTTGAATTGCTTGTTTGAGAGTTGTGCTTGTTACGAGCCGTGATCATGACAGCCAGGTCATTTGATCGACATTACACGTCACTCGGAATGTCCGTCGCAATTTTGATCACTAATGCGGTCGGTGATCCCGTGTAGCGGTCCGTTTGAACGTAATCATTAGTGCGATGTATGCGGTCGGGACACTTTGGAAATCTGCTAACAATTCCACTCGCATAGTAATTGTCATGAAAATCATCCACAGATGCATAACTGCTAGCGTATGGTGATCATGAGAGGCTATTTGCCTTTTACATATTTTTTTTTTTGACTGAAAGGTCACTGTTTGCCTTGAGGAGGCATTTACAGCTACACCGGGCTCGAGGCGGCGGGGTGCAGAGGGCGCCTAGCCTAAGCCTCTTTAAGAGTAACTTAGCTCGAGGGCTCCCTCCGTAGGGGGAGCCTCGGCTCGGGCCGTTACCTTACTAGTATTACCGGATTGGGAGGCCGCCGAGCTCTTAGGTCGCTTCGGCGGATGCTTCATGGAGTGACTGGGCTCAAGGGACCCCGAGAGGGGACCTCGGCTTGGGCTGTCATTCAATACGCGTTTAGCTTTCCGATTCGAGGGTGCCCGAGAGGGCCGAGCCTCGGCTCGATCGGTAGCTATTGTCTGACTAATATTACTACCACTTGGCAAAGCGTTAGTGCTTGGAGAAGAAGTGGCGGAAGAAACTCCAGCAACGCTTCTATCATTAACGGGGAAGTATGTTGGCCGTCCTCGCCGGCGAGGACGGTGTGGCCGAAGTTGTTTGCGAAGTTGTTTATTCTTCGCTATAGAGATAGATGTCTCGTCGTCAGGGAAGTCCAGGACGTGCCTAGGTCTACGATGGTCACGCCGGAACTTACCTAGTGCGATTGGTTTATACTGGACTGGATGGACTGAGCCGATATTTAAAACACAATAAAATTTTGGAAAAAGGAAGTAAGTGTTATAAAAATACGGTGGCCTATTAATTTCCACGTGCATACATGCGAAAATCGTTGCAGGGTTCTTTATACATTGGCTGTAACTATAAGATTGCTTACGTCAACAATTCCGTACGTAATATTTGACTGGGAAAGTCACGAAACTAACTTCGTTCGCCTTTAGGGCGAACGCGAGTATTAAACTAGATATGTAAAGTTTCCACAGCATAATGAGAAACTTTTAGCCGCCCCAGGAAGAAATGTGTAATAAAATATTTCTATCCAACAAATTGCACATAAGTATAAACTCATTAGCTAACACGACTTTGGTTAAGTAGCATCGTAGCTGCTTGTTATACCTCGTTGCTGGATATTGACTTACGTAGTGTATTGTAGAATAATGTAATGAGACCTTCGATTCGGTTCAGTTGTCGTGAATGAGATCTTAAAATTCGAAAATGCGAATTTATTGAATAAACTAATTGGCAAAAGGTAAATAAAGTGACAATGGCAAGTTGAGAAAGAAAGGTTTTTGAATTGGAGGTTGAGAAATGAAGACGGCAAAATTTATTTTAATTGCAGAAAATACTGTGAAATTTATTTCCTTTAGGACATCAAAGTAGTGACAATTAGAAAAGACGTATGTTTAAAAGATAGATGGAAATAAGATTCCATCATTATGCATTCCTTTAATTATACCGCTGCGCCCGTTGTATATAATAATTTTAAAATCCCAACTAATATTCTGAATGCGAATGTGACTTTGTTACTCTTTCATTCTTTAACGACTCAACCGATCATTATGAAATTTTGCACACACATTGTTAGGTGCACAGACAATGACATGGGGTACTTTTGCCCAAAAAAATGTTCCCGGGTACATAATATATTCATTTAAAATATTAGTTGAGATGTCAGCATGTTTCATGTTGGTACAACAAATTTTTGACACATGTTACCGTTAATTCGGAGTTATTTATACGCGGAATCATCTACAAGAATTTCAACATTTACGAGTACATAACAATGAAAGGTAGAGAATAAACTTAATAAGAGGCTACCCAACTCTTTGCCTTAACAAAATTTGAAATACTTTAGAAAAAACAAAACAGATTAAAAAATTACTTGTTCTAACAGCTGATAACTACGATGGTTCTCTGAAATATAAAGAACATATAAATTGTTTTAATTCCAGAACTTTGTCGGACTTTTGGGCTTAGAAAAGGGTTCTCCATTGCCGTAGGACACGCAGTAAATTCGAACTTTACAAGTTAGTGGTTCATAGTGGAAATGAATTAGGTTAAACGGCTGACCGTGGAAACTAAATCTACCACTGACGTGACGTTTTTTTGTAATGTATTTAGGTCGTGCGTTATAAATATGATTTAATCATTTATTGCTTTAAAATGTTGCAGGGCTTACTTAAAAATTACAAAAAGGTTAAGCATGTTTATATTTTTATGCTTATAATTTTATTGATATTTATGTCATGATATGTTTAACCACAACTATTGATAATGACAATAAATTAATAAAACAATATAATACTAATTAATATAAAATAAGGGAAAATGTAATATTCTCCGGGTCAAACGTAAATCAATTGAGAAAGGTATGCTTCGGTAGTTCAATCATGTAAAAAAATGAGCGGAGACAGAGAGCTTATTACTCATTTAAAAATGTATAAAAGTAGAAAGTAAGACATGAATTTATACAGAAGAAGAGTGAAAGGTATACCAGAATCGTCAAAATTGAAATTTGATAAGCTCTGTCTTCTTCTGGGAGTTCTTTGATACAAGTATGACTAATCATTTATTTATTTTATAATACAACAACAACCACAATACCTCTCAAAATCTAATTTAATCAAGTCGGAGAATATGGGAAGTTACGCCTCTCATTACGCATTAACGATCAATTGGCATGTTTTGAAGGCGAGGGGCGTTTGGCTCGACGGTCCCTCGCGGGAAATCAGCCGGCAACGTCGGGGCCATGAGAGTGCATTAGAACACAATACTTTACGAGCCGATGCCACTTTTACTGTCGCTTCGCATTCGAAAACTGTCACGTTATTTATACATCCGCGTTGAAGTTATAAAAAAGGGGAAATTGCGCACATGTTTTAACAACTGGGGTACTTTTTTTCATTGATAGCATGTTTCACTTAAGGTTTAATTTGTATAAAACCACATATATAAATAAGTCTAATTCTAATATCATTTGCTTAAGAAACAAATGGCTCCTGCATGCTGACCTTCTCAGTCTTGAATTGATTCTTTCAAAGACAGCTTTTACAGGAATGCAAATTAGTACTGGATTATTGTAACGCAGAATAGATTAATGCTGATCACAGGGCACGGCAAACCTACTGAGAAAAGGTGCGATGCGCGCAACAGAATTGCCTTTCCACTGGTAGAATAAGACTTAGTAACACTATTTATTTCCGAGGAAGAATGGCGTCAGGCAGGCGGCCGGTCTTAATAACTTTAGCTGAAACCTATACAGTATAGACTCCGGTCATACTACAAATGAATAAGTTTTCTTAAGAAATAAAAAAAAAGCTGTAAATCAAAACAAATATGAATAAAAGAAATAGTAATGTTAGAGGTAATAATAAAAATAGATTGAACCTTAAAAAGAAATAAATTAATGTAATCAAATTAATCATCTTACGCATGGGCACTAGCGAATAACATCTATTTATATCTTACATAAACGTATAATAGTTCACAATTCATAATACACTCCATTAACTTCAAAGTCGACGGAAAATGAACGTTCGTGATCTTAAAGAGTAAAAGCCTTTTGTACACAGCGAAAGATCTTTAGGATAAGAGATAATTGAGTACTGAATCTGTCAGCAAAAGAAATGACAGGACAGACAAAGGAAGCGCCCACTAAGTAAATAAATGACAAAAAGTAGGACCATCTGTCTGGATTTCCTTCTTCCTATCGTTCTTCACTTTTTATAAGTGTGTCTTAAACACTTAGATACACAAGGCTTAAAATATTTCATGATGTGAAATTACAAAACAATAAAGTCTTACGTTATGTATGACTACAGAATACATATTTCGTTGGAAATTAATATTGTAAAAATTGAAAATGTACGCCATTCAAAACCTATGTAAAGTCACGTAGGAATATTGAACGTTAAAATTCTTTTTGTGAACGTTAAAATATATTGTAAACATTTTTTATGTAATTATGGAGAGCGGATTAATCTTTTCTTTTCTCTTATTGGTAATTCGATTTTTATATTGAAAAAAATGAAGCCACATAATAGCGAAAAGTCATGTACATTTATGAGTGAAGTACTGACTCAATAAACTCATCTATCATGAGACTCGGAGCTGTGGGCTCGGTGCAGATTAGATTCGAAATTGGAAATTTGATGAGACAAAAGGATAATTAATTATAGGTGGCTAATACCAATCATCAAACGTAACCCAAATTTACTCTGAGCCTCGTTAAAATCCACAGCACCTATTTATTGTAATTATGTTCGGATTACAAATTGGACACCAGTAATACTGTTTAGCTATAGTGTATAAAACATTTTAGTGTTTATAATTCGAAACTTATTTTAAACATCGGTACAATGTAGCTAAATTTACTGATTTTCCGATAGTAAAAATATCTATGAAAATCCGTCTATACTTACAACTCGTAGTTTGTTACAAACCAAAATAGATTTTTTGTAAACAAACAAATGTCATTTATTATATATGGCAGCCATTATTCTTTTTTATCATTCGTCGCTAATGTTATAATTTCGTAAAAATTGTGAGATACAGTGAAGTGAAATTGAATAATTTGGATAGCTAAGGCAATGCGAGGAAAAGTTGTTTTTCGAAAAAAATTGCAATATACGAATTTTAACATAAAAGATAAAGTGTGACCTTGTTTACAAATAAACCATCTTGATGAAGAAAAACTATAGATTTATGTGCGGATGGAACATGGTAATAAAGAGCTTAGTTATGTCAGGACGTTTCAGAATCGCCTTACGGATCTGAGTCACGGTATCGAAAGCTTTTATGTTTATCTTTAAACGGAAACGGTCGCTTCTTAATATGAAATCGGAGGAACAGACTACTACCAACGCTACTAGTGACGCTCAAGTGGAGTCACGTTTTCACTATCTATACGTGAAAATCGAGTTCGGCTAGAGAATTCAACAATCAGTAGAAGTAATTCTTCTTCTTCTACGACTAGCAAATGTTGGCAATCAGTTCGCATATTTCATTTCGTTCTTTCGAGCGAGGTGGAATAATATATAATATAAAATTGGGCGGCGCTCACAATTCTGTTCGACTCTTTTCTTACGACACACCTTATTGAAAGTGTGTTTTAATCTGTGAGTTAAATATGACGTAGCATTTAATATTGTTTCTTATCCGAAACAACTTTGCGATCAAATAAGTAGGTAATGAGCGATATTAGCTTAATAATACCTACTTAATAATACTTGTCAAATATCAATTCACAAAAGTTTTATATTACAAATGGTACTCACGTGGTGTATAATATCCGTAGCGGCGTAGAAGCTTTCGTTAAGGTCAGGTCGTCTCATCGTGTAGGGCCGTGGAAACTCTGGCTCCTCGTAGATTTCTGTTGGATAAATCGATAGGATTAATATCTACAGTTATAATTGCTATAATAATTGCTATTGCTTGTAATTTTATAAAGTAGAGTATGTAGACTAGACAAAAGCCGATCGCTGTATCATATCATATATATATAACTATAAAATCGGTTAGGGTAGGACAACGAGGTTCCCTTAATATTGACCTTTAATGTTTAGTTAGCTGAATCTTTAAGGTTATTGTAGCCGTAGTATGCATCCTTTAAGAAGTCATGAGTACTTTTTGCTTGTCACTATCTGAGGTTACTGATTTACATGAACATTATGAAAGAGAAGAAAAGAAGAAATCTTATACATTTTTTAATTAATTTGTAGAAACAGAAAGTGATGTGTACAACAAAATGATGAGTTGAATATTTTTGACGAGAGAATTAATTTAATATGTTTTGTAACAACTATGTTCTTTTGCGGCACTGTAAGGCGGAAACACTAGTCGGCTGGCCATTATCCTGCGCAGAGGGCGCATCATCTTTTCAATATGGCGCCTGAACAATGGACACCTTCCCGACCGGATTTCTTGTCGCCGTAACGAGCACACCCTACCTTGTCATTTTCTTTACAATGTTATCTATTGTCGGCATTCAATTATCTAAGATGCATTTTTTAAATTAGCTTTAAAAAATTCTTTAACGCAGCTCAATTTGTGGAAAAACGTCGCTGCACTTTGTGATTTGAGTGGCCCTTAACAAAAATATTTTGCTGTTGCCTTTGATTTTATCAATAACGTTCCATCTCCTGTTTATTTCAGCATGTAATTAATTTTAAAATTTGCTAATATTTTTTTAAAGAGAAACATAATACAGTAAGGCGAGTAAAAAAACCTTTTTCAGACGAACATATGTGTATGCATATAGATGTAAATGAAGCGAGAATGGTCGAGAGAGAAATCTAGGCGGATTTCTTTAAGTTTACAGGTGAGTTATTTTTAATTTCTTAATCGAGTTCTGGTAGCTTGAATGATTTAATAAATATGTTATTTGTGTTAACGATTTTTCTTTCTCTGTTTTACTTTTGTAATACACTATTTATTCCATAGTTAACCAATTACTTACAATTTAGTATAGTGTGTACACAGTGCAAAAGATTTTTCTAATAATTTTCCCCCTAATGTTTAAAAAAAATCCATAGCACATATTGTATAATCTCTATAATACGTATTTACAATATATATTCTTTAACCGTTTAATACTTTCCAGATTTACCGCAATGCAGTATTGAAGTTATTTCATTAAATTTTGTAAATTGATTTTTATATTTTACGAGACGACCTATTGTTTAATGGGGACTATTTAGTGTATTTAATATATATGTGCATACATACATATATTGTATTTGTACATGCAATGCAAAACTTTCTAATAATGTATATTTTTAGTTATGTTTTCCAGCGGGTAAATAAACATAAATTATGGGTTTCGCATGTTCGAGCACGGCCTTTTTACTTTCCATCAGACAGATTTTAGATTTACAGTTTTTTTTTCATCTTGTGTAATTCGCTGGCATTGTGTTTGATCTTAAAGAATATTGAATCTTAATTTTCCTAGTTTTACTGAGACTAACAGATATAGAACGGAAAAGATAGATGTCATCAAGGTTGCAAATGCGTTCCTTAACTACAGTTCCACAACACTTCTTAATGTTATACATTAGGGAGACAAAATCTCAGGTTAATTTCTCTTCGAGGTAGCAGCTGCATACCCCACGTCGGGAAATAAACTGAGTACGTCATAAAACAAGTTCGTTGCCTACGAAATGGCCCGATTAGCGCACTCACATCATTAATTAAGTTGACTAAGCCGCTTCGGTACCTCGGTACCGCGCCACTCCGATTCCACCTGCGATATTAATACAATAAAATAAAATGGAAGCGCCTATTTTGTTTAGGTATTATTAAAAAAAGAAACGCGCAGAACCTTGTATAAAATTAAAAATCATCTTTGTAAATTAATCATTGGCCTCTATTAATATTTTGTTTTAATTAATATAATAAAGCACGTTGTTTGAACATTGTTAAAGTGAATTGATTACTAAAAATCAAGTTACCAAGAATTTAAGCTGACCATTTTTACATTCCAATTATGACAACGGATGTGCCTCTCCCTGTACCCTGGCGGAACTTTTTTGGTATTTGGTGGTGTAAATCACAAGATACCGAACAAGGCAACCATCTTTATGTACAACTGAACAAATATATGCAAAAAAGCACGTACGATTAATTAAAAAAAGAGAATTATTATTATTATTTAAGATAAAAAACGAAATAAGTTTACGAGAAATTAAAATAATGTTGCATTTATGTTAAAAGTAATACTAGATCTAGAAACGTAGACCTCGGAATATTTCGAAATATTTTCAGAATTTCGATTTGGTTCTGCGACCTCAGCGTGTGCTTATGCCGCAACAAATTCCTAGTGTAAAGTAACAAACTGGGGCCAAGTGCAGGGCACTAGAGAACTTAACGAGTGCCAAGCAGAGGGGCGGGTGAAGTGTCGTACCGGCTCGAAACGATCGCAAAGACGTCGAGTCGCAACCGGGGATTGGAGTGAGATTTTCAATTTGTAAATAATCTGTCGTTGATTGATTCACTAAATTGTGTAAGCATTTTAAAGTTTGCTTTTAAAATTCAATTATGACTCTTCATTATTATTTTGAAATTAATTCAATTTTGGTTTGACTTGTGGTTTTGTCATCGGCGAGGACAATGCTCATGACATTGACGATGTCTCACTATTGTCACTAAGAATCAAAACTATTTTTAGGTGCCACGATTTGGAAGATATATATTTAGATATAACTTCTACGTTCCATGTCATTACAGAACATTATTTTCGTACTCGGCAGTAAATCTGCATGTTTACAGAAAAACAAAGTTACAAAATATATGGCAAGTCTCACACCTATTCTCTATGGCAATCGACTTTGGAACAGGACAATAATTAAAATTTAAAACAGTTATGATAATTGGCAAATACAGATAATAATTGAAATATAACAAGCACAGCCAGCGAACTTCGCTTCGCCGTAGAAGTAATTTATGAGTTGTGTACCTTATTAGCTTTGTTATTTGCCGGATGAGTTTCACTCGGTTTCATTTCCTTCATTAAAGCGCCTTGAGACGTACAACATTTTTAATTTCGTTGTTTGTCATTCTATTCTATTCTATATAAGTATACTCTTTGTAGTGTTTGTCATTTCATCAGAGATAACTACTCATACGAAAAATATAAGAGAAAATGTTTTTTTTTGGTTATTGTGCATTCGGAGCGGAGATAAGTCCAACATATCAAATATTATATACATAATATGAGTTTTATTTTAATTGTATATCTTTATATGGCTTTTGGCATTGCAGTCAATCGATTGACAGCTATGTCAAAAGTGCTACTATTTGCTATTTTCTGCTTCCATAAGCACCTTCTCCAGACAATAAGAAACATAAAAACTAATAATTAGCGAAATCGGTTAAGGTCCAATCCGTTCATGCGTGACCAAGGGATATATTTAACACTGGTAGAGTCCGCAACAACAATAATTGTTGCACGAATGTGCTGGCTCGGCCGGTGAAATACCACGACCTCACAGAAGACAGGCGTGAAGTAGAGTATTCTGCGTTTCGACTGATAAGTGAGAGGTCTAACTTCAGTCCTCTTCCCCTTCCCACCTTTTCCTCATACGGATAGGATGGGACGAGGAGGGGGTTGGCTGAATAGGAAATATCCTTTTTCCTGTCTATGCCCTCCTCTGTCCATTATTAATGTCACTTATCTAATCGATTTAGGTTCTTCTTGGCGTCCCCTGCCAACACTGCCACTCACTTTTGCAATTTACATTTGTCTCGTTACTGTCTCCACATTCACCCTTTCAACATGAACCGCCGAAACATACTTTTCACAATATCCATTTTTACGCCAGATAACTTGGTATAACAAGAACACTAATCAAAAGCTATAGCATACTAGATTGCAATGAAAACAACTGCAGACACATTGTGCACTCTCTGTGCTGAACGAAATACGAAACCGGAGTGCCCCCAGTGTTTGTTTTCCAGATAAATAATACCCTCCAGTAGTACGTTCATTAGTGAAGGCATCACGATACAAGGGGAGATCAACCTATGCCTTTCTAAGCCTTTTTGGTATTTAAATAAAGGTATTTTTTTTACTTTACGTGTACAAATTTACCTTTATTGGATATGAAACAGAATATAAGACATCGTCGTGTTAGAATAGAGGACCGAGATGTTATTTGGTAATGAATTACTACATCCTGTCTCTATCAGCACGTAACAAAAGCCGCAGTGGAATTCTTCCACTGTGAACATTTTGAGTAATGATTTTATTATCCTTTCTTAAATCCTTATGCTACCCTAAAAATGATCAAGACGATAAAGAGAGACCGAGAGGCAACCTCTAAGATAAAAGATGACGCTGACAATAAGTATGGCAAAATGAAAAAAAAACGTTTATTTAGATATTGACAAATAATGTAGTAACAAAAATACTAGGCTCGAAACTCGTTTTATATGACCCAGGACTCTTTCGTCTAGTGATATAGATAAAGGCAAATAACTAATAATAACAATTAATATTTAAAATGATAATTTCCTGACAATGAAATAATTGATAATACACGTATAAAAATAAATTACAAAATAAGAAACAAAGATTATTTATGTTAGTTCGGGTGTGTGTGTGTGTGTGTCAGTGTGTGTATGTGTAAATGAACCTAAGGATACTATATAATACAGATGATTAAGTTTTCTGTATCGGTGTAGTTCATTTTTATGACCTTTTTAAATAACACATTTCAGCATTTTAAACAGGTCAGATTTTAGTTTCTTTGTTTTTTCGTTATATACTATGATAGGTATTATTGAAAATCAAGTTAGAACGATATATTTGCAATTCTACAAAAGAGGTTAATTCCGTCAAAATGTAAAAAAGTACTGAGAGAAATCAGTTCAATTGGATCTACAGTTGTCTTCAGAATGTATGTATGGATTTCCTATGTTGTTAAACCGCATAACATAAATATATCAGAAATATTTGATTATGTTCAAATTAATTACTATTCTCATTACTCCTATTACTAGTTTTATTTTGTTCAATGGTACCGCCAGTGAAAAGTTTTACGTTTCATCGATTATTCCATGAACGCGAATGCGGGTAGCGTATGGCTCTATTGATACAACCTTTGTGTGCTTTTCTACCTATTGTGTATGGGCATGGTCGGAGGAAGTTTTTTATTTCATTCTTGATTGCCTAGATTAATTGCGGTTGTGCGCGATATATTACTCTTTTGTTTGGATTGGACTATACATATCATACGTTTGTTATAATAATGCATCGATTTGGATTTAGAAAGCAGTGTTAAATATATATATATATATATATATATATATAAAGACATGCACCTAGGGTTGTTCTTTTTAGGTGAACCTTGATTTTTTATACCTGGGGTCGCCTAATACGACAAGTTGGTAGACATAAAAAGGTCTCCCTTAGACAAAAGTCTATACTCAACACGGAGTATGTATGACAATGTATTTTTATAAAAAAACATTCAATATGTTGAGAATTGTGTTTGATGATGAAATATACTTACCATTGTACTCGTTCTCGGTAACATCGTTTTTATCACGACGTCCTAGGGTTTCTTTCCATATGTTGTAAGGCTCTCTGTAATCCTCGTCAACTATTGGAGGTCTGTAGACAAAATATAGCATTAAAAAGCCGTTATGGCTACAAATTAAACTGCAAAATATTTGTATGTAAGAGCGCTTCGAATATCTATGTATGTATCCACAGTCAAATCTAGCTTCTTATATTAACTTCCTCTAAATGTCAAGCTTTTGAGCTATCATTATACACATGATATGCTATTAAAAGGCTAGGAGTCGGCTGAGCTCTTAAGTTATTTGTCTTGACCAGTACTACGAGTACCATAGAGAGTCGGGGCACGCTTCTTCGGGTTAGAGTTAATGTGGTATCGACAAATTCGTGACAGCACTGTATCTTAGAGGAGTCTTCTGTATTGCATTCTTGGAATGCAACAAAATAGTACGTGTCGTATATTTTGTACACACATATTTTTATAATATATTTACAAAGAATACCTTTCAAATTCATTCACGATGGATAATGAATTATGAAAGTTTTTAGATATTTTAGTTTAATTTCGATTAGTATCTGTCTGTTAAAAATATTTTGTAATTAGAAAAAAATGTTATAACTGGATAGATGCACAACACCAGCGATTGAATACCACCAGGGCCGTCGAAATTCAAATTAAGGTCTTGTTACCTTTTTGGTGTTATATTATAACATTAGTAATTATATTATTTAAATAACACAGTAATTACCTTAACACATGAATCGGTGGACAGTTAGCAAGCGTCAGTGCTAGTCGTGGCGCTCGTC
Source organism: Papilio elwesi (assembly GCA_029849275.1). Lineage (NCBI taxonomy): Eukaryota > Metazoa > Arthropoda > Insecta > Lepidoptera > Papilionidae > Papilio > Papilio elwesi. The sequence goes on from CM056717.1 coordinate 6,309,588, forward strand.
TATTGTTTCGTGCGTTATTTCTATTTCTTAGTGCGGGACAGAAGGGCTGCTGCCAGATATTTTGAATTCTTCTTCGAAAGCGTATGATGAGTATGACTGCAGTTATAATTAGCAACACACATCCGCCTGCGAGACCACCGTAAACAACGAGGGGGTAACCCAGAAGAGGGGTTTCAGAGGTGGGATTTTCTTTCTTCGTTATATTTGGTGGTATGTCCGTCCGATAGTTGTCGTCCAATAACCCGTTAGTCGAATTATTGACCGTTGAAACTGTAGACAAAAATAATTGCGTTATTTTTTTTGACGGCGATTCACTGGTCTTTCGACGCAACGTTCCGCAAAATCCTGCTTAGTGATTAGAAACCCACAAAACACAGCGAATGAGTTCCATTCACAGCAAAAATTGTGTAACGTTCTTAAATTAAACGGTTTTTTTAAAAGACGCATAAGGAACATAGGTTAACTGGGAATCGATCTTCGAATTAATCTTAGAATAAACGCGTTGTCAAGGACGAGATATGATCCTCCTGCGTACCAAAGGAGACATTGGTACGAGAAATACCACATAAGACTAAGACAATGAACAGGAAATGAATAGGCGTCGAGCTCAAGGCTAATTGTCGTTGAACAATGGAATGCGAGACCCGCTGAAAGTCATATGGATTTGTGGCTCCATCAGTCAGTACAAACCGTAAGCAATTTCATTCTAACCGCCTGCCAAGTTCCCTTGTTCACGTTAACAATTTGTTTTTCTTTAAATTTATATATATTTAATGCCTTTTAACTTTTATTCCATATTATTTGTAAACATGTTTAGCATATGTGTATCTTATCTATTTTAATGTGTGTCGTTTCAGAGATAGAGTGAATAGTGGGGAAGAAGATTTGTATTTAAAAAAAAATCAGAAGAGTCAAATAGGATATGAAATTTTATATACAGAACTAATAATCGCTCGAATTAGGAATTATAAAGTTCATATTCATGTTTTGATGTTATTAAATAGTATCTATCATTGTTGATGAAAAATCAATCTACAAACCAGTACAATTTTAAAATGTATAACAGAAGGTTTTTATTATAAAAATAAGAGTATTTGAAATAGATGAGACTCTTTAAAATAAACAGGCTCTTCTCGAAGCTATTATTATTCTACAAGTAATTATTATACATTTCTGGATTTATAAGGTAATAAGAATATTAATTTAGATTAAGGTATAACGTTAAATGTAATCCCGGCACAAAAGTTTGGGTCGTGCTTACTATATTAATAAAATAGCGTTTGTAAGCCTTGCAAAAACTGGTTAAAGTCATATTATGTTAACGTGTCAAACTGTTAAAACTAGGTGTAAATCTAAGGCCAGGTGTGAGAGGATGGCGGAGTGCCAGTGTAATAGGGATGGGTGCCAAGATTCAGTTAATTCCGCGCTAATTTCTAATTGCGTTCCGTCAGACTCTTGTCTTGGGTCCAAAGAGCAACTCGTTTAATAGAATATTTAGTTGGTATTATAAATAAAGCTTAATGAATTAGGACAAAATGGTTAAAGACGATTTTCCACGAAACCTTGAGTTCGGATTTTCTTTTCCAATAAAAACTTTAAGCAAGGTAATTAGATATTTTCTATTTTTGTTTATTGTTTTGATGTTCTAATATAAATATAAAGATTCCTTAACTATATACAGTTAATATATTAAAAAAAATCATTTAGCGTTTAAAAATAATATGTAACTAAAATATTAATAATTTTCTTGATAAACAAGTAAACAGAGCAAAGAACTTAAGGTTCTCGATGAGCAGTTAGGCCAAGACGAGTGGTGAGTCAACGCTGAGACCAGAAACTTGAAAGGTCCGGATACTGTTAATTTTTATCGAGGCACAGAAAAAAACATAAGGTGCTTGCAAACCTACGAAAATATATTTAGATTGTGTTTTCGACCTTCTGAAAGGCGGTCCGCCTGGTATTATGTTAAAAAGATACTAAGCCCTACCTGCGTTTTTGCCAAGACTTAGATTCACTAAAGAAACAAGCTGTTATACACATTCCCGTTAAAGTCACAAACCAAGTCGAGAAAAGTTGATTTTGTTCGAGTTGTTCACGTTTCGCTTGCTAACATACACGATAACATTTCTATTAATTGAATTTCGATTCTGTGTGTCTGATAAATTTAAAGTTTATAGTATCACGTTTCTTGAAGTTCATTTCATCATAAATAGTGTCACAATGTTAAGACGGACAGATACTTTAACCCATCGTTCAACGCATCTCTCAGATCTTTTTAAACAAGTTTATAGATGGGAATCTGTTTATTAACTTAATATTTAAAAGAACAAACCTATATGTGTCAATCGCATAACATTTAAGAATTATTTTATATTTAAATACTCGTATATTTACAAGAAAGGCACCTCCATTTTATATTATACCTAGTAGAATTGTTATTTAGGTACAGTAAATATAGTTATTGTGAGAGATTATTTAACGAATAATGTACACATACCCGTAATGAACAAGGAATGAGGGTTACACGGATGTGGCAGAGCTTATAAATGTTAATGATACGATTTGATATGCTTACCAAAATGAACATTCAAAGCTTCTTTAAAAAGTAAGCGTGTCTTTGCATTATTTGCTTGCGTTTAATTACGTTAGTATTTAGTAATCACAAGAATAGTCTTTAATTAATCGTTACATTTATTTGTCATAGAACAAATATAGTTTAATCCCTAAAATATGGGCAAACGTTTAAAATTCTTTCATTTGTCATTGTTTCGCAGAGACTCGATATGGATTTTGAATTATACAGTTTTGATCAATTTCAAAACGTAAAAGGATTATTATACGAAAACGACTACGTCGATAAGGTTAACGAAGTGCAAGCCAAGCGGGATTTTCTGAATTTGATTTCGGGCCAAGTGATGCCAACTTCCTCCACATGTTTAACAAGTCTCGAGCTCCGCAGCTTATATTTTTAGCTTTAGTTCAAACCATACTTTTTATAAGATAAGTCAACGTTTCAAATCGATAATAACCACAGACAATTTTCCCTTTTTATTGGAAGTATAGTATAGTGAAGATATATAAACTGTACTATAATATTAAATATCGATAATTTTTGTTCGACAAGTGTAACCCGATGAAGTTGGTAGTATTTATTAAAGCGCGACAATGGTTCTAAAATAAATCATAGTATATTATCAATAAAATTTAAAATTAAGAATAAGAAAAAACTTTTATCGATACCACTAATGGCGTGTACACCCACTCGTACGTTATACACATATCCATAAATACATACATTTTAATTTATGCGTAGCCTTGCTGTTTTGACATTAAATTTAATTTGAATATCAAAACGAAACCAAAGTTTCGAATTTTCATCTTATGCCGTTTATCTTTTTTATTTTAATTTATTGTCAGAGGTAACAAATTATGTATTTCGTTATCAGCAAGCTATCATAGCATAGAACAATTGATCATAATACACATCGTTTCATTTAAAATATGGAAGTGTTCAATGAATGTGTATTTTAAAAAAAATGTATAACGGAAAGCATGGAGTTAATTTTCCAGTGCCGTGGCAGCCCTAATTAATATAACAACTATAGCAGCGGCATAAAATAAAAACGGAGTTGTTCAAACTCGCGTGTCCATAATACATTTTTAAGATCACAAGAAGTAGTTAAGTTAAAAACCAAAAACCCGTCTCATTATATGAACATAATCATTACATCATAATAGCTGAACCTCGGTGAAAGAATTCGAATACAAAGACATCTCACTCTTTAAAGTTTAAGTTACATGAGGTCACTGTAGTACAGACGTATGTATATACTTCTGTGCGAAAAATATAACCCTCTTGGGTCTGTTGGGTAAAAACGATAACAAATTTCATAAAACAGTAAATGACGTAAAAGTTTATGGATTAAAGATGTGTCAATCCATCCATAAACAATTGATTAATTGCAATGATAAAACTTCAGAAGTATCGCACCTGAATTGTATTTCATATCGTATTGAAGATGTAAACCTGTATGGTAAATTTAAAGCAATAGACTCTGTGCTTTCAGTGCGTAGTTGATAAACGATTGCTGTTAAAAGTTTACAGCCAAATTTGAAACGGTTTTTATTTAAAAAGAGTGGAAAATAAACGTATCCAGGTACATGTAGATCACTTGTATCATCAATTTCCCCGGAACCGAGGCCCGCGCAATTGGTTGAATTACAAAAATACATCGCACAATAATTCACGTTCCATTGCACGCGTAACTTACAAAAACATAGCTTTTATTTGGTTTTATTCAACGTTCGATTTTGTTTTGTTAGGCCATCGACGCTTTTGAAGTAATGGTTTATTTTACTTGTAATATAAAACATTCAACTGTTTGTTTTGCACATACCCCGGTCTTGGTTAAGATGCTTAAAAATCTAGTATTAATATTTACCACGCACTTTGTTGCATTCCATTTCTTGGCTATGTATATTCGGTTTTATAAGGAAGTTATTTTTTATATTTCGGACTAAATCTTGTTGTATTTGGAATTAGTTTTATTCTACTGTAGCCACGTAGGTCAGCTGCCGCAAGCTAAGCTGTATAATATTAGGCAGTGCCAGCTGCGTCGTGTAGAGCCGCAGTTATTGGAGGGTCACGTTGTATACCGATTTAATTTATTGCATTGTACACATTTTTTTATTTATACTCAGGTCGACGTTTAAGTAAATATTAAAGTTTGTAATACGCAATATTATAGTAATGTTCTTACTATATGTAATAATTTTGTGCGTCTTTCAAAGATCACAAGTGTGTTTCGAGTCTTATCAGTGGCGAGGTGTTTGTGGTTCGGAGATTATGACGCTATGGCTCCATAATGAAGTTCGGTAAAAATAGATCGTCTTTACTACTACTTATACTATAGGAGACACATAAATATAATATAAAAATTATATCTATTTAGGTATCAGATGGCGTCTGCGCCATGTGGCCGTCGCGTTGTACGGAGAGGGTGGTTTCATTTTCAAAGCGTTCATGGTATTAATTAGTCTGGATACATCTATCAAATCATAATCCCGACGCGCCCCGCCACGGCACCAAGCACAATGAGGGAAGGGGAGCTAACAAGATCAAAGATTGCTATAGTTACGAGTTCTTCATTTAGGTCCTACCAATTTATTATTTATTAAAGAGCGATTTCTGTGAAAAGAGCGGTGGATTAATTAGAGTAAGATAAAATTTGTGAAATAGCTCGACGTTCACGACTGCTCATTGTAGATAAGGTTCGATTAGGCTTAATGGTCCTATTAACTGAACCCCCGACCCATCTCTGCTCCCCCCGCCCGTATCGATAAACATCAGTTATTAAGTTTTTTAAAGTCCGATTAATTTTTCACGAAAAATAATTGGCTCGTGCAAAGAAGTGTTTTGATTGGATAAACCGTTTCGGAATTTCTTCTGCGATTCCGGGATGTTTATTTCGAGAATTGTAGACCAGCGCGGAATGAGTTGGGAATGAATCTCAAATAAATTACCTTCACTTAAATTGATTTAACATAAACGAAGCGAAAGTTAAATTGTTTATTATATTTGTAAGAGTAGATTTGTTACATCTATTCCCTTCATTAATAGTTTAATTCGTTATTTTGTAATACTGTTTAAGTAATTAAAAATAAACGTCGTAGTTATCTAGGTTAATACTTTGTCTTATATCCTATAATCATAATCCTAATTGACTATTTTTAAGTAACTTACCAGACTTGAAGGTAACTTCGCTGATTAGAATCCATTCATTGCGGAACTTCAACTTTATCATGACATACTTCGCGGTACGGTTTAACAATTTAACGTGGACGACGCGCGGGTGCTCTGACACTTTGTCCTGCTTGGGTTCGACTGATATACAATCCTCTTGCCAACGTTCGCCATCAAGTGAAAAGCATACTTTCGCTTCATTGAAGAGCTGTAAGAGAAATATTCTATGAATATATAGTGAAATATTATAACAAAGTGTCTAAAACGTCTCCCCAAAATGTCTCTGGCCTACAATAAAGTAACAGTAGATGAAGTGTTTTAGGAAAAAGAAGTCGACCTATTTGTTTATGGTTTATATGTTATACATATATCCTAGAATAATACGGCATTTATAATATTCGATTGGTTAGTTATGTTGAAATAATTTGCTTGCATTAGGTTCAGATAATTTATTTGAACTACAGCTAAAAAGAAAACAACGAAAGTCATTATGAAGCGGGCAGCAATTCGCACTCTCGGCCGTAAGATATTAAAACCTATATCTCGCCAATATTATTGCCACGCTTTTAGAGTTATGATGATACAATCACCCGGTTTGTTTATTGTGATTTTTCATGTTGCTATAAAAATAAGATCTCATCAGCACTCGACCAAGTCTATGAGTTATTATGAAAGCATTTATTTGTGCCTGTCCTAATTCGATGCAAGCGCGGTAATATCGAACAGATCTATAGGGTAATGATTGCACTGTTTTTTTTAAGCAGTGCACGGTAAATGTGCTGACATGTGAAAACTATAGCAATATGGCTCTTCCTCGATCATTTTTAAGTTACTAAAGAAACAACGCAAAACGGCAAAATGGAAAATTTTCACCGAGCCCAACGTTCAACGTTTTATTGTAACGAACTCGGATGAAAATTACTTGGGTAATAAAAACCCGAGCAAATGCAACATGCAGCGGTAACACTGTACCCTGTTACGTCACTGCGCCAGCTAAAGTCTAAAATCACGTAGCGTTTTCTTAAGCCAATATGTTTCGTTAACTAATACACAAAATGCCGTTTTGCAAGCCAATTACGGCCTTATGGTTTTTCAATCACGTAAAATAATATAACGTTGTTTCCTGTAAGAAAATTCCTTTAAAAGAAATTCTGGGACTATAGTAGGGGATAGAGGACGATTGGGACGAATTTCACATCATGTCCAATCTATATATCTCCATAAATCTAAATCACATCCATATGTACAAAGGCGAGAGAAGTGTGCTATATTCCCCTAACTCCCTAGGTTGAAAGCGTAACTGCCTCGTATACCTTTAGTATAAATCAGAGATCTCTAAAAATTAGGTAATGTGTAACGTTGAAATATAATGTCAATGTAAAATAAAGATAGAAGTCATTTATAATTAGGTTTTGTTTGCCTATTTCATTAAAATATAAAGGCGATTACAACGCCATAGATTCTTTATGGGTATTAAAAGAGAAATTTAAAAATTAAGCAAGTAAACAATATCTCCAAGTTTGTAAATCTTACCTGAACGTCCTTGGTGAACATGTTGTTAGTATGAATGTTGACAAAAAACATAACCCTTGTATCGGTAAAGTTGAACATGAGTTCTACTGTGTTATTGATCGCCATCGACTTGTTCCATCCAACCCAACGGGAACCTGTAAATTATCACCATTTTGAGAACAAATACAAAATGTAATAAGAATTGTATCAGATATATCATTTGGAACGCAAATGGTTAATTTATAATGATATTACCTCTGGTGTCATCGATGTCTGGCAATTCAAAATCTTCAGGGCCGGTATATGAATCGGTTAATTGCCCTAATCCATCTAACAGTCGTCGACCGCGAATAACACCGTCGTAAGACAGGTCTTCAAACTTGGCGCCGCCGGACATCGCCATCATTTTTCCGCCTTTAGGCGCAGAATACGCAACAATAGCCTCTGTAGAACATAGAAATTATGAATAGACCGCCAAGAGGCGGATTTCGCCAGGCAAACGCAAAGAATTATAAAAAATATTATTCGCTTCATAAAATCGCATTGCTACGGCTCCGGAGCAACGCCAGCAATGGTCGATATGTAATTGTTATACTTACGTTTCCAGAGGCAGCCGTACAATTCGACACGCATGCAACTGGTCCTTGGATGCTCAGCAAATGGCAGAAATCGTACTTTGGATGCTACGAATGGTGCTTCCAGTCTATATTTTTTCGGTGTATAAGTATTCACATTCCCGGGAATGAGCTGAAAAAGTAATGTTTCGCTATAATAAAATATAAAAGGCTAAAAATAATTATCGGGCCATAAACTGCGATTATCTTAACAAAGGAGCAAATTTAGCACATAGGCATAGTATGACAGACATGAAGTGTATGTGTACAGACTTAAGTTTATGCTGAAATATTGCCATAGAGATTTGAAGACTAGCTGTGGCCCGCGGTTTTATTTTGTAATTAAATTTGAACGAAATCATATTATTTCCTTGCTACTAACCTAATCTAACATAATATATTACAGAAGAATACAGTCAGAATTTTGCAATAATAAATACCGTAAAACCGTCTACGTGTAAACACCTATTACCGAATGTAGCTGTTATCCGGAAGCCTAAATACGTGCGTTCGCTGACATACGAATAACTCAATGCACAAATAACGACACGAGCACTCATGTGCTGCAAAGATACTCGAAACGGTACTGGTCAGAGGGGGATTGAGGTGTTTGACGTCCCGATGTCAAAATTGTAGACGAAGTAAATAATATAATATAATAATATTTGCTTCAATCTAAATGCTGAATTAGAGCACAGTATCTTTGACTCCTCTACAAACCATCGAGCCGAACGGATGTATATCGTTCGCTCAACTTCTGATCACTTTCCCCACTTTAAGTCTGGCCATCTGCCGCGCAGGTGAGTCGCATAATAGCATAGCCTGCCTTTGTTCCCGTTCCAGAGAATAACGTGTAAGGCCATGTGAAGTGTAGTTTTCATCGCAAAGGGCATTAACTTAGCGACACACTTAGAAAAAAGAAAGGCCTTTAAAAGGATCCCGAAGGAAATTTGTCCATGTCATAAGTGCCTGTAACGATACGGACACTCGGCCACAACTTATTTCCCCGCCTCAGGTGTTCAAATCAGTTCTGGCCACTTTCAGCCCACGGTTGGCAGGCAACGCCCCTCAAAACCTAACTTGACAGGGACCGATACACACGTTCAAAAGTGGCATAGTTAAGCGTGTCGAAGTAATAATCCATTATGAGCGCATTTTCTGCGCTCTGCGAACTGCGAACGATTTAAATAAAAGCAACCCTCCGAATCTCGCACATAATAACGGCAGAGTCAAATCGCGATCGACGTAGTATTTTATTCTTTAACGCGAATGCCATTAAGGGGGCGAACGATAGATGTTAGTCCTAATCCCATCCCAATTAGCCTTCTGGTCTCCGCCATGTTGGACGAAGAAAAACCTGAATGTCTGTTCTGTAATTTAACACCTCGAGGTGCAGTGTTCCCCAGTCGCCTACAGGCCCACCATCTCCGAATGGTGGACAGAGCGGTAGATCGGAGGAAAGAAGAACCAGATCTCGACTCTCTACTGGGGAATGGTAGCATGCGATGAAGTTGAAGAGTTAATTAAAAATGATTTTTTTGTAGGTAGCGGTGTTTCTTTGTGAAGTATTGTGGTCATCATCAGATAGCGGTGGCCATTCAAAGTATGATCGCAGAGTGCATCCATCCATATTAATAATTTCTTTAATTACTTTAATTTCTTTTAATAAATAAATTCTTTAACATTCCTCTGAACAGAGTGAGTACAACTCGTAAGTACACTTTGTAATATTTCCGTACGAGCTGCTCCCTATAAACAACTAAGTACCATCTTACCTTTAACATAAGACTCTCGAACATTGGAGCTTCATTATCTATTTTCAGAAGAAGCTTTATTTTGTAATATCATTAAATTGTTGTTTATTGCCTGTCCTACTTAAAGAAAAAGTACTTTTACCTATTATTTTATTATGCCTTTCTAAGAAGGATATAATATGTGTGTATTATCTTTAAAAATATTTATTGAAATTATTATATTAAATTATTGAAAACGTTAAAGCAAGTTACAATTTTTAGGATTTAATATTTTAAAAAATCAATCAAGGTAAGGAAATGGATTGAGAATTAGATAATTTTTAGAATGAATTATCTGTAGGGATCTGGTATCGTTTGGTGTGAGCTTAAGGTTTCCAGCCGCAATGGGACTAATTTTATATAAAAATACCGGCTCCTTGTAACCCGAGTTTACATGCTCCGTAATCTATTACTAAGCTTAGAATAGAAAATGTTTGTATCTTAAATAACTAATCAGGTTGTTTTGTAAGGTAACTTTGAGTAGTACTGTCCAAATATTATACAAAACTCTAGTGTTTTACGTTGTACTTTGATTAACGCTTTGATATTGGCAAGCTACCGGACGTTTAGACTCCCTTACTGGGGGGATGAAACGTGGTGCCCGTTTGAAGTCGTCACATCGTGTTTAAGTTGCATTAAGATGGTTAACTTTATCCTTTGATCTTGCAATACATCGTTGGAAGTTGTTGTTCAAATTTATAGAATTGCTTAGTGTATTTGACAGCTGACAAGGTCCTGTTATTAATCTCAGTGGATATAATGCTTTTATCTTTACAGTTTGTTTATCGTATTTAATTATGAAAGGCGTAAAATAATCATTTCTAAGGAGGACTTATATTATAAAGCAATTTAATAAAATTCCCTGTCAGTCAGTATTGTGTATTATTATTTTGAAATTATGTTTATTCCATTTCCTAATTAGAAAATTTAAATTATTCAGTCACTAATTAATCAAATTTAACCGAATATGATTAAAGTACTTAAATGTTCATGCCGTTTACCTCGACAAATTCTTGACTGTTTTGCTAATAAAATGAACTATATTTTGTTGTTTGTTGTTATACGGCAATGTTTTAGATCGGGATACCTTTTGGGTTTGTATAAAGCACAGGTCGGACCGCGTATAGAATTAACTAACTGTGGAACTAACGGAGGCAGGCCAGGAGATTGATCGGTGACCTAGACCTTAATTTTCTTAGTTTTGTGCATAAACGTAAAGCGTCTGGCCTCTCGGTGTTTTATAAGTTAAGTTTTAGGGTGTGTGCGCACGAGTGAAAAGGCTATTGATAAACTAGTGTATATTAGATCACATCCCTACTCAACATAAGGTGGGATTGTGGTAATAATAGTAATAAAAATAATATATGACTTAAGATACTTACTCGGCTCCCATTGAAATTTTTATATTTTACCCAGCGATTAAGAGAGTCCCGCCAGAACTCTAATGTGTAGCTTTGGACGAATTCAACACCAATGGAGTTAGCGAATCGTCCTTGACTCTCAGTGGCGGTGATCAAGTATTCCTTTTGCAAGTCTATTTCTAGATACTGATGACTGTTTGCGTTGATCAGTCCATTGGGACACCATGCACCGCCGCGTATTTCCGTACGTATCCTAAACGACAAAAATATATTTAATGATAATTAAACTAATATTGTTGTATTATTATAAGCCGATATTCCCAAAAGAATATGTTAAAAAATATGTAACGCAAATAAAAATAACTTTATTTCCTTTTCTTCCCCCAAGTGACAAAGGGCTTTGTTGTTGTTTATTAATTGACGTAGAGTAACGATTAAATAAAAGTCAAGTAGTGTATTTTGTAATAGAGCGATGAATAAAGCGTGGTCGTTTCATTTCGTGTCCGCAGCGTGGCGGAAAAAGGTGTGCTAAACGCTAAATTACGGTGTCTTTCGCTTAGCCCTTGATCCTATGAAGCAGAATGTATATAACACCTGTCCTGCTCAACTATTTACATATAGTAACATTGTTACGATATCTTGTTCTCTTTAGTCAGCCGAGTCCCAAAAGGCTTTTATCGGATCAGAATCGTACTGGATTCCTATGAAAACTAAATTTTCCCGTTGCTGAATTTCTCAACGGAGCGTTGACATTGTCCTCCGTATTAAGCTTATGCGGGCTTAAGACTCGAATGTGAAATCCCTTGTTAATTGTTTGAGCTAAGTATCGGCGTTGCGGTTGCCGGATTCACAATTGTAGTAACAACTTGCCCATATCAGGAGTCTTAATTGTTGTGTAACAATTGTCGAGTTTAATTACATTGGTTGCAAATTCCAAACGTTACATATTTTTATTCAATCAAAAGAAAGATATATATTTTGAATATTCATTGGTTTTTTCTTAAATAGTGAATGCAATATTTATATATCAATCTTACCTGGAACTGAGCGGGGATACACTTTGGTCGTAACTGGAACTGGCGGTGATTGATTCATTCAGGATCATCCCATTTTGCATGCCCAGTGGTACTTCGCATATTCCCACGTCGGCTGTTGACAAATTAAGCAACGTTAAGTTTTATTCGCATCTGTACGTACTGCTTACGTACTAATGTAAACGTTATCTGTATTTCTACTTTGTATCAAATTAATATACATGTAATCTATTTATCTACAAGTTTTAATTAACAACTCAATCTCGAAATAAAATAAAATTTTATTGATTTACACGGCAATGATTAGACTTAGAGACTCAAAACTGAAAATAAATAAAACGTAGAGATTTTTTTTACTTTTATGCAATTAATAGGACATAAAGATTTATTAATTTTGTTGGTTAATATCACACGAATTAATCCAATCAAGTATTTTGTATTATCTAAACATATAATAAAAATGTAACTGATCGCTGTCTGTACATGGAATATATTTGAGAAAAGTATTATTAGGGGCCTTCATAAGCGCAATAAAACCCAAAACAATGATTATTAGGAATTAATTTAATTGTCTGTGCGTTTGTGCGCGCTAATCTCAGGATCGGTTTAACCGATTTGGCTGCGGTTTCACTTAAAATTAGTGTTTGTCTTATCTCAATCGTGTTATAAATAAAAAAGTTATATGAATTTAAAGAATCATCGAGCATTTCTGAAGTTAACTGTTAGATTTTGCTACTTCCAGCTTGACACATTGTTCATTGAGTTATTAAATGCGCACGTGCGTATCTCGGAGATTATTCAGCACCGTGCGGCGTTGCCTGGTAATGGCTAACAGCTACACTTGGTAACTCAGTATTAAACGCATATAGACGATTTAAGAAATAATGTATGTATTCTTATATAATATGTTTTGTTAGGTTAGGTTAGTAGCTCATTATTTCCGACGATGATTGGATTCCCGCGGAAGGTTAACGTTAGACAGGCGGCCGGACGTAAAAATTGTAGCTAAAAATTATACAATATGGACCATACTCATATTGTGTCGACCCCGCAGTTGCATGAAAGATGGCGGAGGGAGATGATGATGAGGTGAGAGTAATAATTAAGTAGGTAATATTTTCATCTCGCTTAAGTAAAATTGCAGTAAAATTGATACCGTGGGGCACAGCTAGTTCAAAATAAAGTAGGTACACAGTTAGACTTAGATACATTGAACATTTGTTGTTTTGTAACCAAATGATTTCACATATTCCTCATATAGTTCTATCAATCTAAAAAGATATGTCCTAAATTGAATACATTAAGGTAACATATTTTTTTTTTTTTCACAAATATTCTAATTTAATATTGTTGTTTTAATTAGCGCATGTGTCGGTTTAATCGCTATTTCTAAACAAGCTCAGTAGCGGTTCGCTAAATTTATTTTTGAGTTCAATATAATATTTTATTATTAACAAATGATTTTAGGTTTTAAGTTTTAAAGTAACAGCTACCAACCTCTTAAATATAAGCTTCATTATGTGATCCAAGTTTAAGATCATTTAACTTGTTTGAATTTAAGAAGACTTAAGGAGAGATTAGAGAGTAAAGGATTCTAAAACTTGTTCTTAGAAAGTTTACTAAAGAGATAACCCAAGTAGGAACGAATACTAGCAAATTCTAAAAGGGTAGACATTAGAAACGTCTTACCAAATGCAATCTAGGCATGACAAGTGGCTTAATTAAGTATCCAATCAAAGTTAACAGACATAGAAATCAGACATTAGACAAGAAATCCTTGCTAACGAATGTTGGCTATTGGAGAATTGTTCCCCTCCTTTCACGAATATCATAGTCAGTAGTCGCTTTGACATGATTTTGGCATTATATAAGAAAAAAAATGTTTGGCTTTATACTATTAAACAAACAAAAGAAGAAGAAAAAATTCTCATTTATGATCAGAGTTATGTTGGAAAAGTAAGTGGTACTGACTGCAAGGGGACATCAATTCTGTAGTAAGAAAATAACGAAAAAACTTAACAAAAGGAAGCAGATAGCGCAATCGATTTATACTATGTAAAAGTTTACAATTGTAATTGTGTGTTGTAACTTTTTCATAAAACAAACTGAGTTGCTTAAGTGAATAAGACGTTAAAGATAATAGAGATAATTTACTTTAAATTACTACTACTAATTACTAATTAACAGGGTATTTACACAGCAAAATACAACGATACATATAGCACAGCGAAAGGAACTGCGTTTTAACCGGCTGTCCATAAGACACATCTGTCTTTTAAATTTATACAAAGATGAAATGTATGTTTTTCTTTTAATATCTCAACCCACTACGGTAATTGTGATTGATGTTTTCGGATTTTATTAAAATTCCTGCTTTAATTCTCAATTAGGTAGCGTGTACGCCGGGGGGTATGTTCAAACAAAGGGAGCACACAATGTGTATATTTACGTCTACATTGGTATATTTGTGTGTGGCTCGGTTATATACGACCGGCGGAGGTAAGAGACGAGCCACGAGCTTGAAATTTTTTGTTTATTTTCCTGCTTTTTAATAGAACGTAAGAACAATACGTTGCGTCGGTAACACAAAGGAAAATATTCAAATTCTATTTGGTTGACGGTGTTATTTTGACGTACGCCTTTTTATTTTTCGTTCCCCTCTACTTTCATTTATCGCAATTCAAGATTCTTGAGCAGACAATAATTCTACTTATCCGTATTATTTACGGATAAATATGTAGCGATATGATTTGCTTTCTGTTGTATTATTTTCCTTCAAGCCGCCGCATTATTCGTCTTATTCTTTAAGTATACTAAAAGCATTTGCTTATGTGGAAATTAAGTAATTTGTTATATATTTTGATGTTACGAAGTAACCTTTTTCACATGATAATACGTGATCCTTATAAAAATGCCACTGGTATCCCGTGTTATAAATAGCGATTTATATAATCGCTATTAAAGTCGTCTATACGTTATGCATGTGCGTGAGGACGACTTTGATATTGCAGAAGACAGCTAGCTAAATATTGAAGTGATAAATTGTTTAAATTTTCTCACTTCGATTTTCAATTAAAATTTCTATCACTTAGTTAAAATAAATTTGAAAGAATGGATTTAATATTCAATACGTATCAAGTTAATATTGAGATAGGTTCTGTAAAGGAAATATTGATACAAGCCCCCACAGATTCCGAATACATCAAATATTCCAACCAAAATACACTTGTATATTTCACCTTTTATTTCGTTCGTATAACATTTTTGTTATAAAAATATTTATTGTGCAATAACTGTTTTTTGATTAATTTATTAATTAATTGATTAATTTTATGATACAGGGTACGGTACAATCGTTTCATTAATGTACAAGGAACTTAGACCATGGCAAATGGTAATACGTTTCCGCTATAATTCTCATCTCTTAATTCTATAGCTTATATTTGGCCAACATTTTCCTACATTTTTAAAATGGATGATGGTTAGCCATCTTCATTATTTTATTAGCACTTTCTTTAGAATACATAATTGTGTTTAGAATGTAATACCTGCACACACAAACATATATACACAATAGTTAAAAAAATATCAAAGAAATTAAACAAACCCTTGTATCTTTATATTAAACTTCCAAATTTAATATAAGAAAAATAAATAAAAATGTTGGTTGAAACTGTTCAAAATTCTACAGAGAATGTTGCTGATGCATGTTTTTTTTGTGATTTACCCTTAACAAATATCGTCTAACGCGGCTAAAGAAGTTTTCACTTGTATAAAAAACCTAAGTTGTTCTTTACAGTAGAGGGATTTGCAACTACGAGTACAAACAATATATAAACGCTCGACATACTCGTGTATTTTGTTAAGACTAATACGCAGACGGATTTGTATGTGAGTGCTAGTGGTGTAATTCCTGAACTAGGGTTGTCTAATTACTGAAAACTTATAATTCGACTAACATTCGAGTCAGGTTTTTTATGACTTGTTACTTCCGTTAATGCTAATTCGAAAAAAATTCCATGCAAAAAGACTATAAACATAAGTAATAACAAAGAATATCTACAACGTTTTTGCAGTTCCTCTCCTCTGGTGTTGTGCATGTACATGGAGTCGGTAATCACTTAATATTTGGCGACCTGACTCTCGTTTGCCTATCGTGCCTAAAATATTTATCTTTTACATATATTACAAGAGTCAAGTCAACAGTTAGCAATAAGTGATTGGCCTATTTAAATTGTCGATCTCCTTGCATGCACCGTAAGGGTTGTAAGTAGTCTTTTGTGTGTTATAGATTTATTAAATTAAACAAATTTAAAATTTTTGAGCTTCTTTTAGTGTAAATAACAAAAATTTAATAAAAACTACTATTAGAGTTCCCATTTTTCAATTATCAACATTAGAACAATGTAAATTAAATAGAAATGAAGTTTTGGCAGCCCTTAACAAAACAGACGTAGCTTTAATCATACGAGCATCGTGAGCGATGGGCGCCTAATCCACAGATCGGGGAGACACGTTATATTTTACAAGGGAGCGAACACATTCGAAACAAGAGAGGAAAACAAACAATTTGTTACGATGACATGTTCCGTAGAGGAACGCTCGCAGGTAGGTTTAAAATGTTCTAATTTATAATTTACTAGCTATAGCCCACGGCTTCGCATACCTTCGTTTTTTGTCATTCCCGCTGGAAATATTTGCCACTTGATTGCGCATATAATGACTTGGAATTATAGGTAAATGTGGAGGAGTTGTTACTGGTTCCCATTGTTATGTATATCATGTAACTTAAATATGTCATTGATGTATCATACTTTGACAACCTGTGTTAGGTTTTTTTCCTAATCCTCGGGAAGTTTTATATTTTGGGATAAAAAGTACCCAATGTGCTTTTTCTGTATTTTAGATTAGGATATATGTTATTTATTATGACAACTATCTGTGGATAAGCTTCTTTCTGCGGTATCCATTATTGTCATGTTAGGTTGTGCTTACTTTTTAAGTCTTCCATATTAAGTATTAGAATAACGACAGCGTTAAAATACCAGTAAGACATTGCATTTTTGGCAATTGATTACTCATCGATGGCTTTTTTAATAGAAATTTAAAAAACGCATTATTGTGTCTGAGACACCCATATAGATTTATGTTTAAAAACAAAAACCAGATCTAAATACAAAATTATATCCAAGTTGTTAGAGCCCTTTGCGAGATATCAGACAATGTATTTCCAAGAGTTTGTTTTTTTACTCTTACTAGATATAGTCCTTGCTGTCCGAAAGAGTTTGACAAAAAACTTAAAATACACAAATGCTAATTGCTAAGCTAAGTTTTTATGATTATTTAAAAATCGTTTTCAATCCATAAAAACAAATAACACTTTTAAAATATAAAACAATTCCATTTTGAACGTCATTGAGATTAACTTGGAAAATTTCCTCCAAGACTCCGAAATTATCGGGTTCAGAAGCTAGTTAAGCCTTTGCCATTGATATTAAAATGTCCCTCTTAATTCTTTAAAAAAATATAAAACCTTGTTATTCCTTGAAGTTAATGGGAAATATATTTTATCTCACACCATGTAATGATAGAAATTCTTCCTATCGGCCTTCATAAATAAATTGACTATGGAGACCTTGTAACTGAAGGTACATCGGATAATCCAGTGAGAGTGAGTTTTATGCTGATATATGGTGACGTGTTGGTGTTAATAAATAGACTACAAAATATACAGCGACAGCGATAGCGAATATTTAGTGAAAAGCATAACATGTGTAGTAAACTACGCTGAAACAAATAACAATAATAGGCTACAGACTACAGAACGTCGAGCCGAATGGACGTGCTTTGTTCGCGCTCAACATTTGTCGCTCTGCCTAACTCAAGTCGGGCAATCCGCCGTGAAGGTGCGCGTCATTAACGCGCCGCCGCCCTCTGGTCCAAGCCGGCTGTTCGGCGTAACTTTTATTGCGCCTGCTATCTGGCAAGTGATCCGAAAACAGTTTCTTGCGCAGGGCCACCGGGTCGCCGTGGTTAGTGCGCAACGTCGAGTTATACGTGGACCTAGAGCTGCGTACCATAAAAAACACCTGAAGTTGTCGACGCGTCGTTATTTTGATTCCGCCGCCGGTCACTCCAATCCGTTAGTCCTAGGTGCTGCCATCTACAGACCAATCACGCTCGGTACGTTATGCCACGATTATAGACGGCCTAGGCGCGTCTTCGACTATCGCGACGGTGCAATAACCATCGCACAGGCTGCGATAAAACAACTTCGCAGTCAAATGACACACCGTCCTCGCCGGCGAGGACGGCCATCTTACTTTCGATACAGCCACATAGCTGGCAAGGTTTTCTTTCCTATTAATGATAGAAGCGTTGCTGGAGCGTTCCGTTTTCCGAAGTGGGAGTAATGTTAGCTCTAGTAATTAATGTAATCAGATAATAGTTAGCGATCGAGCCGACGCTCGGCACTCTTGGGCGCCCTCGTCCCGACTCGGGGGCCCATAAGCCGCGTCACTACATGGAGTGTCCACCAAAGCGAATTACGAGCTCGGCGACTGCCCAATCCGGTTATAATAAAGTAACAACCCGTGCCGAGGCTCCCTCGACGTGGAGAGCTCTAGAGCTAAGTTACTCTTAAAGAAACTTAGGCTAGACGAGCCCTCGAGTAAATGCCTCCCCTAGCAAACAGTGTCCAGTCAGTCATAAAAAATACCAATAACGGCAGTACTAAAATTGTTCACTTCAATTGAGATTAACCTTAATTAAACTCTTGAACCTAAATTTGTTATTGGCCAAAACACTTACAAGACCATCTATTCGAACGTTCAATTACTTATATAAATATAAGTAGATGTATGAGTGATGATGATGAATGTAGTAGATAAAAAAACAAGGGCTGGACGTTGCTACAAACTGAGAAAAAAGTTCGCAAGGTGATGTAAATGCTATTTTGAATGTTTATCGGCATGCGGCCTTCCCATTCTCGATTTGATTGCTTTGAAAATAACAAGAGTCAAGTGTCTTCAATGCAATTTAATTAGCTTATCAAAAATTATAGGCCCTTACTGAAATAATGGCGAGAAAATCGAATGAAGATTTGGCGCCAATAGCCTTTATTTCAAAGGCAGTATAAAACTAGCAACCTCATTACATTAACTGCCAGTCTCAAAAGCGTATAACTATTAAAATTTCATTGTTTCGAGCCTTCTGTAGCTCGCTCGGTCGGTAATATCAATATTTAATTCTGTTGAGACGCCGAGTCTAATGTTCTAATTTAAAATTCTTACGAAACTTAATATTTGAGCGGGGTTGGCCCCCTAAGGATATCGTTCCTACTAATAATGCTGGTGGGCGTTTGACTATTCGCAGTGTTTTGTTATAGAAGGCTGCACGAACAAAGTGTATTGTACCGTGCCCAATTGCGTTAGCGGCAGTGGAGCGTGAGGTATACGGAAATCCCACGTGGCCAAGATTTCACAGCGCGTTACCGAGTAAGGGACTAGACTTGCACGCTCAATGGTACATAAATTTTCCGTCAGTACCGCATCGGAACCGCAGTAGCTACAACAACCTCACTACCCCGTACGTGTTGCGCTGCCAAATAAAATGGTAAACAGTCTTTCAATTAACGCTACATAATCTCTGTACAACTTGGATACAATGAGAAATCTTCTACATATTTTCATATAACGGGATTATATTATATTCTTTGTAAATTAAACAAAGGGGACCTGACATCATAAATTCATAACAATAAATTAAATATTATTATATTAAGACTTTATGTGTAGTTAGAAATAAAAACATCCTAACTATTAGTGTTGTATAATATAATATATTACTAGTATTATAAATTCAATTGTGAGTTTTTGTTTGTGACGCTTACACTAGTCAACCGACCATCATGAAATTTTGCATACATATTGTCAGTGGTAGAGAATAACATCCTAAGGGATAGGAAAATGAAACCACAATAAGATATTTTTGACAGTTTGCTACATGACATTACCATGGTAACTAATATTTTAATATTTACCTATAATTGCGAATATGTGTAATCAAGTTACAAAAGAAGAAACGAATGCTTGCGAAGTCGCGGGCAGCAACTAATGTTTACGTAATACAGCAAATGATGATATCCAAATGATTAGAAAGTCTACATTTAAATCTAGACTGCGAATTAATAGTTATGTATAATGCATTGTCTTAAAAGGATTTATATGATTGTACTTACTAATCATTACCAAATTAATTTGATTCGACTTGACTTAAAACTTTTATAATTTCTTCTAATATGAATTGTAACGTTAGAAAGTTATAATAATTAATTTAAAATTAAACTTCTGCAACATTTAATTTGGAATTTTCAGAGAGAATTCTTGTTTTCTTTCTGTCTGGGACTTTGTTACTTAAGTTGTAAATCTCGCATTATTCAGATGCTCTCATTTAGAAATTTATTAAATTTTGTGTCCTTCAAATGTATTAAATACGCTTGTCAATGTTTAATACGAGTCTATAAATTGAAAAGAAATGTTAAATTATATAAGACAGTTATAATAAAGGTGAATAATAAAAAAGGAATCTTATGTATTAATTTCATAATATCGAATCTCATCCTAGTTTAACTTTACTGAATAATAACACGCGTTAAGAGATGAAAAGTTTTAGGACTTCTTTTCTTTAAAGTGAAAAGCAGTCAGTGGTCTTTTAGGTGATAAAATTTTGATTCAATAAAATAAATTTGATTGATTTTGCTTTTTTAACTAGTGTTGAAATGCTAAATAAGCAAAACCATGCTGTGCGCTTGTACATTCTGCATGGTATTTATCATTAGATTAGTATTTAGTTTATGTACAAGAGTGCCAATACTTTTCCCTTCCGTTTGTCTACTCGATTTTTGGCATTTCACTCTCTGTAAACCTATCAATGAGCAAATTACTTTTGAAGTGAAAACTTCTTTAGTCGTGTTAGAGGGTATTTGGTAAAATCTGATAGGTTCGGGTGAACAACATGCTCAACATGCTTCAGCAACATTCTTATTGGCATATGGAACAATTTGGATATCGAATTTCCTTTATTTTAAATTTTATTCTTAGTTAGATACAAGATATTTTATGTATTTAGCTAATTTTGTTTTATTGACGTCTTTTCAAATATTTCAAGGCATATTGAAAAGTTTCATTAAAAGAAAAATCACTTTTCATCTATATATTAAGGTCTGAAAACCTTGCGAGCGTCCTCGGTACACCCTACTAAAGTTTCATCACAATCTGATCAGTGGTTTATAAACGCATAGAAGACAAAAATGCAAACGTTTTTTTTATTATACATATATTTAAAGCGGTTGTAAGTAAATAACGTGACGGTGAGATCATTAATCAATCACGAATAAATACTACAAAATATATAATGAGCCATATAATCACGTAAAATAAATACAACTCTTGTATACTCTCGTATTAATTAAAGGAGTAAATTAATTTGCACGAGGCTTTACAACACCATATAGATTGAAGTAATAACAGTAAGGCAACCGACGAGTTAAGTAAACAGCCCCAGCGCTTTCGGTGTTAATCGTAATAAATAACTGAACCTTTTAGACTAAAACATTTCTTTAATGATAGAGCAAAGCTCATCTTATTAACGGCCACATTAATTCGCGGCGGTCGACCGCTTGAATCATGGTGATTATGAACGTTAAAATGCACGATAATTTAAAATTTTATTTCATTTTACATTACTTTATGCATATTTATGGACTAGTTTGTTACGTCCTAAAATTAGATCATTTTAAGTGAAAAATTAGTTCTTGATCAACAACACAGACCCGATAAAGAATGAAAGATGGTATGCAACAGTACATATATAAAGTTTCAATAATGTACTTTTAACAGTGGTAGAGCACGCAAAAACAACACCTGTTGGACGAATAAGCCGGATCGACTCCCCAGTCTGTGAAACAGAAACCGCACAGGAAACAGGCGTGAAGTAGCAGTACTCTGCATTTCGTCTGATGAGTGAGGTGCCAGCGGCCTAATTTCAGTCCTCTTCCCCTTCCCACCTTTTTCTCATACGGATAGGATTGAACGGGGAAGTGGTTGGTGGGGAAAAAGAAATATCATTTTCCCGTCTATGCTTTCCTCTGTCTATTAGGGTATACAACGTATCTGTAACATATTTGCTTGTGCGGATGTAGCGCTCACTTAAAATCAGGTGAACCTCTTTCTCCTTTGCCACTTTCTTCCTTAAAAAAGTGTTTTTTTATAGAAAGTATAAAGTGCTCTAGGATTCAACTGTAAAACTGATATGATTAAATTTTGGTCGTGACTTAAATTTTACTTTTTTATTTTGATATTGGTAATTCCAATGAAGATTTTACGTTACTTTCACTTTGATTAACATGTCTATTTAATACCCATTTCGCTACATGTTTACAAGATTGCAAGATCATCTTGCAAATTCGAATTAGTCACAAACTGAACAATTAGGAACGTTTGAAATGTTAATGAAGGTTGGTTGAATCATATAATTGCATGTATGAGTATAATTAATAATTAATTATTCGTAGGTAACTTTTTTATATGGAGTAAGGCGGCAAACGAGCAAGTGCACCTCATGTCAAGTGAACGCCACCCATAGACATCCGCAACAAACAAATGTGTTGCAGATGCGTTGCCTACCTTTAATGGACAGATGAGGGCATAGACAGGAGAAAGGATATTTCCTTTTCCCCGTTAACCCCCTCCCCGTCCAATCATCTTCCCGTTCTCACCCCATCTTTGTAAAGAAAGGGCGGGAAGGGGAAGAGGACTCAAATTAGATCTCCGGCACCTCACTCATCAGACGAAACGCAGAGTACTTCTACTTCACGCCGGTTTTCTGTGAGGTCGTGGTATTTCACCGGTCGAGCTGGCCAATTCGTGCAACAGATGTTGTTGTTGCGGACTCTACCACTATTAAAACCCTTGTTGTTGGACCTTAGTTTACATGCTGGTAAGTGTGCATTACAATATTGAGACAATTTGTGCGCAACGTGAAAAATTAGGAAGGGAGTCTCAAACTTGCAAAAATCGTCACTTATCACATACTGGAGCTCGATATTTTTTTCTTTATTTTAAAGGAAATAGTTCAAGGATAACGTAACAAGATAATCCCTCGATTTGCGTGCTATCTGTACAGATACAATGAAGTATTTATCACCCACCCTGCGCCACTTTTTCCATTATATTTGCTCTCTCGTCTTCTTTCTTGCAATAGAGTATATTGCACTTTCATCACACTACTTTCCGTCGCCACGACCACGCCAGTACATCTGATAAGCTAGGAAAGAGATCTTCGATCACGGATGT
Source organism: Papilio elwesi (assembly GCA_029849275.1). NCBI lineage: Eukaryota > Metazoa > Arthropoda > Insecta > Lepidoptera > Papilionidae > Papilio > Papilio elwesi. The sequence continues at coordinate 6,332,999 of CM056717.1, forward strand.
GTGATCGAAGATCTCTTCTTGTTATATATTTGTGGATTTAATATGTACTGTACAATTAATAATATTAAATAAAGCGAGTAAATCTTGTATATATACAAAGGGGTACCCTAGGGCGATGCTACATCCGAACAAAATACTACTAACGGTAAAGAGACTTTATTTTTATTTTGAAACGAATTGCTTACCAACAAATATTAATATAACAAAAGTAAAACTACAACTTAAAAAAGGAAGTAAAATAAACAACATCTACGTGATGTGGAATGGAATTTTTAAACGCACTTGAAGTGAAGAAAGAAGTAAAAGTGCTCTGAATTCTTCAAATTTTAGTCAAAGGAAACAGACAAAAAGGAGAAAATACGCTCTACAGACCCGAGAATCGAACTTGTTACAATCCGAAAAAAATACTGTGTTCTTTTATAATATCAATGAATGAAAATGTCAATAATAAGGATCAATAGCCTTCAACAAATATGTTAAATTAAATGGATAGAAAAGCTAGAAATAACAGTTCACTGATAAATCCAATCCTACCACATATATGTATATGTCTAGGACATTCAACTGAACTGTGTGTATGAACAACACTATGACGTATGCTAGTCCGGTCCTCGCGCACATATCCCCTAAACTAATTCACCGACTTCAGCTGATCCAAAACAGATTCTTGCGCAGGGCCACTGGCCCGCCGTGGTGCGCAACATCGATTTCCACGTGGATTTAGAGCTGCCCACCATAGCACTTCGCCGCCGGTCACCCCAACCCTTTTACGTTAGTCGTAGGTGCTGCCACCTACAAACCAATCGCGCTCGGTAAGTTCCGCCACGACCATAGGCACGTCCTCGACTATCGAGACGATGCAATTACCATCGCTCAGGCTAGGACGAAACAATATCGCAGACAAAGCACACACCGTCGTCGCCGGCGAGGATGGCTATTACCTTCCCGATACGGCCACATAACCGGCAGAGTTTTCTCCCCTACTCATGATAGAAGCGTTGCTGGAGTTTCTTCCGCCACTTCTTCTCCCAGCGCTAACGCTTTCCGAAGTGGTAGTGATGTTAGTTGTAATAATACTTGTAATCAGATAATGGCTACCGATCGAGCCGAAGCTTGAACCTCTCGGGCACCTTCGAATCGGAATGCTAAACGCGTAATGAGTGACAGCCCAAGCCGAGGTCCCCTCTCGGGGGCTCTTGAGCCGAGTCACTCCATGGAGCGTCCGCCGAAGCGACCTAGGAGCTCGACGGCCTCCCAAATCGGTAATAGTAAGAGAGTAACGGCCGGAGCCGAGGCTCCCCGAACGGAGGGAGCCCTCGAGCTTAGTTACTCTTAAAGAGGCTTAGGCTAGGTGCCCTCTGCGCTCTGCTGCATCAAACCCGGTGAATGCGTAAAAGCCTCCTCCAGGCTAACAGTGACAAGTCAGCCACAAAAAAACGTGTATGAACATCTGACGCGATTGAGAATTTTTTATGGCAATTATTTATGCATTTTCGAAAAGCTGCTGCCAGCTTGCGTAACGTGCATTCGATATAAAATTTGTTCCCCATTTTTAAACTTTTCTTATGGCCAAAGCCATGCACGCATGAATATTTTTCCTTACATTATTTAAAAGCTTTTTCTGGCTTTGTTTGACCCTTTCCACGCCGTTAAAAATTAAAATGAGTAGGAGTTTGAAGACTAGATGGTAATGATGATGATGACATGACGCTCGGGGGTGTACAAGTTTATCATCGTCGGCTCCCGTGCTATAAATACATCAACCGTCTAAATGTCACTTTATATTTCATTTAAAGCGAGAAAGCGCTGTGCTGGATGTGGAGATGTAAGATGCTTAGGATAGAGCATTAATTATTAAAGACAATAACGCATGCAGAACGGGCCGGAAATTGTGGTAGAATTCATAGGCGCCGTAATGAATTTCTTATTTAAGCTTAGTTTGCGTGGAAAACATTTTGACATGACGTTTAGTATGTTTGAAGAAGAAAAGTAGCATTTTTGATTTTGTTGTAATATTAATTAGATTATAACTGACGATCTGAAAAGCCCCATCATCGTCTCTCTCAGTCATAGTTGACCATCGGCCTTTTAATGACAACGGAAATAACCCTTTGGTTGTCAGTAAGCAAATATACCGCAATAATTGTCGTAATTCTTGACTTTCCAAGAGGAAAAACAACCCCGTTCTGCAAAAATAAACCCGAATCGGAATCAAGACATGGGCATCTTAGAAAATTATTCGCTTGATTTAATCAATTTCTTAAGAAATAGAAATATTTTTATCATGTTGAAATGAAACGATATAGTTTATAAATTGTTTATGCGTAACTAGTGAAATCAGTAAGATATATTCAGCCTGCTTTAACCAGGTATTCTGTCCACCAAACTACATGGCAGCGAAAACTTATGCGTTAGAAGGAGTTAGTTGTATACTTGGAAACATCCCTATCGTCAGGGTTTCCCGAGAGAAACAAACGTAACCTAATTTGTTTATGGAGAACAAGCTTTTACCCGAGGCTTTGCTTGCGTTTATGTCTTTGAATACTTGTCATAGTATTATCTAAAATGAAATCCCATTATATTTTAATTATTTTGTATAAATCAGCCTTTCTAATTTACTCACATTAGTATTCAATAATATTAGTGAGAATTTAAATATTTATGGAATATATAACTGAATCGAGGCTACCGACATAGCTGAACGTAAGTGCTTGTTTTTACACCATATCACATTTCCTCATAGATGACCTGTAGTCTTGCGGTCAAAGTATGTAGATGGAACGTAGCGAATACGCCGTCCTGGGTTCGATATGCTGGACAGATTTTTTTGTGTAAAGTTCTATTGGTGCAATATAAAGTTGCTGTGGAACTAATTGTTATTTTTTCATTTAATTTTTTGTTTAACATGAATTCATATTACCGGTTTTTGAGCAATGTTTCACTAGACTTTCTAAATAAACGACAGCTGAAAAAAAGCTAAAACTAAGGCGGCTTTAACCGTGATGCATCCAGCTAGACTTTATTACAGTGCTTATGAACACAAAATGTGGTCCGTAACGTCGCCTCTCTCGTTTTAGACATTAGGTAGGAAATTAATGAGGTGGCACGGAGCAACTCTGACAGACGTGAAGCTCGGGTTCATTACACCGTCTTGCCGAATGGCAAGGTGGAGTGCCTTGAAATGAGCGGAGCGAGCTAGAGCGCGGTCGCGTATCACTCTGTGTAAGGATCTGCGTTACTTAAGTTAAGAGCCACCCATATTTTAGGGCCGAGGTAAGCGTCGTAATGATGACATGATGTGGATGATGGCATACAGAAGTACAAAAACGTGCATGAATAAATCTCTCTTTTATTGGACACGTTACCCTTCCTTAGCGCTGCTAAAAGCCATATTTTTCTTCAAGACTCGACTTGTGTTCTCATATTTATTTTTTGTAATAGGGATAGCTAATGTTCTAAGGTAACGTGTGTGAAGTTTTTTTTCGAAAATAATTTGGAATTTACGAATTTTAACGTAAAAACTTTGTTTAGAAAAATCACATCTTGCTGTGTGAGGCTAGGCGCGTTATGTGAAATGTACAATTAATGCTTTCTTAAGGGATAAGATTAATAACGATCTGAACTCCGGTACTTGAACGACGATGAACTTATAAATTATTATATGTAGGTTAGTTATTTTTATAGAATAAGGCGGCAAACGAGCTAATAGATCACCTCATGTTAAGTGAGCGCTACCCGTAGACATGCCAGAGGACTAAAATTAGACCTTCGGCACCTCACTCATCATACGAAACGCAGAGTACATCTACTTCACGTCGTGGTATTTCACCGGTCGAGCTGGCTCATTCGTGCAACAGATGTTGTTGCGAGCTCTACCACTATTAGTTTGTTAACTGAATTAGTAAAAATGCAACATTCAAGTCATGTCGGTTTGAGAGATGAAAAAATTGTCGTTGAAGAACGTCTTTCTTGAAAAAGGACCAATATCAAAAACGAAAAGTTATTAAGTGATCTTTAGTACAGGCATCTAAGATAATGTGTGAATAGAAATAGACGATAATAACTCACTACTACTCACTCAAATAATTACACTATTCTAAATAAATTCTTAAAACATTTTTCTGTACATTCAAAAAAGTTTCTCAATTAAAACGTACACTACTAATGAGACGGAAGGAACTTTTAAAGGGGATACTGCCGTTCGCTGAATTGTAATTGTTTTGTTTACGGCTCGAATTACTTTGCAGCACTACGAGAGTTTAGCGTAGCGATAATTGTTAATGTCAGGATCGAATGCCGTCGGGATGTACAAGTTCGTAAATTTAATAAATCATCAAGCGGAGTTGTTAGTTAGGCAACGCTTAAACGTTGTGCTAAGATAATTATGTAAGTTAAATGTAGGCAACCGAGTTACTGGTTAAAGTAAACTAAAAGCTGTGAAGCTAGGATACATTGCGTAATTTAAAAATCTCATGCTATTAATTTATTATTCAGTTAATTTTTGTACCGATGATAAAATCAAGTAGAGTTGTGTTTAGTTATTTACAACTAATACAGGTCCTTGTCAATCACATAAGGTTGCTCGATCTAAGAATGTTTAAAAATAAAACTATTCTTAATGGTTATTCACCGCAAGGTATTCGTATTTTTTTATCAGGATGCCCTGATAAAAAAATACTATAGTAGAAGTAATGTAACTGAAACATGCTGTGATACTAAACCGCCATTTACTTTAATGATGTGACCACTGAACTGCTGTGGACATTCAGTAAGTTATTAACTTTAACTAAGCTTGCCAATTAATTTTGTGCAACTTAATATAATATCTGAGATTAATAGATTCGCAGTAGATTAGGAAGACAGACTAAGTAGACGTTAAGTAATGAGAAAATATTCTCCCTTGTTTCGCATAAGGGTAAAAGAGCTTAATTTAGTAATGTGTATCAAGAAGTGATACTTTAATTAAAATCTTTAAAAAACTACGTGAAAAGTACAGTTTATGGGCAATAAAAAAGATTGGGACGCAGAGTTAATTGCTCTCTCAGAGCAGGATACAGACATTTTATAACACGGAGAATTTTTATCAAATGATTAAAAAATATTTTTATGCCGAGAGTGAGTATAAGATACGACTTTAGAAATTTATACCCTCATCTGTTATTTGATCAAGACCTAGATTTTATGGTATATAATATATACATAAATAGAACTGGAGTCTAACATTTTAGAATGGAAATGTTCCTGTAATACCAATTTAATTTGCCACGTAACGTTAGCACGGCAACTCATAACAAAATATTTACGTTAGTTCTCTTTTGGCTTCGTTTTAACAAACTTAGTCTTTTATTTATAGTCAAATTAATTTTATGTATCTTTATTCATTAATTTTAATCTTTATTCAATAATTTCATTACGTCATTAGACACGAGAATGACGAGTGAATGCAGGAAATAAAATGAATGGGGCTATAGGTACAGTAATGAAGAATCGGAATGTGTCTATGAAGGCTCGTCTGGCAATACACAATGCTTTACTAGTCTCCACTTTGATGTACAGAAGTGACAGCTTAGAAAGCTTGTCAGTAGAGTTAGTGCCGTTCAGATGCGATCCTTAAGAAGTACGTTAGGGTGACGTTGGCGTTATAAGGAAAATGTGTGACTTGGAAGTGGGTGTTGAGTAGAAATGAGAAAAATAGGCTTCGATGATTTGGGCATGTTGAAAGGATGAATGAAGAGAGAATAATGAAACAAATTTATGTTGCAAAAGTGAGTGGCAGTGTTGGTAGGGGACGCCCTCCTAGAAGAACTTATATCGATCAGATTAGTGGCTAACTATAAAGGGTGGTATAAGGAGTAACCGCAACCAAAGAGCATGCATGCGTAGGCGTATGGATGTAGAAGAAGCGAGAGAGGTGTGCCAGGATCACGCCAAATGGTGTTCCATGATCTCTGCCTACCCCTCAGGGTTACGGGCGTGAGCGTATAAATTAAATTTCGTTTAAGTATTATCGTTTGCCATACCTAAAAAGCATATGGGCACGAACTCGTAGAACAATTTCAATTGAAAAACAACCTCACGAAAAATAAATGATTTGGAATTTGATTATATAATTTTCGAATTATCTATTTTGGATGCAATCAAACAAAGTAATCTAGTATTGCTTAAAAATATCCATTAAGGAAAAAATTGAGGTAATGCATCAAAATAAGCTAAACCTATACAACTGGTAATTACAAAGCTTATATTCGTCTCGTCATTTTTTTAACTTAAAAGATTCTCTTAACTTACTTACTTAAGGGATGACTTTCTCAGAATCCATTTTTAAACTTATTAAAGTTAAAATTGCGGATTTTCAGAATAACGTCTGTCCAATTTTTTTTATATATATTAAACAAAAAAGGTCCTTACCACAATGTATTTCATAAGCGGTAGCAATTCAATCGTGAGTTGTAAGCTTTCTTGTCTAAGCCTGGAGCTGGCCGGAGTTTTAATTGAATTGAGGGCTAATAATTTGTTACCAAAATAACAACCACGGCCAAGGCTCGCAGTAAGTTATTGTTCTCAGTTAATTTTCTGCAACGCTCTCCTAAAGTTTACAGTTGGCCGGCACAAATATGTATTAATATTGATTGCTGCGGAACACCAGAAGTTCGTGAAACTATAACTCTGGGACTAGGCTGCTGTATAACAGTTATTAGATCGCACAAGTTGGTTATACGCGAGCGTTGTGTTTAATAGCTGGATCTTAATTTGAACATAACCGTTGTGTATACTTTATATGTATTAAAACTTATCAATATTAATGGTAGTTACCTTTTAATATTGTCGTTGGTTGTACCCTGATGTTCAGAGGTTCTTGGCTCGTTCTTTCTTTGATGGTTTAATCAAAGTTTATTTAATTGGTTTAAATTTTAAATTTTATATATTAAAAAATTAATCAAAAAAAGGGATTTTTAAAAATATTGCAGATATAAAACAACATTTTAGGAAACTAACTGTTTTCTGGCCTTTCATAAATAGAAGTAATATTGAAAATACGATGATATGTCAACGCTTCACATCAACAATTAAATGATAATATTTGTCACCTATTACGAAAATAACTAAAGAAAAGTGTTATAAAAAAATTAAAATCGATTTACAAACAAAACATAAAAATTAACCCTTGAAAAAAATTTCTCTTAACTTATGATATCGTTCATAGTTTACTACTTTGACTACTTATTAGATGTTATTTTAAGAATTTGTATTAATTTACCTGTACTGATGTACCACGCCATCAATTATTATGTTGTTTAATTAATATTAAGGTTCAACGAGCTTCAATGATCACTGTTTCATAGATTATAATATTCTAATTAAAAAGCTTCAGGGATAAATTACATTTTATTCTTAAAGAAGAACCTACTAACAGTACGAAAGACAAATATTACCATTTGAAAATTAATTAAACACAATATGATTAAAACGTGAACGAGACGAACATCGCGTCATAGCAAGCGTTCCGCCAAAAAGGACTGAAAAAAGTGCTTCTCATAGGTGTGTTCGAAAGAGTACGACTACCTTGATCCTGGAGGTACAATTTGTCACTGTCTCCGACAATTTCCTCTTGTAACTAGTTTTTTCTTTGCACCGCGTAAATTTAATTTTAGCTCTTTGTTCAACTGGTTTGAAGTTGTAGGCGAATAGAGCAAACTAACTTTTTGCTTGTATCTTTCTGTTTTTATGATTTTTCTGCATTAATTTCTAATTACAATGCTTTTGTTACTCGACCTACTTTTTTATTGCTGGACTTAATAATGTAAGAAGGATCTTAGCATAGTTTTTATTTACAATTATAACCTTTATCCTGTATGTATATTTTGGATAATTTGGGTTTAAGAATATATTTTACAATCGTTTTCTATGCAATTTCACAACCCAACAATTGTTTTGGCACAATAAAGAATGTCCAAACGTGTTCATTCATGAGTTTTATTTGAATAGTTTTACCTAATATGAGAGAGACTCGATAGTGTACGAGAATAGTATTGCTTGTGTGTGGGACCATATTGCGATTAAATGGCGTTTTGCCAAAACCGAGTGAATGTAATACATAAAATTTTGAAACTTTTCTTCGAATAGCCATCAAAACTTTTGAATATTTAACAAGGATACAACGTTTGGACGTGCACTTGGTACATTAAAGACCAATAATACCAAAAAAAGTCTGACATAAGTAAAAGTAATTGATGTTCTTAGTATGGACTTGTGCAAGTTTGATTCCATTTGATTCAATTGAAATCTTATAATAATAAAATGAGTCTTTTAAAAACACTACCTACAATTATTTCGTCAAAAATTTGTGACTTTGATGTTAGTTATGAATTTAGTCTTTTTTAATATAATAAAGCATACATTACATGTACTTTAATGTAGAATGATTCCAATACCCATCAATAGTGCCCAAAAATGCTTTATAAATATTTTATTCAATCATTTTGGCTATATATTTATCCCAAATCACAAGGATGACAAGAAGATTTTATATGTATTATCACGTTAGACCAAATATATTATATGACTAAAGTTTTTCTATTAGATATTTTTTGATAATTAGAGATTGAAATACTAAATAAACTTTATAAGTTCTTGAAAGCGTTTATATATTGGTGTTCACTAAAAATATTTTTGTGAATTCATTGGAAACTAATGTCGTATAAGGATTCTATCAATTGCTAGTAAAACTTTTTACAACGATACTCTAATATTGAAAGTTAATGTTTCCAGGGTACACTATAAGTAATAAAGATGTGTAATAAGAATGAAAAATAGTTTTTTATGGCGGCACATCTATCTAATAAACCTAATATTGGTTCAATGCGCGCTCAAGAGGCGTGAAATGAGGCCCACTCCGTGTCGCCCTATAGGGGGCCAGGTACGCCAGTCTGGGTTGACCCCTGCTCTTCTATACTATTTCTACGCTGACGAGTTGCAGTGTTATCAGACTACGTTTTGGTTTAATTTAAACTGGTAATTTACTAGGCAGCCACTAGCGTGATGTTCAATTAGACCAGATAAGGTGGTTAGGTGGAAGGATTATATATAATAAACCACTCTGTAGATTGGCGTATTATATAGTAGTATGCTCGTAATATAAATATATTACAAACGCCGGTGTTGATACGCCAATCTACATAGTGATTTTGACGTCGTGCGTAAAATCTCCATGCCCTTAAGCCTACCACTATTAATACTTTTATATGAATTAAAGATAGAATCGATCAGTTATTTTTATACGTGTTATTATTGAAGGTAGTATCCGAAGCCGATTGACTATAGTGCATATTGAAATTTCCATTGTCTCCAAGACTATGACATTGTATATTGTAAGGAAGCAGTCATCAGTGCAAAACAAGTTGATACACTTTCTGAATGTTTAAATTTAATTGTTGAAATCGAAAGGTCGTCAGTGCGCGCCCTCGCTGTTGAATAGCGGCCTATCCCTACGCATTCCAATGCTGGTAGAGTTACTTTCTTAAATAATGACCGTGCGTTGCTTGGCGACAAGCAATTTGGATGTCATCACGTCGCGAGGAGACATTCTTGTAACAGGCCCTTGGAAAACTATGCGCTTTACGGTTCGGGCGACACTGACATCAAATCGCCTCCCCAGCAATTTACGCTTGACATTTACTTGGGAATATAATGGTTTGAGAGGATCGCGTCATTGTTGTGCCTTATGGGGTTATTATGCGGGGATTCGGCCGTTGGGCCGTTTGCCTAAATGGTTGACGGGATTGCTTTCCTTCGGTTTCAAGGAGACTTCATATGTTGTGAAACATAATATATTTAAAATCTGATCGGCGGATTCTAAGACAGCGATCCAAGATCATATACACATCAAATATTCGATGCAACGGGTGCGTTGTCTACTGAAATGAGGTTGTAGCAATTACAATGTGAGTTAGGCCTAATTTCCAGTCACCGCAATATACATTTCATGGGCTGGTATTTGCTGTGTATCTTTAGACATACATCACGTCGTTTGGTATTTAATGGATTAAGTTGGTTAATACCCAAACTAACCTAAAAGCATTTGAGCAGAGCGGACAGCGAACCTCAATTCCTTAGTTGTAGGTGCCGCCACTTACTACCCATCGCGCTCGGTACGTTCCACCACGACTATAGACGTCCTAGGCACATCCTCGACTATCGAGACGATGCAATTACCATCGCTCAGGCTAGGATGAAACAAAATCGCAAACAAATGACACACCGTCTGCGCCGGCGAGGACGGCTATTACCTTCCCGATACGGGCACATATCCGGCAGAGTTTTCTCCCCTACCCATGATAGAAGCGTTGCTGGAGTTTCTTCCGCCACTTCTTCTCTCAGCGCAAACGCTCTCCGAAGTGGTAGTAATGTTAGCTCTAGAAATTCATGTAATCCGATAAAAGCTACCGATCGAGCCGAGGCTCGGCCCTTTCGAGCACCCTCGAATCGGAATGCTAAACGCGTAATGAGTGACAGCCCAAGCCGAGGTCCCCTCTCGGGGGCCCTTGAGCCGAGTCACTCCATGGAGCGTCAGCGGAAGCGACCTAAGAGCTCGATGGCCCCTCAAACTGGTAATACTAAGAGAGTAACGGCCGAGCCGAGGCTCCCCGTACGGAGGGAGCCCTCGAGCGTAGTTACTCTTAAAGAGGGTTAGGCTAGGCACCCTCTGTGCTCTGCCGCCTCAAACCCGGTGATTCTGTAAAAGCCTCCTCCAGACTAACAGTGACAAGTTAGTTACCAAAAAACGGACAGCGAGCTGAGAGCCTACCATAGTTGAATAAGACACACTTAGAATATATTAACGTCGTAACAATACCGAATTACTTAAGATGGACTGGGTCCGTGGCCTATTTTCTTTAAGAAATAGTCTTAATTATTAAAAAAGGACGCTTGCTAAGAGCACTTTCCAGTTTCATTTCAGTGTTAAATGAATTAAAATCATCGCTTTGAGGCGTTTGCGCTGTACACCGGATCCATTTGCATGAGTGGGACAAAAAGAAACGATTTTATGAGGTTAATAATCGCCACTCTTATATAAGTTTATTTTTTTATGAGTAGATTCTTAAATTTGCACATTTGTTTTCTACATTAATATTTTATATTGGGGACGATTTTACGCCTGGTTTTTATCATGCCATCTAATAAATAGTCCGCTTAAATAAGATTGTCCCCGTTCGTAAAAGAAGCAGTGTTGAATCTAATCAGTAAATGAGTCGGACAGGTAAGACTTAACGAGCGCTTAATTATTACGCTATAATTAATGTCTGGGACGCTTTGGCCTACGGATTTTTAGGTTTACAAGCGGATTATTTCTCGCCAAACTTCGTTCGCTTATTTTAATGCGGAGTATTAAATACTAAGGCATTAGGTTTTTATTCAGTTTCGTGGTTTTAAAAACATCGTTTGGGATTATTTTCTGATATACTTGGAAAAAAATATTAATTTTGTAGTGGAGATGATTTTATTACCACACAGAAACTTTTTAAATGTAAAAGTAGAAAAGAAGAACTTAAAAAGTTAATCACACAAAATATGGTTTATCGGTAATTGAGCTGAAGCTACTCCTACATTAATCTAATATAAAATTGATTAGAGATGGTACAGATATCATAATTAGTTAATGGTCGACAGGAAATAGGTTCGCCCTCACATAGGCTTTTGCTATCTCTGCCTACCTACAGTGTGGTTAAAACCCCTTGAAGTCGTCGCATTTATCACTTTAAACGAATATCTTACTAAGTTTATTTTAAAAAAATCAATAAATTGGACACCAGTATCTCTTATTAGAAAGAATATAAACTAAGAAGGTTTTATAAAATGCAATTTTATTCTGGAACCAATTTTATACTGGTAATGAGTAATTACAATCATAAGCGCTACTGTGTGACAATGAAATAGTTCAAAAAGTTACTTCGCCTTTGCACATACATATTGTAAATCCTCTAATTACCATACTGACTCCAACGACAAGAACAGCGTCAGCAGTCAGCACCAGTGCTGACTGGTTTCTACAAAACCCTTTGCTAAATGTAGTTTGTTGTAGAATTTACGTTTGCAATTTTACGTTAAATATTCCATTTATGAATAAAATAAAGTACGTACTGTGATCAAAGGTGCGCGGATCAGCTGTGGTCGTTGGCCCCCCTGGTGTGGTTCCGAATTTGTCAATACCGTTAGGGGCGACAGTGGTGGTTGTGGTAGTAGTGCTACGTCGTCGGTAACGGCGGCGATGCGCTTTGTTCCGTGGTTGTGGAGCGGTGGGGTGCACTGCGCGAGTTAGCCCTGGGGCTGGCTGCTTCGCCAGATTTGTGCCACGAATGGTGCCTGACTCAACAAGGACCAGCGCCACCAGTGAGGCGAGCAGAAGCCGCATCACCAGTGGCGCTAGACCCAACATCTTGCCTGTAAAAAGAAAAAAAAAACGTAAATATATAATCAACAGTGCCAACAATTTATTCATAAATATTATCCTAGGCTTATTTTAATGCCTAAAGTATTAAAAAATACAAAAAAGTAATAAACCGCGCTGAAGTCGAAGCTTAGTTAGCTACTACCGTGTTTTCGTACAAGGAAAAGTCGAAAGCAAAAGACCACGGGGATCTCCTCCGATGAGATGGACGGATCAAATGAAGTCTGGGATGGGTGCTCCGGTACGCGAATGTGCCTGATTAACACTGCCCAATCTACCGCAGCGTGATCACTCTGACAAAAGTAAAGCGACCAAGAAGAAGAAGCAGTAGTTGAAGCTAACGGTACATAATTACTTAGTAAACTAATAGATGATATTAATCTTTAAGAGTGATTTTGCGTTGGATTCGCATACTGTCAGATTATAGTTAGACAATTATCGTTGCACACCTGCGGAGTGAATTGTGGGGCTTCGAGTGTGAGAATTGTGAACACTTAGTAGCCTAAAATAACAATACTATTTTGAAAAAATAACATCTCTCCATATTTTATTAAAATAGCCAATACTTAAACTGTGAGGTGTATTATCATTTCAATGAATAGTTATATCAATGACATTATTATATAGTATTAACCTATACGCATCATTCATTAAAATAATTTTGCTAATCTTAAGTACTCGAGTATACATAGCATAGAAGCATACAGCAACATATAGTTACAGCACATACATATTTCTTTGTCATATATACATATCAATCAAATAACTTATAAGCGAAATGATTAGTGCTACTAATACAAAAGCAATATCCACGTGTCTTTCTCCATATAATATTTTAATATAGTTTTTCCAGAGTTGATAAAAAAAGTCAGCTTGGAAAATGTTAGTATAATAGAAGGAGTATTTCCCTAATAAGGATCCGCGATACTATGAACCTTATTGTTGCTTCAATGTGCTGATATTTCCATATTTCACATCGTAAAACGTGGGAAACATTCTTATTGGCCTTTCTTTGTACATTTCTAAGACAATGTGTCTTGAAATTCGACTTAATTGTATGGAATTAAATTATAATTACACATTTTATGTTTATACTTATAACGCTAAAGGAGTATATAAAAAATAAAGTTTATAATAATATTTCTACTCAAGTAAATATTACACCTTAGGGATATATTTATTCTGTAATAGCATTTTTGTGTTGGGAACAAAGTTTGAACGAATTATCCTCCAAAGTATTAGTAACCTCAATCATCGTTAAACGACAGGGGAAGCAAGATATTGGTACTGTTCGAAGTAAAAGAGTTTTGTTAAATGTTATAAGATATAAATAATATTAGGATATGTAATTAAATAAAAAAAAAAAGAATAAGAACATATTGCCTGTAAAACCTAAGTTTGTGTGAATAAAAGTATAGTATACAGTAAGTATATATTATGCCTGTCGAATAACAAAAAATCATCAAAATCGGTAAATCAGGAGCAGAGCTACGAATTAACAACCATAAAAAAACTCCCTAAAAGCGGCCGTAGCGCTTTTTCGTTACATAAAAATCCTTACAACCCCGTCTATGTAGAAGTTTTAAAGACTGTCGTCTATTTAAAATATAATACATTGATAATTAGTATCTTAATTTTTCCCAAAAAAACACATTCATATGCTATAAATATTAAAGCTGGTAACATTAACCGCTACACGTATTTTTGCAGGAAGCGCTCTGAAATTGTTTTGTTAGTCAGGTGGTATCGTGGAGCGGCGCAGAGGCGTGAAGTTTACGCGGCAAGCTTCCCCCGTTTAGGGTTCAAACAACCGGCAAAAACACAAGATAAATTACGCAGTATGTTATCGAACCAGCAGTCTCTAAAATTTTAGGCAAAATTTGTATATTAAATTATATGAAATATTTTTTGTCCTTAGATAAAATAAATGACATAGTCAAGTTGGCGTAAAACAATATATCTTTGGCTTTGCCGATCTCAATTATAGGTCTTACAGCTAGCATGTATAATTTAAAAACTTACAATACTTTATTATTCTGATCTGAGTAAGAGAATTAAAACATTTTTTCCGGAGCAATGCTGACATTGCTACAATCGTTCGAACTGAACTATAGTCATAAACATCAGTCTCCCTTTCGTACTTCGCGCTGGATCAAACTTTGCCAAATGAAAACGGCACAAACTTGGGTCTTTGAGTTACTCGCACCGAGTTATTCGACAAATTCCTTGAAGGATTTATTGTTATAAAGTATTCATTGAAAATCCATCTATTTATATGAGATAACCCCTAACCGTCTTGATCGCTTGTTAATTATTACTAAAACCATTATGAACGACTTTTTGTCCCACATAAAGTCATTTAGAAATGCCGAAGTATAATGTAAGCATTTTCGTAAACTGGACTTTTAATTTTGTAGGTATTCACGGTTTAAAATTGAGCCTTGGCCTACGACGACAAGAGCCTCTACTTTCTCCTATCCAGTTAGGTCTATCTCTAGCCAGTTTAGAATTTGAACTTGTAGCATATTCTTCTCAACTTCATCCTTCCAGCGATACCTGCGAAGTATGCACACTTCACTTTCCTTTCCAGGTGTGAGCCAGCGGAGTTCTGATGCTTTTATTTCTTCTAATGATTCCAATTTCTCAATTTCTGTGTTATTTTTTGAGACATTTTACCTGTAATTCGTGTGAAACAGAAACGAATGCTTGCGAAACCAGCTTGTGTTTTACGCTTTGGATTCAATATTTGAATAAATCATACAAAGTTGACGGAATGTGTAGTCGAATTCTCCGGAGAGATGGTTTGAAAGCCTCTCTAGTTCCCGACTCAGCCCGATAATGCTTCCAATCCCGTCTTCATTTTATTTTGCCTCTTTCAAGAGTTACAAATGGCGGGGAGAAAACGTTTGGACGCGCAGGGAAATCATTTCTATAAAAGGGAATGAAGTAGAAAAGTTTCAGATTAAGATCATATTTGTTAAGGCGACAATTTCATTTGATATTTTTGTAACTTTCCTAATATATATATCTTTTTTTTTAATAATGATGTTAAAATTATTGAAACTTTCATTTCATTAATAACAATCTTTTTATAAAAACGGTTCTACTCACGTTCGCGTTTTTACGGTATTTTTGTGCCGACAAGTTACGGACCTATCCAAGGTGAGTTAAGCCGTTTTTATATAAAAAATTTAATGTCGTTAAATTTGTTATTGCCAAAAATGTTACAGCATAATCTAATATTCTTTCCATCATAACAAAGTGGTGCTTATTAATTTGGTGGAAAGAGATTTATTGGACCAAGTGAAAGTAATGATATCGCCTTTTTATAGTTTTAATGTAACACCATGAACCACCGTGACTTCATAATAAATATTTGTATTTTTTTTAATTGCGACGCAAATTGCTCTTTACTGGAAATTAGCAGAACTCACGGTGTAAATTCTAACCTCTAAGCAGTTGTAAATAGATATAAGTCCAAAAAATTGTTTAATTTTTATACATATTATTGTTCTACACGTATTTAGAGAAAGTTTGAATTTATAATGCAAATTGATTTTTTTATTTGTAACCACAATTCATTCCAATCCGCCCAAATCTTTATTTAAATCATTAGAATGGTCGCTATGAGGCTTTAAAAATAAAACGCTTAGAAGCGAGAGAGAAAAGACCGAGCACTTCCGAAATTAATTTAAAAATACCAATGGCGTAATAATTTAATCAAATTTATTTTTTCTTAAAGGTGAGATGCTATCGTGAGCTCTCTTTTATTAGTTACCAGCTGGTGGATCGTCGAACTTGTGCACAGATTAAAAATATTAACTGCTCAGTTTTAAGTTTTTGCGATACTCATAGTACGAACAAACTTTGACAGTTTTAGTTTGCTACCAACTTTTCTTACTTTGAGTGAACGCAACGTTTATTGTGGGAGTGCAACGTTGCATTGTATTAATACTTTCTTTAATGAACTTTGAGAGCAGAGATATAGACAAATGTATCTTTTAGATAGTTCTGATCTAATTTGTATGTGCGTGTGTTTTTATTTATTTTAATTTTAATAGTTTTTCTATGAAGAATGTCGTAAATTGTTTATAACTTACTGCATTTTTTCTGTTCTATCACCAAAATAGACAAGTTTTTTAACAAATTTAATGAATTTATACGTTCTACTCTTTTTCAAATTCGCAGTTTCATAATCTCTCTATTTTTTCTCATCAATATGTAACTAGAAGTATTTAAAAGGAATGCTAACATACTCATAAAAAATCAAGTGAAATATAGAAATCGCTCATGAACAATTGTTTTAAGAAATCAACATTGTGGAGTTAGGACGCGACGGGAATTAATTATTGGAGCTGGCTAGCTACGACGGTGTACCAATACAAGCTCCGACTAAAATACGATCAATTTCAATTGTCGCGCGCATACCACCATATTTTAAGTAATTACTGTATTATACAAATAAACAATGTTGTATAGTATTCGTTGTTTAATATAAGTCCGATAATGGATCGATATTTAATAATTTTTGGGTTAAATACACAATTAGCGTCATCATATAAATATCTTTAACGTTTTCTATTTATAATTATTGTAAATATGCGTTTACAAGCGCTTTGTGGCTTTTATACTACTTTAGTGATATTGTTAAAAGCCACGTGAGATTTTAATGGTTAATAATTTTAGATTACTTCATCATCTCCCTGCGCTTTTCCCGCTTTATGTTAGTCGGCATAACAGGTTTTCGACTTTCGCGTCGATCTTAATCATTTCATCATCCATTCAGTTATTCCACGCATCTATTGAAACATTCGCATTTTTGCCGCATGTACTCACTTTTCATCAGTTTTTTTAACAGCCGAACACTCAGATCCATTATGACAGGTCTTATGATGGTTTTGTAAATTTTGCTTTTTAAATTTAGATTATGTATTTTATAATTTACTGTAATTTACCGGACTTAACTCTTCGGATTCCGTTATGTCCTCAACCTACGATCAGAACAGTGATATACTCAGAAACAGTGGTCATTTTTCTTAATTGAACTTTATGCTATAGAATTAAAATTGAACCACAAATTAGTTAAAATAACGTTACTTTATTGGCTGTTACCAGAATAGAAAGCTTTAATTCCTATTATTTTGAAGTAAGACGATAAAGAACTTCGTCAAATTTCAGGGTAAAAATATTTAAGTCTCGCCTTAACGGAGCTACATAATTCTAACGTAATTAAGTCACAGCTCATTGCGATTGAAAGCCAATTTGGTTCCATTCAGACTAGCACAACAAGTTTTAAGTAATTTCAAGATGATAAAGATGTATACGTTATGTTGTCGTTGATTCTACTCAACACCAAGTCATTTGGGAGTAATGGTTCTGTTTCTTTTATATATATATATATATATATATATATATATATATATATATATATATATATGTATATATATATATATTACTGGTATTTTCAAACAAATACTGCATTTTTATTTCTGCATTCTATAGAGTTTTAATATTAGCTCTCTTTGTTTCCACCATTGAAATATTTGTTAGTTTGTTGCAAGTGATTGTTTTCGCAAATATTTGAGCCAATCATTCGTGATACTTATCCGGTTTTCGATTCACGTCCTATGCTCGGTTCCGTCTGAGCTACTAAGAAATAAATGTAGGTGGTTCGAATTTATTCAGCTATGGTTGGAATTTTTGCAGATTTTGTTTAGCATTACCACATGCCTGGTAAACTGTTTTACTTAGGCAAAGAAAATATGTGTAAAATGAATTGACCATTTTATTTTTTAAATGGTACAGTAATCGAAGTGTTACATATAATGTATAATTAACTTAATATGATCTTATTTTTATATTTTTGAATGGGTATTGGACGCAAGGTCTCAATTAATCATCTTCCTGGCCCTTTCTCGCATATGTGGGTTCGGCACAGCATTACGAACATCTTCCATATCACATTATCTTATCTCATCATCTGTCACACAATCTATCCATACTTTCTTTGTTCCTCCTCTACCCTGGCAACAATCCACGTTAATTCTCATTACATTCTTCGTTATATGCCCTATAACCTCTTGCCATTCAATTTCTCCGTCACTGGCGTAACCTTCATCCAATAGACTTCCTAATTCTAAGCGAATTTATTAGTTACTAAAAACTTTACATTATATATACAACATTACTAGTTGTATTCAAAACTCATTTATTACCACCACGTACCATTATTATACATGACTACATAGTCATATATTTTAAATGATATCCAGAGTAATGATTAAGTAGTAAAAATAATCCATAAAGACTACGCGTATTTTGATAACAAATTATTGTTAAAAATAATCATTAAACTTTAGCTGTGTGTGATTCGTACTAATATTTTCTGAACACGTGAGTGATATACACGCCACGGTACTGTAATAGACAACAGACCGTTGCCGGTCGTAACCGCTCACGTGATATATTTTAAAATGTTGTCACTTAAATATTTATAAAGTTGCATCTGGCGTATTCCGTAAACGAGTCCAATTGCTGATCTATCTACAAAACACGTTTTCTTTTAAAACAGTAACTTCACCAGAAGCAATTTCTGAATTTCAAATAATATAGTCATAGTGTATTTTTGAAGTGAAAACTTGTTTATCCGCGATGATATTTGGTAGAGGAAAATCTCTTAGAAATGCGTGAACAACATGTGTCAGGAACACGCGTTAGATTGCTTATTTGAATTTAGAACAGTTTTGGCTAATTTTTTTTCTTGTATTCTATTTTGAATTTTATTATTAATATTCATGGATTTATTGTTATTCATTATTTATTTATTTTTTAACTACTGTCGGCCCTTCCTACCTGTTTTGAATTTTCATTTGTGTCGGCAGTTTTTATTGGCTGTGTTTTTTTAAATACTTAACAGATGCACGACAGTCAAAATATTACAAGTTTAAAATCCATTAAAGTTAAGATTCAAATTATTGTATTTTCTGTTATTCTTGTGTAACAATATATGTATAAAAATCCCACCTTCTTAATTTACAAACTAAATTGATCGATGCGCAAGTCTTTCCTTGGTTGCCAGCACAAAACTCTAACACCAAGTCTCTAGAGGTCCATGTAGACCATTGGGAGAGGTGCTTTTTGTTTATAACTAAATTCTCATTTAACGCCTTTAAAATATCTGAACATTAATGAAACTGTGTGTCTTTTATCAAACACCTAAATCCATTTAAAGTTTCCCTGGCTGCGAACATTGTCCTGAGCGATAAAGTTCTGAAAACTTGAATGACCGTGTTTTAATTAAATGGAAAACAAATGAATTTGTCTTTTTATATAAAATACCTTTTTTATTACATGGGTTTTAAGTAATCGTGATTAAGTCTATCTATTTTTATTATTAATTAGGTAGCTTAAGTGTAACGGTTGTAGTTCTAGCAGTTAGTATAACTAATACATTTAGTGTCATCATTTGACCTGGTCAAAGTGTAATAAAATTATGCCTAAATATGTTTGTATTTAGTGTATCTCGGATATGTTATTTATTTCTCTAACATGACACCTGACACCATAACAACATAGTATTTTTTTAGTAGGCTGAAAAAGTAAGGAAACCCCAAAACATGGGTTCATGAAGAAAAATAATTAAAAAATCAATAAATGAAAAATATTGTTGAAATACAATTTTATACATTTTACCTCAAAGCTATTTATGTGAGTTTTAAACGATGTATAGTAAATTACGGTGTAGTAGTTTCAACCGAAGCCGTAAAGCTTATTAAAATCCCTTTAAAATTATTATCTCATACACAACACGACGGAAGGCAAACAATACTTTATAATAGAGGTACTTTTTATGTGTTAATATTGTCCAATGTTATAGAAAATCCTTCGCTCTTTGATATCAGAACAGATATTGTTGTCATTTTTGTTAAATATTTGTGATAATTTAATAAACTAACTACAATCGATTTCTGAAATGTGAATTAATTATGTGTTAGTAAGTCTGTATAGCATGGTCAATTTAAAATGTTATTATTATAAAACGATCTACGAGGTAACTTGCTCAATTCCTGCATTTAAAAAAAAACAGCAGGAAGCGGAAGAGCAGGGCGGCCCAGTGGTTTAGGCCCCGTCTTACGTACTGATGGTCGTGGGGTAAAACCTAGGCAAGTATTTTACTTCGTATAATTTATTTCATCACCACTGCTCCAAAAAAGCTAAAGGAAAACACCGTGAAGAAACCAGCATGTCTTAGAACCACCAAATTCGAACACATATGACTTACAATAACTTGCACTGGGCCATCGCGGTGGATTACGGCTCCTTACCTCTCTCGAAGAGGAGGCCTGTGTCCTTGCAGTGGATGGATGCAGTTATTATTATTATTTTTATACAAAAACATATAGATAATACAAACGTACTACCGTAGTGTAGTAGTGGTGTACGCAAATAAATTTTATTCGTTCACTGAGTACTACTTTTATTTAATGACGTTAGAATAATAACAGAAAGTCACAGTCCCTTATAAGAATATAAGGTTTTATTTTTAAAACATTCAGAAAACAGCGCGGTAGGCAGACAGAAACTCAATTCAAGTTTTCAACAAACTTGTATAGTGCTCAGGTAAAGATATAAAGTATCGCGAAAATATGGTGGCGCTACGCGGCAGAGACAGGCCTCGCGTTGCGACGTCGGAAAGTTAAAAATCTTACATCGCTTTCATAGAGGCGCATTGGCGACACGGCTTGCTGCTATTCGTGAACTTTTCCGGTGCCTACCGTACCAGGATACCCCTTTACCGATTTATGACGACGCCGGGGTATTTGAATATGGTTACCATAAAAATAGGCGTTCAGCGGACAGAAACTTTGCCAATAAAATGGAAATGATTCCGTCGGTGACGAATTTAGATTAGGTAGACTGGTTCGTGTTTGTGAAACAGCGTGGGACTGACTACGATGTGTACAACCTCGTAAGCTTCTTATAATGGAAGGTGGCAAATTAGAAAGCAAGCAAGCAAGTCACTTGACGTAAGTTGCATGCAACATTTGTTTCTTCTTTACAACTGTTTTGGTTGATATGATGTGGAAGATAGTTAAGTGGTATAATGAATGAACGGAAGAGTCCTAATTGTTGATGAAGTTTGGACACGATACTGCCAGGCGCATTTCATATTCATAAGATTACTTTGAATCATTGTCCGCTTAAGTCCTAACCTAAAACAGCTGTTCTTTCTATTCTAGTATCTCCCAAGTGTGTAAAAGCATACAATGTTTTAAACCTAGAAGTTAAAGTACTATTTACATAGTATCTTTATAATTTTAATAGACTAATTAAAAAAATCCTTACATCACCAATTTTTTTTGCTGTTTTTTTGGAACAATGCGGCAAACGAGCAAGCGGATCTCCTAATGTTAAGTGAGAGCCATTCATAGACATCCACAACAAGCAAATATATGTAGCAGATGCGTTGCCTACCTTTATTGGACAGAGGAAGAGGATAGACAAGAAAAAGGATATATCTTTTTCCCTTGTTAACCCTCTCCCTGTCCAATCCTTTTCCCGTTCTCATCCTATCCTTATGAGGAAAGGATGGGAAGGGGAAAAGGATTGAAATTAGGCCTCCGGTACCTCACTCATCAGACGAAACGCAGAGTACTTCGACTTCACGTCTGTTCTGTGAGGTCGTGGTATTTTTTCACCGGTCAAGCCGGCGTATTCATGCAATAGATGTTGTTGCGGGCTCTACCACTGTTATGATGCTTTAATATGAAAAAAATAGTTATATAGTAGTAAAATGAGTAGTTATAAATTCAGAACACGCTTGCAATTTCATAGCTATGATCCTACAATCTCAAATCAAAATTGGGCGTCAGTATAACTAAAATTCAATTTGGGAGAAAATTGAGAATGTTTCGTAAGATTTTATGAATTTCAATTAAGATGATTTTTAATTATATAAGCTTAAATTTTTGTTTAAGTTTCTTGGAGAATAGATGACGCCTAATATGGCTTAATTAATTAACATAAAAATGTTTTAAATCTTTCTTAATTGTTCTTTAATGAACAATCATTTATTCATTTCATGTTGTATTACACAAAATACATATTGAATGAATGAAACGAGGTTGATTTTTTGAAGTGAAAACTTTTTTAGCTGCGTTGGGCCACGTTCGAAAGCGGTCTATAGGTTCGCGTGAACATGTTGAGCAACATGCTCAACATGCATCAGCAACATATTTGGAACACTTCCGACGAACTTTATTAATTTATTTAACTTGTATTCAATTTCAAATTTTATTGTTAATATACAAGGGTTCATTTTTTATTATTTATTTATTTCAGAATACTATTGTCGCGCCTTCTCATCTTTTTTGAGTTTTCACTTCTGTCAGCCTTTTTATTTTAATTAAGTTTATTTATTGCCTATATCAGTGTTCTTACTACTTTTTTACTTAAACACTGCACTACGATTCATTAGAGCTTCATGGTACTTCAACAATTAGAAGCATTACTGAAGCCGATGGCCTTATTATAAATTATTAAATAAAGTGCACTTATTAAATATCCATTAAGCTGGACCCATTTTCATCGTTGTTAATTATAATATGACGTCGAAAACCAATTTTGTCAGGTTAAAATATTTTATCGATAACGGCATCTACTTCATCATTCTATAATGTCAAGTATTTGTTGTCAGTTGAGCAATGGCTTTTATCCAAGTGATAGGTAAAATCTAATTTTGTAACAATGAAAAATAAATCTTAGAAGATACGTAATAAATCAGAGACGCAATAAAGCATTCCCCAATTTGGAAATTACCCTGATGTTGTTTTTTAATTCACAATTTTAATTTGGTTTCATATTATACTAGCGATCCGCCCAGTCTTCGCCCGGATAACATTAATTACGTTAGTCTGATCGATGCCAAGCTTCACAAAGAAATCTGAGTATTTCCTAAAAAAATCATCAAAATTCTTAGAGCCCTTTCTGAGAGATGAAATGATATTTTTAAACACGACTCAAATAATATGTAAAATGTTACATGATTGTTGAGATATACATTTCAACTTCATGACATACTTTTCGCTTTAAATGTAACGTTTTTGTATACTAATATGTTACGCAATTATTACGCGTAAAATTCTAACTACCGAATACGGTATCACATCACTTGATATAAACTATCACATGGAATAAAAATGTTTCTTAACATACTATGTGGAATATAAATGCAGACTGAATATTACAAGTGTAAGAACAAGGAAAGACCTTTGTGCATTTTAATTGAATTTGTGCAGTGAATATGATAACGGATGATATCGTCTTTGGAACTGAGCCAAGCTCACCTGCCCCGAGGTGAATGCTGTGCAAAAGCGTCGTCAGTATTATTATAGTATTTAGCCTAACTGTTATATTCTCAGTGTAACCGTTAGAAATGTTTAGAAATTATATTTATATGTATATTTACTCTTCTAAAACAATTCATATTAATAACTGTACGCTGAAAATGTGATATTGACCAAGACTCAATAAATAAACTCAAAATAAATATCGAAAACCATTTATAGATATAGTTAGAAAAGATTTTCCTTCGTGATTTTTCGGAAAAGTTCGTATTTATCGTGCTCTCTCAAATAGCTTCTTGTAACTCTGTGTCTCTATATTTTACAATTACATTATTCATTTTGACATTTGACACTTATCAATAAAGTTCCATATTAATGGATATGAAAATGTCACTCATTTAATAGAATCATCATTCATTGACAGTTCGGGTGTCATCGTATTCCGATAAAGATCCGAGTTTTCCCGAAGTAAAATAATTTCTCACTACATCTATATTAACTTAAAGTACTAAATTTTAACTAACACATGGTGTCCACATGACACAGAAGAAAACCATATTAAATTGATTGATTAAATTATTAAAAAACCTTATTAAATGAATATCATAGGAATATGAGTGATAATGATAATTTACAAATAGTACTGCCGTAAGTCTTTGTAATTTGTTGCCGTCTAACAAATGTGTTTGTTAAACGTGCTGAGCTGGGTCCCCACGGGTACACGGGTACAGGCTGCGCCTAGTGTGAAGATCCTGAATATTCCTGTTTACACTAACCTGCTGTGTCCATGTAAATATTTTAAAGCATAGTTATACAATAAAGTCTATCTATGTATAAAGTATATTGTATGGATTTAAATTTTCAGTTTCATTTGTAATACTGAGGCGTAGAATAAAAATAATTAAGCACTCTTGAAGACTTATTGGAACGTGTTAGTGATTTAACATTCACAGCTTCTGTGCCGAAACATGTCTTGTTATTGGTTACTCATTCGAGAACTTAACCGCTTATTGTTCCAACATCAGCCTCTGTTAAAATTAAAAGTTATAATATATTTGAGCAGTACGTATTCATTACTTGTAAAAGAGTACCCAGCGTCATAAAACTAAAGTTTAACATAGGCACCATTAATTGTTGGATGTGCGATGTAGGAACTAAAAATTAGAATATATGGATGGTGTGAGGATGATTTTAATTTGCGTTGAGAGTCTGTTATTAACAACGATGTATGGGCTAAGTCCGTTGCCGGTATAACGCACTCAGTCACTTTCGAAGTATTTTATTGTAACACACCAAATTCACACATTAATTTAGAAGGCGCAAATAAAGATCAGTAGTAAAAGTAATATGCATATGCACACAGTTAGACACAACATATACAATGAAACTTCTTCGCGGTAAATAAGGTCGGGCGTAGTACATAGTTCGCGTGCGGTAGATAGGCCAAGACTATTTAATTGTATGCGCCCGCGCAACTCCTACGTGTGCGCATTGGATTAAGGTCATTTGACTTAATTGCATTGCACTAGCCAGCAGGCGCTAATATTCTTTAATATAAATTAGTTAATTTATGTATGTATATATAAGTGCGTGTGTGTGTGTCTGCCACATATCGTTTCACTAAAGCGGACAGAACTTATCTTTTCACAAACTGCTGTCAATTAATGTAATTATTGTTTTATTTAGAATATGAATAACTATCCTTCTTTCGCGCCCGAGGGGACCTCGGCTTGGGCTGTCACTCATCACGCATTTAGCATTCCGATTCGAGGGTGCCCGAGAGGGCCGAGCCTCGGCTCGATCGGTAGCTATTATCGCATTACTGAACTTTGTATACGATCCTCGCGCTTTTGTATCGCTACAAACGCGCAAAGGACGCACTCATCCAAAACGCGCGTAGTCAGCGCGTCATAAACGTCGTGTTCAAAGGCTCATTGTTACTAGCATTAATACAGTTTTCAATGCAGCATCAAAATTTAAGCAAGAAAAGATGCTTCGCCAGTAAAAGAAGAACATTTTATCTGTGTTTACTGAAGGATTTAAAAATATTTTATTGCTTTAAAATATACTATACTTTTTCGAGATCGATTTGCATTTATAACCAGCGTGCACAAGAATCAATTTAGACTTAGACAATATTTAATTTCAATACACGTTTGTCTCTACCTGACTTACCCAGTCACCGAGTCTACCTGACTTGAAAATTTAATAAGAGTTGCTACTGTAAACCGAAGTCGTTCAATTTAGAGGCAATCGCATGTATAACCTATGAATGAAATGTAACATTGTAAAACAAATACGCGTTTAAAATACAAAGTTGTGCAAAAAGTGAAATAAAAATTGCTATCCCTATTAATTCGGTCCAAGCTGTGAAGAATTGGGTGTGATTCTAGATAGTGAAAAAATGTGTAATAATTGAAAGAAAATACAAATATCTTACAATTGTTTAAAGTTGACCACACACTGAAACAGACAGAAGTGTAATTTACGCCTAATGGCTGTACACTATCATCCATTGTCTCACTAAACGTATGGAGTGATGTATGTGAATGTAACAAAACTTTTAACAGATTTGATTAAATGTTTTTTTAAATAGAAATTTCAGTTTTGTTTCGATGAACGGAGTGCTTGAAATATTCAATTTATTTCCGCTGAATTTTATAACAAAATTCAAAAACAAATCATTTTTGTGGCATCACGCGGCCGTGCAAATATTCTTTTACAAATATTTACATTGATAACGACATTTATCAAAAATTTAATAGTTTTATTGATGTTTACGTTTGAATTTGTAAACGTTTTCCAGCCACTTTCCGTTGTATGGTTTTTTTTTGTAAAATAGCATAACTTTTAATATTTGACTCGATTTGTTTTACCTAGAAGACATTTTACGAATACTAACAAGGGGTTAATCATTTAATTTGCTGTTTAAAATTACTTATTTGAATGTATGTCTGTGCGTCATGGGAAAGTCGTGTTTGTGCGGAAAATACTAATATACTATAATCCTCTAAAGGCCGGATTTTAAAAGGCGATCAGAAAAATTTGCTATAATTTTACACTTAGTTAAATTTGAATCAAATTTAAAATTAAGCGATGTTCGGATTACTAATGATTTGATGTCCATTAAAATAAATATGCAGCTTAAAATAATTGATGGAATATACTGATTTAAAATTTTAAAAGAAACACTTTTTATAGAGAGTGTAAGAGTACCTACTGTTACAAGCGAAACAGATGACTGTTTTGCTTGCACAAGACAGTCTCCAATAAAGATTGAACACCAATTACGTACATAATCGTTTATTGTGTTTCGCCTATTTGTATTTTTATCGTAGTTTGGGACTATGATTCCTGATGTTCCGATATTCATTAGCTTGAGCTGACATAGATTAAAGATTAGCTATGTTATAAGAAACTGATAAATTATTGCGTTATACGGTATAATTATAGTATGGCACGAAAATTATTTGTGGTTTAAACTGCAATAAAAATTTTTTATTGTCATTTCATCTGCTATGGTATTTTATGTACGAACTTAACAGAAAAATAACGTTTCAACAGAGATATATGTGGGAGGGAGTTGATGCGGTCGTAAAACTGAGTGATACAAATATAGATGTAAGAAATTACGTAACTTCACTCGCGTTGATCCGCAGTGTATACATGCGGCGATTATAGCGGCCATTTGCCATGTACCAAATGTATAACTCACTTCACCGCGGTCATAAATATACTACGCCTAGCGTCAGGTACTAATACATATGCGATGTACAGTACCTTAAAATATGGCTACGTTGCAAAATATCTTAAAATGAGTATAACAAGCTAAGATAATCGGCTGCAGTGCAGGGAGCGTAATATTGCTTTCGTCGTTGTTTCATCATCTCCTGCCCTGCTCTCGTTTGATGTAGGCTTGGCACAACAGATCTTTGTCTCCCAAATAGATAGATCATAAGTCATTTCAGTCGCTTTTTCGTTATTAATCATGTTTCACGCAATCCCTCCATCTCTTCTTAAGCCGCTACCGATATATTCCACCACGTTCATGTCTAAAACTCTCGGAGCGCTAGAAGGTATACGAAGATGTAATCACTGCGGCTTAGCTTGTCGATAGACCTATTGACGTACCATAATATCATTTTAGAATTTAAAGTCAAGTTACTGCGATAATTGCCGTTGGCTTTGTTGTCTTAAGTTCAATGTTGAGCCACGCGATGATTAATCAAGCCGAGTATCAGTTTGAGATACTTTAAATGAAACAATTAAAATAAATTGTCTGTTATCTGCAATGCACGAATGAATCACACCGATTATTTGTACTCGCTGTGGATCGGATTAGTATTAATTAAGATGGCTAATCTCTATACTTGTGTACTTCGGTTGAGTACCAAAGTATAATTATCCAAATATGGCAATTTTGGTAGTATATGCAAACTGAAACTATTTTATAATCGATTTTTTTGCGCACGCGGATATAATGACTTACATCGTAATCGGAGTCTAAGGCTACATTCTATATTTAAAAATTTCGGGCGACATGCAGAAGTAAATACCATTCCTGCATACTAGGAATCTTTGAGCTTGTGCCACTTATGAAGTGGAACTGCCCACCTACCTATTATTGATGCTCCATAGTATAATTTAAGAAGACATTAGGAATAATAAGTAGCTTTTATTCAATTATTCAAATCGGATGTTCTGAAAATTATATATCCAGTTGGTAGCGATAAAAGTATCAAGCGCTATTGAAAATCTTAAGGAAATAAAAGCAGAAGCTTACTGGCACGAATAAATGAACCTTAAAACAAGAGCAATAAAATATATCTCGACTTATGTCCATTATAATATAATTTTGGCATGTTTGAGTATATTTTCGTTTCATTTCGGGTTCATTACAATTTTATTAAATCAACTTTAGTGTGAATGTTAATGAAATTCGAACTTGTTTAAAAGTCGAGTAAAACTTTAAATTTGTTTTAATAGTTGAAGATGTCAATTAGAGAAGTTAGAATTCTAATTTTAAAATCGCTGGTAAATAGTTGAAAGGTACGATGCTCGCCAATTTCGTAGAGTTTTGTGATTAAACGAACAATTTTAAGTATCCTTATTTTGTATTTCTGTACAGATTTAAAAGCTTTACAACTGGTTGCGGAATTCTTTTCCTTTAATCACTCAGACATTACCAACAATACATTATACGTACAAATTATTGTACGACTAAGAGAAATGCAAAGCATGATAGTGATATAATTTCACAAATCCATAATTCTCTTAAGGAATCTACAGAAACATTTACTCTGGAAAGGCAATAACTTTAAGTTGATTTTAAATGGTGATCTTTCCCCATGCTTTCTTCACACGAGGTAAATGGAACCTTAAAAAAATACTTTGTAATAAAAGGCTACTAAGGTACAACATTTTATGCGCTTCACTTTTTCTTCTTGAGAACAATAGTCAAACGCTTTTTCGCTAATTAGCATATCTCAAGAAACTTCGTGTGATCTCAAGTTAGGCTTTATAGTTATATTAACATACATTTTACAAATAATTCTCAATTGCTCCCCGTAACTGCATATTGATTTTTTTCATATAACTTTTTAAATAAAGAGGTTCACGTTATAGCACTCACACAAATGTGACAACAACTTTCTTATCAAGTCTTGTTTTGAATTTGTCTTGGATAGTTTAGATTTAAAAATGGATCCGGTAGGTGGCACTGCCATCGGGTTTCAGAATAAAAGCCCATGTCGATGCAAGACAACGTCCGTTTGGTCTGCAAGTGATGGCATATTTCTTGCAATTAAAATTACAATAAACTTGATCGCTCGGAAGAAACTTCTGTGTGTTAATTGGAAGAAGACTAATATTACGGATTGTACCGCGATTTATTTTACTTTTATTGATTCCCTACGTTTCGAGTACTTTACAAAGCCCGTGGTCACGAGGGAGGGGGAACTGGGGTATCAGACGTCCCTATTTCGAAGTTGCTGGCGAAGTAGTCTCTTATTTTGATTTATTGTTTTTGCTCCGATCTATGCAGAATGAGCTTACAGTAACTTGAGATCTTGAAGTTGTATGCTTGGTCTGGGATTTTTAGCCATCTTCCCTATTGAAAATAAGAATTATTTTTTTTATGTCAATAGTGTCGCGTATCGTCCTGGGTGGGAAGCGGTTAATATAAGAATTCATTATTCTGTGTGTTAATTTAATGTTAGTGTCTTTTAATATTATATTTCATTTCTTTTGATGTTTAAATTTTCAAACAAATGTACCAGTTTTTATTTTAAGTCTAATGGAAGGTTGTTTTGTCACTTAAGAGTTGTTATTGTAAAACGGATCAGCCACACTTTCCCCTTATAATAGTATCTTAATGCCTACCTTTATTTCTAAATCAAGCCTAACATAATTTTTAAGGTTCGCATTTCATTGGCAATAACTACATTAAGTTGCTTTTTCTGCCAATCCCAGCTCATAATTAAAATAAATTCTAGGACAAGTACTCCATATTGTTTTGCCAGACAAACCATACTCTGGCTCCCTCTCCGTTTTATTTCCCATGCTTAGACTTCGTTCAACATCTTTAACATGTCTACCATCTCTGCTGAACATAGACCCCAAATTAACAATCTCTTCCTTTGACTATTTAATAGATGTAGTCCAAATTGTTTCTATTTTAAATAATATTTATATCTAAGTTTTAAGGTCTAGTGAAAGCTAAGAAGAATAATTTAATCATCAATTTGACATTGACTTCTAAAAAAATTGTCCTTTTAATTGCAATAGGACTTCTAAATATTTAAAACGACTCATATTTCGCGAGGTAACCTAATTTTATGGTACACCGACGGAATGGCGTCACCCCAACGTGTTGTGAGGCATCGCTAATCGATTAGATTCAATGGGAAATAGAAAATTTTGTATTACGCCAGAGCAACAATCTGCGAAAGGCAATCTTTTAATATTACGCTTCATACGCGTAAGTGGCATAGCGAAATCTTGTTTGACGAACCGTGTCGTATATATTATATTATACGAGCAATTAAGATTATAAACAAACAAACAATAAATTATATTTTCATTTTATAAACTTTTCTTCGATAACAAGCAAGTTTTGGAAATAAATAGACGAACATTCAACTTTATTTTAGAAGCCAAAATCACATCGATTAAGAGCGCCCCATGTTTTTCAACGGACGACGGACTGTCATTAATAGGCGGTGGTGAAATTGGCATAAATTGGTCGCCGGACCGGTTGCTTGTTTTACTAAATTAAATACAAGAAAAGGATATAAAAAAGTTGGTCGACACTGTTCCAAATTCCATTAAGCATTTAGCTGACGCATGTTCATGCGAACCTATAATATTTTTTCCTACAAATGTCGTCTAACGCGGCTAATGAAGTTTGCACTTTAAAACCAAATGGAAACGTATTGATTGATGCTGTAGACTTTTAATGTCACAATTTTATTGAAACATTTTCATAAGCTGGCACAGTTGCATCAAGCTGGCGCGATTGCCGTGCATGCAATGAATGCATACGAAATAAAGCGGGTAGCTGCTCTTTATTTTCCGGGAACCTGCTCATTTTTCCGACGTCCACATAGGACGTAAGAGTACATGGATTTTAACTTACCCGACGATTCTTTGTTGCAGGTGTGTACTCTTTTAATGCACTTTAAAAAGCTTTAGCTTGATTCTAACACATACAATGCGTTTTAAGTAAGTTCTTAAAAAATATAAATGTATATAAAATGCTTCTAAAATCTATAATCATCAGCTTTGTATATCACAAAAGCTTAGGAATCAAGGTTTGTCACCGATTCTTATGCACATCTTAATAGTATATTTTTGTATATGTAACGTTTTATTAGCATATTAAATTGTTAGTTTTAATTAATACAAAGGACATTTCTTAAATTGTAACGTAATATTATTGAAATTAGAAAAATAGCTTTAATTGGTAGAACAGCTTTTAGAAGATGATTTGCAGCGCGGTTGTTATCTGTAGGATGCAGGAGACGACTGAGCGATGTCCTAAAAAGGTTTGCGGTTTGCTTTAATATGACCGTCGGATTAAGGTCGTGGCTACTTTGCTCATAGGTAACATGTATTTTGGTACAAAGTAACATAATAAAAGATATAATAAAAGAGAAGAAGATAGAAACATTAGTTTTCATTTAATTTTTTCAGTTTCGAAGCTATATATCGTAATTATTTATTGAATTGCAATAACAAAACACAAGTTATTGTAAAATTTTGATAAGAACTATGATCTGTATTCAATAAACTACCCCTGCGTTTTTCAGGCGGACCATTTTGTGATGAACAGCTTAAACTAATTATTTTCAACTTATTTATCCTTAGCCTTTTAATTCGACCAGACCGAAAAGTATTGTGAATTTCGCTAACTTCAACACAAATTTAATTTTATTTGGGAATAACGGTTGATGGTAAAATGTATGGGTTATATAGACCTAATTACTTCATTAAAGTAGTATAGATTTCTTTTGAATACTTTTAATAAGATTAAATGTTATAATTCATTTGATGGTGTTAGTTAATTTACACTTGCTTATTGGTTATGGTTTCTAAACTAATCTCGTCTCTATTAATTAAAGGCTTATTCATTACCACTACTTGCTGTTAATTAGACTGCTGTTAATCTATGCACATCGACGTGTTCAATTATTTAAACCATCACGGTATATAATAACATTTCGTACAAGTGTTTGCTGAATAAATAATATAATATTCTCTAAGTTTTAACTTGAAAATAACTTATATGAGGGTTAGAAGCTCACTTACGGTTGTCGTGAATTATAATGTGTAGAGCTGATGTCTTAATCATGCGAATTACTCCTTTTCCTATTTATTCCATATGATAAAAATATATTGACAGTTGCTATTACATTACATTTATTACACAGTAATAGCATTGATTCGTAAGCTTCCCCGCCGCATATTTTTATAACTTAATTTCGAGTAAGACTTGTAACTTAATTTATATTATAGATTAATCAAAAATATATCAAAAGGTAATATATACCATGATTATATATATGTTATACATTACGATGTACAAAAAAATAACAAAAGTGTTTATTGTAATATCCGACATT
Source organism: Papilio elwesi (assembly GCA_029849275.1). Taxonomy (NCBI): domain Eukaryota; kingdom Metazoa; phylum Arthropoda; class Insecta; order Lepidoptera; family Papilionidae; genus Papilio; species Papilio elwesi. The sequence continues at coordinate 6,365,911 of CM056717.1, forward strand.
ACTATAAAAATCGAAAGTATATTATATTTTTGGATCACTTTGGAAGAACTTTTTTCGGGACAAAAGGATCCGAATGTCCTTTACGCTGTATCCCTGACAATGTGTACGCAAAATTTTATGATGACCGCTTAATCGTAAAGATTAAAACCAAAAAATATCAAATAAATAACAAAGTAAAGGTGTTAGTTAGTACTGCGATGCTTAGACACAGTGTTAACGTCACAGTGTTTCTAGTGAATAGACGCATCGAATGTCGGGTCTGTCTGGAGAGCGTTTGGTTCAATTTATCCAATGTTTTTGCGGTCGCTGCGGAAATCGAACATTGTTGCACGTGCAGTCGACTTAAACGATTTCCACATTTCGAATCTAACAATTAATTCATAATAGCAAATATTGTTTAAAGTTTAAGTAACAATGGCATAGATAATTATTAATAATAGATTGATTGGTCGATGGATAAACCGAAAGGAGGACTTTTTTATCTATTAACGTACAAGAAATTATCTCTTGTATTTTGCCAAAAATTGATCACCTAACTTAGTTCGGCGGCAGAGTGTATGCGCTGTTTTTGTCTACAAGGACTCGAAGGGAGGAAGTAAAGAAACCAAAGCTAAAAAACCTTTTTTTTAAATATATTTTTATGATGTAAAAGGTAAGTGAACTGAACGATTCCACTTTAGTTTGGATCGCGTTTTATTGAATTATAGCTTGGTAGGGACGTGACTCGGCGCTGTCTGATCGGGCCATCGGATCCTACATGTTTGCTCCATTCGTCTACGTGTATGGCTGACTTTAATGGAATCTTGAATGATTTTCGTTGCCACCTGACAACTCGCTCGTGCATCACACACACGGATTTTTTTTGTTATTTTTAATTTGAATAAATTCTACCAATAACAAGAATAACAACTATAGCCAAGGTTGAGCTTATTTTAAAAGTTTACGCATAAATAATCATATCAGCCTATACTGATCCACTACTAGATATAGGTCTCTTCTGTATCACACCACTCTCTCCGATTTTGCGCCTATCAAATCCACGTCCTGCCCTGCCACTCTCACTCATCATCATTGACCCACCTGGCTGGAGGTCTCTTTGCTTCCCGAGACCATAATACACATAAAATACTCGATGCAATTTGTGGCTCAGACTTGGTAAAATTTTAGGCACAACCAGGCCTAGCTTACAGTGAAATGTGTATAATTTGTCTAACTTATAAAAGATTAAAAGATTTTTAGATTTTTAGATTATTCAAAAATATTTCTAAGAACGCGCGGAACCTTTGAAGTTCTTTCCTTAAAATTTACTCCTAAAAATTTCAATATCAAAGTGGCGTGGGACACGCGGAAACAGCGAGAAAGGGGGAAAATAAATAATCAGAGAAATTTAATTTTGCGATATCTCTTGTCCTATTCAGAGATGGGACACAATAAGTGAAAGGGTTTCTTTTCAGGCACCTTGCTAAAAAATTGAGGTAGTGGAACGTGAATAACAATTTGGCCCTCAGGGGGCATGAATCGGAAGGTGGGCAGGGGGAATAGATTGATGGTACCCGTTTGTAGCATCTGTCGCATCAAGTGAACATCGATTATACTATACACCTCGCTGTTTCTTTGTTTGGAGAGCTATGTTAGACTTGACTCATTACTCTCCTCGACTTAGGGGATTCATTGACTAATATAAACAAAAGACAGACTGATATTTTTCTCCCCGGAGACATTAATTTTTCGAGATAGAAACAAATATCGCTTTTGGTATTGCTTACTTCGTGAAATTATATTTTATAATCTAGGTCCCTAATATTTATGCCATTGTCATTTAAAACACAATGTTTTATGTTTCCCATGTTAAATAGATGAAATGTTTAAAACGCGATTTGTACAACTTTATTTGGCATAGCCTGGATTACAACTTAGAGAGCCATTCTGTCACGTTGACGTATATATATAGTTTAATATTTTTCATAAAATCAAAGTGGCTTTCTTTACTGCCTACATTACAATAGTATATTTCTAAAGCGAATTATACATACTAATTCAATATACATATAAGTAATATTAATAGAAATACTATATTTCCGATAAAAAGTTTGAAATCTTATCTAAAATCGGTTGGTTTGAAAGCACATTATTTTAAGTTTTAACTGAGATTATATATATTTGATGTAGAGTATCTAAAATGTATTTAAAACTGTTTACTGTTAACAGAGCTTCTTAAATTACTGTTTACAAAATAACGTTTCATCTCATTTTAAATTAGCCTGCAATAAAACAAACAAAAGATTCCACTCATTTCTTACGCTTTTCATATTTTAATTGCACTGCAGACAACTTCAATTAATTTTCCGTTTTTTGTTTACTGTTTACAATTATAAAAATGTATATTAAAGTGACATTATTTTGTGAGGAGAATAAGAAATAAGTTTCAGGAGATAGTACCATTATTAGATATATACGCCTTAAAGAATGGCATTGTGGTCAAATGATACCTGTTCGGTAGTTCAATCACCTAGACTTTAAACAACGTTTAATATCAAAAGATAATTAGGAATATGATGGACTAATTTGTCATTTTAGTGTAAATAGTGAAGTGGATCCAGACGACTTTAATCGTATGTGTCGATGTTCTTATATTTTTATGTAATGTCTCAAATAACATCTCAAATATTTAGCAAATACACATAGCGATGTTTAAGTACATTTGAGACAATTGTAATAAAAATACACAGTACCTCGACAATGTCCCACCCGAGGCCTTGTGACCGAAATGTAAATAAGAACTGATGACTGTTTTATCATTTCTATCACCGCGAAATGTACCCTAAATTATATTCCGCAGAAATAAACGTAGCTTTAAACTTAAATAAATATAAGAAAAAGCTGCCAATGTATCCCGTATCTTCGGTGGTAGTTGATATTGTAATGCGTTGCGATATGGTCATACAAGATCTGATGACCTGCGTGCACTTTTATGCCTCTTTAATATAATAAACGCGTTAGCCCTATAGTGGTCGCATGTGATATGTAACATCTGATATCTCACCTTGGTGATAAGCAACATTAGCGTTATGTACCCTTGGAAAATGGTTTGATATCATCTGAGCGCCAACGCTAGGCGAGCGCGCTCATTGGTTTGATGAAATAGCGCTCATTTTCCTGCCTTTCTGTTACAGACTTCCGTCCCTTTTAACGAACGGATTGTAAGAAAGAAGATTGCAGGAAAGATGTTAAACATCTAAATTAACTATTATTGTTTGAAAAAATCACTACTACACCAAAGTTTCAAATTTCGTAGTTGAGGTATACATGTGCCGTAATCTTACCTAAATTTCTCATTAAACTTGGAGGAGGCTTGTCATACAAGACTAAGAAGTGATCAATGTTGGACATTCTACGTTGGACCGATGTTCGCACTTAAGAAAACTTAGTGTAAGCTCTTTGCTAACAGAAAGCCGTGTTCACAGGTCTTTGGTAACGCTTCGTCTTTGTAGTGGCAGAAAATTTACAAGACGATGTTCATATAATAGGTAAAGTCTCTTTAAACCATTGTTAACTTTAATTAAGTTTTGATTTTTAATTAAATGATTTATTAATCTGTAGACATAACAATCACTTTAATCTTTTATAATGGCTCAAAGAATCACCAAGACGATTAAATAGGTGACAACGTCTGTATGAATATTGGTGATGACCTGACCTGATGAAAATGACAACACAAGGAGCACTAGCAGTTTCAAGATTTCTGACTTCATCGCCTTAAAAACTTCCATTTTACCCTTTTTATGACAGAAGTAAATCAATCACTATTATTTAATTGTATTCGTTTTCTAATATTATTCAAATGTCTAAAAAAACTGAATTTGTCACCAACGACGAGATCGCGGGTCGGATATTAAGTTCTGGGGTGGGAGTTATATTTTTGCATTTGGCAGAGTTTTTTTTCACATGAAGTAATGATTAATTTACCATTTTTAATAAGAAAAAAGAACAAAATGTGGCGCGGCAGCGGCTGGCGAGTGTCAGAAGTGAGGCGTTTGAAGGTGTCGTTTATGAAATTTTATTTGTTCTTTTTTCAAGAATGTTTCGCTTTCTGGTAATGGGAGTGGCGTCAGGACACAGAAGAAATACTGGCGTAATACCATGGATTTGGAAGTAGGCGCTAGTTCTAGGGACACTATTATGACAGAAGAGATGAATGCCTAGTAGCTAAAGACGAGCTCGACCAATTAACAACTCCTCGCGACTTTTTGCCATCTCGGCATCGGAATTTTCTTTGATCACACTGGTAAAACAAGAATTAAGTACAACTAATTATACCAGAGGAGTGTTGGTGTCATGCAGGTGTTCGGCTGTAAGAACTGTAGCCAAAATCTATACAGTATGGACTAAAGTCACACTGTGCCGAGTTGCACATTTATAAAAGGATGGTTGGTATTTGTCAATGGTTTATCTTTTTCCACATTCTAAACGGTAGGAGATAACAATTTCCATAATTTCAAATACCTATTTTACTATGACATAGATCTATTCGAGGCGGTACAGATGAATTGTTCTTACACGGCAAGCTTGCAATAAAAGTGCACCGCAAAAACCCGCGCAAGGAACTTTTGATAAACAACCCCTAATTTTTATTCTTTCTTTTTTGTATAATTACACATTTCAAATTCATTATTACAAATGACCTGCTTTGTCAGGCAATATTGCATGGCCGTTTTCACTTAAAAATGTAATATTTTAATGCGATATTTAAAAGTCGCAACTAGTTTACTATGATAAACAACGTAACCGAAACGTTATTATCGAAAATGAATGTCTGCCTGACTACGGTGATAAAAGCCGTGACTTATTACGAAAGAAAAAAGATGATATGCCCATATCTTATTATATGTTGATGTCTTACTAAGTAACGTTTTAAAAATATACTATAATAATTTTCCTTGTTTAATAAGGTCGTAAATAAAACATACTACCTAATAACTAACTAATAACAACTAAAAGTATTCTATTTATTGTTGTATGTTTATATGTTTGAATTGTCACTATTAGATTTGGTGGAATATCAAAACTTAATAGTATTCGATCGACATCTTAAAAAGTAGAAAGAGAGAAGTGAATGTGGGAAGGAGATCGAATCGTTGAATATCTGCAATATCATGGTAACGCGCGCATTTTTATGTACGTACAAACAAACATTATACTACCCTTACTGAGCCATCCAATTTACCGATTATGTTCTATTATCGATATTGCAAGATACTTTATTAAAATAATTATGATACAGATAGCAACTCCTGCCCAGTTACGAGCGCAGTATCATTTCTCCGACCCCTACGATTACGGATCTTACAATTATCTACTACCAAGGATTACCGCCTAATATATACATCACCGAGCGATTGTACTGTGGGTGGTTGTAGACTACGTCAACGTTCCATGTGTCAATATGCTGTATGTATGTAAAAGATGCGGGCGTTAAATTTTTTTTTTCAAAAATGTCATCAATGATTATATAGTTTGAAGTAAAAAAGGAAAAAAACCGAAACGTCAGTTTGCAGGTAGTGTACTATAAGTGTAGACCGTACATGCTATGGGGAGATAGAGGTAGTTTAATAGAGTATTGTGTAATATGCATAGAGTGAATAGTGGTTTGATTTAAGCCTATCCTCGCAATGTGTGTGTGCGATAGGGATGAGTGGTTTCATAGCTTATACTCGGAGTAGCATTATAATAGCTTCCGACATTGGGGGAAAAGTAAACACTTGCTTTAGAATCAACATAATACGATTTAAGACGATAATATATCATTGTGACACAAAAGTTGAAATTCTTTTTTATTTATTACGTAAACGTTTGTTCCAGATAAATTTATATATACTTTTTTTTGCAATCTCGATTTATGAAAGACATAGCCAAGAATTGTGTCCTTTTATTCGTTAGTTAAGTCTCCATTTATATATTATACTTATATATATATATATATATATATATATATATATATATATATATATATATATATATATATATATATATAGGCATAAAAGGATAATCGCCTTATTGGCTCAGCCGAGCTTTTTACCGACGAATCGGAAGAATATTTTTGTTTGTAAAAATTAAATAAGGATAAAGAAAGAAATCTAAAAAGAGGAAATAATTATTAGGTTTGCCGAAACCTTTTGTGCAAATTAATAAAATTCTTAGTGTAATACAGAATTTATAATGTTTTATTTAGGTTTTTAAAGTGACAACTTCTTTAGCGGCGTTAGACGATATTTGTTAGGAAGCATCGCGTGAAAACTCGCCCAACGAGCGTCTCCATCACTAGTCATAAAAATGTTTACTTGAACTTAACATTTTCGACGATCTTTTTTTTCCTTTACTCTAATTATTAATTTGATTGTTAAGACACAAGTCAATTTTTTTGACCACTTATTTATTTTTTATCTACTTTCACTTCTGTCGGCAGTCCTTCTACTGCCTGTGTTTTTTTGTCTTCAAACAATTAACCTCATGCTAGCAACGAATCTATAAACGCACGTTGTCAACTTTTAATGAAAAGAATATTAAAATTGTAACTTGCATCGTGTTTTTTGGAATAAAGATAATTGTAAAAATTACATATTTTACATATTTTTCTAATGTTAATGCTTATTTATTTATTTTATATAATAAGTCAAATTAGTAATATATTTCGATCATAAGACCAATTTAAGATATTAACTAATCTGTCAAACAGATTGAAATCACGATCTGAAGTATCAGCGTGAAACAAGAACAATTTACGACCCCTGTATTGAATCGTAGATACTTTTGCACATGCTGCGCCCCGAGAACGCAGCGAACTCCAGCTCCGTAAATAAGGATCATAAAGAATATTGAGAACAGGGTATTCACTCGTGGACCCCCGCTGCGACTTACAGTGTGCACCAAAATACGAAATATTATATACCTTTTATCGATCGCATCAAATGACAAACAGATATTTATTTAAAAGTTGTAGAGCCCGCAACAACATCAGTTGCAGTAGGCCGGCTCGACTCGGCACTGTTTCCTATGCTGTGCTCTGAGTTTTGTCTGATGAGTGAGGTGCTGGTGACCAAATTTAAATTCTCTTTCCCTTCCCACCCTTTCCTCATAAGGGTAGGATGGGAACGGGAAGAGCTTGGACGGGGGGGGGGGGAGTGAATGGAGAAAGGACATATCCTTCTTTATGTCGATGCCATCCTCTGTCGACGAAGGGTCGGCAACGCATCTGCGACACTTTGCTTGTGGCGGATGTCTATGGGTAGCGCTCACTTAACATCGAGTGATCCGCTTGCTCGATAGCCACCTTCTTCAGTAAAAGAATAAAATAAAAGATGCACCGTCATACAGATAGGACAGGAGTATCTTTGCTTACAATTACGTAGTGGTTGATAGTTCAGGTATGGCCAATTACTACTTAATTTCCATAATTACTTTCTAGATTAAGGTAAGTTACTATAATCTCTTTCTTCAAAAATATGCAAGTAATTTTCGAATACGCTTTACTCAAATAAATATTCTCATTGAGTATTTTGAACGCCGTAATAAAATATTGTATAGTAAATAGTAATAAAATTTCTCAGAAGTACATATATTTAATAAGCATAAAGAAATATTTCTTTGATCCTATACATATATTAAATTTACTCAGAATCTTTTTTATCTGTAGAGCTTCATTTGATTTTCATATATTGAACGTAAGCTCTCCTACATCACTTGTTACATTATTAAATTAGATAAATGAGCTTTCACATTTTCAACGTAATTGAAGTAGACAGAGATAAAAAGAATAAAGTATTCGTAACTGATATATATTATATTTATCTTTACATAGTATAAAAGAAAACCTTTTCAACTACGTAATGGATTTTAATTCGGTTTTCATCAATAGACAGAGTGATACAAGATAAAGGTTACATGCCTTTTTTGTATAATATTTGCTTATTATAGAAGAGAAAAGCAGAGAAATTCAAAGATTTGTCGTAAAAAATATATTTTTGTCCGTTAAAATTGCAAACGCTAAATCTTACTACATCGATCAAAATAAGATACGACGGAATTGTATATCTTCAAAAGATAAACAAAAAGACCATAATAGAGTATATTTATCTTTTAAGGATAGCTTACTATATCCATCTTAACTTCTAAACAAATGGTGGTCACCTCGTACAATACTTCAATTGAAAAGCTATTTAAACGGATACAGTAAATCCTTATAAGCTTAAGTACGTAAGTTACAGTAAGCATGTCATATACATTATGCTTGCATTACATAACACTTTACACAATACAAATTAATATCTTAGAAGTTATCGCAAAATAAGAACTAATGCGCGCAAATATAAAGTGGAACGAAGTTTACCCTGTCAGCTAGTAAATACATGTATGTAATGACAAACTTATAGATATATACTAGAAGAAAAATGGGATCCCGAAAGTAAATTGCTACGTAAATGCTCAGCCACTGGGCTACCGGTACCAAAAGATTCGAAGGAGTTATTTCTTTCACTCCTATCAGTTTATTAATATAATATGATTGAAAGACCGTCTTCATAACGCCCTTATGAATGTTATTGTAATAAACTATCAATAATCAATTCTTCATTTCGTAATGTTTATTAAATTTTTCACATCAAATTGAATGTAAGCACAACTAAATTTTTGTATATATCCTCGCACTTCTAATTCCTGTTTACCTGCGGCTGCCAGGTTTCTCCCCCGAGCGATGAAATTGCCCTCTGCGACGGAAGGGGAAATAAGCTATATGAGATTACGTAAAATGTAATAACAACAGAAGGTTGCTGATTATTTCCGGGATTTGAGGTATTTTTAAGATAGTTGAAATTTGTTTTTTGAAAAATGTATAGGTTTAAAATACCTTAATATATAGAGGGTGTTACGAAACGAGGCGAAGAAGTCGCTTGTAAAGTGTCTATTGGCAACATTTTGAAAACATGAAAAGCATATATTTTTTTAGATACAACAATATGTTTCGTCTTGCTGCATGTCTAACCTCGCTTGTTGGAATACGGGCTGTGTTGCATTTCGAACCATCGCAGGTGTTATCGCGAAAACAGAAAATCGCAAGCGCAGGCAAACCAACGTTTATACTAGACAACGTCTGCCCGCTAGTTTAGTTATAAGATACGAATAAAATATTTTAACTTTTTGATTAGCCATCGACGATATATAAAAGAACGGCGTCCTCAATATTTGTATCTGTACCAATTCATCTTGTCATTATCTTTAAAAAGATTTCATTCGCGCTTAGTGTTAATATTTTACCTTATCAAATATAATATGGCATTAAAAAAAAAGTCAATCCCAAACGTTTCCATCTGTCATCTTTGTAAAAAAAAGCTTTTACGTTCACAGGAATGCTTATAAATATTTTATGGCGGGTGTAAATAGGATAAAATTGCCTTTCAATTCCATAGCTGACCTATTTGATACTCACGGGGGACCGTTATAAGAGGAAAATTCAGCATTAAGCTCTCTCCTGAACAAAGAGGTAATCGAATTAACTCTTATTTATTTTATAAAAAAAATTGTCATTGAGATATCTGTAAAATTATGAAAAAAAATGTATTGTTTTGTTAAAGTGGCCAATAACTTGTATGTAGCCTGACCACGAATATAAAAAATCTAGGTTATTTAAACATAATTAAGGTTAAAAAAGACTACCAAACCTGCTTAGATTTTATATAGAAGTAAAAAATCTCTCGTGTTACTATTATCGTACGCCAATGAAGAGTTTCTTATTAGTAAAATAAGTTTTGAAATTATTTAAATGCTTTTTGTGATTATTCGTTACAAACATTAATCTTTCCAATTTATAATATTACTGTGCATTAATCGGTTATGATAATCTGAATTAAAAAAAATGCACAATAAATAAACACGTTGCCATCCCAGTCATAAAGTTAATTAATGAAACTGAGTCTATATGTTGTGAATAATTTTCCTTTTGCGGCTATAATTAGTTTTTGGCATTTGCAAACTAGTATCACTCTCACACTTTGACAGCAGTTGATTATGACATGTCATTCAAGTTTTTTCTAATTAAAATTATTGTTGCCATGAGATTAAATTTGTTTTCCATTTTCCGCAATTAGGGGAGGTTTTTATAAATACAGATCAGGAGATAAACACTAATTAATCTCCACTAATGTCAGGAATGCAATAATATTTTCAAAATAGACCATTTTGTACCTTGAGATTTGAATTAAATAATTGTGCTACTGTCAAAAAAAAGAAGCCAAGATGAAACTCTTGAGTTATTTGACAATGAGAAAGAGTATTTAGTTACTGATTTTTAATTAAGCCCCTTAACATTTTTCCAGATATTGTTTAAAGTAAAATTTAGAATTTTAGGTTCCTGTATTTTTGTTGCGTAAACAAAGTCGGAACACTTTGGTTTCAAATTAATTGAACTCTGTCTCCACTACCTGTATTGGGAGTTCGTCATTACGTAAGTTACTTAGGGATCTAGTTAAGTGTTTTGAAACCGAACATATTGTTCAACACCGACTTAATTTCGTGTAACAGGAATTTGCATTGATTGAATTTGAAATATTATACATGCAGAATCTTATTGGATTTAAACAGGTACATCTATGGAAATCCATAGATGTCTTAATTATAAAACTTTGTATGTACGTAGAATCATATAGAATCATTTTACACTTACATTTGTAAACTTAGTAACTTCATTTAATTGATTGATTAATTTCGCTTGACTAGGTAACTATAGGGCATTAAAGTAATAGGACATTATACTAATCTTCTAGGATATGATTAGCAAAACATTAAATCGGTGGTTTGCGTGTAACATCCCAATACTGACTTATACGATGTATACTTTAGTTGGTTCGGTTAATAATACATTTCTTAACCAAGAATTTTAAATTGTACAGTCACAGTTAAGTATATTACAGCTGAAGCGAGACTTTTAGATTAGACATATTAAAATTCGTTGCCATCCGTTTGCGGTTCAGGGGCGTTAAATAAAAAGAGAGGCCATTTTTCATTGCATTAGCCCTTGCTGTAAAATGTAGTAGAATACAATCTTTATGGTCCATTACAAGAATCTGTGCATAGAATAAGGTAATGTCCAATTTTATTGTTCTTTCAAAGTTTTATAGCTGTTTTAATACTTATCTCAAATCATTTTATACTAAAATCAAATTTGAACGTTTGTTTTCCAGTTGTTGGACTTATGACTTTGTAAAATAATTACATTTTAAGTATGCTAATGACATAATAAATTAACATTGTTAATTTCCCTTCCTATTCCTACCTTTAATAAATGAAATTAAAATTTGTTTTGTGATTATTACAAAATTACTTATTTATGTAACCATAAAAAGCCACGATCAACATTGACATCTGAAGAGAATAATCTATAGAGGATAGACGTAGTATATCTTTATATGATGTGTATGTAGAAACATAGCGTAGTATACGATTCGTCTATCTAGGAAACAAATCTAACGATTTGAATTGAATGTTATATGTACATAGTTTTTGTTTTGAAATTATAAATCAAAATACGTAAATAGAAATAAAAAAAGTGTATATGGGTTGAGGTGTGAGGATTTTTTTAAATTGATTTGAGAATCTGTTATTAACAACGATGTGACACTGAAGCATGTGCATATTCATTTTACTGTTAATACAGTCAGTATTAACAGTAATATAAATATGCACATAGTTAGACACAACATATAACAAGAAACTTCTTCGCGGTAAATAAGGTCGGACGTAGTAGATAGTTCGCGTGCGGTAGATAGGCCGAGACTGTGTATTTAATTGTATGCGCCCGCGCAACTCCTGCGGATGTGCATTGGATTAAGGTCATTTGACTTTATTGCATTGCACTAGCCAGCAGGCGTTAACATTCTTTAATATAAATTAATTAATTCATGTATATATGTGTGTGTGTGTGTCCGCCATATGTATATGCCTGCTGCGACGTACGACTAGAGTTTACACCTTAAGAATGATTATATGTTCAGAAATTAGCGAGACAGATGCGAGTAAATGAATGCATTTTTATATTACTTAAAAAAGTATCCATGACACGATAGAATGAAATAAGGAAAATAAAAAGTATACTCTGATATAGTTATGTGGGCACTATACTTCACTCACCTATATGTTAAGGTTATTGTGATTAATTAAAAATCATCAATAATAATAATAATAAATACAAAACTGGACTTATACATCAAAATCGATACTAAAGGCGTGATCTCCGATAATAATATTTTTATTTTATCTTAATAAATAGGTTTGATTCCGTGATAACGCGCCTTGAAATTTAGTAAAATGTTGCAATATGACATTATTCAAATACTTGCTTACTACATGACAATTTAGATCGAAGCTCGCTCCACAAACAACCATTACTTTAAGCTTATATAGTACATATATACTTTTTATGTAAGCTGAAAATAATGGTTCGTATCTTTTTTTATTGAATAAGGTGGCAAACGAGCAAGCGCATCACCTAATGTTAAGTGACCGCTACCCATAGGCAACAAGATGCGTTGCCAACCTTTAAAGGACGGAGGAGGGCATAGATATGAAAAAGGATATTTCTTTTTCCTCGTACACCCCCTCCCCGTCGATCCTCTTCCCATTCCCATCTTATCCTTATAAGAAAAGCGTGGGAAGGGCAAGAGGACTCAAATTAGGCCTCCGGCACCTCACTCGTCAGGCGAAACGCAGAGTACGTCTACTTCATGCCCGCTTTCTGCGAGGTCGTGGTATTTCACCGGTCGAGCCGGCCCATTCGTGCAACAGATGTTGTATAAAACATACGAATGTATTAATTTATAAACATTCGATCTTTCAATTCGACAACTAATAAAATTAAAGTACGAAAGCGATTTGGAAACGGTAACTCCAATTGTGAACTTAACGCTTAGCTGAGAAGAGTTTAATATAACTTTAACTTTAACGCGACGACGTGAAGTAATGAGAAATAAAACTTTTGTTCAACTTTATCCAGCCCTTCCGTTTTATGTATTCGTTTCGTCGCTTCTTACATTATTTCGTTTACACGTATCTTGCATGGGTACTCGTGGCATACACTTCTATGTAACAGGGGTATGTTTTGTTAGGTTTTTCAGATTTTATGAAAAAAAGATTTAATCGTAAAGAGGATTATTTGTTACATTAATTTACAACAATGTTAAAAAAAGGTTTTGCTTGCATAATTATTATTTTTAGTAATTTCATTCAAATAATTTAATGGTTAAATCTTCCTTTAAGAAATTACATTTCTCGGTTTCATTCTATATATGGATTTTCCTTGTTTACCGGGTGGATGGATTTAGATCTGTATCTATTCCAATTGATTTCCAAAAACATCAAACTATAAATGTTTTGCTTAAATAAAAGATTTAATATTTATTTACTTCTCCCCTTCTTTGATAAGTTTACTAACACACAACATAAGTTTCACTAACATTTTCCCATGAACATACTACAACAAATTTATTTGTTCAGCTTAATCGGCTTAAAGAACACCGAGAGAAAAACATTTCTTAATATTTTTAATAGGATAAAAGTCTACTAAAGAAATAATAATAAATCTATTTTTTATTTCGAGACCGATAAAGTGTAACGGAGAAAATTCTATTGTTAAGATAAGATACTGCGCTAGCGGATTTGTGGATTTTAAAGCCAATAAATAACTCTTTATATTATGCTAACAAAATGGTTCATAGAAATCGTTATATCATAACCAACACATATTTAAGAAATATTCGCTGTGTATTCAGCATTGTCTCTTAATAGATTTATCTATAAAGCTACATATTTAGTTTCATATAGTAAATTAATGTAATTAAAAGTAATAATTATCTATTGAAGATTAGGCATTGTTTTCAAGAATTAAATAAAGTTCAAATTAGTTGTTCGATAAAATAATTTCTGGTAAAAATTATTTCAGATACAATTTATTTATGACCCTTTAAGCTTTTCCTTGACTTATATGTATGTATCAAAATACAATCTCATTTTTCGTGTGTATTAATAAGGAAGGCGAAGGGAAGTTTTCAAATTCCTTTTTAAGACGGAGGCAATTCTCAAGACCTCATTTGATATATCGAGCTGTAAAAACTCCCAAGTCACGCGTGAACAAGCTAATATTTTTCCTTGAACGCTTTAAAAACGTTCATTACATTCAATTTCAACAAAGGTACATTGTGTTATAAGTGTATAGATATTTTTACAGGTAATTTATAATTAATAATAGCCTAAATTCAGGAGCAAGACGTTACCTTGGTATGGACGTGTTATGCGGGGGGAAGAATGACATATATATTTTAAGTAAGAAACATTATATTAAAAAAATCTCACGTCATTAAATGAACTTATTATGTTTCAAAATCTTTTTTTGTGATTTTTATTCGTGGCAGAATTATTTTATGTATTTTTACGCAAAGATCTGCTAAAACAAGGGCAGACGGGGATCTTCATTTTGAGAAACAGCCCGATATGAACGTGGCCACTGATTATCTCGCCTTTCTTAATGATACATACAGCAAAGAATGTTTTGTAAATTATACCGCAATCAAATTACATCATTAAATTGATTGAATTACTACATTATCGTCACATCACTATACGTTAGTAGCCGTATGAAGCGTTTAATTGAAGTAGAGACTTAACGTTCATTCAAATGCCACTTGGGATATAATATTTCAAATTATAAAAAATAAGGCGGAATAATAAAATTTATCACAGGAAATATAAAACAAAAATTATTGGGTATGAAGTGCTATTTAAATCTTAAATCCTCTCATCGTTTACATCGCTTGAAGTGTACTCGCAGTTATGAACGATCGGAAGTCGAGTGGCATTAAGTCTAGCGTACGATTCTCTTTTCCAATTGAAATATTTTGTAAATTTATTTGTTATGTTTACAAAAATATAAATAAAAAAATGAGAACATTGAAATTCTGTCTCTACCTACCTCCCTAGGTTACGAGCGTGTAGCGCAAAAAGGTAGGTGGGAAGGGATTACAAATTTCCATTTGGCGCAATCCTGGGACACCTTTAGCTACCACCTGCATTACTTTTAAATAAAAGTATAAAAAATATGTCAATGCACAGCTAAAAATATTTCCGTAAACAATTAGTAAACCGTAGTAAACCGTAACAATTTGCCTTCTGTGCCATAAGCCTTCAGCTATCCTTCTTATTGTTATTCTAACCTGTTATGTTATGTCTCGGTTGAGTGAAATTGTAATAATATTTTGTATTTTATAACAAATGTATTCTTTTGTATCATTTATTTTATGACTGAATCGGGATATAAAAATAACAGATTGTATCCACGTCATGAATAAGCTCGCAAAGAGAAACTCGTGTAAATACAAATATAGAGGAAATGTTTAGAGCAATCGTTATTGTTTGATACGACAGGCATCCCTACTAAGCTCGTTGGACCGGAATCCTTTAAACACAGTTAAAAAGCCACAAAGGTACGCAATAACGTAATGTTGCCGCACGCCAAACCGAAAACAATTCATTTCTGTGAAACATACCCCCTTGCCTCACCTCAGCTGCCCCGAATAGCGGCGGCATGCTAGCCGATCCGTGAAAAGCAATTCTTCGCAATGCGTTTGCCTTTTTCGCCGTACATTTAATGCGGAATGGTGTAATAGTTTAAGTTAAGTGTTGTTTAATACATGAATATTTTTGAAGTCAATTCCTTAAATCACAAACCATGTATATACAATTATACCATATATGACCGGGAAAGTACGTAAGGTATAAAGTATAAGGAAGATAAAAGTAGTAGAATTGCGCATGTAATTTAAAACAATTTTAATAGTGTTAAGTAATCCTCCTAAATTGTAGTCACAACACACATTAGACTACACTACACTATATCGGATTTCGGTTTTGCTTACAAACAAAATAATTATAATTAATTCTAAGAACTTCTATGGGACAAGTTTATGTTTAGACTTTCGACGGAATGTTAGACTCTGGTTCGATTCGAAGTCCACATAAACTTGATCCTTAGTGTCACCGACTGCGAGGTACCCGGGGGTGCAACATAAATTGGTATTTACGATTTAACATTGTTAGGCCCAGATTTAGCTTGGCAATCCACTTATGATTTATCAATTTACATACCATATAATCTAGGTCCTGATCAAATTACAGATAATGGTATAATTTTAATAACCATTGGGTCTATAAGTCATTCATTCAATTACAATAAGGGGAGGAATGTGGAATGTACATACACAACTTGTATATTCCACATACAAGTTATGTAGAGTTCCAAGATTGTATTTAAGAATTTGTCATACGCAAATTAAATCAAGGGAATCTTTTTAAAAACGTGTTTGTCTATAGCTATGAGAAAATCTGAGAATTTCCATAAGGGAACAAGTGTAAATAGAATCACATTTTCGCACGACGAGTGTTGCGCTCCCCTGTTCGTTTGTTATACTTGGAAGAATGAGCACAGAAAGAAAGCCCAACATGACTAGAAAAACGCTTCAGATATAATGTAAAATTGCGAGGAGCGCTCTGCGTTTTATCAAAAGAAATCGAGTCCTGTCTATTACAATATTTAAAAATATAATATGACTGTATGTGTAGAACTGTAAGTTTTCAGCGTTTAATGGTTTATATTAATCCCGAAAAAAACAACGGTGTTAAAAATTTTATTTATACCTTGTAAGAATTTGAATTTAAATTAATAATTAAAATAAATAAATATGCGTTTATACATGTAACCCAGACGACTAAGTGGAGATCACGGATTTCCTCTTGGTGCGATCCTGGCACAACTACCTCGCATCATCTACATCTACACATATGTATATGCTCATCTGTTACGGGTACTTCTTATATTTCCAATTTTTATTATATCACTAATCAATCCAGTTAAGCTCTCCGGGGTCGTTCAATTACAACAGTTCCACTCACTTTTACAAAATAATCCATAATCTCTAAATGGCTTATTAATTTATTTATTTTATTTTAAAATAAAATAAGTTCTTTTTTCCTGCTGTGAAATATTGTTATAATAAAAACAATAAAAAGGGACCTGGATAATTGTTTGTAATCTGAAATTCGACAGCCAAGTCTCCAGCGGATTCCACAAACTAACTTGAATAAAAAATATTTATTTTGGTTACAGAAAATTTATTTAAAAATCTACGATATTTTACACTAAGGTTTAATCTCCTAAACAAGACTACCCGTGAGCCAGATGGATTTAGCTAATTATATATGTACGATATCACAATTATCGGTAATCCAAACTATTTAATTACCTTATTACGCAATCTTAATACCATAAAAATGTCTATGGAAAAAGTTGATCTTGCCTCCACATACAGGAAATTGAATTAGAAAATTAACACTTAATATGTATGTATATATTGCATGATGTGTACTCGTCTCTCTGGCAACTATAAAACAATGTTACCGTTTTTATTAAGATATTATACCAAATTTCAAAGCGCCTTCTTAATCAGAGACAATTAGAATATAGTTTAGAATTTATACTAACGGTCCAGAACACCAAGCAAACAATGATTTCGCGTTATTTGAAATACGAGTCGGTAAACGGTTATCGCAGTGTTGAAATTAGCATTTTATCGGTGGAATTTTTAGAACCCTACAAGAGTTCCGGGCATAGATTTAACGGAAATACAAAATGTAAATTCTTATATCTACATTACGTTAGCGCTATAATTAATTATTTTACCGTAAGTAGGTATTGTACAATATATTTTAATTTTCAGCCTGTATGTCTTACTATAATTAAATGTTATTAGATAATTTTTCTTTCGTGTTCTTTCTCTATATCTTGTTACATTAGTCATTCATTGATCGTTGAGTCACAGATACTTTAAACATACTTGAATCATACACACATAATTCGTATTGTTAGAATAAAAATTCGGTGATAATAGACAAGTTCTTTCATTTTTTTTTAATTCTGTGAGTGGAAATCAAGTGTCGCGAATTATTTCCCATACCATACTCAATAAAAAGTGAGTTACACCTTGTAATTTTTTACAGGCAACTTGAGTAATTATTCTAGACAGACAGACATACGACTGTACGACATACATATAGACCATATAGAATAAGTCTCAAAAGAGTAGTAAGTAGGTAGGTAATTAAGCAAATTACTTCCGTGTATTTTGCTTAAAATTTGACAAACTTTTAAGGTATCATGTACAAGCATCTCTTTTCATCGTGCATACATTTTACATTCAGATTGAGCACGAGTGTAACAGAAAATTCGTTACTTTAGAGAAAGATAACAAAATAAATTTTACTTTACGCGTGTTCCTTGGTTTCAACCATTTCAAATACATTGTTCAACTTAAGTTAAGTTTAGTAAGGTTGTATAAAATATAAGTGACAGATTTCTCCAGACCGAACGATGTCATTCAATGTCACTACTCACAATGAAATACTTCCACCATCCAGTGACATTGTAGGGACGGAAAATGTGGAAGTTATTTTTAAAGAAAATGCCTTCGTGATCTGTTGCAATAAATCCTAACCTTTGATATGTTAGTCTGACAAAGGTTGTTGTGAAATGATACATAAGCCGGTAGAGCCATTGTGTTGATATTTTTCCAGATTTACTAAAGGAAAGGTAAAGGGTATTTGAACGAAAACATGAAGTCAGTGTTGCTCTTTTCTAAATGATCTAAATATAAATAAAATAAGTTCTCAGGTTTGTAAAAGGACTGTTTACCGGACTGCTACTCGTAGATATCTGCAACATGCAAATTAGTTGCGTAGTCTACCTTTTATTGACAGTTTATTTCAAATAAAAATGATGTGTAGTGCAAACGATTGAATTTATCGCACTTAACATAATAAAGGAAAACCGAGAGCCCAGAGTGACTTGCTCAAATATTATAAAAAGAAGATTTGTTTCCCTTTTAGCGATGAGGATGGCGTGGCTATTGTGGTCTGACTCCCGTCACCTGTCAGATTTCGCCTCGTAACGCAACGTCCTATACATTTCCGAATATTGCATTTGAATACATTGTTGAAAAGCATTACTGAAATCTGAAAAAATTGATGATTTATTTAAAGAAATTAATCCAAAAACTGTGACATAACGGTTCGGTGCACATTTTAAGGCTATGCCATTGTTTGTTATTCTCCTACCTACCTTGTTATACCTTAAAAAGCGTGTATTCAAGTACACAAGCGTCGTGATCATGAATATGAAAATAATTATGAATTATTATTGTCTGTATCCACGATATTACATTGCCAGATGATAATAATCGCAGCGGCGGACCGTGTGTAATGCGGTACAGCTTTCGCTCGTAAATTGGTACTGGTTTCAACGAAATTAGTACTAATGGTCTCTCCAGACACGGCATTGCGTGACCGCCGCCCGGTTCCAGCTGATATGGGAAGAGACAGGTGAAATATTTTTATTGTCGTATCTAGTGGTTAATAGTAACCATTAAGTAGTTCATTGTTTTGTTTATCTTTTTTGTCACGTACGTGTAAGCTTCGTCCTAAGGTCTTTAGGCAATGTGGCCGGATGTTCCATGAAAATTGCAATTTCATCTTGGTATAATTTATTTTAATTATTTAAAAGGTTCAATTAATAAAATCTACTTTAAATATTTCCTGAAATAGATACAAAATGAAAACGTGAAAGCAGTTGAAGAATATTGACTACCGGCGTCCCATCCTCATTTAGACAATAGTGTAGCCGTATTTAGCCTTATTTCGCGGAACAATAATATTTAATAAATAATTAGCGGACACAATAACGACCACGCATCAAGAAAAGGAAAATTTATAAAATTATATATGTACATACCCATATACATACTATAGTAAATAAAGATATTAAGATAAGATTTATTGTTTTGATATTAATCAAACTGGAGTGAACAAAATAAGAAAATTAAGGAGATCACGGCTATGTTTACTTTTATTGGTCTACAATATTAAAGATAATACCGTTGTTAAATAGTTTTAGGTATGCCTTCGTATACCGACATAAGGCAGAATTTCATTTTGCGGTGGAAATATCAATTTATTTGCAGCACGTCTCAGAAATAGAATCACAACATTGCTGCGAAGGAATGCATTCTCCTTTCTTCTCCGGATATTTCTGAAGCGAGATTAAAAAAATAAACAAGATAATAAAATACAAAATTATAAATTCCGTAAATTTTTACTGAGTTATATTCGTAGCACATATAGTGGATTATATAAGATACGCTCTGAAATCTATTAATTCTGTAAAATGGCTATCCGCTCCAATTTATATTAGCACAGGTGTTTCTATAGGTACGGACGGCGTGAAGAGAAATTGAAGTTGTTTTTAATCAAACCTGCCACCAAGCCGCGTCCATTTTATTGGATTTGTTAAAAAAGTGTAAGTCCAATTTGACGCCATTTATGCAGGTGAACTTATTTTTTTAGTCGGCGGCGCAGTAAAAAATAGTTGACAATCTTGAATTCAGCACAAAAAGCTCCGAAATGTTGAAAATGAATGTAATATCCCCGAGAAATATTACATTCATTTTGAACATTTTCACAGAATAAGTTTTTTTGTGGAATTTTAATTTTCCTCAATGGAGAGCCGACATAATTTGAATAATAAAAACGTAATTATAAGGTATTTTATTTCTTTTATTTTAATCTAACTAGACAACGGTTACAAAAGAGATTAATGTATCTTCCAGGTATTCTGGCTTAGTAAAGTATGAAGTTAACATATTGCATGTATATTTAATTCACTGCGAGCGTGTACACGGCTCGCTTACATTCTTACTTCGTCTAAATCCTTCGTAACATTTCAATGTATGGAAATTTGGCACTGAAACATTCTTTTGATAAAGGATTAGGTTCTTTCTTTGCTCACAATGATATCATTTTGGTTTCAGAAACAGAGCAGATTACATGTCCGATAACCGTTCCTTTTTTAAAATACCTATAAAAATAATTGCATTTATACTCATGTATTTTATATAATGTATCATTTTTTAATGTAATTATAATATTCTTTGACTTCATTTATTCGGACAAAGGCATAATGCTGTCATGGAAAACGCTTCGGAAAATAAAAATATGTACTGGTCTCTCCCCAATTACATTTTAGATTATCACTATGATTATATAATAGTCTACAGTGTAAGCGGTATTATTGTTTGTGCAATAACTCACAAGATGGCGTCGCCATTAAAATATCATTGTAACGGTTCTGGCATCGCTCTATTTGAACTGTATGGTACGTGAAATAAATGTAGAGTAATTTCGTATGAGTCAGTGCGTTCGATAACGATGAGGAATTGGCGAGCGGCGAGGTGCTAAAAGTTAAAGATTTAATCATTTAAATTCTAATAATTGCGCACTGCGCATTGACGGCGCTTTCGTAGCCCGCGAGCGGCTCGTGAGCAGCGCATTCGTCAGATCTTGACGCTCCCTTAAGCTAAACGCCTTCTGCGCTCTCCCGTCTCAAATCCGATGCAGATGCCAAACAGTGTCTAGTCGGGCAAAAAAAAGTAAACAGTAAACCAATAACAAAAATCTCAGGAGTGTCTCATTCGTTAGGTTTTCCAAAAACAAGATACTGCACATAGAGTATCAAATATATCAATCTGACAAAAGAGTCGACTCCAATAGCGTACGAGGCAAATGCGATTTAAAAGATAACTTATTCAACTGTTAAAACGAGGAACGTGCTTTATTTTGCATAATTGCTTAAATTATCAATTGAACGAATTCGGCCATTGCTAACGTTGCTCATTTTTGCGACTTGTTTTTTAACGTTAATTCAAAATGTAATGTCAAAATGATTAAAAATAACTCCCAATGTTGTACACAATTACAATTGATTTTGGTTGCTGCGCGCAAACGAATCGGTTTAAGTCGTCAGCACGAATGTCGTATTTGCAAAATGTCGCGTGAAACTCTTCATATTAACGGCTGACGTCGTGATCGTCGCAGTTGGTAATACTAAATAATACTCTTAATACTACATATTAATGATATTTGTGCTTACAACACTTATTGGTTCAAAAATAATAATATTTAATGTCAAATCAGAAATTGTACAACAAAAGTTTTGAAATATGTGGCCCAGATATGTTAGAATCCAGATAACTTTGGGTACAAATATTTTTATAAATTAAATGTGTTATATACGTCAACGCCTATGCAGGTTCCATGAATGCCACGGTTATAGGTTACTCGAATGTTTAGCTTACTGCTAGTTAAGCATTCGATTTACACCCAATAAACCAATATCATATTTTTTTACTTTTTATATTCGTGTCCGTTATGGCTATAAGCTCACATCGGTCAGCTATGACATTTAGAAAAAACATACAAGTGCAGTTGATTCTACATATAATCACTGAAAATGTATACTTAATAGTTAAACATCTCGGTTTCCCGTAAACTTAATCCACAAACTTCATTGCGCTTACTTATCTTCGAGTAAACTCTAAGTCGAGTTGTTATAGTTAATCTTTGCTTAGCTTTTAGAGCCATTTAATAATTACTTGCTTAATAATTAAATGTTTAAGGTTATTTAGTATTTACTTATTTGAGAATTAAATATTTTTGTATGTGCCTTTGATACATCGGTATAAGGTTGAAAAAAAATTAAAACGAAGTATTTTTTGAGTAAAATTTCCTATCTACAATATTTAAGTTTTGCCTTCAGGTGGCATCGTCATGGATCATTCCGTATATTAATGCTTTTTTTTCAACAATATAAACTTGTTACTCTTCGTTTTTGTTAAATGAAAATGGTAACAAAAGTTTCAATACAGTTTTTATCTGTTTTGTTGTTGTTTCTATCTTATCACTGAAACGTTAATAGGAGGACACATAGATAGTAATCTTTTTAAACAAAGGAAGGGCCTTTGTAGTAATAAACTTTTAATTACTAATATTGGGCATACAAAACTTACAATTAAAAATAAAGAGACATAACACAGTCACTCAAACAAATCCTAGTCCCCTATACGTTCTTAAGCCATTATCGTTTACCTTGTTCTATCAAGGAAAATCTTCGTCTACCAGCACAGTTTATGCATCTAAACTCCTTATATTTATACTAAGGTTTTCTAACAATAAATGTAAGCTTTAAAACATCCAAATCGTATATCAGACGTAATAAACGGGGCTGGCGATACGACGAGACAAAGCGGGTACTATATGTGATAACGTTGGCTAAAAATGATTAATGTGCAGGTACCCTCGTTCCGAAACATCACGTCATCCCTTCGTCGAGTTTTTAATATAATTACTGCCGGCTTTTGTTTACAGCCAAAGGTCGCACCCAAAAGGAGCGTGAATTGATGTGAAGTAAATAATAATTCGATTCAAAAGAATAAATCTGATGTAAAGACATTTGAAGGAATATATACTTTTAAGAAAAAGCGTTGCCTTTTATATGATCCCAAAGTTAATAGTAAGTAAAACTATCATTCCATACACTGAAGGAAGTAGGTATGATTCCGATGATTACATATTTTAACTTTCTATTGATTTTGTAGTTAGATATAAATAAAAAATGTTAAACTCGCTATCAATTAAGCCGTCGCTAAATGACCGGTTTTTTTCCATTAATGCAAAGAAATTCATTTTGATTTTGCAATGTAACGATAGATCGAGCTTCAACTAAATGTCACTAGACATAGGGCTTAAGCACAAATCACTTCGCTATGTGCAGTGCTGGCTCTCTTCCATACGATGATACTTCCAATTTAACATTTATGTTCAAAGTAAGAAAACTCTAAAAATCTAGTTTATCTGTGAAGATTTTGTTTGTTTGTTAACATATATAAAAATGAATCCCTATTTCACCTAGGTCATGAGAACTAGAACAGGGACAATTAATTTTGATACAAATCAGTAAATATACACAGGTTTTACGGTAATAGAGCAGTGGTGGCTCAGTGGTTTAGGCTCCGACTTATGTACAGTAGGTGCCGGGTTCGAATTCAGAAAGGAGCATTACTTTGTGTAATTCATTTTCACCATCAATGTTCCGAAAACAGTAAAGGAAAACATCGTGAAGAAATCGGTATGTCTTAGAATCATTAATTCGACGACATGTGACATCCACCATGAAGGGTAACCAACCGGGTAGGATAAAATAACTTTAGAATAAAATGACTTCGCAGCCAAATCGTTCTCGCCAGCGGGGACGGCCCTCTTACTTTAGATACTGCCACATCTGCCTTTATATACAGCTGCCTTTGCTGCCCCTATTAATGATAGAAGCTTTGCTAGAGTTTCTTCCATCACTTCACTTCGAGAGCATTTGCGCTGGGATAAGCCCAGCGCAAATGCTCTCCGAAATGGTACTAATGTTAGCTTTAGAAATTCATGCAATCCGATAATGGCTACCGATCGAGCTGAGACTCAGCCCTCTCGGGTACTCTCATAGACAGACAGTGACAGCCCAAGCCGAGGTTCCCTCTCGGGGGCCCTTAAGCCGAGTCATTCCTTGGAGCGTCCACCGAAGCGACCTAACAGCGCGGCGGCCTCCCAATCCGGTAATAGTAATAAAGTAACGGCCCGAGCCGAGGGTCCCTCTACGGAGGGAGCCCTGAAGCTAAGTTACTCTTAAAGAGGCTTAGGCTATGAGCCCTTTGCGCCCTGCCGCCTGGAGCCCGGTGTAACTGTAAATGCCTCCTCTAGGTAAACAGTGACCTCTCAGTCACAAAAAAAACCCGCACCGGGTCAGTGTCATGGATTGCGGCCCATTCCCTCTCTCGGAGAGGGGATCATTCGAAAAATGTCTGATTTATTAAACGGTAAGTCTGGTATAAATTCATCATGCAAAATGATAAAATTTTATAAATCCTGGGTCTGATGTAGAGAATTCACCTTTCCATTTCGATTTTACGTAATTGTGAAATCTATTTCATGCATACGTAAACACAGTCACACAATGGACGTTTAAAATCCCGTGTGGAGAGAGCTATTTTAAAAAGTGTTCACGTCTGAGGTTCAATGCATTTTTTTAAATAAAAAGAACGTACAATGTCTATGGCCGACTTATGGTTAACACATTTGAAAAGCATTTGAAATATGGTTAGTTTTTGTAGTATAAAGGTATTCCACTTGCTCCACTTTTATAATTATCCCAATAATGTTTTCTATGAACGTTGTTTTCTAAAATTAAGCTTATCCATAAAGATATAACGGACTAGACTGATCAAGAATCTCAACAGGTAGGAGTAAAATTTTAACGTAACCAAATATCATAACCGGACAACCTAATAGTTCAATGGCCGGGTTTTTAAATTTTTTATATAAGATTTATTCGAGTGACACTAGTGCCAAGTTAACGTAAAACCTATTTCAGCTTGTAGCATCTCATTCGATCGGTATTTTGACCGCTAGCTAGCAGTTTTTTAGGTTGAACAGCAATTAAGAAAACGCGCCTAGGTCTATTATTGGTGGACTACGAAGTCTCGTAACAACCTGATTTTACATCAATAATTGTACACAGTGGACAAGAACTGTACGACCATTACTAATATGAGTGAGCAATGTTAAAGCTGATGTTTTAATACGTTTTTGAGTTTATTTTGAATTAAAAACCAAATAAATTCAATACAATTTTTGGACGCGTCTTAACTATTGCCATAGATTAGTTTATTCTTTATTAAGGTGATAAATATATCTACGCATATATGCTATGGTTACGGGCTTATATCGCTCTTTGTAGTAACTGTTTTTTTTCACTCGATGCAATTATCAGGCTGAGCCAAGGCATGACAAAAGTAAAATAATATAATAATATAATATAATATCCCGTAAACAAGTATTTAAAATAATGTAAACAGCTTAACAATAGTATGTACGTACATGCGCTTCCTTTACTTTTTTGCTAATAATTTGTGTACAAAAGGACACCCATAAATATTTATCGCTGTACTTTAAGGGTGCACAATTAATACTATTTGATAGGATGGTCTCGCTACGTGGAGTGACTGTAGAATAATCGAATAACATGTTCGATTAGCATCGTACACTAAACAGCCAATCAGTGTGTTGACGATGACACTGATGGAGAGTGTTTGCGAATTCCACACTGGTACAATTCCCGAGCCCTAACAGCGCAAATGTATCTATCTTAAACCAGCTTAAATGTGTTTGATTATGGTGGATACCACTTTGTCGGCTGTAATTGGACTATTATATACTTTAATTATGACAGTTCCTATAGTCATAAGTTTTTTATTTCCTTCCATATATTTTAGCTTAATACTATGCTATTGTATGATTCTTTGGAAAGAAAGCAGTTAATAATGAAATATTCACAAAGTATTATTGTAAGCTGTTTCACTATTTTGTAAACTGAATTTTCTGAATACTACATTCATTATTTTTAAAAAATACTCCCAATAATATTAATATGAAGAATAGTTCTTTATAATGGAGACAACCAAAAAAGTCGATAAAAATATAAGTGAGGTACTTGCCGGGCACGGGTACAACCGTCCATTCGTTAGAAATGTTTCTATTCTTTCGCTACTCTCACCAAATACTATATGTTTCTATCAATTTTTAAATTGGAAAAAGTATTAATGTATATTAATACATTAATATTTTTTCTAACTCCCACTTATGCTAAGCAATTTGGGATAAATTGACCGCCAATAATTTATCAACGTAATGACAATATAAGGTATTAAGTAACAATTGTGCTTATAAATGCTGAGCTTATATGTTACGAGGAAATTGTCGATGTTGGTGCGTGCGAAGGGATTGTTTTCCGAAGGGCGCTGAGATGCCTTAAAATGGCGGCAATCAATGTGAAATTAATTTAAATTAGCTGATTAAGCTGCAACTTCTATTTAGATTATAACCTATTTAAGCTGTCGAGATGTGTTGTTAAATCTTTGTCACATTTGAGACAATACAGTGGGTAAAAAGCAGTACTTGCTGTGTCTTCCTAACCCAGTGACAATTTGAGTACGGCTTTGCTCTTCTATTACATCGCTTTGCGGATCGAATACTTACATTTGTATACGATACAGAAATCATTAGGTCTAATCTTCCATTGACAATCTAGCAGCAATTGCGAGTTAATTGAGTTTGCTACGCTCGTCTACGACGCAAATTACGCTATCGAGTTCAATGAATAGTATTGCAAACTAGCCACACTGTTATTATCTATCGATTAATAACAATATGATAAATGTCAAGGGTTATTTCTATATTAAAAATGATGCGTGATATTGAGTTATGATAGTAATTAATTAACATCCATGTACTAATATAATAAAATTAATTATTAATGATTCATATCTCTTTCTATTGAATACATTAAAACAAAATCATCTCCTACTTTCTTTTTGTACCCAATGACGTTATATTGGTTATCACAGAAATGTGAACAAACTACTCCCTAGAGAGTGTAAGGCAACGACATTGTTAGCATTGTCAGCCTTTGCCCTCCGTTTCAGTTAAACAAGATACTGTAAACCAATTCAGTATAAGCACTTTAATTGAATAAAACTTTGAAACGTATTTTGAAGCTTACATTGTACATATATCGTTTTTTTTATATTAACAAGCAACAAAGTTATAACCAGAGTACTACAACTTTGAATATTTTTTTTTACTTATAAATTGTAGTAAACAAATAATACTACTTTTTTTGTTACACGAGGCGGCAGCAGCGTAGAAGGCGCCTAGCTTAAGTCTCTTTAAGAGTAACTAAGCTCGTGGGCTCTCTCCGTAGAGGGAGCCTCGGCTTGGGCCATTACTTTATTATTATAACTGGATTGGGAGGCCGCCGAGCTCTTAGGTCGCTTCGGCGGACGCTCCATGGAGCGACTCGGGTCAAGGGCCCCCTAGAGGTAAACTCGGCTTGGGCTGTGACTCATTACGCGTTTAGCCTTCCGATTCGAGGGTGCCCGAGAGGGCCGATCCTCGACTTGATCGGTAGCTATTATCGGATTACATGAATTACTAGAGCCAACTTTACTACCACTTCAGAATGCGTTGGCGCTGGGAGACGAAGTGGCTGAAGAAACTCCAGCGTCGCTTCTATCATTAATAGGGGAAAAAACTTTGGCAGCTATGTGGCCGTATCTAGAGTAAGATGGCCGCCCTCACGGGCGAGAACGGTTTATGATTTGGCTGCGAAGTTGTATTGTCCTAGCTTGTGCGATGGTTATTGTATCGTCTCGATAGTCCAGTACGTACCAAGATCGCCTCAAGTCACGGCGGAACGTACCGAGCACGATTGGTTTGTAGGTGGCGGCACCTACATCTGCGGCACAAACCACGGTGAGCCAGTGGCCCTGCTCAAGAATCTGTTATGGATCACCTGAAGTCGGTGTATTAGTTTCGGGGATATGTGCGCGAATACTGGATTAGTATACGTCATAACGGGACGTACTACAGGTTTATAGAGTGTCACCTTGTTCCGGAGGGACATTTTGCTCTTTTTGTTGATTAATAGGAATAGGCAGCCTAGTACGAGGGCCGCTCGGTTCCTGACCCGGGCCACATGAGCGGCAAAGTTAAGTTTACGGTCACGGATGACACCTAGGTATTTTACCTTATCTGCCCAGGTCATTGGGCTGTCCATGAGTTGAATGGATGGGAGACGCGGGAGGTGCGCTTCCTTATGAGGCGAAAGACCGCGCTTTTTGCTGGATTTCTTTCGATCCTCCATTTCCGGAACCATGAACCGAGAGTGGTGGCTGCGGTCGGGAGGTGTCTACATATAGCGTCAGGCTGAAGGCCCAACGTGAAAATGCAAGTGTCATCGGCAAATAAGAAAAGCCCTATACCGCGTACGCCTGCTATGTCATTGGTGTAGAGGGTCACCCGGCTCACCCGGGGTGTGCTTGAGAGCACAATCCCTCGACGCGGTAGCGGAACGTTTGGTTACTGAGGAAGTCTCCTATTATGCATACGAGATGGTCGGGCACTCCGTGCTTATACAGCTTGTATATGAGCCCGTTGTGCCAGCGTTTACAGAACGCCTTTGCCTCGTCGAGGAAAAGTGCTCCATAATACTAATATACATACAATAATAGTACTACTACCCAAGGTCAGGCCAGGCCAGGATTCGTAAGAGGCGATTAAGGGAAGATAGACCTGTAACATCTACTACTACCATCGACTAGTGATTTCGGGATAACCATCAACTATTTGCCTGTCTTGGTGAAATGCCAAGGGGCAGCAACCTTGCTGACTAAAGCTAGCCAGCTTACTGCGCTAACCCGCCTGCCAAGCTTGGTGATAATGAGCATAACCCATCATATATGAGGGAGGCATATGTACGTCAGTGGACTAAACATATACAGGTGATATGTTTATAGCTTACTATAATCGTTATTTTTATGTAAAATAAGCATTTACGTATATATATATTAATAATGACGAAGTTTCAACGATAGCTGTGGGGCGCACAAATTATGTTAATTGTTGTGTTAATAGATAATTATGTTAATAGGATTATTATCGTATTGATAGCAGGCAGCAATGTAGCAAACATGAGCTGATTTAAATATATTATGAAGCATCACGACGTATGTACATGTGTCATTTGAGAATTTATTTTCACTCATAATTAAACTTGTCACATGTTAAAATAAATAAGATGTTTCATCATGAGCGATACATTTTATATTGTATAATATATTGAAATGTAGTCAATAAATACAAGTATAATTTTTATAGTTCAAACATAAATCGATTGTTGTTTTAGTTTTACCTAAAGAATGTCAATAAATCGTTGAATACTATCGGGATCAACTTAGCTTTTATTTCACGATGACTCAGAGAAGAAATTTATTTTCAATTTCCTATTTGGTCCGCAGAAAATCGCAAGGGATTACTAGTTCAAGTATATAAAAACATATCATCCATTTTATTTTCGAATGACGTTTACCAGATATTAATATTTTATAGTAGCACTCGCAAACTTGTAAGAAATCCTACCTGCACTTTTTTGACAGGAAGCTACGGCATACATTTTGATGTAACATTGTTTCGGATCCTGAATTATGAAAATCCATGGAAAGATATATAGGTATATTACCGGATTTAATATTTATTAATATTTCTATGGATTCTATAATCAAAAAACATAACTGAGAAAAACTCTGACTGCCTCTTGCAAAGTTATGTCTTCTCATTTTATCAACAATCAATGTATGATATGAAATATCATCATCACTTCAAATCATCATCAGATTTTAAAATAATATAGTTATGAGATATGGTAGTTTTATTTACTTTAGTGGTTTGACTGTAGTAAAAAAAAAGGAATAGGGTACATTATTATACTGTATACAGATTCTATTATATCACGTAGTTGATAGACAGATTTATATATTTGACAGACGTTATTAAAATAAATCTTTTAAGTGCCGACCGTCTTGTATAAAATTTCTTCGTATTATCGTTGTTATTCACAAGTGGAAACATTTCCAACTTGTAGCGGAACACTCTTTGTTAACACTTACCCGCTACGCTTGTATGTTTACGGCTTACTACATATTTTATATTTAACCCAGTCTATTTTACTTTTCATTCAGACATATATTATATACGATAGATAAACGCAATGATTATCTCACAAGGTAAATTAACTATGAACTGCAGAACTACATGATGTAATTATGTATTTAATGAAGTAAACATGTATATTTTAAAGAGCCCAAAATTAAGGTTTTGTATGTCAGTCAAAATCATTTTAATTAAATGTACTTTTAGAAATATAATAAACGTATTAATGATGCTTCATAACTGCCGATGGGGTGTACAATCAAGCGCTATATTGACTGGTCATTAGCGACGAATATTCCCTCATTAATGTTCATCCGCCGTGGCAGTAACGAGGGAGTTTTGTTAAACAGGTAACGTTTGTCGTATATAGGTGATCAAGGAGGTGTATATTTCAAATGAAATGTCAATACTAGCATCAAACGAAACCTAATTTTCTATTTTCTTGTATAAAATAAACAATGGATCCGATCCATTAAAGCATTTCGTAAGCAAAAGGCCCCCAGGTTAAGTTTAATAATTAAAATGTACAGAGAACAATGATAAGTCTCGCTTTGCCCAATGTTTATTGACGGGCAACGCTGTGAACCCTTTGCGATTTCAATTTGCAAAGGTCCCGGCCGGCTTCTGTTATATACACCAACCCCTTAGTGTAAGAGAGACGTAAAATATTGAAAGTTACCGCGTAAGATAAGGATACAATATTGTGTTTTGAGGTATAACCGTAAATATTCTAAGGCTATTGAATAACGAGATAAACTAGAGTACGTGCTGTTTTATTTTTATATTCAATAGTAACCTTAATTCTTATTAAGCGTCACAAGGAAAAAGAGGAAAATCCTATTTTATTTAGCTGCAACAAAGGCCAACTATGCGATGAACTCGGTTACAGAGTACTCAATACGTATAGCACACGTTTTCATTGTGTCGATCCCTTTGCAACAGCAAAAAGGAAATTCAAAAAGTCTGGCTTTGACCGGTGGCACTGTCGAGTTGTAGTACACTATATAATCAGTAATGTAATATAAAAATGAGCGCAGCACCAATCAAGCATGGTGTATAAAATAAAAATCTAAAAAAATATATTTCAATCTAGCTCCTTATCTTAACTAGATTCATATAGGTTTAGTGAAATTAAGCTATCTAACACACTAAACTATTATTAATTTTGTTTATTATATATTTATTTTAAATTTACCATCTGTCTAAAAAATCTGGTTGTTTGTATGATATGAAATTATAATTTTATGCATTCTGATTGAAATAAAAACAGTTTTTGTGTAAAACAGAAGTACATTGCTAATGTAATACAATTTCATCAAAAATTACTACCACTGCCAGTACACGTGCAATAGTCGTAAAGGTGTCTACCACCCCGCCCCCCCAACCCTAATGTTACCTCCTCTGGTACCACCTAACTGGAGGGACGCTACGAGACTTCTAGAATATTCAAGAGATTCCAGTCGAGTGTGTTGTTAGTATATAAATGTTCTACTATAATACTGTTATCAGATATGGCAATCTTTTTTTTTACTTACACACTACTGCTTTTTTACTACGCTTCTGTGATGTATGTATTCAAATGTATTTGCACTAATTGCTTTATTTAATTTATTACTTTATGTCCGTTTAGCTTAATTATTGTAAGCTTAAGCTGAAGGATTCTAGATACCGTCCCATAGAAGTTACAAGGTCTATCAACGCACCTACGAAACAAAAACGAAATTTCAAAAAATAATAAATGTAAAAATTACGATTATAAGCATTAATCCTGCGAAGTGTTTTATTTGATTCCACGCGGAACGAAACAAAAAGAGCTACTGGGTAATGCAATGTTTTATTAGTTAATACGGACACTTAAACCAAACAAAAGTAACCGACGTCTAATGTTCTATATAATTATCGGTCTCAGGTATTTATGTATTTGACGGTTTCAATGTACTAAAGGAGCTGACTCACCGTAAAGACCTTTACAAATGAAACACGTATACATTACACGTGTCTTCTTTGTTGCACATTCTCGAATAGCACTAAAATGCAATTCAAATAAAAATAACAGTAAGCAATAGCTAGGTGTGTGTTAACTAATTTGCGGTGCTTGCAAATAACGTTTCGTTTGCGGAAAACTAATGATATTAAATGAACAGTGAAACACAATGTGCTCTTTTTACAACGTGTAATCGTAATTTGACTTGTTGTGGAATTTTTATGATTAGGTATGGTATGGTATGAGGTAGATCGTGGACACGGGAATCGTGGAAAAAAACAGCCACGAATCGGTACTTAACACGGGGCGAACTAGTCGAACAGAGCCGAGAATTGTCGCTTTGGAACGAAATAAAAAAACAGTCATGCGGCATTGTTCACAGAGGGTGATGCGGACCAGATCCGTGATACTTTGCGGACAATATTGCAATACCAACGATTTTTCGAAACACTCGGACTTTGGCATAATACACATAAGTTAACATAGTAATCCTTGTTTGGGATATAAATAATATAAACGAAGAAGGCCCTGGGGAATTTCCTTTCTCGAGGCCTCATTAACGGCTCATCCCTCTCTCGGTGAGGAGGCCTGTTCCCTGCAGTGGGAAACATTCTAGAAAAAGGCTGATTTATTATTATTATTTAGGCCTCATTTAAATTTCATAAAGGAGCTGTATTAAAACAATCGCCCAGCTACAGGTTTTTTAATAGAAAAGAAAGAGGTGCACTTCTCTATTTTTATAAGGCTCCTTGGAGATATATTTAAATAAAGCACTGTAAATTCAGTTTGAGAATAATGTCTGAAGACAAAAAATTTATCATTCCCTAATTTTATTATGTTTTTAATTCGTTAATATATTGTTGCACCTCTGTTAACAGACGGCCGAATTGCATTTTTGGTGATAGCACGCAGGAAACAATATTTGTGTATTAGGAAAGTTTGGAAGGATATTTACCAATAAACTGGCGGACATTAGGCGAACGTTCCTCGCTGCAGCATTCGCAGAAGTTATACATTGTTCACTTATTGTTCTCACGCAGGAAGTTTGATCATAAAACTTTATTTAACGCCCTTAACTTAGTTAACAATATCAATTATTCTTAACTTTGTACGAACCGATAGTTTTAATTAGAGCTTGCAATGCGACTGCGGAATAGTATGAATTTTCTGATTAATGCTCAGTAAGTGTTATTAGAACAGTTTCTGACTTACATTTGTGAGAAATGAATTGGACAACGCTATTTTAACATCGGTACTAGAATAACAATCAAATGCTTTTCTATTCATTCATGCGGAGTTATAATTGTGTAAATAAAAGATTTTATTCCTGGTGTACTAGACGATGAAAATTGACTTGACGGAGTGCACCAGATCAGGGCAGAGTAGTGTATCTTTGTGATGATTGTGGCTGGTTATGACGACGATCAAAAAAAGTTTTTAAAAAATAATTTGGAACAGTGACAACGATTTTTTTAATTTTGAATTTTATTGTTAATATACAAGGATCTATTTTTATTGATAATAAATAAAACCTGTTTTGAGTTTTCACTTCTGTCTGCAGTTTTTTCTGATTCAAACTTATTGATGGTAACTAGATATTACAAATTTATAAAATATATTTACTTCAAATACATAATAATACGCTTTCATGTTCAAAATTTATTCGACTTCGAAAGAATTTTATGCGTTATTTATAAGATGCTTTGTCTCCGAAGTTTATAAAACTCTAAAGGATTTTTGCGGAAAAAAAAGTTTAATTGAGTATATTCGTATCTTCGGGTGCTCGGGAAATCTTCAATAATGCGAATTTGTCTTCATCAAAGACAAATGACGGGCGATACAGTAAGCTACCAAGCTAGCTGACATATAGGAATACTTTATATCAAATCCTTGTTAAGGGCTTCAAATTACATCCGCTCTCCCTACTCTGCCTAAGTTATTGAACTTACACCCCCATATGATAAATGTAAGGAAAATTGAAATCACGTTTCGTTATCGTTAGTAATTCTCTGAGACTGGCGGCGGGCGGTATGGAAGTATAAAAGACTGTTTTGTACCATGTAATATCAATATTCCTTTACATCGCATTCAAAAGGAGGCATTCAAGTATTGTATTTGTGTTTCTATCAATAAACCATCACGGCTTCGTGAACAACGTAATCTCGTGGAAGTCATTTATGCCGTGTATCAAATTATTTTCCCGTTTCTTGATTTCTCTATTATTTTACCTAGGACCTGTAAAAGTATTTGTTATTAGAGTAACCCTATTTGTGTTTGTACGTAACACTTATTGTGTAAAATATTATATATAAATACTTTTTATGATAGTTTCATTTACAAAATTCTTGGAAACGGCTAATATCTATTTAGTTGCCAACCACTATTGGACTTACTATATTACTATTAAACAAGCGTAGGCCCAAATTTATGCTGCCTTTTTCATCGCTACGAATACTTTAGTAACTTTGTCATAAATATTACTTAAATATATCTAACTACTGTAAATATGGTTATACCACACTAACGTATGTACCGGCTAAGATAATTATTAAAAACGTCCTTTGCCTGTCTTAATTAATTTTAGTAAAGCACATACCAACAAGCCTGCCCCTGTAAACGCTACTACTTCCTGCATCATTAATAATTAAATTTTTATGCCTTCACTTTGATCAATAACCCTTTCCATAAACTGTAATTATCCAATAGCAATTAAGGCATCTATCTGTTTTAAATGCAATTTTTCACACCAATAAACAACCTTTAATACTGCGCACTCAATAATTTTGTAAAATTGAGTAATCATCCATTAATAATGTTTGCGTATCTCTATAATATTAATATTAAAACTGAAATGCATTGCATGCATGCTTCAAAACCGATAATTTAACAGTAAAAGCAGAAACAAACAAGCATAAATGTTCAGCTCGTCATATTCTCATACACGGCAAAATATGACATGACTGTCGATCGGTCAAATTATTATATATTTATTCGTTTCAATGTTGAGAATCATGTAATTTAACTCCATCCACCTTCATTATTATTTAAAACTTAAGATGACTTATTACGGTAATGTCCTATGAGATATCCATACAGAAATCATATTGGATGTAGAAGAAGCGATAAAGCTTTGCCACGTGGAAATCCGTAATCTCTGTCTGCCCCTTTGGGTTACAAGCGTGGGTGCCTATTTACTTACAATATAAAAACGAATGCTTATTTTTTAATAATATTATCAAAGTTTTTATAATGATTAGTATAGGATAAATATTTTTAAAGAAGTGTTGTTTGAATTCATTCATAATTTCGAGTCTGGCGCATGTTATCTTTGAATAGTCATTGACTATCCCAGACCGCTGGTAAATATTTAAATATAATACAAGCAAAATATTGAAAACGTGAGGTTGAATTTAAATAGCAGCAATTTGTTTTGATACGGTAGATTCATTGGGTGGGTGATAGGGCTCTAAATGTGAATTTTTTTGCAATTTATTCAGGATAAAACGTTACACAATGTACGCCTCTCTCTCTTGCAGAGAGCAAACAATTTTATGTTCCTTCTTAGTCTGGAGTTATTTTTTTTATTGGATTTAAATTACGCATAATGTCTACAGACCATCTAGCCGAACGGACATGTTCGTTCGCTCAATATCTGTCGTTCCACCTTACTTAAGTCGTATGTATGTTAGCGAAGATGTCGCTGCTGGTAACCTTATTGACGGTTCTTAGAGCTTCATCCAATACAGGGCTCACGATCCGGGTTATCGTGTCGTGTCGTACCATACGCGGCGCAGGTATGCATCATAAACGTGTCACCTGATGACGCAACATTGTATCTCGCGCCATCAAGCGACTGCAATGAAAATGAATGGAGATATATGATAGACTCAACATTATCCCCGAAAATCTGGAGGACATGGGCAGCCTATTTACGAACGTGTAACACAAGAAAAATCGCAAGAAGCGCTCCCAGTCTGATACCAGACCCTTACAACTTGAAAACAACTCGTATGACCGCCCCTGTCTCACCTCCCGAGTTGCGCCTGCCCACGTCCCATGGACTCCCATTGCCCTTCAGGCAACATCTGCCCCTTTAGGAATCCTTTGCCAATGTCACAATACACAGCCGGCACACTGCAAGATAATAAGCTCCTGCCTATTTACGTTTATATTTATTTGTGTCTAAGCAAGGAACAAGTGACCGATGACGACATGAGCCGTATCTAACAGGAAATTAGGGTGCAGGAAACAGCTCCCGATTTTTCACTGATTCACCAAATTTATGGTTTATTCTCATGGTAGCTTGTTCTCTCTACCGAAGGAGATAAACTATTATACTTTCTCGCTCTTAGAAGACCTATCTTACCCTATCCTTCAGGTGGTCAACAAAAGAGCCCCGAAGGAAATTAAAATTGAAGAGACAGCACAATCTCTCACAAAATCTCCCCTTTCTAAGAGTCTGCCGCATGTCTAGCAGACATACGAAGTCCCCCATGGACATGGTCAAGGTCCAGTTAGAGCTCTTTCTAGAGAACTATTCCATTTTCGACATCAGGTCGATATGCAGGCTCAGCGACATAGACGTAGGCTGCCACCACCACCGTAACGTGTGACAGCACAAGCCAAGATCTCTCGGCTTTCCTTGAGTTCAGTCACTCCATGGAGCGTCCGCTAAAGTCACCTTTGAGCTCGGTGGCCACTCACTTCGGTAGTATTATTAAAGTAACGGCTCGAATCGAAGTTTCCGAGGGAGCCCTCCAGCTTAATTACACTTAGAGATACTATTGCCTTCTGCGCCCTGACACTCAAGTCTGGTGAAACTGTAAGAGCCTCCTCACACAGAAACAGGCACACAGTGACATGACAAAAATATGTGTCGGGGTAATGAAAGACTTCCTAACGAAAATCATTTTGGTACTTTATTTTGGTTAAGTATTGAGTTAATGTTTTCGAATGTTTCATACTCAGCTAAACTCATTAATAAACTTATAAACGTGACTGTTATCCAAAAACCAAATGGATCACAGTTTAATTTAGACACATTATGGTTCAAACTCCTGTGACCATCTTCGAATTGAATACGACTCCCTGTCGAACCTTTGTCATTTTAATCATACTTCCGATCTTTCAAAGTTATGTTATTGAAATATGTTCAATTTCCTTGGAGGAGTTCATAATTTTCTGCGTGTTGTCGTATTTTGTAAGTAACATTATGTATACAATATTCAACAAAGGTCTTGCGTAAGTTGCTTTAATTTATTACAACTTAATACAGTTCGCATTTAAGGAAGGAAACTGTGTATATTATTTTTATGGTATACCCTAAGAGTATCATCAATTTGGTATATATAAAATGATAAAATATATCTTTAATTCCTCCTAATAATAACTTGATTCGCAGAAAATAAAAACGCGGTTCAATTAATACAACAGAAGGCACGTAACTTAGAAACCAAATATCTTATGAATTGTAAGTATGTTTTAAAACCTAAACTAGTTTTAATATAATCCGCATCAGAATTCCTTGTTTTATTTTTCAATTAAATCAAGAATCGTAAATGTTTGGTAATAAAGCCAGATTAACATCGATTAAGGAAATGATTTCAGATTGTATTGTATTAATTAAAAAGCGAGATAAAGAAAAAAGGAAGGAAACAAGAGGAAAATCATTGCCTGTCCTTGTCTTTTTGTCTTTAAGTTGCGATATTGACATAATTCACTTAGCATGAAGTCGAAACAAAGACGACCTAATGCTAATTCGGTTATGGTGACAAAATCATGTCTCCATTTGATCGGAGAATTTAATATTCAGTAAAAATATAACTTTGACAGCTCTATTTTCAATGAGTTCAATTGAGCGATATTGTCAGCATTTATATTTTATTTCAACTTTTTTAGCTGACTTGAGATCATTAAAATTGATCGGCTTTCTGACCATCCTTTTCTTTGTAAAGTTTTCTATAGAAATGCTTTCCATCTCAGAAATGACATCAAAGGTTAAAGCAGCATTAAAAAATAATTTAACAATTTTGTGCCTAAATTCATTTATCTTCATTTTATAACCGAAAATCAGAACAATGGTTTTGTTACTGCCATTTATGAAATGAACACGAAATGTCATTTTGCAATTATATGGCCCTAAATTATATGTTCAGAAGACACGGAAAGCTACCGTTCGCTTTAAGCAACTACATCGACCGATGTTATAACTGTTTGTTGTCCGTTGCCTGGCGACCTCTAATTTCATGCTTAATTAGGCTCAGATATGAATACCATGCTTACAATAATACTTTTATTGAAGGCGTTTGAAAAGCTTATACTAAAAAAAGTTTATTCGAAACATATTTGTGTTATTATTCAATTATTCATCGTTTAGTATTTCTTATTTCCTCCTCGATGATAAATTTTTAATAATTGAGTGCATTATACAGGTTAACAAAATTGTTCGGGATTAACTGAAGTTTTTTAGAGGTTTTGTATTGATTTTTAATATTATCATTTTTAAGTACGTAATATTGCGATTGAAAGGATTTTCGCTACGAGGGGTAATAAAAATACCTCACGTCAAATCTGCGCTGCAGTTTTTCTTTCGAAATGCCATCATGGCTATTTTGTAACAATCCACTCGAAAGTCGTTCAGAAAATGTTACACTTTTTCTTGAGAAATACCAATTTTTTTAAGCTATGATATTCTGAATGGTTAAATTGGAATTAATGAACAGTTATATATATATATTAGATAATGGTAATTGGATAAATGGCTTATATATTAAAATCTCTTCATAATACTATTTGGGTTCATATTTCCAGTCAGGAGTTTTCGTGATGTTATATAGCGAGTGTAATGGCACCATGAGATTTTAATAAAAGTTCCCCAAGCGATACGACTCGCCTACACAGGCAAATCTCGTATGACTGTCATATACTTTCTGTATATCACGGTTTTGAATACCTTTCCACCAAAACTCATATTTATTTATAACCGCTTTTGGGTAATTTTATTCCTTTCTTAATATATATTTCACGATATTGATCTTCTATTTGATATTTAAAAAAAGTTGATAAAAACTTGTTAGTTGTGAATGACGTTGCAAGTATTTTTATAATAAAGAAAAAGAAACTATTGGTTATATATTCGTCGTAAAAAACAAAACATCTGAAATCATCAACACATCAGAATACAATATGTGTTAGCTATAATATATATTATAGGTTAAAAATATTATAATATATTTACCACATGAACAATAAGAAATAAATTATCGTGCTTGTGTGGGAAATATAATTTTCCTGTTCATTTCAAAATTTAGTACAAATTCAGAATCAGAAAATCAATTACGAAACAGGCCTACTCAGTTATGACAAAAGTGTCAATTGAATGAAATCTAATCGTCTTTAATCCAGACATTGACTCCGATTTTCGCTACATCCCACAAATGTCATGTCAAAACGTCAAACTGCGGAACATATGACGTGATACAATATGATTGTGTACAGTATTCGTATTCTAGACGGGACGGTCTGTGTGTTCCGGTACCCGTTTCAGCGTTATTTTGACGTGAAGATTTCCTTAATGGTAAATGTAAAAGTATTTTCGAATGTGGTTTGCGTCTGATGTCTTGTTGTGGATCAATCCTAATAGTTTTCTATTTTTTCTCATATAAAAGTAATTTGTTTAGATATTAATATAGTATACAAAATAAATATGCGCTCACGCCCGTAACCCAGAGGGGTAGGCAGAGATCACAGATTTCCATTCAACGTACAAGTAACAGGATATTGTGGAAAACTTTACAAGCAGACGAAATCGAAGAAATTGGTCGTAGAGATGATGTAGGCAGATTACGACCAGGTTTGGGGATTGCTACTATAGCTCTCCATTGTTTAGGGACACAACCGCACAACTCATAAATATTCTATACTATAATTGTTAACTTGAATAGAGCCTAGCTTAGATTTAGTTGACTTATGTGTAAGTAAAGCCACACCGCCATAAGAATCACTTCTATCCTTTCGATAAACGTTATATGCACCAAATCTAAGTAATATGTCAGGATTCAACCAAGGTTCACATAAGGTAACAATACGATTTTTTACTTGACTTAACAAGTGTTTTAAATCAATCTCCTTATTCCTAATACTTTGTACTGTACTACTACTGTGTTGTACTAAAAACTTTGACGGTAACCATTGAATAATATTAACTATATATCTGCTTTTTTATCCATTAAAGAAATCTAAAATAAATTTCAACACGGGCCAGTTCGCCATATTATCTACCGCAATTAAGCACTAATGCAAAATTTTATAAACATTTTAACAGAGGTAGAGTACGCAACAACAACATCTGTTGCACGAATTGGCCGGCTCGACCGGTGAAATACCATGACTTCACAGAAAACAGGCGTGAAGTAGAAGTACTATGCGTTTCGTCTGATGAGTGAGGTTCCTGAGGCCTAATTTCAGTCCTCTTCTCCATTCCATCCGTTCCTCATAAGGGGGATAGGATAGGAAAGGGAAGAGGATTGGACGGGTAGGGGATTAACGGGGAAAAGGAAATATCCTTGTCATGTCTATGCCCTCCTCTGTTTATGTATATGTATAATATGTAATAGGAGCATACATTTTAGTGAGTAAAAATAATAACTCACTATAATTTATGCTCCTCTCGCGGTCTGGCTCACTTGTACCTTTATAAGTTTCACCTGAATTATCAAACTCTGTATGAAAAATGTTATCATCACTCTCATTATTTTCTATAGAAAAAGGCTTTGAAAATGATAGATTTTTTTGAACTATCTATCTTGTTACTGATACTAGACTTAGTAATTTCTGCTTATGTTGTACTTTTGCTTGTTCCAGGTGCAATTAGCGGGCGTTCTGCACCATTTCTTTGTAGCGTAAATTTTCTTTATATTAGGGCTTGTCTATTTTTTCCTTTTCTCTTTGAGGAAAACTGGAAGGCATCTGTCTAGTGTTATATGCGTTACTGAGCAGTTCACGCATTTAACGTTTCTTCTATCGCAATTAGCATGGTTCCCTCTGCATTTGGGGTAACAATTTTCAATAATGGACTCTTTATAGTATATCCCAATTTCCAACACTGAAAGCATTACGACACAGGAAAAGCACATGGATCGACGCAAAATTTGAATCCATCGAATAAAACTTAAGCCGATAAATAGGCACCTTGAAAACAACGACGAATTGATTCACTTGGAGACCATCCCTCTTTGTTCGTGTTACGACAGTTAAGGCGCTTTAAAGATTTCAATTCAACGTTTCTAATCGACGTACGAAACGTAAATCTCAATCGACGTTTTTAATCACGCCGTAAGAAAAAAATATTTTAAGCTTAAGCTCGGTGAAAATTCCATCCAAGATCTATTAACTTTTAAAAGAGCAGATTCCAGTTATACTTATTTCATCGTCAAAATGAAGGTATTTTATTCGGGTTTATATATTTCACATTGTTAATATTATCTACTTTACATTCTGTAAACAATTTTGCCAAGCTGTCTAGGAATTTTAGATTAGATATATATATCTATATATATATATATATATATATTTGGGCCGGATATGAGTAAAGAACCTGAAGAACTCCAGTAGTTTGGAAACAGCAGTGTGCACTTTTAAGTTAAACTTACAGGATGTGGAACCAATTTGACCCGTACAAAAACTATATTTTTCTTTAAAATACAATGTTTGAACGACTAATACTCCAAATGATATCAATTTATCTAGACATATTTTTTTTGCATGTATGTTTTTCGATCCGTTGGTCTCGAATTGGTTGTTTTAAATTACTCATCAAAATGATATGAAAACGTCTGGATTTGATTTTTAAAAGACTTTGATTGGCTCAATTAGGTTAGAGAATGAATTCCCTAACCGCCAATTATTGGTATTTCTGTAACAGCGAAACTAAACGTGAGAATTTTGAACTACACTACTAAGTTCTCCATTTTAATTAAATTTTCTACTTCATTCAATTCGTAGAACTTTTTGATTAATTTAACAATGATACCTTAAAAGTTAATTCTCAATTAAGCTATTTTCACTCTCAAGTTACTGAGAAATAACGAAATTTAATGTGATTAATTGAGACACGTTTTGTAATTTTTGCCTTGTTTAAATGGTAATTGTTAATGTTTTCATGT
Source organism: Papilio elwesi (assembly GCA_029849275.1). Classification (NCBI taxonomy): domain Eukaryota; kingdom Metazoa; phylum Arthropoda; class Insecta; order Lepidoptera; family Papilionidae; genus Papilio; species Papilio elwesi. The sequence continues at coordinate 6,408,622 of CM056717.1, forward strand.
ACTTATCATTTGATCGGCCATCGTAAGATCACGTTAGTCGGGAGGTATTATAATATGAAAAATGACATCTACAATTGTGACACAGAAAATTAAGTCCCAGCAAGACTTGACCTTTGAATTGTTGTCAAATGATTAATTAATGGACCAAAAGATATCACTCTAACCAATGATGAACTACTGATATGTTATACAAAATCACCGGACAAAAGTGTTTCAAAAGCAGCAAGAAATTCACACAAGTCGACTGGTGTAAGAGGATTGCGTAATTAAATTCGCGTTTTTTAGAGAAATACACATTTCTAGATAAATTAAGAGACATTATATATATGTACATACATTTATATTCAAGATGCTACAAACAAATATATATTATGATGATAGACAATAACTTGCTATCCCATACCTCATTCTATGGATACATACTGTGCAATACGTAATACTTTTACTACAAGATATGATTGTTGTAAGCATACAAACGTCATTTATCACACATGGCCTCCATTACAATTTTTATACTTTCATGGGAAATGTTGTAATTTTGCGGCGGACTGGGGGTTAAGTGAAGTTAAATAGTGTAATATGGATAGCTTATGTTATAAGTTAATAAAAAGTTGTTTCTTGTCGAAAGTAATTTTTTTAACGTAGAGGAAGAAGAAAGAAATCTTTGTTTACAAAAATCTTATCTTGATGTGAAACAAGGTTTAGTGCTGACAACTTAAGCGGATATTCTTGAATAATATTATTTATAAAACTTTCATTTCTAATATTTTTGAACGTACTCTTTCTATTTATTGTTAAACAAATATTTTAAGGGCGTTGATCTCTCCTCAAATCCTTAGCGGAAATTATCTTGCGAGACAATGTTTCCTTTGGATTATTGTCAATTCGGTACGTCATTTCCGCTTTATCAAAACATCCCGTAATTATTCGGAAATTGTCAAATGAGAAATATAGAGAGGGTTGTCCATTAGCATTACCTGGAGAATGTTAGAAATCCCAAATGGGATTATTTCGTTACTAAGCATAGCAGAAATATTTAACATAACATTACAGTATTTTAGAAAATGTGGTACAAAAAGAACATAAACTTAATAATTTAAACGATTATTGTCATTTTAAAAAAATCGTGCAATTGGGCAATCTTTTATTATAAAGGACATTTGGGGTACGTAAACCATCGGCATTTTTTAAAACTTTGTAGGGACTTAGTTCTTTATGAAACTAAAGCACTAACCAGCCAACTGCATATAAAATTATACTTACAAGATATATGTTCTATTTATTTGTCAAAGTGCGTCACTGTCCCTGGTGCAAGAAAATGGTCACGAACCTTTTTTTGCAACCACTAGGTGGCAAACGAGCAAGGGATCACCTAATATCAAATGAGCGCTACCAATACATACATACCGTAACAAGCAAATGCCTTGCGGATACTATCCGTATTAGGAAAGGGTGGAAAGGGAAAGAGAAGACAAATTAAGTCTCCGGCTCCGACTCATCAGACGCTCAGAAGCGCAGAGTACTTCTACTTGAAAGATCCTCCTAACCATCCTGTCCACCAGCATAGATTTATTAATTCCGCTAGCGACAGATTATTCCACAATTCCATTGGTTGAGTTTTAGTTCAGGGTATTTTGTTTGAAAAAGTCATACTAACGAATACATTGAAGTCCGGTATTTTTAAACGTTGCACACAAAGTGAATAAAGCGTGAAAATGGCAACGACACGAGGGCTATACTCTGCATAACTTTTGGTGCAAAATCGGGGAGTGTGCGTGCATAAAACACTTTGCAAGTAATAAAATTTAGTGCATACGACTGCTGCGGGAAACCCACGTAGTGAAAAATAAGCTTGGTAAAGATAAAATACTAAAAAATATGAGCAAACGTATGTGTAATTTATTGTAGTTGTTTAAAATTGTTCAAATATAAACAAAATTATAGCACGGAAAAGCTAAAGGCCTATGAGTCTAGATAATTTAAGTTCACTTATCTTTACTATCTGAATGAATACATCAAAGGATTCGTTAGCAATTAAATTTATTCTGAAAACTGACTAAATTGAATAAAATTTGATATAATATTATTTTTGTAAACATAATCATAATACTTGTTATAATAATACAATAGATTAAATGCATAAACAATTGGAACAAATAAACTATCATGTCAAATAATTAGAACCACTTTTGCTAACTATTAGGGAACAAGCCAAAACGCCGGTGATTTTAATTGCCACGAACCAACGAGCTTTCCATTTTGTTAGACTTGTCGGAATCACATTTATTACATCGAACGTAAAAACACAAAGCTTTGGAGTAAATGAAATGGACTATTATAAAATTGAAAGAATATACAAAGTAAATGACCTGGTAATCCGGCTAATTGAAAAGTACATTATGGCTATTGCATCAAAATACAGGGACTAAACCATTATAATTGTATTCGTAATCGCAAACGATAGTAACGTTATATTTCGTTTACGCGAATAATTTGTTCTCTTTTTCAGCTAGAGTGTTTGCTACCAACGTGTTTGGAAAACGTGCAATAAGACCACTGACGTTGCGCAAACAAATTTGAGACGGATCAAGAAAAAAGTTACATTACGTGGTGGTGCAATTGTTAGTGAACGAGTGAACCTCGGAATGGCTTCGCTGTTTTGTCACTGGGCTGGTTTTACCGGGAAAGTACCATAACTTCTAATAACTTCAACTTCCTGGAAACCAACTAATTTCTGAACTTAATAAAGTTCGTTTTGTTACTTAACAATCGCCTATTGTTTTTTTGTGATAAGAGGTACGGGAAGCCAAAATTTTCCAATAACTTTCAAATGAAGGGGTCATCTTCTTCACCTAACCGTCCTGTTTTCCATATACAGGTTAATCAAATTCATTAAATAATGTTATTTTGTATGTAACGGAAATATTAATTTAACTCGATTAATTGTTGAAGATACGCCAAAAAATATCGTATAACGCACATCCAATTATTTATTTCATGTAAACAGCCGAGTACAATATTTTAATTGAAGAAATCAATACCAATATTTCCACATGGTTACGATACGTTTCAGTTTTGTGATTTTATTGGTTGATGTATTTTAGAATACTAAGTGAAGTAGAAGTTCTCTGCGTTTCGTCTGATGATTGAGGTGCCGGAGGCCTAATTCCAGTTCTCTTCCACTTCCCATCCTTTCCTCATAAGAATCGGATGGGAACGGAAAGAGCATTTTCTATGTCTATAGGAGGGCCTCTGACCATTAAAGGTCTAACGCATCTGCAACACGTTTGCTTATTGCGGTTATCTTTGGGAAGTTGATCTGAACTGAACTGAACATCAGGTAATCTGCTGCTCGCTTGCCACATTTTTCCATAAAAAATACCGTGATGTCTTTTTTAATTACATATATATAATAGTAATAATAATAAACTGGGACTTTATTCACACACGGCCGCCTGATCCATAACTAAGCAGAGCTTGTACTATGGAAAAAAAATAGTAATAGGATAAAGATAATTAGGCCCGTCGATATGGAGTGACATCATTATTAAAACTGTGTGGGAGCTTTTTATTAATTTATACTTTCTAATTTTATTTTAATTTGAGAATATTCTTAATAATGTAGCTAAAATTGAGATGACTGGCGTATTTGGAGTGAAATAAAATATTATTAGAAATGGTAGCAATATGCTACGACCACGCCAACTTTTTTCATTACAATTATCAAGTCTTTTTATACTGAACATGTGACGATTTATTTGCTACTCCATTTGTGGTGCTAACAATGGCAACGGCGCACTTGTTGTTTTATAGCACTTAAAGAAATCGACAATCTATTGATTATGACTATTCTATTAATATCTATCTATTACAATCTATACCATACATGGGTGAAAACATGAATCTACGAGTAATTGAATCATCTTACGATTCTCTTTGACGTTCCGCTTTGGCAAAGTTGTCAAAATATAAAGTAGTAATACAAATATCATCAGGTCATTTCTTTGGGGGTACGTATCCTTTTTTTTGGCGTGCTTGGTAAAATTGTAATTATTGAGTAAATTTTGACGATGCGCAACACTAACTTCATGATGTTACCATGGCAACAAATAAAATCAAGCTGTGTTGATTAAACAATTAACAATTACATTGATTGCCTTTTTACAAAGAGCATAAGAGAGCAAAGGGGATGCAATTTGTAGTTATTTTTGTTTTGTTACGCTAAAGTTCTTGCGTTCGTACATAATATACACGTTTTTATTTTATTTTAGTAACAATCAATCAATCTTTATTTTGTGATAATTCTTAACAACGCCAATAATGTTTCTTTCAAATATCCTAGATTTAACAGTAACTATATTAATTACTCTTAATATCTCTTACTAAACTAATTGTGAGAGAACTTGTGATCGATCGAAAAGTATTCATGTATACAAAAAAGAGAAGTGTTTCAGGATTTTGCATAATAGAGATGTTATTACGCAACTATCTAAACTATGATCGCTTTTAGCGCATGAATTCGCATCAATTTGAACTAACATCGGGGTAACAATAGAATGTGCATATCTGAATAAGCGCCATCGCAGAAATTATACGCCCATTAAAGACCGCCCCGGGCATTACGTGTATTACGCAGGCATTATGATGAACTCAATTATGAAAATCGGTTAGCAGCAAACCTATACGTATTATACGATGGGAAAATCTGTAGCACCATTTTTCATGTAAATTATTGGATATAAATTACAAAAGTTACTAGCAATTCATATGCAGTCCCAGTATATTGTGTCGGTGCTTCAATTACATTTTGCAATCACATGCAATTTTCTTAGCTGTATCTCTAAGCCAATTTATTAAGATTGAGCTTGTAGTTTTAAAGAATAATATTTAAATCTTAATTAAGGAAAATATTGAATATTAAAATAAATTTTGAATACACTTTAGAAATAATTTGAAAGATGTTTCGATAAATAAAAAATCTCTGAAATCATACAAGACCAAAAAAAATATCGATTAACAAAACATTTTCTGAAAGAAAGAATCTGCTTACACATAATTACCAGAGTTTATAAATGCGAGAAAAAATACAGGAACATATAAAGTCGGTAGGAGGACTTAAGACCTCTGAAATACGAGGGAGCATTATTTATTCTAGGGGTCTTCTCCCGTTTTAATTCGAATTTATGTATGTACATTAAATAAAGAAGCTTACAGCTCGGTGACATGGACATCTCTTTGTACGATTATCTTGATGTTTGGAATTATGAAAGCGCAATTTTTTTTATAAATGGTAAAGTGGTTATCCACGAAGGTAGTACCTGCTGCTGGTTCACAACTGAAGTGATGAAGGCACAATGAAATCACATGCACATTTAAATACTATTTGAACCCAATCAATGCTGAATGTCTTTGGGGAATTAGTAGAGATGCTTGCTGATACTCAGGACAAGCAAAAATAAAACAGTGTAAAAAATCTATATGATAAATACGAATAAATTGCACATATATGTATTGAGAGGAGATAGAATATTTTTTATGACTTGGTTGAACTGTTAAAATCAAATTATGAACAAATTATTAAAATAATATTTGTATCTTACGATGTGCAAAAGCGTTACATAAAAAAGTCACAACTTTAAAAATATCAAGGATTCAGTACCATCCGCTTTCGTTCACACTGTCGTACACAATGACAATTACGAAGGACCGAACACTCATTGAACATTCTCTCCCGGACTTTGCTTGATAAGGTGGGGTATGTCAAAATGGGTATGTAGACCAGTAGTTACTTCAAACATAGTACATAGAATAGAAAAAATTCCCGCTTTTTAATGAGGTTGGTACATAACGACCGTAGTCCATACTGTAATATTGGCTATATTTTTTATGGTCGGCCGCCTGCCTGACGCCATCCCTCGGGCCGGTGTATTGAAATATTAGTGGGTTATCTAAATCATTAACTAATTATAACTATTTCCAATGAAGTTTAAACTTGTCTGGAAATTGTTCACGACAATAGTCGAATGGCGGATTCGAACCAAAAGACCATATTGTGCACGTTTCGCAGTCCGTACCTTAACCATTAGCGCTACATTCTCTCTCAACGAACGAATACGAACCTGAAATGATTCTATGAGATTTTATTCAATTTATTGCGATTGCATCGGTGAAGTGTAGTCACGATCTTATTACTTAATATAAAGTGACGCAACAATTGAATGGGTCACCTATGCCTGTTATTTATTTAATATTATTATTAAAAGCAGGGCTCTGACTCTTTTATCCGCCTCGAATGATTTCCAAGTCGATGTACAATACAACTAGTTCACTTAACCTATAGATCGATCGATCGAATGTGGAATAAAAATGCTTAAATATTTTTGTAGTTTAAGTTATGCAAAAAAATAGAAATACAGAAATTATAGAAAAAATGTTAATAAAAAAATATCTAAATATTATTATGTACTTCGTCACAATATATTTATATTGATACATAACTTACCACCACTCATTGTCTTACTCCCAGGAGTTTATTACTACTATACTATTAATAGGGTTTCGAAGCTCTAGTTTGATATAAACAAAACAAACAGCTCCGGTTGATTACAGCGAAATAGCGTGGATTATTGAATAATCTGCATTCGTTAGGCTTGACCACAAGCGATCCTCGGTATATGCATTATGGAAATATTTAATTAATGAAATGACAAGGCTTTTGCGTAGCATGTTTGTTTAAAATAATTTTGTTACAGATATAATATAAACATTGGACAAATTTCATTAATATTATGGTATATTTTAAAGCAATTCGTTTATTTAATATATATTTCCTAGCTTTCCTACAGAAAAATTTTACCACAAGCCTGTCAAAAAATGATCCGTAAGCTTAGTCAATATTTATTTTACAATAAGATTTACTTTTTCCTATACATAACGACGTCGCAAAATGTTATCGTCGCTTTTCATGCCCGTTTGTATTACTCAAGGTTTTATTTTAATCAGTATTTTGGACCCTTTGTCGACGTGTTTTAGTATGATACGTGCCAACAATGAAAGGGTTTCTGTACCCTCATTAAGAAATATTTCTTCGTCCCTTGAATATTTCTCACAACGCTCTGAAAATCTAACATTTTTACGGGATGAATGACAATATGCTTTTCTTCTTCATCCTATGGCAAAAGCGCCCTTTCACTAAAAGTGTAATTTAGGGATTTTTTTCAAGAATTCATGAAAAAAACACACCTCTCTTAATGAATTAAAATTATTTTTCACAAAAATTAAGGCAGTTTTTTTGGTATTTAAAGCAAGTATAGACTTACAAAGCCCTAAAATTGACGATGTTGATATTATTAAGTTTTTGGACACATTGAAAAATAGACTAAAAACCTCTGAACAAAAACAATGGACAATTTAGTTAAAAATAATTTTCTTGAACTAAATAGGAGTTAAGTATAGAAAAATGTGACCTGTACAAACATTAAGTCCGTCTTTTCTCAATTTACTTATTATGGTTAACAAGTTTGCCTCAGCGCCCTTTAGTTGTAATGATTTTTCAAGGTAACACGACTTACACTTTTTAAAAGGAAGTAAAATGGAAGGGGCTTTTAACCCGTAAGTAAAGTGCACTGATGCATTCCTTTATTTACTCAATCGCCAATTCTATTAAACGTCAGACGACGAAGTGGATGCAGCTTCAGTGAGACTAATACTATCTTCTTTTGAACTCAACTTGAAACTTAAAGCTCCTCATGTAGTATTCCACTAAAATTTGAATGTCTTTCATTCGCTTTAATATAGTAGTATAGTAGAATACGAACTTGAAATCGACTTTATTCTGACTGATAAATTAGGTGCCGTAGACAAATTAAATCAAAAATAGTTTTTCAATATTGTCGTAACAGACATTTCTGTACATTTACTTTACACTATAACTATGTACGATGTTCATAATCTTTATTAAATCACTCCATATACTTTTTCTAATCGATCAACCGATAACCTGGTTATTATAATTACTATAAAATAAACTTTCACAACTGAATTATTTCATTATATAAGTAATGGAGCGCTCGGTGGCAGGTATTATTTTTTAATGTAACAATCTAGTTTTACACTACATTTAAGATCAAAGGTCTATTTCCATCCCATAGCATTTTGAAGTCTGCTAAACATGGGCAAAGTACTACTTAAAAGGTGAATAAGATCTATTTCACACGAGTTCAATTAAAATTTGTCAAGAAATGAAAAACATAGAGTAGAAAAAAAGGCCCTAGAAAAACAAAATCCTAGCGCTAATGAGAGTGACTGAAAGTGCAATCAATAACACATAAGTTATTAAACAAGGAAATAGGAAATGTTTAACACGTTGTCTGATTGAAAGTGTATTATTCGTTAAATCCTTTAATGGACATTCGGAAATGTTGTCTAAAAGGAATAACCGCTCGCTAAAGGATTAAGATAGTACCACAGATAAATTTAAAATCCATTTGGCGTTGCTTGAAAAACCTGCTTCATTTAATCGCAGATTAACAACGCAATACACACATACGTGCCTACTTAATGCTGATTTGCATTAAACATGAAATTATAATCTGGTAACATTAAATAAACTTTAAAAAAATGTTCAATTATAAAAAATAAGTGGACATATTTCTTACTTGGAACTTTCCAATGTCTAATTGTGAAAGTTAATGCTTGTATTCATTTTCTCGATGAATATAATTCATTATCTAAAAATTAAGACAAGTAAGATACGCTAAAGTGTTTTAATTGTTTTTTAGGTATCCAAAGGTTTACCCTTCGATTATTACTAAGACTGAGTCTCTGTCCGTCTGTCACCAGGCTGTCTCTCATGAACCGCCATAGTTAGACAGTTGAAATTTTAACAGATGATGTATTTTCTGTTCCCATTTTAACAAAAAAGAAATAATATATTTAAACAATTATTTAAGGGGCTCACAACAACAAACACAATTTTTTATAAATATAGATGTTACGGAACCCTTCGCGCGCGTGTCTGAATCGCACTTCGCTGGTTTTTAATTTCATTTAACTTGATGAAATCAATAAAGTTATTTAAATCGTGATAGCACTTTTCAAGAGAAAAATAATATACGGCTATATTAGTGCACTAGGCTATATACAATCTTAATAACCAATCCAACTTTAACAAAAATAAAATCGAAAGAAATCGTCTGTCAGTTAAACTTTAAAACATTTTAACAAATAAGTGAAAGCTTATATTTAACTATCACTGTGATTATGGTAGTGGGATTCATAATACCGACCTTTCTTATTTTAAAACTTCAAAAGCCCAAGTCTACTGGAAGTTTATAACAAAGTTACATTTCTCCTTTGTTGAGCTATTGAGATGTGGATGCATAAAATTTACCTCATTTGAAGTCTTAAACATTTTTTTCCACGAATCGAATCCTTTATAATGTAATTGCTTGTTTCTTTAGTGTAACAAATCGTTATTAGTATTAAATTATATCTTATCTAGACGAAAATGAACATACTATCTTCAATATGATTTCAAATCGGTTAATTATTCTTTGTAGAGGTATTAAGATTCAAAGGTTATTTCGAAGAGACTAACACACATATGTACAAACGTAAAAAAAGCACTGCTCACAAATCTAACAACACAAAGGATTGTGTTGTCACGTCACGAAATATTTTCCCGCTCTGGAATATTTTTCAAAGCGCCCTTTAAAGCATGTCAACAGTGTGACGTAAATCCGAAAATGCTCTTTATTTTTCGTACTTAGGATAATGTTATGTACTCCAATTATCTTGTTTTTTTTTAAAACGTTACGCTTATAAAAATCATGATAAGTTTGTGCCTTTAAGAGAAAGATTATGTGAGTTTTGTAAGGTGTAGTACTTCTCAATGATCAAGGAAATTGGACTAATTTCGATTGGATTAAGGGACCATAAGAGCTCAGGAAATAATTATCTGATTTAATAGCTATCGGGCCTCTCAATAGACCAGTGATCCAGTCGCAATAATAGATATTGAATTTAAAATTGAAAAGACAGATCGTGAATTGTTCGGTTGTGCAGGTGATAGATATTCTATGTACTTTTGTATTCTTTGGTCGTCCCGATCGATACACTATTCTCCTTTGTACGTAACAATCTGAGCCCTACGTTTTCATAGGCCGTGCAATTTAATTTAAGCGACGTCATTCCACCCTAAGTCGAACTCTATTTAATATGATCTATCATATAGATTTGAGGTCAATATTCTTTGGATTATAATGATTTCTCTCCCTACAAAGTTTAGACCTTTAGGGGATGAATTTAGAAAAATCCTTTGTTCTATGTAATGAGTTTTAGTTTTTAGTCGTTAGTCCAGTATTAGGGTTGTGCGTCGGTATACCAGTCAGTAAGTTACTTATTTTTTTTAAAATGTACTCTTCGCCGAATATCCAATACAACGCTCGTAGAATATTGTAGAGTTTTTTCTCACAATTCGAACCACCACCAACGAATGGCGGATGGGGCCGTAAGATCCTGGAATGGCGGCAACGTACAGGTCGACGCAGCGTTGGTAGGCCTCCCACAAGATGGACCGACGATCTGGTCAAAGTTGCAGGAGCCCACTGGATGAGGATGGCAGAGGATCGATATTTGTGGCTATCAAAGGGGGAGGTCTTCTTCGAGCAATGGAGGAGTATCGGCTTAAACAACGGTAACTTAACAACAGTTTCTCTCAGTCATTTGATATTGATAAAAAAACAACGATATATTACTACCCCTCCCTCCCACCCTCCCCCCAGTGGCCGCAGTGGTTGCTCAGCGGTTTCGGCCCCGATTTACGTATTGTAGGTTGCAGGTTCGAATCCAGTCAGGCGCTTTACTTTGTGTAATTTATTTCATCACCACTACTCCAAAATCGGTAAAGGAAAACATCGTGAGGAAACCGGCATGTTCTTAGAACCACCAAATTCGAAGACATGTGACATCCACCAATTTTCATTTAAAAAAATAAATAAATAAAAGTACACGTTCGCTAACCGTAACGTTGGATAATCCGCTTCAAAATTAATAATCTTAAATAGAATTCATCAGAGCTTATCAAAAGTATTTATAGTTTTCAAAGAGAAGTCTTATAAGATTAGTTGCCGCGCCGCACGGCACGGAACTCATCAGCTAAAATATATATCTCAAGCAATCATTACTTTTAGTAAAGAAAAAGAATAAAAATATTTCTTAGTTACGGTATAAGTGAAAAATAATTAACTTATTTTTTTGATGGTTATACATAGTCACATTAAGTTTTATGCGACATTTATGAAACAATATAGGTTTTCGACGAAATGATGATGACTGTCTACGGGATGAGGACGGCAAGGGATCATACTGTGTGCCGATGGAATGTTTAACAATAGACTTATATCAGAGAAAATAAAGACGAAAAAAGAATATGACCCTTTTCCTTTTTAGTCCATAAACAATAACAATCCAATGTTAATTGGTATTGTAATTTTGGAAGCAGTGAGTACCTCTAATTGGACTCCAATTAGAGGTACCCACTGCTTCCAAAATTAAAAGTTTTTTCCCATTCAAACAGGGCCTTTAAAAGACTCCACAATCCTTCACGTTAGAAGTCGCGATGCACCACTTTTATCTTACAGTCAAAATGCACCGCCATTATTCGAATAGTTCCCGACTGAGAAAATTCTTGCTCTTTAAATTTTTCCGGACCATTGGAAAATGCAATTTCGAGTCGGATTTTGGCGTCTTGATGAACTCGAAGATAGATGCATGCGCATACCGACATCGTTTCCTTTGTTTCATTTGAGTTGCTTTTTGTAAAAAATCTACTATGCTAAATAAATCAGAGCGAGTCTAAAATAAATACAACCAATTACATAATATACGATATTTAATGTGCCATCTCATTAAAGAGTTAAATAGTTGAGTTGAAAAGCTGTTAAGAGAAAATTATACCGACATCATTGTTGCTATGAAGTAATAAGCAGAAGATAGTACATACACCTAGCTATACCTTACTGGCACTCGTACATACTACATAGTATAATAATAATAAATATAAAAGTTATCGTAAATTAAGCTAGATTCATACTAGGATTATCTATAAAGTGTACTATAAAGTACAAGAGTGTTGATGTGTAAGTTTGAAGAAAATATAAAATATGCTGATCGCTTTACCCTTTTAGCATTGAAATTGCCTTAGAGTTCGTATTTAGTCAGCCAAAACAAAATAAAACAGTGAATTGAGCTATTCAAATGCGGACTGTATGAATTTAAATTAATCCAAATCAAAATAGAACGGCAGTCGAATGCAAAAGTGAAATATTGATTTGAATTAACCCTCAGCGATTATCCATCGCTAACTTTTATGATTTATTTTTATCTGAAAGGTTAGTTCACGGGTTTAATTAAAAACGGAAGCCAGGTGCATATTGCTTGAGATAAGAGCCTTATTTAATATAGACAATGTATATTCTACCTGAGGGTTTCTATAGGATTTTAATTAGAATTTTTTAAAGTGAAAAATTTAAGCACGTTAAAAAATATTATAGACAAAGAATGAGATTTTAATATATTGTAACAGGTCTTATGTATTTATTGTTGAGCGTAAGTCGTGTAGGTCAGCTAAAAGTGAGTGAATCGCTAACATATTCGTTCTCACGCCTCTCGTTATCTGCCACTCCCAGCTCGAGCTACGCTTACCGTGTCAACTGTTTATTTCTGAGAATAATTTTTATTAATGACTCGCTAAATGTAAATAACACAATGTATTCTAAGTATTTGTATGACGAAGCAGTAGCCGTTCATGTGAAAGGGTTTAACGGTTCGTGTTTATTGTCTTATGGTAGATTGCGAGTATGACTTTTTTATAATATAGTATCTATGTGCATCTGTAGTATTAATTTGTTTATTAATTATTACATGTTATCATTATAGTAATGAATAATTCGATTTATTCAGTGCATTTTAAAGTAATCTTGAATCTGATCTGATAATTTAAAATGTCAAGTTGTATTCAGTTGTTAGTACATTTGATGGCAAATTAATTTGTTAATTTTGTATGAGTTGTACTAAACATTTTTAGTTTTAATTTCACCTTTCTAAAGCATTGATTCTTATGCGTGAGGCGAGTATAAATTTCTGATAAAAACAATAAGGTTCGCCATATCGGATATTACATAATATTTAAAGATAGGCCATTTCCATTTGTCATTTATTTTTAAACACGTGGTAACATCGTTCATTGAGTCCTTTGTGCTGATAAAGGACCTTTGTACGTATTCGGGAAAGCAATTTCCCAGCAACCTTTAATGTCGACCTTAATAGCTCAACATTTTTTTTCAACATAGCATGGAACAGGTTTAAAATGTTGGTTACATACATGTTTAACAGTAATACCCCTAAATTTGCTCTTTATACCAAGATCATTATGTAAAGTACGGCCCAAAACAACCGAGGACATAAACCGCTATCAGTTGGGCCCTTACACTGAAAGGGTCCTGCGATTTTCATTGTGATTCGACGCAGGGCCTTCACGCCTGTTTTCTGTGAGGTCGTGGTATTTCACCGGTCGAGCCCGCCAATTCGTGCAGCAGATGTTGTGTTTGCGTAAAAATTAATTTATGCCTCTTAAATGATATTTTACAAATAAAATCCGCCAGATTGATTTGTAACGGAAACACAAGATGCTGTCATTTCCACTGCTTCACAAATAAAATTGTGGAAATATCAATAGAATTATAGGATATATATAGGAAAGAAGCAAAATGCACAAACAGGACGGATCAAACGATGTTGGAGGAGCATAATGTAGTTTTTACCAGATCTGGTGGATCTGAGGCTGTCGCTAATGTTATGAACTATATATAGAAAATGAAGTGTTACAATTGATATTTATTTATTTATAAAACAGCTACACCTTGTTAGACAAAATCAAAGCTTAAAGTCTATGGGTTTTGGGCTAAATTTTCATAGTTCGTTTACTACATCAATCAGTGCCGACTGAAACTGATCGCCTGCCCGTCGGTATCCTTAGCTATGTAAAATTCAAACGAAATTGCACCTTAGAAACCATTTTGCTTCAATTGCAATCAGCTACGTCAAACTCGTGTAAAATGTTGTGGAACAATGAAAAAAAATTAATTTAATTTTAATTTTTAACTCTTTGAAGCTAAGCATTTGCCGCGCACGACCTTAATTTATTTTAATTCTTAGCCGTCTAATAATAAGAGTGAAATCAGCTTGCATAGCGCGAGTGGTATGATACGTGCCGAAAGCCGAATGCGGCGTCTTTACTTTAACAATACCTATAATGTTTAATAAACTAACTGTGCCCGCGGCTCCGCTCGCGTGCTGTCATTGTAGTACTCGGTAGCCACCTATTGTAATGGCGGTCGGCTTGCGCCCCTAGAACTTTGCGCCCGGGTGCCCCGCACCCCTTGAACCGCCGGGTAAAGACGGCCCTGATTCGATGCAACTAAGTATCGCTGTTGTATCATTTATTAGTTAATTTTTTTCTTAAAATATTCATCCTACTATTGCATATTATTTATAGAAATAAATGTGAATAGCCTGATTTTTTTTAATTAATGTCGAAATTACAACGTTACAAATAAGAGTCCTACATGAGTTTTAAGACAGTAATTGAAGCAATTTTATTTTCCTTATGAATATTTTATTCATTAATTCTATTACACAGTACTTATCCTACCCTTCACTGGTTTTTACTGGTGTAAGGCACTATATAAAATAACTAGGTGTTCATAATTGGCGTTGCATGGATAGATTTAAATATTTTTCATCATTAACAAAGTAGATAGGCTTTGTCATTGCTAATGAAGTTGAAGTGAAAAAGTTTTGAATACCTAAAAGAATTAATAAAATCGGTTCGGTAATTTCAGAGTTTACTCATTGCAAATAGACAAACTCGTTATCTTGTACGAAAATATAACAACAAATTTATGATATCAACAAAATATAAATACATTTAAAAATAATATACAAATTAAAGTCTCAAGTTTCAAAATGCACAGCTAAGAGGTAAACAATCTGAATCCTGAATAGCTAATTGGACAAGAGCCACCTTCACTTCACTGAGATTGAATAATTTATATTGTAACAAGTGCTAATAATATCTTAAACGACGCACAGGTAAAAGCGAACCGAGAACTAATCGATTACCTGCAAATGTATCAAGCGTTCAATTGGGAACATTCTATAATTTATTTTTCTTTCGTAAATCTTTTCAAGCAAAGATGTCTAGGTTATTTAATAGAAAATTGCTTCTAACACGGATTTCATAAATATACACATATTAACATATTATAAGCCACTTAATTTCATCGAAATGATTTTAATTTACTATATAAATAATCAATGTATTATCAAAAGATAAAATAATAAGCCTCCTCCAAATAATATTGAACTAAACGACTAAGCACATATATATAATAAGTAAGTAATTTTTTTTATGTTCTCTGCAGTACTTGTTTTTTAGTTTACGAACAGTTTTCCGGACTAATTGACCAGAAAAGAGGTTTATTGAGACAAATGTACAAATAATTTATTCCTATAACACCATAAAACCAAAACGCATAGCTCGTACTAATCGATTCCTGCGCCGTATTCGAAAAATCAAACGTTAAAAAAGCGAAACATGCGCCGGATGTTTAAAAAAAGCTTAAAAAGCGCGACGTGGACATAAATTAGCGTGCAGAAAAATTGCGTCTCGGCATAACGTGAGATATGGCCAATATAACGGGCGTGATGTACGTTGTATGGGAGTCGCGCGGTCAATATTGATACGCCTTTATGACCCATTTACCTTTACGCGACGCGGTACGCGAGTTCGGTACCGGTTGAATTTCGTCAGTAGCCGTTTAAAATTCAAATACGTTTGAAAGCGTTAACTCGTTTACTTCTCTGTGTGACTAAACTATGCGTTTTTATTATTTTTGTAACAAGAGAATTTTTGCGAATTTTGAAAGCGCTTTGCAGCGGCATGAAATCACTATTTTAATTTTGTGCTAAGACGTTACAGAGAATGTAGTAATAAAGGATGGTAATATTAGTTCTGCACAAAATACTAAACATACAGCTGTAGTTAAATTTTCTCGTGTTATTAATTTAAATAAATATTACATTATATGTTTAAAATTTAGACTTTTTGATATGGGGACGATGGTAGAAAGGGTATTCTTTTCCGTCAAATTTAATAAAACTTCGTAACGCAAAACGTCGGCTGCGTGCGTCCCACAGCAGCGCCGTAAAATCTAAGTAATATATTTTCCATTCTGCAACGAAGCCTGCAATAAATCCCACCGTCGATTATGTTCACCGTCGGCCTCTCTAATGATAATCGTTAATTTTAAGCGCGTCGTATGAACGGATATATGTTTAGAAAATATTCCCTCATACGCTATGTATAATTCTAAAGCTTTTATATAAAGCTTAAAACTAACAACTTTGTCAGATAATTTGCGTATATAAAACTTTCCTATGTATTATCTTATAGATTTTTGTTACATGGTAATATATAAATATAGTAGCAAGCGGTAGTGTTGTATAAGGAAAAACTGTTATGGCATTTTTTATTTATTTAACGAAATTTAAATTCTGGCCACATCGCCATAGATTTTCCATTCAACCTAGTATTTAAGTAGTTCTCGATGCCCTCATGTCTACGACATTAGCTTGAGTTATATTCTACCGTATGACATCCAGATTGATATAATTTATTCAAAGCATTTTGATTTCTACTAAATGGTTGGTATGTTGATATATGTATGCATAGACGATATATCCATTTATTCCATAGTATTTATGTTATAAATACCGTAAATACCGCAACATGTTATAACATTTTGCTTGCATTGCATGCATTGGTCATTCCTTCTGTGTTCCAATTAAGCTAATAGTTATTTATTTAATTGTTTATTTTTGTTCTTTTTATTTATTCCTTGAGTGAAAATCACATCATTAATCTGTCTTGACTGGTTCTGTATTGTACCTTAACCCTCTTATCAAGGCTATGATTGATCAAACGTCATTTGGCCGAATGGGGGCTATTCTGCTAAGCACAAGTCCTTAGTGAAGGTGTCGACTCATAAAATAAATTGAAATGCGCCGTCGATCAGGATTCGCGGCAGGACGCGGCGGTCGCTCACGGCCCCGACCATAAATCAACTCGACGCTTTTATGTATAAAAAGAAACGAGCGGGAAAGTCGTTTATTTGTTTTCAAACTACTCTCGAGCGGGGCGCGGGACTCCGATACTTTAACAGAATACCTGCTACGGAATTTAAATGTTCATATTTCTTTGCCGTGACCACCGTCGTCATGCAGCAAAAAATGCTTAAATACGGAAGTTTCATCGTTCCGTGCTTCGATTAGATAGAAAATGCTTTTTTAGTGTTTTGTAATAATTTTCATTATATATACCATCGAATTTCATATCAAATGTATAACGTTACAACATTATATATAGTATTAAGATTTGATTTTCATTCTATATGATTTGAGAGAAACGATGACGTTTTCTTCTTCATAAGACCTAAGATTTTTTAAAAGAGCAACATGTTTCTAGGTGGACGATTAATAAGTGATATACTTGTTGAATATGTCATAATGGTACACGTAACAATCATGATCAGTGCAAAATGCAAACATATATTTTTTTATAATTCAATCTCATTATCAGATCTCAGTAGAACATTATAAAATAATTTATATGTTAAATAGTTCATCACAAATTTTCCGAACGGAAGAGAAAATTAATTTCACAGTTTCCCATAATTATGGGTTCGGTTGTAATCGTTTAGGGCATTGATGTATGTTTTTTTTGTTATCTTATTTCTTATATTTAAATGAATAAGCCAGAAAACTTTTTTTTGTTACTGCGCTGCCTAGCTTTGATTGCCATAAGAGGAGAAAGACAGGAAAAAGGATATTTCCTTCTATTGTTTTTTCCTTGGCCCATTCGTACAACAGTTCCTATTGGTTCGGGTCTGCCACTTCTCAAATTTAAAAGACAAACAGTTTCTCTTTTTCTGAAAGTCGTTCAAAGATACTAAAAGGCATTCTCATATCGTGTAATTCTGTTAATTAGACCATTTATTTATAGCCTGTGTGAACTATTGTATATTAAAATTATCAATCGACAGTATTTGTGAAACTAATAAGAGTCCATTATATTTGCAGAATTTAAAGAAGCTCTTTGAAAGATATTCTTTTTATTTCTAAGACAACAGAAGTACAATGACGTACTTCGCCATGTTTAAGTATCATAAGTTAGGTTTTTTTTTGAGATATAGGCTAGAAGAGCTATAAAGATTTAACGTAACAGTTTAAGTTACATGTGATATTAAGATTCAATATTATACGCAGCTTCCTCAAGAACGATGGATATGAAATCTATTAAATTTGATGACAAATCCGCGTGGGAATACTGAGAGCTAATCCTGAGTGGTTCCGATGAAATTGTCGAAACGGCAAAACGCGGGTCAACCGACCTTATCATTTCAGCTGTCGAAATTCAACAATGGAAAGAGAATTTCCGTTTCAAAAATTGCTCTCAAAAATTTAGCTTCTATTGATTTTGTGTGTGTGTGTGTATGATATTATTATTTTTTGTAATTTAAATCTTACTCTGAGTAAATTTATTTAGCAAATAGATTAAATATTAGGTATATTGTGATTAAATAACCATACCTTTGTTCTCAATAGTATTACTGGAATTATAGAACAAAGGTCCGGAGGTAAATGCATTAGCGCCTTTATTGTCTACTAACTTCTTCTGTATGCAAATAGCATGCCTGCGTTCGAGCTACATTTTAGGGGCACGTAATTTAGACAACTGTGATAGTATTTAAGTATAAATCTTTCCAGCTCAACCATTTATACAACTTTTGACAAAATATGACACATAGTTAAAGATGCAATACTTTATAGGCTATTTTTATTTTTAATAGTGACATCCAATCCCATCCAACCAAAATACTTATTATTTCATTAGAAATTTTTTCTATTAACTCGTTTTCGAATGACTTAGAATTATTATTTGAAACTCTTTAAATTTTAAGTGTTGTCTAAAAATTACCAAAAATGGAATATCAATTTTACTTCAGCGTTTTTTCAAAAATCTTTTGACTGTTGGTGCGGTTGACATAATATAGGAATACATACAAAACTGTTCATACGCGCCAGAAAATAAGAATGTTGTGTATCATGCAGTATTAGTTAATAATACACTATAGCTTGGGATTTTTTTTAAATTACACTATTTCAATTTTTCAAAGTTAAGGCAAGACAAAGTCTGTTGGGTCAGCTAGTGGAATATAAATTTGTGAAATCGATTAATACTTCTCCACAAAATAGTCGATCGTTTACAGAAATCGTATCAGTAACATGACGAGGACATCAATATTTTATCTGTCAAACATTAAATAAGCAACTGGATGGGGTGCAGCGAGTTATGATTCTAAAATATTTACAACAGTGAAATTTTATTGAAGAGTTTACAGGTAACGAAATCTCACGACCTTTTAAACAATTAGGAATAATGAGATAGATAATCGGTTGCAATGACATCGTCTTCATAGAAACTAAACCAACGGACAAACTTTTTTATTTCGAATGAAGTTCGATTAAATTAAATCAATTAAGTATCCATTAATATCAGTTATGTAATTCTAACATCATGGTAGACCGCCTAAAATGTTGAGCGTAGGGAGAAAGGGAGTTGAAACTTGAAAGTCGACCAAGCTGCTACGACGTACACGGGATTTACAGACATCTTAGGTGGACTGTTCTTGTCGCCAAACTAGACTATATGATATTTAAGTGACTTAATATTAGTTAATTAAATTGGTAGCATACGTTCAGTATGAATATTTAATAATAACTACAAGTTATTGTTTTTTAGGAATCAAATTCATTATTTTAGCAGCCATTTGCATAGAGGATAAATTTGCTTTCCCTTATTAATATAGAACAAAAATATCTAAATGAAGAATTTGTAACTTAAATGCGTGTTTGTTTGGGCCGATAAGAAAAGTTTTAATTCAACGATGGGAATGCAGCCCACGTCCCATCGCTAATGTATGACTTGGAACACGTGTTGCGAAACGTTGCAAGATTTTGAAGTTATACTGTCGTTAATTTCGCTTTATAACTTTAGACGTCACCAAACAATCACGTACGTTTGAACCCAAGTTCGTTTAAAAAGAACCAATTAGAACGTTGTCAATTACTAGAAACCTATGTTCGTTTGGCAGCGATCTTTCAAATATTGATCAATCACCTGATCGAATAACGGAAAAGTCCAAAACGACTTTTTAATTTACGAAATTCTTAAATACGATGTAGCTTTCTTTGCATTAAAAGAAAGTTGTCGGGAAATTTTAAATAAATAAAACATTTCGTTACAAAGTATTTTATTTGTTCTGTTTTATTGCAAATTAACTTCTTATTGATTCATGGACTATTTTTTAAAATGTATACGACGTTAACCTAACCTTAGCTAACTCCTTGTTCGCAAAACGAAACTTACTGTAAGCCTTAAGGTAATGAATGTTTTTAACAAAGATATTTTTTTAAAGAAATATCTCGAAGATATTTGTTGTTTGTTGCAGCACTCGTAATCGCACTCTCATACGATGAACTGCATGTACACACATGTGTACACGTCAGCGCACATCTTTCACACACATAAATTTTTCACACCCATACATGCACTCGTAGACTCAAGCGCATATAAATATCACGCAAACGTAAATGCACAAGTACTCGTAAATGTTCAAACACGTGTTCATAAATCCATGCACACAAAAACACGCACACACATCTTCAATCATCCACATACATGCGAAATTACATGAACATTCATACATGCACTCAGTCAGCCATATATGATATTTCCTAGCGCACACGCACAATTCACGAAAACACTTGCGCAATGACATGTGAATGCATACGTTGCATACGTCATCACTTACATACATCACTTGTGCGTATTCATGCATAAATGACATATGACAAATGAATGCCTACCAACATGTTCATGGATTCATTCACTCATGACTCATGGATTCTCACACAAACTCGTGCACCTCAAATATGAACTGGACCATGTGCGTCCGTCAACAGCTGCGCGTGCGCATGGCAATGATAGTTGCGCAAGCTATATATCCGTAATTTAATTTATGTGTAACTTTAATTTAAATATCCAAAACAAAGTCGTCGTCGCTCCTGTAAGAAAAACAGGGCCACCTATATTCATTTCAGTATCCTAAATAATTGAAAACAATATGAAAATCACATAAATACATTTTTAAAAATCTATATAAGTAGTACAAAGAATAAAAGACATTTTATTTTTATAGGTATGTATATTTCTCAAGATATTTTAATTTTTTCAATGAGGATGAGCACGCTGACTTTATTTCTTCACGTAGCACGCAGACATGGAACGTCCTGTAAGGGAAAAAATATCTTAATATTGACTTAGTTTAATATAATATAATTTTATTTTGAATACCAGAAAGCAAATATCATACTGAGCTAAAATTATTGAATACTATTAATCTTATATTATATAAATAATTTTGATCTTAGATTATTTCATTAAATATATTTTTTTTACTTACCTTTACTTATAGAATACTCAACGTAATTCTGTTCTTCTGTACACTTACTTAACAAATTTTTTCCAGGTGTTTAATCTTTCAGTTATATTAGTTTTTAGCATTACTTTGAAATTTTGCTAAACATATTATGTTTACTTTTTAACAGAAATCCATCCAAACAATTAATAAACACTCAAAAACTTATTTAATAAAATAATTTATTGAAACTAAAACAATTAATTCTTCTTCTAAATAAAGAGATTTCAAAACTTTAAACATTAAACTTTGATATGTGACACTACTATTTGCACAATAAATAAATTCCAATCACTGAAAATAAAAAAATTCCCAAAGAGGAAAAACGGCGCGCAACGATTTAAAAATTTCGCGACTTAAATCTAAACTTACCTTTTAAATTCGGCACTGGTCACTAATTTGGCACATAAAAGTTAATATCAGGTACAGTCTTCATCGCCAAAAAAATTAAGTCATTGCACAAGTCACAAAAAAAATTAGTCCGAAATAAAAAAAAATATGGAGATAACTTCTTCGTCACTGACTGGCGATGGACCGGAGCTACTAGGAGTTCCGAGGACCTCCTGAGTTAACTTCTACCGAGGATGTGAGGTCCGGAAGGAGCTACGGGCCCATTTATAGCAGCAGGGGTGGAAACGCGCACGCGTTCAGCACCCTGTTGCTTCGTAATGATGTTCGTATATTTATGCATCGATAACAAAACTACAAGTTGCATACATTTGCTACCTTATAACCATGAATTTACAATCTAATTTTAAGAGCAGGATTTTTAAATGTTTTTTTAATCAAATTGAAGCCGAATGGAACCAAAAGAATAATAAAAATAATAGAATGAGGAGCATTATAGTTTGACAAAACAATAATATTTTTTGTTCAATGAAATTCTTGTAATAACAATTTAATACACATATTTATTACCGTTACATTTGTAGTTATTAAAAATAATAATTAACACAACGATACAAACATTGTTAGCCCTAATACTATTTTCCACAAAGCTGATAATGACCATAAAATAAACCAACCTAAAATTAAAAGTCTGACAATAATACCAAGTTAACTTAAGCGTATGTGTATAACTTAAAAGATCTAAATGAGAAACGATACAAAACTGGTCATAAAAATTACAATTAAACGAAAGTTATCGATATTCAATCGTTGGAACATCACTATGTTACCTTCCCTCACACCCCAGCAACCTGTAACACCCTCACCACCCTATCGTTTAAACACTGACTTATCAAAAAACTTATGTTTAAGTCGGATACCGTTACAAGTTGTACCACACTGACATGATTGGGGGAAAAAGCCTTTAATTTTTCGGTAAGTGAAACATTTTTTAAACAATTTTTTTTTTTGTAATTTTCAGAGTATTTTTAAGATTAAGTGATTCGACAAAGTCAATCTGATATTAATTCACTAAAAACATCATAAATACATTTAAGGTATTACACAAAATTTATTGAATTATAAAACAATTGCTATTTTACAGTTAATTGTATATTGTTGAATAAATGATAAATAAAACCAGTTTTAACGATCTTTTATTATAATAAAACTACATAAATTAAACAAAAGTATTTTTCTCCAATACTTAAAAAAGAAAATAAAATTTAAAGCAAGAAAAAAAAAATTAAGCGACTTGTAAAATTTTTGCGTCCTCTCCTATGTGCTTCGTTCAAAATTCAAAGTTTGGTTACAAAATCCATAAATATAAAAAAACCTTAATCTTAACATTATATACAATAAAACACTATTTCATTATTAAATGTGGAATTTAAGATTATAATATGAAACGTTTAACTAATATTACTAAGTATTTGTTTTACGATAATTATGTAAAGTAAATTAATAACAACACTCCTATTTTTTTTCTTATATAAATCGGGAGGAAAATGTTATCGAATAAATTATGAACTTAAGCGACTTGTAAAATTTTTGCGTCCTCTCCTATGTGCTTCGTTCAAAATTCAAAGTTTGCATACAAAATCCATAAATATAACAAAAGCTTAATCTTAACATTATATACAATAAAACAGTATTTCATTATTAAATGTGGAATTTAAGATTATAATATGAAACGTTTAACTAATATTACTAAGTATTTGTTTTACGATAATTATGTAAAGTAAATTAATAAGAACACTCCTATTTTTTTTCTTATATAAATCGGGAGGAAAATGTTATCGAATAAATTATGAACTTAAGCGACTTGTAAAATTTTTGCGTCCTCTCCTATGTGCTTCGTTCAAAATTCAAAGTTTGCATACAAAATCCATAAATGTAACAAAAGCTTAATCTTAACATTATATACAATAAAACAGTATTTCATTATTAAATGTGGAATTTAAGATTATAATATGAAACGTTTACTTAATATTACTAAGTATTTGTTTTACGATAATTATGTAAAGTAAATTAATAACAACACTCCTATTTTTTTTCTTATATAAATCGGGAGGAAAATGTTATCGAATAAATTATGAACTTAAGCGACTTGTAAAATTTTTGCGTCCTCTCCTATGTGCTTCGTTCAAAATTCAAAGTTTGCATACAAAATCCATAAATGTAACAAAAGCTTAATCTTAACATTATATACAATAAAACAGTATTTCATTATTAAATGTGGAATTTAAGATTATAATATGAAACGTTTACTTAATATTACTAAGTATTTGTTTTACGATAATTATGTAAAGTAAATTAATAACAACACTCCTATTTTTTTTCTTATATAAATCGGGAGGAAAATGTTATCGAATAAATTATGAACTTAAGCGACTTGTAAAATTTTTGCGTCCTCTCCTATGTGCTTCGTTCAAAATTCAAAGTTTGGTTACAAAATCCATAAATATAACAAAAGCTTAATCTTAACATTATATACAATAAAACAGTATTTCATTATTAAATGTGGAATTTAAGATTATAATATGAAACGTTTAACTAATATTACTAAGTATTTGTTTTACGATAATTATGTAAAGTAAATTAATAAGAACACTCCTATTTTTTTTCTTATATAAATCGGGAGGAAAATGTTATCGAATAAATTATGAACTTAAGCGACTTGTAAAATTTTTGCGTCCTCTCCTATGTGCTTCGTTCAAAATTCAAAGTTTGCATACAAAATCCATAAATATAACAAAAGCTTAATCTTAACATTATATACAATAAAACAGTATTTCATTATTAAATGTGGAATTTAAGATTATAATATGAAACGTTTAACTAAAATTACTAAGTATTTGTTTTACGATAATTATGTAAAGTAAATTAATAACAACACTCCTATTTTTTTCTTATATAAATCGGAAGGAAAATGTTATCGAATAAAAAAAAGCGACTTGTAAAAATTTTCTCGACTAAATATAGTTTTGTTACGAATCCTAATTATGGGCATATAATCTTTCGTGCGTTATCTTTTGTACGTAAATATTAAAATATCAATTTTACATTTAAATAAATGAGTCGTATTCTCAAGACTTAACAAAAAAAATGTTAAATTAAAAAAATGTGATGTCCTTTTCCCCGTTAACATCCTCCCCATCCAATCCTTATAAGGAAAGGGTGGGAAGGGGAAGAGTACTCAAAATAGGCCTCCGGCACCTCACTCATCAGGCGAAAAGCAGAGTACTTATACTTCACGCCTGTTTTCTGTGAGGTCGTGGTATTTCACCGGTCGAGCCGGCCCATTCGTGCAACAGATGTTGTTGTTGCGGCCTTTACCACACTTAAAGGTGAAAAAGTAAATTAAATAAAACTGACTAAATATTTATTCAAAAATGTTTAAGAATCAAATATATTTAACGTCTTTTTCTTTTTCTAAAAACTAAATAAAGAATTAAAAATCAACCCAATGTATTTATTATTAATTATGCATTACTTTAACTTTTTTTAATTTTTATCTGCACACTTTTTCTTACACTTACATATTTTCCTGCAGAAACAAACATTACATAGAAAAAATACAATTTCAGGTAACTGGCAAAACATAGGTTCGCGAAGTCGACATGCGGAACAAGGAACATGCATCAGCGACAGCGTCAGCAACATGTATATTGACTGAAAACATCTGCAGCCGCGTTAGACGATTTTTGATAGGGGTGGGGATGTTTATGATGGCTATGGTGGTGGTGGGGGTGATGGTGATGGTGATGGTGGTAATGACGGTGGTTGTGGCGATGGAGGTGGTGGTGATGGAGGTGGTGGTGATGATGATGGCGGTGGCGATGGTGATGGTGGTCAACGGGAAGACTGTGGTCGCGGTAAAGGTGTTCAAGACGGTGACGATGGTGGTGATAGTGGTGGTGATTTGGTGGAAATGGTGCTCTATCCGTTAAATTTGTTGTTCGGTTTACTCCCTAATAAGATTAACCTTCGCATGGGTACGAAAAAGCATTTTTATTGTATCCCACGCAGACAAAGGCGCGCGAACAGGTAGTTGACTATATACATTTTTATTACGGAACATTTTACGGAAACGATTCCACATGAGTTGTATTTGATTTGTGTATTATTGCTAATACCTATAGTATATCCGTTAATGTAAATGGAGACACGGTTATTATAAAAGAATATATATTTTTATTATGAGATTGTTAATTATAATTTTCAAAGAATTCATGTATTTAATTTACACTAAATATTCTTTGTTAAGAGATGTTAGCAGTCCTGTCACAAATCGTCCCTTTTATTCTTTCGACGATTATACGTCCGTTTTGAAGTCAGACTTTGCAACTCCTGCTTATAATCTTTCCCGTTCCGTAACCAATATCCATTTTGTTACATTCATGTGTACGATGAAAGTACGATTTATAAACCTTTCCTTTGCAGAAATGTTGAAAAGAGATTCAAATACATTAAACCTAGTTATGTTGGTCTCTTTTTGTTCTAAGCTGAGTCCCGCCGTGTATTTTTATTCAACCGTCGGTTGCCCAGCCTGAACCGTAATTATTACGATTAATCATATACTCATACAATTAAGAAAATAAAAAAGATAACATACATTGGATTTTACTTTCATCCCCTACTATAAATCTTTACGGGACGAATTAAGAAAAAAACTCGTCTACATAATAACATAAATATTCTTTATGAAAAATTTTACGTCTTCTCTAGGTCTAGTAGCTCAGAGTTTTCGTCTATATATCCGTCATTTTCTTCTATTATATAGGTATATAAATGAAGACAAGAGATGATGCCCAAAATTCAGAAGAGTAAGCACAATAAACTGATTTTGGCAAATTTTAGTCCTAGCATGTCCTGGTATTAATTGTTAATGGAAGCTGTAGCTATGTATTGAACTGTTAGGTGCACATCACAGAATTCATTTACGATAAGATTTATTGCGAGTATCAATATTAATGTCATTGTTAGTCTGTCTCCTCATCCACTTACATACTGTTGCGTGCGTCTTTGTGTGAGTTCATAATTTTTCCTACAAGCGACGTGAAATGAAAAATCAGCAACTTAAATAGCAAATAGAAAAGTGAAACATAAGTAAAAATACTTATATCGCCATAATCCGAGCGACGTAAAGAAATACACATTCAGGTAGAAATTTAGCGTTCTTTCATTATTCACTCAAACACGCGCGCTGAAATTTGATATAACTCGTATTACTAAGTCGAAGCAAACACCCACTTCGCTTGGTTTTTTATTGTATTTCTATAACTATGCAGAATATTCTAGACTCAAGTTATAAACATCCAATTCATTAATATATAAGACAGTTTTATACATTCTCGAGATTTCCAGAATATTTTCGAAGTTAATAAAAAGATCGACCTCGATATCTGACTAATCCATCACCTCGTAAAAGTATTAGTCAGTATTTTTACATGTAACAATAACAAGTTCACTTGAAATTTCCGTTGAAGTTGTTTGTCAAGGTAGTTCGATCGCAAATTGCAATTGGTATACGTAATGTACAAGTATATAGTGATACTAGTTTTAATTCGCCGTACGATTTAATTTTACCGACGACTGTCCAGCATAAGCTTAACCTTATTTAATATAACTGATTATGCATATCTGAGGTCAACTTACAATGGATTATAAACATTCATTCCGTACTTTAGACAGTCAGTCAGTTCCTTCATTTATTTTGTCACATTTCTTTTACCAAACGATAATATGTGGGATTAACTCTCTGGCTGAGCGTTTGTCTCTTGTGATCCAATCGGGTTCCATCATGTTTTTCGTTATTTCTTTTATATTGCTTATTTATTTATTTATTTACTGCAAAACATATTTATAATGGGAAGTTTACGTAATATACAGTCAACAATTAAATTTCTAACTAACTTTGTTTCTAACAATTGTTACGTATAATAATCACTTAATTATTATAATAATCAATTGTAATGTACGACCTATTTGCAATAATTGACTTACCGTCTATTGTATGGATTATTTTTTACCTATATTAATAGCTAGCAACCAATCTAGTCACCGTCTGTCAAAATAGGTTTAAAAGATGAGAGCTAATACATGTTATCACACAATTTAGTATTTCACAATGGAGGTAAAATCTGTTTCAGAAGCATTAACAAAGTAATGCAACAAAATTTCCGGGGGTTCGCCATGGGCGGATCGCCCCTCCCTGTTTCTGGTATCTGTAGACGACGTGCAAGCGTTTCCTCGCTCCACTTGGTGTCCCATCTATGTCACTACCTTTTAATTAGTATTAGATTAAAACGCTCGTTTAGGGCAGCGGTTTATCGTAGGGCTATTTATCTTAATATATTTTGAATTCGTAGGGACTTTACTTATTTTATTAGTGAGTTTTTGAAACAGTGCAAAATATAATAATTTACTAACTGTTACCGCGACTTCGTCATCGAATGGAATTTAATAGAAATAATTTGCCAAAATTTTCGTTTTTTTTTATTTGATAAAGTGGCACACGAGCAAACGGATCACCTGATGTTAAGTGAGCGCTGCCCATAGATATCCGCAACAGTCAAATGTATTGCAGATGCGTTGCCTACCTTTAGTGGACAAAGGAGGGCACAGACAGGAAAAAAGACATTTCCCTTTCCCAGCTAACCCCCTCCTCGTCCCATTCTCTTTACTTTCCCGTCCTATCCTTGTGAGGAAAGGGCGGGAAGAGGAAGAGGACTGAAATTAGGCCTCCGGCACCTCACTCATCAGACGAAACGCAGAGTACTTCTACTTCACGCCTGTTTTCTGTGAGGTCGTGGTATTTCACCGGTCGAGCCGGCCAATTCGGCAACAGATGTTGTTGTTGCGGGCTCTACCACTGTTTGTTGTTCGTACACGTGCTTGTACGAAAATTATGCTCATTCTTCTTATTTCTGAGACATTTTCTTATTGTTGGAATTTTCGTTGTGAGGAGTGTAAAAATAATGCTAATAGCTGCTATATACGAAATAAATATAATTTCTGTGTCCAGTAAATTATAACAGATGGCCGTGTAGGCATACTTTATTGAAACAACACTTCAACATCTTTTGTGATCCAAGCTCCTCCATCTAACCTTATTCATCATCACCTTATCCCTGCCCTTCTCCCACTTATTTGGGGTCGGCACAGTATGACTAGCCAAAACCTATACAGTATATCCATACAGTTTGTATGACCGGCCGCTTGCCTGACGCCAACCCTCCTCGGGAATTATTGGTTGGACTTAACTTACGTTGTTTTATCAGTATGATCAATGACAAAACCGTTGCCGAGATAATCAAATGTCGCGAGGCCTGCCATTGGTCTAGAACACCCTTACCGTTGACCGGCATCTCTGCGATAATAATCCAGTGCTAATTCTGCAGAATCAGCGCCCTCTTCTAATATAGAATAATAATAATATATATTAACTCATCACCTTTTAATTATGCATTACTATCCGTGCGAAGCCGGGAAAGGACACCACTAAATTGTAAATATTTAGATAAACGTAATGTTAATAAGTATAATATTAAATTAGAGTTCAAATAGTTCAATAACTCATATTTAAAGAATCTCTTAAAAATGTATTATTTTTATTTTCCTTTGTGCCCTTAACTCCAACTTTGTATCTCAATAACATAAAGTGTCGTGTCTAAAAACTCGAGTATTCTTCATATGAGCGACGCTACAAAGTGAAGACAGATACATTCGAGCGCTTCATATAAAACTACAATGGTATCGCACAGAATGCGACCTTATCAAAACGAATCGTTATAATGTTATATGGATCAATGTTCGCAAGGACTTGCAGCGCTGGATTAATAACACGGTCTATATACTCCAATGGTCTATATACGCACCTACGTTAAACAAATCGGACGATATGAAGGACCAATTCTATGAAGATTACGTACACTAATGCTAACATTTTTTTTAATGTAATAAGGTGGCAAATGATCAAGCGGATCAGTTGATGTTAACTGAGCGCTACCTAAAGACCATCCAGATACTGTGTTGCAGTTGCATTGCCTACCTTTAATGAACAGAGGAGAGCACAGACAGGAAATAATAATTCTTTTTCCCCGTCAATCCCTCCCCGTTAAATACTTTTCCCGTCTCCATCCAATCCATATAAGGAAAGGATGGGAAGGGGAACAGGTCTCAAATTAGGCCTCCGGCACCTCACTCATCAAACGAAACGCAGAGTACTTCTACTTCACGCCTGTTTTCTGTGAGGTCGTGGTATTTCACCGGTCGAGCAGGCCCATTCGTGCAACAGATGTTGTTGTTCTACCACTGTTAAAATACATACGAGCTAGAGAAAAGATTCTATTTCTAGGTGATTGCAATGCCAGAGCAGGCCGAGATTTCAAATCATGGTCAAATGTACTGGGCAAGTACGGTATTGGTGATGTAAATAGCAGCGGCCAGCAATTACTCAGCTTTTGCTCATAGTCTGATCTCTCTATTACCAATATTTTTTTAGACTCCCTAGAAAGCATTAGGCCACCTGGGTGCAACCACCAATAATTTGCACCTTATATACTATGTTATAGTGTGATGTAGAGCCTTGGCTCAGATTCAAGTGACAAGTGTGATACGGGGCGGTCATTGCTAGACTGAGCACCCACTTGTGATCGCCAAGATGAAGCTTTGTGTCCGTCGTCCCCGTGGAGTGTTTACAGTGAAACCAATGCAAACGAGCGTGAAAGATCTTCAGATAATAATAAAGAGAGTCATTTGTTCATTCTTTAGATAACTGCTTAAATGACTCGTTGACAACGATGACCTTATTACCACCTGGCAGGCACTTTCTTCTCATCTTATTGAGTGAGTTCAAAGATTTTATGCACAAAACCTTTCAAGCTTGATGATTGGTTCGATGAAAATGAAAAGTGCAGGGAGATGATGATGAGGTTACTGTAGTATTAAGTAGGTAATATCATTTCGTTTAAGTAAAATTGCAGGGCGGGTGAAGCCGCAGGGCACAGCTTGTCATTTATATACCACTGTCACAAAGTCACCACCTTTCCACAGCTCCTTAGTGTGTTTTAAATTATTAAGTAATAACTGTTTAGCCTTGCGGCTTGAGTACCTCTTGCGTGTCCAAGTTTAGATTGCCAGCTGAGACCAAAAATGTGTGATGTAAATACTACTATCTTGTAAATCTCTGAATAAACTCAGGTTGCGAAATCCTGGGAGATGTTAGGTGGATGTTTGCCCATGCTTACTGCGCGCTCGTCGTGTCTCTTCCTTGTGTTTTATTGATTTCTATATCTGTAGTGTCTAGTAAACTTTTTCTATATGGAATAATATGTTCGCGCACTACCGACAAGGCAGCGCTGAAATCAGTGTTGTGGAGCCCACAACCTATGCTGAGCGCAGTCCTATTCGTTTGTTATCGGTATAATTATAATTTGTAATGTGTAACTATCTAAACGAATAAACTTTTTATTTCTTTCTTTCTAAATAACCATTTGTAATTGTCAGATGATAACCATCCCCTTATACATTAGGGCCCTAAGAAGATATACCATTTTGATCTTTAACTGTGCCTATCACAGTTAGTTTAAAAACACATCGTTACTTATTCTTCATTATTTTTTTATATTATTGAGCTCGATTAAATCTTTTGTTTATCACTTTTTATTTATTCTTTATATTTATATTCTTCTTTTTATTCTTTCTTTTTGTTCATAAATATTATTTTCCATTGACAGAAGTTCTTGAGAGCTCTAAGTCATCTTGAGTGTACTGAATTCAAGGAGCTCGGA
Organism: Papilio elwesi; assembly: GCA_029849275.1. Classification (NCBI taxonomy): domain Eukaryota; kingdom Metazoa; phylum Arthropoda; class Insecta; order Lepidoptera; family Papilionidae; genus Papilio; species Papilio elwesi. The sequence goes on from CM056717.1 coordinate 6,440,468, forward strand.
AAGGTTTCAACATTTCTTGGAAATACCGCTTATTTGGAAGCGGCTTTCTTCTAGACGAACGAACGAACACAACATGTTTTACAAAGGACTTAAATTATTTCTCGGAGATAGTGGCATCAAGAAAATAATAGTAGAAAATAACCGTTTTTATGAATATAAAACTGATTTATTTTGTTTCTTTAAAAGTTTAATTCTTTACAATAAATCATCATCATCGTTTTCATATCGGCCTGCCCTAGGCCACTGTTGGACATATGTAGGTTACGGGCGTGAGCGCATGTTCATTTTATTTACGTTTCAAGGATGGCCTACTGACCAAAATATTATGATTAGTAAGCACCTCTACTTCTCAGAAAGTAAGTAAGGTGACCTCATAATGTCTCTTTGTCTTCTTTTGTCGAAATGGGCTTACGTTTACTTTATAAGCAATAATCGTTCATCTTCTCGTACTGTCTACACGATTAGAATGGGGATACCCAAGGTGTAAGGCAAAGTGAACAGAGTGAAATTTTTAATTACTATTACACATAAAATTAAATAAGTTATACCAATTATATCGATTACTTTACATTTAAATTAATTATTGCCCAACTTATTGAATCCTTAGAATCATTGCCAAAGATTTGCCGTAAACTTATAACATTCTTATGTTAAATGATAAGATTTCACATAGTCCGATTAAATTTGTAAAATTTGTGTCTTATAAATATCTATAAATTAATTTATACACGTAAACTTTCGGATATACACATATAACTACGTTGTACCGTTGTGCGATTGAAATACAAATATGGCAATGCATACGACAACAAATTTAAAAGTACCGCACGCTCCGCTCCGCCGCCGTCCGTGAAACTTTCCTAATATATTAAAATTTCTCTTAAAACATGCTACATTAAAGTCAATACTCGTCTGAAAGTTGTTTAAATATACACATATACAAACTTATCGAATCCTTTGTCATGTTCGAGGATAAAAATCTATCATTTATGCAGATACTAAAAGCTGAATATTAATACATATACTGTTCAAGCATTACAATTTATTTTATAATCCATTATGGATTGGATTTTGCTGAAACCACAGGCATATGAATACATTGTGACTTAATTTTAACTTGAATGAACGTCAACTGCGTCTCCCTAGCCTATGTACATATGTCGCGTCATTTTCTCTAGGCCTATTGTAAGCCTAAAAGCTTATGTGTATTTCCCAAACACAGGCAGCATGCTTTTAATGTTTTAAACGAAAAAAAATGAATACAAAATCATAATTACCAAAGCAATTAATTTATTTTTAAGAGAATAGACATCACAGTTCCGAGCAAGTGTTAGAATAGACACTAGACATGGAAAATAGTATTTGGTTACTGAGTAACTGTTATTGATATAATACATTTTTAAGTGAAGCCTCACTACTGGGACCATAACTAAATAGAAAAATAAATCTCCCTCGTTCCTTGAATCAAGTTTGAGCAGATTAAGTCTGATGAAAATTAAATTCTGCGCGTATAAAAAAAAATATTGCTTCAGCGCTCTTATTGAATTCGCGTTCTTAGTACTGAACCATTCAGTGAATTGATTTGATAACGATCAAATGTATATTGAAATCGCGCTTAATATTTTATTTAATAAGACTTAAGGTGACATTCGGTATTATATATTATAATAAAATGCAGGTTGGTAGTTTTTGCTTATTTTTGTATGGATTATTTTTTTTAAATAGGGATAAAAAGCCACTGTTCACTTGCAGTTAAATGACCGATCTTCGCGTTCAGGAACATCTAAAACGCAAAAGGAGATGCGTCACTGAACTTTAATTCCCATATTTGAATATAAATTAATACTTTCTTTAGTATGGCACTAGTCTGATCGATAAAATTTCTTCTGGGATTGTCACAATCAACACTTCCACGTAGTTAGAAAATAAATTTGCCTTGTGCAACATACATTCGTACCACTTACATGCTTTACCTGCCAAGCCCAACTCTAACTTCCAGGTAAAAGTGGGTACCACCGGTGCGATAGCCAAAATATTACCAAAATTGAGTGATGTAACGTACTCTAAATCTATATACTGGTATCTAGTAGGCATTATTATCTCAACAACATTTAGACATAACAATCCTTTGAGGTCTATGAATACAGAGCCCACATGTTTTCTTATCGTCCACCTGAACATTGTTGCCACATGTTAGGCATAACATCCTCGCGTGAATGTAGTGTAACTTATGTTCGAAGAATAAGCTTATGTCTTCGTTTCCTGTATTCATATTCTTAAATATATATATTTATATATGTTTGGTTCATATTGTTTTATTGTCCAAGGTTGGAACTCGAGCAAGGCTTACTTCTGTACATTGCGCAATGTATAAGTATCAATAACCATCAGTTTTGTAAAACCGTTTCCATTCGTTTAGAAGACAGAATGGGGCACATAAAGGGAGTGGAAAGAGTAGAGAATAGGAACAAAAATAGTCTCACAAAAAATTGATATGAAATTTATTGAAATGGAAAAATCAGTAATTCGATTGGGCTGCGATTTGTTGGGCAGGAACGGTCTTATTTTAATTCTCAATATATGTAGTTGTTACATTATTACAAAGACTTTGCATAACATAAACATCTTGCATGTGAAAAATATTTAGGTATGTCTTATTAATAACTCAGATCACTATGGAGAATCATATGAAAAAAAAATGCTTTCCCTTGACCTTTAGGCAGAAGGATATAATGACTCAACATTGTAATGCACAAGGAGGCAGATTCCTGGCCGAATTCCTTTCATGATAGCTTCGACTTCTGCACGATTTGCCACTGATTGCTCGCCTCAAATGAATTCCTAAGCAAAAAATAGAAAACTAGTATTTTATTATTTATCTACTGCTATTGCATTTGAATGTTACGGGATTATTTCAACTTTTCAAATTAAATTAAGTTCTTAAATTTGTCTCCTTAAACTTAAATTAATTTATTTTATGTACATCATAACTATGAAACATGTATTAAGCTACACTAAGGTCAGGCCAAAACTACTCATTTCATTACGTACTTGCAGATAATATCGTTTACAGTACGCTAATAATTTGTCGCTTTAGAACAGACGAATGGACGCTTTAAAAAAATGATATAAAAATTATTTTGTTAGTTATTGATTACGGCTTAATAAAATGACTGTAATAATAAGGGCACTACAAGTTATTTTTCACTAACACAGAGGTTTTTGTGAAAGAATGTGGCAAACAAACAAGTGGTTCACATGATATTAAATAAACGCTACCCGTACGCTTCCGTAAGTAAGTTGCATATGCGTATATATAGTATGTATATACCTACCCTTAACAGAAAGAGAAGAGGATAGACAGAAAACAGAATATGTCCTTATATCGTATTATGGGAGGGTATATCCCCCGCCAAATATTCCTCTATTACCAATTATATATCATTTACCCTACAACTTGTTATAAGTTGTATAGTGCCCGATCGTCTCGTATGCATAATACGAGACTTCCTTAATAATCGCACGTTCCGCTACCGCGTCGAGGGGGTGTACTCACAAGCACATCCCGTTTGAGCCGGGGTACCTCAAGGGTAGGTGCTAGGCCCAGTCCTTTCTACACACTATTTAGCCTTATTTGTCGGTAAAACCTGCATTTTCACGTCAGGCCTTCAGCCTGATGTTAAATGACCACGCCTCCAGACCGCAACCACCACTATCGATGAGTGGTTCCGGAAATGGAGGATCGAAATAAATCCAATGAAAAGCGCGGCTCTTTTCTTTTCGCAACATAAGGAAGACCTCCTGCCTCTCCCATTCATTAAGTTTGGGATCCTCTCAATCCGGTTATGATACTTAAGTAACGGCCCGAGCCGAGGCTCCCTCTATGGTGGGAGCCCTCGAGGTAAGTTACTCTTAAAGAGGCTTAGGCTAAGCGCCCCCTGCGCCACGCCGCCTGGAGCCCGGTGTAACTTTAAATATCTCTTCAAGGCAAACAGTGAACTTTCAGTCACAAAAAAAAACTTACTACATATTGATACGGGAGAGGAGTAAAGTTGACGCCTGACTTGCTGCTGTGACTCTTCCGCTATTTAAAGGTTTAGATTATATTCTCGTGACTTATCTTTTCAAAAGTTATTCACGATACTATATTTTGTCGCCGAGACCACAACAATGAACTACAGTGATATCTCTAGCTTATACTAACGGTAGAGGAAACTTGAAAGAAAATAGTTTATATTCAGACAACCAACTTGGAATAGTATTAGGTATTTTGAAATAGGTAATTTTTAATAGTCAAATGTTAGTCGATGATTAATACAAATTGATAATACAAACAGATCAGACCTGAGATAAAACACCGATTATTTGGCCAAATTAATGCAGACCAGATATACATATAATGTAAATCAAAACCCGATTCCATTTCGATTTATGTTCCAGGGATAGTAGGTAACAATTATATACGTTATTTTATAGGCCAGAACCATCTAGTTATATTTTCCATCGTATAAACCAGTTTGATGGAAAATTCTGTTTTGTGTTATAACATTTTAACATTGCTTGTCTTTCATTTATTAAGTTTGTTAGTTGACGAGATCTTTATAACTAGCCGATAATAAAATTACTGTTTCGCATGTAGTATCGTTTGCGCCGTGGTGCTTCTGATATTGCGATCACTAATTTACTTAGCAATGTAGCGACATCGCGCGATATTGCTGGCTATATTTCCTACTTCTGAAGATCAATAAAGGCCAATACTATTAAAAAGGAATGTTTCAGCAAAGGCTCGTTAATTTGTATTAAGTCACAGCAACAGCAAGATGCTTTTAACATACTTTACTTTATTACTATATTCTATAATCGATCTCGTACAGACATAATGTAACAAAATAACCGAGGATTCAAAAAATAACTTTTTGATCTAATAAAGAGATAAATTCGTGTGCCGTGTCAATGAGCGATGCCATTTGGAAAAATGTTGTGAAAGTGGTCACATTATCAGTCCCAAATTAACCGCCAAGGTTAAATGTCACCCCAATATTTAAGATAAAATATATCTATCGGTAATTCAAATTTAATATCAAATAAGTGAGTGTTTATTAGCCGTGGTAATATTAAAATAACTGCAATGGTTTGTGCAACAGAATACCAGTCATCTCGGGCCCATAAAAATCAGGCTAAGCTATATGTTTCCTCCATAGTAATTAAAAGGAACGTATATGAACGTATAATCCATTTGAATGTTCAATTGTCGAATGTGCTTTGCGTAATGCATTAGCTAAAACTAAATGTATTACTTTGTATTTTAGCAACGTGCTTCCGTTTTCATTGCGAATTACTTAGGTACATGTAATTAAAATCGGTAAGCTACGTTAACTTTACACTACTACGAAACAAGTTCAAATGATTTGGTCGTATTAATATAATGCGCTGGCACCTTTTCAAATTTCCATCCACGGGATGTCATCCGTAACTAAAAGGAATACCGAAAAAAAACCTATAAAGCGAATTTGATTTAATTAATTTTTAAATCATATTGTCAATAAAACAGGGGTTAGGTATATAATATTTGTAAAGACGTGTTTTAGAAATAACACCAGATATTAATAATTAAATAAATATAAATATATGCTCACGCCCGTAACAGAGAGGGGTACGCACAGATTATGGATTTCCATGCGGCGCGTTCCTGGCACACCTCTCTTGTTTGTTCTACATCCATACAAGCTCGTTGGTAATCGACTACTCCTTATATCACCCTTCTTTAGTATGCCACTATTCTGATCGACCTTTTTAAGAATGTTTCACACTGCAGGGACAGAGGCCTACTCTCCGAGAGAGGGATTGAGCCGTAAACCACCACGCTGGCCCAGTGCGGGTCGGTGGATGTCACATGTCTTCGAAATTGATGGGTTCTGAGAACATGCCGGTTTCCTCACGATGTTTTCCTTCACTGTTTTTGGTGATGAAATAAATTACACAAAGTAAAGCGCCTGCCTGGGTTCGAACTGGACATATAGCCCCATTTGTTTTATTTTCCGCATTCACCCGTGGTTCAAAATCTTTAACATGTCTATCACCTCTACTTAACACATAAACACCTGTTCCACCTCTTTGACGTTAACATTTATATCAATTAACTGTATTTCAAACACATTTCGATTTATCTACATTAATCTTCATATCTCTACCTTCCAACGATTCATTTCATTCATTCATTCATAAATTGTCAGTACTTTGCCGATGACGCAAACACGACCTGGTCATCAGCGTTTAATAGACATTTAACAATCTTCGTCTTTAAAAGCTTTCAAACAATCATCCATAAAGAGATTAAACGTCAAGGGGATGCTACACAGCCCTGTCTTACACCTTTATTGATGCTAAGCAGTAGAATCTTTATAGAGACTTTTTAACGCTTTTATTATATTCCTCAATCCAAACGCAAGGTTGACCGACCATAGATCATCACTTATAACTTTATCGTTTGCCTTTTCTAAATCTATTAAGGCACAGAAATATTTTTGGTTTAGAGCCAAAAACTTTTCTGTATTCATACGTAAAGTAAAGATCTGATCAATGCAGTCTATATTATTATATAAATTATAATAATATATCTATCAGTTTTAAATTTAATAGCAAATAAATGTAAGTTTGGTAGCCGTGATAATATTGGTAACACTAGTTATATTGATGTATTGTAATTGTTGCAGCGACGCCGGCTCCGGGGTTGTGTGGCCAGTGCACACCCTGCTCTGTTTCCTTTTTTACTCTTTTATTAATTGTCGTTCTTTGTTCATTGTTTCTTCTTGTCAATTTTTTAAATATCTTATCTTCTTTGTAAACACAGAACTTTTCTCTCACATTTTTTAATTGAAAACTAAGCAGAACATATAAAGCATCGAAGCACTCATCGAATACGTACTTGCAATGGTTTGTGCAACAGAATACCAGTCACTAGTACCGATAAAAATCTGGTTAATGTATATTATTTTCGTTTTATTTTCAATATCAGCATGTCATCATCAATGATTTGTTTAAAATCTTGTAATTTTATTCTAACAATTATAAAGACTACATTCGGGTATTAGCAACTTGAGGTATACGCATATGCGCTACCAAACGAGCAATTTTCAATATCTGTTGAGTGAGTCTATTCATAGTTTCAAATGATTCCCTTCTAGACATCAACTGATATAACATATTGTTTATTAATTCTTTGGTAAATAAATATAATTTCTCAATATAACGTATTTTCTTTGGTTTGGAACTGCTGGTGACTAGACTTATCTAGGAAGTCGATGCGTCCGGAAGAATTACTGCTCTGTTTTATTTAGCATATCAAGCAGCCAGCCTAAGAGATGTTGAGCGCTCAAAAACAAAGGGTCAAAAGGTTATTTACCGGTGAACGTGCAAACAAACGTAAGTATTTTTGGGATTTAATTGGATAGGACTTTAATTATTTACATTAATACGAAACGTTACAAGTGAAAAGTCATAATTGTGAAACAAGCTTATAATTAAATACAATAACAATAAAATTTTAATATTTACATGGAGCTGGCTAATTTGCTCTTTATACGTAAACATTATGGGTAGTAGGTTAAATTGAAGTAGCTACTAGGGTCTGCTAGCGTTCGCCGTCAAGCTGTAATGTATGGTTATTATTAGGAACGCAAACACGTGCGGTCCCTTCTCAGTCAACTATGGGGGTTTGCTATAAGTGAGTACAAATGTGCAGCGTTGTCGCCCATAATAAATAAATATTATTGATTCACACCGCTGACCGATACTTTAATCCGTTGTTATAATTCCATCTCCACTATAAACATATTGGTTACAACTGGGGGAAGATTAACGTTAAGGGCGGTGCACACAGTTGCAAAAATAAATGACTTAAAAATTAACCTTTTATAGAAAGTTCGTTAAATTTGAGGAATAAAATGCATAAAAGCACCTTATTTATATATAGGAACAGGTGAAGGATTTATACATTGAAATAAACATGGAATCATGAAAGCGACAAAATGAAAGTAGATTACTAAAAAGGTTGCAAAAGGTTTAGTTTTGAGCCAACTGTGGATCTTCGTCAACATAGACCAATGGCGTAGGTTAAAGGGATTAACGTAAAGCTGATTCTTATTGAAATATTTATGAATAAAATAAAGGTAAGCATACTCATGGTTTAGATCAGTTACATTCAACAACACGAGTTTTTGAAATAATGAGTAGCGACCCTTCTTTACTATATATGTAAACATAACCACTTGTGCTAACCCTTTATTACGTTACGTCACTTTTACTTTTGCACTAAATTTCATTTAGTAAAGACAAAGTTTCTGTAAAATGGATTGTGTAAACAGCCGATTGTGAAGTTTTCTAAAGTGCACATGTGTGTTTCGGTTTGATAAACTTAAATTACTCATGTCTGGGATTATAAACGAGATCACGAAATACAAATTTGTAGTATTTCCTAGCTCCTAACCTCCGAGTAGTCCGTATAAACAGTACAAAACCATTTCAGCAGAAAGTTTAAAGAGGAATTTCAAATTCGTACAAGGTCTACTACACTCGGCGTCAAAAAAATCGCACATCCGAAAAAAATAATTTAAATACTATTTAACACAACAGGCCAATGACAATGTTATGGTTTGAGGGTTTGAATTTTACTTTTATAACGAGACGAAAGAGAAATTAAAGAAAAAGACACGGCATGTACAAATTTGCAAATTAATAATTTAAAAAATGACTTAATAAATACAAAAAAGTTCTTAAAACCTAGTGTTACCCCCTCTTGTCTTGATAACGGCTTCCACTTGATCTTTCATGGACCTTACAAGGGTAGCAACAGCCTCTTGGGGTATTTGTGCCTACTCTTCAAGTACCGCATCTTGGAGCTCTTGACGAGTGGTTGGAGCTGGATCTCGAGCTCACACGCGCCGTTTTAGCTCATCCCAGAGATGTTCTATTGGGTTAAGGTCTGGACTTCGAGCTGGCCAATGCATAACAGGGATATCGACCTCCTGTAAATACAATACACGTGCAATAGCCGCGGTGTGGCAACGAGCATTATCATGAATTCATCACCGACATAACCAGCATACGGGACTACATGTTCCTCCAGGATTTCAGTAGGAGAAGTAAGAGACAGACCCTCGTCTTATCAGAGAAGAGTACGGTCCGCCACTGTTCTAGAGTCCTCTCGCAATGATTACGAGCAAACTCTAGGCGATCTCTGCGATGCTGTGCAGTAAGTCTTGGACCTTTAGCAGGTCTATGGGCTGTTAAACTCTTTTCGTGTAACCTTCTTCTTATCGTAGAAACACTCACAGATGTTCTCCTAGTTGATCGAAGCTGTTGTTGCAACTCAACAGCATTTGTAAAACGGTTTCGTAAAGATGTCGTAACGATGAAACGGTCATCTCTTTCTGATATGCACCGTTTTCTTCCAGATTCCGGTTTTCTAACATACCAAACACAACCAGTCTGCTGAAAACGTTGGATCACCCGTCGAACTGAAAAACAGGACAGGTTCAACTGTCGAGCAACGTCACACTGCCGCATCCCCGACTGCAATAGGGCAATCACTTGAGCGGCTTCTTCAGAGCTGGTGTCCATCTTTACTTGTTCTTACTTGGGTTACTTGTTCACGCGTGTTCACTGCAAAGTCTTAATTACGACTGACCATTTCATCCAGATCGACCCGTTTATACTCTTTTTAGGTGGGTGTAACTAGCGTCCTTACTAACGACAGTTTATTTTTGACGCTCTATAATGATAAATGTTTTAATAATTTCATGATTTTTTTTATTAATAATGTAAAGCTATACAAATACCCATTTCAAACATACCAATATTTATATAAATATAATTCGTTTCTAGCCATTACAGCCATTTTTCGCGCAAACTCAGAAAGGTGCGATTTGTGTGACGCTGAGTGTATATACTAGAATAGAATGATCAGAAATAATGGAAATCAAAATAATATTGATGAAATCGAAGAACGTTAACAACTATAAGCCCGCCTTTAAGGAAAATGGTTCCACAACGCAGTTGTGCGAGGTAAGTAAATTCGCGAAAACTGCATTGTAGTGGTACGCCAACAATCAAGATGGTAGCTAGAGCTCCGTTGTATTGACGGGTGACGGAATTCAGCGACAGAAATTGTTTCATACAGTCTTCGTTACGTACGGTACGTACGTACGTACGTACGTAGCTGCGTTAGTTAACTAGTTTGACCACACATTAAAAGAAAGACGGGACATTGCTCAATTCATAAGTCTTCATTTGTTTTCGCAATAGAAACAAAGCTCACAAGTATAAGCTTATGAGCTTTGTTTCTATGTATATATATATATTATAACTCTGTATATATATATATATATATACAGAGTTATTTGCGCGTTTACAATATTAAGTGAGGATATATATTTATATGCACAAGAATGAACGAAAAATGCATAGTTTCATAACGCGTAGCTAGGTACAAAGTATACAGGTAAATAGAATATCACCTACGTTAGCAGAAATGCGCGAGCGCCACAGGACCAGTGTAGTCGCAGTTGTCGCGCTCAAGAGACGTCACTTGCACTCGCGATTGCACGACGCCTATCTACACAGTTTTAATTGACTTTTGTGTTTGTGATACTTTGATTTTCTGTGAGTGCGCGCCATTATTAAGGTGTTTGTCGTGAGTATTCTTTACTTTACTATATCAAACAATATTTTAAATAATAATTTTTACTAAGGCTCTGTAATTGTTAATTTAATAGAAATTAATATCACAAGAAAACCTTGTTTTTATACGGTCCAAAATTTCCATTTTAATTGCCGAATGTGTGCACCATGCTGTATTTGTTCAAATATTGAAGTCCCACCCTCCGGTGTGGAATTGTAATATTTAATGTTTTATTTTGCAATAAAAGTGGGGAATGCAGCTGCGGTGCATTAGTTATGACGGCAGTAGCTCGGTAGAAAGGACTTTTTTTAACTATTAATATTGATTGTTTGTGTTTTTAATTTCACATGTCCTGCTTTCAATTTTAAATCATTACACTTATTATTAAAAAAATAATATACATTATATTTATATGCTTTTTAAAAACTAACTGTAGCCAAAAACTTTACAGTATATATTACAATCATACTGTGCCGAACCCACGTGAGGGAAAAGGGCAGGTAGACTATGATTTATAGGCTTTTTAACAACAATTCAGATGTTGTATAGGTTTTACAGTAATTTTAAATCCGTTAATTTATCCGTTAATAATACTGAAGTATGGTTTACGTTTACGTCGCTTGGACGACTCTCGTAGACAATATTACGTACCTCCACCGTGTACAGAGTGATTGCGCGAAAATATTTTACAGAAGTGTTTGTAAGTGATAAGATAGACATTAATGACCAAAAAGTCTCTTAAATATATGGTTATTGATAGAAACATTGATTCCATAAATGCTCAGAAAATGTTGGTTACAAAAAGTCATATTTACAATATAACACTATACATGCATTCTTTTTCGTCAAAACCTTATTACTTACAATTTTTATGTAAACATAGATTATTTCTTAATAACGTTTAAAATGCTTTATTTTTATAACTTTTGACGCTTCTCGCTTTATTATAATTTTTAAAGCTGTCTTTACCATTATAAAGAGTGTCGTCAGTTCATTTACCATACTGTTAAAATTAGCTCCTTAAAACAACATTATTTATATATTCAACGATACAACATATAAGTCGGCTGTTAAACGCCCACATTTCAGTCGGAAAGCTAAGCGCCGCCATCTTTTATCACATCTTACAGTTATAACCTCTCATTTATCATGTTTATCAATAAGCCTTTTCTTTATCGATCCAAGGTTACCTTTTCGATGTGTGTTATTATTATTTGATGCGGTAGTAGGTGTGATGTAGGGTGGGATGATGGGGGACTTGAGCGTTGTGATCCAAGTTAGAGGTAGTATGTATGTATGTATGATGTAGAAGAGATACAGCGAGTCAGTCATGAAAATATAAATAACATAAATATTGAACAAAGGAACGCCACTATAATTTTAGTATTTTGTATTCCTTTATTTTAAGAATTTAATTTCCTTTATTTCCTTTGTCCTTAAGAAGTATATTAGGCGTGACTTTGAATAAAAGGATTAAAAATAGCGTTATATGGGAAAAGTGTGGCTTAAAAGTGGATGATGTGACTAGAATTGAGAAAGGTATGCTTCGGTGGTTCGGGCATGTTGAAAGGATGAATGAAGAGAGAATAACAAAACAAATTTATATTGCAAAAGTGAGTGGCAGTGTTGGTAGGGGACGCCCTAGGAGCACTTATATCGATCAGATTAATGACTTACTAAAAAAGGGCGATATAAGGAGACGAGCATGTATGCGTGTGAATGTAGAAGAAGCGGGAGAAGTGTGCCAGGATCGCGCCAAATGGAAATCCATGATCTCTGCCTACCCCTCTGGGTTACGGGCGTGAGCGCATATTTATTTATTTTGTGCGAGAATAATGTTTTTTTGAGCAATGAACTTGTAATTAATATTTTTAATTAACCAAGTGGTGTAATTCAAGTTATCATTGATATCAAAAATCCTTAACATTTATTAGAACCCTGCCCAACTGATTTTTCCTTTTCTTAACACTCAACTTGTGGCCCACAGGACACATATTCTCGCAGGATTCTTATTAACGAAAACGACTGCTACGGCACTTTAGTATATTTAGGTAAAATTATTTGAGAGCACTTTCATTTTTATTTAATTAATATATAACAATCAACAAAGTATTCGACTGCAGAAGCGATTTCATCTTACAGAGTAAGCACGTAATTTATGAAATGTTTTATATGACACCAGGCCATTGGTAATTTATCATTATTTATTCGCATATTTTTTACTCACTACTCTATATATGCAATTGCAGATTAAATTAACATTGAAAAATCTTGATTAATTATATACATTTAGGAAAATCACCAAAATATCATATTTTACAGTTTCAAGAGTGCCGGAGGCATAATTTCAGTTCATTTCTCCTTCCAAAGGGCAAATGATTGGATGGGGAGGGAGTTAACGGGGAAAGGGAAATACCATCTGTATATTATATATAAATATATATAAATATTCTCTGTCCATTAAAAGGTAAGCAATGCATCTGGAACACGCTTGCTCGTTGCGAATGTCTTTGTAGCGTTTACTTAATCAGGTGATCCGCTTGCACGTTCGCCTTCTTACATAACAAATGTCACTTTTATAGCTACAGATATATTTTGATAATACACATTTCATTTTGATCGGGTAAATAAAGCTGGCACCTACATTGCTCTCACACTGATGAAATTTCACTAAACAATATATTGATAATTAATTGAATTTTATTGAAATAGTAAGCATTTTAAAATTTTTGCAAAGGCGAAGGTGAAGTCAAGTATAATAAAAAAATGTGTTACTTGTAATATGCTTGCTTTACAAAAATATTGTTTTAATGAGATTTTAAATATCGTAAAAAACACTCTGTATTTATAAATAGTAGCTACAACAAAACAATGACTGCCTTCCTAATTCTCATAAGCTTAAGCACGAGAGACACGTACAGACTTTTCATGATGCGCATGCAGTGCGATAATACGCTATGCGGTTATTCAATGATAGACACATCAAACCCAAAATTTTATTTCTATATCTTCTTTTTAGAACGCTTAATTACTGAAAGTCTTGATGTGCCATCACTGACTTGTCAACGGTCTCAGTGCAGTCAGGAGATATCGATGATGATGATGACGATGATGAATATGAATTTTCTTGTTCGGACCAGTAAGTAGGTGATCAGGACCACGGGGTCGATCTTTGCCGTCGATTTCCCTTTCCTATCGCAACAAATTTATCCAGATAGTCTGGTTCTCTTAGCTTAGAATTCGTTGGTGGCAGGCAAGGTATAGGCTGGTGGTCACATTCAGTTTGTCGTGAATGGACTCTTGAGTTCTCTTCGCTGTTCGTGTCATGCGCGATATTCTTTTCCAACATCACATTCCACAACCCTCAATTTTTTTTGCTCAGCTGCGCGGATTGGCCCTGATTCGAAGCCGTACAAAAATATTGAGAATACCATAGCTCGCAGGAGTTTAGCATTCTCGGGTCCCGTGGTAATTTATATTTCTATACGTAAAGTTCAAATTGGATACATATTTGTCATAAGTCAAGACAAGTCTGCCTCGTTCAGTATATATCGTAGAATCCAATAATATTTTACACTATAGATATGTTATACTCATACAAAATCACCGGTCAAAAGTATTCCAAAGCAATGACAATATTAACACATGTCAAACGGTGTAAGCAGAATATAGTAACTAAAATAATAAGAAGACTCTTTTCTAAGAGAGGTCAGCTAGTGTTGGTCACTTAAGCGTAAATGTAAATACAAGACGTAGTATAGAAAAAGCGTTCCAACTGGTACTTCCATGTCTTTACTTTTCGACCGCTAATTGCATATCTACAATTTTTTTGTATTATAATACCACTGTTTGATATTAAATACTCGAACAAGGAATGGCATAAAAAGATTTCAAGTCCAGGAAATAATTAAGAATTAACATTTGTGTCAACGATATTGACATTGCCTCCTCATGCTTATCATCCAATATCGGAAGAGATATTTCCTAGCTGAAAATTTATGTGCTTTGAATGCGCGCATACTAATTCCAATTATGGGTAACATGTGGCAAAGACTTGTCATTATCAAAGATACAAAATTGTCATGGCAACCGATTCGTAATTTTCTGTACAACTCAAAATATATGCAAATTTTTTTTGATCATCAGTTGAACCCATAATGCCTTAAAGCGATACAAATAAATAAATAAGGTTACATACATATTTATAATACAGAAGCTATTTTCAGCATGCGTTGCAATGCCATGTAAAGTAAGAAAGTGTTTAGATGCATATTCTAAACGGTACTTACTTTTAGATTACTAGTAGTCATAAGTCATTCTCGGAAGGATAAGATAGGCGTACGTCCGTTAAGACTGTAGCCAAAACATGTTTATAATATGTGCGACGGTTAAAAGTGATACTGTGCTGACCCCACTGACTGTGCCTGTATTTAAAAGGGCAGATAAGTATTTAGTTTATGAACAATAGCGGCAATGCTTTTCTATTCCATTTGTGTGCTTGATGTTTAGCCTTCCATCCACACCTCCAAAAATAAATTATTGACGTGTTTTTAAATACATAAAAATAAAAGTATCCTACGTAACTACGTACAAAGCATTGAGCAAGAAGTTTCATTAAAATCAAAAAGCATTTTTTATAATTTAAGTATACAGTTCTTCGGGTAGAAATCATGGAAACAAACATTGATTGAGACACACGGGCTATATAATCCCTACTAATATTATAAATGTGAATGTAAATTTGTTTCTTCGAGGTATTAGAAGTAACAAGGGAAAAAGATAAAATAATTATTTTATTGTTCAGATATTAAAAGTATTTAATTAGTATACTATGCATTATTAAGCAGAGTAGATAATATAACAATAGAAATCGGAACAAAAGAAAAATAAAAAAATAAAATATGCGCTCACGCCCGTAACCCAGAAGGGTAGGCAGAGATCATGGATTTCCATTTGCCGCGATCCTGGCACACCTCTCTCGCTTCTTCCACATTCATACATCTACGCATGCATGCTCGTCGGTTATGGGTGCTCCTTATATCGCCCTTTTTTAGTAAGTCATTAATCTGATCGATATAAGTGCTCCTAGGGCGTCCCCTACCAACACTACCACTCACTTTTGCAACATAAATTTGTTTTGTTATTCTCTCTTCATTCATCCTTTCAACATGCCCGAACCACCGAAACAAAAAAGGATATACTATAATAAATTAAATTGGAAACCGTTTGATGAGTATAATTAATAAATAATAGTGTTAATTTAACGTGGGATGATTTTCTTTAGGGCTTTGAACAAATCTCAATTATTACTATTTCACTGCAGCACAGATAAAAAATGTGTGAAATTTTTCTAAAGGATTATTATAGAAATTTAGGAGAGTTACAAAACAAAATCCTTTATATTTTTTTATTCATTTATTGACTTTTTATGGACAAAAAAGTTGGAATATTATGTTGAATTTTCAAAAAAAGTTTAAGTAATAAATTTAAAAATATCAATCTTTTATCATCAAGATATAAACTTATTATTTTCTAGTCTAAAATTCTAGAAATTAAAATATTTACAAGCAATGACATCAGGAAATGAAAGACATCAAGGAATCTTTCAAATGAGACGAACAATAAGAGGGATAATAGATTTATTTACATTATCATAGTACAGGTATTAAAATAATTGATCCAAGACTTCAAAAATGTGCTTATATACTAATTTCGGGGCATTCAATCCTAATACAAAATCAAGGTGATTAAATTCAATGGACGATAACTGCACTACATGATGAGTCACTGCATTAGGAAGGTGTGATAACAAATTTAGAATATCTGGCACTGTTGACAACCAGTCGTTGTGTGAATTGAATAGTGCTATAGGGAGTTTAATGTCACGTATGTGATATTTTGGTGGAGAAACTGTGCCGTACTTTTTAAGATTTATTGAAGTTCCTAAGTCATACATTTCAAATTGGCCGCTTTTGATCAATTGACAAAAATGTAGTATTGTCTTCACAGAACCTGCAGCTTTCAAGTTTGCTAAAATATTTTGTCTGTGTCGAGTATTTTTTATAGACTTACCACCGTCAGCAATTAAAAACAATGGATGGAGACAAAGAATTTCATCTCCTGTGCAGAATTTTTTTTTAGCGACTCTAATGAATGAATTAACGGGATTAAAATTATAGCCACCCAAAATCTTAACTGTGGCGTTGTAATCTAAATTCTTGAATTCTGAGAGGAGGCGAAGCGGACCTTTAGCTTGCTGCATATATACCAATGGCGCTAATAGAATGACAAAACTCAAAACCGTATTATAACGCGGAGATGTTGACAAAAGAACCATTAATGCAGTAGCACCCATTGAATGGGCTATAAAAATTATTTGGCTTTTTACAGAATTCTTTTCTCTTATGTAATCTATTGTAGAAGATAGGTCGTACAGTCCAATTTCGTGCCATGAAAAGTCCCAGAAGTCAGCGGAATACACGCTTTTACTTACATGTGCTCTAGAATATGCATTTCCTCGAACATTTGGCAACCAGACATCATAGCCAGCATCTATCAACATATAGGGAAGAGAAAGTTTTGGTCCAAGTAAAACCCAATCCATAGAGCTTCCTAGTAAACCATGAAGTAAAATAGCAGTTTTGTTGTTGTGTCTTCCTTTGAATTTAGATTTTAACATAATTCGGTGAAGAGTTAATAAGTATCCATCGGGAGTAACTACGGTATGAATTTCTGTTTTGTATCCATGAAGCTCTGCTAAATCTAATTGAAAAGGTGTACCAAACATTTTCCCACTATAATTATACATTTTTTGGCCTTTGTTAATAGGTAATGACATTCTCCTTACGATATTCGAACCATTGCTTCTTGGTATTGTGACAGTTGTCGACATCGCCACTGTTTTCGCTGTCATTGCTGTTGTTCTCGTTGGGACTGTTTTTGTTGTTCTCGTTGGGACTGTAAGTGTTGTAACTTTTATTGAATTTGGTGACGCAAAGACTCGTAGTCCTGGAGTTTTCCTTGTTCCATTAGTTGTCACTGGTATCGGTGTTGGCAATGTTTTTGGTGTCGTCGCTGTTGTTTGCGTTGTTACAGTCACTGAATTTGGTGACACAAAGATCCGTGGCGTTTTCATTGTTGTTGGTGTTGTCACTGTTATTGATTTTGTCGATGTTATTGGTGTCATCACTGTCTTTAACGTGTTAACAGTTATTGGATTTGGTGACAGAAAAAATCGTTGTACTGGCGTTGTCAATGTTGTTGACGTTGTCACTTTTTTTGGTGTACACTTTGTTTTTGTGGTTGTCACTGTTGTTGACTTTGATAATGGTGTTGTTACTGTTTCTGAGGTTGTTACTATCATTGGCGTTGGCACTGTTAATGGATTTGGTGTAAACACAAAGACCCATGCTGTAGGTGTCGGTATTGTTGTTGATGTTGTCGATATTTTTGGCGTTATTGCTGTTGTGTTTGTTTTTTTTAATGTAACAGTTGCTGTTTCAGTCGTCCTTTCAGTTGTTGTTGTCACTATCGTTGATGTTGGCACTGTTACTGAATTTAGTCTGAATACGAAGACCCGTGGAACTGGTAACGGCGTTGTTGTTACTTCAGTTGTTGTTTCAGTTGTCGTTTCACTTGTCCATTCAGTTGTCGTTTCAGTTGTCGATTCAGAAATTGTTTCAAATGTCGTTTCAGTTGTCGTTTCAGTTGTTGTTTCAGTTGAAGTTTCAGTAGATATGAATTTTATTCCAAATAGTAAATTCAGTAATTTTTGAATCATTTCTGCATACAACTTCCTTAGCTCTTGTCTCTGTGAATTAAGACTACATGATAAGCTCTTGGGTAACGATCTTATATAATCTTTGACATGCTTTATAGCCCCGAAGGTACCACTAGCGATTTTACAAAAAAGAGTTGTGAATATTCCTGAATCTGTCGCAACTAATTGTGATGTAAGAATCAAGACACTAAATACGAATAAGTATGTTACTGCTAGAGACATGACTACGATTTGAAGACAGAACCCTGTATTCGATTAGGCTTCTAATTAGCTTATTATATTTTGTTGATAGTTTCGGACACAATGAAATAGTTTAAAAATAACAAAGGCAGACTTAACCCAAACAATTCTTGATATTGAAACACTTTTGAAAAGTTTGTTATCATTTAAGATATTTTTAATTATTTAAATAACTTTAATGTTTGACAAAAATGGTTTTATTTTGCTTTGACATTAATAATTAATTAGGAATTATTTTTGTAAACTGTTTTTTATGTAACATCCTAATCTTAAGTAGTATAAAAATTTAATTTTGACTCTTCACGTCTGCATAACTTTTACATTTTTGTACATTTTTAAAATATAAAAGTAATTTAAAGCCTGACTCCAAATTTATTAGGCATAAAAAAAGATACGAGTCATCGTATCTTTTTCATGCATCTTTGCATGCGACGTATTAACAAGCTCTGCGCTCATACTTATTCACTGTCTCTTCCACAGCCGTTTCAAAAGTATGCCTTAAACTTTATAATTATTCAAATATATACTTTATATTAAAACAAAATAAAAAAGTTGTAAATAAAAGGAAAATTTTCTCGTTTTATATTCTTTCTTTCGTAAGACACAACATTTTCTAATTAGACACAAAAAACAAAACAGATATGGACTTCCACATAGTTCATATTAAGACTCAAATACTTGCTTTCGGCCATTGTATTCAACTGGTCTGGTCAAAAAAATTTCGGTGTGACCGAAGAAGACCTATTTATCTATAATATCTATTCTTCTTGAGTACGTGTATAAGGATTTTTGGATGAAAAATTGTTGTTATCGTGTACCTATAACTCTATTCGACTCGATTCGTTTTGCTGGGTCCAATTTCTTTTTAGGCCTTGCGTGCAGAGAAGGTAAATCTTATCAAGCAATGACTGCCATAACTGATCTTAATAATATTTGGTATACTGCGTGTAATCTGGTACTGGTGTCAGTGTTGTTAGTTAATATCTCGAATTATGACCTAAATAATATTGAAAATTAAATTTTGTAATAATTTAAAAGTTTCTAATAGATGGGTATTAGAGCACCTACGCAATAAGCAATGCGGGGGAGGAAAGATTACGGCGCATTCACATATATTTAAGAAAACACTGTTTTCACACATACTATAGTTTATTCCCAAATCAAGACATATGTATGTAAACAAAGGTTATACCTTATCTTTTATTTTTAAAATCGTGAATTCTAAAATATTTTCGAAAATCAACGTTTTCTCACATTACCCATTAACCATTCATATTAAACAATTTCCTATCACTCTATCTCACGTAAGTATGCATGGAGTGTATTTTTATGTAAATCTTACCGTAGTAAGAGACGTTTGTTCGTTTACGAAAATTCTATTTTTATATGGATGAAACCCTTCAACGGCCAAATCTGCAGTAGCAACGCTTTCCTTGTCCGCGTTTACAGCCGCTCTAATAGCCACCGCATATGGGCTCTAAGTTGGGTAGTAATTTACAAAGAACTACAAGATCATTTTTCATGTAGACTGTCATCACGCGTCACAAGTGTTTTCAATATAATTAAAACAGGTACACTTTATACCGAAACTGAATTGATATTCCTGGAATCGCAGAAAATATAAAAAAAATCCATGTCATTTTCGTATCTGGTGTATACCGTATTTTAATGTTAAAAAATCACACTCCCAATTACATTTTCAGTGTTATAACCATAAATCTCAAGGTTTTTTATTATTCTTCCTCAATTACTAAGAATATATATTAATAAATGTAACATATAATATTAAATGTAATAATAATTTATTAATTACTTAACAAATAAACTGTGTAATAATAACAAATCAAACTACATAATGAGCTTATTTTATATTAACTTAGCCGTCATCTTCCCTCTATATAATGGAAAAGGTTCACAGCATGATTGTCAAAATTACAAGGAATCAGCCAGAGAACATATTCTTAGTAGATATGATAGACACGTTAAAGATTTTGAACGACGACTGAATGCGGGAAATAAAATGAATGGGGCTATATGTACAGTAGTGAGGAGTCAGAATGTGTCTATGAAGGCTTGTCTGGCAGTACAGACTCTGTGCTAGTCCCCCACTTTAATGCATGGAAGTGACAGCTGGATGTGTCAAGAAAAGCATGTTAGTAGAGTTAATGCCGTTAAGAAGCGATCGTTAAGAAGTATGTTAGGCGTGACATAGACGTGGATTAAACAGCGTTGTAAGGGGAAAGTGTAGGTTAAAAGTTGATGTTATGACTAGAATTGAGAAAGCTATGCTTCGGTGATTCGAGCGTGTGGAAAGAATGAATGAAGGGAGAGTAACGAAACAAATTTATGTTGCAAAAGTGAGTGGCAGCATTGGCAGGGGACGTCCAGAGAGAAAGGAGAACTTATTTCGATCAGGTTAGGAGCATACTAAAGAAGGGCGAAATAAGAAGAGGCCGATTACGGACGAGCTTGCTTGCATAGATGTATGGATGAACAAACGAGAGAGGTGTGCCAGGAACGTGCCGAATGGAAATCTTTAACCTCTGCCTACCCCTCTGGGTTACGGCCGTGAGCATACATACGTTTATATTTATTATATCGCGCTTTGAAAAATAATATCACTATTGAGATTTCAAAATAGTGCAACACTTTTCTACTCATAACAACTCTTGTCAATTATTTTGTATAAAAATTTAATTTTTGAAAAAAAAGAAATATTGTTAATGTTAATACGATGTTATTGTCAACTTTCTATGTGGTAAATCCAAGCTCCACCTTAAATGACTAGATTAGATTTATGAAAATCCATTGTTTTGATAGCCTTGATAGTTTTATATAGATGATACCATCACAGTTACTTACTATATCGGGTTCATGGTAATGTTATAAGGTTGGGTTTATACGTTTCCACTGCTGCACATTTACTATTAAACCCATTGAATCTTTCAACATAAAAAAGAAGAAACTTAGGTTTTATATTTTATTTATTATCCTGCAACCTTAGATTTGCTTGATTTTGCTTACAGATACCATGTTCCGTACAAACTCTACTTTCAAAAAGCTTGATTTTCTGCTGTAGGTCTGTAAAAAGAATTCCGATAATTGATTATTTACTTTTAAAATATGACAATCGTGCACTTTTATTTCCTCGAAGCTACCATTAAACACGGAAACCATTTTTTTTAAATTACAAACATGTATACTTTAAGTTCGGTCCGCGAGAACACACCTGAACGCCGGTTTTCACGAAGCTCACTTTTCACATGCTGATTAGGTTGATATGCGATATGCATGTATGTTACATCCTGGCTTGAAACAATGAAAATTAAACCGAGCGTCGGGCGCGAGCGCGGTTGAAAAGTAGCAATCTTTCTTTTTATATGTTCAATACAACAGATTTTTTGATAATATAACTCGATTATATTTTATTTTTATTTACGACATATATAGTGAATTTTTGTAAAAGTTACTCGATTGGTTTTCCTTGAGAAAAGTAATTAAAATATAAAGGTGAAATTCTGCACTGTAAGTATAGGTTACATTAGGTAGGTTAATTTACAAATCTAAAACAACGTAGCCTGAATAATTTTCATAAAATGGAAGAAATGCAAATTGTTTTGTAAATAATTCTTTATTTAAATGTTTGATCTTCTTTGGACTTCGTTTCCTTTCCTTCGTTTTCCATTCTTTGGCCGTAAAACAAGAATAGGTCGTTTCTATTTACCCCTTACAAATATTTTTTTAT
Organism: Papilio elwesi; assembly: GCA_029849275.1. Taxonomy (NCBI): domain Eukaryota; kingdom Metazoa; phylum Arthropoda; class Insecta; order Lepidoptera; family Papilionidae; genus Papilio; species Papilio elwesi. The sequence continues at coordinate 6,462,911 of CM056717.1, forward strand.
AGTTTAATTAGTAAATATTTTTATATATTATTTATACTTCCATACTATTTAAGTTATATATAAATTGCTTATGACCACTCAAGCAGTTGCGGTTACGCCCACTTTCGAAGGTGAGTGACGTCATTACTGATGCTCTTAGACTTCCTCACTGCTTCTTCATGCATGTATCTAACTTAAATGTTTATTGCAACAGCCTGGTGGTACTTTATTAGTTTTTAAATAAATTTTAAAGATCAATAAAAAAGTCAGGGCTGTTTTAATGGGAATTTTGCCATCATTGTTCGGTTTTTCGTAGGTAAACTATTATTTTTTGGTCGGCTACGTCATTTTAAGTACGTCGTACTTCGTACTTAAACCTCTATCATAATATGTATAATCATAGATTAACTATATCTTTCTGTGATATATATAATATACATAAGGTCATATGGTTATTGTACGAGAAATATATTTGTTTTGCGTGAGTCAATAATACGCTTAAATTTATCAAAAATGTTACTCGTGTAACTCGTGTTTCCTGGAAGTATATCCATTTAACGTTAGCAGAGAATTAACTAAAATCCTCAGAAATAGGTTTAGTTGCACCTAAAACTTTTCTCATCAGACGAGAGAAGCAATGAAAAGAAATTTTCCTTGAAGACTCCCGATCTAATTTCTTGCGTTATTTTAAGGGTGTCATGAAATAGTTTACAACATAAATTAACCCAAAACATATAATATTTTTGTCACAAACAATAAAATGATACATTTACCATTTATTATAAACCAAACTAAAATTCCGAATTATCATATTTTCTTCCTAGACTTCATTTAATTTAATCACACTCAGACTTAATCCATTCTCAATATAATCTATAACTTTCCTGAAAACTACAATGTCTGCTGTCGGCCCCCAAACAAATTCGGTGTGGCTCAAATTGTTATTACGTATAACAAAGTGATCAATTGGATTTGAAAGTCCAAAGTACAATCTTTTAACGTCTGGTACAGGCGCCAACCAATCGTCACTCGAACTTATTAACGCAATCGGCAGACTTATCCTGTTCAACGGAAACTCGGTTATAATATCGCCAAATTTATGAAACTTTCCGCTTCTAGCTAATTGCGCGTAGTGTAAAATGGTATACGTGGAACCACCCGCCGGAACATGATTCAGTACTCTAGTCATTAAGCTTTCATCCCATAAGGCACCTTGAAGTATTCCACCCGCAAGAAAAAAAAGTGGATTTCTGCAAAACATTTGAGGTCTACTGGAGCAGTATATTAATGCCAACCAGTCCGGTGTTAATTTTGACGCCATAAATTCACCTTTATTCATAACTTGTTGAAGCAGCGGTGGAGATCTAGTCACAATGGGATTGAACATTCTTAGCGGTCCTTGACTATTTACCATAAAGGCTAAAGGCGCCAGCAATATTCCTATTCTGATATATGTATTAAATATTGGAGCTGTTGATAATAAGACAAGGAGTGCACTGGCACCCATGGAATGTCCTATGAAACTAATAGGATCGCTACTATTTTTAACTAATCTGATATAGTGAATAATTGCTGGTAAATCGTATTGGCCCATTTCTTGCCATGAAAATCTCCAAAACTCTGGAGAGTTGATATTTTTCATCACATGACCTCTGGAGTATATGTTACCTCTTGCATTTGCTAGCCATACGTCATAACCAAGATTAGATAATAAATATGGTAATGATTTCTTTGAACCAAGTAAAATCCAGTCTACGGAGCTACCAAGCAAACCATGATGAAGCAAAACTGTATTATTCTTCAGATCAGCAGTTCGTTTAGGACGGGTTGCTATTACGCGGTGTAAAGTTAATAGGTAGCCGTCTTCTGTTAAAACAATATGCGACTCGACTCGCCTCCCATGTAACGTAATAAGTTGAGGAGTACTCATTAACGACATCGGTTCAGGTCTTATTTTATATTCACGCGTCCTAGTCGTATAAGCGGTAATCGGTGCTTGCTTAGCGGTACGTTTCAATGATTTTGTAGTTGTATATTTTGTTTTGTAGTTGTCTCTCCAGAAATATGTTTTTCTTGGAACTGTTGTTATACATTTTCTTACAGTAGCGTGATTTTGAAAAAAAATCGACAATCGATCGCCTACATTTCTAATGGTATTCATTATAGAGTTTGCAAAATCTCCCATCTTCTCTGTAACGTAATGAAGAAAATCCTTTGCACCAGCACTTTCATGTAGACAAATTAAAATAATAGAAATTATTAAAATACTCCTCATGGTCTGTTCTTTATCACGTTCATGAGCACTAACGATTACATGTGAACTAGTATGAGTTTGTTTTACTTTAGTAATAACGTAATCTCGTCAATAGTCATAATGTATATGTTACGATAGAGAACAATGGTAATACATCAATTGTCGCAGTCACACAAATGATGCTCCTGTCCGCAGCACATTGTCTCCGAAGTGAAATGTATCATAACACTTCCAACCGCCGGTACATTTAAAATAATATTTTAAAGTTGTAAAACCATGACATTTTGATAAAGCTGGGCTAGACGATGTCTTTATAAAATGAAATATTAATAAAATAAGAAGTTAAACGATAATAAAGAAATGAATTAAAAAGCCAATCAGGTCGGTTGAGACTACTTTTTAACACGAAATTAATTAATAGTGTATGGATAAAAGCAGTGATAGAAAAATCAAATCAATCAAGTTAAAGCTAACATTAGAACATAGGATGTCAAAAACCAAATTACCGAAGATGAATAGGAAATAGAATATATATATATATAATAATATAATCAAAAAATCGTTTAGATTTAATAATAAGCAAAAATTATGCTCGTAACCGGACAGAAAAAAAATTACGCTATCCGCTGTGGTTGTTATGAGAGTTCACGGTACATCAAAATGTTATTTTGAATTTTGTATATATTTAACAAGAACAAACGGAAAAATATTTAATACGAATTTACGGTAAATTAAATTTACCGACACTCGTGAAAAAGTTTGGTACATTCCTCCCACTTCGAAGAAGTTTCTTTCTTAACGACGTAAACAATTTAAATCTAATGCAATATGCAAACCGTGCCGGCGACTCCAGAGTCCCTCGCGTGCCCCGCACACCTCGCGCACCCCGTACTCCCCCTCACACTCTTACCTGCGCCCTTATAAAAAATTCACCCTAATTTTAGGTTTTGATTCTTCGGAAGGCCTCTCTTAATGCACGACATAAAACATGTAAATAAATATTTACGGATAATGAGATAGATTACGGATTTTATTTTTATTTGGCACGTTCTTTCATTCAAGAAAATATGTAAAGCTCTTAATCTCAATTAAACAAAACAATCTAACAACAATTTTTGCATACATGTGTACTCTGATTTGTTTATTCAGTTACATTCACTGATTATAGAATGTACAATACTTCCACGTAAAATAAGGTTTTCATTACAAAAGTCGTTTGATTTCAATTCGTCACCAGCATGACAATTATACACGTAGTAGTTATACGCACGGGGCGAGGTGATTGACACGTGACGATTTCGTAGGTACACACTGACGCAAACTAAATCACAAACGCAATCCTACGTCGACAATCAGGTTGAGAATTAGACCGAATAGAATAGACTATCTTCGTTACTCAGTTCTATCTAGCTTAATAATAAAATAATATCACAATCTTAATAGAAATCATAATTTATACTAAAAATAGTCAAATAGATATACAGTGATCGATTGATAGCCTTAGTATATTGAGGTAATATTAAAGTAATACATCGAGCGCACACAGTTGTTGTCTTGTTTAAATGGAGAGAAATAAGCCGGATCAGGTAACTAAAGTTGAACTCATAGAAAATGCAGTACCGCGCGTTTCCCCTCCTATTTCGTGCTCCCCTGTTTATTACCCCCATTTATAAATGATTCCAGCTCCATTTCGTCTCGTCTGGTTCTATATTGTTTGACTTGTCGACTTACCGGACTTTGCTCGCTATGTTTTACTTTTCTCTCGTTATTTTTAATAGGAAATAAATATCATTTTACTGTCAATATTGCCTTTTCTATTGATATTAAAATAGTGAGTTTTCGCTTTGTAAACTTAAATGCGGTATGCAAAAATATAAAGACCTGATACTCATAAATACAGCAATAATGATAAACAGTGCAAAGAGCATAGTTCATACATAGAAATGTGTCCCGAGGTGTCCATTTAATTAAAAACATGCCTCGGGGAATCAAGTTTTAATTAGTGCATGGTAGAATTTTTGGGGGCGCATCGTCGCTACGTTCATTACACGCTTCAAGTTGTGTTGGCTAGTTTTATTATGGATTTAAAAGGACTTGTTGATTGTAAAAGTAACACACTTCCACCATAGTGTAGTTACCAATAAAATGCAAATGATATTATCACGGCATGCCATATTTAACCAGAATATTTTCACTCTGGCAATTTTTGAAGATGATCACGTGTATAATAACTTCGAATTGTAGGCAAAATGTGGCAATACATGACACATTACCCAGGCAACTGATATTGTATACGATGGTTTTATGAATTTTCCTATATGAACAAGCTACAGAATAAATATATTAGACATATCTAAAGGTTTTTTACACAATCTATTTATTAATTTTGTACTAGCTAATTATTACAGTTTCTAAATGAAATAAAGGTGTTGTTAATTGGATGGTCACTAGCTGACACATTTAAACGATCGAAGGTGATGAGTTTACATTTCTATAAATGTAATCGACTCAAGTGTCTTCATACTATATCGTTATTTTTACTAATATGTTAATATACTATATGCAGCAATAATTAACGTTAAAATGATCAAGCAGGTCACATTTGTTACAACAGGATACTATTTATTTTATTCGGTAAGGAACCAAACAATTGTTACGAAATATAAGTTTTATAGTTCTCTAGCGATTCGCCCGGTTTCACACGGGTAAAACTAAACAACCGAAAAAAACTATCCTATCTTTTCAGTTGGACGAAATTACACATAGTGAGCAAATTTCTAAGTAAATAATATTTTAGGTATTTTCTTACCCCTTATATTCAGTAGTTTTGGAGCCTATTCAACGCAAAAAAGCAATGAAATCTTTACTCTTTATAATATTGGTATAGATTATAAAACCTTTGAAAACGCTTTTAAAATTTTACAATAACTGTTTAATTATAAAAATAATGAAAATGTTACTTTAATACTTAATAGTATAGAGAGAGAGTGGTTGAATAAATATTTCCTTGGGCAAACACAGGGCAAATTGAAATTAAATTCACAAAGAAATTAACTATTTCATAATTAACTAAGTTGATCAACAAAGACTTCCTCTCTCCATGCGTTATGTACGCCGGATAGGAGAATAAATGTGGCACAAGTACTGTATTTAATTAATATTTGGTTGAAACACCAGGACACGCGATAACAGTGAAACGCAATTTATTTTACACTTGGACTCACCTGCTACCATATATTGTACTTTTGATTACTCGTTAATTATGCTTCATTGCAAATTTCCTTTGACCAATTTCATTGTTTTACCTTTTATATATATATAGGTATATACGTTACTCGTTAAATAATGTATTGCCAAATAATTTTTCGCATGAATGTATAATATGTTATATTACATGATGAGTTTTTCAAGTGCTCATGCATGGTTAAATCCGAAACTTCGAGCATTAGATAAAAATACTCAAAGAATTTTTATTTAAAATGAAATAGTTAGTTAATGTAAGAGAAATTTTTTTTTAAATACTTTTTATGTCATTACGTCCCAGAATCCCTTCTTTGTTAGCGACACTATCTCATGGTGTGATAATACAGTAATTGTCTTTTTCATAATCAATAGGTTCGATTACTGGTTAAAAGTATTGATTTTTCAACAATCCCTGTGTATGTATATGTATTTATAGAGATAGGCTAGATCGATATTAATAAATGATATGTTATTTATTAGTCTTCTCCTGTATGACGTCGTGAGTATCGGATTTTTTTTAGAGGTGTACTCCTTAAGTATCGATTTTCATATGAAAGCCGGGTATGAAAATTAAAATCAAAAGTAAAAATCAAACTTAACGTTACCCCTCCTGTTGACAGATTGGTGCACATCTTTAGTTCCAATTACTTTACAATTTAATGTATTCAGTATCATTGTAAATGCAAGATGGCCGCCACGACAAAATGGCGAATCACATTTTTTTCACAACTCCCTAATATTTCACTGTACAGTTTTGATTTTCTATATTTTCATGGCTATGTTATGTATTTTGACGAATTCGTTGTACAATTAATACAAATAAATATATGATGCATTCATTCTTCAAGTAATATAAAAATGCATTAATTACCCTTATCTACACTAGCCTATCTATTTACTAAGTAGTAAGCACTTTTTTGTAAACAAAATATATTTCCTATTTGAGTTGTTACGAAATTTCATTTCATTTAGATAAACATAGTTTAGAAGTACTCAAAATTAATAATATCTTTTTAACTATTTCACTTTGCCGAAGAAATAGTCATTATAAAGTTACATGTTAGTTACAAATTAAGCAAGCCTTGAAAATGAGACCGATATTTCAAGAGTTATCGACAGGATTACTGTCGAAACATTTATGTATCTATTGTTTAAATACAACACAGTAAGACAGGAAGTTATTTCTTATAAAGTTTTGACAAACTTTGATTACAAAATTTAAGACTGCGCTGTAGCAAAATTTGCAGCAACGGGAAACAACTGAGAAACAAGTGACGGTTCATTGTGATTCCGAAATTGTTACTGTCATTTAAACCGTCGCAGAGCTCACTACTACTCGTAGTTCTAGTTGTTCAACTGTAAACAACACTAGTTAAATTGCAATTGTCCTCTGATTCTACTACGATCTTTTTTAAAAAGGATAGTATTTTTAATAATATTATCCTTAGGCTTATATATAGCCATAGTAATATTTAAGAATATATAACAAATAACCGCACTTATGTCTATGCCATTTTAGTCAAAAGAAAAGTCAAAAGTCTTATTAAATTGGATACATTTAAAGACAAATACATTAAACATTTAAGATACATGTATTAATCTTTAAACAACTACCTAAATACAACAATATACTAGAAGTATTATTCAGAAATCAATATGAATCAACAAATTAGTAAAACTATAGTATTTTCCAACAAAACATTTCATGGCGTGAATATTAAAAAGGCGCGGAAAGCGTCCGCATTCAACACAATTTGATAAATTTGTTTGTGGAATCTTGTAGAACATCACAAGGCATCATTTATTTATTAAGTTACTTTTAACGGAACGAGTCGGAAGGTTTTTGAGAGCTTCCCTTTCAACTAACGCTGCGACAAATTTCGTTAATTTTATAGATAAATGATTTTTTTTTCAATACTTTAACATTAAGACGAATGATATTTGATACCAATCAAATTGTTGTCTACTGAATGTATTCAAAGTCCTATCAATAAGTAATAATCGAAAAATAGTCAGCGGATTCATAAGAGATTTCATGTAGTAAGCTTGAATCAAGATTCCTGTATTGTCTGAGTACATGAATGCGTCCCCAGTTTGGCTTCTTTAACGCAAAAGACGGGAAGACAGGTTGATAAAATATTAAAGGTAAGTAAAAACTATTGACCCGACTCGAAACAACGTTGCTATTGGCTGGCGGCCGAAGCGTACGTTTCACGTTCTTAATAAAAGGGAAAAGCTTTGAACGTTTTCAAATTGTATATCGTAAGTTTCTCTTTTAGCAATCATTTTAAAAAGTCTTTTTTTGCCTTTGATATTATGAAACGATTATGTTACATTATAGTATATTAAACTTTTCCTACTGCTTTATCTTGAAAGTTTTATCGTAATATTTCTAGAAGTATTCTCTAATGAAATCCGTTAATTTTTAATCTAAATTTAACAGCAATTGAAACACATCACTTATGTAAATTTTCATAAAAGAGAAACAGTTATTACTTTTAAAATAATAATATGTGTACCATATAACTAAGTTAAAAAAGTACATCATGTCTTACTGATACTTATTTATGTAACATCTGTTTCTACGAATCGGTGACATGCATTCTCACAACGGCGTTGGCATTACGCAGAAATGTATTATTTTGTATATAACGCATGTGATCGCATTTATCTACCCTTCCCACGTTCACATAAAGGTGAACTGGCATCAGGTGAATTCTGTTTAGTAAACAAATGCAATACTATCTCGTCCTCGTCCTTCCATGAAATCTGTTATCGTATTTCTTGCAACATACATACGTCGTGTTCATCAATTTGTTTTGTATGTACAATTATAATAATATTAATACAAAATAAAAGATGCGATTAGAAAAAAGTACGTTATTTATCAGGATTAATTGATATTTTTAAGCACCTATTCATATAAAAAAAATTGTTCAAAATCTCTAAAAAAAAACTAAGGTTGTTTACCGATCTAAATATGTACATGTTTCAAATTTTAGATTTACAAAATCCTACAAATCTTATATAAACATAAAACCTGTGTTTTCTTTCATGAACAGCAAATGCTGTTTTATTAATCTGGCTTGAGTCAAAGCTCTATAGCCAAGCTGAACAATAGTTCACCGGTCATATTCGGGGAGTATTTTTATTTGAAATTTACACAGATTAAGAATATACAACATATAACAAATAGCAGAACTTTGCTATTTATAAATAGAATCGAAAATCTGAGCTGCGTAACATGAATACAGAAAATTATCAGGTAGCCCGGTTCGGTTAATTAGCGGTAGCGGAGCCGAAGTTTGGATTGCAATTGTAAACTTGAACTGTTTTAGTAACAAGGCACTAAAAGTAATACGAGCTCTTTAATTATAGCTAAGCCTGAAATTGTAAGTCAATATTGCTATTTATAGTAGGACTAGCGACCCGCCCCGGCTTCGCCCAGGTGCTTTCTTTGCTTAAGGTAATCGCGCCAACTGTCAAGCGACTGATGCCAAAAGCGCAAAAGTTCGTCAAATTATAAGCTCGTTAAGTTTTCTTATTTTTCCAAGAATAAGAACATAAGAATCTTCTGCAAATAATAACAACACACAAAAAAAGGCCTATCGGCGAAATCAGTCCAGCCGTTCATGCTTGATACCGTGACCGAGGGAAATAGGGATTCATTTTTACCTTATATAGACTATAAAATCAAAGCTTAAAATGCTTAGGATCTATCAATAGAACACTTAAAATTTGATAGGCGAACCCGATTCCGATTAATTTTGATTTTTTAGATTTATGAGATTTTGAAGTAGTAGAAGAAGTATTTAGACGATAAAATTCGAGTATGACGTCACTACTAAGTATCTTTTTTATTTTCGTATTTACGATGTTCAACAGCCCTAAAAAGATTCTGTTGGCGCGTCTAATGGAATAGGCTCTAGATGTACCAGTATATATACAACATACAAAATATTTATTGAAAAACAGGATTTATCTATCCTGCGACTCCCATCCTTGAAAAGTTTTCGAATAGAACGAAGTTTCTTTCGTTTCTTAATACTATTTTTCATTGAATGTCTAATAAATGGGAGTAAATTATACTTAACTTAAGGTAAAGCTTTATTCGTTTTGGTTATAAGTAATGCGTCATTAATAATTATCGCGTTCAGGAAAGGGCAGCTGACTTTTCAAAATATAATTTATATGTATTAGAAAAGATAGAGAAAATTAAAAATATACATTTTAAAGACCTAACTGATAACGCTGAAATATGGTTGGTAAAAAATAAACGCACAAATAATTTGCAAAAGTGTACTTGTACTATTGAATATTTTAAAAAATAGATAACTCTCATTTTATAATTATAGTTTGTAATGGATGTTCTCCTATTGTTAAATTGATTAATTCCTTTTTACACGACCACTTTACAAATAATAAAAGTCATCCCAATGGTTGGTACTCCTTTTAAATAAAATTTTATTGAGATTTTACATTTTCATATTATCAAAATTGACGGCAAGATGTATCTAAAATATCTGTAAATAAAAAAAAACCTAAGTGATCGGGATAACATGCGTTAAAGAACTCCGTTCCAATAAACATCGAGAAATTTTAATAATACGAAATCAAGACCAACGTCATTTGAACGAAAATACTAATAAAATAAACCGACAGATATTAACACACATACATACACCTTGCCTAAAGTATAGTATTACTGCTTCAAATATAATCGCAAAGGTATTAGTGAAGACGCTCACTTTGGCTTTTTAATAAACATTATTATAGAAATCTCGAGGGTCGTAAGAATCAAGATTTATGTTTATATTAAAAGTTCAAATAATTTCGATCGAGACGACCAAACGTTCTAGAAGCTAATCACTAAACAAAAGTACCCCAGTAGTCGCTTGAACCATTGATTTTTCCAAATTTGTGTGTATGTTCAGTATGTGGTTAAATGGTATTTATTTCTTTTAATTAATTTCAATGAATTTCATGGTCGTCTAATGGATGTCCTTTTTACGTCCTGTTAACCAACACTTAAAAATCATGTTGCATGAGCGTATGATTAAGACATAATGAATTTCATTATATCATATCATATTATAACTATGCACAGGTACTGTTACTGTACAACAGATTAAAGTTGTTGTTAAAATATTTAACCGACATTAAGTGACAATAAAATATGACAACACGCGATATTGCAAGACGAAGATTCTTGAGTTGGTAAATTTAGTTTCCCTTTGCTAGTGCCTGAAGTTTTGCTTTTATGTTAAAATACGGAGAGTTTGTCAGATCGTTTGATCGCTCGAGTATACAAATTCGTACATTTCGGTCGTCATCGGTAGATCCATACAACTTATCTGTCTGACGAAATTAATCTATAGAATCGAAAAAAATATCTTAAGAATTTCCGATTGCATTAAGTTGCTTGGACATTCTATAGACAGGAGAGTTGCGACCCAAAACAGTTTCACGAAAAGAAACTGAGAATAGTACAATTTACAATTGCAATTACAAGTTACAATTTAAGCTCCGATAGTAGGTAGTAGGTAGTAGTAGTAGGGCAGTCGCTTAAATTGTTTATTATTTTATATGCAAACATTAAATCTAGATAATTATGCTGCGTGGCCAACGACTGCAAGTTCAATTTAAGTAATCTTTTCTTGTAGGATCTTACACTCTTAGAAGCCCCTAGTGAAAATACTACAAACTACTTTATTGTACTTAGGAAGTAGCTCGTATGCCTAATGATGTACGGTGTGAATTCCATGTAGCTTTTACGAACTTTGAATTTTCTATTCTTACACTCTCGCCTTGCTAGAAGCATGCATAATACATGCATTTTAGTACATATATCCAAAGATACCTATTGTCAGTTATAGGTTCACTTCGGAGATACAACAAACCATTTCTTTCCATTTTTTCATTACCACACCGGCCAAAATTTCAATAATAATAGTACAAAACATTATTTATTTATTGTCAAGTGCTTAAATAGTTTCCTGGCTTGATCTTCTATAATAACAAAATTCCATGCAAACTTTCATGTCGTTTTTCATTTCTGACATTATGCAGTGAGTCGGCGCGTCTCATCGATCGATTAGTATTTTACTCGATTTCTCGGGAACTGCCAGCTATCATATTATTATGCATTTTTTTAGTTTTATAATATTTTCTAATTGCATTTTTTTTTAATATATACATATTTCAACTACTAAAAAGTGTTAAAATATAAAGCACAATAGTACAGAGCTCAAAAGTCCCCATCAGCTTCCCATATAACATATAAACAAAAGTAAACTATTTGCAAATGGCCTTTTGTATTCCGAATTTAAATTGACAATTCAAATGATGTAAAACATTGGTGAACAGTCAAAATGTCACAAACATTGTTATCAAATTTATCCTTCGATATTGATTTTTTAAAATAAAGTTACAATTCTTTATTCTTTGGTTAACGTTATTATTTTCTAATATTTTTAGTTCCTAACTATGCCGCTTAAACAGGTCATGAAAGGTATACCATCAAAAGGTTTACAAGTAAAAGGCATATTAGAAAACGATTGGGATGTATTATCCCGACACCAAGAAGAATGTATAAGACGACTAGGAATGTCAATTCAGTTGGAACAAGAAGCATATTTGACTATGCATCCCGAGGTATTGAATATTTTGAGAGTATTTGTATCTGAAACCGATATATTTAAAGCAATCTTATTCATTCCCTTTCCCTTCTTTAAGGTTGATATAGTAGACCAAGCCTCCGAAGGTGATAAGTAATTGTATCACTATCCATGGTAACAAGATTTCAATCAATGGCGGACTCCATTTCTGACGAAATATGTTCACCCACAAAGCAATAAAATAGAGTATTCTTTGATTGCCTCCAATAGTAATACCGGGGAAAAAGTTACTTGAACGAATGAAGAAGAACTTGAAAGCCAACCGATGCTTTTTCTTTATCTTACGTCTTGTGCTTACGTTTTCGCAAAAGTAAACACAAGGCGTCCTTTTTTTTCTTATTATATTAATTACGCGTTCCTTTTTACTCCACTTGATATGTGTGAAATTCCCACTGACTTAGAAAAATTTTGACCAGTGATTTTGTACGAGTATAACATATCTCTAGTATAAAAATTATTGATTGCATATTAACATGTAACACGCCATATTAATTAAGATATCATTTTTTTAAGATAAAAACTATGATGTCTTCTTTCATCACAAAAATGATTCATTCAGGAAAAAGAAAGGAAATATTGAAAGAAGCTGCCGAATATTTTACTAGGCCACATGAAATTCTTGATAAAGAAATAAGAGATTCGCTAGGAGTATCATCTAATGCACAATACTTACAGGTATAAGCACAGTTATTCAAGTAATACTAGACATAAAAATGTATTCTAGTGAAAATAAGAGGGGCGGGGAGGGCTAGTTAGTAACAGTGTGGTGACGTTACGTAACGATAATATACCTGCCATAAATAATCATCCATTTTTAGATCCATTAAATTCGAAATTCATTAGTGTACAATGTAATACAGCTTATAGTGTGTACCCGATTAATATGATATAAAAAAGTTATAACATTTTTTGAATACTGTATAATTATCAATTGCGTTGGTGCTTGATAAATATAATTTGACAGAAAGATAAAGCCGTTTTTCAATATAATGACGATGATATTATGAAAATTGATTTAAATGAAATATATGCCAAACATAATCCACCAAAACTCGCTGAAACTCCCGAAGATAGCGTCGGTCACTTGAACACGGAATCTTCATCGTTTATATCAATTGTTACTTCCGCTACCACGGTTCCTACACCAGGTATTTTAAAGTAACTTATATTACACTAAGCTTTTATCAAACGTAACAAAATAAGTGAAATTCGATAGAGACAGGCGTGATGTTAACTTATTTATACATCCAATTTTGATGATGATGCTGTAGGCTCTATTCCCAAGGCTTGCAAGGCATCTATATATTTGATTGATGCGTATCTTGAAGGTTAGCCATGGTCACATATATGGTGACCAGGTTGTTCATTTGCGTCTTTCTGCCTTAAAAATGTATTCATTTTAGGAAATATTACCTAGGTACTTGTTTAAAACAAAGTTCTAGTGAAAACAGATTATTCATTATTTACTTTTATTTGAAGAATAACTAGTCTAAGAATCAATTAATGAAACGAGAGCGGGTCATTACTATAGTTAGTTCGGGGAAATATCTTCATAAATGTAGTATCAAACTTTGCATTTGGTGGATAATTATTAAAATAACATACATATGTTTCTAGAACCCGTTCCAACACCGGAACCAACATTATCGGAAAATATGTTCGCAATTGTTTCAAATACGGTTGATAAAGCTGTATATCAGCATGTTAATGATGACATACTCCGCTACGACACCGCTTACGTAGAACTTGCGAAGGCTGTTGAAGAAGCTATGGAAATACCAGTTATTGAGGTTCGAGAAGATATAGCGGAACTATTTTACACGGCTTACAATATGTTCGAGTTTGACATTATAGCAAAAGAAAAGATTGGTGAGTTAAGCATTTTTTTTACTTTACGGTATCTACATTTAACTTTCATTGATTCGTTGTTATAATCGCTGTTTCATGACTGCATAAACATCCTTACACCTTACGTATCGGGTATAAAGAAAAGTTCTGCCCATTTCTTTGAAGAAACCAAGGTTGTTGCTTAACTTTGTGCGTTTTAATCTAAAGTATAAAGTCCCTAGGAGAGATTTCACCGTTGGCAATAAACGCGATTAGTTCGACCTTAGCTCGTTTTACGCGTTTAACGGAGCTTAGAGCTTCAAATTGCAAGTCACCAACATAAACTGAACGCAGTGAGACCTGAGTTAAAATTCCGTACGGCCGATTTTTGGCGTTTAGCTCTGTAAACACGTTTTCAATTTGACAGCTAAATATGAGACGGTTTTAACTTTGACAAACTGTATAACATGACATCTGCGCTTAGATTGTAGACGATGTTTACGCTTTCATCACTAAATTTGGTTTTCATAATGGTGATAAAATTGTAGCCGGTGAAATCTATTGATTATATATATGAAATCTATATCTAAACAAAATGTAGGTTTTTTAAACATGTTGTCGAATGCAAACGGTTAAATCGCCCCTTAAAATTTTATTTTATTAACAAGTTCTTACATTTATAAATATGTACCAGAGATTCTTCTTATAAATTTACGTATGCTGTACCGAATATCGCCTTTGTATTAATCAACCATAACATTCCGCGTTGAACTTTCCTTATTATATATCACCAGTATATTATCAATTTTAATCACATCATCTTTTTACAAAACTTATTTCTATTATGTGGCAGTGTTTTATTGTGTCTTTATAGTACAACCAGAAAAGCTTAAGTTTAATAAGTAATTCTAACTTTACATGTACACAACATAAATAGATGTGTTTAAATTTGTAAGCTGATGAAAAATGATTTCTTATTGACATGAAACAAGTCTCGCTACATACATTACATTAATAGTTTTTTAGCATTAATAAACTTCAACGTCTAACAATGAAAGGTACCTGCTCTATTTAATAATTAAATTGCAGCTGCTGAGAGAGCATGGGAAAAAAGAATGAGAAAGAAATTGAAAAGAACCCTACGGCGAATGAATAATTTCAGAGGTAATCTTGTTTCTGGTAAACCAGTATTAGCCGACTTCGTTTATGCATACTATGTTGATAAAGTTTATTTATATATACATATATATATGATTGAGTCCTATAGTATATAAATTTCTTTAGATCATCGTAGTCAGAATGATAAGTGGGAAATGCGATGCTACTTAGGATTTTATATTTACACTTATACTTATGAAAAAAATTGTCATGCATATTAAAAGCATATAAAAAAGAGAAAAATTTATCACAAACAGATAATTAAAGTTTAAATTTTAAAAAATACAATAAAAGTTTCGCACACAACAAAAATTTATAATGAATCCTAGTCTGATTTACAGTCTACTATAACACACGCTCGTCTGTCGGGATTCATCTCGTGGATAACTTTTAACTGATTTCGATAAGTGAAAGTTTTAGACAACCCTTATGTTACGTTCTGTCAGGATTCTTAAGTGTATTGCGCCGGTAAATTTAACTTTCCCGTCGGTACGCACAGTTTTCTAATGTTTTTCCCTTCATTTTATTTTCATATGGAAATATTTTATGACGGAATAATTAAAAAAAGACGGACAGAGAAGGAAGATTTCGACGTAAGATTAGGCGATTGCATAATAAATGAACTAATTAATTTCTTATTTTTCATGGACTCGTATACAAAAAAAGCAGTGCGTGTATCAGTGTGTACTCGCGGAGGAAAAAAATTTCATATATGTATTAAAATCTATAGTAAAGATTTATTTTAAATTATGTTTTATGAAAAACATTTATCATTATTTTGATCAGTACTTAATGTAATATTAGGAAGGTGTGAGTATAAGCAGAATGTTCATTTTCAATAAATACTTAATCCTTAGACAAATTACGTAATTTATAAATAGAATCATTATTATTCAACCATTTCAAGCTAATTTGACTCATAGACCCCCTTTCACTCACCCCAAAAATAAGCCGTTGTGTCTTTACAATAACATTAAAAATTGTATACAAGAAGAAATTGTGTAAAGTGTAATATTTTCCGTACCGTACCGAAAAATGTTTCACTTCAAAATTCTCCTAAAATCATTAACCTAAAATACTTCCTAAAGTACGTGCGCCTGGCGACGGTGCCAAACTTTTTTAAATTGTGTGTCATTTGCCCTATCGTGTAATGATGTGAAATCTATACAGATAAATAAAATTGAAGTGTCTGTATGTAATATAAACATAAAATGTCCATACTCAACACACATAATGTATATACGGTACTTATAACAAAAATACAATTTTTAATTTTTTTGTTTATCTGTCTGTCCGTCTGATTATTCTGGATAATCTCAGTAACGACTGAACTGATTAGGAAGATAGGTAATATTGTATGTATTCAAATAGGCTATTTCAATTTAAGCAAAATAGTAAGGGTTCCGTGCAATAATTTAAAACCCACGAAATCGTGAAATTACGAGTCACCATACAGTCACCGGCCGCTACCTTTGTGTTTAATTTTGTACGGTAAAACAATTAATGTAAGAAATACGTTTATAAATATTTATTCTGAGAAGTGATATATATATATATATATGTTTGATTTGATTCCACGCGGACGAAGTCGCGGGCAACACTAGTATTAAATAAAAAAATGGCGCTATTCTGGAGTACCAGACCCATTTACTGAAATTCAATAGAGTCACGTTACTCGACGCATTCAGATTAAAAAGTAATTTATTGTGTGAGTTTTTATTAAAAAAAATATGCAAGTAAATGTTTTTCTGGTTCATTACGACCAAAAGCGATGTATATATTTTAAAAGGCCAAACAATTGATGTCGTTCGGAAAAATTTCCTTTAAATTATTTTACATTTATTGACGGCGAATCTGTCGATAACATCAACTCAATTTTGTGTTCAAAGCAAACAAATCACATTTTACATTGAAAATATTTTATAAATTTATAAAGTAAACAATATATAAATATACCTAATTGTCAATAACATCTTTTTCATCAATCAGTAAAGTGGACAGATATAATAAAGGGGTTTTAATCTGATTTTACAGTGTCTTGCAGTAAACCAATTTAACTTTAGTTATAGATATATCTTGATAAACACGGTACATATATTGTAATAGCTGTGTCTTAAATCTGAAATTAATATGTGTCACAATTACCCTTCATCCAATAAACTGCTATAACATTCACCAGATCGTTGCAAAACTTACGCTCCATTGTCCTACAGGCCTGCTAATCAAAAACGTTTAATCCTATTGGCCACAAAACTCTAACAACTGTAGTTAAAATGTCGGCAACCTTGTTATTGCTAAGAAGATGCCTTTTTCATTGCAATAATCATAACACACTTAATCGCCTGGAAAACTGGTTTATCAATCTCATGTTAAACAACATGTAGTTAAAATAAGCTTAACGTAAATTTTACAGGTTATGAGACACCACCAACACCTAATTGTGAACTTTCTTCGCACGACAGTTACAAATCACCCCCGCCGCAACCTTGCGTCTGTCATCCCCAATTTAAATATAATCGATACGCAAAGGTAACTATTTTTGTAAATAAATAAAACAGGTCTTAAGGTTTTTGAAGGCTAATGTTGTTGCATCTAAGTAATCTGACCCCTAGATCCCTACATTTGAAGCTAAAATGTGTGTTTTTTTTATTAATTAATTGGTAGCCCCTATTAATTAAACGATATTAGCCATATTATGCAAACGTATGCAATGCCACAAACCAAACTTTGTATGTAACGTTAAATATTATACATTGAAAATATAAATATTTCACTGAGTCTTTCGTTTAGACTCAAAGAGAGGAATATATTAACTCCTCTTGATTCTTTAAGGGAAGTAAATGTATATTTTAATCAGCCGCGACTTGCAATAAATCCTTGATTACACAACGCTTTTGCTTCAACCTTCAAAGCAAAGCTTCAAAACTCAAATAGCTTTTAAAACATTTTATTTAGCCACTGGATTTTCTTAATACATAGGGGATGAAAAAAAATATGCTTTGACTAGCTCGGTGGAATCGTATATGACGATGATTTTACACGCAGACAGATACATAGGAATAACTTTTGTACCGTGGATTTGCCAAATTACTTTTAGAGGGTAGTTTTAATTTAAAATCTGCACTGTGAAAACTTTATATGAATTTTATTGAATTTCTTTGAATTAAAAAAAATGAATTACAAAAATGTTATGATGTTAAAATTATTTGGCACTGTGTCCAGTGTGACATAATTTTCAATATCATCAATCTGTGGCCATCTCGAAGGGAAGATGAAGAGTTGAGAATCTTCTTCTTCGACTAGTGTTTTCGTTGTTGTAAATTCATGTAAATTCTTTTGAAATTGTTAAATTACTTTTTTCCAATTTCTCATTTCCAAATTCTCATTCAGTCTGCCTAATAAGTTCGTTATCTCGTTCGTTCGTTATTCTCTCTACATAGATATTTATTTTATTCTTTATTGCGCATATTTTTTATTGCCTTATTCGTTTATTATGTGTTGTGGCATTAACAGAACCAATTACCCCTTCTTTTTTATATAAAGTAATTAACTTTTATTATCCGTATAGAATAAAAAACCGGCAACACCCAAGCTTTTTTACAACAATGTTTTGGTAGATTAATATAATATTCTTAATGTTACCATCAAAAAAGAGATTTGTAAAAAAATATCTTGTTGCTGGTATCTGCATGTTCATTTATGTAAACTTAATGTTACTACGTATTACGTCTTCGACACATTTTATTTTCAATAATAATATGAAAATCTATCTATTTACGAATATATGTTTGTATCAGTTAGAACTTCGTGAAGAAGAACAGAATAGTAATGTGCAATAAAACTAAGTTTAATATTTTAGGACCGTTTTGGAATATACCTGCCACAAGGTCCATCTGAGTACAGCGATTTTAATACGACCGTCACTCCTGCGATCTCTGTAGAGGATCTGAATGATACACTAGACGATGAGAAATGTGACCAGAAATCGATATTAAGTAAAAAGTCCGCCGTGTCAGGTAAAAGTGGAGTGAGCAAGAAATGTGCGTTCAATTAATATTGTCAAGCAAAAATGGAACTAAGACAAATATTTTCCCGATAAATGAGCGCCAGGAAGTGTTTTTTATAATTTAATTAATACTTATTTGGTTTAAGTGATTAAATTTGACAGTTATATTTTTCAATTGCATTTTTATGAGGCACATTTACTGATTTAAATGATATAAATATACCATATATCTAGTCGAGAAATAACCCCCATTTTAAGATGTGTTAATTACGTATAATAATTAATATTTTTACTCCTAATTCGATTCAGAGAATTAATCTTTAACAAGAACATTACTGTTATACAATATGTAAGAACAAATATAATGTTTCTTTTTTGATTTCTTAAAACAATTATTGTTACATTTGTATCAGATTAATTAAATTTGGTTTGGGAAAGACAAATAAACGTAGGTACAACGTACTTGTATGTTTGTTTGTCTTTGTTGTTTAACATACGTGTTGAATTTATACCTTTGTATGCAATGTGGTCTCCAACTCCACCACAATAGCCTGTCACCAAGCAATAATCTTAAAACAAAAATGCTTGCTAACTTGAATGATGACGTGGATATAATAATTTATTATAATAACTCTTAAATATCATACATATATAAGAATAACGAAAGGAAACATTTATTACATACGGTAGTTTACATGGTGGACGTGCTTAATCACGTCGCTTAGTACTAAACAAGTTGATGAAAAAAATTTTAAGATCTTATCTATCTGCAAAAGGAAATAAACCAAAGTAATAATATCCCATTCCTCAAGGCGTTAAGACTGCAGGAAATCGAATTTGGTAGTAGCGACTTCTTCAAGAATCTATAAGCAGAGATGAAATAACTTTTTACTTATCTAAACCATAAGCAATGTTTTCTTTTCTTAGATATTGTAATTTATTAAAAAAAATGTAATTATTTTTGACACGTATTGCGTTTTATCTCTTTTTTGTTATTAAATGTCAAGTTAAAAAATCATTTGCAACAAAAACGTCAGGCAGTCATGAGGATAGCCGATAGAAGTGAAAACTCAAAACAGGTGAGCGACAATAGATCAAAAATAAATAAAAATCTACGAAAAGCGTTTGTGTGTTAACTATGAAATTCAAAATTAAATACAAGAAAAAAAATCGTCGAAACTATACCAAATTAAGCCAGTTCCGATCGCCTCGCCCGATCACAGTTTTCGTAACGCTCTCGTCGCGCATTCACCAGCTTACTATCCAAGTTAAGCGAGCGTAAAGAACTTATAATATCAAAAATAGATCAGTAATAGTCAGTAACAGTGATTTCTTAAAAGTATGTTAGTAAAGGAAAGAAAACAAACAAACAAACCAACAATTACATTTTGTGGACCATTACAATGACAAAATGTCCATCTAACCTTGTAGCTATAGTGGCTACCTCTCAGAATAAGAACGCGCATCGCTTTCTTATTATGACTTAGAAACCGTCGATATGTGGCTCCGTAATAATGTCCGATGCACTGTAAAATCAGGGCAAGCTATCAGCACCCCGAAAGCATCGTTATACTGTATACGCAGGGCGCTATTGCCTTTGCGTGTAATTAGCACAGTCTGACAAGTTGACTGCAAGTTATAGTTTGTAAGCACTATAAGCTATTGAGCATTAATATTTGCGCAGACTTAACTCATCTATTATACATATATTATATTATAGAATACCTTTACATTATTTATCATCATAATAACATGTGTTTTTGTGGATTTACTTTATTAGTCCACAAAATGATCAAATATTAACATCACTTTTAAACATTAGTTGTTCACGTTTTCCTAAAAATAGATGAAAGGAATTAAATTTATATTTTGTAGTTTCATCTCTTAGCGGAGATTGGCGATCATTATTACTGGTGTAATATTTAAATAATTTTTTTAATATAAAAAGTAGTGTGTCATCAGAAGATAACTACTTGACCGCATTAAAAACGTATAATTTCTGATGCAATTATTTAAACTCAACACATTATACAAGCTTTTTAGTTAATAGAACATAAATAAATTTGATATGGACTTTTTACAAAAGATTATCTGTGAGTCCTGAAAAGACGTAATGAAACATCGTTCATAAATAAATACTAGCTTTTAACTACTCAACTCCTTTTTAAGATACTGTGCCTAATTGTAGCATGGTTGTCATTTTTTAAGAAATAACAATCTGGTATTCGTAGTCTCGATCTATAATTTAATACAGTGTTTTAATTATTTGAACATGAACATATTAAATCATCATCATAATAATCATCTCGTCACGATTTATGTGGGGTCGGAATTACAGGTTCCGACTTCCACATCGATCTATCCACTTTCATTGCTGTAATCACTCCAGTTATACATTTTTGATGAATAGTATTTTATACATACTCATTAAATCGCTTATATTGAATGGTGACCCGTCCTTGATTCGCACTTCCACAAAATTACAAATTTTCGATGAAAGTATAAGAGATGTAATAACCGCGATGTATGGTAAGTGACAGAATTTTGATTATAAAAATTCTATCTTGCTATGAAACATGCTGTACTATACTACAATAAAACTACTTTTATATATGTAGATACTGTGGATAAATTTAATTGAAATTATTAAATAATTAGGTTATTAAAAATATTGTTGTTTATGTGATCGCATATGAATCCAAAGTGATTGATCACTATCCTGTGAGGTTATATCTTGTACGTGTTATTTGACTGTGGACAAAGTTACTAAAACACCACTGTAAATATAAAAAAGGTTCACATAATCTTGGTACAAAAGCTTAGAGAAACACTTAATAGTAGGTAGTTACGTAAAATATTTATTAATCTGAAATAAAAACTTATATCGCAATAGAAAATATTAAATTCGATGAATTGAATCGAAGTCCCAAAATTAAACATCTATTTGTTTTGTTGAAAATATATAATTTTGCATAGATACATACATACACAATATTTGTACTGTGTATGTATGTATCATCAGTATAATTTTAACATTATTATGCTGTGTAATTGCCGTCTCTGTATATTATTTTACCATAGAACTATTTATAGAGACAGTTTTAATGCAATTTCTATTTATTAGTAGTTGTAGAGTAGTGCGCCCCTGGAACATTATTAAGTCAATTTCCTGTTGAAACTATAACCTCAAACGACGCTAATAAAGTTACCTTGCTGTCCTTTGCTGCGCGCTGGTTACCTTGTTTGTTTTTTATAGACTTCATTACTAGGGATTCCCTGGTAATACAAATTACATGGTTTAACTTACAATAAACGCGATTAGAATTGAGCTTGGATCATTGTGTATTGTTCCACCAATAAATAACCATACATGTTTTATATAACATTGTGAAAATATTGTAACTTTACCAAATGCATCATAATTATTTCCCAACGGACGTCACATTATGTCTCGTATTATATTACATATAATACATTATTGTAATAATACACGCGTTAGCATTCATGGCGCGACTGACTGTAACACGTAGCTGAATAAACATTTTAAAAGTGATAGGTATAATTTTATGTACACAATTTACTTTATTTTAATCAATGATAATATAAAAGGAGTTTCAAATTACCTTGACGTTAATGTAAGCTGGAACCGATGAATATCTTGTTGTTGCATTAAGAAACGGGGTAGAGGATCATGAGCATTTTATTTTATTTTCAATTTATTATTTTTTCCTTGTCCTTAAGCAATTTATTTATTTTTCGTGTTAATTAATTATACGGAATTGGGAATTACACTTATTGTTTTTGTTCTCGCTAAGTTGGGAAATCTCTTCTTAAAATAAGTTAATAAGCATCGCAGTCCTTGTGTGAATTTTCCAAGTAATTATATAAAAAATGAAGTACTGAAATGTCGACAATCTTTTTAGATTTAACTTATTGGTAAATATAAATTTCACAATAAAGAATAGAAAAATTCGAACTTTTCGGAATTTAGAACCCCTTCGAATTGTGCTTACACTGTTTTCGAGTTCGATGTATATAAAATCCGCTCAGATATCTATTTTACAAAACGTTAGACGAATTGTTTCGATTCATCAAATTTAACTAAAATTTTGAACGCGTAAGAACGATAAAATGAAATTTTGTTCGTATTCGGAAAGGTTCTTCAAAGTAACAATGAACACGAGTGCTTTCAAATCTAACAAACCGAAAACATATAAAAAGAACTGAAAACTGTTCGGACCTGTGTTCCGACAAAGCTAAGGAATTATTTTGTCAGGTGACGTATACACAGTTTACAGTTAATGAAAATATATATATATATATATATATGCCACATGCCACTATTAAATCTTACTAAATCAATATTATTTTTTACTTAGACCACACTATCCATGGGAGTGGTGTTGGGAGGAAGTGGGAAAACCAGCTCCCGCGATAAAAAAAAGTCCTTTTAGTTCTTGTTTCTATTCGTTCCAGTAGTAATTGTATAATAATAATAATAATAATAAATCGGCCTTTTTCTAGAATATTTCCCACTGCAGGGACACAGGCCTCCTCTCCGAGAGAGGGAATGAGCCGTACGCTGCCCGGTGCGGGTTGGTAGATGTCACATGTCTTCGAATTTGGTAGTTCTAAGAACGTGCCGATTTCCTCACGATGTTTTAATTCACCGTTTTTCAGCAGTGGTGATGAAATGAATTACACAAAGTAAACGCCTGCCTGGGTTCGAACCCGGTACCTACAGTGCGTAAGTCGGGGCCTATACCGCTAAGCCACCACTGCTCCCAGTAATTGTATAATAAGTCTAATCTGTAAATGCTTTATAGAGTCATACATGACAGTAAATAGGTTTGGTCACGAGCGATCTCAGCGTTGTACGTTCACGGTTATGTTGATAGATTTTCAATAATGTTCGTTCTCTTACGGGATTTTCTTTGATGCACACGCGAATACAGCAATCTTACCAATTTGGTATATATGTATAAAATAATCCTTAGGAGCTTTAAAGAATCAGGACACTTACATCAATTGTCAAATCAACGCCATTTTGATATTTCGTTCCCTCTAAATCTACTTTCTCAGCGTCTTTTATTGCAGCTGCATTCATCGGGTCTTCAATCTACTTGATGAAAATACCTTGTAGCTTTATCCTTTTAGTCGTAAAAATATTATTGCTATTATTAGATAACGTTTTACCGTTTATTAAATACCGTTTCATTGGCACTCCTCGTAACTCCGATAATCATTCACGCAAAATTTAAATAAGCCTGATCATAGCTGTTGTTACTCAATATTGTATCTTTATTCTAATCTGTCTTCCTATCTTACAATTTTTTCACTCACTCCTGCTTCTGTCTTTATTGATTTTTCGCTCGTGATACAATTGGTATCCTATTAATGTTAAAAATAAAGTTACGAATTTTCTCTGCTTTGTGACCTTTTTCAACGCGGATTCTCCTTCGTCTGTCGCGAGGCATACGGGTAGGAAACATTTGAGCCACCGTTTATGAGATTTAAAATGTTGTACCAACACAGCGTACTCGGAAAGTATTTTTGAAGGATTTGAGAAGAAACTTAATCCCCGTATTCAGTTCTCAAAAGACCCTCCATGCGTCTAGGAAAATTTTAGTTATTAAATATTTAGGGTACAGAAAATATGTTAGTGTTAGTATAAAAATATTTTTCTTGGCACAAGCTTGAATTTCAAACTAGCATATTCGAAACAGGGATAAAATGGGCCATTATCGTTATAGTCAAGAATACGTTCATTTATAATCGAAGGTTTGTAGGTTTGAAGGGATTTTTTTATGTCTGATTATGTTATTTATCAATTTTATTTTACAGATTTTTACAGACCGGAGACAAGAGTTATCATATGATATAAATGTGCAATATTATTTATAAATGGCCGTATACGCGCAAGTTTTTCACTTTATTGCTTCAACACTTTTCCGTGGTTCCCCTTCACATAAAATATATTTCGATAAGCAATTTTTGCATATTGAATTACATACATGCAGGGACAAAAGCATTGTGTAAATGTGATGCATCGTTGTAAATTTGATTCATTTTGTCTCTTCATGTTACCAAAAGCAAAGCAAAAGGGATTTGCATGCGTTATTTTGAATACTAAAAATTCATTCGTCGCCTTTTAGATGGAAAATGGTTGAGCGTTAAAAATTCAAAAGTTGAATATAAAAAAGTCAGCGGGCACGGGACGCTCGGCGGATGTGAAACATTACAATAAGAATAC
Source organism: Papilio elwesi (assembly GCA_029849275.1). NCBI lineage: Eukaryota > Metazoa > Arthropoda > Insecta > Lepidoptera > Papilionidae > Papilio > Papilio elwesi. Next base: position 6,488,308 of record CM056717.1, read on the forward strand.
GAATTTGTAATATAAAAAAATGGAGCAAAATAAAACATAATAGTTTCGTAATATAAAATCAATATGTTTTACTTATTATATTTATTATAATTAGTAATAATTACAGAACAAACAAAACAATTACAGAATAAGTAGACATTTTTTGGTCATTACAGCATCACGTCGTGATTACAAACACCACCTATTGGTATGAAAAGCGTATGTATGTTTATTTATTACAATGATATATTTTATACTCATACAAAATCACCCGTAAAAGTGTTCCAAAACAATGACATCATTGAGAGCAACATTCAGACAAGTTAAATAATAAAAAAGATGACAGGGTTTGTCAGTTAAACGTCAATGTAAACACCATGGCAGCTATAGAAAGTGTCCTAATTAGGGCGATTTCGGAGTCCTCACTTTTCGACCGCTAATGGCGTACCTGCTACTAAAATGATGTGTATTATAGTATCATTGATTTAGTGTATGAAACGAGGTTGATATACAAATTTTCGATTTCTCAAGGGGCAATCAAAATTACTTGTCGAGGAAACTACAACAGTTATTGTTGTATTATATGGAAGAAGTATGAATTAAGCCAATCATACTCGGACATACCATTAAGAGTGTGAAGGGTCAATTAATACGGTTTTTCTCTCCAAATCTTGCAACAGGTTGTATTTATTATAAAGGCTAAAAACTTAAATTAATCCTAGTCCTTTTTGTATGTAGCACTTTTACAATTCTTACAAGTGGGTTTTCAAATTTTAAATAATATCTATCAAAAAACTTACGTTATATTATTTGAGACGCCTGATTTTTTATTATACATAACTAATCATGCAATTCCTTTTTAAGCTAACAGCATTTTATGATACCAACTACTCGACTACCTGTCACAATGGTTTTCCAGCAAAAGCTATTAAAGTATTTGTAATATGGGTTCCCGAAAGGTTTACTTACAACTCCGAAGAGTTACAGAAATGTAGTAGATCCAACAAGGCTCCAATAGCCAGAATTCTGTATGAAATCGTGTAGCCAATACGAAACTTACGTGAAACCTCTTATGAAACATCCTCTTAACGTAGAAGTATCGATGAATGTTTGAAACTAAGTTTTCCTTTAAGTTTCAGTTAAGTTACACATACAAACCTATCATGTGTACGACGAATTATATTGAGTCGTAGCAACGCCTGCAAATTCTAACATTTATATTTTGCTTTAACATTTTCTAAAGAGCGTTCATGTATAATTTGTTAAAGCAGTACAAGATATATCGAATTCTTATCATACATTTAATGCAAAAGAATATTTCAACTGACTGAATTAAAATTGAATCTTTAAAACTTTCAGACAAAAATATTAGTTATCGAGTATGTTATTTAAATGTCTATTTAAAGTTAATATTTGCAATTTCTCAATACTTACATTAATACATATCTACTAAGAAAACAAATTAAGAACTCATTTAGGAAAAAAGAACATTGATGCTTCGCCAGACAACGAGTTCGGTATGTTCCGGCACTTTATTATTCCTAAAGGTTTCGTTTAGGACGGCAAATGAGGAAGTGTTTTGACTTTAGGTGACCATTATACCCATAACACATAGGCGCCTGAAATAAGCCCAAAAGTTTCAGATGCGTTGTCTACCTTTAATGAATAGAGGAAGAGATAAACAGAAGAAGGAATTTCCTTTTCCTATCTATTCTCTCCCCTATCAAATCATTTTCCCCTTTCCCATTCTTTCTTTTGTTAAAGAAGGATGGGCAGAAGAATAGTCGGAGTTGTAGGCCACCAACACCTTATTCGTTCCATAACATGCCTTTACGGGCTGTGCCACTTTTTCCAAATAATTAAAATTATGTATCATGTATTAAAATAGCTCTTGAAAAGCATAATTGAAAAACCGTTTTGCAACGGATAGCTTAAAATCACTAAACTGCGTGTTAGATATATATCTTCACGCGATAGTTTGACAGATTCGTTTCGACTGACGTCTTCATCTTCGTATGTTTATTCTTACATTACCTTTGCTTCCTTAAATATCAAATTTAAGGCTTTTTCTAAATATAACGTTATTTTTATGCATAGCATAAGAAAGCATCTCCGGTTCTGTGATTTTATTAAAGCGTACAACTTATTCGCCTAAATTTCACTGCTTCCTTCCAAGAAGTCTTTCTTTAGATCCCGTGTCAAAGGACAATAGGATATTAAAAACGTTTGTCGTATTCAAGTGCGAACAGGTACGGTTCTAAGTTCTGATTGCAGTTTCAGCGTGCTTTTTGTTCATTGAGACGGTTTTTAATCACGATAAATCTTGTAAGATTAAGATTGCAGAATTATTAAAATGTTCATAAAGCGTAGGTATACTTAAACACATTTTTGCTACTCGAGCAATTTCAATTTCATTTTTTTTATTCAATCTTAATAATCCAATAGTGCATAAAAAATCTACTACAATTTATAATAAAATAAAATATCTATAGTCTTATCTAGAGAAGTAAAAAATATAAAATACTCACCTCACCTTACTAATCTACATAAAGGGCTACCGCAAACCTATCGAATACTTAACTTATATTAATGATAAGGTAGTAGGAATATTAGGATTACCCTATGGTTAGCTATTTCATATTGTTCATTTTCACTCGACAGTAATTTCCACAACAGACACGGAAAAGTATTTAAACTGTATCCTGAACTCAAACGCTCCTCTCTTGCATATAATCCTTTGATGGCAATCGAAAAGTTTGTAAATTAATTTTTCCCGGAACATGTTGTTTGAATTTAGCTTGGAGGGTATTCTCGCTCTGTTAGGGCGGTTTCAGACTGGCGATTTATACGCGCCTATTATCTCGTTTCGAAAGCTACACGCGATTCCAAAATATAAAATAGATTATACTTATGTAGCTTTCCCCACATGTGCAACTCGTACCAGCGTTGACGCACTTATGAGCTCCAGTGAGGTTCGAGCGAACACGCTGGCATGATCCCGTGTACGCGAGTCCGGCCGTTTAAAAGGCGAAATACGTGCACGTGTAAGTGCGTATGCCGATACGTATACGCGCAGAAAAGAATCCTAGTCTGAAATCGCCTTAACATTTTAAAAGTTACTCAGGTTGGACAATAGCTTTAAAATATTCCGTTTGACAAAAAACACCTTTGAATTAAAAGGGAACGCTATATTCAGATATCATTGAAAGAGAATCCAGGTTTCATAATGCAGTGAGAAACTCCAGGAAATTATTTAATTACTCGACGCTCTTTCGCTCTACCTTTATTTCGAAAAATATTCTACTGAATATTTTATAATATACTATACTTCTATACCAATACTGTACCTATATAAAAAGGAAATATTTGATTATTTCTTCGCTCAGGGTGGACTCAAAACCTACTTAAGGTATTTAGAAAAATATGTCAGTAATAGAACGCTCTTCTATCTACGAGTGACTAGACTATATTTATTGAATTTATTTATCTACCTTAGGCTCGGAGTCTATTATATAATTTTGCATCATGTGCATCTTATTGTCATATTTTGTAAATCCAATTAATAAAAAGTTTGGCGGTGAAACACATGATCCTATTTGCACGTGTTTATAAAGTATTATTAAGAAAACGAACTAATAAAAAAGAGTAAGAATCTATTGTACAGTTAAAACAATTCTATATTTCTAGACGGATATAACCTTGAATCACTCTATTCATCGTTTTATAGAAGTATTCTACAAACTATGTTTTTTAAATTCTTGACAAATAATTTACCAAATTTTTATTCAGCCCTATTATTGATCTCAGTGTTCAGTATTCTATTAACAGTAGTATAGGTATTTAAATTATTAACCAAACAGTGAGAAAGAATACACAGAACGCAATGTCTAACCTCTATTAAAAAATACGTACGCACGTTTTAATTTATGGGTATAGATACAAATGTATAATTTATCTCCAATTGCGAATTTGTAATATCATATAATATCGCTTATGAATTAAAGCTGCATATTGTTAGCTAAAGGTTTATCTAGCCATTGATTACGGATAGTGTTCGAGTTCAACATAACCTATTCCATGTTTCAAGCGGACGATGAACAAACACAACTACGATACAAAATCGACATCTCGCCGAAATTCTCGCTTGTTTATTTTATTCCGCCATAGTAACAGTTCAATGCACTATGTTGTAAATCCACCACGAATGCCAATCCAGCGTATTATACTCATTATGCTTACGCTATTCGGTTAATTAAGAGTGGAACCTACAGATTTGACGGATGATAATTGGCAGATGGTTTGATGTTATATAGTGTAATAGCTCGAAATATTCAAGATGATTTATTTATGATATATATATGAAGGAATTACGACAATGTTAACTCCATCCATCCTACCATACCAAAATTCTTTAGTTATCTTTCGGCCATATGTATAGTAGGTCGAATAGAAACTTACTTTGTTGGTATACCAATCGCAGAGTGCACAAAACGATAGGTCACGGAGTTCTTAAAAACACTCACTTGAAATATTAAATGTCACTAAAGTAATGTTCAAACATTAAAAAGGTAATCTACATCGTCTTTTATAAGCATTAATCGAAAGAATTGTTTTAAAGCATATCAAATACGTTAGCATAAATAGCGTCATTTCTTTATTTTTGATAAAATTTAAATACTTTAATAATGTTAACAGAGACTAAAAAACAACATCTTAAATATCCGTTGCAATTTTCTTTTTGCAAGTTGCTTCTGGTCCCGTATCTTTTTCTTTGGTAAACAATTCCTTAAAGTTGTATGGTCGAAAAGTATGACCTTCGCCTTCAAAAAATTTGCTCATGAATTCCACCCTGTTGAAAGTTTCCATTCATTAATTCAATAGAAAAATAAATATTATCCTAAGGCCTGGCGTAAACGGGCTACCGACCGCAGCTAGCTACCCGTGGTTGTTGCGTGCTACCGCCACATTTGTAGCAGTGACTGAAGCGAGCAACAGCCACCGGTGTTCGGATGCCATCACATTTCCGATAAAAATATATCATCCATTGTGGCGTCGAGTTCCATATTGACGCGTAGGATGCATAGGACGCGCAGTGATTAACTGAACGGGGGATGGGATAGCGCGTGTCGGCGTCGTGTGGGGCTCGTAGCGACCACAAGTAGCGAGATACTACGAACCGATTGGCCGCCGCCGGCCTCACGTGTGCGTAGAATTCTAACAATATGTATGAAAAGTCGTGTGAACTGACTGTCGCTGGTCACCGGTGACTCTTGCCGGTATCCTGTTTGCGCCGAGCAATGTTTAATTTTATGACATTGTAAAGAATATTATTATGCTGGTACACAGATTTGTACAGTTCCCATTTTTGGTACAACATGTTTAGCCAGAATGAGAAGTGTATGTACATTATACTTATTTTTCCACGACACTCTTGACTAGTAAAGACTTAATTTGGTATAATATAAAAACACTCACATATACCGGCTGATTCAAGTTCACCGCGTGATTGTCGTTTTCAATTTCATATAAGACTAAGACCACTCCCGGAATTACTGAGATATCTCAAAGACTAATTAATATGAGAAACCAGTTGATAGACTATATATATATATATATATATTTACATCATAAAATATTGTGTTCATAGAACGTCCTAAATGTGTACCATTACTTAGCACGGTGGTTATTGCCTATTCTTCAGAACCTTTTACCAATGTACTTTTAAAGGTCAATAAAATGAGTACCTAGTGAAGATAAATTAATTTCAAATTATTTAATATACCAATGAAGGCGCAGTGTGTGAAGAAATGCCGATAGTCCTTCCATAACAACCAAAATAGAAACCGTAAAAACAGCCCAAACAGCAAATATCGCAAAGATCTTCACTGGTGCGAGACTAGTGTGATCTTTCAGGGCTAATTTCGCCATGATCATCGACCACAACATCTTCGATAGTTCTAAAAGAACAAAAATGTAGGGTAGAGTTACAAAAATATTAGTAATATTTATTTATTTTAATTACCTAAGTAAAAAAAGAGAAGTCAAAACTAATTCGGTGAAAAGATGATACATTGCTTCCACGATGCAAGAAATTGCAACATAATTTTTTTACGATCAAAATGTGCTGTGCAGTGCAGAGGTCATAAGTTATTGTATAAATATTTATGATTGAAACATGACATATATAAGAGACAATAATATTTTAAATGTAAGTATAATTATATTAATCATATAGAAGAAACATCTTTTTTTTAAAGACAACATTTTGTTGGAGAAAATTTCATACATCTCTAAAAATATACCGGAAGTGTTGTGAACAAAAGATTGATATGATAAAGGAAGTTGCTAGTTTTATAAATGGATGAATCATATTTTATAGTTAAAAAAACTGCAAAAGGTAAAGGTAGGCAAATCAAGTGGAGTCTAAAATTTCCGCTGCACCTGAACAAGCTGTAAAGCTACAGTCAAACCAACAATGGAACATATTGATGGAACAGTTCACTGTTGTTCTCCCCTGCCACACACCCACTTTCCATGAAATGCTCTACAGATCTATGTAAATATGGGCGAGCTTCGCTCTGGCGTTTCAATAAAGGATGTGGACTTACCGTTGTCCATACATCAGTTATTTTAACGCTCAAAAACTGAAACAGTGTTGCAATTAAAACTGGCGCTTTAAAATCAATTCGAAACGTGTTCATTAAAGCGTCGACACCAAGTCAAAAGGTAAATACTCATCATGGGCCAGATGAACTGAATAAGCTTTTATTTTGTTGTACCAATTAAATTCTAGAGCAATACTTTTAACTAGTAATTTACTATCTGTATAACTTATATAACAAAGATTGTTTTCGTCGTGTATTTTTCTATGAAAATTTCATTTAAAAAGTCAAGAAAATTGTATTTTCCTATAATCTATTTTTAGTTTGCCACTTAATCTCTGATGAAATAATAGAAACTAAGAACTAGAACTGGAATAATAAAGGTAATCAATCTAAGTGTAACCTATCCACTGATAGGTTAAAAAATGGCATAAATTAATTAGAGGGCAAAAAGAAGGTTGCCGTGTCAGATAGTTTGTTATAATATGGGGGGTATTTACTTTTTGCTCGCGGAATCTCACTTTTGGTGGTCTTGGAACTGTCGGGTAAATATGTGAAAAAGTTTTTATTGTGGTTACAATAAATATCTATAGATTATTGTTGTGCTTAAAATACGTTTTCAGTGAAAGATATTTTAAGGAGGAGATAGGTTTAGGAAAGTGATTATAGTGACGAATGGATCAGTGGATAATTGCTTGTATATTCATACAAATTTGTTGTCGTACTTACGTTGATGCGCTAGAGAGAGTGCCCATAGCCGAAGATATGAAGCGGTGTGAGATACAGTACTGAGAGTAAACTCGATACTATGGATTGCTTGGTGAATTAAAATCTCCCCTAGAGGAACTGAACACTTGGCGAGTTCGGCCTTTAATCGTTCCTCGGACACAGATTCCGATCCTCTGTATTGATACTTTCTAAATTTACTGTGAATTCCTGATTTCTAAAAAAAAACTGGGTTGAAGTTTAAATAAGCATGTTATCCGACCGAAAAATAGCTCATTGCGAAACTAATGTGTTAGAATCAGGGAGATGGTCTTTTGATGCAACATTGCTAGGGACGTCGTTGCTATCTATCGCAATAACATGGAGTTATGTAATTTATTTTAAATTAAAATGTCGAGAGACTGATATACGCTTGAAATAAATGTGAGCATAAAATTCATATAATTTAAACAAAATTACCAGTAGTTGTTTTCTTTTACTTTGATTTTTTGCATGTATATATAGTGGCGTACCAAAAAACATGATAGGCACACATAGCAATGCAATTATGAGAAGACATTTTTGCAAAGTCTGTTGACTGGAGAACATGTAGGCATTACAATCTTTCTCCACGGGCTTCGAGGTGGTGAACAGAGCCATGTCGATGAAGAGAATAAGAATAAGTGGAGCGCATCCAGGGCTGCTTTTTACGTCAGCTGTTCATAAATTTTATAATTTATTAATCACAACATTTAAGCAATAGGTAAGAAACGGAGAAAACTGGCTTGAAATGTAGCTTTTTTTATGTTTTGAATTTTATCGATATGCCAGTAGGCGGATGCCATTTCCTATTCCCCTTGAGTTTTGGCTACAATCTGTCAGACCGGCCGCCTACCTGGCACCAACCCTCCTCGGGAGTATATGTATAACTAACTGTTCCCGCAACTTCGCGTTTAGTCCAAGAAGAAAAAGAAAAGAAATAAAGAATTTTTATCGCCCAAAAAAATTTATTTTTATTTATTTGCCACAACCGTGTAGCATACCATTTACGGCGACGGATGATTTTATTCCTAATTCCGTGGATATAATAATTACTTGATTCTGTTGAACCTTGTTTTGTTTTTTTATGCAAATAAAATTAGTCTCTTTTTTCTTATAACACCACGTATTAACCAGTAAAAGTTCTATCAAAATGCGGAGAGAGATTGGCCAGAACAAACACACACACTTTTAAAATTTGGTTTTCGTCCTCATACCTGCCTTGCCCATACCTTTGTGATGTGTGGTAAAGTGGGACTTTATATGGGATCGGTACAACCAGTTTTTGTTGCCCTCAATCTATCATCCGTTATTTCAATCGTCACTCCCTTTCTCATCATGTCACCTTTCACGCAATCCGTCCATCTCCCTGTAGGCATACGCCTACCGAAATACCCCTCCATACCCAGAACAAACTCTACTTGTTGTTCCATTGTTTCCTCTTCATCACAATCCCATACAATGTTAACCTTTCGCTTCTTAATTTGTCTATCATAGGTGCTACTTTTACACTTCCTCTAATATACTCGTTTCGTACCTATCATTTCGTGTTAACCACATTACACATCACATTTTCCTTATAAGTTCCGAAATTTGCCAATACAAACAGATACTTTAAATTATTAGCATACATAAGATACTAGCTAAACACGCTGTAAAGTGGCAGAACCTGAGAACTAAATTCTCACTTTTTAGTAAACGAACAAAATACGTTAGTAGAATACGGTAAAGAACTTCAACTTGAAGTCGGAGATTTTCAAAATCATTCAAAATCGTGACTTTCTCCAAAAAATGTAATTTAGTCCTTTTTAAATTAAAAGTCGTTACGAAGGTATCGATCTTTCGATATAGATATATACATCTGTGAAAAAAAAAATCAAATATATCCCACGGGAACCCTACATTTAAAAAAACATCCATCTCAACTTTCGCATTTATAAAATTACTAAGATTAAGGGTATTATGCCGGTATATGCGTGAGATATGCCACGGATACGTTTTACTGGTATAGTGGTCCATATAGTCTACGAGCGCTTACAAAATATTTACAGCCAACTGCGGAAACCGTCACAATTAATAAAAATAAAAATAGTCTTACTTGCTTTTCCACTAAACATGAACCATTTCATATATATTAAAATGACCAGCCACAAGAAAATGCAGCATAAGAATAGAATTTGGGGAATAAATTGAAGATATATGGCATAATACCGCTTAAAATATCTGTAACAATTAAAAATCATTCTATATTCTTATTCTCTATTATTTTAAAATTGTTTGTTTTTAATTCTATTACAACTTTATTCTAAAAAATATATTAACATCATAACCAAAATAAAAAATGACATTATTAATATATTTCTACACTTGTGAATGTTGGTTAATACTATTCTATCAACCAACATTCACACAATACACACATTCTAAGTTAAAGAAAAGGAACTATTTTAAGATGTGATGGACTTATGCATCGCGTCACCACTATGTCTCATGTCCCTGTGTGAAAACACCTAAAAGCTTATGCTCTTCCAATCAAGTACCAACCAGATACCACCATATTAATGTTTTAAATATTTTTTTAGATTACAAAGCATTAATTCCCCTTTCTATTATTGTAGATAACATTGCATGTTTGAAATCCGCCTATAACTGTGTTTAAATAAGGAGCGATAGATAAACGTGAATGGATATTACAGAATTAATATGAACTGTATCGATTACACATCATTAAAAACACACGGTAACTGAAATTGGAAACGTTCAATTATTACAAAGCACCTAGGCTGATTCGAAAATATAATGGTATATAATAAATAACACACTGATGTGAACGAATGCTGCTAATGTATAAAACACTTACAGATGATTGAATAAGCTTAACGTCAGACCGAATATCATATGTACTATTCCAATAATTATAGACATCTTCATTTTCATTGAATTACCATTCATAATACTGTTGGTGGCAAACTAAAACATACGAACATAAGCACAGAATTAGTATATCTTAGTAAAATACATAGTAGTCCCCCACCGTAATTCATCACTTGCGTAAGTACTAAGTCTTGAGTTTTCTTATTTTGATAAGTTTCCAACAAATTAATTTCGATTTTCGACTTTATGGAAATATCACTTACTAAAAAGCATTCCTTTTTTAATTCTATTTCTTTTACATTTCTAACATTTGACCGGTGAAACGTAGATGACATATGGTATATTATTATCTCTACAATCTAATTTAATAAAATAATATACGCTCACTCCCGTAACCCATTCGGATGGGCAGAGATCCTGGTTTTCCATTTACCGCGATCCTGGCACACCTCTGTTGCTGCTTCTGCTGCATACATCTACGCATACATCCTCGTCGGTTACGTGTACTAGTTACATCGTCAATCTTTATTATGTTACTTATCTGTTCGATATAAGTTCGATATAAGTTCTCCTGGGACGACCCCTGCCAATATTGCCACTTGCTTTTATAACTAAAATTTATTTCGTTACACTCTCTTTATTCATCCATCCATTGCAACAATCCCTAACCACTAAAGCATACCTTCATCAATTCGTCCACTTCAAAGGTCACACTTTTCCCTTTATATTTAATATCTTAAAAAATAAAAAATTACCCCCCAGAATGGATCAACTCCAAAAACATATGGTGGATTGGTGTCTAAAGCGGGGTCTATAGTAAGATAGGCGTTCTTCCGTATGTCATCAAGAGTAAACTGGTTCTTCCAATAAGACTGCATTAAATAGTGATGCTTGGAAAAGATGTCGTTGTACAATATACCAAGGATTGAAGAGAAGATTCCCATCAAGAAAATTACATATCGTCCTGTAATTAAATAAAAAATTTCGACGTCTATAATATTATATACTATAATAATTAAATACTAGTGTCCAGTCCGAGTTCGCGCGCACCGTTTCTTTATACAAATATTCATCCCCCTAGTCAAGGTAATACCGCCAACTGTCGAACGACTGACAGTTTTGCCAAAAGAGCAATGATAACACATATTATTAAGAAAAGTTAATATGGTCGTAAGGTTTCTAAAATTTTCTAAATTTTCACGAGTTTTTCTTTACTTTTTCTTTAATGAATACCTCCTCCAATATAATAAGAAACACGAGAAAAACAATTACATATAATATATATCTTACCGCCAAACATGATGTTCCAGATTTCGTTACCAGAGGGTACACCCATATGTTTTTTCTCCACAAGAATCATCCAACCACTGAATAGAATCAGTATAAGTCCGTGTCCAAAATCACCAAACATTATTGCAAATAAAAAGGGGAAGGTAATAATCGTGTAAAGTCCTGGAATTTCACCAAAACTGAATTATAGTTAAATATGCTTCTTCTTTTCAGCCGACAGTTGTCCACTGTTGTATACTGGCCTCCCATTTATCAGCACAAAGGTCGCTCCCCTACCGCCCTCATCTAGTGGACTCCACAATTTACACATGGTATTTAAATACAAATAGACAAAATATACACCGAGGATCTCCAAATAAGTCGGAGACTCAAGTTTTTTTGACTTGAATAAGCATCCTTTTAATGCGAAACGCATACGACCCAAATATGGTAGAAAGAAAATACGGATTCCTGACTAGCACTGTTCTATTATATATATATGAGGATATCATCACAAATATGAAAAAACTCAGGTCTCGTCAAATAAAAAACTATAGCGACAAGTATTTCTGCCTACGTCGATTTTAGTAGTTGGAAGTTAAATTACGTTTCCTCCAATGCAGTCAATTTTCAAATCAAAGTCATAAAATGGAAGTTATATTTGAAAAAGTTCAATTTCATCCGAGCTCCCGATGCTGAGCGAGGTGGAGATGAAAACGATCTGTGAACTCCACGCTTCAACGTTACGCATTTGATATCTGTAGATTTGAAAAACAACTCTAGTACGAATGTGATTTATTACCTGGATTTAATTCTCTGTATTTTGAGTCACCATAGGCATTTATCAGCGTTTGGAATCCATTAGTAAACTTATTGGTGCGGAAGTATGTTGGAGGCACCTCAGTAGTCTCCGTTTTAGATATAAATGATGGTACATTAGTACCAATTTTAGCCTTTATACATGAAACGTAAGAAAATAAATTATTTACCATGCTACGAATATAACATGTTTATAATAATATGATGTCCCACACGATTAGCAGGTATGCCGTGTTTCACAAGATGATTTTTGTAAACAAAGGTTTTAAATTAAAATTTGTAGGTTTAGGATGTATTTCTTGGATATTTTTGTTTTCCATCTATAGTTTTTGTTTTTTTCCTACAAAGAACGAGCGGAAAGGCGGGCGAGGAATAATTATGCACGATTTCACACTTATTAATAATTACAATTTATCAGGTATCATAATCGTAGCAAATATATTTAAGTATATTACTAATCAGTACTTATTAACTTTATCACAGATATTTAATTATAGCTTTAATATTTATATTAAAGGGCTATTTTATAACGTTATACGGAGCACGTGGTGCGGCTGATCCTGGCATACCTCTCTCGCTTCTTCTACGCATACACGCTAGTCAGTCACGTTACACCTTATATCGCTTTAATTTTATATGTCACCAATGTGATCGATATAAGTTCATGTCCCCGGACCATCTTAATACTAACTCCTTCAACAAATTTATCTTGGTACTGCCTGTCTCTCCCTTCATTCATCTTTTTACATATTGCCAGACGTGCTATCATAGACACATTCTGACTCCTCGCTATTGTATCAAAAGCCCCAATCGGTTAAATGAAAATCAAAACAAGAAATCAAAATAGTTACCGAAACTTCCGCCAAGACAACGTTGACTCTTTCCAAATCACTATTAGGAACCCAACATTGACCAATAAGACAGTTTTTGGTTATATCCAAGGAGAACATGTTCATTGTGTGGTAAATGGATTTAGATTTTCTAACTTGCATCATCCATAAAGCCCATCTCTTACCCACCGTACGGAGTGCTTTACAACGATGGTATTTCGTTTTTCTAATTACCTGTAAAATACGACAGCACTTACCATTACCCTGTCGGGTTTTTGGCCTTAAACAATATATGGTAAAGCAACAAGTATGACGCATGGAGGAAGGATGGTGACCTCAACTACTTCTTAGAGTCAATTTCTAATTTTCGATGTTATATACAAAGATATATCTGTATAACGGAAGACCTTAAATTTGTTTGCCAAAAATATTACGATTTAACTCAACTTACCTACTTCCAAAGTTAAATCATCATATTTTTAGTAAAGGAATTTATGGTATTTAATTTATGTCATGTCCGAACAACGTATACGTATGTTAGTTACATTATAATTTAAGACACCTAACATTTAGAAGTCAGGTTGACAATTTTGCTGTGTAAAATATGCTCGCCATCGACAGCAATTCGTGTCGTTTTAATTTTTGAACATGTACCATACAAGATTAATTTGATGATTCGTTTAAATTATTATTTGGCATAAGGGATGTCCATCTACCGGTCGGTTGCCAACAGATGACAGCTAACATCTCACCTGTTCAGCGAGCGATGACTGTGTTGATTGATTAAAACCTTGTAATCGTGCTAAAAATAATGATATTTTCTCTTAAAGATTTTTGAAAGTGCAAGTGGTAAATAGGGGTAAACCGTAGGAGTACACCGATACCATCGGCGATCGCATTTTAATTTTATAACAATAACAAAGCACTAATTAACTAAATCTATAAGCGGAATGACTATCATATTAGTAAGGTGACATGATATAGATGCCTGACTTCTGGTATAATGCACAATGTAAAACAGGAAATCTTTGGTATTAGGCAATTATGGTATTATAGAAGTCGGTGTATGTAGCTTTGTACATACCTGTTCTAAATCAGAAACCCTGGTGTGGAGCTTCATGGTCATCGTCAGTCTCTCGTCTTTTGTTTCAGGACAAGGATATATGTTTACCCGAAAACCAGCGCAAACTTTCTCCATTCGAGAACTTAATTGCTCTCCTTGACATATTGCAAGGAATGCTACTTTCCGTATATCCTTTCCCTGAATTGTGAAACTCTTTTTAATATTTCTCTTTGATAAAGTAGACCGCAATGGTAACCCTTAGCTAACAAAATGACATGTAAGAGCCCATGATTACCTAATGATCTTGTACTTAATCGAATACCCATCATTTTTCACCAGCATCAATTTATAACAGTGATAGAGATTGCCGGATAATAAAAAATTGTAGCTTAAAATAAAATATAATACCCTCATTTCAGCACTCTGGACCTGATGCTCATTTTAGTGGTAAGTAAGTAAGTAACCCAACGAAAAAATGAAATCTGATTTTATTGTGAATACGGTCAACTCAACACGCGCTTTGCTGGCGTGTTAACGTAGTGTTTTTCTAACAAATTCTCTACTGCCTTCGCTTTTGGAACCGAATAAATGTGTTGTAAAAGTGCTGAGATATTGGTCGCGGTTTAAATCGAAGTTACCGTGGTTGGGTCGAGTAAGATAGCGTCTTCTGAGGCTTGTCTGTAATAAATGTTGCCACGTGATACTCTCCAGAGCATCATCTGAAACGGGTAACTTCTGTTGCGGTGCACAACACCAGATAAAACTACCAGACGACCAGCGGTCGCTGCTTGTTCACCTCCGCCTTTCCTGGAATTTTGTCAAATACTGCGAATAATCATGTCTGTCATTATTCTTATGCACATAATTCTAAAATCAAATATAAAGGTAATTCATTAACCTAGGATGACACTATTTGACTAGACACTCTCGATAACACTCTAAAGTAGCACATCATTTTCTTCAAGCAGTTATAAGCAACTGAAAAGTAAAATAACCCTAAATTATTTACGCTGGTATCCTGAGAGGCCGTAAGGAAAATCCCCTATCGTGCAGGACATGCCCTGCAGCAGCCATTGCTGGCACTTAAAGTTCGGTTATATTTAAGAAGTTTAGGCTAATCGTTTTCTGCGCTGTGTGTGCGCAGTGACCAGCCAGTTACAAAAAAGTTGGATTCCTTTTAAGTATGATGATATGACAAGTATGGCACCTTCAAGTGACTGAATAAATTCAGGTGCTGAATAAAGCTAGTAATAAACTCGAGCGTACCTTCTTTTGACAACACCACCATTTAACATTAGGCGGGAAAGGGGTAAAACGCTAGTTTATTATATATATATATATATATATATATATATATAAAATTTGAGATGCAGCGGTGTACCATATCGTATCTGGCTAACTTTAAATTACCTTGATAAAAGCGTGTCAGGCGATATTTCAGCGTCTCCAAGCAAAGGTCCTATTTGATTCAATAAATATGACATTTCCCTCAGTTCCAAATAGTTGTTTAATAGATTTGTTTGATTTTCAGACATGTTTACGATGTCGGCTTCCCACTTTTCAAGTGAGTTCTAAAATGTGTCACATGTCGTATTCAAATTAAAAATTACTTTTACTACTAATAGTCGCTATGATGAAAAACTGCTCAGCTATTGTGTTAAAAAAATTTAAAGTATCGCATCGCGGCATGTGTATATATATACTCCGGCGTGAATGCGAGAATGGGTTAATACTTTATGTATTTTATAGTATAGTGGCCTGTCCATTATGGGTCGTTCCCAGCATTCATAGTCCTGTCTAATCATAATACTAGAGCGTCCTCTTTTTGGCAGCTTGATACAAATATGTGTAACATATGAATTGGTATACATTTTTTATCAATCAATTTTGACCGATAAGTTTTGTACATAATATTGATAAATAAAAAACTTTTAAGCTAAAAGCGATCCTAATTTATAATAACTTATGTTTATAAGTCTCCGTACAGCCCTTGTATCTCGATATTAAAGAGAAAATTGTTGTTTGAAAAATTTACTTTATTCAAGAAAAATGATGGCAGAAATTAATTTCCTTTTATAGTGCAGTATTAAACCTTTAGTTTTAGATCATGGACCGTGGAAACAAACATACACATTCACATGATTGGTACGGAACAATCAGAGCAACAGAACGCTTAATAAGGGAGGATAGTACGATTTTTCACGCTTTTGAGAAAAAATAATGAATTATCAACCACGCAAATAAAACAAAGCAAGATAACAAATAAAAATTTGAATAATAATGCTAACTTCAAACTGGGACATTTCGTGCGGTTGTAACGCCGGAGGGTCGTGATCAAGACCAGGTATGTTAATATCGTCCTTTCTCATCTCAGTTTCCATGTAACGAAGTCGGCGTTCCATCTCGGCACAACGGCAAACTTCCGCAACATAGTTCCTTTCATAAGGCTTTACATCTGGATTAGACTGTTAAACAAAACTAAGGTAAAAAGATGGTAAAGACAAGTTTGAAACAGAGGTCCTGCTTGGCAGTGCTGGCAAACTATATTTATCATTAGTTGTTTTTCACGAATTCACCCACATTAATCTTATTTCCCTTGCTTGATATTTTGTAACAAGATTAGCGTACTTGGAATTCCAAATACTTTGGAATCAAGTTACAATCAAAGAGCTAAAATTCAAAAAGATTTGTTATAACAAAAAATCTCACTTTATATACACATTCATTAGGTTATGTATCTATAGCATGCCGATCTCTGATGAACATGTATCCTAAATATACAAGCTTATCCACCCACTCCTCTCTCCACTCTTTTACCGTTTATGTCTTCCTCAATCCTCTTTTAGTGAGGACAAGGAGCATAATTTTTCGCTTTGATGAAATAATTTGAAAACTGGTTTAGAGAAGAATACAAGTTAAATTGCTATACTTACATCCAAGAACTGCATACAACCCATTTCACCAAATCGTGACACAATATCGAATGCCGCTTCTGGCTGTAAATATACGTCGCATAGTGACATCACGTCGCTTCTTACCATGCCTGCCATTTTAAATATTTATTTACTTCTTTGTATGTAATAATGTGTTATACTTGCAAAGCAAATAAAAATATTATAACAAAAAGCGATAATGTCAAAATTTAAAATGTCGTTACATTCTTTATTGACGATTACTATTTTGATCAAACCAGTAACAAAAAAGGTTTAAAAACAAAAAGTTGTTTACAAGGGTCTACTTAGGTTTCTGAGAGCATTAAGTACTGCCTGTACATACATACAAATTTATTTCACTTATGTATTTCATTAACGCTAACTTTATTAGCTAATTATTATTATGTTTATTTATTTATTTTTATTTTCATTGTTAACTAACGAATGTACATATCTAAATTGACAATACAAATACCACGGATTGAACTATATTCCTGCGAAAGTACACAGTTAGTGGTTATTGAAATATAAATAAAATATTATTAATTTCTAGCAAAGGTTAACTCTCTCTAACTTCCAATTGTAACACACGTCTTTGCCAAGTTGCCTTTCTCTGTTATTCTTCATGTCCCCTGAGAATCCCAAGCCACGGCGTAATTTACTGTTTCCCAGCAATCTTTTAAGGTTGGCGCGTAATTGTCAAGGGCTCGTGAGCCTATTTTGTTCTTACAGATTATACTCAGTCATAAACCTTTTTGAATAGTTTCAGGACAGCAACGAAAACTTTCATATGATACATGGGTTCATATATATATATAGACAAACTTGGCGTATATCATATAAAATCACCACTGTCATCATCTTCGATCCGTGTAAATAATATAACTGATAAATCGAAAACCATTTCTATTTTTATCAGCGTTTACTGCTTGACGTTAGCCTACATATAACTTATAATGTGTATATCTGTAATAATGTACACACACCAACCTGAAGTAAAATTCGTATTTAGATATTGATACAATAATTGCCGCAGTATACATACTCGTAATAATGACATCTATTAGTTAGTCTAGTTATTAGTTGTCTTAAATGTACTTAGACTTAGGCTAACAGTCAGTTCTGCTAAAGCTTTTCCGTTTCGTTATTCGTTTATTTTTTTGTCAAGCATGCGCTTAAAATTTCATCAAATCTATCCAATAAAAATAAAAAAACATCTTAAACAACTCTGATCCCTGTATTTTTATTTTTATCTAACTTAAATTCCTTGAAATTGTATAAAATATATTATTGTAATGAATGAAATGAAATATATATAATAATAATGTACAATCACCAGCTGTCCTTTTATTTTCTTATCTGTAGGTGACGGACGTAGCTTAAATAAAAACAAGATTAAAAATTAAAACTAATACTTGGTAACGTTTTAAGTACGTTAATACAGACACACAGAGCTTTAGTAAAACTTTTAAAATAAGTTGAAAACAATGAATGTTAAAGAAATTTTCTTCAATATTTGTGGGTTTCCTTGAAAAGTATTAATTGCGTATTTCGTGTCCAGCAAGCTAAAATAGAAAAGTCTTTGATTTTCGTTATGTTAATTTAGGTATACTTTGTGCAATAATATATGACAGATAAGTTGTTTATTATTACAGAAAACAAATGTAACAATATGGAAGAAATTCAAGTAAGTGTGCCCACAAATGTAGATGATGCAACATGGGCGATAGTAAACTTCGTGAGCCACGAAGTAACGGTAGAAAGCCAGTGAGTTCACTTTCTATTTAATTGTTCAAATAAATATCTTTTTTTTTAGATGTAATATATATTCTATATTATCAGACTAGAATCCAGCATCCAGAATCCCATCCAGAGTTCAGAAGAACGTGAGATGGACAACATGAACGGAAAGGAACATCAAAATATCGTGACTGCGAACGCAGACACATCCATGGATAGCAACAATCAGAAGGACAACAATGAAAAGTTTGTACATTTAATTATAAAGGTTCTTTCATATTCATTATACCCGCTTCATATTTTTATAATTAACTGAAGCAAAGTGCACGTGACATATTTTCGTTTCCTTTATTAATTTTAAAGGCCTATCGATGCCATTTTGTAATAGCACAATATCGTGAAAATGTCCGCCGCGGTTTCGCCGGATGAAATGTCAAATTTCCATGCTGAAATGCATTAGGTTGGCTTTGGCCTCTGTGATTTGTGGCTTATTCGCCTACATCTGAGATTTCATAAAACTCCACAAAAAAAGCGTAATGGGGTCAAATGGCGCTACATTCGCTCCACGTGAGATGACTAATGCCCTCGAATCTCCAATAGGGATGATATACCCATTCATCCATAACTGGGCCTCATCAATGAAGGCGATTTTAAATAATAGAATCGGTATCAGTTCCAACTGCACCAGTACCCATTACGGAATACACAACGTTGTCTATGGTTACCATTTAACTTCAACTTCTGGGTCACTTGAATTTTGTACGGGTCCAAGTCACGACGCAAAGCTCACTATGTTGTGCTTTGCGAAAGCCCGAGTTCTTTTTAACGTCACGAAATCGACTGCCTCGGATTTTCAGGCACTAGGACAGCGGCGTTGTTTTCTACAGATTTTTCGTTTCATCGTAGCACAAATGGTGGTTCATTGTTTACTGAACCAGTGGAATCAATTTTACTCACCAAACTGCTTATAGACCGTAGAACGATACCGGCGATAGTAAAATAGGTGAAATGTGCGGAACGTTGCCCGAACAGAAAACCCGTTTCAATCAAACAATTTCATCATTTGCACGTATTGTTGAACGCGATATCCATCCAAGGATTGGTGGCAAAACGAACTGAATAAAAGCAGGCAAATTCGTTCAAAGGTTCCAAAATCCCTTTGGGAAAATCCGTTATTTAAGTACATCGCATTATATATCTTGGTCTTTAAATTAATGTATATATTACAATGTATGTATATATATTATATAATGCCTTTATTACATATTAATTGTTTATTAATACTTTCAGATATAATTTAATGACGCCTATTCTTGCCGGATGTTCGTTCCAAAATCTTACTTCCATCATGGAATCAGATCTGAACGAAATTGAGGAAAATGAATATGAAGAATTTGAAAACACAAGCGTAGACGAAGAGTTTTTTGACAACAATCAACAAGGCAACGTACCAAGCACTCCTCCCACAGTTATTCCTCCAGTTCTGGTCCGTTCAATTAACAACATTTTTCCCAACGAGCAGTTGAATGTAAACAACAGAGACGTTTATCGTCAGTTGGAAAATACGTTCATGCCTACTGTGAACGATGAACAGTACACCATATCTTTTCCTCCCAGAGAAATTTTTCGAAGAAATAATCCCTCCCCCCCAGAGTTTCGTTCTCCACGGAATCTTAATCCTACGGAGGGTACGGTACGAGGGTACAATCAACAGAATAATAACTTGTCGGAAAATATTACTTACTATGAATTAATTGATAGCAATCACAGGGTTGGCCTCTGGAACGAAGGCGCCACATGCTATGTTAATAGCGTGATGCATGCCTTGTTTTCAACTGGCAAGTGAGTATACAGTTTTGCGGTGCTTATTTATGCCCCTCCCAAAAAACACTTTCGAGGTTTTACCTATGTATATACCGTACAACATTAGTAGTAGGTTATAAAAAAACTTGCCAGCGAGAATGGGTACTTTCCAGAGAAGAATAAGAAAGAGAAGAAAACCGAATCGTCACTTGACCTCAGTTGAGGTTGTGGGCAAGCGCAATACAAGACCATTAAATCATTTTAAAAAAGGTTTTAAAAAGATCTGTTGCACGAATTGACCGGCTCGATCGGTGTAATACCACGACCTTACAGAAAACAAACGTGAAGTAGAAGTACTCTGCGTTTCGTCTGATGAGTGAGGTGCCGGAGGCCTAGTTTCAGTCCTCTTCCCCTTGCCATTCGTTCCTCATAAGGGCTATCCCGATGTTTAAAATGAAGCAATAACTTTCATACATTATCGAAATTACAACAAAAAATATATCGTTCGGTCGTTCAATTGTTGATTGTGAAACTCAATGTACTACTACGCACTTTTTTTCAGACTTAGCAAGTTTACGGTTATGAAAATGAAAAAATATCCTTTCTGGAACAAGCTGGCGGAACTGTTCGGAAATATGATGTACGCGGTCGGTCCTATGCTGAACCCCAGAAAGTGTTACTTACGCTTTAATACAGTATACCGTAATATTTTTGAAGAGCATGACGCCTCCGAGTTTCTAATGTAAGTATAGTATTTGGAAAAGCTTTGACAAGTATTCGATTCTTTGTAAATGAAACGATGTACGCATGCGTTTTCGGCCCGCTGGTTCCACTAGCGTTAATTTTATTTTATTTATATATATATTTTATTTATATTTTAGCGAAATGCTCATATGTCATCATATAAAATTAAAGCATTAAGAATAATGCTGTAAAATTAAGTACTGTATTTATCATAAATTTCAATTGCTAAGGAGTCCGTCAAACTATTTTCGTCTTTATAAAGTATATTTCTTTATATACATTTTTTTCCGTTTGGTTGGATAAAAATCTCCCATTTATTGGCACTTTGATCACCACCGCGAACTAAAATCGTGACAACTGACTAATTGAGGGTAGCCAACAAAACGAAGTTTGTAATGCGTAAGAATTACAGATATTAAGCCTTTTTTTGCCAAAATAAAATAATAATTTTAAACTTTCGTGATTATTACTAATATAAGGTTAAAAAGAGACAGAATTCCACTACGATTAGCGTTTTGAGCTCCCGATATTTCGGTACAGTTGCATGCGCCAATAAAATCAAAATTGTCAAGTAGTAAGTATTTTTTGTGCTGTTTCGTAGCAAGATATGATAATTCTCATATCACAAAAGTCGCTTTTCGGAAATATTTAGAGATCAGAATAGCACAACCTCTATCTATTTTTCAAATCAAATTCCAAAAATTCTGTAAAAATAATAATTTAATACAAAAGTTATAGACATAAGACTTGAAATCGCCCTAATTGGGACTCTTTTTCATTACCTTGCTTACCCCATGTGTTTACACGCCTATGTGACAAACACTAGTTGTCCTATTTTTTCTTAATATTTTAGTTACGCCATCCTTTTTACACCATTTGACATGTGTATTCGTACAGCAGCGGCCTGTCACTGTCTTAGAAACATTATAAAATACTGGTATAAAATAGATAGATGTATTGGTAGAATTGGCGAAGAGTTTTTTTTTTCATAGATTTCTGCTGGGGCTGCTCAAGAGTCACGAGCCCAACTGGGAATCGATGGTCGTCGCTCGACCTTCGACATCGTAAGATTTTTTGTTTTAGACAATTATTGTCAAATAATACACAACTAAACTCTATTTATTAGAATAATGAAATCACATTAAATTCTCTCCTTGTCATATTCTAGTCATGTTATTACTCGTATGACAAAGATATTAAATAGATACAGTATTTTGTTAAAATTCTTAAGAACTGTGTGCAACTTTTGAAATTAATCAGAAAATTATATAGATTATGTGCTACATGCAATGAATGGTTGAATAACTTTTTTAATTTATACAAAAAAAATATTTACCATTATTTATTAAAGTAAATTAAGTATTCAAGATTAACATTTGTTAATATTAAAATTAAAGCAGATTTCGTTATTCATAATTTATACACCTGTAAATATATTTTAATTTAAAAATATATATATTAAGTTTTTCTATCCAGGCCTGGTGAACCTGATGGAGCTGTAGCTGGATGCAGCTCTGGTAAGTTCTTTCATATTTATAATTTTATGTCGTCTATTTTCTATCTATAGCCACTTTTGTGTCCACCGAGTCCAGTAGCCGAAAGATCACTGGTAACATGTTTTATGTCAGTTGTTATTATACCCATTTTGCGATTATTTGAATCGTCTTCATTTTCTTTTCAAGATGTATGTATAAACTCTTGGTTATCACTTTTATTACCAGTCATCCCTTCAGTATGACTTCTTTTTGTTAGTGCTAAACGCACAGCATTCCGGGAGATAGGCCGACTGAACCTAACGGAGTCATGAACTCACTATGTCAGAACCAAAAGTATATTAACTTCTCTGTATTTGCCATTCATTAATAACAATTAAACTAGAAGCTTTAAAAGTGTGTCTACTGTCCAGGCAGCATACATTTAGAACGAGTTCTTTTTCGCACGTTATCATTTGTTTGGGGCTGAGAGACTAGGTTTTCTTATACTTTCAAAATTGTTTATTTAATTCAATATTTTATTATTCATTTAGATTTTCTTTTATTATATTAAATGAAATTATAAAAAAATAAAAATTACTTGTCAAAGAGAGTTTTCAAAAGTTAGAGATCATGAAGATAATTTAAAGAAAGTACAGGCTAATGTTTTTTTTTATATTAACACCAGTAATCGCGTACTTGTGTATAAGCTTGAATGTGAGTGTGGTGTCTCTTAAATAGAACTGAAAAAGACTAAACAAAAACTTATATTAAACTTTTGCTCTGAACATGTAGATTTATCTTGTTATGATTGATAACATTTATTTTGATAATGCATATTACAATTGATTTACAGGTGCTTACCAGTCTAATCAGCCACCAGCAGAGTCATCTCGCAAACGCCCAGAAATAGTCGGTTATGATAGGTCACGAAAATATTACATCGACAATATCTTTGGTAGTGTGATCGCAACATTGATCAAATGCCAGGTCTGCAATTCCATCTCCAAGAAGTTAGAAATGGTTCACACACTGTATTTATCATTTCCCGAGCTAACAATTGATGACGAACAATGTGTCCAAGACCTTTTAAACTATTACTTTACTACTGAGACACTAACTGGAGATAACCGCTACATGTGTAGTACGTGCCGCTGTTATTGCGACGCTTTGAAGAACACAATTGTTGCATACACCCCTAAATACTTGATACTAACATTAAAAAATTTCAGGTAGGTATTCTGCTCGTATTTATTTTAGTATCAAATTTACAGTTCGATGTCTAAAAAATCCAGAAGTGAAGAATCATAGTAAGAAATTAGAAAATGGTATTTTCCAAAAATTATTTGTAATATACATATATCGCATATGCAGTTTCTGCAGTGTTGTGGATGTTCACGGGGGTCGGCGATGAACTAACATTAAGTGACCTATTTAATGTATATAATATATATATATATATATATATATATATATATATATATATATATATATATATATATATATATATATATATATATATATGTGATCATAAAATTAGCACAAGATTAAGTGGAAGGGCAGTTTAAGTAAAATCATCCTGACATTTATTTTATATACGTCTACCCCACGAAAATCCTCTAACTTTTTTTTGTTTTCTTTCAATTGTTATTTATTTTGCTTAGTATGAATGTGAAATAAAACGACATCCGTATTGTTATGTTACAGGTATGACTCAAAATCACACAAAATAACGAAATTAACTGCGAAAATACACTGCGAAGACTCCATTAATCTGTATTCGCCACCAAACCAAACATCCCATTCCAACTACGAGCTTTATGCATTGATCATTCACCGTGGAAAGTTTTTGTACACAGGACACTACATAGCTATAACCAAAATAAAAAATAAGTGGCACCGATATAATGATAATGTGGTCACAATGATAAATGAAAATGATATTAACCGCTTAGAAAATGACGAGACGCCGTACATATTGTTTTATAGAAGAAGCGACGTTCAGGAAGACGATTTCCCTCCATTTCATAGAATACCTTGGATGCCAGAATATTATGAACGCAGGAAGAATGATCCAAAAAGGAATGTAGTTTAACTTAATGTAAAAATCCGGATATGACAAGTTCTGCAGTATCTATGTATGAACGATTTTAAGCATTTTTTTGTAAACTTTTCTAACATAGCTACGGTTTTTTTTTCATTTATGTACAATTTTAAGTGTGTTTTTTGTAAACTTATGTAACATTGCTAAGATTTTGACGGCTAGACCATAGAATTATCTTAGGCAGTTTTATTTACTTTAATGTACGATTTTAAGTGTTTCTTTTTAAACTATTGTAATATCAATAAGTTGTATTTTAAATGGCTAGCGCTGGACCACAGGAACGTATCATGCAGTTTTATTTCCTTTAATGTACGATTTTTTGTGTTTCTTTTTAAGATTTTTAATATTAATTAAAACATATCATATAGCCGCTTTTTGTTTTTTGCCCTTGCCAATTTAAAATATTTTTGTCGACATAAAATTATTGCTTGCTTGCTTATTGATCAAAAGCATAATGTACTGAAGAACATTGTCAGTAAAATATCGTAGTAATATATTTAATTAGAGAAAATCGTGACCGATGGTATTTTGTAGCTAACAATTATTGAATGAACTATAAATTTATAAATAATATTTATATAAACCAGATATATAGATTAAATTGCAATTAGCCGACATCAATCCTCGGAGGGCTGTGTTGGTAACCTCTCTAGCATTTTATTCAACTTAGTATATTCTAGTTACTTGTCTAGTTATAACTATGTTTTTCAAGTAGTAAGTTACTATCATTTGTTATAAAATTCTGCCCGACATGGGATATACCACATGTAAGAGCGAGCACTGAGGTGTATGTATATGTACTTATATGTGGATGTCACCTCAGGGCTTACTGAAGTGATGTTCAATAATATAATTTTATCTTCCTGGAAGACTGGAGCTTATATATCAAGACTTAAATATCAAGACGCTAAAATTAACTTGTAAATTTTAGGTTTTCGATTATTGTATGGAAAAATGTTTTATTGTTATCTAACAATGTTCCGACACGATGCAACTACATTATCTTAGAAAACAATTACGAATAAGCAGAGTTATAACATACAGATAGCCAGGAACAGCATCTAGAGCGCTGCGTGAATGCGAAAAAGTTACAAGACCATAGAAGACAGACCTGACGTATATATTTATACTTACGTTTCCTCCCATGAGTGTGGTCCCAGCACTTCACCATCTTCCTCAACGCTTTTCTTCAACTTCCTTATGAAATTACTTACATAAGTACACTTTCTTTAAAAAGGCTGTGAACTCATCCGTAAGTTCGTAGTTTCGCATGTCGAAGAGTAGAAGTTTTCATATGAAATCCCCTCCGGCAAAGACGCCCTTGCTCGTTTACCTCCTTCTACTATATAAAAATTAACATTATTTTGACGCCTTCATAACTGAATTGCGATTGCAGGCTTTCGTAATGATACCATCATGGAAAATAACCTTAAGACCTGTTTCATCGAGCACCGAGCTGCGTACCGCGTACATAACTAAACTTGCCTATTAAAATACTAAATATATTTTTTATAGCATAAGGGGGCAAACGAGCAACGGTTCGCCTAAAAATTAAGTGATCACCGCCGCCCATGAACATCCGCAACACCAGGGGAACTGCGGATGCGTTGCCGGCCTTTAAGAAAGCAGTACGCTCTCTTCTTGAAGGACCCTAATTCGTATTGGTTTGGAAATACCGCTGGCGACAGATCATTCCACAATGCGGCTGTCCGAGGCAAGAAATTACGCGAAAACCGCACCGTAGTATAATGCCAACCATCAAGATGGTGAGGATGGTAATTAGAGCTCTGTCGAGTTGACCGATGACGAAACTCAGCAGCAGGTATGGTTCCTGCCGCTGAGTTTCATCTAATTTCGTAAATATCTCTGGAAAATGTGGATTTCCGACATAGAGGATCACCGCGCGGGAATTTAGGCGGTGAGTTACCTTTGTCATCCAGTGTCGAGTTAGATGCAAAAAGAGAGACCAGAAGAATGGCCTTCTCCTTTGCAGTATGGACCAACGAGTCATCCTCCCTGCGTAAAGGTGGTAACGATGGGTTACAGAAATTTCCTTGGACGGCCTTGGCGAGAGACCAGAACGCGCGAGATCCAGAAGGAAGACGCACTAGCCTCTCCCCAATGCTGGCCACGTGTTCCGACTTTGCCCTGGCAATAACCCCTTTGAAGGACCTGGAGGCAGAGCTATACTTTCTTTTGAGGAAACTGGTATTTACATCCCTTGCCGCTGACGCATCGGCCCATGCTCGGTAACATTCCTGCTTGTAGCGTGATGCTAACTTGCAGGAACGACCGAACCATGCCTGGGATCTACCGCCTATTGGCATCACAGATGACGGAACAAAGAGTTCCATCCCTTGCAGCACTACATCAGCAACAGAATCGGCAACGGCATCGGGATCATCCAGTTTAAGGCAAACCTGCTCCCATGGGTAGGATGCATAAAAAGCCCGCATCTCATCCCAGTCCGGCGATCTATAGTGCCAGACTCGACGATGGCGCATTGGTTGGAATCGTGGGCGTTTCAACATAGGCACTGTTGTCCGGATCAGGCAGTGGTCTGACGAACCCAATGGAGCATCGAAGGAAACCTGATAGCCTTCCGAATGTAAAGTCAGCAGAAGGTCCAACAGGGAAGGTATGTATATGATCCACAACGCCTGGGATTCGCTTAGGCGAGGTAACCAGTTGTGTCAGATCATATACCAAAGCAAAGTCATGGACAGAAGTGCATCTACTTCGTGCCTATCTTCTGTGTGGTTGTGGTTTTTCACCGGTCGAGCCGGCCCATTCATGCAACAGATGTTGTCGTTGCGGGACTCTACCACTATAAAAATACTATTTACTATAAAAAATTTCATTATTCATCAAACGAAAGCTATATATTTACCCAATGAAGAGCCTTACTAAATAGCTATGTTTTCAAGTCTTTACCTGATATACCTTTATTATATGATACGTTTGTATAGCAAGATAATCAGCGAGCTGAATATGGTGGGCATGCTTCCGCGGGAAATGCTGATATGTTTCCGAAAGTGGCAGGGGATTGCAGGACTGGGGAGTCCCTAAAGACTAAGCCGGCAACGAATTAAGCGTACGATACTGACGTGTAATTTATTTTCACCTTAAACGAAATTTACGGTCTCTTGGATGTAGTTCGTATTCACGAAAAATTGTATAGAAAATATTTTACAAAACCGCAAGGATAAAATAAAATATAAGTATAAGAAATACAGTTAGTATAATAACAGAATATACAATTATTATGACATGACTAAATATGTTTCTAATTGCAAAAGGATGTTTTAAGTTTTCAGTGCGTAGTTACTTCATACTTAATATCCCAATATTATACAAGGTAATGCAAAATAAGTACATTTTCACGGGACAGTTTGACTTTTCCATGTCAAAAACGTACACTGATTGTCAGAAATAGCTCAAGGCGTTGGATTTGAATAGAAATTTATATTAGAATCTCTTAACTACGCTTCATAATTTTAATTAATTTAATATATGTGATAATTTCAAACAATTATATGTTTTTGTAAAAAAATATACTATATCAAGAGATTTCCACTTTATACTTACTTTAAAAAAATAATTGGAATAAATTGTTGTAACATGGTAAGCAATATTCATTCTATATTTAGGGCAATTTCTGATTAGTTGAATGGTTGGTCTTAAAATTCTTTACAGGTATACTATACACTATATTTTATTTAATAATACTTATATATTAAACTTTTATATAAGAGTAACTCTGTTGACAATCAATGATATTGTTGGTATAGTGTTTTCATCATACATATATATATATATATATATATATATATATATATATATTTATTTATTTATTTTATTATTTACAAAATCAAAAAGCTTGCTTACATTACACATATATAGATAACAATTACTTAAATACTAAGCCTTTCAGATTTTTATTTTATATACAATACTTGCTAATAGAAGTGCTGCGCGCATGTGTTGTGTGTTTATGTGATTGCGTGCGTGTGTGTGTATCTGCGTGAGTGGGTGTGTGTGTGTGTGTACGTGGGTATGTATGTGCTCGCATGTTTGTATGTCTCTGCGTTCATTACTATATTACATAATTACTGATTATATTACATATATTTATTATGATGTTATGACTGAGTAGTGCCATTGGTTAAAGCCGCAACGACAGAGTTTTTGAATTTCTTTTTTGTTGTCGAAAACGGGTCAATGCAATTAAAATGTTTATTATATGTGTTTAGTACTCTGTTTGTAACAGAATTCATCGCATAGATAGTCTTTGTTGGAGCTACGTAAAACAGTCCGGTAGATCTAGTGCGTGTCTGAGGGGCACGGAGGCACATAAGCTTTTCGGTGAGCTGTGGACATTCTAGGGTACCCGTACAGATATCGTACAGCAGCATCATGTCAGCGACACGTCTACGATCCTCTAAGGTAAGTAGTTGGTGATGGCAACACGAGCTGCTGTAGTCGTCGCTCTGATGCCTGACGCGATAATCTAAATATCGTAAAAATTTTATCTGCAGTATCTCAATAGCGGTCACATGCTTTTTATATTGAGGGTTCCATACAGAACTACAATATTCCAAAACGCTGCGTACGTAAGAAAAGTAGAGCATTTTGATACAGTTTCTATCGTTGAATGGCTTGGTGACACGCATAAAAAATCCTAGACTTTTATATGCTTTCATAGTTATATGAGTGATGTGTATATATATATATATAGAATGTTTAAAGTAAAGCAAGAGTAGCTTTAATAAATTATCGATTACAAATTATTTACATAATAACGACGTCGCGCTCTCGGGTTCATAGCTCAATTACGTTTAAGCCACTAGGCCTGCTCTCAGCGTTGGACGATAGGTTGACCTATCAAATAATTTGGTACATTTAAGTTAACAAAGGATACTGCTTGCCATATCTATCATAATTTTAAAAGAATGTCTTATGTATTTGAAATGTACATTATTCTGACATAATTTGTGTATATTATATATCTTAGTGCTAAAATATAGAATATTAAAACTTCTTAATTATACTTGAGCGTAGCACAGCATCTCAGGCAAACTTGGTACTTTACCGGCGGTAAACTCCAGTCAACTATACAATGTGGTGCGGCTTCTGTAAGCTGACAATAGTTCTAGTGACGTCAAAGTTTGTTTCCACTGTCACAAGTCTGCATCATTAAGAGGTCACCACACGCATGCTTGTATCAATTACAACTGGCTGACCTGGCAAACTTCTTCCCGCCTTGGAATTAATTTATATAGTAGACGTGCTCTTTTAAGTTGCAGTAATTTTATATTACTTGTTGGATGAGTTGATTTCTTTAATTGAAGCACCTTGACCTTGATATAACCTTTGACATTTGTCGTTGTGTTGAGTAAGTTAGTATATATCATTATTTATAGTTTTTGTAGTTTCCGTCATTACCTCCGAGATATCGTCGCATACAAAATGTGTGTGATATTGACATTTTGCCGAGCATGTATCAACGCCTCATTTTTCACAACAAGTGTACTCATACTCTACTAATAAATACTTTACGAAAATTCTCACTATTATGAATTATTATATATCTATCTCATATCATAAAGAATTTTTTGTCTAGATATAACATAACGAATTGCTGTGTTGAAATAGAGTTAATATAGTATTTAATTCAATTGAAAAATAATCGTAGTTTATTGTGAATTTAACACGAGAGCACCGAGCAAAATTACAATGAACGTTTGTAGCTGTTATCGAGTCCTTTAAAACAAATGGCGCGTACAAATCAATTTTAGTTTTGGCTACGATTGACTGGGTCTGGGGGCTATGTAATGCGGATGAAAAAGCCATAGACAAATGTTTCGTTTGACCATGTTCATGGCTCGTGAAATCCTGTACGTAAATGTAAGCAACTACAGTGTCTTACAAATCCGTACCACATTTCTGCATCAATCAATAGTTCCAAAGTTAATAATTTGACATTTTATTAACACACGCCACTAACATAACACAAATATTAAACCAGTCTCAACTTCCATTATGTGGCATCGTCTGTTAGGTGGCTGATGGTCACGTATCAACCATGATCAGATATTTCTACCCATCTACATCCGCAATGAGTGTAATGCAAAATTCCAGAAGTGAAATTCTTAAAATTTCTTGACACTTCATTAATATTTGTTATCTAAAAAATGTCATCGTGTAGTTATAAATTTAGTCACGCGTCATTTCCATTCACTACGCATTAATATTTTTCTTATGAATAACAAGGGCGACGCAGGCGCAAACTTCAATTTTGAGACTAGGAAATCATCTGTAACAAAAGTCAATATATTTCTGTATAGCTCACAGTTAAACATAGTCACGCCTACGCGAGTCGAACGAAGCAAACGCCGCTAGCGATCTGCCCAGTCCCAACTGGTACTTCAGCGCCTGAACACGCAGCAGGTCAGTGAAAATGTATTCATTCCCTTATTCGTTAACACTATAATGCGAATTCTTGTCACCCTCATTTGAAAAATCATTAGCAGTGCGACGTATTTTTATCATTACCCTTTTTATATTTTGTTCATAATATAACGTTCAAAATGTTGATATATCGATCTATCATATAATTAAGTTTTAATTTCCGAACCAACCAACCAAATTACATTCGCGCGTTTATAATTAGCTGTGCCGGTAACGTACAGAGTGCATACAATACGACTTGTTGAGCGGACAAAAACCGGGTTTTGAAACTAAAAATATCTTCATATCGAATGTTTGAGATATCTATTTTGAAACGGTCTCACTGTTCGCTGCTTTCGTCGAAACCTACGACGTAATATCCGTGAAGATTAAAGAACAATTAAGTAATGAAAGAATCATATTCATAAAGCTTATTTATTAAACTATTAGGTACCTTTAGGTAGTATGTTTGTGATTAATGAGACTAAAAACATTGGTGTAATAAAATGTTTAACAACATGAAACTCGATATGTTGAACATGGCGTAATAATTATAAAATAAATTAAATTTTAAACCGAACAAGCAACTACAGTTGAAACGTTTTGCTTTCAAATCATAACAGATAAAAAAATAATCAAACAAACATAAATACCATTTGAATACAAATAAAATATTCGATTTGTGAAATCTCAAACAAATATTTACCTCTGTATGTATTTTATATTGTTTATAAATTAGTGAACTCAGAAGTGTGCATCATAGAATTATTTTGTAATTTCCATTCGCCAAATCCAATTTATTTTACGGCAACACTGTTTTCGTTAAAAAAAATCTCTAAACGAAACATGATTGAGATATTCAAAATAAAGAAATATTTCACGTACACACTTGTTCAATTAAAATGTAGACAGAGTGACCCCTGATCGTGTTATTGTTTTTTAGATTAACAAATAAACTGTACTAGATTATATTTCATGTGTATTCAAAATATGCTTGCGCTATAATTTAATCAAATAGATTTAACCTCTAATTTAATTGCCACATAAATTCTAACAATATAAAAAAACACATACGTTTGTTTTTATGTCCGCTTCGTTTAGGCTTGGGCTCTTAAATTCACATTTAATTTAATTAGTTAGTAATTATTTCAACAAAGAAATAAATAAAATCTCATTATTAAAAAATAACTTATTTCAGTACTAAATAAATATAGAATTATAAAACAATTCATTTGGTTGAAGTATTTCAAATATGTTTTTACATGGCTAGTAATACTCTGTATAAACACAATTTCCACTGAGTTATTTAGGTACATGATTGCTAATTGCTACTTGATGTATGTACGATTAGCGGCAGATAATCCTATGATTCTGTTAATGTTTCAATGTCATATAATAAGTGATTGGACGGTAGCTTTAGTGAAAGACACAAAATACATACTGTGCTCGATTAGCAGAGATTATAGTCAATCGCCAGTTCCGTTTGCCTAATGCAAACTTTGTTCAATCTACTCACCAATAAAGACGGAAATAGCGTACATTCTGCTACGATGGACATGAAAGGGGTTGTCAGTGTATTGGCGAATTCGAATGTCCACTGTAATAATATTGAACGTCGCCCCAAACATACTGGCCACGCTTCACGTGTCAAACGCGCTACGTTCATGACTGACCGAGTAAATATAAATTCAATGCGTATGATACTTTGTTGGGGTTTATTCTGTACGACACATTATATTAAATTGAACAAGTCAAAATAATAACTAGAAATGCATTGTTGTAATGTAAAATTGCCACTCGCTAGCGCCGCCCCCATGACTCTTTAGAAGATGCAGTAAAACTTGTTTAATATTCTATAATTCTGTCAAAAGAATAAATTAATTATATTTTATTATACATGTAACATTATTTATCATACATATAATATAATTAATAATATTAAAAAGAATATATAATACAAAGCAAAAACATTGAATGATCATGACATTGAGGATTAAGAATAGCATTATAAGGGTAGAGTATGGCTTCAAAGAGGATGTTATGACTAGAATTGAGAGAGAGAAGGATGAATGAAGAGAGCTGCTTAATTTAGCTGTTATTTGTAGCCACGTTTTTTTATTAAAAGTAAATGAAATAAGAATTATTGCAAAAAAATTGTACTAAACTTACGCTTGCTTTTGATTTTTCCGTCTTTGAGAATAAAAAGACAAGACAAAAAACTACATTCTTGATAGCAATTACACTGAACACTGAACGCTGCGGTCCCCGCAATTTAGATCTCATTCCTTTTAAATATGAAAAAAATAGAATATTATATCTTGAGTGATGATAAAATGAGTTCAGTTATTTTTAACCGAACTCAACTTTTTGTTCGAGAGCTAGTACTTCCCAATTGGTCCCTTTGTTTTAGTCCAGATCTGACCGGTAGTTTTTGAGTTATTCTTAATAATGCGTAATATGAAAAAGTTGAAATTTGCTTTCTTGGCTTACGTGGGCTAAACTATAGAACTTACATAATAATAATGTATGAAATAGGAGTGACGTCACGTACGTCAGTGGCGGCGGTTTACCGTGAACTATATTACATTAAAAAAAATATTAAACAAGTACATTTTATTTTAAATTATATCGCGGAGTGTAGTATAGTGTTTTATCGTCAACTATTATTATTATCTAATCACAATTCGCTCAATTTCACAACAAAAAGTGTTCGTAATATGTGCGAGAATGTTTCTCAATCTACCTACTAACTTCGGTATAATTTTAATCTCGCCAACAGTGAAATTAAATCTTAGTGGCTATATACTGTAGTGTTTCTAAATCCATTAAGTGGTCTAAAGATAGAAATTGTTCGCTTAAACATATTTAAATAAACAAAATAAGACATTTTTATAAAATATACAGTAGTGCCATCTATTACCTACAATGCCAAAGTGCCGTTCCTGTGGTAAATACGCGGCAAATGCCGACTGTGTTCGGTGCTCTAAATGTTCATATGTGTTCCACCGAGCCTGCAGCGCCGTGCCTGCGGGCGCTATCCCTCAAGGGTTTGCGTGCCAGGGCTGCAAAGCTAAGCCTGCGGACAACGTCTCGTCAGAAAGCTCGAGTCCCGGTGACGATATTATGGCCCCCGGAAAGGGTGACGAAGATAGTACCCGAATGCTTTGTGAGCTAATAAAAGAGGTCAAAGGACTTCGAAACGATCTCAGAGAAACAAGAGATGAGATAAAGCAGTTTAAAGCGGACCTGCAAGCGTGCTGCAGTCGGATAACGGCGGTCGAAGAAAAGGTCCTCGAAGTCGAAAAAAAAATCGAAACAAAGACATTGGGCAACATTGGTCACCTAGAAGACACAATAACGGACCTGAGGGTACAATTGAATGAACGTGACCAAGAGCTGCTGTTGAATGATGTGGAAATAGCCGGGCTGCCAGAGGAGAGAAACGAGAACGTCCTCCATTTGGCCAGTGTCGTGGCCGTGAAACTGGGGATTACGCTGGAGGAGCGCGATATAGTGCATGCAGAGCGGCTGGGTGCCGTGCGGCGCAACCGGGGCGACGGGGAAGGCGCGCCGCAGCGGCCGCGACCGCTGATCGTACGGCTGGCTCGTCGGGCTCAGCGCGACGCCATGCTACGTGCCGCGCGCATCCGCCGCGGCCTCAACACGGCCGACATGAACCTAGCCGGGGAGCAGAGGAAATTTTATGTCAATGAACATCTAACGAGGAACAATCGACAGCTGTTCGGTAAGGCACGCGAAGCGGCTTCCCGAGTACAATGGAGGTACGTGTGGACAAAGGGTGGCCGAATATTCACAAGGAAAGACGACGGTAAGGCTATTGAGCGTATACGTAGTGAAGAGGACATAAAAAAAATTTTTATATCTTAAATAGTTGGACAAAATTATGTAGTGCTCAACGCGTTCGCATCGCATGTTGTACTTGTCTGGTATGGCTCCTTATTCAGTACGCATGCACTTGCCAGTACGTGTACTCTTTTTGTTTCGTGTTATTTTATGAAAAAAGTTGCTATTTTATTCTAAACAAAATATATTTGTTATTTTATATCCTACATTTTACGCAATATTTAACATTAATTACCCTGTGTTTACTTCTTACCTTGCTTAAACATCGTACATTTCTATTGAATAAGCTGCGAGCCGACGATTTATTTAAATTCAATCATTTCTCGCTGTTTATAAGTTCTTATAATGGTAGTAAAATAGAAGTTTTATTTGTGATTTTGCTATATTGTTATTTTTTGTATATTTGTTGCAGTGGTGTTTGGTGGGCTCTTTGCTATTTTATTTTGAACTATTTAAAATGTTTATTTTCTTGTACATGTAATCTTACATCCTTATATAATGTTGTTGCGCTAGTCTATTGTATATTGGAAATCATGTATTATCTTTTTAGAAATAGTCCGATCAGAACCTTTTTCCGTATTCTATCTAAGTCCCCGTTAAATCGCTGTTATTTGAACTTAAAATTGAGTAAGTTTATCAGCCGGCCTTAGGTCATTTTTAAAGCTCGGTTATCTTAACGTCGGCTCACTAAACACATACTGTGAAGACTTTATTGCACTTGTCGAGCGCCACGCGATGGATGTCATGGCAGTGGGCGAGACGTGGTTACGTGCGGGCGAGGAGAGCAGCGCCCCGCGCCCCGCCGGCTACCGGTTGCTGCACGCGCCGCGCCCGCGTACCGTACGCAACGGAAGAGGTGGCGGGGTCGGATTCTACATAAAGCGCGGAATAAATGCCCGCGTGTTTACTCATCCTGTCGAACCTTCACTCATTTTTGTCGAACAAATGTGGTTAACGCTTAAGGTCGATAACAAGACGCTCGCTATCGGGACTGCGTACCGTCCGCCCTGGCTCGACGTCGATTCATTTTTTGACGCGGTCACTGTATCAATAAACTCGTTAGCGTTTTGCGATAACATCGTCCTCCTCGGTGATTTTAACATTGATGCGCTCCGCCCCGCTAATGATGTAAAGGTTGCTAAGTTTAATACATTCCTAAACTGCTTGGACTTGGTGCAGCTGGTCACATCCCCTACTCACTTCACGGATCACAGTCAAACTTTGATTGATGTTATTTGTACCAATGTGAGAACGCGTCGGATTGAGGTGGAACCAGTTGCACCTCTGAGTAATCATGCCCTGTTAATTTGCGAATTGCACAGTGAAAGAAGTAAGATACGCGCGAAAAAAATTAAATACAGACCTATCAAAGATATACCATTAGAAGCTTTTAATTTATCTTTAAATTCCATTAACTGGGACGACATAACGCTTATACCCGATATTGATCATAAGGTATTATCTTTCAATTCCTACGTCAATTGTTTATTCGATGTATTTGCCCCAATCAAAACTACTGTGATTAAAGCGCACAAGCAGCCGTGGATAACCGACACAATCAAATTGATGATGAAACTTCGCAATGCGGCCCACAAGCGGTACTTAAAAACGAAAAAAGATTCGCATAAAATGTATTACAAAACTTTAAAAACTTTAGTTATTAATTCTATTCACAACGAAAAAAGGGCATATTTTGATCATAACATAAATAATAATT
Organism: Papilio elwesi; assembly: GCA_029849275.1. Lineage (NCBI taxonomy): Eukaryota > Metazoa > Arthropoda > Insecta > Lepidoptera > Papilionidae > Papilio > Papilio elwesi. Next base: position 6,525,315 of record CM056717.1, read on the forward strand.
TAAATAGACCTAAAATTCTATGGCGCAATTTAAAGTCCACTGTATTGCCGTCGAACAAAGATACCCCTTTGCCTTCACATTTGGCTGACCCTGACATAATTAATAGTCACTTTTTAAATATACCCGGAATCGCACATGCCGACTCGTCCACTCTGAGTTATTTCAATACACACCTACATACGACTCATACTTACTTTTCCCTTCAGCCAGTTAGTGAGCTGTTAATTTCCAAAATTGTTACTAATCTTAAATCGAATGCAGAGGGCATTGATGGTATTTCACTGAAAATGTTGCTTATGACGCTACCACAATCGCTCAAAGCAATAACTTCTATCGTAAACTGTTCAATAACAAAATCCACATACCCAAAAATATGGAAGACTGCCATAATTCGACCTTTGCCAAAACACCCTAACCCTCAGGAGCTGAATGATCTTCGCCCAATCAGTGTACTCTCATGTCTATCTAAAATCGTCGAAAAGGTTGTTTGGCTTCAGCTAACTGACTATCTGGAAACTAACAACATGCTTCCCGAATTTCAATCTGGATTCAGGAAAGGTCATAGTACCACCACGGCACTTTTAGATGTAACCGACAACATTATCACTGCTCAGGATGAAGGCATGTGCACATTGCTGGTGCTTCTGGATTTTTCGAGGGCTTTTGATTGTATAGACATATCCCTGCTTCTTTCTAAGATGTCATATTACGGTTTCAAATCAGATACAGTGCAGTGGTTTCAAAGCTTCCTCGCAAACCGCGGTCAATGTGTTGAAGTAACTCGGGACAACGGTCAGACGCGACGCTCGGGATACAGATCCCTTGAAAGAGGCACTCCTCAGGGAACTATCCTTTCTCCTCTTCTTTTTATCTTATATACAGCGGATATCGTTAAGTGTATACACAATTGTAAATATCACCTATACGCCGACGATTTACAAATATATATTTCATTTAGGAATAGCGAATGGGCCTCCGCCTTACGATCCCTTAACGATGACCTTGACAGAATACTGCACTGGTCCGAAAGCAGCTGTCTCGTTCTCAATCCTACTAAGACAAAATATATGGTCTTTGGATCACAGTATCAGGTGAATAACATTCCATCAGACTGTCAGGTTAGATTGGGGTCCAAAGTCGTTGAGCGTGTGTATGAAGCCAGGAATTTAGGATTAGTGCTAAAGCTAGTGAAAAGCATATTTCGGAAGTTACACGAAACTGTTTCTACAGATTAAAAGTGCTGTACAAAGTTCGGCGATACCTGAATGAACGGCTTCGTATCCAGCTAGTAGAGGCCCTAGTATTGTCCAAATTAAACTATTCTGATACTGTGTATGGGCCTCGTTTATATGCTAGGACTGAAAAGTTAATTCAACGGGTACAAAATGCATGTGCTCGGTTTTGTTTCTCGATACCACCACGGAGCCACGTTACGCCGTTCTTGAATGACCATAATATTTTAAGAATCGTTTACCGCAGGAAACTTCACCTGGCGTGCCTCCTCTTTGAAGTTATAAAATCAGAAGCCCCAAAATACCTCTGCAATAAACTAATTTGGACAAAGAGCAGGTGCCCAGAACGAAGGCGACGATTTCCACAGTTGTGCACACAACGGCATAAGTCCGCTGCGTTCCGTGGTGGCTTCCGATATGCGGCTACCAAATGTTGGAACAACATCCCGCCACCCATTAAGAACGCGCGCACCAAACTTAGTTTCAAAAACAAACTGAGATTGTTTTTGAAACTAAGTTTAACAATAAATATTATTATTTATTTGTCTTTTTATTATTCTTTTTAGTTTAGAATTATAGATATATCTAAGTATTTTTCCACTCAACTTGTATATGTACGACAATTGTTTGTTTATTTATTTATTACTGCTGCAACTGACGCACTGACGCACAGGCTTTTGCAGAATACCAGCGCTTATTTCCTCCACAGGTAATAAGCACATAGCTGAGCAAAGGCCTTATCCATTCAACATTGCAACACTTTGTAACACGTGTTTGTTCTTTCTTTTAATTTTGTTTATTTGTATTTTGTTTTTTTTTGCCTTTTGTCATTTTGTTCGTTTTTTTTTCAATTGTTTTAAGATGTAATTACTTTATCTTTGTTTATCAATTTTATAAATTAGTGTGCATTTTTTTTTTCTTGAATGGATTAAATGATTTATTATTATTATTATTATTATTATTAAATAATTGTAGCTCTTTAAATAAGCTAAATAAAAGTCCGTGATGACATATATCTATCTTCTAAGGTTGTCTGACAATAACCACTTTTTTCTTAGGAAACATTAATTAAAACGCATGCGCAACTTACAGCGCTATTATAAGCGCTCTGTATGAATCCTTATCCATTTAAATGTGTTAATAATCAAGAGAATTCAATGTTGATTATAATTGCTCTGTAAACTATATCATTCTGAACAATAGTTAAGAAGATATCAAAAGTTTAAATTACAAAGTAAGTAAAAACTACGCGCCAGTGATTTCAAAAGCCGTGCAATAGACGGCCGGGCTTAGCGATGTGCTATGTACTCTGGTCGATTATCTTTCTTTGATTGAAAGTTGGTTGTCATCATGTATTCCCGTATAAATTTGATCAAGATATAACCAGTTGTTCTTAGTAAAGCTTATTAAATTGACTTTACATTGACGGTGTTCTCGTTTTACTTTAAAACGACGCTGTACTAAGCCAATACGGTGGGCACGTTGCTCCTCCGACTCGTTAGATAAGCGATCCCTTACCAAGTCAAGACAGTGATTACGTTTTTTTTTAATTTTCTCTGTTCAGAACTTTTTTTATGTAAGCCCGCATTTTCGAAATCCTGTTTTTGCTTTCTTCATTAGTCTGTTTTGTAATGGATCTGGAAGTAGATATCCTAATTTTAGATAGGCGTTCCGTCCTGTCTTCGTTTCTCATTGAAACGACGCTGTCTCATATGAGCAGCACGCTTAGTAGGTCAACCCATATCCTGACAAATAAAATAAGTTAACAAACGTTAGATTCACTAAGAATCGAGAAATATTTTTTTTAACAAAATAAACTGACTTCAAAAAAACTATATTTAATAACAAATAATGCAGTAAAAAGTATAAAATAATTTTACGCAAATAAACATCAGAATCAATTCTTAATCATATTTATTTGCGGAGTCGGCGTCAGCTAAGGAAATACCACTATACTAGTATACCTTAAGAAAACTTTTAGGTCTATCTTAAATTTTTAGGTATCTCTTAAACTTTAAAAAAATAATGAAAAGATAAAAGAATTTATATTACTCGTATATATATTTTGATGATTAAATTAATTTCATTAATTTTGTAACATAGATTAGTTAGACTTAAGAGGAGGAAGTTAAAAATATTGTTATAGTTGTATTTTAGTCTTTGTTATTTTCACAGGAATAAATAAAAGAAAAATGAGTCGTGTAGGCAGAGGCCGCCGCACCCGCGTCTACGATTGCAACTATGATAAGGGCGAAAGCTACTACCGCCCGGTGCTTGACCGGTTGGACGGCAAAGTGCCCGTCGCTAGAGAACCGGACCGTGATCGCGTAAGGTCCGACGTAGAGAACCGTATCAAGAGTACTCTAGACGATATTGAAGCTCCAAATGACGAATTATTTGACTCTAGAGGTGCGAGGGCGCAACGAGGCAGACCCCTGTCGTCTGCGTTCGACGACGATATAAGTGATGAAGTAAGATTTGATATAATAAAATATTATTTTGTTTCAATTAACGTCGTATGGTTCGATTCTGAGATAAAACTATGTTGTAGTGAAAACTGAATGTTAATTGAACAATTATAATTGATAGGTGGCGATGGTCAATAATTAAGAGCGCTCATAGACGTCCGTCTTTTTCACCGGACAACGGGCTGTCAATAATAGGCGGCGGTTCATTCGCCGTAAATTGGTCGCTAATCCTTGCATGTACACATTCATTATTTATCATACTCCATCGCAAATCCGGAAAAAAACACAGTCCGTCCTCCGGCGAAATAAACGGATCTACAAGTCCTCTTATGCGAGTCGCTCGCACGTGTCTGACGTCTACATATAAAATTTATGTCATACAAATAATCACACAAACTTCGTCGCTTCTAATATTAAAAATGTGAATGTAAGTTTGTCTGTTACGCTTTCACGCAAAAACTACTACACCGATCATCATGAAACGTTGTACACATATTCTCGGAGGTATATAGGTAACATAGGATACTTTTCATGAAAAAAAAACAGTACATAAAAAGTAAATAGCGAAATATGTATGTTCCCTATAGACATACAGACTCCGAAACGGCTGGTCCGATTTTGATGAAATTTACAGGGTTTGTTCAGATCGGCACATTCCTGTGTTTGTTAGCGATCGGATCAACTTAATTGAGGTACCCGGGCAAAGCCGGGGCGCGTCACTTGTATTAACATAAAATTGAATCTAGATTATAAATTGTAATAAGTAAGTACAAGTATTACAGCGAGGATACTATAATCATTTGGCTGAGGAATCATGTAGCGTTTTAGTTATTTGCCTTAGCAGCAATCTTGAGCATGCAAATTAACAATAGAACTGAAAACAACGAAGCGACACTTTTATTCAGTTTTCATGTTTGCTGGTAGTGCAATTTTCGTTCGTCGGAATCTGCAAGCGAGCATAATTACAAAATCTTACAGGAATTCGAAGTACTATTTACGAGAAGTTTTTGTTTTTGGAACAGAGCCAATTAATATTTTGCCCAATAATTGCATTCCATGAGCTCAATTAAAAATGTAATACGATAAAGGAAAGTCGTTATAGCGATATAAATAGAGTATGAATTTTTTTAATTATTGATCTTTATAAAATAACATAACGCTCGTAGCATCAGACAGAAGGTGTCTTTCTTTACGTTGGATAAAATGGCAAAAAGCAGGATGTCCTGAAATGGTGCGTACAATAGAAAGCCACAGATTCCTTGGCCGAAAATAAGACGATTTAACCTTACTTACTTCTATCAAAGTTTTGGCTATAGAGGGCTTAAAACACATATTTGTACCAATAAACTACATCGTTTTGTTGTCCTTATCATCCCTTGTTTAGGAATGCAATGAAATCCTGCGCCAAAACACGATCACAACAAATTATCCTTTCATATTTTTGTAACCGCCTGTACAATCACTGTAAATTTTGTCTTAGAGATAGCTAGTTCATTCACGATAATTTTGCTCTTGTGTGAAAAAAAAATATTTGGCACACAGTTTAGCCATACTAAAATATTTTCTAAATTCATATGATTACGTAATTCTTCCGATTGTTACATCCGAAAAAGGGACATAACATCTTGCACTATAAGATCGGGCATTAGGAATATACATGTACCCTCATCTGTTATTTGATCTGGACCTAGATTATCTTATCGGGTGGATCGTTTTCTTTTGTGACGTCTCACATAATAAGAATCCCTTTATTTTTATATCCACAGAATAAGAGTCCGAAGCAGATGCTACATGTCTATTTACCTGATTTTGGAATTTCTATAGCTACATTGCCTGGCTACAACGCAGAGAATTGTTTAACGTCTATGTATTGGCATCCTTTTTATTGAAAATTCCGCCAAACAATAACCAAATCAACTTGTGATTCAGATTCATTCAGCATTCTTTTCGCAAAATAGTCCGCGGTCCATTGTAATCAAGCCGGAAAGGTATTCGCTGGAAGTTTTTATCCAAGAGAAAACGTGAAAACGAATGACATGTTCCGTAATAGGTTTACTGCAGGGAACAAAAAAATAAAAACAAGAAAAGGAAGGGGATTTCAATCAATTTTTGCATTCACAAATGAAATTATTTATTGTTGTATTTATGCAAGTAAAGTATGATGAACGTGACAGAAGGATTAGAAATAAGATCCTAAAAGAAAACTGTGACTTGAAAACTGTCAACACCAAAAAAGGTTATTGTGACTAAATTACGGTGGTTCGGGCATGATGAATTATCAATTAAAGAATACAATTCATATACCAAAAATGAGTGGATTAGGGGTCGTCCTAACCTGTAGTGACATACTAAAGAGATGTACAATGTATTTCGTTATATATATGAAATAACGACGTATGAATAAATAATGTATCTTGCCAAACATCGATTACACCCTCTTTAGAGACAGCTCATACTACATTGTTGCATTGTGAGCAACGTTTATATTTATGGCATGAGCAACACTCGAATTTGAATCGCGTTGTACTTAAATAGCAGTAATGGCATGCGCCTGGAACCTATCCAAATATTAGCAATGAACTGTACATTTCTATTTGATTATACATTTGAATTAAAAACAAATAATTATACTAAGGAATAATCTATCAATACTGATAACGCAACAAGCAATACAATGCCTGATAATCAACACATCGAATTCAAAAAAATAAGTTTAAAATTTAAGCTAAGTGTTGAATTCAGTCGTCAGTCTACCTATATTCTATGCTGAAGTCATTTCTATCGAAGACAATTAAAAACAAGACAATTTAAAATTTTAAGAACTGCATCAATATGCGGAAATACAAAATAAAAAATGTCAAAGTTCGCCTCGCTAAGAGTTGAGCCAAAGATATCATCGGTAACGAGTATTTTTATGGCCGCGTCGCCCTTCAGATCGAAACAATAACGTTTACACAATACGATTTGGAAGCAAAAATAGACAGCATGCCTGAAACTCTCGCGACTTTTTAACCGAATTAAGATAGACAGAGAGAGAGATATTCTAACTGCTTGGACATGTAAACGCTCAAAAAACTGATTTATTTGGCATCCGCTTCGCCTATAACGATAGATAGAGTCTTGAATGAATGAATATACAAGTAACTATAATGTTATCATTTTTAATATATTTACTTGTCAATTATTTCGTGCAGTAGCTTTGTTTGAAGTAGAGAGAACGGATACATTCTGCGCTACTGATATTGACAAGCGATGAAAGGATTACAAACTCGTAGATGGAGGGGACGGTGGTGTTGCCTCCATCGCTGGACCTAAAAGCCTCCACATGTACCTGCACTGTTACAACGTGTTAAACTCGATTATTTTACCATTCCATTACATACTAAGAGCCTAGGTTATATAGAATTGAATTGTGCTTCCAGACACGGAGATATTAATGACTAAACTCTGCCCGTAGAATAATAGAACGCAATATTAAAATGATATTGGGTATTAACTCGTACATAAAATAAGAAAGTGGTTATTATTGTAATTATAAAATTTTAAATCAATTTTATAGTATGTTAAATTGATTTGGGAATTCACCTGTGTCACAAATCAAAAATAAATTGCAAGCGAAGCTTTCAATAAAGTTTATTGGACAAAGTACACGCCGCCATGCCCCAATGGAAATTAAATTCAATAACAAAAAAATAAATAAGTTAAACGTCCCTGTAGTTTGGAAACATACAAGAAGAAAAGCTGATTTAGTATTTATTAGTCTTACTAGTCAACTCGCCAATATTACCAACATTGTTAAGACAAAAAATTGAAATCGTAGGAACTATATTTTATTTAGATACTCTGGTTACGATACGCCCACGATTTTATTTTTCTCGTTCTAATACTAATATTATAAATATCATTTTTATCTTCTTCAATAAGCCATTTAACGTAAAAATAAAGTTTACATATTTCAATGATTGAAAATATATTTTTAATACTGTATATACACTACTACAACTACAGTCCTGAGGCGAGAAATAACACAACGTATTGGTAGCACAGTTAATAAACTAAATATAACTGTTAAATATAACAGTTATATTTAGTTTTAACATACCCGCTTATTCTGTAATATTTTGATGTACCCTCATACTTTACAAATACTATTTATTAAGCAGCAACAGCGGTCACTTAGTATCAGTTGAACAACTTGTTCGTTTTTTTTAATAGAATTGGCAAACTTCTATAAAAAAGCACAAATCTTATAAATTAAAATTTAGTATCTGAAAATCAAAATTTGAACCACATTAATTAAGTCGAATTCATTATAAGAAACGTGATTTGCATTAAATTCGTTTATCATTTAATTCGCAAGGTTCAGTTATTAGTTAATATTTTATTATTAATAGTTACAATTAGATTAAATAAAATCATTACGGGGCGACGTTACCGTGACCGTATGACTGACTGATTGATATCGAGTATGACGTATACAGGTCAGGTTTTAATTCAGTACTGTTCGTTGGATTCCTAAATTAATTGGTTATTTCAAAAACGCGTACTCTCCGACCGAACGTCAGGTTTGAAAGGTAGTGGAAATTTTGATTAAATTGAGCGGTGTGAACGGGATGTGAATGACATAAGTATCCGTAGTTTTACGATTGCGGTCCCTGTCTAGAAATTAATAACGTTATACAAACAAACACTAAAAGTCAAGTGAAGCTCACCGCAATATATTAGTGAAACCGCACCCGAATCGGTTATACTTTTTCTGAGATTAACGAGAACAAACGCACAGACAAACAGGCAAACAGACATACAGACAACAAATGTTTTTGGGTCTATAAACGGCCCAATAATAGTTTTTCTCAAATATCTTCCATGCACAGACCGCGATCATTTATATTTTTATTATATGTATAGATCCATACTCAGTAATGAAATTACACTATTCAAACGACAAATTTGTAATAGACGGCTTAAATTTTTTCAAACAAATCTATGATTATGTATATAACAATGACAACGTAACCTAAAAATTTGAGCTACACTCTTAACACAGAAAAATTGCATTCTAAAAAATTGTGTATTTTCTGCATACCCTATGTAAAAGTCGACAGTAATCGCTCGGGACTTGACACTTGACCGGATTTTTCTCTTCGCCACTCCAACAGACGGGTAATGAGCACCGAGAAAAATAAACTGGGTTAAAGCCAATTATAACTGACGGTGATATTTTTCAAACGAAAATCTGCGAACGATTTCATTCTCCATAGAAGTAGAAATCTTACGTGAATCAATTTTCTCTCACAACTCACTCATTCCTTGCGTTAATATCATACTTTGATGTTTGCCCGGGTAACGGTACTGATTTACAATCTATATACATTAAAAAATCTCACTGATCTAAGAGCACGTGTAGACGTCCATTTTTATTACGCGATTTACGCTGGCGTATAGTTTACAATAAACTTGTGTACATGTATGGTATATGTGCTTACCAGATACTCGTCCTGGAAGAAAAACGAACGTCTTTAAGTCTCTTCTTGCAAATAATGTGACACAATTAACGATCATGTCTCGAAGACACGAAGCTTTACCTCTGTTTAATTACGTGCAAGATTTGTAAGTAAGAGATCACACGTACATACGATTAAATACATTCCAATCAGGTATTTCCCTAATGTACGTAGCAAAATAATTCCTTTCAGTTGCTATCGCTCTCTGAGATTAAAGCAAAATCTAAAATGGAAGCGGAAATTGCCCGAGTTGACAAAGGATGGTTTGAAATACTCTCTACTATAACAGATATAGCGATAGAAAGTTGGAGCCGTCGTTTGTGGATTATGAGGCGACTGTTTCACGCCGATGGGTACCAATGTATGAAGCGAGTAAATTACATTCCTAACTGAAGTTCTATTTGACCCAACAGAACGGCAGCATTCAGATGAGTTTAATATTGCCAACGACGATTTTACTAAGCTAGTTCATATTTCTATGGAAAATTTATATGAAATCTACTTGATTCCTTAAATATTCTATTCTTAAAAACAAAATTACGATTATTTATAGACGCTTTAAAATGTAAAGTTAAATTAGTTTCATGCATAAACGATTATTTTTTTAACTTTAAACAGTAATAGAAAATCGAAATTTTGTTTGTTTTCTACCCCGTATATTATACACATATAATCATACAATAGTGTAAATTGGGCTAAAGAACTCTTTAATGGAAAAAAATAATTCTAATATATATATATATATATATATATAAACTAATCCGCAGTATATAAGATCTTCATATAAATATCCATTCGAAATCGCCAGAGAAATTACATTAAATCTGTGACCATTGTTTTTAATTAAAAATTAAAATAGCCATATCTAAAAAGAAGATACACGTACATTATTAGTTATTGTTTATGGGACAGAATGTCAAACGAACCAGCGGGTCCCAGGGGATCCTTCCACCATACATATGGTACACATAGACATTTGCAACAATCAAATGAGTCGCAGATGCGTTGCCAAACTTTAATAGGCAGAGGAGGGGATAGACAGGAAAAATATTTCTATTTCCACTACTAATCCTCTCCACATCCAATTCTTTTCCCCTTCCCATCCTATCCTCATTGGGAAAGAATGGGAAAAGGAAGGGTAATGAAATCGAGCCTCCGGCACCTTACTCACCTTGGTATTTGGTATTTGTGGTATTTCACCTGTCGAGCTGGTCCATTCGTGCAACAGATGTTGCTGTTGCATGTTCTACCACTATTAGATTATTTGTGTGTTAGAGTTGCCGTTATTCATAACTTGTCTTAACAAAACATGAAAAATGGTAAAGGAATAAAAGCTAATACAAAAAAAATAATATAAAAACGATATCATAACTTAATCCTTTCGATATCTTCATTCGTACAATCTGATTTCCTTTCTTAGCTGCCAGTAAATCGAGTCATGCTTACTTCTTCGCATTCATATCCAATCTAACTTCCCTGTCCACCATACCGTGTTAGCTTTCCTTGCGTCCGTCCTCTTACTCATTCCACGTGCTTCGATAGCAGCTTCCACTAATCCATTCTTCATTTTACCCCAAGCACTCTCTACATCCATGTCTTTCAAATTCCTTTTATTTAACTCGCAAACATTTCTTCCAGACAATTCAAATATTTTTCTTTCACACAATCATCTTGCAAAAACCCTATTCTAATTAGCTCTACCGGGGTAGTAAATGCAGCTGCTCAGTGTCGCCAACGCTTGAACAAACCCTTGATCCAGCATAAAACTAAATAATGGTCAGTTCCAACGTTTTAACCCCGATAAGCCCTCCCATCTACTACCGCGCTTTTCAATCGTTCATCCACAACTACAAAGTCTATTATACTTCTGTCTTGTCCTCTTTCCCATGTATACATATGAATCTTCTTGTGGCAAAACAAGGTATTTGCATCGAGAAGATTATTTTCCATACACATCGTGAGAAGACTTTTGCCATTCTCATTGACACCATCAAACCCAATACACTTTCATACCGTGCCCTTCTTACACCAACCCTTCCATTAAAATCTCCTGACATAATTTTTCTTTCATTTGTTTTACTCTTCTCTAACGTTTCTCTTACATTCTCTCGAAACTCCTCCCGGATATTAGCAGGGTTAGACATGTCTGGGACATAAGCCACGACAAAAAGTCTGTGTAACTTTTATCCGAAGCCAAATCCCTACACCTTGACACGCTCTCTCGCACTCGTCAACGCCTTACCAGTATGAGGTAAGCGTGCCATGTGTGTGAAAGATCAGACTTTAAACAAAATGTTTGTTTTGTAAATAATTATATACTTGACAAATACATGAATGATCAAGATGATTTTAGAAGTCATTCGTCAATCTTGATGCTGGAACATAGTCAACGTTTTAGAAGCGTAGTTAATAAAAATATGAGTATCAAATCGAAAACTTGCAGACCTATTGTAGGTGCTATGCAGAAAAAAGCTAAAGTAATAAGAACCAAAAGACGAAGCGCTAATCCTATAAAAGACCTTTGTAACACTTGTGCGTAAGTTTTTTATATTTTAAAACATGTATTAGCTATTAAAATCTCTTCTTTCTCTTTATAAGGCTTATATGGTAATTGGTATTTTTTTGTAATCTCATAACAATAAAACTTAAAGCTGTTTCACTTCTTACTATTTTTAATTTCAAGCTTAGTCTTTAGTGAGATGTTTCATCTCTTATGTCAGAGTGTTTCCATTTATAGTGGTGGAAACCGCAACAACATCTGTTGCAAAAAGACAGACAAAAGTAGAAGTATGCTTCTGCGTTTCACCTGAGGAGTGAGGTGGCGGTGGCCCAATTTCAGTCTTCATTCCTTTCCCATCCTTCTCTAATAAGAATAGGCCGGAAAGTGAAACAGGATTAGACGGAAAGGGGATGAATGGGGAAAAGGAAATATCTTCTATCTGAAGGAAATTATAACAATTTATAAAGTCACTATATATTTTTTTAAATAATTTACAGCCATCCGTATATTAATTCCTAATTTCGTTCGTTCCAAAAGTATTCATGCCCACTTTCTTTGTCACACACTTTGCCTGGTTGTAAACCCTTTGATAAAATTGCGTGAAATCTAAAAGATTTGTTACACTAAGTAAATAAAATATGAAATGAATAAAATTGAATTTGCCAACCACCATAAGCCAACGGAAGTGTAGGGAGCTCTTCCGTTGGCTTCGCACTTATCAAGTGTGAGAATTGAAAATGTTGCATGCTTCTAGTTAATCTTCAAATGGATACCATTTGTATCTATACCACGTAATGTCACTAATTAGTTCTATGCAAATTACTTATTATAAGGTCGCTAAAGACATATTAAAAAGAAATTCTGAATTTCATACTAAAAAACAGAATTGGCTCCACTACTGTTACAAAGAGAAGTGGCTAAATGCGTGGTTTGCCGGCCCCGCGGTCTTTCCTGTAAATACGTACACTTTTTTCGTATTCATTATAAAGCTTATAATACGATCATGCTCAACATAGTTCCTGAGTTACAACAAAATCTGAAACCATGATAAATCTGAGTAAAATTTGAAAACTAGATCTTCATTTTATTTTGCAATACTTAGCGGTTAGATTGAAATAAAGGATTAAGTCATTTAAAAAGAAGATTATTTACCTCACTGGAATCAATGCAGCTACAAATTAACTACCTGTCTAAACCTATCGTCTTTTATGGAAACAAGACCTTATTTAGACACACTTATTTCTTACATAATAAACGTTCACACAAACTCTGCCGCTGCTTGGAATCGAAACCCGAACTCACAAGGAAATTCCTTAATAATGGTAACCATAAGCCATAAGATCCTATTTCTCGTTTTTTTTCGGTGATATTTTAATATAAAAAATAACTTCAAATAAAATATAAATAACTCTACTCTACTCTACTAATAAATGTAATTACATGCGAGGAAACAAAGCTTGACTCACAAAAAGTTTTCGTAGTTAATTAGAAATTTACTATATTTTCGACGATTTTGTTGGAAACATTTCGTTTGAGCACTTTAAAATAGGTTTCGAAACTTTCTAATTACACAGTATTTATTTAATTGCACAATTTTATGTAGAGCTTAAACGAAAATGTCTGGATGATAAAATTGTCTATTTTTTTTTCATTAAAAATAGTATACAGAATTCAATTTAATGTTAATTTTATATTTTATAATTCAATATATATGTATTTGAATTGGAAGTTAAAGCAAAAACCAAGCCTAGAGAAACTATGTTTTATTTTCAACTACTACATTCTCTTCAGTAGCGATCTTTCCCATTCATCCTTCAAACTATTATTATTTTTAACTGAACGTAAGCCGAACACGATGCCGCCAATATTATTGATTGACAACGGTAATATTGGCGGCGTCGCGTCCGGCTTTTGTTTCGTTTGGAAACTAATAAACTAAACTGGTCTAGCCGGGCCGGCCGGTCGTGCGACAGATATTGTGGCGGGTTCTCCACTGTTCCTTCCGTAGCAGAATCAAATTTGATTGATGTTATAAGTTCTTAACCAAAATACGTGCCTAAGGCGAATCTTGATACGACCTATTTCCAACCGTACAACAATACAAGAGATTGATCGCTGAATTTCAACGAATCACGATACGGGCTGTGATTTCCCAAACCTTAATGATTTGTCTGCACTATAATTCATATCACGATTTCAAAAAGTATATACATATGTACTACTTCCACTACATTCCTTACGAAAGAACGATTATAATTGTAAACAATTAATTACACTTTCAAAAAACTGTGAGAAGTGAATAGTTGTGGATGGGCGCGCAGCTATTAAACAAGTTACACCACGATCGCCCACTATTGGCAGTTTCCGAAATGAAAATTATGTTTCTCCTTTCTGTTTTTCTTACTTCGGAAATCCTCCCAGTTTCGAAGCGAAATTGAAGCAAATAAGTAGATGACCCGACCTGATAAAGGTCATAGATACCACCGAATAAAATTAATTTGATGAAATACAAATGAAAGACATATTTAATTTATCGTACATAAAAAGAACATTAAATCAAAGCTTCAAATCAAGGTAAAATACATTTTTAATTTTTTTTTTCTGGTAAATAATCAAAGTATAGATTTCCACTGTGCGAACACGGTAATTTCAGTTTTCCACCTGCATAATACAATCCAAGGCAAACGCTGCTAAATTGCAACGGCCTTACAATAAATTAAAAAACTTACAGGTAAGAACTTACGACAATTCGTAAGTAAAACACAAGTTTTGGACCTGGGCATATTATTGATCTTACTTTAAAAAGAAGTTTTGAGTAAGAGAGAGTAATGTAATCACTCATGTAACATGAACCGTTACATCTGATACTGATTCTGACCGATTTAACGAGAACGTACGTGCATACTAATGCCTTGTGTCTAAATTTAAAACAAAATTCTGAAACGTCGCACTGACATTTCTCTTAGGTGTTGGAATAGATTTACCGTTGGCAGGCTATGCTCGAATCCCCAACAATTAAACCGTTAAAATTAACTATCAAACATGAGACACAGTTACCTAGATGGCGACCGTGTCAAATAACATACGGAACCAATATAGATTAAGAGCCAATAAAATTACTATAATATTACAAATGCCATGTAATGTAAATATTTGTTCGCTTCTTACGCCTTTACTATTTAACGACACAACCGATCATCATGAGATTTTTCAAAATATTGTTGATGTGTGGACAGAGGAGGGTAGGATAAACCGCAAAATAATATTTCCTCTCGCTACTGAGCCGCTCCCGTGAATTCTCTTCCCCTTCCCGTCATTTCCTTATTAGACTAGAAAAGGATATTACGGATAGTCGAAGACGACAAACGAGCAAGCGACTCACCATATTTTATCCGACCTCCACAGCAACGTCCACAAAACAGTGGTAGAGTCCGCCACAACATCTGTTGCACGAATTGGCTGGCTCGACCGGTGAAATACCATGACCTCACAGAAAACAGGCGTGAAGTAGAAGTACTCTGCGTTTCGTCTGATGAGTGAGGTGCCAGAGGCCTAATTTCAGTCCTCTTCCCCTTCCCACCCGTTCCTCATACGGGGGATAGGATGGGAAAAGGGAAGAGGATTGAACGGGGAAGGGGTTAACGAGGAAAAGGAAATATCATTTTTCCTGTCTATGCCCTCCTCTGTCCATTAAAGGTAGGCAACGTATCTGCAACACATTTGTTTTTTGCGGATGTCTATGTGTAGCAATCACTTTACATCAGGTGATCCGCTTGCTCGTTTGCCACCTTCTCACATAAAAAAATCAAAAGAGTTACGAATGCGTTGCCAGATCGAAAAAAAGGAGATGATGGGCCAGAGAAGGGGACAGGACTTACAGCAAATCACTCACCAAATAGAATGCAAATATATATTAAAAAGTTTTAATACCTTCACTCCATTCCCATGTTCAGAGACATCACACTCGAGTCGGCAGATTGGTTAAAATTGGCTATAAAATATTAAATATTTTTCAACATGATTGAAAATCAAATATGAAACTTCATTAAATATTTGGGACGAGTGTCTATAAAAAATACAAAATTGTAATTATCAAGTTAACCATCACGTGTTGCTCAATAAGGTGCGGTAGATATAGGTAGCAATCTCTATCCCTTCCTTTCACATCAACGTAAATAGATTCTTAGTACAATGAGAATAATACAATCACCGTTTATTACTTAGCAATTACATTTTTGTAAAACAAAATTTTATGCATAACAAATAATTCTTTACTTTAAACTGAAGGTACTCATAGAAATGTTATTAAATTACCTCGGTTGCGATTTAATATAACTAAAATGATACTTTTAAATAATATTACAGCGTTTAATAATTCAATATAACCAATGTATTGATGGTTTTCATTTTAAATTTCAGATCACAGAATCTCTAAAGCGTCTACGAGCAAGCAAGAAGCGCTTTACTGAGGACGTCGACTTTGAGAATAGTGTTTCAAATCTAGAAAATCGTATGCGGATTTCAAGCAAGATACTTGAAACTGTAGGTATTGGTCAATCTGATGTAAGCGGAGCGAGACGAGCTTTGCAAGAGAACGAAGAACGCACCGAAAAACGTATTGCACGCAGATTAAACGAAGACAATGCTCTAACTAAATGGACTGCTTTGAAGAACGTCGATGAGGAATCTGCAGCGGCTCAAAGGGCAAAAGCGACAAGAGCCCGTTTAACTGATTTAGAGGATGAGATGTCTGAGCTATCTGAAAGGACCGCCGCTAGAGAGCAACGTGCCGCCCGCCTGCGTGCCTTAGTAGCCGACACAGACTCTACCGATACTACCGTTGCTTCCTCCAAAATTAGCATCCGTTCCGAGAGGGAAAAGAAACAAGTTACTTTTTAAATTTCGACGCTTACGCTATCTTTGAAGAGCAATATACAAAGAGCTCTAAATACAGGCGGATAGAATCACCGCAAAAAAGTTTTTGAAGATAGATAAGTTTGCTAGAACGTGTGATCCTGCATTTGCCAATGTATTATGATCGAATTGATGTCTATTTTATATTCGTTGCATAGAATAAATTGCTAAGTATATATCAGTAAAAAAATTTTTTTTTCATTGACTGCCCACAGTAATTGAGTGACTATAAAACAGTTGACATTATTATGGATTTAATAATAACGGTTAGTGTTTTTGACGTCAACGATGGGTTTGAACGTTACGTAAAAAACATAATGATTTTTTTTATATTTACGCTTATACTACCCATTTGAATAAAACTAGTTTTACTGATTTTATAAGCGCTGTAAAGTACTCGAAACGTCGGAAATCAAAAAACGTAAAATAAACGCGATAAAATCCGTAAATAAAATTTGTTTTTTTACCAATGCTACAGGAAAAGCTGTTTCAGAATAATAAAGCTTTATAAAGAACTTCATCACCACTCAGTATGATAGGTAAATAAATTTTATTTGCATATGCAATCCGGCCGTTGTTACATGGTATTTTATAGTTTTTGAACATATTGTTAAAGTAAGCGTAGTAGTAACCTTGTATAAGGATAAAAAGTAGAAAATCGTAATCATTGAGTAGGAATAAATGTAAAAAAACTATCAGTATCCACATTTTATCTAATAATATTATATAAAGCTGAGCTTATCGTTGCACCTACACAGGCCTATAGGAGACAGGAATTCGATGACTTAATTTATACAAAAAATCAATGCAATTTTTATCTCGGCTTCAAATCGAAGTCATAACTCTGGAAAAGGACTGACCTTTTACATAACAGATTCCATGTGCCAGTAGGTGGACGACAATAGTGTAAACTGTGGATTTGAAATAATATTATAAGAATTTATTTTGGTCTTTCAACACGGGCAATTAAATTACTTTAATCACCTTAGGTTTCTATAAGTTGCATCACTATACCAGTTCGTAGCGAATCAATCAGTTATATTTAAAAGAAGATAATATAATAAAATAATCTTCACTAATATTTGTGAAGATTATTTTATTTATCCCAAAGAATTACGGCAAGTATTTTTACCGAGTCAAGTTAAAAAAGTTACTGTAATTCCTACACAAACACTTAACACTAGTGAGAAATCGCAATCAATACCGATACAGCCTGTACATATTTTTTTATAAGAGACGGGGGCAAATTATTGTCTATACATCTGTTTTTCGGTGCGTTTGTTACCACTTATTTCAGACACGGCTTAACCGATTTGGGTGCAGTTTTCACTAATGTATTGTGATAAGTTTCACTAAATATTTATTTGTTTTAGCTCAATCCGTTTATAAACAAAAAAGTTTAATCGATTTAAAGATGTTATGTCAAACATTTGTTCGATAAGAATGCTACAAAATAGGTGGTTAGTTGATTACATTGAAATAGTAGTTAACTACATCTTATGATCTTTAAAATGATGATGATTGAAAGTTTACATAAAGTTCAAAACAGGACAGTTTCGGAGATTTTACAAGCATCAGCTACACACTGCATTGACAGCAAGCGAATGTATCGCAGAGACGCGCCACCCTCCCTGGTAATAGTAACAGCTATAACTGGCAACGTAGTATTTACACGTATATAGACGATTTTAGAAACTATGTATTTATTCTTCTGTAATATGCTTTGTTAGGTTAGGGTAATAGTAGTAATAATAGCTTATTATTCCCGAGGAGGGTTGGCGTTAAGCAAACAACCGGACGTAAAAAATGTAGCCAGAACCTATACAGTATGTCCTACGGTCACAGTTTCATCATTCACATGTGTTTGTTAGACTGAAATGAAATGAATGAAAAGGGCAGGGGGATGGTTGTGAGGTTACGGCAGTATTGAGTAGGTAATATCATTTCGTTTAAAGACCTCTAACGTTATCATCGGTGAAACTTGCATCACTTGCATTCTAGCGAACGGAATAGGTTTCCACTTCGTAACATAGTTGAGATATAAGATTCATTGTCAAGTAAGTTTGAGAGAATAAAAACGAAAATATTTAGTACAAACATCGGACAATACCAAATTTAAAATTAATCAAAGTTCCTTTTCCCGTATTATAACTTTTTCAATATCAGGATTGAATTTAAGCAAATGCTTTATATAAGTTACTAGATGACTTTGTAGTATTTGGCAGATTTATAAAACCACGTTGATGCATATTGAACGGCTCCCTAAAATCGGAACAGGGCAGGTAAACGGACAAAAACCAATTTTTAAAATTATTGTTTGTCTGTTCTGGCTAATATCTCTCTGGATTCTGATGATCTTTTACTGGTAAATACCTGATTTTATAAGAAAAAACTAAGACTCATTTAATTTGCACAAAAGAACCAACGTTCAACTGAATCAAGAAACAAATTTTGCTTATTTGATTCAAGCGGACGAAGTCACGGGAGCAGCTGGTGAAATAATCATTACGTTAAAGTTTAAGTGAGAATTGAGAGTAGGAGATTCGTTGGTTGAATTTGACATGGCAAGTCGAATTATCAATGATTCGTTCAGTTTATAATTTTCTGACAGCTTAAAATATGCCTAGTCTGGTCTAGTTTGATTTTTTTTTTGAATTGATTGCAGATGAAGTTTAAAATGGGCCTGCTGTAATAACAAAAAATGGAGACTAGCATTCAGTGGAGATGGCAGTTTAATAGATTGGAGATTCAAATAATGTAACTCCTATGCACATTCGACTATATATCCTTATCATCGTCTTGCTCAGCGTCAGTTTACTAAGCTTTAATAACGTAATCCGTTTCCTAAAATACACATATTTCGTATGCGATGTTATTGCAAATTTAAAAGTTCGCAAAGTTACAAGAACAAGGCCATCTAGTGGAGTAATTGTAACATTAGTATAAATTGTCGATTTCAATGTGAGGTATAGATCTAAAGATAAATTACAAAGTAACAGCAACGACTAATAGATGACGCCAGTTACATTATCGTTCCCTTAAACACTAAAAATAAATCACAATCAACAGGCACTGGAAAAAAACAAATTTGAATAAAAGTGTGAAAAAGAACCTATGATAAAACCTAAAAACCTATGTCTACAAATTATTTTTTTTGATTTCATTAGTCTTATTCCTAACGTGGGCTATTTGTGCTTAAGGAAAAATGGTCGAATGAGGTTCTAGTAGAAACAAAAAGTCTTAAACAAACCTTTATAAATGAAATGAATATACCTTACTTCATAGCAAGATATTATTTTTGTTAACAAAAATCACGTCTTGCTGTGGAACAAGGTATAAGTACAAAATAAGCAAATGAAAACTAACAAGAACAATCGATATCGTACATCTTCTCCTAAGAAACATCTACACATATAATAAAACGAATATAAGGTGGAATAAAACTAGTATTAAAAAAATGTTACACCAAAATTAAACAACCATTTGAAACAATAAAAATAGTCCAAGATAGAAAGAACAGATAGATAACAATAGTCAAAAATAAAATGCTTAAAAAAATTATTGATTAAATCAAAATCTAACAATGTGTGGAATAAGGTAAATTTAGTGAATTGCTAAAAAATAAATCACTATGCCACATCTAGTAATGCTCGTTGCGGTGATTAGGTATATCCGTGCTGAATGTTATCAATCGTAGTATTTTGTGTTTAATGTACGACTACACACTTATTTTATTTTATGTTTTTTTATATATAACATTGTTATACAACGCCCTGCAAAATTTTGTTCTTTCAATAGATTTTAAGTTTCCTTAAGTAAGCGAATAATTGTATTCTTATTAAGGAAATAAAGGTTTCGAAGCCCGTAAAACTGTAACTGATCGCTGTCTGTACATTGAAGATATTTAAGAAAAAATTATCATTGAGGGTCTTTATATACGCTATAAAACCCAAAACAAAGATTATTAGAATTTTTGTCTGTTTGTCTGTGCGTTAGTTACCGCTAATCTCAGAAACGTCTTAACCAATTTGGGTGCAGATTTCACTTATGTATTGTGGTAAGCCTTATAAACAAAAAAGTTATATCTATTTAAAGAACCATGTTAAACGTTTGTTTGATAAAAATGATATAAAATAGCTGTTCAGTTGAATAGGTTGAACTTTTAGTTATATATGTTATTAGTTATATTACGGTCTTTAAAATGATGATGATTGAAAGTTTATAACGGGGTCCTATCCCATAGTAAAGAAAATTAGTTTATTCGTTGTATTAGCGTTGTATTCGTCAAAACTAGATGGCGTTACAAAATGCGGCAATATACAATTAGAAAACCAAATTTAATAAAAGTTAATAAATGTTGTATTACTTTAAATATCAAATAACACATAACAAGACATTAGAATGCAAATTTGATATTTTAAGGGGAAAAAATGCGATCCAGTAAAATAATCAATTCTCCGTTACTTTGAAATTGTCAAACGTTGGAAATTAGATGCCGCTAATAAATCAATAACAATTTTTCAAATACTATTGGCCTAATAAAAGTGTAGACTTTTAATAATATTTCAACATTTTTGATCATAAAGTTTTGAAAGAAAATCTATACATGGAGGATATTCGAGAATAACTATTATTATTGGGCCTTTATAAATGCAATAAAACCCAAAACAATATTTATTTTATTATATATTATGATCTTTAAAATACTATATAACTATATGTATATTATTATCTTTAAAATGATGATGATTTAAGAAAAGATGTTTGTATTATTTTTTAATAGTTTTTGTTAGGTTTGGTTAGTAGCTTATTATTTTGGTTGGTTGGTTGGTACTTCGGTGCGCCACGCTCCCTATCCTCCGCGACTCAGCGGAGTCGCACCGCGTCTGCGACGGCAGTGGGGCTGCGGGGGGGGGAGGGTTTTCTCCGACCCCTTGCGGCCGTATTGGGCGCGTAATCCCGGCGGCGACGCTGGGACCTTGTCTTTTTCAAGACGGGGGCCATAAGGAGTGAACCTCTATAAAAAAACTTAAGGCGGCACCAGCGGGGATTCCCGAACCTGCATTGCACTGGTGTCGTTTCCTCAGGAGGAGCCGGAAATGGCTAGCGCTGGCGGGGCCGCGGAGGTTGTGCGAAAGCGTTCCCTTAGCCCTTCCGATATGCGCATGCGAGGCACATCCTCAGGTTTTAGTCGATTCGAGTCCGACATAATCCGAACTTGTCCCCGCGAGGGAGGATATGCGTGGGCATTTCCTGACAAAAAAAGCAACTTATTATTCCCGAGGAAGGTTAGCGTTACGCAGGCGGCCGGGCGTAAAAACTGTAGCCAGAACCTATATAATGTATACCTATATAGTATGGGCTATGGTCACTGTTTAAACAATCATATGTGATTGTTAAGCTTTCCTACGGTCATTTCGATGATGAAGTTAGGGTGATATTTAAGTAGGTTATAAGTATTTTCATTACATTAATTTCGCTTAAGTAAAATTGCAGGGCGGGTGAAACCGCGGGGCACAGCTATAATATTTTAATAACAGTAAAAATATCAGTGGACATTTTTAATACATATTTTTTAGGTACAGCAGCTTACGAGGTCGTAAACAGCCGTCTTTTTTGTTATTGTTATTTGTCTTGAACACGTGCGTTATTACTTTTTTTACTTTAAAATTGAATAGCAACAACACCGGGTCAAATGTAGCTTTGTAGAGAAAAACAAAATTAAATTGTTTGTTATATCGAACAATAATTTTGATACAGATGTTTTATGTTTAATTTTGTACGGTAAAAACAAGTAATGTAAAAAGTACGATTATAAAGTAGTACAAAATAAAATAGAAACCAAAAAAAAGTAACAGCAATGAATAGCTACTCACTGCTAACCAGTTAACGCAGACACGTGATACTAGTTAATAATTTAAATTGAATGCACTAGACTAGGCGTATCAGGACGGTATAAAATCTGACAACGTAGTATTAGCGCCAGTGAAATGTGCCACAACAACGTGCAAGACTTTCTTATAGATCTCTGCATGTACGGTATATACAAACATTAGTTGAGTTGACATCCGGGGATTCATTGCTTAGATAGTTCCCTTTGTAAATATCAACTATTGCTTTAGTATTTTAGGGTTGTAATTCTTAAGAAGTTCTTAAATGTAGAAACCAAACATATTTTAATTAAATATCTGTCTATTATATATACTACTCGTATATTGTCCAGTAATCAGCACCATATAATCGATTCCAGTTAAGATAAAAAAACAGGTACTGAAGTTTTTGCAACACACTCTACTCTTGTGTTTAAGGTTATTAAAGGTGAACACTTGAAAGGTAAGGAAGAAATATATTGTTTTGTTATTCGGTATTACGTATATATTGAACTTTTATTTCAGAAATTTTTTACTTCGAGTTTTGGATAACTCAGCCCAGTACACGATACTAAAAGGCACGTCTAGTGCAAAAATTGTAAGTAAAGAAAGTCGAGGATATGCCTAAGTCTTCGGTAGTCATAGAGGAATGTACAGATGCGATGTACGGTTTGTAGGTGGGTCGTACGACTGCTTTCTAAAGTCTCACCTTGTAACAGAATGACTTTTGGCGTTACAACCGATCCTGGCCCTGGTCACGTGAGCGACGAAGTTAATTTTGCGGTCAAGAACGTCACCTAAATATACTTCATCTTCCCAGGGAATTGGGCTGTCTATAAGCTACCGACCCTCGAGGAGCCTCGGCTCGAACGGCATGTGCACACTTCCTCGAAGCGGTAGCAGAATATTCGATTAGCCCTATGACCGCAGCATATTTCCACTTACTGGGAAAGACGCCTTTGGTCATTGCCACGGTATAAATCAGAACTAGTAGGTGAATATTAGGAGCAGGAAAGAGTATGGTCACCCTATTGGTATTACCGTCTGAGCTGGGAGCTTTACGTGGATGCAAGTTTTTAATTAGCTCCTTAACTTCGTCGTATGTTACAGGGGGAACGGAGTCGCTCCGCAGTGGTTCGTGTTTTCTCTAATCGGCTTCGCTGTCTAAAATTCGAAGGCACATAGGGTCGACCGGTAGTCTGCTGGGAGAGCACTGGGCTTCGAGGACATCAACCAGATACTCACAGTTTTATTCATCCAGCATGGCTGGCGTCATTTTTGGACGTCAGAGTAGCGGCATCGTGGAATGCGTATCGTCTTTAAGTGATTTAGGAAGCCTTCAGAAGGCAACTTGGATTGAATCTTACCTTTTGGTCTTGAGGGCTATGTGAACTTTCGACTCACACGGCAGTTTACGTAGCGGTTTTCAGTACGATTTGGTGGTAATACCTATCATAAGCTCGGGTGGCCACGTTCTTACGTTCATTAAGTCTCTTACGTCCCGACGCAACTCTGCGCGTTGGTTACCCATCTCTGGAATCTGAAAACTTTAATGTCGTACCTGTATTACACGAGGTCCCAATTACAAGTGCGAACTAATGACGCCCAGTGTAATACATATAAGACAGAGTTATTTACTATTAAAATAATAATAAATCAGCCTTATTTTTAGAATGTTCCCACTGCGCATGTGGACACAGGCCGTGAGCCGTTATCCACCACACTGGCCCAGTGCGGGTAGGTGGATGTCACATGTCTTCGAATTTGATGCTGCTAAGAACATGCCGTTTTAGAGCAGTGGTGATGAAATAACTTACACAAAGTAAAGCGTCTGCGTGACTTCGAACCTGCGACCTACAGTACGTAAGTCGTGGGCTAAACCGCTGAGTCACCACTGCTCGCTTGCTATTAAAACTGCATATTATTACAGTTTTTTTTCCGGACTTACGAGAATATGAAATTATAAATTACCTTAATGACTCAGAAGTTGATTTAAGTGATGAAGACGACCTAGAAACTATACCAGTATTTCAAAATTGTGACAGTAGTGATTCCTATTCAAGTTCTGCATTTCTTCAGACACGTGAAGTAATCCGTCCGGGATCTGATACAGGTATCTTTAGTCTTGTCAGTCACTGCAGCTACTAGAGGTTGTGCTAGAACCAGAAGTGGGCGAAAGTCACGGGGAGGAATACCAAGAGACCGCGTAAGAACGCGTACGTCAGCCAGTGGGCCAGCAAATAACAGCCGAACCGGAGTTTTTCACCTTTAGACAAGCCAAATTTTCAGCCAAGACATAATTAGATCGATACAAACACTTGAACCGAAGAAGACTCCTTCATACAAGACATAAAAAGGTGACATTTTGGAACATATCCCGGACAAAGAAACGATGTCGCTCACTGGCAAACTGAAGATTTTACAGCACTTACACACAATCTGAATCTCGAATTTCTGAATTGAAATCTATATATATATATATATATATATAATGTTGATATTTATTTAGACAACTACAAATCAATTCATTTTGTTTTATTGTATGTAATACAAAGCCTTGAATAATAGCGAACAAAGAGGAACAAAAAAATATCAATGCCAGACAATTATAGTCTGGCACATCATCTAGCTCCGTCTCTGTCATCTGTCACGAGCGCTGAAACATTAAGCATTTATCATCAAAAATAGTGAAAACTGAGCTATTTTCTTACTTAGCTTTAACTGTGTTCGCTTCATTTTGAGCAGATCGTAATTAGATTTCGTTGTAATTTTAATGTTATGCCCTGTCTCCATTACAAGACTACAAGGCCGGAGCGCGGCTAATTGGGATGTACGATTCGCAAATCGAGCGCGATATTATACGGGCTGACTTAAAATTAATTACGCCGTCAGCGTAATGTGTATGAGCTCGGTCCACGAAATATAACAGCTATGTTAACATCCAAGGTGAAATCTATTTTTTACAAATTAAGTGTATGTTTAAATTAGAAAAAAGAGCAGTATTCTTTTGCAAAGGGATGGGCGGAGATGACATATCTGAAAATGATAATAAAATATTACATTCAATAAGTGTCGTGTGAATCGATATAGAATATAAGGTTTTTTAATTATCATCAACTGGCTGTTGCCTGCGGCTTCATTATGCATGCATTACTTATCGTCCTTTGCTGCTTTATTTCACGTATCTTACATTCTAGGTAAATGTAGTTAAGGGTTGTTATTGGTTGCCATGCTAAATATGAAATATCAATAACGAAATATCAAAATATGTAATTGTATTGTTCCTCAATCATCATGGCAACCTATTGTTAGATTTATTTTCCTAACCCTCGGGATTTTTTTTTCAATTCAATTTTCGAAATAGATAGATAGAAAGAAATAGAAGAAAGTGACCTTTATCCTGTCTATCCTCTCCTTTGTCCATTAAAGGTAAGCAACGCATCTGCATCTAATTTGCTTGTCTTAACCTCAAGTCAAGAAACCGACGGTGGCTTCTATTTTATCTTGAACATTTTGCATAGTATGATCGAAATTGCTGTGATTTTCAGTCCTGTTCTTATTCAGTGAAGCTTCATAGATTAAGAGAAAGTCATTACTTCTATATTATTTTCTGTCTCAATTAGAACATATGTTGGTTTAGATACTTAGAACATATGCGATTCTAACATAAATGTAATATTTTCAAACACCCCTTATATTGGCAAAAGAATTCACTCGGCATTGCAATCCAATGGTCGATGCCAAATAATTCGTCAATACCTTTTGTTCATACGTCCATTGTCAGTCTAGAAGTAATATCTAATTACTAAATTTGCTTTCAATGTTATGTTCCTATGACATTGTAACAATGTAAACGAGCTGTATATATTTTACGAAATCACCTGATGTATTTCAAAGGTTTTTTAACTCATTTCCTACTTCACTAATACATCATATTATTAACCAGCTGTTCCCGTGTTTTCACGCGCCCTGCAATATTACTTAAACGAATAGATATTACTTATTACCTACTTAAATACTACCCTAGCCTCATCATCACCCTGCCCTTTTCCCGCTCATGTGGGGACATCGACGACATAATAAGCTACTAACCTAACCTAACAAAACCTCTTAACAAATAATACACACATCATTCCTAAAATCGTCTACATTCGTGTCAACACTATAATTACCAGGAAGCGCCGTGCGTCTACGAAAGAAGTGTGTGTGCTATGAATATCTCATTGCACAGTATATCTAGCTGAAGCTTGCAAAATCTCCGACACTGACCTGTTTTGAACTTTATGTACACTTTCAATCATCATCATCTTAAAGATATTATATGAGTAGTTATATAGTATTTTAAAGATCATGGTATATAATAAAAAAAGCATTGTTTTGGGTTGTATTGCATTTATAAAGGCCCCCAATAATAGTTATTCGCGAATATCTTCCATGGACAGAGAGCGATCAGATACATTTTTATTATGTGTATAGATAAGTAACCACATTATATGTACAGACATCCGCAACAACCAAAACAATAAGGGAGAGGTACGTTGTCAATCTTTTGTTTTGTAAATGATAAAACAAATAGGAGGAAAAGAATAAGAGAGAACTTCCGTGGGGCATCTTGATTAATTTATTGGATTAGGTGAAAGTGACATAATTTAATCGCTTAAAATCGTCTCAAGAGTGCTATCGATGAATTAGACACTATGAATATGAGTAGAATTTGAAAAATAACAAGTGTAGTGCTCCTAAAACTGTCGAATAAAATGTTTTATTTTTGGAGAAGGTCCAATAAATGATTAGCAACCAATTAATAAATTATTATATATTATCCAAGTACCTGTGGTCATAATTCTTTGCCGCGACTTTTACCGTGAAATTAAGAATTTACCATTTCACCAATACCATTGTATAAAATTCATGACTTTATAACTTATTAATTTTTCGAGCAAGATTGTAGTTGTTTAAAATTAAAAAGTAAATCCAATTGAGCTTCACATTGAAGCTTGACTTCTCTCCTGGAACAATTTTGCGTTTACGAGTGTAATAATATAACAAAAATAATACTTATTTATACATACAAGTACTTCTACAAGCAAAATACAAAAGTAACTACTTTTGATAAGCACTTTTATTATGTTCAGTATTTAAAGTTGATAAACTTTGTGATAAATATCTCATAGTATATTGTATGGTATAAAAATTATGTCTGATACTAAAACCATCAGCCAAAATCTGCCATTAGTCTCATGACACTTTTGCTTGTTGTTGCCATGGCAACAAAGACGCCTCTTTTAATAATATCTTTATTTTACCCCGTGATTATGATTTATTTACGTCCCCATTATTAACGAATTACTCATTTTCATGTTTGCTATTCGATTTTGTCAATAAGTGAACAAACAGAAAACTTCAAAAAATCAGAATGATTCATGTGGAAAACTCTAGATGAAAACTGCACGCATTTAGAGTCATAATCGTAATATATATGTAATTATGAATAACATAATAATTAT
This sequence comes from Papilio elwesi, assembly GCA_029849275.1. Taxonomy (NCBI): domain Eukaryota; kingdom Metazoa; phylum Arthropoda; class Insecta; order Lepidoptera; family Papilionidae; genus Papilio; species Papilio elwesi. The sequence goes on from CM056717.1 coordinate 6,553,310, forward strand.
GACAATTGTTGGTCCTCCAACAGTCTTATTACATTTATCTCAAACCAGGATTGTCTTGTTTCGCTGAAAGAAATTTAAACATTTTAATTCAATTAACAATTAATTCAATATTTGTATGACCAAGAATGTTAGTGGAAAGACGCCATAGAACGTCTTGTCGTACAAGGGAAAGTGGATGTTTTTTTTTATAGAGTAAGGTGGCAAACGAGCAAGCGGATCACCTGATTTAAAGTGAACGCTGCCTATACACAACCGCAACAAGGTTGTATGTATATGCAATGTTGCAGATGCGGTATTTAAACGCTCGAGCCGGCCCATTCGTGCACCATGTTGTTGTTGCGGGCTCTACCACTGTTAAAACAAGACTTCGGGAGAGATCCCCAATGAGATGATCGGATTAAGTGAATGCTGCGGTGGGTGCACCCGTACACGAATGTGCACGGCTAGCAGGCAGAGGTGGAGGAACGTCGTGCGGCGGGTACTGACTGCTGCTCGATCTACCGGACCGTGATAACCACGACCACTCTGTCAAGAGTGAAGCGACCAAGAAAACTAAAACTTTTTTTTAATAATGTACATTTATATGCACACATTCTTTCATTAAATCAGTTTTTTACATTTCATTTACATCAAATTAGATTATATATGTCGAATTAACAATTAGATATATAAATAAATATAAATATCCGCTCACGCCCGTAACCCAGAGGGGTAGGCAGAGATCAGGAAGTTTCTCATATCAGCGGAGTGTACAAAGTTAATAATATATCTAATTAACAATAACAAAACAAATGTATGTTGCAAAAGTGAGTGGCAGTGTTGGTAGGGGACGCCCTAGGAAAACTTATATCGATCAGATTAATAACTTACTAAAAAAGGGCGATATAAGGAGCACCCATAACTGACGAGCATATATGCGTGTGAATGTAGAAGAAGCGAGAGAAGTGTGCCAGGATCGCGCCAAATGGAAATCCATGATCTCTGCCTACCCCTTCGGGTTACGGGCGTGAGCGCATATTTATTTATTTATTTATGGAAATAATCATTAATTCCATTTTACACTCACTCACTCAGGTCACGGGACTCAGGTGATCACAGTGGAATAGAAGTATTCCCCTGCGAACATGCAGGTGATCAAAATTTAATATGCTGACAATGGTCATTGATGTATATTCACATTATGATGTGAATATACACGTTATATGGCTCGACTCGATTTTAAAATTAAAATATAATTATTTGAATTTTAGGTTAGATTTTCTGTTATAAATTCGACGCGGTTCGAGATCATACATACATGTAAAAATAGTAGTGGCTAATTAAAAACTTGACGGATGTGTAATTATCACCACTCAAACCATTATTAACTTACCTGCGAAACTCCGGGAAACATTGTAAACTAATTCATAGGCTCCGACTGCTACATCCTCAAAATTGGGCAAGCCGCTTAGGTTATATACATACATAGACGCGCAAAAAAACACCCTCTTTCTGGGTCAGTCGAGTATCAAACATAATACTTGTACAATGATATAAGCGCGATTTCACCTTATTAATTTGAGAATTTAGAACTTCAAAAGAACCAATTCTCGTGAATCTAATATAATATTATAATAATGACAAATCTGACAAATTGGTTTTTAGAGATGCTCAACTCCAAGAATCATATTGATCAATTAAATTACTTAAGAACTTGTGAAGTCGTTTTGCTACAGTGTATTTTTTTGGCTTCCCTTTTAATATATTGAAGCAGTTCTAGTGCAGATTCTATTCAGAACAAATTAAAATATCATATTTTTTATACAAACGACAGCGGGTCGCCTAAAGGTAAATGATTACCGAAGCCCATGAACGTCCACAATATCAGAGGAACTGTAGATGCGCTGGGGGGCCCTAAGGATGGAGTACGCTCTTTTCTTGAAGTGTCCGAAGTCTTATTAATTTGGAAATACCGCTAGCTAGATAGAGGCGGTTGTACGAGGCAGAAAGTTACACGAAAACTTCGCGGTAGTGGAATGCCAACCACCAAGGTGGGACGTTGGAGCTTTGTCATATTGAACGATGACTAAACTCAGCAGCAGGAATTGTTCCAAGCAATTCTTCGGAACACTCCCCATGGTAAAGATGGTAAAAAATCAAAAGAAACTGACTTTCTTTCGCAATGCCATTGGGTCAGGCAGATCAATAAGAGCTCGGTCGTTGACAGTGTGGGTCGCTCTTCTTTGTACGCGGACCAATAGAAGAAGCTGATATTTACCGACTTAGGATCAAGATCCAGTGTCTCGTTGGTTTTCAGTCATCCCCCTTTCCCTAAGAGGTTTGCGGGAATATAGAGTACGAGGAGTCGCCGTACACCATAAGGAACATCTCACATTCTACTTAAATTTAATTTTACAGATAAGCATTCGTTCACAATATGACCTAAAACCTAATTAATTACAAAAAAATATGATAGATATTATCTTATGTTTTTAACCCAATCAATGAAGAAACAGATATACATGTGTAATTATTTCAGGTAATCAAGAAAATTATTTCTTCCGTACCTACATCGGATATAAAGTTCACCGTGATGTTAGTAACGTAAAAATACAGAGTGACAACCGCGATATCTTCCACTTCCATCAAGCACTTTAAAACCTCGATATTAATTGATATTTATCTTTACAGCTGACCAAAAGTTGGCTCAAGTCCATGATTTCTATCATTAAACATGCGTAATACACAGTTCGATATAATTTATGTTCTATTGAATTTTGATTTCGGTGACGAAATTGAAACAACTTGTCTATTGGCAAACGTCTAGATACGATCGTATTTTTCTCTTGTAGATCAAAGTGAACCCTGGTGTAAATTGCGCTGGCAATTAGCAGCATTGAAGAATTTCGTTCAATGTATTGACAGAAAGTCATTGGCAGCGACTACCACGACCGCAGTAGCGCGTGCGGGAGCCAGATGGGGTCGAAAGGAGATAAATCGGGAGGCTGCTTGCGACGCGAGGCAGCTCCGATCACCAGTCGCAGTCGAACGATCAAACTATTCACACGTTTCTCCATATCCAAATAGGTTCGTGTTATCTTGGTGACTTGTTTATGTTCAGTGATGTGTCATTATTACAAAAAAGAACCAGTTCATTTTAAATGAGTGCCTATATATAATTTAAAAAAAACATATTGATCTCAGAATCTCCTAGCGCGATGTGGGATGACGTAGTAGAAGAAACTCCAGCCCCGGCACCGGTGGCGGAGCCCACCGCTAGCGCTCCGGCGGGAGAAGCTGCTGGTGACACGAAACCTGAAGCCGCTGAGCCCCCACCACCGGTTGATAACACAAAGAATGAACCACGACGGCTTGTATTCAAACACTGGATCCGGTAAGAAATTAAAATTTACCTAAATGCAATTAACTAACTAACTATCAATTAATGTGTACTCAAGGATGCCAAAGCTTTATTTTGTGTATAAATCTTTTATGATAAAAATATAATAATTATTAGTTTTGAAGAATTTTCTTTGTGATAAATGTTTATTTTTGTTTCTTATTTCAGACCGAAATTCCTTCAATACAACTACATCTATGATTACCAACGTAACTACTACGACGATGTTCTATCCTACTTGGACCGGCGTAACCGGGGATTGCCAGTAGAGAGACCGCGTGCTCAAACTTGGGGTGAGAGAGCTCTCAGGACGTACCTATCCAAGGATAACAGTTACATGGCGAAGACGTACAACAGAGACACTAATCTACTTCATCACATTTCGACCGGTGCCCGTTTCCAACGCTACCACAGCAAGGCTCGCATAGCGAGGAAGTATTCCAATCTCGGTTTTAGTTCAGTTTCCCTTTAGCTTTGCTTTAACACCCTCGCTTAACATCGCTAGGCGGACGAAACCCCAGCAACCTGGCGTGACCTTTTTATCGATGTTACAGGATTACGTTGGCGTAAGCAAATCTTTCGCCGATGGCTGGTAAGATCTTCAAGTACACACATCACATCGAAAGCTGTCCGCATTCCTATTCATAACACCATTGAGGAGACAATAAATAATAAGTCAAATATTGTCTTTAATTTATGCTTGCGATGATCAAGTGGTTAAGATTTGCCATTCCTTCACTAAAATATGTGATATATATAGTATTTTAAAGTAGATATTTTTTATACCTCAAACTAACACAGCACAGCGACTTTAGGTACAGATGCAAAGCGATGTGTTCTTGAATTATTTTAGTAAGTTTACGTTTAAAATCTCTTAAGCCATTATCTTTGTTTAGAAAAGCGCACCTGACGTTTCAAACTATTCTCGATATAAACAAAATCGATTTTTTACCTCACGTTTTATGATGTAAATTGAGATACAATAGTTGCTCATAAATCTACTACTGCTTGTTAGATGTTACGCAGCAGTAGAATACGATTTTACGTTAACAAGTCAAAAGTGCTCATTCGCAACCGTTATTACTTTAACATTAACATTGTACTTGGAAATTAGTATTTATTTTTAATTTTAAAGGGATTTTATAAAGTCTTTCCTTCCAGTCTGTCATTGTGACGGAAACATAGAGAAGCTCTTAGTACAAGTAAAACAAATGACATTCGAGTAAATAAATACCACCGCCGCCTTCTGTTCTCTACTCGGCACTACAATTAACATCAAAATCACTTGTAATTTACTATGCCGGTGAATAATTTACCATAATCGATCCTGTTTTTCGACTAATAGGGTATATTAGATAAATTGCCAGATAAATGGGCCTTATTTAATTCTCTTGAATTACAAATTGTTCCACGACAATTTATTGTGAAAAAGGGATAGAGGGAGGAATGATAATTAATAAAGTACCGTCAAATCGATTCTCGCTCTCAAATACTAAATTAATTAATTTAAATATTGATAATAACTAGTAGAGTATTATTACATAGTGCGTGTCCTTAAACAACGTACTAATAATAATAAGTAAATTGCAATTTTGAATAAAAAAACAATAATGTGTTCTAACCATCTTGAATTCCAATTAGTCGTAAGTTAGGACGATAACTGACTAAAGTATTTTTATATAACGCGTGGCAGATTGAACACTCGTGTTCACACCGGGACGGAAGGTTACATTTCTTCTTGCGTGACACCTATGCTGTTCGTCTTTGTTATTAAAATTTTTCAATATACTCATATATTATTTGCGCTCAACTGTTGCATACACGGGTCTGGTCGAATTGAAGAATAGACTAGACTGAGGTGAAGTAGGGCCAATACCTATTCAATACGTTTCAACCGTAAGTTTGGGAAGGCTTTCGAAAGAATTCGATCAAGGTAAGTGACAAAATACTTTGTGTACTGTAGGCAAACCGAAGGCTATGTTGACTACTTGTAAAACTGGTGACTAATTGGTAATAGAAAAGGATACCATGATGGATATATTTAAACTGTTTCCGTACAGAATACACATACACAATATGATACCCCATTACCCATTACAATTTGTAAGGTTACACCTAAATCACCTCACTTATTGTCACCCTTGTGACATAACCGTCGTCCACTAAATTTCAATGTCGAGATATCTAAAATAACTTATCTTTGACAGCTCAGTGAATGTAATCGTTTGGACGCCAGCCAGAATATTTGGTTACCTACCAGGTAAAGCCGGCATTCGGCCAAATTGTAGATAATTAAATGGTACGATGATCAAGATATCTTAGACGTTTAATTTGTAACTAGTAGACAAGAGTAAAATAATTTAGACTCATTATCACTTGGGTTGCTGGTACAGTGCTGATCGTTTATACAATAACCGTAGCTGTGAAATTCGAGCTAAGATGTACGAGATGTACGAGTGTACGATGTACGTGTTTTTTCTTATGATGTTGTTCGAAATATGGTATTCTTAGTTCAGTTCAAAAACATAAACAATGGCAACAGTAAGAAATTAAAAACTTTAGAGGGTGCATATTTCAACAATCTGCGTATTAAAACTTTATATAACGCTAAAATGCAGAAGTTTGTTATATACACTAAAATTAATTTGGGATAGGTTGCATAATTTTACTTAAATTTATATTAATTTTACAGTATGCGTTGCCTAAAGCACTACACCTGATAACACTAGAGAGCTAAAATTGTCAAGATAAGATTTCTAGACTTATCAAATGGACCACGTAACTGTCTGTCAATAAGAAATGAAATCCTACCAAAAACATTCCATGTAAAATTGGTTTCCAAGACTTAAGAGTCTAAGGACTATCTAGACTTAAAACCTTAAGTTCCTGGTACGTGATCTAACATTTAAATTCATAAGGACTTGCTTACACGGGGGCCACGGAGCTCAGATAAGGGCTTGGCTCTACTAGTATCTCATAAGTTTTTACAGTCAACCAATTATTGTGAGTTTTGCCATCTAATTTTACATGAAATATTTTTGGTAGGATATTATTTGCAACAAATCCGTATACAGTGTATCCGTATACAAGAGGTGACGCTTCGGCGTATATTTAACATTCCGCCAGTCTTGGTCGTCTATTTCTATCTCATCCCGGGTGAAACTATTGTCATAAACCTTTTAGGAGACAGGAAATAATTTGCAATCGTCGACAGTAAAAAATAATTTTCATTAACAATTTTGTATGTTCCGAAAACTTTGAGTGTTTATACCCAGAGAATGACTGACTTACGAATTTCTAGATAAAACAAACATACTTAAATATTCTTATGATTTGCTGAAACACCGACCTGCATTATGTATTGTAACGCCATATCGTGTATCGTTAATTTCGTATATACAACGTGTAGTTTTATGACAGGCGTAAAATTTTATTTCGCAAGAAATGTTATCGAAAAATTTAACAACATTACATTAGTATCGGCGTTACAAATTTGTTTGTCTGTATGAACATAACTGATTGGGCAACATAAATAATGTGACTAAAATGCTTATATTTTGTACTATATTTACACATTCTCGTAGCCTGTTAATATTTCATATCCGAAAAAATAATAGAGTTCACGCAAAAAAATGCGAAAACTACTTATAAAAACTACGAATAAACATATGCATCTAAAAGCAAAGTTATTACCCAACATTCACCTCGATACAGAATAAACGATGATGGGATGTCGGTATCAAAATTTAATATTTTTGTTTTATTGTTTCACTTTGGTTATCTTACACACCGCAAATACAAACCAAGGCCAACAAGACAAGCCAATTATTGACGGGACTGAATTTATGAAACATCTCATGAATGGATCTAGTAAGTATGACGAAATAATTTTAAAAATTTGTACTAAAAACATCGGGTTACTTAGCGCTTTAAATAGCGTATTTACTTAAATATTATGAACATGTACGTTATTTTATACTCGTAGATTATAAATAAATGAATTAAGACCAAAAAAATGTGTAACACCGAAAGTTATAATGATACCATTTAAGTTTTTATTTTTATTTGTGTTTTAATTCTATATTTGAAGGCCGCCTCCGTATATATTCATATATACCTAAGGCTTGGTGATGGTGCTTATTTGTTCCTACCTATTTGTTCATCCACAAAAGTGCAATAGCTTGATTGAATTAAGGTACGGCAAGTTTTTAGGGCCTCAAAGGCGATCGAGGTAATGAATTGAAACATGAAACGCGTTAGAGGTATAGAAGCACCGCCGAAATGTTTTTGTATTAAACTCTTACATTTTAACTCGTTGCCATGACTAGTCCTTCCCATGATTCCTCTTCTTTTGTTTCGTTACTTATTGTAATAAAAATGCTTAGCAATATTGAATACTAGCCGCTCCGGTATCCTACGGGTAGTTTCTCCATACAAAATTTCATCCCCTACATTTTATCAATTTTATGTATAATATATAATATATTTGCAAAATCACAATCCAATCAATGGCTTAGGAATGCATAGAGGACAAACATACAAAGATTTATTTTTATCCATACAGATAGATAGATGTAAATATGATATAAAACACAATTAAATAGAACTTTATTTTGATCGATATGAGTTTCTCGAGTATTTTAAAGTTTAAAAATAAAATATTGTCCTGAGCCTCCTATAAATATGTATGGTTTGTCAACAATCCTACTAATGCTACTGCAAAATAAAGCTGAACGGATCTGGATGCAATTTAGCATAGAGTTAGATTACAGTCTGGAAGAGCACATATGCTACCGGAAAACCGTGGGTTTTTTTGTGTATATATTGCGATTGCAGGCGGATCAATAGTAACTAACTAAAAGTCTTCATCAAATTTATCTATTGAATATACCCATTCAATTCTATATTGCTTTTAGAATTAAATTCAAGGCCTAAATTTATCATGTTCACCGCTCCGTATAAATTGTGTGACGGTGGATGTAGCGACGAGAAGTCTGTAATGGGATTTCCAGTATATCTGGGAGAGTTTGCTAAGAGTTCATATAGAGATATCTATATTAAAAATCGTAACAAGGAAGAGCCGAAGAAACCAAACAATAAAAGTACTAAACCTCCAAAATCTACCACTACAAAGAAGAAAGGCGAGAAAGCGAAGAAAACAACACCAAGCCGAGGAAGTACCACATCCACAGAACCACCGACTTCTGACGACAAAGAAAAATTCAGATTAAATGAAATAATAAATTGTCGCTGCCCACATTTAAATCCCAATATATGTTATAAAAAACGAGTTCCCGCTCTAAGAAAAAAACACCGTGTAATCAGTGTTGATGATGACATAAATAAATTATTCACTTTGTATCGAAAAACCAAGGACATCGTTTAAAAGTAACATTTCATTGCGGTGAATGTAAAACGACGACACGATATTTTCATCGCTTATTTCTACAAAATTATGAACATATGAAGATTTATATTTAATCTAAGCGATCCTATTATTATAAAAAGTATTTACCTTTTCATAATTTTAAAACTATAAAACGCAATGTCACAAATAATGTTCTTTTGTAACTATAAAAAATATTGTATTATACGATAGTAACGGTACTTGGAAGAAAATAATTAAATAATATATTGTCCCATTTAGTTACCAATTGTCAACATAAACATATTTCGTTAAATTCAATGAATAGTAACTCAGCCTGTAGGCGCAAATTACAATATCCTAATCCTAAATAATCCTATATTATCCAACTAAATAGATTGGCTTTTGATTCAATAAGAAATGTTTCGATATGATAAAACTAACACTGGTACTGTGTGTTTAGTCGATCATTATCCCAGTAGGTTCGTTAAATAAAAACAAAAAAGAGCATGCATTTACTATTTACGGGTATCGGGACGACACGTGAAAAATATATATATAATAAAATAATATAGCATAAACATTTTTCATATAATAACGTCTCTCAAGCTAGATACAATATTTATTTACCATTGCAGCTTGGGATGCAGAGAGGAAAACTAACGAGATATTTAACTTAGCACACACGAATGGTCTCTCGCATTTTAACTTTCTTATTGAACTACTTAAGGCACAAGACGGAATGCACACAAGCGCAATCAAAAAGAGAGATCTGCAGGAGAAAAATTATACAAATACAAATAATGTCTGTTGCCCATTGCCTGTCATGATGCCATCGTTTATGACGGATAAAATGTTTGATAAAATTATGAAGAGAATACTAGGCCGTGCTCCTATTTTATCTGTTGTTTTATTTTAATGTGTCTTATAAATCATCAACCATATAAAAATCTGCGGCCTCACTGTTTTTGAATTAATTTTATTACTAATGGGATTTTAAGAGATAGCCTTATCTTCTTACAGGTTATTTTTAGATAATTAGTGTAGTACGGTGATTACCGTGAAGAAATGCATTGGCTATTCTAGGCAAAGGAGTACTGGCTAGTTAGCACTATAGTTTAGTATTCTGTCTTCACCTTTAGTAAGTCGCTAACTTAATGACTTTTTATATTTATATGAATACGTTGAAATAAAACTAATTTTAGTATTTTATCGACTTGATAATTAATTTAATTAGTACTTTACAGCGCTCACAGTCACGGGGGTACTGAGCTTTTTGATGTCCCAATGTCAAAGTAGCTGGCGAAGTACGCTCTAATTTTAATTATTGTTTCTACTCCGATATATGCATAACCAACTCGCGCAACGCGCATTGAAAAACATCGACAGCAAGAGTACGCACTTAATTTGAGCGACCTTAAAATAATGTCTTGTTTAGCCTATATTTTGTTTTAAGTTACTTGATGAAGATACACTTATCATATATAAATATTAAAAACAACAGGTTTCATGCATCAAGGCTGCTCACGTAATTCGATAAAAGTAAAAGAATGATTTTAAAATCACGTCAAAATGGATTTCAGAGCATAATAAATTTTCTGCCGCATTCATTCTCGCACATACACAGCATAATGCACTCAACGACTCTGTATATTATTTTTGTGTTATTAAATTACTCTTTGTCCCAAGAGGAAAGCAACGATGTAAATTTAATTGAAGTAGCAAACAAAGGTAATATAAACGGTCATGGTTTTTTATTCTCTACAAGTCTAAGTTGTTATACATGAGTGAATGTAAGCGTGTTTTTGCAATATTTGTTTAGATGCACAACTTAGATAATAATCTAAATAAATAAATAAATATCCGCTCACGCCCGTAACCCAGAGGGGTAGGCAAAGATCATGGATTTCCATTTGGCGCGATCCTGGCACACCTCTCTCGCTTCTTCCACATTCATACATCTACGCATGCATGCTCATCTGTTATGGGTGCTCCTTATATCGCCCTTTTTTAGTAAGTCATTAATCTGATCGATATAAGTTCTCCTAGGGCGTCCCCTACCAACACTGCCACTCACTTTTGCAACATAAATTTGTTTGTTTAATAATCTAATGATTTCATTTTAAGTAATAATGGCAACAATGAGAGAAACAACATCTGATGTAGGTAGTCTGCAACAACATCTGTTGCATGATTGGTCTACTAGGGAGACGACGGACCCCTTATAGAAGTAGCTTCTGCAGACGCTCCATGGAGTTGCGGATGGACTCAAGGACCCCTGAGAGAATCCGAGAAATCTCGGTTTAGGTTATCATTAATTACTCATTTAGCATTCCGATACGAGGGTACCCGAAAAGGCCGAGCCTCGGCTCGATCGTTAGATATTATCTGATTACAAGTTGTAGTACTACAGCTATTATTATTGCCACCTCAGAAAGCATTAGCATTGGAAGAAGAAGCGGCGGAAGAGAGTCCAGCAACGTTTCTATCATTAACGTGTTCATCTATAGTACGCAGATCTAAGTCAACATCTAAACCTATACTCTACATGAACCACGGTGCCCCATTTTATATCGTGGCCCAACCTTCTCAGCTTCTCTACGTAAATTTTGGCAACGCACCATTGGCTTGTGATTTAATGTCAATATAAACCTATAAAGACAATTTTAACAACAAAGTAGTATTGTTTTCCATGCTACAGATATCATCAGAAGTCATCGCAGATTAATACACAACTCCTTGAGGCTAGGCATCCACACATATACTTTCCATACACTGACGCATTCTTATTAAGAACTGTGCTATTTCTGATTTGTTTTAGTTCATCACTACCAGCAACCGCCTATCATAATTCAACCAGTGATAATCAAAGTATATCGATACCCAAGACGTGTTAACACTCCGCCACATATAGAAAAGTATTCTCGCTCTTAAAACATAGAATTGCATTTGGATCACGATAACATAATGTTCCGTGGAGTAGCAGTGTTTGGGACGTAATAAATGTTACTTCTTCATATTATTATGTTCATTTTCATTATTTATTTACAATTTACATATAAGCTCTTACCATAGGCTGACGTAGAATCAATTCAAAGATCTATCTTTTGACTACCGCAACCTTGGCTAGATCGCCAGTCTATTATGTTTAGTTATGGCATCTAAATTCTACTAAGTTACAAAAATATTGAGCTTTTCTTTTGTTTTTGCGCTTTTTATGCAATCTCGTCACATTCAAAAGAGGCGTAAAAACAAATGTTTGCCTCCGAACTATTATTTATCTATAAAGAATCAAACCTTATAGGATCTTATAACCGCTAAATACCAGTGCATTTTTTAAAATGATTACTACTGTTATTTTAAATTGCTAACTGTAGACAAACAACCATAACATATTGTTTCAAAAACGAGCCGCACAGGTGGCCGGTAATACTGCACAGGTTGTGGAAATAGTTTACTATGGAACAATGCAAGTAGCAGGTGTCGAAGTAGCAAGAGTAAAATAAGTCTTTTGAACAATTTCTAAGGACGCTGTGTCGTTACGGTGAGAATTATGTGTTATTTAATAAGTCTTAGATATTCAGCATTTACTTACATAAATCGTACTATACAGTTAGCATATCCCTGTAATGATCGATATCGAAGAAGCGGTAGTTATTCATCAATACATGTTATAATAATTTTTGGATTAATGTTATTCTTTTAAATATTTTAACGTTTTAAGTATATGGCATAAAATTACAATTAAACATTAACAGGAACTCCCTCAACTAAGTAACGAAATTTTATTATTTCGACAGAACGGTGCATAATTCAAATTTATTAAAAAAAATTTTTTATATCAAGTTAATAATTTGTTGAAATTACTATTTTAAAAGAGGATATCGAATTTGTGTGTGCGATATTGAAATGTGAGAAATTAAATGTAGCTTTATGTTTTTTTTATTCTTATAAAAATCAAGTACTGTAATTGTTACAATCCGCAATGCACTAAACTATTTCCACCATATTTATGCAAATTTGAATTGGAAATTGTTTTTAGTTTACTACAGTTACCAACCTCAAGTGCCGCAACCGTGATCTTTATGTGTCATACTGTTACTTTAGCCACTGGCATAATACCAACGCCAGACAGTTGTCCAAGACCCAAGCGTCATGATGACTCAACCGCCCATTTTTCAATAGTGTTATTTCCATCGTGATTAAATTAATTTTGAAAAATTATTACGAAATAAATCTTTGTAATACAGCTACAATTTCTGGAAATACTTTTCTACAGATTTTTTACATATAATAGTGTTCATTATTAGCTTTTAGTTGAAATAGTCATGAAAATGTTAGAGGTACATATATACATCGATTCTAGTACATTGGTATTCTCCTTTTCATCCTGTTTAGATTAAAGTTGAATTTTACCAAAAAAAAATTAAATCTTCAATTCCTTTCCTATGGTTGGATTGGTCACATCATTGCTTGGGGCAAACCTAACCTTAAATTATTTAATTTATTACACTTTGTTCAATAATTATATTGCATATATTTATTATTAGAAGCATACCCTTTAAAATCAATAATTCGCCAAAGTATGAAAATTGAACCATCTCATTGGGACATTAAGCTTGATAAATTATTTCAACAAGGCTTTAATTTAGTAATTATTATTGTGTGTTGAATTTCAACCATTCTGTTGTGTAGCTCTGCTCGTCAATGCACTTTTGTGTCTCTATGTACATTAATATACAACTGTCTAGAAAATTTGATAATTTATTCCGTTTTGCTTTTATTACATCAAAGTTACTAATGAGGTCATAATTCATCGGACGGTAAGAGGTTGAGATTTGTAATAGTTATTTATTAACGTATATAATATTTCAACTAGAGCCAAACTTATCTGGATTTGATACTTACTGCATCATCATCACTTTTCTCTACCGATTAGTCATCTAAGCCATCTATTTCATCGTGTTGTTATCAGCTGCATTTTGTATCCGTTCGTCACTCCATCTTATGAGATAACGACTCTTAGTTTACATTATTATGTCATTATATTGCTTTGTTATTGTTATTGCTCACACAATAATGTTTTTGCAAGCTGTCAACTAATGGCGAACACCTGTTATTGGCTGTCTGATTATCTGTTATTTAACACTTATTATGTAAAATTTACTGTTGGTCTTCCTTAAATAAATAAATAAACAAATAAATAAATTACCTTATGCTCTCTCTAGAACACACCTACATGTATCAATCTCTCTGTCACTTCAATCTGCGTCCTCGTAGAACTATGTCAATATATTGACAACTAATCGTATCTAACAAGGAACCTCGACATTCATTGCTCCCAAGATCTTTGAGCTTTAGAATAACTGCACCGTTAATATTTACTGAATCTAGTAAGACTCTACTCTATAAGTACTCAGATGTCACAGGCGTAAAGAGAGTTCCCTAGATTATTTTTGTAAGTAAACTTTTCAAAATATGTACGATTTATTTATTTTATAAAATTGAAGTACACTATGCAAATAAAGAGTCGCAACCCAGAGGGAATAAAGTAATTCAATACGTATATAACACGTGCGTAGTTTACCATACACATCGTCTTATTTAATCACTTAAATTGTTGAGTGACAGTAATATCTGAATCATTAATACTAATGCCATTTTCCCTTGAACGCTTTTAGATCTGCGACTAGTTATAGAGTCAACAATGCTCGTCTGACAACGATTCATTTAATTAATTACAACGCTATCTCATCTGGCTAGGTTCTGTTATACATTTGTAAACACATTTGCCCGATTATATAGCTTAATTATTATTATTAACTTATTTGCACAGTCATGTGAATATTATCGTCATCAACGTTTCAGCCGATAATCCTCCATTGCTCGAAGTAGGCCTCCCCCGTTGATTGCCACAAATATCAGTATTCTGCTATCCTCATCTAGTGGGCTCCCGCAACTTTAACCAGATTATCGGTACGCTGCGTCGATCTGTATGTGGCTGCTACTTTAGGACATTTTGGCCCCATCGGCCATTCGTTCTGCGAGCAATGTATCCGGCATATCACCATTGAAGGTTTGCAATTCTTCCGGCAACGTCGGTTCCCTTGGTTCTAGTCTACCACGGATCACATAATTTCTGATGCGATCACTCAGAGAGACTCTGAGTAATACCCTCTCAATTGCCCTTTGGGTGACCTTGAACCGTCTAATGGTGCTCGAGTTGAGGGGTCCTCCTCCTCACCTCATTTCCATAAGTCATCGTAGGCAACACACGCTGACATAGACTTTCGTCTTGAGCCATTGCGGTAGATGTTGGGACGAGAGGATGTAAATATAATAAAAATAAATTACATAACGTACTCAATGTCTCAAAACTCATAAATAATTAAGTGGATTTACCTGTACTATTTATACTATATTACCTATACCCTCTGGCACAAGAGATGACGGCCGTAGCATCATATGTTTTATATCATAAACGCAAATGTCTGTTTCCAATGTGCACATATTCAGTCAAGGTTACAATTGTAAATATTCGAACGCATTGTTCCGCCGTTAAGAAGTGCATTTTTATATATTTCTCACGAACACGACACGTATTCTACATTTGCATAATGCTAACTTTACTCCTCGCATTGTATGTACATTTAATTTTGTATAATAGCACTAAATCTGATCTTTTTGGTATACCGTAATAAACAGACTACTAAAACATTGTGCTGCAACAATCTATTCAGCAGTCTACCGGTCCTCCGTACCGTTCGTGCATATTAAATCTAGGCTTTCATGTTATTCGGCAATAAAATTATTAAATAGCTGCAGAAACTATTCCCACCCCGAGGAGGGTATTATATTTTCCTCGATCGTTGTTTATGAAAAATAATATTTTATTTATCCTTTTTTCAGACAGTGATGATACTTACGTTGCTCTTAACGAATGTGGCAATATGTATACAAGCTTCGATAGTTGGTGTAACATACATGGACGATTTCGACTTTGAGGACCGCTACAGAAACGTGAATGAATGCAACCCCCTATACTGGCACCCGTTACATTTACCTAAAGATTGCATTGACATGTACGAAAGACTAATTCGTTCGAACTTAGGTTCTATCGGACCTCTTCAAGTATTTAAGGACAGATTATTTGATGATTCCGGTGAGAGTTATGAATATCATCGCTTCCAATCTCCAAGATATTTACTACCACAGAGAATTTTGCATAAAACTGGCGTGCAAATGTATTACAGAGAAAAGCAACCATTATCTCCGCTTAAAAAAATGTTAGAAATGGTACGAAGTGACGCAATGACTGTACCAATCGCACCAGAGATAGGAATCGCTCCGCAATACGGCCCTATCGCAGTGTACCACCAACCAGTATCAAAGAAAAGTGAAAAAGCAATAATAGAAATAGCAGAAGCATATCAGAAATCGATGATACCACATCAACAAAAAGTGAAATAAATAGTTACTTGGAGTCAAAAATATGTTTACTGTTTCCAGTACATATATGATAGTTTATTACTTTTATAAATGTTGTTATTAAATGTATATACCTATGAAACGTTATTTCTATATAAATCCCTTCACAGATTGAGTTATTATTTTGAGGTCTGGCGCCAAATCTGCAAATAGAGTTTAGCACAATATACGGCAAAATGTTGTCACATCAATAACAAGTTGATAATTTGACCACTACCACCTCTGACCTAGAACCATATAAGTTCCGACGACACATAGGTTCAGATGATTTAAATTATCTGTACTTGCGAATAATAATATCGGCCTTTTCACGCAATGTTCCCCACTGCAGGGACACAGGCCTCCTCTCCGAGAGACGGAATAGTTTTATGAATTACTTGTATTATTTCTAATGCATCATTAGAAATATCATGACGTTTCATTTAATTTTCCTAAGAATCATTTGAAAATAGTTTGGCCTAGAATTTTAAATTAAAATATTACAAGTTCTTATTACAAGTACATAGTTTGTTTTGGGTTCGATAATTCTATGATAATAGTAATAAATACATTGTATGCGAATGCCTACCATATATATGTCCTGACTGCATCCAAAAGACACAAGACCTTATTTTTTTTTGTTTCCAATCAATGTTATTACCACGTTTTTCTGTCGGAAATACCAAATCTTTGTCTTAAATATTAGTAGAGGTTCTACGTAGACGTCCACACGGGTTTTTGTATTTCAAACTGTTTGCAGGGATAAGACTATTCCACGGAGTAGGACTGTTTCAGGGTTTCGAGTCTCGGATTACCCGGGCTAACATTTTTATATGTATATTATTCTCGTATTTATTATAGTCTAACATTTATTACAAAGTATCTTTATTTAACATAAATTGTTGTTTTTTTTATTTAGGTAGGATTTTTATTTTGTCTTGTCTTTCCCGTAAAATCGCATAATTTCACGAAAAAATCTGAAGTACCATCTTTTGTGTCAACTAGAAGTACTCTGCACTTCGCCTGTTGAGTGAGGTGCCGGAGGCCTAATTTCAGTCCTCTTCCCCTTCCCACCGTTTCCTCATACGGATAGTATGGAAACGGAAAAAAAAATTGGACGGGGAGGAGTTGGCGGGTAAGATAAGATATCCTTTTTCCTGTCTATTCCCCCTCCCCAGTCCATTATAAGTAGGCAACACATCTGAGTACGTTTTAATTCTTTGCGATAACAACGAGACGAGCTTACATGACAATATCCGAATACAAAGAAATATATTTACGGATAAAAACACAATCTTACAAAAGGCAATACTTAGGGAAGCTCTGTCGCGGAATTATCTACTAAATATTTATTAATAGAACGTACATATTGTGTAAATCCTAATGACTTATAATCCCTGAAATAGGATAATGAGCCTTGAACCTACTAATCTCGTATATCTACACCAATAGTACTATCGTAGTTGTACTATAGTAGCCTTAAGTGCTTTTGTGAAAATAAAAGGTAAAAAGAATGCTGCATTGTTAGTGATATCAATGTTTTTAACAAGTGTGCATTTTCACAGTGGGGTCGTCTTGACACAGACGTAAAATTGTTACTCATTGGAAAAAATGAACTTAGTACTTAAGGTATGTAAGCATTCACGATTTTTACTAGCCTAATTTTGAATAATGTAACATTATGTAATTGAATTATCCACCAACCCGCACCGGGCTAGCGTGTTGGATTACGGCCTCTCCCTCTCTCGGAGAGGAGACCTGTGTCCGTGAATAATTATTATTTTGTTAATGATAGTTCGTTATTAACAAAACTAGTCTTAGCTATTTCACCACTTCTGTTAATTTTTACTGTAGAAATTTTGGTAATCAAATGTTTCGTTAATTTGCAGTGAAAAATACCAAATATTCTCAATGCCATCTGTTATGTTTAAGAAACATTAGATTTGTTTTAGATTTAGTTCAATTCTATAGACAATAATGACTAATATAAAAAAACTAAGTTATTTGTTGCCTTTATTTTTTATTACCTAAAATTTATTTTCCCTTGAGCTAACCCCTAAATAGTCCTAATCCAGTAGACTTCCATAATATTGATTCAACTATCGCCGGTTCATCTTGTTAGACTGACTTGGAACGTCCTGTATGTAACTGCCAATTCTGAGCCCCATTATCATTGGTCACTAAGTCGATATCACGATCAATGTTAACAAATTCTGCTATTCTTGACTATATTTCTGATTGCATTTCATACAATTGTTTATTTTCAGGTAATTATTACTCTTCTTGTTATCGATTTAGTACAATGTTCCATAGACGGGCTAACATATATGGACCTGCACAATATCAAAAAATTTTACAATACAATTCCTAAGGGAGAGGATCCGTGTAATCCTTTGTATTGGTATCCTAGACGAGTTCCAGAATATTGCAATTTCAAGAATATACCGAAAACGGAAAAGCCGAAAATCAAGCCTATACCAATGCCGATTCCAGTGCCAGTATTCCCAAAACCGCTAGCACCAGCAGCTATTGTCCCTCCACCGCCTCCTCCTTCAATAGTCCCAGCATCTATACCAGTTGGTGTGCCCATTGCACCACCTATGCCGATAAATGCAGGAATACATTACCCAATTATGCCTAATCTAGGACCCCCACCATTTCTCCCATACAACACATTTGTTTCCCCTAACGGTAACCAACAAGTTGGAATGGTGCCAGGAATACGCGGTATTGTAACACGCGACGGAGGAATTAACATTTTATCATTTTCCGATGCGTATTCCGACATGTTAGAAAAACATAAGCAGAAAATGATACGAAGGAAACTTCAGAGAGTTCTTGACGATTATGAAGATTATCCAAAGAATTTTAATAGGCTACGAAAAAGACTGCGAAACGCATACGTAGAATGAGTTAAGTTTAATTATCACTGTTATATTTTTCCACGTAGGAAACTTAAAAAGAAGATGTTTGTAATTTTTATTTAGAATTTGGGAAAAGGAGAAAAGTGTCATGTGAGATATTGAGAATAATGAAATAATTATATTTCGCTTACATTACTAAAGCTGAATGAGGGCGGCGGTCCGATCTTTGCGGCGATCAATGGGGGAGGCTCACGTCCAGCAGTGGACGAATATCGGCTGAGACGGCAACAAACATATATCATTTTCCTAAATGACGTTGGCAGACATTTAAAATAAGAAAGACAATCATTACACTGCTTTTTTCATCTAATTTATTAAATTACGTAGATTAGGTATAAAATAAATACTTACTCTAGATCATGTAAATATTCTAAAACGAAAACCTTCAACTCAGGATGGAAGCACGAACACGTAAGTAGATCAATAAGAGATGTTTAAATTAATACATTCCTAACGATATCTCACCTACACAAAGATTAAGAAACAAAGAAGTGAAAAACTTATCAAAATAAGTATAACAACACCTGTATGGTACCAACTCCACGAGCGAAAGGATCGCGGCGATAATATCGTCATGCCAAATATTTCCATACACTCTCGTAGATTTGCCTCCTCAAGGCGATGTTATTGCGGCGATACACCGAGTGGCAGAATGCGAGCAAAACGTCAATTTATCGTCTCACTCTACACGCTGCGTTCTTACAGGTTACTCGCCACGCAAAGTGGCGTCGTTGCAATTCTCTCGCTCGTGGATGTGACGCTTTTGTCAATCAATGCAACAGTTGCTTTTATTCAAAAAGGAACCTCCATTTTACTCTGCAATTTTTAAATGGACAACTATGAAAATGAAATTCTGTGTCACATTTCCCATTAAATTACTTTCAATGTTATTTAATTAATTGCGCGTTTTTTCGGTCAATCAAATTACTCGTCACCGTACCGACCGACCACCGACGAGGCGTAATGGTTGAAGTGAATCGTAAATGATCGAGCCTTAATTGTTCAAAAACTGAAAAGCAGCAACATTTCATTTCGATAAATTTCTTTGTTAATCACAATTCTTTTATAAATAAGCCAACGCTAAACTACCAAGTTCCATCTAGTTTATTCATTGTGTGTAAAGTAAAACTATGTGGTCATCAGTCCTTTAAAGAAGTGTGTGCATTGTATCGCCTTATACTACTGCTCTACTATCCTGGCGATGAGGCAGATAGGGTGTAAATTATTTATTGTGAAGAGAATAGAAGATTACGCACCACCACAGTCCTTGAGCAACCATGCATAGAAAGCATAGAGGGAGCAGCACGACAATAATATTCATAACTAAAGGGAAAACAAATCATAGCCACTGGTTGGACTAACAACTTGCATAATTTAAAGATAAAATAAGAAAAATAAGAAAAACATTTTTAATGAAGAGGGGGACTTAAAATTTATGCTTATTGTAATGAACGATTCATTGGAAGTTGGTGATATTAAGATAAATGTAGACAAAACGAAGATAATGGTGTTTTAAATAAAGGCAAAGAAGTGGAATAGGTGCAAGAGTTTGTGTATTGAGGAAGTATGTATGTTTGGTAGAGATACTGGACACGTTGAAGATTTTGAACGAGTGTATGCGGAAATAAAATGAATGGAGTTATAGGTACAGTAGTGAGGAGTCAGTATGTGTCTATGAAGGCTCCTCTGACAATACTGTACTAGTCCCCACTTTAATGTGTTGAGGTGAGAGCTGGGTTTTGGTCCGAAAAACATGTAAGTAGAGGTGATGCGTTGAGTTGCGCTCATTAAGAAGTATGTTACAAAACAAATTTATGTAGCAAAAGTAAGTGACAGCTTTTGAAAGGAAAGTCCATGGAGAACTTATATCGATCAGATTAGTGACATACTGAAGAAGTGCAATGTAAGTAGAACCCGTATCTGATGAGCATGTATGCGTAGATTCCATACATCTAGCGTAGATGATGCGTGATAAAGTGCTACAGGATCGCGCCAAATAGATTCCCATAATCTCTATGTATCCATCTGGGTTACGGTCGAGAGAACACATATAATATTTTATGACGGAACTTTGTGTACCAGCATCAACTGCAATCTAAACAATTTCCATTAGCTTTGAGTGACGATGCGTGTTTTGGTATTGGATAAAAATTGCCATTAATATGTTTCAGTTATTTATGCTTGGCTTATTTAAATAAAAAACTAAAAAAATCGAATAGCTTGTAGACAACAACAAGAAAATACAAAAAAGCATTGACCTTAGTCTTCGCGTCATGATACACGTCACGTCATGTGACGTCACGATCATCTTAATAAGCTAAGTAGAGTAGAGGCACCAAATTTTTTTCTGGTAATCAACAAGACTAGAAGGTAAGGTAAGCATCAACGAAGTAAGAACGTAGAAGCAATAAAATGTATTATAGCACAAATTGCAATTGTGTTGTAAAAAAGCTACGCAACAGAATTGTAGATTTCTGACTGCAATTTAGTAAGATTAGGCAGTAGATTACGTTTACGATTACGTAGTAACTTTGTCGACGGCGAGCGTTAAATCAAATTCGACGTACGTATTAGCGGTCTCTGAAATAAAAACCGGAAATAAAGGATTCTAATACGTATATCACTTAGCTAAAGTGAATGTAAATAATAAAAACCAAGCTATGGTTTGTGCGTTTTTGGTGAAATCTCTGTGACTTCATCGGCTGTCCTGTAAACTCTTACTGTAACTCAAAGCAACGGCTATGTAAATCCCTAACCAAAACTATCACCATCGAGGATCACCTATGTAGATAGGTAGCTATATATTGTAAACACTAAGCCAGTATACAAAAATATTTTTATCTATCACTTAACAGTATATGTTTGATATTAGATCGGTTAAAACTACAAGCTTTGCCAGCTGGTTTCATAGTTCATCGAAATGAATCTTTCTCTTTTTTAGCCATTTCCTGTTAAGGAACAACAAATAAAATAAAAAAAGTATTCTACTCTTGATATAACTGTATATAACATTTACTTAGTCCCAAGCTATTAAAACTAGACAAGACTGAGGCAAAAACTTACACAGGCTCCTAATTATCCGTATTACAGTAACAGAGTTCGGATCGGTATTAACTTGTCCAACTTACTTAGCAAGATTTTCTCGGATTCCTTGCATATTAAGTTAATTATTCTGAAATGAGCTCGCAACTTTTAAGTAGTTTAATATAAAATGATCTCTTGCTGAACCTTCAATCTCTCTTATCTCTTCTCTCAGAGATCTAATAAAGGGTCTTTCAACAAGGACGGGTCGATGTTAAAATTGAATAAAATAAGATGTGTTTGAGATATTAACGATATTTATTTTATATTTGAAAGGCCCATTTATGCCATTATGGATGGGATATGACATCGTTCAAATGTCCGCCGCGTCTTCGTATGGTGGCACGAATCCGAGAGGTCCAATTTTTAATGACCCTGCCGCATAGATCCAGCTAAATCTGAGCGATGGCCTGCGTTATGTTGGCTTTCAGGGCAACGGTCAATTGTGGCTTATTGGTATAAACCTGTGACTTCAGAAAACCCCACAAGAAAAAGTCTAGCGGAGTCAAATCACACGATCTTGGTGGCCAATTCACGTCACCTCTGCGAGAGATAACCCTACCCTCAAACCGTTCATGCAGAATGTTCATTGTGTCGTTCGCAGTGTGGCAAGTAGCGCCATCTTGCTGGACATAACGAAATTAATATTAACATATAGCCAAGAAAGTAATAAGAATGAACGTAGAGGAAGGCCGGAGAAAGTATGGAGGGATTGTGTGAAAGATAGTTACGTGTAAGAGGGGTATGTATACAGATATGACGGTTGATGCAGGGATATGCAAGAGGAGAACATACTGTGCCTACCCCAGAAAGATGGGTAAACAAGAGGAAAATAAAGAAATGACGTCATTTTATAATATTGACCTGTATTGAAAATGGTTATAATTGAAATCATTATGTACAAAGCATAGCGTAAGTATTATACGTAGTTTATTTTTAAAAAAGCTTTTCTCTTATTTTTTGTCACGCATACGTATATTTTATTCATGTTTGCGTGAGAAAGGAGTAAGTACCATCATTTGAAGATATCTATTCGTACATTTTTTGTTTTTTGAAAGCATTGTTGAATGCAGGTAGGTTTTACAGTGTATAAAGTGTAATAAAAAAAAACGCTACCAGTCTAAGTTTCCAAAAATTTGCTAGTTATTACATACAGCAAAGCGATAATGGTTCAAAATAATTAGACGCATAATTAAATTGTAATTAATACTCACTAACAAAGATCTAGAAAGTTCCTAACTGAAGCAATTTGTTTTCTTAATTGACTAAACATCAGAAGCGAGAAAGATCCGAGGAATCCTGCACCACTTCCGTGACGTGAAAGAAATGTATGGTTATATAATACATCAACGTCAGCTTTAACAGCGCGGCTAAAACAAATAGTTCTTTTGTATTGTAAGTTCTGAAAGACTACGTCTACTTTGAAAATAGCCTGCCCTGCATATACATTCCGCCCGGGGAATATTTGCTTTCATAAAGAAAATATCTAAACATTTAAACTACGGTTAGAATTCAAAACGTATTATTTTTAGTTACCTTACATTTTTTTATTCTATGGTAATAATATGATACAAGCACATTGTTTCTAAACTTTCGATGAAAAAGCACCTATGCGAATTCTTAGTCATGAGAAGTCCAGTCATAAAAGTCCCCTAAGAATCACTACGAAGATCTCGATCTTGTGACGAACCCTTGTCGGTTTCTAGCCGGTCCACCTTATGGGAGACACCAAGCTGCGTCTCATCTTGTACTTGGCCTCCATTCAAGTTCCTATTGACTCGTACGGTTCTAATAGTTCTCTTCTAATAGTTTTTTTTGTGTTCTGTTCTAATAGTTTTTTAACACACATGCGATGGTCACTTGCTATATATAGTGGCCATTACACTTTGTATACTTCAATCGGAAATTTTGAAATTTTGGGGAAGTCGTGATATAAAATAAAGATAATATATTTTATTTTATTTCTATTTTTATC